>JAMPIT010000566.1:33275000-34497500 GCA_026261815.1 Monarcha castaneiventris obscurior | reverse complement strand
TTTGGACTTCAGGAGGAGATTACTGTGTTCCCTTCCCTCAGATTACTTTGTTCAGTTTGATGAATGAAGAACCAAGGGAAAGATCACACTACAAGAGAGTTTGGCTTTTTTTGTTTACTCACCAATTACAGGGACTGCTAAAATCTGTGAATACGGTTTTGTCCATTGCACTGTGACAGAACTGAGTTTCTCCTCTTAATGCATTTTGATTTAGAAGAGTGTCGTAGTTAAAGTTGTTAATGAAAAACACTTTCTGGCTGTGAGACTCCCAGATCTCCTGGAAGTGTTAGGAGAACTCAAGCAGATTTCCAGCCAAACTACAGAACCACAGCACAGTACAGGCTAAAAAGGATCTTGAAAGATTATCTGGCCCAATCTTTCATGGGAGAGGGAGTCCAGATGAGATTATCTAGCACCCTGTCCAATTGCATGTTAAAACCCTCCATTTATGGGTACTTCACCACATCCCTGGGGAGGCTGTTCCAGTGATTGATAGTTCTCACTATAAAAAGTTTTTTCCTAATTAAAGATGGAACCTCTGCTGGAACAACTTGTGTGTCCCATCCTGTCCCCCCACCCCCGTGTTTTCCATGTATCTCCTTGTGAAGTGAGAGCCACTGTCCTATTTCTGACAGGAAAATGTTCAGTCTAAAATGGTGCAATTCCCTTGTTGCATCCACCCAGCACTGAAGCATTCAGAGAGGCTCTCTGCTTCCTGCCTGCTTGCAGTAGCAGCTGTGGGGGGGAGCTCTAGGTAACCCCACCAGAAATGCCAGCAACGTGTGGTCACAAATGCTCAGGGGCTCATCTGAATGTCCTGCCATGTCGATGCCACAGAGATGGCAGAGGGCTCTTCCTGTGCTTCTCTGCTCCATCTGCAAGGAAGCTATCTGGGATTAGTGGGCCACCTGAGCTCAGACAGAGGTGGCACAGAATACAAAAATATGAATATGGGGTACCTTCATGCAGGCACCCACTGCAAGTTAGGGGGTGCCTGGGCTCACTCACCTCAGAGGAGGGCAGCTGTGGCAGCGTTTGTGGGCACTTTTATGGTTGTGCATAGATCTGGCACTATACATACGTGTTGTTATTCTCATTCATTGTCATTTTAATGGCCTAATGTCAGATCCATCTGCTATGAATAGCTGTGCATGTAAAAATAAATGTGGAAAAAACAGTCTGGCTGTGGTATGAGTTGGAGAATTTGGCTCAGGAGTAATACATGTGCACACAGGTGCCTGCAGGGACATATATTTGTATGCATGTGTGTGTCTGTGTATTTCATTAATACATGCTGTATTGTTGCTGTAGTAGGTAATTCTCAGCCCATTACTTTTATTGCTAAATTTGTTAATTTACCACATATCCTCAAGGGACTGTATTGACACTGGCAGGATAAGCCTAATGGCTGTTGTGATGTCTAGACAAAAGGAATTAAAGACAGCAGAAATACTTACTCAATATTTTCCTTCTGTGGGAATTTTCTGTCTCACTCTTACAAGCCTTTTAATGTAACTTTATTAACGATTCAATATAATAACAAATGTGTGCTGTAACGGAATAAGTGTAAGCATTTTACATGTGTTTACAATTGGCTGGGCAGACTCTCCCTGCCTAACACCAAAGCCAATTTAATATTGTGGGTTTGAAATTAAACTAGGAATGTTAAGTCTCTAGGACTTTTCGTTGCAAATGAAAAAAAAAAAAAATCACTTTGATTGGACAGTATGGAAATCCTACACTATTTTGAAAAAAAGGTAAACCCACTCTTTGAACAGCAGAAAAAGAAAAAGCAAAAAAATTGGGCTATTTCTGTGTGGGCAACATAATCCAGGGAACATCCAGGGATGCATAAATTCTAAGTCAGAGACGATCATTATGGTAAAAATATTGTTTGATTTCCTACCAAACCACCAGACAAAACATCGTGCTTCATTACTCCTATCATAACTGCTGCAACAGGAGAAGTAATGGGAGGACAGCTCTCTTTACAGACTTGTGTCTTGATTTTTCTTCTCTCTTATCTTCAAAGTTATTTACATCAAGGTGTCTTCTATGCAGAGGATCTGAGATTTGTGAATGAAGTCTGGCTAAGTCAGAAGATTGTCATGGGAAAACATCAAGAGAAAAGAAGAATGGAAGGTTAAAGGGCAGTTCAGAGAGAAGATGAAGGATATGTTAGTGAAGAAGTCCAGAAGACAGTGAGGTAGATAAGGCGTGTAAATATATATTTTTATATGTGTATATGTCAGTAGATAAAGAGGTTTTGAAAAGTTTCCATGCTTACGAAGATTAAGCTGAGTGAAACTCATCTGAGTCGCCAACAAATAACTTTGTCAAGGTATTCAGTACAGGTTCATACTAACTACTCTGTCCTGGCCAGGGCTGTGCAGGAGGTGTTTTGGAAGAACAGCTTAACTAAAATTAAAGAGGCAACCAAGAAAATCCCCACACATTTCCAACAAGATCTGTTCTCTGCTGTTGCCATCCCATCCCTTCTTTCTGAAGGGCAGCTACCTGCTTCATCTCTCTCCTTCCCCTGTCAGTCCCAGCTTGGAAGATCCCACATTGCATTGTGGGACGCTTCAATCTCTGCTGTTTCACAGCCTGGCTCTGTCTCTACATTTGACAGGGTATTTGGCAACATCTTGTTGTTTCCACTCCATACCTCCCTCTATTACCACATGGGCCTCGCCTGTTATTCTAACTGCTACAATTTCCTTCATGATTGATTACGTATCTTTCAATGTGAGGACAATGAAGGAAAAATAAATGTTGCTTGGCTTTGGAGATCTGCTCATCTTTATCTTTTCCAGCAGAGAAAAGAACGTAGTCAAAACCAGAAAGAGGAAGAATGTAGAAGACTGAATACTAAAGTTTTATTGCCCAGATCTTTTTAAAACAGAAAACATAAATTAAAGAAGTGATATATATATAACTAATGAAAAGAAACATAGAAGAAAGACCGATACAGAAGAGGAGAGTTTGGAGAAAGATATCTCGTTTACATATGATGTATTATTAGGAAGTTTAAAGATGCATTTTTTCTGGAAGCCAAGAATACTTTTCTCAAAAACATAAAACTCTGTCATGACCCAGATTATGAAAAGGCTTTTCCCTGGCCTTACTAGAAAGGAGAGTCTATGGTGATTTGGAGGCTGTTTGACAGCCCAGAGCACGGGGCTTAAAATGATCTATTTTTTTTGGACTTGATTTTGAAGTTAGAGAATGCACTGTCAGTCACCAAACCGCAGAACACATGTAGTCCAAAACAAAGCTACTAACCAATTTAGAAATACGACTAAATACAGGATAGTTCACAGTGCCTATGCCTACTGGGGTAAAATGTATCCAAAGTGTATCAGAGACACTGAATTCTCCGAGTTCCTTTACCTCATTCCTTACTTTTTTTTCTAACATGACAGAAGCAGGTGAAACCTGGCATACTTGTGGATAGATGTACATATAGTACACATGGCCACTCTTAGCCATGCTTTTTTTCCCCTAAAACATGGTTGTGGATGTTTTAATATTGCAGCAATGAGTCATCAGCACCGTGGTGCTTTGAACTGGGATTCCGGCTAGGACTGACTGTTCCTCCTCTGTCTGACAGGGGTCTGTGAAGACACTGTGCGAGCTCCTTGTTCTGCCAATGTTTGCTCCATTCCTTGCTACCGTGCCTCATCCTCAGCAGTAGCTCTGGCAGTCAGTCTACATTTTCTCAGGCAAGATTTTTTTTCACTGCTGGCTTTTTAGAACTGATTACCAGGTGACATATTATAGTCAAAATGTGCTTTGTTCTGTGTATCAGTGCCTGAAAGTTGTCTCTATAAATTCCAGCTTTGTAACACCAATGTTGTGCTCAGTTTACAGACATTTGTAACTGAAAAGAAAAATAAATCTGTCACTAGGTGATATAGTGTTTATTTTTTGGGTGAGAAAGGTACATAAGGTTGAGGTATTCAACTCTGTGGCATGCATTTACTAACTCTCCATAAGTAATGTATCAAGTATTTTATATGCATGAGTCATGTTTCCAGTTGTGTGTTTTTGTATAAACCACTGGAATTCATTTCAACAGTTTCTCTCATACCATCTATCAACTTCCCAGTGGAGCCGTCGGTTTTCTATACACATTTATATTATATTTATCCTTTATTTAATAGTCATCATTGCATATGACGAAGATGCTTGTTCAGGTAGTTTAATAAGTCAAATATTTCCCTATAAACAGCAAATTCCATTACAAAAGATCATCTATTTATCTTCTCCACAAACTGGTTTTTTGATTTTCTTAAAAATAATAAGAAGAAAAGTTCATGTAGAAGGATGCCAAGTGTTGGGGATTTCAGATATTAAATAATTATGACAGTTTGCAATACTCGGGAATAAGAAGTTTGCAGCACATCATGCTTCTGTATTCCCTAACCTGTGATTTCAGATGTTCCTATTTCAGTCTTTACCAAATCCTTAATTCTGTAGGGAAGTGAAATATCCCTGACAGATTTTGTTTTTCTGAAAGCAAACTGTTGCTATAGCAAAATGTGATGTATCAAGTTTGACTACAATGGAGGTTAGAGAGCAAGATATTTTAGGACATAAATCATCCCTGCAAAATCACCGAAAATGCTGTTTAATAAACAAAAAAGGGTGGAATTATATTTAACTGGAAACTTTCCTGTTAATGAAAAGCCTCTTTCTTTAGTAGAATCCACCAGCTCATGTTTTCCATTTAAAATTACTTGCATCTCTCTTCCATGTACCAAGTATATATATTTTCTTTAACTGCATTCTTACACACATGTAACTTAGCAGATGTGGATGACCTTGGAGTACACAAGTAAGCCACTGGCCTGGGTTTGTCTTTTTCTGGATACTCTGGGACAGCTGCCCCACTCAGGGGAATAATGGAAGGAAAAGAAATGCGTTAGTCTGAAGGTGGCACTCTTCCCATCTGGTGGCTGGGCCCTCCTGCTCAGACCACAGTTCCCGTCGTCCCCTAACCCTGACAGAAAGTCCCCTGGTGTCAGTGCAGTTCTGGGTTAGACAGGGCCATTGTACATTGGCCAGTACACTTGAGTTTTTTCACCCTCCACAAAGGCATTTGACCAGGTGATAGTAAATTGATTTGCAGGATAAAAGTAAGCATTTCTGTTGTGTCTGGATATAGCATTGCAAACACTTGCCTTCATCTGGTATCCCAGCCTACGGCTGCCCCTGGCCTGATGGGAGCCTCTCAGCTCCATCTCCCAACCCACCAGCTAAATCCTAGCACTGGATTTAGATATCCACATTTGAAAACATCCACATCAGGTCCATATAAACTCTATGATGGAGCATGGCTGTTGGACATCCTCAGGCCAGCAGTAACCCAGCCAGCTTTGGGACCAAAGAGAGTATTGTGTCAATGTGGACTCAGGTTAATTAGCTGTGCTAAGAAGTGGAGCTAATTTAGCTCAGGGTCTGTGTTGCAAGCTATAGAGCTTTATGGAGCCTGTGATGCCACACCCCTGCAGTAGAAATGCTGGGAGCTGGTTTAGAGGCTTTTGCTCCATACTGTATGGCACAGCATGGATGTTGCCCTTCAGTCCCAAAGGGTGCACAGTGATGTGCAGTGACACCTTGAAGTACTCAAATGGCCAAGTCATTTGTACACCTTCACCTCCCTCAGTCTCAGAGCTGGATTTTGTAATGTTAATATTAAATATCGCTCCACATAAAAGCACTTCCTGTGCCAGGGGCAAGATGTCACTTAACATTGTGGCAGACACCAGTCAAGAGTAAAAAGTTGTTTTCTTCTCTTTTTGTTGCCATCAAAGATGTCAAGGAAAGTGCATGTGGCTTCCAAAACTGTATTTTCAGGTTTTCATAGTCCTAATATTCATGTAATGAACGGCAATGATCAAAACATTTTTCTTCAACTGGTAGTCTAATTTAAGTACAGGCACCATAAAAAATAAGTGACTACTTCCCACATTTGTATAGCACAGGAAATCATTGAAGCTGATATAAAGGTGCCACACAGAGTCATAAGGATGGTACTGTGAGGTGAATCTTTAATTACAACAACTCTAAATATTTATCCAACTGTAAAAGACAAAGTAATGAGCATCTTGAGTATTTGGGAACTAAATTTTTTTTTTTTAATTTTAAAACACAGTACTGCAAATATGACCCCTTTTTCAACTAGTAGCTGAAAATGGCTTTTATATCATCTAAGGGGTGCCTATTTTACATATTTAAAATGCAAAGCAAGTTATGGATAGCCTGTCAGTAATATAAAATCACTAACCAATCCAGGAATACATTTCATGTAATTCTTTTGATGAAATGGTTAAACATATTTGAATCAAGCAAAACACGTGTCAGTAGAGAAGTTTAATGATCAAGTAGAAATAAACATCTTTTGCAAAGTATTCTACTCCTTTTGCTAAGGCCCATCAACCACTGAACTCTCCCACAACTGAACACTGTTCTGGTGTCAGGTTGTGTGCCCCACACGGAGCCCAAGGTGCCAAGAAGGCACTGGAGTTGTCCATCCTCCTCTCCCAGGACAGGATGAGCTATTCTCAAACTATTTCTGAGGGACTACTTTGAATATACTCATTAATAATGGAAATTTTTACATGTCATGTGTGAGCTTCCTATGGAGTTCTTATTTCCAGTCCCATTCTTAGTTTACCAAATAATTTTTTCCACCACTTTATACTCTGCTGTGTGTTTTTCACATAAATGGAGTTAAAATAGTTGCCAAGGAAGCAAGAATTGACTATAGTTAAAACGGCCTGAAGTGCTTATTAATCTTCAACTCAGGTGCTGGAATGGGCAACACCTTTTTCAGGGAATTTTACTTGCCTGAATCCCAAATGGGATTGTTTAAATGCAGCTGGTCCTGTGGTGTGCCAGAAGTGGTGACTGTCCTTGTAGAATCACACACCAAATTGTGGTGATTGATCCAGATGGATAATGCTAAATAGAACTCAGAGGGTGAGAAGAAAAAGATGTATTGTTTGGATAAAATCCACCGTTGTGATTAATGTGCTCAGGCACAAAATTGGAAAAATTACCGAGTTCCTTAGAAATATCTGTGGTTTCTTACCAACTGGAAGCTTGTAACACATACCAATATTTTGAAGATATATGGCATAATACTTCATGTGTCTTTGAATTTTATGCTGTGAATTAATTTTTTTAATATGCTGTTATTTCTTACATTTTTTTTCTGCTAAAACTATTCTAAGGAGTACAATCAGACACTAGCAACAGCATAATACAATTCAAATGACCTTATAACACTGTAAGTGATTCAAAATGAAGAAGAACAGCTTACAAAAAGCCTTGAGTCTCAAAGTGGATGTGCTCAGACTCCAGGGCAGCCTTGTTGCAAGGGGACCAGGGGGAGTCCACAAGGAATCCTTCCTGACAATGGAGTCCAAATATGATATCCATACAGTGATCCTGAGGTTTTACTCACTGGTCTTGGTTAGACCCTCACCAGCCTTGGAGCTGGGATTGTGCATCTCAGCAGGGCCACCACATTGGAGTGAGGCCACCCCAGGGATGCAGGGCTGGAGCTGAGATACAGAAACATGGGGAGGGAGGCCCAGGTGGGCCAGTGTGGAAGGAGCCCTTGTTGTCCTGCTCCCCAGAAGCCACAGGGGGAGGTTGGGGTGTCTCAGCAATTGGTAGGCTCCCTGGCTTGTCCCCAGCAGGAGCTGCTGAGCAGGGCAGGACCTGGTCTGGCAGGAGGATGTGTCAGGCTGACAGCCACGTTGGGTGATGCCTCGCTGGCTCTGCACCTCAGTGCTGGCTGGGAAATTGCCTTCTCCCTCTGCAGTGCCCTCTGGGTGCTCAGGAGCAAGACTTTGTACTTTTGTGCCACCAGGCATGGGTTGATCTCTTCTTCTTTTGGCAAAAGATTGGAAAAGGAGATCTGGATAAAGGAGCTGCTGCTGTTGGCTGCTGCCAGACCTCAGGGTTTTCTGTATGATTGCTCAAAGGGAACCTTCATTTTCTTTTGCGGTTGCAGGGAGAGCAGCAGTTCAATGCCACATTGTACTCTCTTTGCTCCAGTTCTGGTTTAGCCTTTAGTGTTTTCCTGAGTATTCACAGCGTTTTCAGCTATTCCATGCTAAATTTGCACTCTGTTCCCACTGCCAGCTGCAGGTGGCTCCCCAGGCGAGTACTTTGCAGTTGCTGCTTATCCCAAGACTTAACATTTGTACCTGCTTAGAGGAAGGGCAGATTATTTTTCCCGTGTCCTTCTGCATTGCCTTAATCTGGCTAGCAGGAGGTAGGTGCCTGCCGGAGGCACGGCTGCAGGATGGATGCTGTGCTGGCTGGCTGCCCTACATCCATGCCTGGGCTCTGTCCCTGCTGTGTCCCCAGTAGCCCATCCCCACTGTCCCAACACCCATCACTGTCCCAGCCACTGCGCCACTCGCTCGCAGGGCGCCTCTGCATCCAAGTGTAAAATTAACCACTGTCTCTGTGCCCGGGGCCAGCTTCAAAGCCCTTTGAAATTGTGGGGATTTTTATACCCACTTCAAAGGGCCCTGGCTCATGAGCGTGCAGCACAGGGTGCACCAGTTAAT
Organism: Monarcha castaneiventris obscurior; assembly: GCA_026261815.1. Taxonomy (NCBI): domain Eukaryota; kingdom Metazoa; phylum Chordata; class Aves; order Passeriformes; family Monarchidae; genus Monarcha; species Monarcha castaneiventris. Next base: position 34,488,906 of record JAMPIT010000566.1, on the reverse strand, counting down.
TTTTAAACTCCCATTGCCTGAAAACTTCTTGTAAAGTGTACCGGAGCATAAGGCCAGGGACGAGCTTGCTGGAACACTTGACAAGGCACAGATGAACACCTGGGATTAAGAATTTCTTTCTTTGCTATTCATCTTTTTATGCCATGCACATGCCGCTTAATCAGTCCTTGTAATCAATTACCTGTGTTTTTTGCTGTCCTGCACATTTAGTGCTTGGTCGTTCCCCTTGCAACACCTCGCTCAGCAATCCACAGGACCCAACGAGGTCTGCAGGGCTTTCCTGAGCTGATCTTACATTTCTGAGCAGCCCAGAAGTTTAGAAACCCTTGGTGTACTTGAGTCAGAACCACACCACCACATGGGCAGCTCTGCAGGAAGCTGCTGCTGCCAAGGACAGTCCGTGGGCAGTGTGCTCGCTTGTCAGGGTGCTGGGCAGTCATCCCTCTCTGCCTTCCTGCCTCCTTGTCTCTTGCATGGCTCCCAAAATATCTCCCCCACTGCTGCTTGGGATGCTTACTGTCACAGGACAGTTACTGGCAGGACAAGAAGTTATTCAGCAGTGTGCAAAGGCTGCTATTTTATTTGGCTCTGGTTTATGAGGTGTATAAAGATATGATGGAAGATTAAACAAACAAGCAAACAAACCCAGAGAAAACACCTTCCCTTTATTTAGTTTTCCAGGAGAACCTCATGTCTTTGTTTCATCCAAAGTCCTCTACATCCCCCATTTTATGTCTCAGCTCCAATAGTAATAAAATAAAGTTAAAAAAAAAAAAAAAGAATTTGAAAAGAAATTTTTGAAGTAGTGCAGATAGGCAAAGAACATTTTATTTATAGAGCAAGGAATAAACAAACATACCTCTGAATTCAATTGGAGAGTAGTCTCCCAAAGGAAATAGTGGATATCAAATTGCTTCAATAATTTAAAACTAAGCTGGACAAAGCACTTAATGATATATGGCAGAAAAGAAGCCTGCCTTGGCAGGAGATGGAGTGGATGACTTAATCGGTCTTTTCTCTCTCTAGCCTGTATTATTTTATGGTTTGTTACTGTAGATTACTCAATGTTAACAATGCTTATTTTCTTACAACTGCTTGCCAGAGGACAGTGTATGTCCATGTCATTATACTTTATTAATTATCCCTGCTTACCAGAAAGACACTGAAGGTGCTAAGCAGTTTTTAGGAATATTGTGTGTGTCTCTGTTTTGGGGCTGCATATATAAGAAGAATGGCAAAGCCATCTGTCAGCTCCATCCTACAAAAAGCACCATATATGTCACATATCACTATCATTCTTTTTCCATCATCACAAATTACAGCAAAATTCTTTGTGGAGTCTTTTTGAAAGCGTTGAAATTGGGTTTGTATCACTAAAGGTAAAACTCACTTTTCTTTAACTAACATGGTGTAATGTCGCAGGGCTCTGTGAGAGAGGGAAATACACAGTCTGAATTGCTTCTGAAGTGGGTCCTATATGAAATACCACATTCACTTTGGAAGTGTTTATAAATGACATTAAAAGTGACTGGCACAGTTGTTCTATCTTATTTGGCCATAAAGGAGCTTCACACCTCCTTACATAAAACACACTGAGAATCATGTGGGCAGAGATATTCCACTACAGATTTAGGAAGTGTTTATTGGACATTGGGTAAGCCAGAAGGTCCATTACTAGGGAAAGACCAGACAGAAGCCAAAAACTACACAACTATTTCTTCACTTGACATAAAATCTGTCCTATTAAGAAAACAGACACTGATCCGATAAACAGAAATGACAAATATAGGAGAGCCTTCCTTGGTTTGGGAGCTGGACTAGATGAGCTCCAGGATACTTAAAGGAGAGAAAAAGACTCAGCTTAGAGAGAGGAAGATGGGATACACAATATATAAATATCTAAATATAAAAATGAAAAATTCTACAGCACCTATAGCATAGTCTACACATTTTTTCTGTATAAGAGCAATGGACTTTCAGAGAGGGAAGCATAAGTTAGAGACATTGAGAATCTTTCTAATAGAACACTGAAGAACTGGAATATTTTGCTTGGATAGTATAAAAATCTACAACAGATGTCAGACAAACATCCATTTAGAATGATTTAGGTGTATTTGATATTACTTTGGGCCAAAGTACACCAGATGATTTCTTCATAATCCTTTCATCCCTGCTGTTTATGAATTTGTGAATTAATGGAGAAGGCAAGTGTGGAAAGAAAAATCCTGGGAGGATACTTACAACAGGGCTTATGAGACTGGCGTGGAAAAGACTTGAATGCAATTATTTATAGTATTGCCTAATTTTTACATTTGTCATGCTACTAAAAAAATGACAGAAATTGGCATTTTGGAACCATTACAGAATTTTTTCAGTTGTCATGTTTGGCATTGTAATCCAGAGCACAGACAAGACATGAGTGCCAGAAAGGTGCATTTACAGAGATATTGAGAAGTCTGTGGTAGTCCTCATCTGAGGACCCAAATGCCTGTGGAATGTGTAATTTGATTTCCGTGAAGGGGTTACAGATAGGGCTGTGCTTATCAGAGGAAGGAAGATGCCAGCAAAGAAGGGGTGTTGTTACCTTGCCAGTTCTGTGTCTGTTGAAAATACTGTCCCAATATTTCTCAAACTCTTTTCTTTGCAACACCAGCAAAAGTTTTGTCAGTGCTTTTTCACGATGTTAATGCATATTGGCTTGTGGCAGAGGGCACATTCCACATACAACTAGTCTAAATAATTCCATTTTACTATCTGGGTTACCACGGAGAAAAGTCCTCTTAGCTTCTTGGTTATTTCTGCTCCATCAACCATCAGTATTGCTTTAGGCTATCAGAGTTTCACATCTACAAATGCCTGAAAAAGGCTGGAAACAAGCAGTACCTGATACGTTGTGGATCTCTATTTCATTAATCCATATTTTCAGAACATCAGAATGAAAATGTAATAGCACCTATAATGGAGAAGCAAAATACTAGCTATATCTAAATAAAATATATCTAATTTTGCCATTACTAAAAGCTGTTTACAGTTTCTTTTTAAAGTTTATATCCCATTTTGATAATAATTAACATAAAGAGCTATCTGTACTTGTGAGAAGATGGGCTTTTTTTCTTCTTCCTTATGCACTGAAAAAATTGTGGATTTTTCTTTCCTTATGTGGGATTTATTTCTTCCTTTGCTTTATTGCTCTCCTTTTAAGTTCACTGTGTTCTCTCACTGGAAGGCACAGCACAAATAACCAAATACAAACTATTCCCTCATCAGATCTGCCACTCTTTACTGATACCAACAAACATAACTACCATAGTGATGAACTCCATAAAGTGAAGTAGAAAACACCTCCCAGAATGCCATCCATTCTCTGCTGTGTCAAGAAGCTCTGGTTCATTGTTGCTCACAGCTCTGCTAGTGTTTTTTCAACAGCTACTTTTACTAGCAAAGGCTGAGATATTTGGAGAGTTCCTTGGGCAAAATAAAACAGTTGGTGGAACAAACAACTGGGAACAGTGTCACTCTTATTTTCCAGATCTCTTATTTTTCCCCTATACCCACTAAAGCCATTGCAATACTAACTTCTTATTAAAGCTGCACTTCACAAAATTATTTGGCTGTTGATGTTCCAGTCCCACAGGGTTCAAAGCCTGTAAATAGCAGAAAATTTAACTGAGTTTTCCTGGAGTCACATGTTCATGCCCACTCTTTCTGTGTTATCACCCTTTCCCTTTCCCTTTCCCTTTCCCTTTCCCTTTCCCTTTCCTTCTACTGTAAGAAAATAATCTGTTTCAAATTTCTGGAAATGTGCAAAGCAGACTTCCAGAGATCATCAGGGTCCCCCTCTGATGTTGCAGAGGAGAGTAGGTGCTGGAGGAGGTGAAATTCATCAGAAGCAGCTGTCCCTCCTTAGCTGTGCATCAGAAATCCTCCCATGAGAAGAACTCCCTGTACCACAGAAACTCGAGGGGAAAGGAGGCTTTGCTCAGGAATCACGAGCAGAAGTTGCCTGTGGCTCCCAGGAATGGCAGGGACCTAGGGTGGGTGAGTGTGGGTGAGTGCTGGGGGCAGCACTTCACAGGGGCATGGATGCAAGCCCCAGGAAAACACCCCACAGTCTCGGATGGTTTCTCCTGGAGATGGGGATTGAGATAATTTAGTGGTCTGCATTTCAGCTGCTTGCAACAGGTGGGTGACACCTGATTTACACTGTAACAAGCCTCTTATCTCCTCTTTTAGATCAAAAGTAACAGGACACCAAAAATTGTCTGTGCTGTACTTTTTCCATTTACAAGTTTGAACAAGTCATTTTGGCTGCGCTGGTTTTGGTGAAAATGAGGAACAGCCAAACATAGCCTCTTAAAACCAAACCAAAACACAACACAACAATAAAAAACAATTAATGCTTCAAAACAAAACAAAATAAAAATTTTTTTAAATGTCTGTCTTGTATGTGGAAATGTGTGTGAAAGAGAGGCAAATGAAGTAGTTCTCCAAATGTTGTATAATGATCAAGCCTGTCAGGAATATAGGATGGATCAATTGTCGCTTTACATCATTACCACATAGCTGCCAAAAGATGTTAAATTAATATAGAAAATAGGAATTCTTTCCCAACTTTTTATTTCCTACATATGAAATATTGCATCACAATTAATTTTGGAATATGAGTCCATTTATTTCTTGTCAACTAGGAGGCACCAGTAGTGACATTTGACCAGATACAATATACTAATTCAGATAAAACACTTTACTTGGGTTTAAGTCAATTAATTATGTACAAGAAAGACTGACACTCTTCCAGATAAACTAATACTAATACTTCTAGGCCCAACAGTTGTAAGTACCGGGTGTTGTGGTAGCTTACTCTGATGTCTTCCAGACTTGATTCCAGACTTGATTTTGTGCAATGTTCATCCGTAAGCTGCAAAAACAATTGCCCACTCTACAGGAGGAAACTTATTTTTCTCAAATATAAAACATGAACTTTTAAGTTGCTGAAAGAAAACATGATTATTGAGCACTTAGCACTGCCCAGTCCACCACTAACCCATGTCCCCAGGTGCCATATCTATACATCCTTCAAATACCTCCAGGGGTGGTGACTCAACCACTCCCCTGTACAACCTGGTCCAATATTTGACAACCCTTTCCATGAAGAAATTCTTCCTGCTATCCAAACTAAAACTCCCATGGCACAACTTGAGGCCATTTCTTCTTGCTCTATGGCATGTTACCTGGGAGAAGAGGCTGACCTCCACTTTGCTAGAACCTCCTTTCAGGTTGTTGTAGAGAGACACAAGCTCTTGTTCCAGCCCTCTTCTTCAGCCTAAACAACCCCAACTCCATCAGCTGTTCCTCACAGGACTTGTGCTCCAGATTCTTCACCAGCTTTGTTGCCCTTCTCTGGTCTTGCTCCAGCCCCTCAATGTCTTTCTTGAAATGAGAGGCCCTAAACTGGACACAGGATTTAAGGTGTGGCCTCACCAGCGCCCAGTACAGGGGAACAATTACTGCCCTGGTCCTGCTGCCCACACTATTGCTGACACAGACCAGGATGCCATCGGCCTTTTTGGCCACCTGGGCACCGCTGGCTCATGTTCAGCACCCCCAGCCCCTTTTCCCCAGGGCCCATTTCCAGCCACTCTTTTCCCAGCCTGTAGTGCTGCCTAGGGTTGTTGTGACCCAAGTGCAGAACTCAGCACTTTTCTTTGTTGCACCTCACACAATTTGCCTTATCCCATCAATCCAAGCTGTCCAGATCCCTCAGCAGAGCCTTTCTACCGTCCAGCAAACCAACACACACAACCAACTTGGTGTCATCTACAAACAGACTGAGGTTGCCTTCGATCCCCTCATCCAGATCATCAATAAAGATATTAAACAGGACTGGGCCCAGTATTGAGCCCTGGGGAGCACTGCTGGTGCCCGGTCACCAGTTGGGTTTTGCTCCTTTCACCACCAATCTGGGACACACTATCCAGCCAGTTTTTCGCCCAGCCAAGAGCACACCCATGCAGGCCACGAGCAGTCAGTTTCTTCAGGAGAATGCTGTGGGAAATGGTGTCAAAGGCGTTAAAAGTCCAGGTAGACAATGTTCTCAGCCTCTCTCCTCTCTGTGAAGTGGGTCACCTTGTCATAGAAGGAGATCGAGTCCGTCAAGCAGGACCATTGTCCAGAAATTTTCAGTGAATAAACAGTAAAAATTTCAACAATGTTCTCCCTCTTTAGCAAACATTTGCAAATGGATTTCACAATAGCAATACGTGTTTTTGGGATAAAATCACATGCAAACTAAACATGTTACATTCTGTGTGGGAACACAAACAGATTTCCATCTTCACTAAGGATGGGTTGGACACAAACTTTTTTGCTGTACTTATTAAATCATATTGCATGTTTCCGTGTTGACAGGTCTGGACTTCTTCCAGAATGCTATTGATACAGAAGGCTGTGTAATTTCTGACACTGGCTAATTTTTGAACAATGTTGTTTATCTGTATTTTGGAGACACAACTGTGTGACTGATGGCTTTGTTTTATCAACAGGATATATTAATTTTACTAGGTTGGATGTGCAACATGTCAGGGTTTCAAAATGGCTACCCAGATAATCATGCAAACTGAGTTGTTTGATTAGTCTAAACTCTTGGAATTCTTTAAAATATATTTCTCCTGGCTTGTCCCTCTCTGATTCCATTCACTGCTTTCTTTCTTTTCGTATGGACAGCAATGGTTTTCCAGGCAGGAGTTATACCATGGCCCAAGAGTCTTTTTAGCTAATTAACCTCTCTCCATAGCATACATGCAGCCAGATGAGGTCTCAGGAGTGAACGAGGAGTTTTCCTTCTAGTCCTTTGAATATTATTTTAAACTGCAGTTTAAAATAATAACAATTTTACACTATTCTATGCACTTCTTTTAAGCAAAAGCATTTCCAGACAAATCCACTTCTTAAAACCTAATTTTAGGTGAAATTTCCAGTGAATGCCATGCTTGAAGCAAGATTCATCACAATGTTGCTCATTGTTGAGTTTTGATTAACGTTCCCACTCAATTGCTGACTCACTCTCTTTCCAGCATGTGCAAATATTTGGTTTCTTTCTTTTTCTGGAGCATGTTCTGTAGAGCCCACTGCTGTAGTATCCAAGCAAATTTTCAACATCAACAAAAATATTACCAATGCAGTAGAACTTTTGTGACATCCTTCTTTTAAGGGTCTGAGACTGCGCAACCCAACCATCTCAGCATTCACACTAAACAACTAAGTGCTATTCTGTTGTTTTTCACAGAAAAGAGAACAGTGGCATATAGCACTGAGGAATCTCTTCATTCACGTCTGTGGCTGCAGAGTAAATCAGAAGTGATGTAAAACCTCCAGGCATACCAAAGGCAGAGCTAAGGTCTGCAATCCTTACAGAGACAGCTTCACAAAACTTATATACAGTCAAATAATTGATGTAACAAAAGTGAACCAGTTGGGTTAAATTTCTTAATGTCTGTGGTTAATCTTGTACAGGTTTTCCAGCAGTTCAACCACATCCAGGAATAAATAAATTTTCCTTTCTTTTCAAGTCCTTTCTCTTTTTTTAATAAAGCTTTTTTAGGCTGGCTGTAATCTGAATCTCATTCTTAATGAGTGTGTTGAAAAAAGAATGTCATTCTCCAGCAGCTTTATATTGAAGTAGACATCTGGTGCTCTTTTGCTACTTTGTGCTTTTCAATAAACTTCCAAAGACTGCAAGATATGCCTTAACACAAACTGTCCTTATGGAAAGTCTAGAGGCAGAATCTTTCGAAGTCAAATGACCCCCTGGGTCCCTGAGTCACTAAATTCTCGTATCATGGCCATGAAGTCCCTCTTCTGGCTGCTTTTTCCATTCTTCTAGCTCCCTTCTTCTTCTGCATCTTTCCCAATCGTCTAAGCAAGTAGTTGTACTTATGCTTCAAGAATACCCCTGATTTTCCCAGAACAGAGCTGATCTTCTGGGAGCAGCCTTACTCTCCCTGTGTCATCCTCAGAGTTCTGAGTGGACATAGTTTGGTATTTATTGAGGCTCTCCCTGGAAAATCTAAACACCCATGCAATACATTGAACTTCAAATGCAAAAAAACCCAGGTAAAAAGCCCCTCACCAGAGAAAGGCTTTCTTTATTTTTTGTTTCCCTACGATCAGTGGTTTCCACACCAATCTTCTTCTGAATCAGCATGAAATTACAGTCCAGCCTCCAAAAACACTCTTGCTTGAAATGTCCTGTCCCTCATTCCACGATTTATAACACCCAAATTATAAAAAACAACCAACAAAATAAAAACCGCTCCTCAGTCCCTGCCCTCCATGAAACAAAGTGTCTTTATAACACCGAAACTTTTATTTCTGATGCCAAGGACAAATACAGGTTTCTGCAAATTAGAAGCCTGAATCCTGTCTCAGGCTTCTTCAGGCAGGATAAGTAGAAGCTGTGAATCCTGTCTCAGAAGTGCCTCTGGAAGACATGGCTTGATTGTTCTCTGGAACCAGCCATGGTTCCCAGTGTCTAGGGCCCGGCAGAGAGCCTTTCCTGTTACTCAGTAGTCACCAGGCATTTCTTCATGCCCTGGCCCCTGTGAAGAACATGTTGTTATTCTCTGGTGCACAGGAGGTGCATATTACAGCACTGTTAAGGTGCTGCGGTTTATATTTTCACTGCATATTTGGGCGGAGAATGCTTTGTTGTTATTCAGTCATCTTGAAATCACTCTTAATGCACGTCAAGTTAACCAAAGATGCAAATAAAAGCATTCATTCATCGAAACCAAGCAGACCATGCAGCCTAAAAGGCTTAGAAAAGAGGAAGGTAAAGAAAAGAGAGGAAGAGAGCACTTAATCTGTTTGAAATACGGGACAGCTGAGGGAGAGCATTGCGTAGGCAGTGTGACCACACTCAGTGGGAACATTCCTGGATTGCCACCAGTCTCATTACTAAGGTACAGACCTGGTATTGCTCATCTATATTCTAGCTGACAAAGATCAAGAAGGCTTCTGTGTTGTTTTTTCTTCAGGATCTCCTAGTCAGACACACAACAGACTACACAGACAACTGGGTCTCCCAATTAGTGTCCAGGCACTTCTCTGGCTCTGTAACCCCTGTATCTCTTGGGCTGCAATAGCTGTAGCTGGTCAGGCCCTACCTAGGCCTTCCACCCATTTCCCAACAGAAGTGAAAGAAGTGAACTCTGACATGAGAAAGACTATGCTTTGAGGCAGGAGAAAATACCTTTAATTTATTGCTATACAGCAACTTCCATTAGAGAGGAAATACTGATTCAGCCCATGGCCCCTGTGGCTCAGTTTTTTCTCTCTCTCTCAAAACCAGAAGTAGGTCCCTTTGAAAAATGAGTCAAAGCAAACTCCCTTTTTCTCTCCTGCAGCAGGGCTCTCCTAGCCATCATTTGCATCTCAACTGATTTCTTGAGCTTTGAAATCACTTGAAGGTTATAAAATCAAGTGATTCTCTTTGTGGCTTATTTAGCAACTCCCAGGATCTCCCTTCCAGGTACTTGGTCTGTCCGTCCTAAACTTCTTGCAATTACATGGAGTTCTGTGTGGTACTGAAAGAGCCAGCTTCAGCACTACAACAGGCAGAATGGACATGGGGATGTTACATGCCTGCATGCAGCAGTTGGCCCATGGTGTCATTCTGATACTGATCCCTTTTCTGATATGGCTGCAGGATGAAGGCATTGCATACCAATACTTGTCAGTTATTATACCGGGAAGCAGCAGCAATGAAAACCTGCTATGCTATGAACTACCAGGGCAGCTTAACTTCACTTATCCTTGAGTGTATAGATGGACTGATTTGGGTGTTCATCTATATAAACCCAAAGTGACTACAGTAGTACCTATTTACCACAAAGAGGCACTTCAAAAACAAATTATTATTTGTGAAGCACTCCTGCATTTATAAACCCTATAGAATTTTATGTGGGAGACCTACTTTTAGAAAGCTGAGAGCATGTTCTGAAATACAAGGCAAAGGCTGTATAGACTACCATAACCTGTTGTACTCAGTGCAACCTTAATACTTGCTTTTCAGTATTATTCTGAGGACTTTATCAATAACAGAGATTAATCCAAGTTACATGATTCTGATCTGGAGCCAAATGTAGCTGAAATCTGGGGTAGCTCAGATGCATGGTGTCTAAATAAGAATTGTCAGAAATACTGTGCTGCTCTCTCCCAGCAAATATGGAGTGAAAGACATATATGGAACTTCAAGAGTGAAAATAGAACTCCACTGGCACTACCACACACTATAGGGGTGTGTGCTAGTGTTGAAATTCAATAGAAGAGCTAAAGTTATAAAATCAATTTCATTGCTATCTTTTAATTAAGAATATTAACATTTCTGTCCTTGGCCTCTCTCTTAGGACTGGCCCATACTCTAGTACGGTGCTTGTAACAATTTAAAACATGACTTTTTAATCTATTATATACTATGTCTTTCTTATAAAATGAATGTTAATATAAAATATATCCAAAATGCCTCATTATCTAAACATGGAAGTCCTAGATTTAAATCATACTTTAAAGATGAATGCCTCATTCCAGAAGAGAATAATGTATCATTTTTTAGGTATATAGATGAATTTACATATCTAAGAACAGCTCCAATTTTTCAGACCTAGCCCAGTGTCACCATGCCTCATTCCAGAAGAGAATAATGTATCATTTTTTAGGTATATAGATGAATTTACATATCTAAGAACAGCTCCAATTTTTCAGACCTAGCCCAGTGTCACCATTCTCTCTATATACTGCTTTTTTGAAAATTCCTAAACTGTTACACAACCAGCAATAAGCCTTACAAGTAATTTGTTCCATTATATGTCATTAGTGTGCCAGTAGCCTGCAGAAACTGAGTCTTGAGCATACATTTTGCATATTTCAACAGTTAATAAACTTAACCTTAAAACTCTTTGAATTTAACTTAGCCATTGGTTGGGGTATCTACAAAATTCAGCCAATATTTTCAAGGCTGAGTTATAATTTTTATTTTGGGAGTGAGACACCTGAACAAAGTCCAGTGTCCAAGAATGCTAAGCACACAGTAATCGGACCCTTCCTTTTCCTATATTGGGTATTTGAGTCTTATAGTAACCCCCTGAAATTTCTTAGCACTTTTAATATTACGATAGTGATGTTGCCTACCAGACTGTGATGGTACAGATCATGATCCATGCTCAAAAAATATTGATTATTTTACTTGTTTAAGGTTAACTCACAGGATTCATTAGGCAGCACTTGTATGTGTCACGGATTTGAGGATGTACCTCTAAAATGGGCGAGTTTTCCAGAAATTCATTTATAGCATAAGCTTCATAACAAAAGAAGTTTCCCTTTGCAGGAGGAGATAAAAATGTAGACTCTTGGTGGACAGAAATAATTTTGTTAAAGGGCAGTTTTACGCAGGTTTCCTGCGGGTATTTTCTTGCATGAGGACCTTTGGTGAAGCTTTGCTTGTTAGCATTGATCAGCGGGAAAAGCAGGTATGCTATTTCTGAAAAAAGAAAAAAAAGCAGACGATATAACAGAAATAAATAGCACTCAGTCTGCAGTAAGGATTGCTTTAAAGGTAGTTCAAGACTATTTTGTTTAGGTCTACCACGCACCCTCACTGTCACTTGTGGGAAGCCACTATTTTGCAATTAATTTTCACATCTGCCCACAGATAAAGAAAATATTTATTTATGTGTGGGAAGACATTTTGAGATCTCTGTGTGAAAGGGATTGTTCAGATGTATATAATATTTTTCTTCCAGTATATATGATGGTGTTACTTCCAGAATTACTTCCTTGTCAAAAATTTCAATAACTTTTGTGGGCAGCTTTTTCTTTGGCTCTGGTCTGTAAGAACAATGCTAACAATACTAACAATGCCCCTGTGTGTCTTTGGGCAGCGAATACACCTCTCTCAGTGGAGTCACATAGATAAGGGTGGCTGATGTAAACAGTGGCTGGGAAGACAAAATCGTGACCTTGGCATTCAATGCTTCCAGGCTTCTCTGATGCCTTCCCACAGGATATGTGCAATTCTGCTCTAAGCAAACAGCACCTACGTTTCCCTCTGCTTCGTTCAGTGCCTTGCTAAAGCCCTGCATAACACTAGGAAGATTGCCAAGCCTGCCTCCAGCCAAGCCTACTTTGAAAGACCCCTCTGGACTCCATTTGCACAGGTGCAGCCCTGAGCATAGAGGAAGGTTAACAGCACATGCACCTTGAGCTCTCAGCCGAGCTCCATGTAGGGATCTGATGGACTCCAGGGGGAGAGACTCACTAAAAACTGCAGGAGTCATTGCAGACACGAGAAATTACAGAAGAGATTACAGGAGAGCACATGTACATATTATATAGATACTACCCATGTATGTAAGAGAGTGATGGCTGTAGTGGAAACATTTAAAGGACTTCAGTGAGCTTTGGATCAGATCATACTTTTTTAACTTTGGGTACAAAGCTTTTGCTAGTACAAGGTAAATCGGTTTAAGTATTTCCTGTGACTCATTGAAAAGTAAATGAGCTATTTAATGCAACTGCTACATTCATTTCAATGGCTATAATCTAACACCAGCTTAGCTACACAGGCAGAATTACATAAATCACTGCTGAGGTAGTAACAACTGATAAGATAATTGCTAAAACACCTTTTACAGGAAAGTAGTCTGCATGAAAAAGCAGTGTTGGATTGATGCTTATTTAATTGCTGTGTGACTTCAGTTCTGGACCCTTGTTTATTAACCTTACCTGCCTAATTTACATAATGAGATTCTGTGTGCTTTTGTGTGTCACAGAGAACATTACCATACACTGGTCTCAATATAGAAGGAAATGCTTGAGATGTAGTTAACTGTGCAGTAACTATGCTCCTAAAAATTATGATTTTTGAGCTAAAAGTGTGTTTCACTTTTAATGAAACACAGAAAAACTCATCAATGAATTTCTATGCCTTCTACCACAGCTACAGAATAATAATGAAATAAGAAAATGTTCCAAATATCCTTTCAAAAAGACCGTGCAAACCCAAAGTGGGGACCCAAAGTGACATTGGCTTCTCTGGATTGCTACAAGATTGAAATTGGTTTTTGACATCCTGCCATCATAACACATAATCAGATATATATATAAGAAGTCAGTTTGATATATTTTGGATACTATATACAACGAAAACAGGAAAGTCAAAAGCATTTTAATTTAAGCCTTGTCTCAAATAAAAATTACAGAATTGCTTGCAAGTGGAATAACAAAACGCAACCAAAATTTTTAAAATGTAGGTGGGCTGTAAATAACAAAAGACAGTTTCCATAATTACTAATTTAAGTGAAACCTGAGCCACTAAAAACCTAGAAAAATGTCAAAGTCATCGCCAATAGCTTTGATTAGCAATGAAAAAGGGACACAAGAACAGGCTAATGGTAGGAGGACATAAAATATTTAAAAGGAGCTATTGATTTAAATGTGTTATTGCTAAGGCTAAATAGCAGTAGCTATTGGTCAAATGGTAGTCTGTATGTTTCTGACAATGTATCCACCAAACTATTCGTATTTATCTGATTTTCCCAGTTGTCTTGTAAATGCTATTTATTCTGTATTTTTTTTTCCTTTTTTTTGATCTGGGTTTTAAAAACAGAGTGAAACATAAAAATGAACATACCAACCTGTTTGCAAATCATGACCCAGTAATTTATATTTCTGGGTTTAAGAATATATAGAAAAGGGAGAAAATAATAATTATTCTAGGGACACCTTTTTGTATTCCAGTTCCCAAGGAGAGGTGCCAATGTGTAAGTATATCCTAGATGAAAGGATGAGTGAGTATACGTGATGTGGGTATACATACCGTTGCCAAACACTAGAAATTTCTCCAGGAAGACAAGGAAAAGGAGACGGGAAGTCCTTCCAGGAAGATGAGAAATCCCTTTGATTGTTCACAGGGCCTGGGCTGCAGGAATAAGTTAAGAGAAGTAACTGTGAGTTTACCTCCTGACTGGTGTTCCCCCAGCTCCACACTTAAATATTTTCAGCAGAAATGCACACCTGCAAGAGTTCACTGCCAGCTTGTACAACACATGCACATGCCAGGCACACTTGCACATCTTAAGAAGGTGGCAGAATGCTTCCAAGCACAAGGTTTAGCTGGAGAGGAGGTCATTCAAGGTGCAGTTATTCCCCAGATAAGCACACCGTGTGTTTGTCCTTCAGCCTCGTGCCTCTTCTCTGGGTAGTTACAAAACAAATGACGAAGTGAAAGTCACCTTTCTGATAGACTGAGCCTCTTGACCATTACAGGATGAAATTAATTACTTCAGTGATTTCTGTGGGGTTTAATTTTTTGCACAGATATGGAAGAATTAAGGATAATCTAATTTTATTCTTGAGGAAAACACCAGTGGAAATTACAGACAAACGGAACTGCAGAAAATGCCAATCCTATTTTTCATTGACTATATCTGGTGTACTGTACATTAGCTTTAAATAAGTTGTATAATTATACTAAGTTGTCTTGCAGAAAATCGACTCAGATGTTTAGCTAGTCACTATGACATTATGAATCTAATGTTTTTGTTAAAAAAGAAAAAAATACAGACTTAATGTGAATGAAAATGAAAAATTTATTCTTTACAGACTATGATGGCTTCTAATTAGAATAGCACAATGCATGCATAACACACCTTGGTAAGGGCTGGAGCTGTCAACAGAAACCTTTAGGAGCTATTCTGCAAAACGCTGTTGAAATTCAAGATTTTCCAAGTGGAAAACTTCACATGGAAACACATGTATTTTCCTATGATAGTTTGTCTCCCTGGAATCTTACTAATGAGTTGTGATTGCAAACTGAGTCATCTTTAGGGCCTAACATTTCAGTTGGTGCTAAGAAATTTGTAAACCATTTTAGGAATCATCCAATGTAAACATTAGAAAAAACACACAGACTGCATGTCCTTATTATTCTTGGTAACTAAACTGGAAATATCGTGGAAGAAAACTACTGATAAGAGAAATTCAGTTGTTAGAGTTAGAACTTACTAGAAAATTCATGGCAGCAGCTTCGTAATATGAAAATGCAGATAATTTTGCAGGGGAGTACAGGTACTGATTGCCAGAAGGAGGATGTTTTGTGTGATTTCAGAATCAAAGAAAATAAAGCAGTATTTTAAACACCAGCACCTTCTAGAACCAAGATGAGCATTCTCATTATACTCACGAGGACTTAATGCATTATTAATGTCTGTGACTCAGTGGATCTCTCAGATAATTATCTACAATTCTACATGGCATTTTGAGGCTTTACTTTGTAACCTAAACTTGGGACTCGGAGGATTTTTTTTGCCTGCTTAGTTTGTACCACAATGATGATAGGGATCTTTGTGGTATGCTGAAATGCAAAAATCAATGTACTTAAGGAAAATAAATAGACAATACTAATATAGGAGTGGATTTAAGTACTGGAGAAAGTAGTATAAAAATAGTTTCACACTAGCACTGATGCAGAAGTGATGAGCTATCTTGTAAGTCCATTAACTCTGTGACTCAATAAATCAGATAAATATCTAGAACTCTGCATAACAGTCAGTGACTTCTTGCTTTCTTCCTGTAGCCTCTTAAAATAATTATCTTTTAACTCTAGGTATTTTTAGCATCATTTCTCTACCAAGAGTGATATGACAAGTATATAATGTAGAAATCACAGAGGAAGCAAAATACTCATTTCAGATTTGTCTTTGCCATCACTAGTTGATTTGCAGTTGTGGCACAGAGACTGCTGTGATGAGAGCAGACGCAGAACAATCTTTTTAGAAATAAGATCAGTGGTGGTTTAGTGTGGTATATTAAAATGTAGGTGCATGTACAGAAGGAGATGAAAGATGTTTCATTTTCATATGAAAAAGTCTGCAATCATGTTCCTGCATTTTGCCTTGACTTTTAAGTGAAGGCAAAATTAAGAAACTAAGGGTATAGTTAGGTTTCAAGGAGGAGGAATGTTCTGTGGTATTCATGGTACAGTACAGTCATATATAAAGAGTTACAGAGGCATCAGTGAGTGAAGCATGCATGCAGACATGAAGCAAATAAAAGTTTCAGCTTTCCAATGGATCACTCCAAGAAAAAGATGATGATTATTTACTCCTAGATGCACAGAGGGAAAGTGGTCTACAGATCATGGCACTGTGCTCAGGCAGCTGAGAAATTCACAGTGACAATTTTTTGGCCTGCACATCCATAATGGCAAATGAAGTCCCAGACAGGATGTACTCAGGGAAAGACATGCCAAGCTTCTCAACAACCTCTGCAGAGCTGACGTTTTTTGGTGAGACTAAATTTGTATATTCAGACACATGGTGTCATTTCTGGTGGTGTCCTGTGCAGAGCCAGGAGCCAGACTTGATGAACCTTGTGTGTCCCTTCCAGCTCAGGATATTCTATGATTCTATGATTCTGTTCTATTCCTTTATGGCTCAGCAGAGACCTTTTCCCTGCCTGATGATGCAGAGCACATTCATCTTTTCTCCCCAGACTGAGTGGCACAGTGAAGCCAGCTAGAATGCATAGAATGGAGAGGACTAAATTCTGTCTCTGTTCTCTGCAACACTGTCATCTGCCTGCACTGGACTCCCATTCCTCTCCAAATTCTCTTAAGACATGTTTCTGTCCTTTCCCCTTCGCTCTCACCACTGACATGTCTCCCAAAGGCACAGTTTGTGGCACAACAGTCCTTGCATACAGGAATTCAATTGAGGTGTCCACTCCCTGGCACACAGGAGTCCCTACAATGTGAGTCACGCTGCAGAGTCACACCTTTTCCTTTATCAGCTGTTCCTACCCTCTAGGGCGTGAAATATGAATTAAAATGTTGTTTGTTTGTTTTCCATACAAAATAGTACAGATAAACAAAGTATTTTGTGGGAAACATTTGCTTAAGAAAATCAGAAATTTTTCAGGATACTGCAAGCCTAAACAATTACTTGTTTTGACTGAAAATATTTGGGGATAACAAAAAAGTACTTCTATTTTTTAAACGATTTTGTGAATATTTTTGATGTTCTGACACACGGACTACCAAGTTTCTCTCCCAGTATCAACCAAATAATGCAGAATAGAAAAAAATATTAAAAAACCCCATTAATTTGGACACAAATGAATTCACCTAAAAAAGAGGACATAATCTTTGTGTGTGTATCCACCTTAATAAACAGTAGCCATTTTGCAGAAATCTCTACGGGATTGTCCAGGGAATTTGTTGTAACCTGTGGTTAATCATTGATCATCTTCCTATGCAAAACTGTAAGTCGCATGACTTGGTGCATAGCATATAGGAGAAGAATGTAATAAGTAAATATTTAGCCACTAGCTTATTATTTCCATTCATATCATGTAGAGCAAACAGTACTGTGTACCAACTGCCACTTCCTTAATAAGGAAAAAAGGTAGTAATGCCAATAAAAGGTGATTTTTATTACAGTATAGGTTGCATATTTTTCATGCTTTGGCTTCACTTATACTATAAGGACACTTCTACTACTGCATAGTTTAGGTATTGTCTTTGTTTGCAGTACAGTTTATATACTTTTTTTGAAAAGTGTTGGAAAAAATCTGTGAAGGACTTGCCTTAAAAAAGAAGTGAGGACTTCAGAACTAACTCCAACTGTATAAAAATAAGTGCCTGAGAAATGTTCTGGGCACTTTACCTTTGGATGTTCCCTGTTAAATGTTGTTTCCAGTATACAATCTGTGCACTTTAAAATGTTACATGCTGTTATTATGTAAACAAAGAGGTCTACAGTGATCTCATTGCATGATTTATAATTATAAATGTAGCCACAGATGCTTCATTTTCTGAAGATCCTCTTGAGAATCAAAGCACAAGAAGTTGACCTTAGCACCTGCACCCAACCACAGCCTTGGAAATATGTGTCATTATATAATCAACATGAGCAAGCCATTCAGTCAAAATTGGGAACACCCAAATAGGCTGTGCACACTCAGATGGAAAGACAAAGAGCATGGGTACTGGTGTGTTATGAAACACACACAATGCAATTTTTACATGGAGTAAAATGATGAAAATGGAACTTCAGCTGTAATTTAAACTTTTTTTACAGTAGAATGTAACTTTAGATATATTCTGATTCACAAACAGTGCTCTGTTTTACAGAGCTCTAATATAGTCTGACATACAGCATCAAGAGACTCAAGAATGCACTTTTGTTGATAATTCAGTATTTAATAATCATCCTTCCTTTTTTCTCCTGTTTTAAAGCTCTCAGATATCTGGGCAGTCAACTGGAAAAAGTTGTTAGACATATGTGACTAATCATTAATCACCATTAACAGTGAAGAGCCAATAATCAAATGAGATACACTTGGAAAAAAAAAAAAAGGCCAACCTGAAATTTATTTCCTAAGCTCTTTGGCACACGATTAAGGACAACAAAATATGTTTACGGTGATCATGGTGAACTTGTGAATTATTCACAGGTACCTTCCCACCTGTGTGAATTATTCACATGTAGGAACGAGATTTTTCTGCCAGAAACCCGGCTTCATAAGTGTCATGAGGGTGAGAACCTCCCAGACAGACCAACAGTAAGTGCAGTATCCTGTGTGTTCAGCAGTTGCCTCAATTCACTTGGCTTAGCTCAGTGGGCAAAGAGCTGCATCCTGATCTGGCCAGGAGTGCAGCTGACCTGTCTGAAATCTGTGGGACTAAACATCATCCCCAGGTTCAAGCATCAGCTGATGACCGCCCACCTTCAGTTAAACTAGTGCTTAGTAAGAGATACTGCCTGGTGAATGAGAACGGTGCCAGAGAAACACTTGAGCTGTAACTTTAGATAAGAAAGCATGAAAGGTAAGCAAAACTGGCAAAGAAAGACCAGAAAGATATAGGTTAAGGTCACACGATAAGACCAGTGATAGCACAAAGCCAGTTACTGGGTGGCCTGCCCAAGGTGAAAAGATTTCCCACCACCTTTCCAGAGAGAATTTAAAAATATATCTGCCAGTACTAAACTGGAATGGTGTTTGGGTTTTCTTGGAACAAGACTGGTATTTAATTTCCCATATTCCCAACTCCATTACACCATGTTAGCTTTTCATTTCCTTGTGTTGCCCTAAAAAATATAGAGGTGATTATTTTCTTTCAAATTGTTAGCTGAACGCACATCTTAATTGAATAAAAGCGTTGTAGACTCGGGTATTTTAGGCTGGAATATTGGGTTTCTCACAATATTTCCTCCTGAAATGTCACCTTTATGTATGTTCATGAAGAAACACTGGAAAAATTTGTTTATACAACATTTTTGAAGGCCATCCTCTTCCAATTTTGGCCGATCAGGTAAAGAGAAAAAATAAATCTGTAGAAAGGAGGGTCCCTCAGATCTTGGCACAAATTGTTTACTTTTGAACAGTTTTCTCAACACTCAGTTTCTGATCCATAATGCATTTGAAACTTCTTGAATCATGGTGAGTTTGGGCTTTGACTTCTTTATTAGAAGTAATTTTTTTATTACAGTAATCTATTGTTGCTATCTACTTTGCCACAAGATATCTCATTGTTTATATGTTTGTGCCAAGCTGATAAAAATGCTATGTCACATAATAACTTAGCATAACAATTTAAAGGTTTAAAAGCATAAAAATCTAGTCTTTGAATTTCTTCAACCAGACAAATACAACTGATGGTTTTTACATTCTCATTTCCACGGATCTTTTTTGCAGTTAATGCAAACAAAAGTGTACTCAGTTTCATTCCTGAGGCTGTCAGGAAAGGTGGGATGAAAAGCCCACCAGGCTAAGTTTTCCCATTCATCCAGCTGACCCGTGGCCATGCTGTGGTTGATGGGGATGGTCCCTTCCTTCCCCGTTGCCCTGGCTATAATTTCCTACCATAATGCTGGTGTTGGCAGCAGCAATCATGCAGCACATGGTCGACTGGCTTCAAGCCATTCCTCTGAGTGCCACTCTACATCTGTGTAGTGTTTTATGAGCTCAGTTTCAGCTTTGTTCATGAGCTGGTCCATCTCTCCCCGTGGCTGGACACTGCCTAGTGCATCTTTGTGAACCGTCCCCAGCAAGAAGTGAAGCCCAGTGATGAGTGTGTGGGATTCTGGCCACGAGGCCACCAGGGAGGGTTCTGGCTGATGCTAAGTAGGTGTTGAAAATGCCTCGTTTGTTTGGGGGAGCGCGTGGGCTGGCCAGAGTTTCCAGGGTCTGGGACACCACACCCTCGGGCTGCTTTTGCAAAGGCAGCAGCTGCGTCGTCCAAGGAAAACGGAATAAGATGCAGCTGCTGTGTCCAGTGGCAAGCTCTGCTCTGCCACTCCTTAATGCATCCCAGAGACTGCTGCAGCTCCCCAGGCTTTGGAAAACATGTCCCTAACTCAGATATGATACACTGAGTCTGGGCCCTTATCAAATGTTGATTCACTTCGAATCACGGATACATGTTGAATAAATTAATTCATTTATTCATTACAAATACAGGAAATTGCTGCTTATTACAAATGCAATTCTCTTTTGGTCTTGTCATTTATCCTTTTTCATTGTCTACAAACATTAAATATCTTAGCCCATATGACAGAGATTTATAACATGTTGAAAACATGACTCTTTTTAAGGCAATCAGCTTGGGCACAGACTTAATTTCATTTACTGTGCCCTGTAATATAGAACAGACAAAATAGTTTTATATTTTTCTATGAAAAAAAATCTCCCATGCCCTAAAAGTTTCTTTGCCAAATGTTATAATATACTAAAAAAACACCTCAAAGTTTATAGTGGAAAGACTGATACACCAATGCTAAAAATTCCAGGGGCTCTGCTCTTACACTACTTCTCTTTCCAAATGAAAAGGTCTCATCAAGATTATTGAAGTTGAACATTGACTATATATTTAATTTCCAAAGTTCAGGAGTAAGATATCCAGTTTAACAGAGCAGTTGAAGCCTCACTCTCCTAAAATCATTGAAAGGCTGGAGTTTTGCAGCTGTGTTTGTGACGTGGAAGTTTTAATAGCTTTAGAGAAACAAGAACTGAAGTTGACACATTCGAGTTGTAAATACGATTTGATAATTATAGTGTCTGTGATCTCATGTAATAGTTTTTCCTTCGTATTGCAACATTTTTGTATCAATATTTTTATGTTGGCTCACAGCTTTTATTTGCATATTCTAATGTAACCAGAAAACACTACAACGTCTCTGAAAATATTTTCCTTTGGTAATTATGGGATGCTTCACTTTAACCTAATCAGATTGCAAACCAAATTTGCTTAGTTTCAGAAATGGAAAGTTCTTTTAATAAACTTTTACAGTTCATAAGGGATGCTACTGGTAACTCACTAGGAAATAACCTGTGTTTTAGCAACTCCTATTTTATTTAATAGAAAGCTGCATCCCTTAGAATTCAGACATTCTGGCATGCTAAGATGCAGGTTAAATTATACATATTTTAGAATTTCCAAATCAGACAATCACTTTCTTTAATACTTCACCAGTGTGATCATAATAAGCCATGAAACACTTCTCCTGCTTTTATGTTCTTGGGAACTTTTGCAGAGATCAAGAAAGACACAGTACATTTAATATTTCCAAAAGGAATTATATGATCTTCTTATTTCACCAAAATGTCAATTATGTAAAATTATGGTTATCTACATTATAGAAAGCAAAGATATAATTTAAAGCTCTGTAAAATAATCCCCTGTTCTGAACCACCCCCATCTTTAGCAGCCCCCTCTGCAGCTGGCGGTGCTCAGAAGAGAAAGTACCACAAATCTTCTATGACATTTCTTCTGCTATTTTCATTAATGGTGAATTATGTCAAGGTGCATTTAGATAAAAATTGAAATGCAATTAACATGCCTAAAAATAATTTTAAATATTATGATCATTGAGTGATTTTTTAAAATAGTGAACTAAATTAAAAGATTATAAAAATATTATTTTAATTTTAAGATGATTGATTTATTAAACAATGTGTACATGTAGTTAGGTAACTGAAACAATTATTTCAGAGCACCACATCTTACAGGAATCATAGGTCCAATCTTACCATCCTTTACTTTTTTATTGATTGAAGAGGTAAAAAAAGAAGTTTCTTATTTTTTTCACAAAGCTTTCTTTTCAATGCCACATAAAATAGAGGCCTTTAAAAATATCTAATCCTTTCACCATTATTTATTGCAGGCTTTTAATAACATCCAGGTAGCTCATGTGACTTGTTATCTCCCTTTTATGTGTATCTGATGAGCTGATGGAACTGAAATGTCTTTCTATGGGCTGGATAGTTTAACTCCTCTCAGTCCTAAAATCCTGAAAGTCCTAAAATTAAGAAAAAAATACATTCCATTTTCAGAATTCATTTTCAAAGTCATTCCTACAACAGAATAGACTTAGGCATTCACATCTGGATTTAGATGTCTAAGTCAAACAGCCCGGTTTTTTTGCATGGGAGAAGGTCAATGGCAAGAGTGAGCATTCGCCATTTCAAAGATCCACCTTTGATTAGGCACACAGAGCTGAAAATCAGATCAGTGTTCAGCAGAGTATGTTATTTGCCCCTGTTAGAATTGCCATGGTGCTTATCTTGCCCATTTTATTTTAGATGACTGTCTGATCTACCAGGTGAAAATGCCAAATTGCTTGTTCAGCTTGTTGACTTGTTCAATAATCTCTCAGCTCTTCCACTGAAAACCAGTCCTACCTCATGTGTGGATCAGGTTAATAGTCCTTTTCCTTGACTAATAAGCACAAGTAATCATAGAAATACCTGGGGACCTATTGTTTTTGCAGGAATGAATTCTACTGAGGGAGGGAGTGGAACTTATCCTCTATGTAAAACAATTTCCCCAGTCTCCCAAAAACTCTATAAGTAGTTCAAGACAGTGGGGTTTAGTAAGGTTTTTGAATACAGTCTCTACGCAGGCAATATACATTACATCTGCAGATAGGTCATTATTCTGTCACTTAAAAAGTCTTGGGCTGTTGTCCAAGAAAAATCAGATGACTTTAGATACTACTGTGAGATCATCCAATTATTCAAAAAATGTTAGCAGTTATCTTGGCACCATTAGATATCACTACGCCAAGAAGATGTCATAATTGGAATACACTGCAAATAAACTAACTGGTATTTTGTGCAGATCCCAGTTAGTTTCACAATACCTTTTGGAATAGTCATCAGTTATTGAAAAAAAGCTTGCAAATTGCACTTCTTAAAAACTAATTTAGAAGACAAGGAAGTCATCAAAACATAAAGATGCCATTATTTAAGAAAAAAATAGCTGAGTTTATATTGACTGTAGATGTTCTGTGTAAGAATTCTAGGTATTTACATAGCTTTATGCTGAAGTTTGATACGAGTTTAGTGAAATTTTGGCAATAGTTTCAGCCCCACAGTAAAGCTTCCCTCACTAGGCACTCTTTGGACTACTGTGTCCAGGCCTGCCACCCTTGACCGTGGTCTTAAACCATGTAGGTAAGATCTTGTTGCTTCTGGAACTGGCATCAATCCATATGCTGACATCCATAAACTGGCATCCATACGCTGACAACTTCGTCTGGGAGGTTTATCCCTTCTCAGAGGGGACTGACTGGCTTCCCCAGGTCTGTGCTTCTGCCTGATAGATACCCATGGGAAAAAAACAGTAGGTTGCAGTAGCTTCTCTCCCCTCACAACATTCAGTACTTTGTGGACTACAAACATGGGAGTAAAGAGGAACTTTATTGCAGAATCTCCTTATCTCCAGTAGCCTCCTTGCCTCTGATTTGCCCCAACCTGTTTTTCTTATCCCAGTGGCTCCTTGTCTTTAATCCTTTCTGCTTTTGATTTCTTGTGTACATATTGCATGGGCAGGGCTGTGCATGAGAAAATACATTACTAACATTGCTCTTTACCTTCCCAGGTACATGTGATGATTCAGATATTATAAAAATAGGCTTCACGGAAGTTTCCCAACAAATCATGTCTCACTTTAGCAAGAGGCAGAATCAACACAGAATTACAAACTACCCAAATACAGTGGGGTAGAGTTCTATGGGTACAGACCAGAATTACCAGGATTCAGGTCATCAACCCATACAATGAGCTCCTGGAAACAGTCTCTGTCTTGTAAAGATGAGAAATGCATTGAGAGAAGAGGAAGAGAAGAGAGAAGAGAAGAGAAGAGAAGAGAAGAGAAGAGAAGAGAAGAGAAGAGAAGAGAAGAGAAGAGAAGAGAAGAGAAGAGAAGAGAAGAGAAGAGAAGAGAAGAGAAGAGAAGAGAAGAGAAGAGAAGAGAAGAGAAGAGAAGAGAAGAGAAGAGAAGAGAAGAGAAGAGAAGAGAAGAGAAGAGAAGAGAAGAGAAGAGAAGAGAAGAGAAGAGAAGAGAAGAGAAAAGAGGAGACCCTGACGTATAGTCTATATACATATGATTTGAAGTAATTTTACTGTGAATTAATGAAAAAATTTTCAACAAATCCCTAAGAAACTATTGCCTCTCATGAATATTTTTCTTGTCTGTGTCCACAAACATAAGACAAGTTCAGACTCTCATTAATCATCCCATTCTTTTATCACAAATAATCAAAAATTCTGTCCATTCTACCTATTAACCTAGCAATATATAGTTCCAGCCTATTATTATTATGTGGTAAGTTAATAATAATGATGATTAATAACCTTATGATAATAATAATTATGTTAATCGTGATTTGTAACCTTACTTTGGGAACCACTGACTTAAGCAATCAAATAAAGACCCAGATGTCTTTAGAAAGGAAGCCTGAACAGCATGTATTTTCTCCTTCCACTTTTGCTTTACTGAAGTCAAATGAAAACCCTCTCAAATGCCACCTTTTCACAGAAAAAAAAAAATATGTTAAGCGGAAAGAGATGTGGCAAAAACTGTGGTATTATAAGCATCTTCTTTTTAACCACCCACGATCTAGACCACTGTGTCTTACAGGAGAAAATGTACTTTTCTTCTGGTTTTTGGATGTCCAAATATTAGTAAACTTGTTCTACTCAGGCATCAGGTCCTTCCTGACTTCTTCCATGGCGATGACAAAGTTTCTCAGCACTCAGTAGTGATTTACAGGGTTTGCAGCTTGGGCACTGTTTCTTTGGGATGTATATACAAAGCACACAGATGAGAGGGGGAATTTTGTCACCTTTCAATTACTCATTCATACAATAACTGAATGGTATTATTTGCACACCTTTTGTGATGGGATATCTTATGCCCTCTAAACTGAATCTCCATATGAAAAGGCTGTATTCTAAATATTGGGACATAAACACCAGGTCCCGAGAAAGACATAATGCAGTTTCATCACCAAAACCAAAATTAAAATAAGTGCCATTAGCTTGCTAAGAATGTCTGCTTCTGTGACTGAGCCCCTCAACAAAATTTGAATATATAACAACAAACACCTAACTGGCTGACATTTGGTGTTAATTATTTGCTAGCCGTTACCACACAGTGATATCTGGCATCACCCCTTTCACTAAATTTAGAACAGGAAATGATTGCATTAACCGACACAGAAGTCCCATGAGCACTTCAGGCTGAGACTGTGGCTGAAACTGCAACACCCCCATCCCTGCTGCCCCCTGCTCCTGCCCCAGAGCCATCCTCCACTCTTCACACAGGAGTATCCTTTGTGGTCCCTCATCCCCTGGGCTGAGGCACAAACCTGGGTGAGAGCTACCCTTGCAAACAACCCCAGCTGACTGGGTGGACACAAGAGTAGCTGTACTGGTACAAAGCAAGACATGACCTGAAAAAAGGAGGAGGAACCATGGAGAAAAGTGGAGGATGTGATACACTTGCTTTAGCCTGTCTAAATCGTCACAGGAAACTGCAGCAGCAAACATTGGCTTCTGCTTCACAAATGCACAGGGACTTTGTATTGCTTTATAATTGACTTCCTTATAATCAGATATTTCTATATATTACTGAGGAAGATCAGGTATATTTGGCACTTTCACAGTTATTTATTATGGAGCAATAACACTAGTACCATTCAAAATGCAATTTTGTATCTGAAAATCATGTAGTGTTTGGTTAGCATCCATTGACAGAGGACTCTACAGTAAGTATGATCAGCCTGAATATCCATGAATAGGGAGTGGCTATGCCTGGGAATTTACACCTGCCCTTCTTAATGAACTTACCCCCAAGGACTTTCTAAACAGTCCTCAGTGGTAATGGCTTCTCATTGCCTACTTTTCCCTGTAGAAAACTTTGTGAGGACCTTCACCCTTTACACTTACCTACTGGTCTTTTGGGAGACCATAGTATCTAAGCTGGGTATATGGAATAACTCATATTAATAAACCTGGATGAATTTCCAGACTCTGTGGTTAAAAACATGCTTTATCTTTGACAATCATTATTTAAAATGCTTATTACATTTTTCTAGCACATTTTATAAGAGTTTTCTCCACCCAGTTGAGATTCTTGATTATTTAATCCTCACAGCTATGTCTCTACTAATCCTCATTTATTCATTCATCTGTAAAAATGCCATTATCTCTGATTCTCATTCAAAGTGTAGTTGAAAGCAGCAGTATTAGCTACCAGCTCTCTATTTCATTGCTACTCAAATAATTTAACAACGGGGAGAATATTCAGGGGGACAGATCAGAGTGAGCTGCCAAGCTTCTGACTCAATATATGACAAATTTCGGCATAGGATAGCAGCAGATTTTTAATTAACAAAGAGCAAATAAGTACTTTTTTCTTTTTGTAGGAAAACAGTTTTTTCACTCAGAAATGCATAAATGAAGAATAATTCTCTTGCACCCAAACACATGTCTGGGAGACAGGAGGGATGACTGATCCCTCTGTTTCCCTTGTGAATTTTCTGTAAATCCTACTTCCGTGTAGCTCATTGTCTGCAGAGTGAGAATCATCCTTTCCCGGTTTGCTCTGATGATTTGACATTGGGACATATTTCACACCCTTTTCTCCTCCCAAACTGAAATAAGTTCACAGCAACAAGACCTGTTAGGGTTAGGGTTAGGGTTAGGGTTAGGCATTAGGGTTAGGGTTAGGGTTAGGGTTAGGGTTAGGGTTAGGGTTAGGGGTTAGGGGTTAGGGTTGGGTTAGGCGTTAGGGTTAGGGTTAGGGTTAGGTTTACGGTTAGGGTTAGAGTTAGGGGTTAGGTTTAGGGTTAGGGTTAGGTGTTAAGGTTAGGGTTACGGCTAGGGTTAAGGTTAGGGGGTAGGGTTAGGGCTTAGGGTTAGGGGTAGGTTTAGGTGTTAGGGTTGGGGGTTATGGTTAGGGTTAGGGTTAGGGTTAGGGTTAGGGTTAGGGTATGGGTTAGGGTTAGGGTTAGCGTTACGGTTAGGGTTTGGGTTAGGGTTAGGGTTCGGGTTAGGGTTAGGGTAGGTACTGCGTTGCCCACATCTCTATGTCCACAGAGTATCTTGGCCAGCTTCTCATTCCGTTTCGCACTCTTGTCCCTCTGCTACAAGATCTTGTCTTAGCCTGCCAGACCCAAAAAGAGATTTTCTCTCCTACACTTTGAATGATGCCAAGATACATTCATCTACTATTAGCAAATCACCAGAAGGAAACCAGGTCATCTTTATTCCTATCCCAGCTCCACCCTTGTTGCTTGCAATTCAAACTTTTGTAATTCAATCTCCAAAAAAATTTCCACAAACTATGTGCGTCAAAGGGGTATTTATGAAACTCCAGGAAATGCTTCATCCTCTTCTCCCAACTGCAGTTAGTCAAAAAACGTGAGGCCTGACTAAGGTGCAGAGCAGATGAAGCTCAGAGGGTAGTTGGTTATCAATGTGTATGCAAAGATCAAGGGAATATTTTTCATGTTTCAAGGATAGAGTAAAATACACTGGCATTGTAAATTATAAGGAAATGTGAGCATCTTTCAGATTTAAGTTGTTTGAGCAGGATAGTTCCTAATAATGCTAATAAAATCATTTACTGTACCCATGCTATAATCTGTTACGGACTGCAGAGAGTAGCCATTGCCTTTTCCATCACTAGAAAACTATTGGAAAACATCTAGAGGCTGCAAGAACAACAGCTGTGAAAAACCTTTCACTCAGTCATGTCTGATAGCAAATTTCAAACCTTTAGCTTGTTTTTCAGTGCAAGAGGATGAAGAGGGGTGAGCATAACATCTAGCCAAGTGTCATACCAGATTGCTTCAGTATTTGATAAGAATTTGGCCCTGATTTGCTCAACAAAGGGCTGAGTATCATACACCTGTTTTACCTGAAAACAAAATGAACCATGAACAGTTAAATACTTTACTGAGATCTGTAAGACAGGCTTTAATTTTCATTTTCCTGCTCTGGCCCTTAATCTCTCTGTTAATAATGTACCTGAAAGTATCACACATGGAAGTATTTGGCATGGTAACCCAGTTTACTCTGACAATGAAGTCAGTGCAGATATGAGAGTTCAGTGGATCGCAGCCAGTGAAGACTTGGATGTTCAGCCCACACAGTGATAACAGGCAGATGAATTTGCTTCCTTCTTTCACCAGCAATACTTAAAACTGCTGCAAGGACAATGGATTTGTCCAAACAAACTGAATATCATTACTCAACAATCAGACACTCTCTTTTACTTCTTTTGAATCATAGTGACTTAATCATTGAAAATAATTCAAAAGCAAATTAAAAAGTACTTTTCGTACCAAAGTAAATGTTTTCAGATAAATTACTTGCTGAGAACAATCACTCAAGGGTACTTCTCAATTCAAGTTTGGTGAATACACTGTTGGCTACATACGTAATCTAACTTTGTTTTTACATTTCTGAAACAGTTGATGAATTTCTGGTTTTATTGTGCTAAATAATTAAAGCCAAAACAGATTTTTAATCACATTGATGATTATAATTTATTATTCACATATACACATGGCTAAAAGATAAACACAATTTTGTATAGATATTAAATACTGTACATACCCCACACAAGAAGTGATATGTTTCATGGTTGCAACTCAGGATAAATTTACATTTTTACAAAAGCAAACTGAGAAGACAATCAGGCATTAAGAGCGTATTCTGCAGATTGATAAAGACATTTTGCTATATTATCATATTTTCATATATTAATTACATATTATATACTATATATTATATAAATATACATTACATGTGGAGAGATATTTACAAGTCAAAAGCTACAATATTGCAAAGCAAGTCAGTAAAAGAATCCAGATGGTAAGTTCCATTTTTTCCCAGCAAATTACTTTTCTGTCGTTATGTTATTTATATCTTCAGATAAGCACTTCCAAGATTTTTTGGTTTCCAGCTATCAACTGTGAAAATAAATTCCAGTCATACAGGAAGGCTTGAAGTCTCCTTTTGTCCCACCAGGAACATCACAATAGCCTGAAGACAGAATTGAAACATCTGCTACCAGGATTAGATGAGTTATGAGGGCCTAAAGAATCTACATTTTCTGTATTCTTACAACATCTTTATATTTCAATAACTGGATCTTTTAAGCCACCATTATATCTTTAATTGGAGAACCAGTACACAAAAAAGAAATTTGAAGTGTCAGCATGTTTAAAGTAAAAGGTGTTAGAGATAGTTCACTAAATTGAGAGAAATAAATTTTTATCAGCTTTGTAGCTAAATGGCCATCTTTTTCCGGCTTCATGTAAAACAAAAGGCCATTTTCTTTCATGCAAAATTACTGGGATTTGACATATTTTCTTGGCAAAATGATCAAGTTAGGGTATGCAAATCATGTTTTTTTAACTTAGGTAATTTGTGAAAATATTTCATCAGTCAATGGTGGAACTTTATTACCAGTGAAGTGTGCAACTGCCACATGAACCATAAATAAATCTGTTGTCTCAGCAACACCTTATGGCATTGGGAGACAGTCTGTACTCCAAAGTTTCAGTCTCTCACTAGAGGACTTCTGGAGGTCTGTCCTCATTCGAAGCTGTTCTCTAACTGTCAACTTAACTCCACAGGGCTCAGAAAACCCTGATTTACCACAGTCTGAAAAGCAATACTGAATTTAATGTGATGACTTGGGTGTTGATGGAGAGGTTTTAGTGGCAAAGAGGGCTGTGGATGGCCCATGTGAGGAGCAGCTGGAGTGCCAAACACCGACAGTTCCAGATGGCTCTGACCAACCCACCACAGGACAAGGCCTCACTGCCAACATGGTGGCACCTCTGGGGAAAAGTGTGCAAGAAAGGGCAAAATGCCACACAGCACTGCGAGGAAAGAGGAAAACCAGTGAGACAAACAGCCCTGCAGACGGCAGAGGACCGTGAAAAAGGAGGAGAGGAGGTGCTCCAGGGGCTGAAGCTGAGATTGCCCTGCAGCCTATGGTGAAGATCGTGGTGAGGCAGCGTGCCCCTGCAGCCCATGGAGAATGTGATGGTGGAGCAGATATCCACACACTGCTGCCTGTGGAGGCAGGCACATCCATGGCAGTCTATGGGTAGCCCACACTGGAGTAGGTTCTGATGGGAGCTGCATGCTTTGGTGGACCCGTGTTGGAGCAGGTTTATCCTGAAAGACCGTAGCCCAAGGAGAGGACCCACACTGGAGCGGGGAAGTGTGAGGAGGATGCAGCAGAAAAGAAGAACTGTCCTGAATTACCCATGCACCCCATGCCCCCATTCCCAGCACCATTTTGGGGGAAAATGGAGAGGAGTCAGGAATGAAGAAGTGAATTTGAGCCTGGGAAAAA
Source organism: Monarcha castaneiventris obscurior (assembly GCA_026261815.1). Taxonomy (NCBI): domain Eukaryota; kingdom Metazoa; phylum Chordata; class Aves; order Passeriformes; family Monarchidae; genus Monarcha; species Monarcha castaneiventris. Next base: position 34,458,185 of record JAMPIT010000566.1, on the reverse strand, counting down.
CAGGGGGTGGGAAGAAGCTATTTCAGTTTTTTCCTTTGTTTCTCACCATCCAACTTGATGTTACTTGGCAATAAAGTGAATTTTCCCAACTCGAGCTGAGTCTGTTTTGCCCGTGATAGTAATTGGTAACTGATGTCTTTGTCTTTATCTTGACCCTGAGCTTTTCCATGGTATTCTCTCCTCCTGTCCTGCTGTGGAGAGGGAATGAGAGAGCAGCTGGGTGGATGCCTGGCAGCTGGAGGAGGCCAACGCACCATGTGCTCTAGGATAGTTTCTGTTCTGTTTTATGAGCAATAATATCTGTATTCTTTTACAATATACTGCCACTTCTTAAATGTTTTTAGTTATCTAGCAGCTAGTTAGTTTTGCTGAGTTAGCAGCTCAGACAATGTTCTCATTCCACAGTTCTGCAAAATATGGAACTTGAGAACTAAGCAGATACGGCAGAGAGAAACGCATGCCAGATGCTCTTTGTGACTTCTGTTTTATCTTGTCCTTAGTGACTTTAATAACTCTTGCACTTCCTATGCCTGATACAATCTCTGGAACCAAGAGATCCCAGAAATTACCTCACAGATGTCATACATTTGCAATCAAATTATTCAGCTTAAAACATTTTAATATTGTGAAAGACAAACCTTGAAGACAACACTTTGAAGATATCATAAAGCTGAGTTATTATTTTAAAGAATCAGTCATTAATTTAATGTGACTAATTATTTTGAAATGGAAGTATTTCTGTGGGCTAATATTTTAATGTACTAAGCCATTGAATAAAATGAAAAATGTACATATCAGCAAAAAAAGAAACCACAGCTAATAAGTGGCCAAGTAAAAATTTAGAAGATAAAAAACAAGGTACCCAGACTGTATTGCCCAAAGACTTTGCAAATACAATTTTCCTGAAGTTACTAGAAGATATAAGGTCAGCCCTTATATTACCTGTGGAAAACTTCTGCCAAGACCAGACTTCATGAAATGTCATATGTGGTCCCCAAAGATCATATATGAATCTCAGTGTGTAATGAATTTAATAATAATTGGGAATGTAAGGCCAAACACAACTACTGGGAAAAATAATAAGATTCTACTGTATGAACACAGACATCCATATTCTTGCTTATTTTTTCACTATACTATCCTTTTATTCCATAGTATTCCTGAAGAACTGAGGACCATTGTTAGATCCATCCTGGTCTGCTTCAAGCAACTTTCCTTATGCCAAGCTCAGTAAAACTGCATCTTACTGAAGCAAGTTCCAGGTGTCAGCTGACATGATGATCTCAGTCATTGACTTTGTTTGGCAATATTATTTTCAGACACGTAACACAGTTGTCTTTTGTCCTTTTTATTTGTTTATTTGCTTTTGTGGCCATGGCTATAAGCATTTTCTGACCCAAGAACCCAGTACAATCAGCTACATTTCCAATCCGTTTCCATTTGAATAGACCTTCTGAATAAAGAGGACTAAATAAAACTCCTCTTAAGACCTTAGTGATTCTTTGGCAAATAGATTAATAAAAATTGGAATTAAGAAGTCCCTGCTCAGTACTTTCCTGGAGGTACAAGGGATCACCATACAGCCTTTACTGAAAGGCAGAACAAATTTCTGTCAACATTATTTATGGGCATTTTGTGTCTTTGCAAAATTAACCTGTAATCAGTACAGTAACCAAAGGATGTGATAATTAAGAGAAAATAATTTATCACACAGAAAAGATCCTAAAAATAAAGCCATGGTCTCTCCAAAAGACAGGACTAGGTCCAATCTGACATCCAAAAGACGAAGAATGAATTTCACCTATGTTCAGAAGATTTGCATAAAACCTATTAATCATTAAAATAATACCTAAATCCTCAAAACACTAAACTCCACAAACTATGTGTAGACTTTCTCCTAACCTTTTGAACAGGAATGAACTATACTTGAAATACAGATGCTATTATTTGGGATTTGTTTACCCTGAAAAATGTAAACATTCAGGACCTTGACAAATTTTAATTTAATGTTGGAGGTGATTTATTTCAGAAAATTATGTAGCATCCAAACTTGTGGCAGAGCCTGCCTGAGTTTGAAAGTGATAAAAGATAATTCACGAAAAAATTCCTCCACCGAGGAAACAACTCCCCCCCAAAATAAACATCCAAGACAAGTTTAGGGACTACAGAAAGGTAACCCTGGCAAAACAAGGTTACCCAATGACACAAAATGTAATACTTCTATTACAAAAACATGTTTTCTTCAATTGAGTAATTCCAGTTGGAAAATCTACTTTTTAAAAAATAAAAACAAGTTTTGTGAAAGACAACTTTTAAAAATACATTCCAATCTATTTGATGAGACAGGCATAGAAGAGTAAAAGGAACATTAATTTCCTGGCACTTGAGGTTTTATGCTCTTCTTTTTTTATCTTAATCATCAGTATTATAGTTTGTTTAATATTTAAAATTGATAATTACATGACCTAGGTAGAAGTGGATTTTCTGCACAGAGCATTCAGAATTCAGTCAAATACAACTAATGGCAGTGCTGAGGTTTACTAGAACTCCTGTGCTACACTTAGACAAAGAGATTTCTGGCACCACCACATTAGCATCACTGTTAACATTTTAAAAAACTAAATAAAAAGATGTTTAGTATCAAACAACAGATATATATGGAAAGAGGTTGACTATTATCTTTATTCTATAGATGAACAATCTAATTGCTGTCCACTCTTTTATTGCCCCTTTCCATCAGACATGCCTCGAGTGTTTTCATTGCATCCCAGGTGAAGATAACAAGCCATATGCTGTGTGATGGCTCCTACCATGCAGAGTATCTGCCTCCAACCACATACAGGACTTGTTGAAGCATAGTCAGCCTGTAGCAAGTTGTCTAGCTGCACATAGCTTGTCCCAGAAGCTGCCACTTAATAGTACTTGAAATTCCAGTCTTCAACTCAGAAAGCATTTATTGCAAAGTCTACATACACTGAAGTGTTTGGAAAATTTGATGTCTCTTGTGTCTTAATCCTCTGCAGAATAACAGTACTAACAGTCAGGTTTGTGACTTCCACGTGTATATACTCCTGCTTCCCTGACAGAGCCAGGGAGGAAGGTCTCTTCCGAAAAAAATTTTCAAACTCCGTTTTTCCTCCCAAGTGTTTTAGTATGATTACAAAGAAACTTTGTGAAATGGATTTATGCTGGTGTAAAATCAAAGGCAGCGTGGATTAGTTGACATTTTAAGAACAACTTTCCTCTCTTCCAAACTAGCAAAAAAATGAAAAATGGACAAGGTTGAAAAGGCAGCTGAAACTTCAGCAGAAAGCTCTTCAAGAAGTACTGCAACAGTTTCCAAGGGTCTCCCCACACTCCCTGATTCAGTCACTCCCAGTAAAGTGGGCAGAGATCAACACTGCAAAACAAGGGAGTAAATTATAGAGTTAAACTGCGGAAGGAAATCTCCTCTCCTTTGACACACCAAAAGCAGATCGCCTTTCTCAAAACATGATGGCATCTTACAATTTATTCTGCCCTTACACCATCCATCTCTTATTTTGCAGCTGAGATATGCACACTTTGTTTAAAAGATACAGAAAAGCCAAGAACAGAGTTAAGACAGGACAACTATGAACACAAGTTTTCCTCTTAGGAAAAGAAGAAAAAAAAGTGTTGTCAGGGGTGAAAGGACTTGGCATGAAAGCTAAAATCTTTTCCCTAGTACGTGAAAGATACACACTGAAGACCATACACTGGAAAAGAGTTCCATGTGAAAAAAAAGATCCTTCTCTGTTGCTTTACCAGTTACACAGACATAGAAATCAACAGGGGTATAGTAACCTCCTTGGCTTTATTTTAACAGTTCATGCTATGATAAAAGTCTTACTAACAAAAGCATTTAATGTGGAGCCATTAGAGTCAGTGTCAATTTTCAGAGGTTAACAGAGTTTTTTTGTAAAATAAGTTTTAAAAAAAGAAAAGTAAAAATGTGAAATGTTACCAGAATTAGAATTTTCCTGCCAAGATCCACACAGACTTACTTTTTATGGACAAGTTACAACTCCTTTAAAATGCTTATTTAATGAAAATATAAATGTCAGTACAATTTAAAGAGAGTGAGTGCCATTAAAAGAGAATTGAAAGGTTTAATTGTCCTTTCCAGGTTTTCTCTTCAGAATTGCTTTTCTTGGCAACCCTTCCTTGTAGTTTCCCATAATGTTGATTAGCACCGTGGGCTTTTGGGTATGTGAGCCTTTCATCACCCTCAAGTTTTTTACAATTTGAGGATCACTGTCCTTTGCTTGGCCAAAAGTGTATTTTATTCTAAGGGAAAGCAAAGTGTTAGCAGAAGTTCTTCTCACAGTGTGATGGACCAGCTGAGGCTGGAGGGGACCTCTGGAGATAGTCCAGTCCAAACCCTTGCTCAGAGCAAGGGCTGCTGCAGCAGGTTGCCCAGGACAGTATCTGAACTTCTTCTGAACATCTCCAAGGGTAGAGACTCCACAACCTCTCTGGGTAACCTGCTTCAGTGTTCAATGACTCTCACTATAAAATATCTTTTTCTTATATTTAAATGGCATTTCTTGCATTTCAGTTTGTGCTCTGTTCACTTTTTACTCCAATAATGAATGAATAATGGTAATAATGAAGGCTCTCAATTCCACAGAATGAAGTGTTGCATGAGAACTTTTGCAGAGGGTGAAGTATTGAAGGGCTGATCACCCAACAGAACAGAATGCTCATCCTGCTGCTACACATAATCATTCACTCTTCATGTAAGTAACATGACTTTTTTTAAAGAAAGCAGTATCAAAGATTTCTCATTTCTTTTAGCCTCGATACCTAACAAATTGCCTTCCACTTTTACCCCATTTTGGAACATAAATGCAATAGGGACACTGAGCTGGAATACAGTCTGACAGGACATGGCTGTGTGTTTGCAAGCAGGACAGCCTGCAACATGGAGTTCAGCAGTGCCAAATAACATGGTGAACATAAATACCACTTGTCATCAGTAATGACACAAGCAGTGAAATGCATATTCCATTGGTGAGTTGAGGCTTAGAATTTAACCACAGAGATACAGTTGTTGCTACTATTACTATTTTAATATCCTTCCTGGACTTTCAGTAAGGAAGATACTATATATTTCTGTTTTTATGAAGAAACTACTACAGTCAAGAGGAAATCTTACCCTGGGTGTTGTACTTAGTATTTGAGAACATATGTAAAATCACAGCTGGATAGACTAAACCTCCTTATTTAATGATTACATATCTAAGAGATTTCTTTTACATATTGGCTCAGTTAACATTCAGCAAACATTGTGCTCATGGTACCCACCTATATGCTACTTTCTGACAAGAGAATATTAATAAATAGGTATTCTATTAGAATGCTAGATAGGTGTATCTACTCCATGGACTCTTTTGTAAGATACAGATTTATTGGTCAAGCACAATTTTTTCATGAGAAGCAGTCCCCTTTTCACAAATCAAGCTCTCAACTTTGTGCCTAATATGTGCAGTTTTAAGATTAGGCTTCAGATCCTCCTTCCTTGATACATTTAAATCCTTTCAGCATCACAGCTAGTCTATATCACTTCCTTATCCTAAAATTGCTCACTCATTGTTTATGTCTTTTTAATGCTGAAAGCAGAAAATAGACCGAAGGACTCATAGATAATTTTATTTAATCTTCAGTGCTATCATCAGTTAAAACAAAAACCCTAACATGGTTTTTACCTAAAGATCTGTAATTTATGTGACTGATAACTACTACTTGATATTATAGAACAGGAGTGATTTTGGGGAAGGACTATATTTATATATGAAACAGAGAAGTGTAACCATTTTCACTGCTTTTTGTACCTCCAATCAGTTTCTGGATTTCACAGAAATGTATCACATGGCAGAGAAGAAGACAGAACCCCACAAAATCAATAGCCAGGGAAATTATCTTTTTTTTGCTTTGATTTTAGACCAATTAGATTTGACGTAAAAGGTATTATGTTAATGTGATTCATTGAAATGGCCATTCCCCTAAATTTATGCTCCCTGGGGTTGACCATATACACCTCACAAGGCAAAGCAACCTTCCAATCCTGCCCACTAAAAATAGGGAAGTCCTGTCAAGCACCTTTGTGAAACAATGGCTTCAAACCTTCACAGCATACGTGAAAAGGCAAACATACTTACTTCTCCCACTACCTCCCCTCTCCTCTTTCCCTTGTCAGTTACACATGGTTTTTTCCTACCAAGACATGAATTATGTAATCAGAACAAATTCCATATAGATATATAAATTCCAAACATGAAATTAATACCGCAACACACCACGGTAATGTCTTATCTCCCTAGGAAACATAGGTACATACACAAATATAAATAAAGACAGAAAGAGTTTAAAGCAATAATAATAATAAATCCCAAACCATTTCGAAAGTACAATGTAAAATTCTGGTTAAGATGAAGTTAACTGGAATTTAGTCACTGACTTTGTCAGAGTTGTTGTTGGGGTTTCTCCACTCAATCTGGTTGAACACAGGTGAAAATAAAATGCTTCAGTTGTTAAACCCTTGAAATCCAGTATCTTCCCACTAGAAGAATGCATGGCCAAACTGGATAACAACACCAGTTTATGTGTTGATATCTGTGCTCCCATTTTCTGGAGAGTCTTCCAGACCCAGGAAAAAAAAAATTATTTAAGATGTTTTCATATGATCATTTTGCTTGGGGAGGGAAGGTTAGACTCCTCTTCAAGGAAGTATCATTCTCTTAAACCCATATTTTTCACCTGCTGTTCCTACTAAACCAGTGTTCAGTATTGCACAAGCACAATAAAGGAGGCATTGAGCAATCTGAATTAACGCAACCTCTTTTTTTTGGCGTTTTCTCAAAAATTTGACAAAACTACTGGGATTGAAAAGCTCTTTGTTACTCAATTATCCATGCTTGTTCCTCAGACCTGCTAAAGTCTATATTTTCTTGATAAGTGCATAGGAGTTTGCCTTTGGCTTCCATGAAACACTGCCCAGATCCAGTGTAATCCTAGAACTGTATAGGTGGCATACTGGTATATGAGTGACTATAGAAAGATTTCAGGGACTTTTCCAGCGAAGTGCAGCAACACATATCCACTGGGAATTAAGTTCTTTACTTAGTTCTTAGGTCATTACAAATCAATTTGGTTTAGTTTCTCTGTATGTTACTGGACACCATCCAGTTTTATGTAATACACAGTTTAAATAAACAGAAATATAAATTAATTAGAGTGTTTTCCTTTTGTAGATTGCAAGGTAATTTCTCCTAGTAAATTAACTTGGTCTGAGTGAAAAGAGAAGAGGTATTTTTAGGTAAATCCCCTGCCTGCAATTACATTTCAGTACTTGAAAATTCAGCAACTGGCTGATTTTTATACAAAACGTATCATTTGTCAGAGGTGTGTTGGATAGACAGAGACAGACTTCCATTTTTCTGTACACCAGTAATTATTCACACAACAAACAACACAGAAAGCTTCCTAACCCTGCACTACCAACAGGTAAGGTGTCCAGGGCTAAGCTGGGCTTCAGTTTCCAGCCTCATTCAACATTTTAGCCTTTCTGAGGAGACATTGCTAAGCCACATTGGTAAAGTGCACTGTTTGTGGATGTGTCAGAAGATCACTGATGTAGAATCACTAGGCAAGTCTTTTCATAGGCAAATGATATTCTTATGCGCCACACCCTTAGCACTAATTTTAGGACAATTTGTCTTTTCTTCCTCATTGACCTCAGACATCCAGACCAGGAGTGAAGGAGGAGTTATAATTCTCACACGTGGTTTAAGCTAGGAAGAGAACAAAATTTGTGGTCCTTAAGCCTTTGAGGAAGTGAAAGATATTCCACTAAGCAAGGCAGAGAAAGACCAATGCCTCCTGTATTTTCCCCATGTGAGGAACTGCAAAAGCACTGGCCTTGTGTTCCACTCGATGCCAGCTCCAAAGTATCCAAAGACACCACTGATCTAAGCAAAATTAAACAAGCTTCTCCATCTACCCCCATCTCTTCTTTACTAGTAATTCTTTACAAAACTATGCTCATCATGTGCACTCATCACATTTTGCATCTTCAGGAAGACCTGCTATCTGTGGAATTCCTAGAATTTGTCCCTGTCTTATCTTTTCAGTAACACTGAGAAGAGTTGGTGCCTATAGCTCCAGCCTTTGCCTCTGTATGCGCTTTTGCCAGCCATGCCCTGGAGCCAGGCTTCTGTCTCTTTTCAGCAGTGCCTAGTGACCAAAGCTCCAGACCACATGCAAGGAGCAGTTCCTAAACATTTGGTATAAAATAAGGAATTGAGAATACTGCATTTTCGGAATATGCTTCATTTCAAGCAACTGAAAAGGAGAAGGGCCACAGCTGCAACTATCTGCCGTCCTGATATTGAAGCTCATTTACACTACCAATAATCTGAACGGACTGAAAGTATGTATCCCACTGAAATTCAATGAAGGCTGCTAATTGTGAAAAACTACGTTTACAGTAGGGCTTCAGGCATTTAAGTCTGTTTTAAAGGTGAAATAAGCTATGCAAAGGGGAAGACTGGTCTGACCGTGAACACTATGCCCACCAAGGAATGTGAAACAGTTTATTCCCAGTGGCAGTTCCTTTCCCCGAGCTGGTTGAGCGCAGCCACCAAGCGCCCCCAGGCACTGTCCCAGCGCAGCCGGCACTGCTCGCTGCCTGCAGCCCGCGCCGGGCCGGCCTCACGCCCCAGGCGCTGCCGCGGGGCCCGGACCGCGCCCGCACCCGCGGGGCCGCCGGCGGGAGGGGCGGGAGGGGCCGGGGCCGCCGAGCCCGCCTTGCCGAGGGGCGGCGGGGGCCGCTCCCGGGCGGCTCCGCCGGCCGCCGCCGCGCCGGCTTCCCTCGGCTTTTCGCAGCACCTCCCTCGCCTGCCTCCGCCCCCGTCCAAGTGGCTCTCCCAGCTGCCGGAGCCGCCGGCGCGCCTGCTGTGCCCAGTGCGGAGCGAGCGGCGCGGCGGAGCTGCGGGACGGGGCAGCACGGACGGGACGGGGCAGCACGGACGGGACGGGGCAGCACGGACGGGACGGGAGCCGCCCGGCGCCAGGTGAGCGGCTGCAGGCTCGCGGGAGCAGAGGCGGCCGGAGGCGGGGGGCTGCCGAGGGCGGGAGGGACAGGCAGCGCGGCGGGCTGCGGGGCTGCGAGCCGCCCTGAGCCGGGTGGAGGTGAGCGACGCTGCGGGGCCGGGCGGCAGAGGTGCGCGGCTCCCTTGGGATGGGCTTTTCCGACGGCTCTCCCTAGAGGGACGAGCGGGGCTCGGGCGGGGAAGTCCCGCGGGGGCGGAGGAGCGCAGGTCGGGGAGCTCCGACCTCCGCGGGCAAGTGCCGCGGCTCCCGCTCGGTCTCGGATCCTCCCCTGGCGTGGCGCTGCGGGTCCGGCCCGGCCCGGCCGGGGGCCCGGGGGCTGAGCGGGGAGGGCCCGCGGGCGGGGCCGGGCCCGTTGGGACTCGCGCCGGGCCGGTGCGGGGCGAGGCCGCCCTGAGGGGCTTCGTCCTGAGCCGCGCCGCGCGTCAGGTACAGCTCTCGGTGCTGCTGGTGGAACGCTCTCCTTCAGCTTTCCAGCGTTATTTTAGGCGCTTAATCAGTCACCGGCGAGAAACATTTAGTAACGTGTTTAAATTGGCCTGGACAGTGAGTGGTTTTGGCAGAGGCGTTGGTGGGGTTTGAATGCGGTTTAGCCGAAGAGACAGGGCAGCATCCCGTTGGGACGGTATTGCTAGACTGGGTCGGGGTTTGCTCTCGCACCCGTTTTCTGTGGGAACGGGTGCAGAGAATGTATCCAGCTTAAAAGTTTTCCCTGCTTCTTTCGCATACATTCTGCAAGGAAACCTGTATCACTGAAAGTGATGTCTTCAGAGCTACCTTTTATGCACAGTAATTATTTCGAGACAGGGATTTGGGGATTTTTTTTGTCATGTCCACTGGCTAAGTGTACTGGAAGCATCCTTCCTTGACTGAATTTATTTTTGCTTCGCAAATATATAGGTTTAGTCATTCATGAGTAGTACTTGTAACAGTACTGAACTCTTGCTTTTACTGTGTTATTTGCTTCCATTGATTTATGTGGAAACCGGGAACAAATGTTTGTATGCTGGTTCAAGGTGTGCTTATCCAGCAAATTAAATGTGGGATTGTACAAGCTTAGTCTGGTTTTGATTTACATGACATCACAGAATTGGTAAGGTTAGGAGGAACCACTGTGGGTCATCTGGGCCAACCTCCCTGTTCAAATCAGAGTAACTCTGAAGGTGTGATGGAATTGGCTTCAACATGAGCCAAAATAGAGTTTACAACCTCCAGACATAAGTGTTATCAATCCCAAAACAAATTAGTTGTGTCTTCAGTTCTGTCACTTGTACCGAAAAAGTAAATCTGGTGTTATGTGTGTCTAGTCAGAACATGTTCCTCCTTTTTGCTGGCATAGCCTAACAGTGTACATCATCACTAGAAGAGGGCTGCACAGTCTGATATTCCTGCTCTTAAGCTTTCAACCTGAAGGGTATTCCCAAGTGGAAAGCATGCTTCTGTAACTGTTTCCATGGGGGAAACAAGCAGGATTTGTTCCTCTGCTAGGTGACCAGTAGTGTGTTTGTTGAATTAAACTAAAGAACAAAAAACATGTCTTTGCTTAGGAGGATCTCCAAGTACTTGTCTTCACTGAGGAAGCACACTTATAATTTAATGATGAATTCAAAGCTCTGAAGTGGAATGCTTTGAAAAAAAGATGCAGGAAAGAAATTTCACATAAACAGAATTTGCTCAGATATGAATTGGGGCCACAAAATTTTCTACCTACACTGTCAGATAACATTATGTTACTTCTACTATAGTACCAAGTGAACTAGTGTTATTGGTATCTTTATTAATATTACTTTAGTATCTTAAGGTAATTCTATGGATCAAATGGAGTTTGTTAGCATGTACTTTTTTCTTCAGTGCCTTCCAAATTTAATGTTAAAATTCTGTTTCTAATACATCTACAGAAATTGGCTCAGCTTAGGACTAGTTGGAAAGAGATGAAGGACTAAATTCCCTTTCTCAAGTTAATTACTCAATTTATACAGTTTTTGTGCTCTGAGTGCTTTTAGTCAGGTCTTCCACTAGTAACTGTAGAGTGTTGGCAGATTGAAAAAGTTTGGGAGTTCATGGGGGAATAACTCTTGTTAAATTTTGACAATTCTTGTTTCCTAACATGTAACATGATCAGTGACCTTGGCAAATGCAGTTTAGCTTTAAAACTGTTCACTATATTTGAGTTTGAATTTTTATGTTTTCAGTGGAATAATAGATGAGATTATTTGAAGGCCAAAGGGTAGCTCATGCAAGTAATATCATAGATGTCAATGTAAGAATTAGAATGAATAAGTAATGTTATTTGGCCTGAAATGTTAGCTTTCTGATAAATGGTAAGTCTACCAGTAGTTTTGTATCTAGGTTCAATTAAAAGCTTTGCTCTTTTCCAGATGCAAGGATTTAGAGAATATTAATTTGTTGGTAGGTGCCTCTCAGCTTGTGAACATGAATTGAGTTGATAATTTCGTTTGTCAGATAGGTGCTCATGATTATGAGGGTCTTGCTCTTTCCAGTCATAAATTCCTGGTGGAGTTACAGTTTGGAAAGGATCTGTAATTGCTCTATGAAAAAGATAGGTTTGTATAACTATATGGTAATTAATAGGACTTAATTACTCGGAAGTCCTGCATTCCTTTTGTGACAAAATACCTTTGAAATTTATTGTTGTTCAGGATGGACAAAGGGTCTTTTGTAACTGACATTAAATCAAAGACAAAAAAAAAATGGATCTCAAACTTCTCCCTTCATGAGTCGCATGGATTTGTCTTCAGCTGTGAGCTGAATATTTTGTATGCCACAGGTACTCAACCTGTGAGTGCTACCTACATCAGCTTCAGGACAGTTTTATTTCAGGTGTTGTGCAGTGGAACTGATATAAGATTTTAGAAGTGTATCTGGCAGTTCAAGTACCAGACTCAGTGTTTTCTGTCTTTCTTTTACTGATGAGTTCTGTAGCACAGAAATAAAAATACTGTTTGACTCAACAGCTGCTTTTCAGCTAGTGCCTTATAAAAATGTGATTTTGTTGTTCTGTTCTAGGTCCTCTTCTGCTGGCTGCTTAAATACAGTGTTCTTACCAGCTCATAGAAAAAGTATAGTTAGTAACGTGATTAGCTTATTTTTGTTTGTGTTAAAAGAAGATTGTAGAATGTCAGTTATACTAGATGAGACAGTATATAGAAAAGAAATACTTTATAAAGTTCCCCAATCTATTTAAAATACTTCTTCAATCTGTAGAATTTATAGAAAATTACTAGAACTTGTCACAGTATTTATGTTTTCTGAAGTTTGCATGAGTACCTCAAGTGATGCCTTAGTTACCAAAAAAGAGCAACCCTTCACAAATTAAGCACTATGTTCTCATTTATGGGGTTTCTTAAAGGAATCATTGAGGAGTTAAGGTCTAGGAGATCCATCAGAAGGTTTGCCAGAAGTTGTCATGTTTGACAATATGTGACATGTTTAGAAATGGTAGAACTAGAAAGACAAGGAATAATGTGATTATTATAATTATGGAAGTGTTATTGTGCACATATAAAAAAACTCAGCATCTTTTACTGATGCTTTTAGTGTTCGAAATATTCTTTTAGTAAGTCCCTTTCTTTAGAGAAAAAATTACTGTGCCTCTCTGCCTGAATTTATTAGACATCTGGGCATGCCTGACTGTGAATGCTGCCAAATTCCATGTTTAAGTTCTGAGTTCCCAACCAGACTTTGAATATCTTTGTTTCTTTTGCACCAAATTAATTATCGACATAAGCTGACTGAATGGGTTTCTGATGGATTTCTTCATGTTTTGAAGTGACTTTGTTCCACCATTACTTATTCATAGCATAGTCCCAGTGTTCATATAAGTTGAACTAAAAATGCTTTCTTTTTTTGACCCTCATCTATGTTTCGGCAAGTCAGCAATGTGGTGATTGTGGTTTATTTCTGGGAAGGCTAATCACTTTTTTTATAGAGGTGGTGATGTTGAAACAAGCCATGTGGAGTCTAGTTGTACAAAGTAATTTTTTTGAGCTGATACATTTGTGAGGGCTGCACACAGGAATGGTTCAGATTTTAATAAACTTTTCTGAAGTTGCTTTCAAGTCATCTACTCACCTGCATGATGACTTTCAAGTATTTACAAGTGTTTGCTATTGACTGACTTGTTTCAGTTGCAGTAGTCTAACGTAGGCAATGGTACCATCTCCTGTCCCCCTGCAGACACTTACAGTGAGCCCTCCTCTGTGGCCAGTGCCAAAGGAGGCCCAGAATACAGTTCTGGCATAACCCTGTTTCCTAGAATGTCTTAGTAGAGGTTCCCTGAGTGTTTACCCCATGTGGAGACTGAAGTGCCAGCATGACTGTATTTCCTTAGGCTGTGTAGGGTAGTGACGACTTATTCTTTATCAGAGTTTTAGTGACTGGACTTTGGAAGATGCTTGCTCCAGTGCATCCATCTTTCCAAACTGGTGAGTTTTATTTCTGTGGTACAAACTGTTAGTTTTGGTCATTGGGCTGTTGACTGAAAAAGTCTGAGAGACTGTTATAAACCACCCCCACTCCCCTTCTTTCAACCAAAAACCTCCACCAAATATTGTGCTTCTTAGCTTCCAGAGAAATTTTAACAGCTCCAAGAGCAGGATCCAAGAGACCTGTTAAGTTCATAAAGTCAAGCTTAGGATGAAATTACAGTATAATTTCTTTTTTAAGGTGTTGCTGTTCAAGCCAAGAGAGCTTGGAAAGGAGAGTGGGGAAGAAAAGTGTAAACTGAGCAGAAACAACTATTTACTTTTTATTTTCCTCCACCTATAGTAAGATGAAACTTTCAGAACTCTTATTTTTCTGAAAAGCAGGAAAATTGAAAGCATGAGCTGGATGGTTTCTTTTTGGCATGCCTGGTCCTCACCTGACTCCTCACAGCCTGCTTACGTTGTTCACTAATATGATACTTGAGGTTTATAAAAATCTTTGTCCTTCCCTCTTTCTCTCTGCATCAAATCAAGTCCTGTAACTGAATACAAAGTTTTCTGAAAGCTTTTTGTCTATTTTTTGTGCTTATATCTCTGTATAACTCTTCTCATGTTTTTGTATGGCTCAAGGTGCATGTGTAGTGTTCTTTTAATCTTTTCTGATGTGTCAACCTTTGTGTGGTCTTCTACTCTGCAGAACACATCTTGTTTCCCCCTCCATTAAACCTATCTACTTCTATACCCTGAAGTTTTAAGGAAAATGTAAACAACCTGTCTGAAGTTGAAATAATCAGACTTGTGACAAACATAACTGCTTTTATTGCATCTCTGCTTGTCATGCTTCATCAGTAGTTTGTGAACTCTTTTAAGAGGAAACCTGCTCAGGCATTCTCACTGAAGGGCTTTTTAGTTTGCTCTAGGATTAATAGAGGGTGTGGGTAATACTGTCCTCTTGAGGGAATACACCATGCAGACCAGGATTTCCTGGATAGTGTAAAACTTTTATAAAAGCTAGGGAAAGGCCTCTTGCTCATCTCCCAGGTGACAATTGGATATGAGGAGGTGAAACATTTCCAGTCTAGATAAGAGGGAACAAAACTTGCTTGTAATTGTCCCCTGTCCTATTTTTGCACTATATAGGACACAAGTTGCTGTACAAGAGAATTAAGTACCAAAATTACAGTATTTTTGGCACTGAGGTCTGTAATGGAGAGCCATCCAATAGCACGTTCCACTCCTGAATTCACTTACACAGGCCCAAGTGATTAAGTTAGCACTTTAGATGAATCTAAGGGGAGATCTGTGAGTTGAACTGAAGACAGACCTTGGCTTGCACAGCTTGGTATTTGTAAAATAAAATATATTAAAAAGTCTTTCTAATGGCAGTATCCTTGAACAGTTGAAAGGCTAAACAAAAGAATGGATTTCTCAAAGAGTTCATACTCCTGTTCAGTTCTCATAAGAACTCAATCAACCAGCTATGAGTTTTGTAGATGTCTGTACTTAAGTGGCTGGTTGCTCTCTGTAAGCCAACTTACTAAAAAGTAAAATATTTAATATCTTTGAAAACAGTAAAGATTTATGTCAGGAGGAAGGTACATGAACAGGTTACCATTACAGTCTTAGAAAAAGCTGGTATTCTACATAAAGTGACTATACGAACACAATGACCATAAAGAATACAGTTTTTACAGACATGATTAACACTGGAGAAAATTAATGAAAACCAAATTATTATCAGACAGTAATAATCCTGATACTGTATTTTGGAAAAACACATAAAAAACCCTCCATGGAACAACATTTTAAAAGCAATGGTGCTGCTTCTGCTGTTAAGTCAGTGAATACTGTGTGTGCCAAGATTTACTGTGACACAAGAGTTTCCAACATAAGCGTCCTCCCTATTACATCTAAGTTGCTTCAGCCAAAATTTAAAAATAACATAAAAACTCTAGTTTTGGTTCCAGTCTGGAAAATATAAGGAGTTGATGGAAGAAGTCTACAGCCTTACATTTCTGAAAGGAAAGACAACAAGAAGTTCTCATACCTGGGCAGTATGATGTGTTTCTCTTGCTCTTTTTTTCCTTTTATCACCTGGTATAGACTTGAATGAGGCAGAATATCTCACAAGAGCAGCCAGAAGCTTACCATTCATTATTACCCTCCTCCTCAGCAGTAACTTCTATAAATGTGGGAGATATTTTTATTGAAATCCAAAATCTTAGTAGGGGATGACTACAGAAGACAGAATGAGACCCAAAGACTATGTATGAGATAAGTGTGGCTTGAACAAAGGAGTTTGAAGTGCAGCAGTAGACAGCATGATTTGAACTAAATGAATGAATGTTTTGTGCCATGATTTCCAACATAAGTTTCTGTAACCAGCTGTTTATGCATTGCAGTGAAAACCTGCTCTGCCTAAAACTTAGCATAAAAGAACTAATAGTTTATTAAATGTTAAGGACTGATAGTAAATACGTATTTTCAACAAGAATTGTGAAATTTGGATGTATTTTTCCAAAAGTGATTTAACGAAATACTTTACAGAACACAACAGCTGTATTTATGTCTTGTACTTTCTTCATCTTTAATCCTGTGAAAGTATATCTGCTGTAGTACAAGGCAAGCACTTGCTGAAGGTAAGTCCTAAATGTCTTGATATATCACCTATGGGTGCACACTTGAAAAGTAGTAAACTAGCATGGCATGAGCTAATCGATATTAATGATAAGAATACAAACTCCTTTTATACCATCTTCCTGCCTTTGTTTCCACTAACCTCTTTGATTTGAAAAGAATGTGATACTAATGCAGAGCTGCAACATGTATAACACAACAGACAAAAATCCAGTTTTTCGAAGTATGTTTGTTCATTTTTTTTTTAAGAAAATCTCTGTCAAATCTAGTTTGACTTTCAAATTAATAAGATGGTGTGAAATGTTGTGAGGCCTGGGTACCAATGCTACAAGGTTGTAACTGGTCAAAATAGAACACTCTTCATGGAGAGCAAACAAGAGGTAACAGATTTATGCCTGAGCCTTTAATTTCTATTTTCTGAATTTTCATTTTTTCTGCTGACCATACAGAAATGTTTTATATTGTCATCTTCTTCAGACATTTAGCTCTTTGTAAATAAAAGTGACTTAGTTGTAACTGAGAAAGTGAAGACAGTTGGTTACATCTTTACCTATAGTCTGTGCATGGAATTCTTTCCCACACTTGGGTGGCTCAGTAACTGTTGTACTTGATCAGATTTGCTTGATATACAAGTGAAAATTTTTCATCCTACTACAAAAACAATGCATATTCATGCTGAGATCTCTAAATCATGCTGTATTCATCTATTATGAAGAGCAGTACAAATGTTCATTTGAACAAATGAACAAAATTAATAACAACTGAAAAGAATCTCTTATGCCTAATTCTATAATGTCCATGACGATATATCTGCAATTACATTACTGTTCAGGATCATTAAGAGTAAAGATTTTGGATTCTAATACAGAAAAGGACTTAAATAAGTTTAAGAAGAGCATAATGGCCAAATGTTTTGGAATGTATCATATGATCTTTATATGAATAGATATGGTGAAATTGTATTTTATATCTTGGTTTTTTTTCTTAAAAAAAATATACCAAAGCTAGCAGCATCTTTTTCTTTGGTAGTGCTTGAACAACATTGTTGCAAAAAGAAAGGAACACAAATGTTATTTTATCAACTCTTTTAATTGTATAGTTTATCTGGACACTGGAACAAATCTTGAGCTAGTGTAACTGTCCAAAGTCTTGCAAAATGTCAGTTGAGCTGTGACCATGTGAATAGTTCCCTTTATACATTTACTCGGTTTCCTGCTATCTGGATTTTATTGCTTTGCCTGGGATCATTAATTTTCATTCATAGCTTTGAATAGTTTTGGAGTTCTTGAGGTGACTGTGCTCAGTCAACAAGAAGCTCTGCCTCTGTCCCTATTTGTCTTTGCCAGGCCCATCTCAGGAAGTGAGAACAATGTCAAAAAACCCCAGATGAGATAAAAACCTATATGTACAGAAAGTATTTATTACAGCCTTTTGTTTAAACACTGGGCAAATGTTAGCAAAGCTCACTCTGAAGTGCCAGAGTTAGAGGAAGGTCCATTCAAACTCCTCAGGACTACAAAGTGCTCAGACAGGGCTGGGGTCAGTACCAAGAATTTCCTGGCTCCTGTACTCAAATTTAGACTTTTGTAATGCAGTTTTTATTTCTGGGGGATGGGACACTAACATCATTGTCTGATGAGGTCTGCCAAACAAAATAGAAGGCATGCTTGGTGGTTCAGGAGTAAACCTCTGTCCTAGTCAGCTCATTTCATGTGTATCTGTTTGCAGGACTGAGGCTTAAGGAGAAAACAAAGCAGGGAATGTAGGAGCATTCTGAATTGGTATCAAATGTGACCCAAAGCGAGCAGCTTGCCTCATTACTTGCCAGCATTGGTGGCTACACTTGTGGATGCTACTGACTGTTTTTGGGCTCCATCTCATTCACATGTCAACTCTTGGTGTCTACGTAGTAGAGACAAGAGATGCTGGAAGTTGTTTGTTTTGTTGTCTAAATACCTCACTGTGGATAGATGGTTTGTGTACAAAAGAAGAGATTTCCCCATAAAATGTAAGAATAGAATTGCAGCTTGGTTTTTCTTGGAGGTAACCTAATTTGAGACTAGAATGGGAAGGGTCAGTAAGCAAAGAAAGGAAACAGTTTTTGGGTGAGCATTTCTTTTAATCCTAGGAAATTATGAACAGTCTTGTAGCTGTCAGATGTATTTAAGCACAACAGTTTTCATTATCAGGTTCATAGGATAATTAATGTAATTCTGCTACTTAGTTTGCTGATGGAGCAACTTTATTAATACATGATTTTAGGCATTCAGAGAAGCAAGCTGAGGACAGGTTTGAACATGTTTCCTGGGGTTCTTTAGAAAGCTATCACACCTTTGACATTTCTTGCCTTTTTAAACTTGATTTTGTTTGGTTTTGATCTGTTCCTGCATAGATTGTGTATATTAGGTATGGCCATTGTTTTAGCATATGATTTATTTTCTGACAGCTTTTTTATATTTGTTGGAAGTATTGCATGTTGCATAATTGTTGAAAACATTGGCAACAATGTTGCAGTGCTCTCAATTTTTAATAAGCCTTTGCTATATGCTTTCTATGTTATGTTGTTATATATGTATAATTTATTTGCGTGTATGTTCAATGAATTTCCAAAGCTTCATTTGCTTAGCAACTTCACTGTTTCTCAGTTTATTCCTGTGGCACTTCTCTTGCAGAGTTCAGCCAAAAGTGTCCATTGTAAATTTAAAAATATTTACATTTGTGTGAATGCTTGCAAAAAAAAATTACATTTTAGCCCTAACCGTAACAAATTTTAAAATTCCTGAAAGAGTTCATAGTTTACAGTGCCTGAAAAGAAGGGAATCTACTGCAGCCTGACACAGCATGAGCAGAAGCACAGTGCAGTCTGTGGGCAGTGTGAGTGCTAACCAATGTACTTGCACATGCACCCAACTTGTGATGGCAAAGTTAAACTTTGCTGTCAGGCAGAATGCTCTGTTCTACCATAAAGCTGATACATGAAAGGTAGTCAATGTGTAAAGTTTACTGCTTTGCATGTTTCAAGAATCAGCTGTAGAATTACTTGCCACTATGTATCTAAACCTTTTTATTTAAGAATTAATGCATGCAACAAGCATCTGAATGTTTCTTTCAGCATGCAGTATATTCAGATGTACGCTTTTTTGGAAAGATCTTAAAAAAATTATTTCATAGAACCATATCTCTTATAATAGAAGGCGTATCCTTTTTTTCAACACATTTTCTTTTGTCCTGTTGCTCACATTAGACAACCATCACTAGGAGGAAAGGTAGACAAACCAGGTTTTCATGACACTGTTCGTGAACTTGCTGCCCACAGTGATTTGTGGAATTCCTTTTTTCTTTTTTTTTCTTTTTTTTTTTTTTCACAGTAGCTTCTTGCCTTGATAACAGGATGAGGATTGGGAATCAAAATCTTGCTTCTTACTTAGGAGTTCACAGTCTTGCTGTTAAAATGTTACGAGAGAATGTGTGGGTAATGGACTGAAGAGGTGCTTTCTTACATATTTACTGAGATTAGTAAAGCTTTTGGATAACCTCTCCATGCTTGCTCTGTCAGCTTTTGGTTGGGTTTTTTGTTGTTTTGTGCGAATGTTTTGGTGGGGTTTGTTTGTTTGTCTTTCAAATGTTGAAAGTCTTCACTTGTGCAAGGAGCCGTGTCCATGCTCTGATGTATTTGTGTTTGGAGAATTAGAGCTCGAATGGGTTTTTTGGTCTGGGTTTTTTTTCCTTTCAGCAAGCATCTCTTTCTCTCTTAGTGTCTTGGCAATATACAGAGTATCTGTGCATTTCTGTGCAATACATACCCAATAGTACAACAGAGTTGAAAAGGTTTATGCTCATGTTGGAAACATATTTTTGACATAATATCCACACACCTACACTAGTCATCGTGGTTTATTTATTTAATTATTTCTTCTAGAATGGTTGCCTGGGGAAAACAGCACTGCTTTGTTGGCAGAATACAGGACATTTTCTTGAAATTCAGGATTGTTACAGCAGTCCTTTTACTTCAGTTGTTCCTGGCTACAGCAAGCAAAGGTAAGAGAATTTTTTCCTGATTTGTCTAGTGTTGGTATTCCAAATAAATAACATTAGTCTTGATGAATAGGACTTTTGAGTATATTCAGGACAGGCAAGTTTTTGCCTCTTGCAAACCAGAGGAAAAACTGTCACTAACAAGAAATGGAACAGCTGCTGCTTGGCACTTTGGATGCCTTTTATGTTTTCATAAAAATCATTGGTAGTAACTTCTTCTAGGCTATGGATGAGGAGAGAACCAAAACACAATTTATAATAGCAAGACAAATTATTTTATTTCTGGGGGTTTTTTTTAACTGAAAGCGTTACTATTTTCAGAACATGTTGTTAAATCTTTTACACTGCTCCTACAAAATCAACACAAGATCCTTTGAGCTTTGCTGTGTTTAGGGCATGTGTGAGTGTAGAACATCTCCTGCACTGATCTTGGTTGTGGATCTGGACATGGCTAAGGAAAAGGTAATAATGTCCAAAACATGTAACAGAAATTATGTATTTGAAATTGGCAGTTTATGCTTTTTATGTAACAGTAAATGAAAAACTAATTCATAAGGTTCTTGTACAAATTGGATAACTAATGTGGTGATGCTTTTGTGTGACATTAAGTAGAATAAAATAGGGTAAAATAATTTGTGCTTCTTCATGGCTATTCTGTAAACTGATGGCTAGTCTGTCACTACTCTGGACCTCAGGTGATAAAGACAACAGTGCTTGTCATTCATAAAGTTTCCTTATATCAGTAGTGTGTAATACATTTATCATGTTAATAATGTGCTTAGAGTATTAAAAAATTGATAGTGCTTTTTGCCATTTACTTACTTAATGGCTGATTTCAGAAGCTGCATTAGTGGCACGTTATTTTACTCTAGAAGGTCAGAACTTCTTGCAGTTCAAATTTACTGCCTGATTTTTTTAAATTTAAGTATGCCTGCTTAATGTCATTGTACAAGCAATGAGATTTCATAGATTACAAACTAGGCTATTTCTTACTCTTAATTGTCCAAATATAGTAATTTTTGCAAAATGTTTCTATTGAGGCAGAATCTGAGATTCAGGTGATAGACCTGCTACTAAGATGGAGAGGTTTTAACTTCTTGTATGTTAGATAGTAAAAAGGACAGATCTGCTCAGCAGATGGACGGATGTCATAGAAGAGTTTTTCCAGGGAAAATTTGATTGTATCTAAAGTTCTGAGGAAGCAAGCAAAGAGGGATTTCGTTTTTCACCTTTGAGTCACTTAAAACTGCCAATCATCTTCAAGAAAAGCTAAACTGACAAAAGAGTGTGTTTATGTTTTCCCCCTATTTTATTTGGGATTTTTGTTTTTAGGGTGTTAGTACTATCAGAAGCATTTCTACTCAGTTCTCTCCTCATCTGAGGTGCCAAAATATGTTTGTGTTCTCCAAAAAATATGAAGAGAGAAGAACTTTGTGTTCTTTCTGATGCTCGGGATGCTGGATAATGTGATGATGTTTATCCCCAGCTAAACAAATAGAACTGTGAATGAAAAGGAGGGATGACATTCATTTTGAGGAAACAGTTCTTAGCTTCAGATTTCCAAAATACTCAACAGAATCAAGTAACCCACATGTAGAAAGTTTAGAGTTTTAAACTTTTTATAAAGAACAGTTACGAGCTGTAGATGGAATACTTGAGTATTACAGGAGTCTTTTGACATCATTATAATGAACTGTAGTGAGCCAAATTTGTCAGAGGTGGCAAACACTTGCAAGGAGGTTAATGACTTGTTGTTACTAGTTAAAAGCCAGACTGTGCAGACACGAACTTGTGACTATTTTTATTCAAGAGAATACCTGAATGTAGTAATGCTCAGCTATACTGATACAGTGGTTATTAGTAATATAAGGAAAATACCACTGGTGCTTATGTACTGAGAGAATCTGCTCCTGTAGGTCTAATTCTTAATACCTATGGTTGCCTACCTCTTCTAAAGATACCAATTATCACTATCTAAGAATGTTTAGAAAAAAGTAGGAGATTGCATTTTTGGTTTATGTTGTCATTCTGAGAAAGTTTATTTCAAACATTTGGAAGTATGTGCATACATTTCAGGATTTCTTTTATGACTTAAGAGAACATGCTTATTAAGTGCATGCTTTTAGTTTTAGTGAGGGTAAAACCCCCAGCTTTTGTCTCTGAGAGATAAGTATAGTAAGAAGAAAAAAATTCACATTTCTGAAAAGGCTTATGTGCCCAAATACAGCAAAAGACATTGAAAAGTCAGCCCACAATTACTATTGCATGGCGTCTCCTTCACTCCAAATTGTGGGGTTTTTTGAATTTTTTTAAAAGTTATTGTCATTATTTATTCTTTCCTGATTTTTCTTGCTCTGGAGATGTTGGAAGCATTCTTTCCACTATACTACCTTTTCTGTGCTGTGGTGATAAATGTGTGTTCATGGCTTCTTTTCTGAATGTATTGTGTTGTCTGGATGCAAGGAGACTAATTATAAGACAGGAATGCCACTGTCAGAGCACAGCCAGTTCCAGCTCCTCAGTTCTGTGGTCAAGGGTGGGTTGCAGCCCACAAGCACCATTGCTAGAGAAAATAAGTGATGATTAACAGATCTTCCAAAGCCAAAGGCTTTACTGTAATGTCATCTTCTACCTACATTGCATCCACTCACATATCGAGGAGACTTAGTCAAGATAATACTGATAATTAATTTCTAACGTAATGCTGTACTGCACTCACTTGGAACAGCAAAGTGCATTTTCTGACTATGATTATGATTTCCTTTGTGCTTTTTCAGCATTCTTTTGGTAGATAAAATGTATTAAAATTTCCAACCCTGTCTTGTTACAATTCAGATAGTATTGGTATCTATTCTATTATCTTTGGCATCCTTTCTTGGCACTTTCTTTTTTATGACGGTTTAGAGGAAAGTGGGCCAGCTTTCCAGTTTCCAGAAGGGCAGACCTCTCTATGTAAACACTTTTCTTAGTTCAAATGAATTCTTCAGGCCTTTCATATTGATCAACAGCAGTCTTTTTGGATTATATAAAGCAGACCAGGAGAATCATCAGCAGATTGATCTCATTTTGCATAATTTCTGTTGTCTACCTGTCTCATGACCGTTCATCTGCAAGTTTATGTTCACTCTGGCTCCCTTGACAACTTTGAAGTGACAATTTCCCTAAAGAACATAGGAGAATTTAGCAGTCCTTTAATTCACTGTTGGCACATCAACACTGATTTAATGCTTAACATTAAATCAAGCCTCTCTCAGAATTTGTTCATTTCCAAAACCAAGTCTGCTGATATTTCAAGTTTTGATTAGTATTTTTGCTCAGGAGTGGAATTCTAGTCTGTCAATTTGGATAGTTAACAGTGACTTCAAGTTTTGAAGCTGTGTCAGGAAACTTCTTTTACCAGTCAACTTGGCCATCTCTGCATGTACAAGATTGCTTAGAGGAATTTTGGAGGCAATATGAGTCATGCAAGTATACTTCTGACATACACTGTCTGAGGAACAGCTGCTGCATCAAGTCTTTCAAAACCTTCAGCAAAATTTCTACTTAATAATGAAAGACCTGAGCAATTTTTTTGTTTGGAAAGACTGTGTAACCAGTGTTGGCTTGTTACTAGCTGGCTGTTTCCTTTATAAAAGCAGTTTCCTTGTGATCTGTCCATGCTGTAAGGTGGTAGATCTATTTTAATTTTAGTTAAAAAGGTAGGTACATTAGAGCCTGTATCTAAAAATCTCATCCTCTGTGACACTTTCCCCTCCCATCCAGTCTTCCTCATCCAGCTTTTAAGTCATTTTAAAAATGAGTTTTCCATGCTGAAATGTTCTTAGCTGAGTATCCCAGATTTTGCTTTCAGACTCTGACAAGTGGCCAAACTGAGTGAGTGAATTCATGCTGCAGGGTTAGGCAGGGGAGGCTTGCTGTTGGGTCAGGTATGTCTGTCTTCTCCATTGCCATTTAGAACCAAACTAAGTATTAACTCACCATTCAAAATCCACTGTCTACGAGTTAGGATTTTCACCTAATTCAGCCTGTACCCAGAGAGTTTTTTGTTCGGTTTATAGCCTTGCATGGTACTTCCATGATGTATGCCAAACTTCAGGAATGATTCAGGGTTGTGAAAAATGCCTGTGAGCTTCTGCTAGTTAGCATCACAGAGAGACTCTCAAAGCTATAGGATGCAAAAAGAATAGATATCAATGACTTTCCATGAAACTGGATTGATATATTTTGTGTTTCAGACTTTTTCTAGTAGCTTGTACCTATCAAGCTGCACTTGGAAGTTAGGAACTTTCTCCTTGTTTTCACGTGTTGCTATTGAAAAAGAAATTTGAGAGCCTGGAGGTCAAGAGACAGAAAAGTTGTCAGAACTGGCCTGATGAAAGCTGGTGCTCTGGTTGCTTGAGAACATCACAGAAGAGCTGGCTGCAATCTTGACAGCTAACTAGGACTATGAATGTAACCTACCCCGGAAAAAAAGCCCTGATCCAAGTTGTCTGGAAGTTTGTCTTCTTACAGGGGAGCTAATGGAAAAGGATTTTTTCCTATGTTGGCTGATCATTTTCTGCTTGCCTGACCCCTGACCAATCATGATTAATCCCACAAGTCCTCTGGAGTGTACATAAAAGCTCTGTATATATGGACAAATAATGACCTCCTTAAAGGTGTCAGTAATGTGTTCTCTTGCACTGACTGAGCATCTGCCAGGCTGTTTCATTTTTCTGTTGTTCCATTTCATGTTCCAAAGGAACTTTTTCTTATTTTGGTGCTGTTGCGTACACCATAAAGCAAGCAACTATGATAATGATTATGCAATTGGAGTGTGCGTATTTCCACAAAATAAGAGTCAACTCCAAAGAGTTTACATCTACAGCCACAAAAATCTGTCCTTTCCTGTACTGGGACTATGGAGGAAACAAGGCACCTACAAGAACTGAGCAGTTACGGTCAAGTTTCAATGTTTGGGGCATTGTCTGGAGCTACTTGTTTTATAGGGAAGGTGCCCTGCTGGAGCTGTTGTTTTTGAACAGAGGGGGGTAGTGGATGATGTGATGGTTGGAGGCCTCAGCAATCACTAAATGATGAGTTTTTGGTTTTTGGAGAAGTAAGGAGGGGAGTCAGCAGAACTGCCACCTTGGATTCTGGAAGGGAGACTTTGGCATGTTTAGGGGACTGGTTGACGGAGTCCCTTGGGAAGCAGTCCTGAAGGGCAAAGGAGTCCAGGAAGACTGGACATTCTTCTTCAAGAGGGAAATCTTAAAGGGGCAGGAGCAGGCCATCCTCTGCAGAAAGCTGAGCCAGTGGGGAAGATGACCAGCCTGGCTGAACAGGTAGCTTTGGCTGGAATTCAGGAATGAAGGAAGAGATTATGACGTTTGGAAGAAAGGGCAGGAAATTCAGGAGGACTACAAGGATGTCTTAAGATTAGGCAGGGAGAAAATCAGAAGAGCCAAAACGCAACTAAAATTTAATCTGGCTACTGCCATAAAAACCTAAACTGTTTCTATAAATACATTAGCGACAAAAGGGCTAAGGAGAATCTCTAGCCTTTATTGCATGAAGGGGGTGACGTAGTGACAAAGAATGAGGAAAAGGCTGGTGTACTTCATGCTTTCTTTGCCTCAGTCTCAGAGTGACCAGTGCTCCGAGCTGGAAGGCAGGGATGGGGATCAGAATGAAGCCTCAGTTGTATGAGGTTCAACAAGGCCAAATGCCAGGTCCTGCACTTGAGTTGCAACAACCCCATGCAGCACTAAAGGCTTGCAGAAGAGTGGCTGGAAAACTGCATAACAGAAAAGGATCCAGAGGTGTTGATCAACAGCAGCTGAACATGAGCCAGCTGTGCCCAGGTGGCCAAGAAGGCCAATGGCATCCTGGCCTGGATCAGCAATAGTGTGGCCAGCAGGACCAGGGCAGTGATTGTCCTCCTCTACTCAGCACTGGTGAGGCCACATCTCAGATCCAGTGTTCAGTTATGGGCCCCCATTTCAAGAAAGACATTAAGGTGCTGGAGCAAGACTAGAGAAGGGCAACAAAGCTGGTGAAGAGTATGGAGCACAAGTACTGTGAGGAACAGCTGAGGGACCTGGGATTGTTTAGCCTGGAGAAAAGAAGGCTCATGGGAGACGCTATCGCTCTCTCCCTTAAGGGAGGTTATAGCAAAATGGGGGTCAGTCCCTTCTCCAAAGTAACCAATGACAGGACCAGAGGAAATGGCCTCAAGTTGCAACAGAGGAGGTTTAGATTGGATACTAGTAAACATTTCTTTGTGGAAAGGATTGCTAAGCATTGAACCAAGTTGTGGAGGGAAGTGGTTGAGTCCATCCCTGGAGGTGCTTAAAAGATGTGTAGATGCGGCACTTGGGGACAAGGTTTAGTGGTGGACTTGGCAGTGCTGGGTTTACAGTTGGACTCAATGATCTTGGAGGTCTTTTCCAGCTTAAATGATTCTGTGAGTCTACATGGTCATCCTTGGTCTTGTGCATAAGTTTTACTTCAGAGTTTTCATAAGCAGCTAGGATTTTTTGACTGCCTCCAATTTTGTCACTTCCCCACCACAAAAATAAATCCAAAGGAGTAGGTTACAAGATTGTTTCTCAACGTGTTGTTTTGAAAACTCCTAAGAAAATGCCTAGAAACAGTAGTATATTGAAGAATAACTTTCATATAAAAGATCTTTTTAAAGACTAAATCATTTTACAAATCACCTTTTCTTTATTTAGATCAGGAGGATTTCCTAGGGCGATACAAAGCTGTCTTTAGGACTGCATGTGAAGATCCTTGGAGCATGTCATCAAGAATTTCTCTGCATCCCTTGAGAGAATTCCTTGTCTGTGTGCACCTCAAGCTGTATTCCTCAAATAGTCCATGGACAGCATATGTATATGCTGAAAAAACTCTTCACACCAATCTCTCTGCAAATAAGTACGATCTTGGACTTACAGGAGATCATGGTAAATTGAAGATATGGTTGTTTGGAAAACAAATAAGTACAACTGTAAGACTTCATAAAAACACTTGGAACCAAATATGTATCCAGTGGAAAAGTGACAATGAAGAGATGAAGTTATTCATAAATGGAACAGAAAAATTACACAAGAAACTAAATGGGAAAGTTAATTTGCCTGGAAAAGGCCAGTTCTTACTTGGCTGTTCAAAGCTGCGAGGTACATCTGCGTCACGTCACCAGGGTATGATTGGGGAGCTGTACCTGTTCAGAATGTGGGACAAGGCAAATATGACACAAGCTAAGGACTGCCAGGATAGTGGTGTTATACGCTGGAGAAAGGAGGATTGGACCTATAACACGACAGTAGAAGAGGATAACTCCTTACAATGTGGTAAGTACCACTGCATTGCTTTTGAAATAGTAATTCAGTCAAAAGTTGATCTGTGTCTAGCATTTCTCTTCCAGATTTTATGAAGTCTCAATCTATTAATAATTTCCAACTAAATTCTTGATGACATCATGTGAAGACCTGCAGCTTTCACTAGTTTTTATCCAAATGAAAAAGCATAGCATCAGTCCTTTAGAGACTTTCAACTTGCTTCAACTTTTTTGTCTATCAACCATTTGTGTAATATGAGAGCAGGATGCATGCAACTAAAACTCCTTGGAGAATTGGGGCATGTATCAATGTCATCTTAAAATAATTGATTTGCACATCTTCTGTTCAGGGAATAAATACAGAGGAAAACATTGCTGGTTCTCATTCCGCATTCTCATTTGCTGGGCCAAAATTTCAGTGAGTACAGCCTTCACTGCTTCACTGGCACATTACACCATATTCAGCAGGGTCTACATCTGCAAAAATTATAGGAGGATCCAATTTCTTTATCAGTATCAGTAGTGTCTCCTTTATTAAAATGACCAAATGGTTTCTCATACATTTCTCAAAATTCCCCTCTGCCCTGAAAAAGAACCACAAAAACCTTTGAATCAAACCAAACCGAGATTTTATTTTCAGAGAAACTGAGTTCAAGCAAGAAAATAATCCTATTTTTAGCTTTTGCTATCACATCTGTTGGCAAAAAAACCAAACTTGAATCAAGCTTTGATGGAATACAATTTATCAATCGTAGGAAATTATATTTTCCCCTTAGAGATTTTAATGTGACTACCTCAATTATTGTTTCCTAAAATTTTTATATAGCATCAGTTCATCATCTTTATCCTTAAAAAATGTACCTATCTATTTCATGCTGATTCAAAAATATCTTTTATCTGTGTAATCTTGTAACCACTGCCTGACCGGACCAGATTCAAAGTGCCTTAGTAAGGGCAGTAAAGTAAGGTGACCAGATTTCTTTATCTGGGAAAGAAAGAAATCTGTCCAACAAACCAGGACTCACGGGGAATGCTGCCAGCACTGGTCTGCAATGAATGAAATGCCTTTGCTGTCCCTGATGCTGTAGTTGGGAGAACATCTTCTTTGTTGGGTTGTGTGACTTGGGAAAGGAACTGAAGAAAGGATGTCTTTCTTTTACTCATGTGTCACTGTGCTGGAAGGAACACAGTCCTAAGGCTGAAAGGGAGAACATTCTGGCTACCAGATGTAAGTTTGATAAAAAGAAAGTCTGAGAGGGGTATGTCTGGATGGTGGGGAAAACCTTGGTCAGAGTGGAGCATCTGGTTGTCTTCTACTGATGCACAGAAAGCACAACCTCCTTGTTTTCTGTTCCAGCAATTTCTGCCCTGAATATAGAGCATCCTTGAACATCACAGGGCAGATTGATCAGGAGATCCTCAGCTCCAGCCCCAAGTGATTAATGGTTTTAGAATTAATGATTTAGTGGCTTGTGGAATCATTTGTCTACCTGCTCTCCAGTGAGTGTGTAAGATGCGTGGTTTCCAAGGCTCTGTTGCTTAGCCAAACTGAGTTACTATGCTAACAGGGGTTTGTTTCAGTGCAGAGACCATCTCTACTGCCAAATGTAAGTTATTTCCTCTAGATAACTTGGGGCATTAACAGCTTTTCAAAGAGACGCTTACTGGAATGTTTTTTATAGTTTATTTGCCTCGCTTCACAAATAGATGCATTTTAGCTGATTAACCCCTCAAGGTATGCTGTGGAAAGCATATATTTAGCAAATACCAGTCCAATAGATAACAAAGCTTTTACAGTAGGAATATCCAACAGTCCGTGTCAGGTGATTTTAATTGATTTTGCTACTACTCTTACAATCTGATTTCTTTCAGTAAGTTCCTCCAAACACCTGCGAAAAAATCACCTGATTTGGGAAGCTTCTCTGGTTTTTTGTTAAAACAGAAGAACTTTGAGTAGTAAGTCTGCAGAAGGATCTAATTTTACATTTGCAATGAACGTAACTGGCAAAGGGCAAAAGTTTAGCAAAGTCCTAAACTTTGCAGGTACAAAAGGTGAAAAGGAAGTGGTTCATTAGAGTCATAATTGTGCCGGAGGACAAGCTTCAGAATTTCTTTTGTGACGTGGTTGGCATTTTGTGCCTACGTAAAACAATTATTTGTAAAATGTTCTGTCAAAGGCTACCGTAATTTCTGTGATTTCTTCTTTGCTTAACCACTCAGTCTTGGTGCAGTGTAAGCCATTGTCTAATTGGTGTCTCATAGGCAGTGATCCACTCCATTAATAAGTCTAGATTTACTTAGCATCACTTTTCCTGCCTTTCTGTTCATTGACTCTTCTGATTCTTTTACCTTAGTTTTTATAATTTATTTTCATGAAAATTTTTCAAATTACCAAAAATTTATTTAATTTTTTTCTTAACAATTTGAGGTGTAATAAGGATCAAAATCCTGATTCTGGTAAGATTCACACACATGCTTAGTATTTAAAAGTGTGCTTAACTTTAACCAAGTAGCTCACTCCCCAGAAGTGGCTGGAACTACCTTTGCAGTAGCTGCATATTTTATGCATCTGAAAATTTGCATGAAAGGACATATCTGACTGCTTCCCACTTTGTGATGAAGCTGGTCACATTTCTTGGACTAATGGTTCTCAACAGTGAACTTTTAGATCTGAGTTAAAGATGAAACTCTTGCTCCTTCCAGTGACAGAGTCTTCTGGTTCTCCTTCTTGGTGTGGCCATTGCACACTGAGCAGGGGTAAATATCGTAGGCAGGGCCAGACAGGGAACGAGGTCACACACTTGGTGCGTCACTGGCCTTCCATGTACATTCTTCATGTTCCTTTGATAATTCCCCTTTGCTGAGAGAGAAGTAGCATAACAGCTGGGATATGGAGAGAAGAATGCCACAAGTTGAATGTGTCTCACAGATAACCTCCTGGTTTTTTGAAATAACTCCTGGTATTTAAAAATACGTAACTGAAGAAAGATGTGCTCACCCTTTCAAAGTCTAACCTTGGAAAATATCTTGTTCTGTGATTAATGATTCCTTTGTATCAACATACTTTAATGTGGACAATATGAATGATACCACTATTGTCTCTGTATAATCCAAGAAAAAAGTCTACTAAGTCATCTAAAGTTTGGGATGACTTAAGAGAACAAACACACAAGAAAATAAATGAGGTTAAAGTGCTAAATCCTTGAAAAGAAACTTTAATCACCTGTGAGTACCAGCTCTTCAGTTGTCATTTTTACATGTGATACTTTCAAGTTGCCTTTAATAATAACTTCACTGTGAAATGTACTGTTTAAACATTAATCATTTCAGTTATACATTAAACAGTAACTTTCTTAATCCAAATACAAATATCCAAACTGTTACACTGTGCATTTATGCAAGGAGTGCAGATATGGTGGGATATCTTTAGCAAATTTCAGTGAATAATTTTCAGTAAATAAATAAAATAGATGATTTGGGGCATAAATAGGATCACTGACCATAAAGCACTGCCATCTCATTTGTGATATTGGTGCTCTAACTTTTAGCCTGTTGCTTTCTGTTGCTTTTTATCCTAATTAAAATGCAAAGAGTATATTGTGGCATTTATGATTTTTCTAAACTGTCCTGTCCAACCTTCAAGAATAAGATGTTGCCCTCTCTTCTTCGTATACTCTTTTGACTCAGTATTGCTGAGCCTGCTACTGGTGTTGCTGGGGGGCATATCCACGCTTCTGGGTGCAGAGCAATTTAATGCTGATGGGAGAAATGGGAAGTGACCAGAGCCCAGTGTGACTGTTTTGCCTCTGCATTCTCGAGGAAAACTTCAGTTTAAACTTTTGTCCTAGTTGCAGATGTGGGCGGTAGAAGGTATGTTTTAGGCTCCTGTAATCCCATTTAAAGATTTCACAACTCTGTGCCCATCTGATGACAGGATCACCTTTCCTGGAAGGGAGGGTGCAGTCCCAAGGCTTTACATCCTTAGGGGGAAAGTGGAAATGTAGCTACCATGCATCCACTCATCCAGTCTGCATCCCAGCCTGCTGGGTACCAAACCTTGGGCCATATTATTACATTTACTGAGTGGATCATGAAAGCAGAAGATGAAAAAGGAAATTATTTGCCCCAATGCAATTTTTTTTCCTAGAACTGTAAGGACAGAATACTAAAGAATGCTCTAGAAGCTCTTGAAGGAAATGTGGTGTGAAAAAAATACCTAACTCTGGAGTGCCTTTTTGATGAGTCATGTGGCACTTTACTTTGTACCTATTAACAGAACGCATGTTTGACCTTCCCTTTCTTTGCTCTTGTTCCCTCCCTCTTCTGTGATACCAAACAAAGTGGCTTTTTGGTAATCAGCCTTCCGGAGAAGTGGTAATTTGATTCACCTCAGTATCTAATGTACAGCTTTCCACAAACAGATAAAAACAATTTATAACCTAATTTCTTACGACCGGTGTAACATCAAAGCTGAGTTAAAAATACTAAGCCTAATTTTTCTGTTAAGGGTACTAAAATGAACTGGCCAAAGTGACCGAGCCTGATGTGAACAAGCTCTGATGTCACATTTGTTTCTATCTAATGGCCAGTGGTAATTCATCCTTTCTTCCATGGTGCCACCACAGGGAGTCAGAGCAGATACAAGGTGTCATGAGGGGCACCAAAACATAAGACTAAGATTGCACTTCAGTTTTATCCTATAAACTTATATACAATGTACCATAAAACCTACCTTACATAGAAAAATCAAGATAGGCTAGTGTTTCCAGTGTACAACTAACTAAAAACTGTTAACTTGTGGAGGATTTTTTGGTGTTATTGTTATAAATGCCTTGTGTGACAGAATAGTTCATTTTGGCAGGACGTTTATTCAGCTGAAAGGTTTGTCAAATGTTAAAGAGACCCAATCTCTTAATGGAAAATATGGAGTTAATTTGAATAGGAGAATTGAATGTAATATTTTCAGTGCCTGTTTCTGCAAAAAACTGGGTTTTAGAAGAGCACCAATTTGAAATGTTGCTGTGTGAGCTACTCAGTTTTGTTCATGAGCAAGGTCTTGTGAAAGGTATCAATGCTGGGCATTTTCATTTCACTGAATGCAAATGGAGTGCAGTGGTTGCTGCACAGTTCTGGTAACTGCTGTAATAAACAGGTAACTGTTGCCTGTAAAAATGTTTAGAAGAGGATGTGTATAGACTTAAAATTGCAGTGTGGAATTGACATTTTAAATGTTAAATGCTTGTAATTACATAACCCAGAAAGTGACAGTTGAATTTTTGGTGAAAAAACTTTCAGCACTGTAAGTGTGCTGTAATTTCTTATTTAGAAAATATAATTTTTATAAATTTCCTTGTATTTTTATTTTTAAGTCAAAACTGATCTTAGCAGCAATACGCAGTCGTGGTTATCTCATGTCATTCTGTGGTGACAGCTGAGTACTGTGGCTTGAGGAGACCAAATTATATAACCACCAAGGTGTCCCTTGGGATTCTTCCATTTGCTGTTGTTCTGTTTGTGAAAGCTGAACATATTCAAGACTACCTGTACTTTGAAAGAATGGTCCTGGGTGCTAATACAAACAGTTCTCATTTTTGACATGTTTTTCAATTAATATAAGTAAAATTTTAGTCACTTCATTCCATAAACCTTTCATCTAGACCCTACATGTAGAAGTCCATAAATGTACGTTTCTCTGCCAGGAATGTTGTTGTGCTTCTACAGCTCAGCAGGGCTGTTGCTGCTCCTTACATTCAGTGCCTGTTTGGTGTCTGGAGCTGACTAGAAAGCAGCTGCCCTTGCATTCTCTCATGTGTTTCCTGAGACAGAGGCCAGCTCACACAGCCCTTCTCAGTGTGCTGTCCCCTGCCCCTCCTCACCTATCGCACAGGCTGGGCAGGGGGAGAGTCCATAGGGAGGCTCTACTTCTCTGAAGTTCAGACTGTTTTTGTCCCCCTAGGAAAGCCCAGTAGTAGTTTGCCCAGTCTCAGTCTTGCTCAGAGGATGCTTTCTGCAAAGGTTTAAAGGAGATCATGCAGTGTTAGGTAAAACAGCATTAGTCAGCAGCAGCACTGTTCCCCTGAGACAGGGGGCCAAGAAACTGCCGCCAGTAATGTTGTTCTTGCACGAAATTGTTATCGGCAGCCAGGGTCCAGCTGCTTCTCACTTCTCCACCCTGGAAAAACTGAACTGCTTCTCACAGACCAGGTTGCCTGAAGACAGGTGAATCAGAAAGGGTGTTGCCTTTCCAAAAAAATTTAAGAACAAGCATACTGCTGCTAAGTTAGATTGAAGGTAGGGAGAAGAAAAGGATTTTTTTTTTTGTTATCACAGTTGGTTATAGAGCATTGTACACCTTTCATGCTTTAAGGGCTTTTCCTCTATCCTGTGCCTGAGCTACTGAGCAAATGGTGTACTTTGAGTGACAGTGCCTTTGGTGAAGGGACCAGAACCATCCGTCCCATCTTGACCACTGTGTTACAAATCCTCCTTCTGCCTTTCTTTTCCTTTGGCTGAATTGATTTTTCAATTCTGCTTTGTTTGATGGAACAGCTTCAGCAGGACATGTGGAGACCATCCCATCCTAAAAGATCCAGTAGCCTGAGAATTAAAAGCCGTCATGCTAAGGAATTCTGTAAGCACAAGGCTGTTTTTTTAGACAGGGCCAGGTACCTGGTCTCTCTCAGAGCTACATTGGTTTGTGCACCTAACTTTAAGTACTGTTAAT
Organism: Monarcha castaneiventris obscurior; assembly: GCA_026261815.1. Classification (NCBI taxonomy): domain Eukaryota; kingdom Metazoa; phylum Chordata; class Aves; order Passeriformes; family Monarchidae; genus Monarcha; species Monarcha castaneiventris. The sequence goes on along the minus strand of JAMPIT010000566.1, from coordinate 34,423,891 downwards.
AGGTTTAGTCTCCTGCCAATCTGGAGCTACTGAAGTTACACTGGTTCCCAATGTGAGACTAAGTCATTGGGAAGTGAAGGTTGTCACAATTTTTGCAGCTGTGGTATGGAGCTATGGTGAGAGTTGCTTAAACAGGTTTCATACCTGTTGGAAGCGTTTCCTCTGCTTACACAGATGGGATTCCCAGGTCATGGCTTAGCTAGCTATTTGTGTTGAACAGTACAAAGTGATATGAAGACAGTAAGGGACTTGCTGCTTTCGTTTCTAATGATGCATGCTAGTATCAGAAACTGGTGCTTATTTCATTTAATCAAGTTGCCTTTTCCCTCAGAAAAGAAACCAAACAGTTCTTGTGGGGGCCTATTCTATCTCCCTTGCAACAAAGGCAAAAAATAATACTGGGTTTTGCCTATTTAATTACTGTTTGAATCTTCAGTAGTGTTTTCTATTAGAGAAAATGTAGCAATGTATTACTACTATGTGTAATCCCTTGTTTTGGAATAGGATATGTTAGGTATATTGATTTGGTGATCCTAAACTAACAGTGTTGTAAATGAAAATCCATAGAGCAAATAAATGGAAGTTTCACACAGGTAAGGATTTTCTTGCTCTTATCAATAGTAAACAACCTAAGGGCAATAAATTTTCTGTTACTTGTAACTAACACATCTTGAGTTACTTTACTTTCCTTTTTAAGTGTCAACTTTAGGGATATTTCAGATTGAACCCTAATCCTTCTCCAAATAAACCCTATTCACTTTCTTTTCTTGTTCTTGAACACAGGGTTAACAAATAAATTCTATATGAGTCTCTCCTCCTTCCTCCTTTCTGTATGCAATGGTGATTCTGGTGAAAGGCTTGGTTAATTAACTTAATGCTGTACCTTGATAAATGACAAGTCTCGTACTCATGGATAATTTCTAGCAACTGTAGGCATGTGACTATTGTACTGTAAGAGAAGTCGTGGTTAGACTGGTGTCCATAAAAAAAGTGCCCCTCAGATTATGCATCAGTTCCTGCCTGTGCCAGCTCCATATGCATGGCTCATGTTTAGCTTATTTTATTCCCTGTACTGCTGGATGTGTTACTAAAAACATTTGGCATTTTTAGGGTACACTGTCTTTTTCCTAATCTACAAAACTAAGTATGTTAATGTACAATTTTTGTACCTACCTGAGAGTACTACTTGTATTCACAAAACTTTACAAGGCAAGTTGAAGGGATATGGAGGATGCAAAAGGCAGCTTGTGTACAGCAAGACTGTCTACACTGAATCCAGAAGAGTTTGTGAGAAAGATCTTAAAGTTAGATTCCCTGTACAGATTTAATTTTCAAGTGGGCAGAAGAAGCAGCGTGGCAGTGTTTGCTCTGAGATGCTGCATATTCAAGAAGTGGGTTCCTTTTGAGAATTTAATCTCCTCCAGAGCTTTTTTTGGAGATAAGGGCTTTTGCGCAAGGTCCTAACGACTGATTAAGACAGGACTAGTGACAGGTAAACTTTTGGAAATAGAATTCACTTTCTGTGGTAGGAAAGTCAGATTGCCTACCTGTGGAAGGGTGCTTCTTTCTCTAACCAGAATTTCACTCAATTATTTTTATTCACCCCATTCTACCTTTAAAAGTACTTACTGTTTAAACAGAATAGTTTTATCTGACTACTGGTTCACTTCTGCATATTATTTAAGTTGGTATTGTATTTTAAAGGTCTTCCCCAAGCCTATACTAGGTGTTAAAAAAATAATTTTATGGTATCTGTAATTCCTAATCACTTTACAGTGTTAAAGTGATTTAACAGTTAAAGTGACAGCACTTCTACGTAAGAGCTCTAGAACACAACTTACAGGAATATGTATTTTATCTGGACTTACAATATAGTGAGAAGTCCTAATTTTCCTGAAAATTGACTATAAAAATTAAGGTTGTATCCAAATTTTCATGATCTGTCAAGTTCATACAGTTCTAGATGTCAAAAAAAAAAGCAATTGTACTTCTCTGTAGGCAGAATCCTAGTAGTCTCAAATGAGATGTTTGATGTAACTTTGTTTTATCTTTAGTGAAGGAGTTCAAGTTCAGTAGGCTGATGTGGATAAAGGTGTGAATTTTTACTTGTACCTTTTACTTAATGGATAGGTATTATTTTACTACGAATATTGGTTCTCTCTCCCTCTTTCTTCTACATGAGAAAATTTCTACCCAGGATGCAAATTAACTAAAACTTACAGTTTCATGGAACACTCCTAAAAAATTGTAGTGGAATTAGTCCAATTCCCATGTTTCATCCTGCCGTATTTCACAGTTGCTGCTTTTAGCTTCATGCAGTGTATGATAGTCAACAAAAATGAACTGACATTTTTCATCTTGTCAAGCTCTCACGTTGTCTCTGACATTCAGATTATTGGTCTCAGTATCCCAGCATTGGGGTAGCCAGGCAGCAATCTGCTTACGTGGCTGGCAGCTGTCGTCTGTGTGCATCTCACACCTTGCTCAGGAATAGGGACTGGATAATTTCTGTCTCTTTTTTGATTTCTGTCATTTCCCTTTCCTGTTCTTGTGGCTGTTCTGCTGCAGAACAGGCTGCCTCTTCTGAGTTGTCTTCCTACATCACCTCAAGAGGATCTTCTTCCTTCCCTAACCGAGTCAACCTCCACTTCCATAGTTTCCCCTTGATTGTTATGGTTAGGGTTGTGTCTCTGATTTAGCTGCAGCATCCATTTCTTTGTCCTTAGATCCAGAGATCCTACTGTCCCTTCCAGGGCATGGGACACAGGTCTGGTAGGCATATGCCAGGACCCAACACAGGACCAAAGGTCTCTGTTTTTGGTGTAAGCAAGACATCCTTCCTTTGAGTGGTCTGCCATTTCACCAGGATTCCTTGCCTGTTTGGGTGTAAACTCCCATGCCATCAGAGGTGAATACTGATCTAGGCACCTGCCCAAATTCTCCCACATACCTTGCTGTGGTGGCCGGTGAACATACTTTAAGTTAAGGTGACCAAAAGGCTTCTCCCAGGCTGTACTGTTATGTAATCTAGCTCGGTTTGGCTTCCCCGGTTGGCTGTTAGCCTCTATCCCATGTCACTCCCCCAGAGCTTTTCCATTGGTCCCCGTTCCCTAGTCCTGCCTTTTCCCCACCCCTGGGTAAAACTGTGAACGTTGAGATAATGTTTGTATTTGCCCCTGGAACCTTCGACAGTGAAGATGCAGTAAATCCTTCTGCCGGAGTGCAAATAAATATCCTTCCCAACTCTTTGCTACTGAGCATAATACTGAAACTGCCCGTGTGTCTGTGGGAGCACACGGGGCCCCATGGAGCCGGACAGGGTCAGTACCTTGCTATCCAGGAGTTTGTTCCCTCAGAGTACTTTCCTGTGTGTCATCTCCAAGTGTTTGGTTACTGGAGGTCCCATAGAGATTTGAGCTTGGATGATTGGATTCAGAGTCTGAGGATGGTCATGTCCACAGGTACAAGTAGACAACCACTGATGGAAGAAGGAAGGTGTCCAGTATCTGAGGGCTTTAGCAGTGGTGGAGGTAGCCTACAGCAACCTAGGCAACAACAAGGTCTCCAAGGATCTGGGTGATGTCCATTGTCCGTGGGCTTCGTGGCACAGTTTAGTACCCACCAGTGTGACATGGCAGGGATGGACTGGCCAGATATCAAGGCATTACCCGTGGAGAAACTGTCCCACCAACTCCAGCAATTCAGAGAGAATGTCTCTTCTGCTACCTGTGGGATTGAATCATGATTGTGCCTAGTGTCCCACCAGATTCAGTGACTTGAGAAGAGCTTTTCTTCCTCCTTGCCCAAGAGACAGGGTCTCACCTGTTAAAGATGCTGAAGTAGGTAGCAGTGCCTTCAGTATAGGTGATGCTGTGTTGCCACTTGTTTTTTGAGGCCCAGGGTGGTGTTTTGAGTGGTGACAGGCTGCAGGCAGCATTTGGAGCCATCTGCTACTTTTCCTCCACCACAGGAAGCACATAGCACTTGCCTTGGCGGCAGGTTTGCTGCAGTGGTGTGATTTAATGGATCTGCTGGACCTCCTCATTGACAGCCCAGACACCATCTTCTTTTCCAGGGAGGCTTCAGTCCCTTGGCTCACTTAATGATGTCACGTTTCACATTGTGAGTGTGATGGCTTCAACTGTCAGATCCACCCCTTGATCAAAAGCCCATCCTGATCAAAAGCCCATCCGTGTCTTGCATCGCTCCCTGGGTGTCCATGGGGACATGCTTCATGGGCCCATGGAGCTGGAAATGGCTCACCTTTTCATCCTAGCCCCGGTCCACCTGTGCTGCTTCATTTCTGGCTGCCTGATCTTTCATTGTTTAGATGTTCTTTGGTGGTGTAGCCCTTGGATGTGTGAATGTGCATCATCATGTGCATATACATGATACATTTTTAGTTGCTGCTACTTTAGTCTGCTTCATCTTCACTCAAGCAAATGTGCTGAATAGGTTTCTGAAGACACTGGCAATGGGAGAGAAGTGGGAAAGCTCATGGCCTAATCTGTATCTTCCATAAGTATAAAAATATAATCTCAGTAAAAAACTGGACTCAAAAGAGTTCAACTTTCAGCTTTCAAAAAGTCTTGACAAATATTTCTCAATGGATGCAAAGTAGTTGTGCAGACCATTTTGAAGTGAGGTGAGTACCACATCTAAAATGGTTGTGTTTAAAAAAGTGTGTATGCCTGTGTACAAATACATTTAAATCTTCTGCTCCTAAAAAATCTTCTTATTTTGCAGTTGAAACTACTGCTACACTGCCTAGCAGGAAACAAGTAACAGGTATGTTGGGGTTCTGTGGGATTTTGCCCCATTGTTCTTCTATTTTAGAAAGTGTGTAGGAAGATTGCTGCTGCTGTTACTTTGTAATTCATTGAGATAGTTAAGCATGTGCAAGCATTTGCAAATTAATTTTCCATATCATCCTTGTTACGTTATTAGCTAATTTTGTGGTGCAAATAGCATCAGTAATTTTTCAGAGAAAATGAAAATAAAGTCACTGAGATGATTCTGATTCTCCCTTCATTACAGAAATTGTATTCACATTTATCCTTTGGAAAGAAGCTATTGCTGGTTTTCAGTAAGGCAAGCAAAATAGTCTTATTAGAGCAAGGAATTAATGATTGATTAGCATTTCAGAAACTCTTTATTTACTATTTTTTAATTTTAAAAATCTAGTTTCCTTCAGGGACTTTCGGTATCTCTGATTTAAGTCTTTTGCAGCAGTAGGAGAGGCTTTACAGTATAATTAGTGTGTTATAGGCAACATTATAAGATAACTTTTGACCTTTGAGAGGTGTTGAAATAACTTAAGTATATTTTTAAAATAGTGCTTTGTGTTTGCATCCAGCTGTTCTTTAGATTATATTTCTATGATAACTGTGACCTGTAACTTGACTTGTCTCTGACAGTATCAAAAACCACCCAGTAACTGAAAGGGCCAACTTTAAAGTTGCTCTGTGAATGAGATATCAAATTTCCTAAATTATTTTTGGTCAAAATACTGACTGTAACAGTATCAAAAATCTAATAGCTAGTGTTTGCTATATAAACAGTTGGCTGGTTCCTGTCAAGATCAGAGGTTCAAACTTGAAATGAATTAGGGTTTTTAATCTCTGCTTTTTGCAGGATAGAAAAGAGAATACCTATGAATTGGATAAATTTTAAGTAGCAAGTATCACTGTTATTATAAAAAGTCTGAGAAGACTTTCTTCATAGCCGGCTAGAGCCATCTTGTGCATGCTTGATTCCCATTCCCACAATTAGCAAGACACTAAGGATGAGTATGTAGCTTTCAGGCTAGTGTGGCACATATCTCGGGTCAATAATTTTTGCTTTCTTAACATATACTATTCAAGCTGTCCAGAATTTCTCAAAAAAAAATTTGTCTTGCACTGAATTCTATTTGAGTGCATAAAAATTGTGATTTTTTTTAACCAGAGGTTGCAATATCTGCCTTTTTTGGCAACCTGGAAGTGTTGTTCTGAAAGAGCAGGTGTTGCCCTCTTCTGGTGAATGCAATGAACTTCTGATAATATAAGAAAAGCCTGCTGAGGATGATCATGTATGTGTCTGGAACTTCATAATGTGGGGGTTTTTTGTTTGTTTTTTTAACGTGAAACAGACTTCACAGATTCAGAAGAATCAGCTGCAACAACAGTTTCTGGTAAGAAATTCAGGACTTTATTGATTTCTGCAATGTTTGTTATTTCCTCTTTTGTAAATCTGCTTTTATCTGAGGTAATGCAGAAAGGTTGTAATGTAACAGAGTTCCAACATTAAAATGTTTTCATTTCAAATTAATTGTTTTATTCTACATTGCAATGAAATAGCTTACCTTATAGGATCACTCATGGCTTGTGGCAGTGGTCTTTGGGGTGAAGTAGGTGCAAGTTGCTTGATCAGGTTGTTCAGTTATCTGAACAGTGAAGAGTTTGCAGGGATGGCAGAGGAGGAAAACTGTAGTGAGAGCTCCTTTACGTCTCCTCCCACCCTGGCAGATGTTATTTCATGCAGTGGATTACACTACACACACACACGAGGCTCTAAGAACTTCTGGAAGTGGAGGTGATAAACATCATCTATGGAAGCATTTTTAAAAAATTAATAATGAGACACACCAAAATAAGCTGTGTGAAATCCAGTTGCTTTCTTGCTTAATGTATACTGACATAGAGTGCTCTGGATAAAAGAAATAATACAGATGCAAACACACAAGATCTTGTTGTTTTACAGATATAGTCGCTCTTTGGGAATGGATCATCTCTAACAACTGCATCACATTCAGTATTTGTGTAGTATATACAAGGCCAAGTAATACAGATGAAATCAACATTTAGTTTTCACTCTGCTCATATTTTGGCTGCTTTTTAGTAGCCTTGGAAAATTCTTCTGTTGTGAATCTGCTCTGGTCCATTTAAAAAAAGTCACTAAGTTGTCGTGTTGAAGTGATATAAAGTGGTCTTCTAACCACTTTCTATTCCTGTGCTGACACCTAAAATATTCTTACTAAGCACAGATTTTTGTCTGTTGTCCTCATTTAGTTTTAAATTTCTTTTCCTTTTGATGTTGCTGAAAAGAACTTTGCTCTATTTTATTTATATATGTTTACTGACAAAAACAGCTTTTTTGGAGAGACAGTTTGCCAAACCCAGTGTGTCATGTCTGCTTATGAATTCTGTGAGTTGATGCAGGAAAAGGTCCTTGAGGTTAAGAAGTTACTGCAATTGGATATGCAAAATTTATCTGCATCTTCTGAAAGAATGAAACCAGTAAAAGGAGGACCTTTGATTCCGAGCTGGTTGTATTCAGATACTCAGATTTTTGAAATAATGTGAACATTATTTCAATTTTAGTATTGAATAATGTGAACACTTTTAACAAGCTTTGAAGCTGTTCTTAAAATGAAATTTAGGTCAATAATACTCAGTTTCTTTTCAGCATTTTACAGGCTTGATCTTTTTTATCAAAAATTCATAGAAGTAAGATACTTTATTAATACAATTTTTACTTTTATCTTTTTTCTCTAGAATTCTCTATTGTTACTTTTATCACATATCAAATTAATTCTTCAGGCAAGATGTTGTTACTGTTTCTCTTATTTAGATTTTGTTGGATTTAGACTTTTAGGCTTTTTTATGTTTTATGTTTATAGATTTTACTGTTATGAATTTTTCTATTTCAGATATGTCTTCAGAGGAGACTACACAAAGTACAGGTGAGAATTTGTATGAAGAGAATAAGGTTTTGGGGGAGATGTTTGTTGCATTTGTGTTTGTTGCTTTTTTGTTGGATTTGTTTATTTCAAGTTATTTTCTTACATGATCTTAAAATTTGTATTTATCTGCAGTCTGTATTTTAAGTCTGTATGGTTAGGGCTCTGAGGTGCACTTAACTGAGCTGTAGACCTTTCTTTTTTGTTTAAAATATTGTATTGCTTACCAAAACCCAAACAGGGCAGATGTATTTTTTAGCACGCATATAGGGGGTTTTGTATATCTATATAAAATGTTTTCTGTGCTTTCTGATGCTATTTAAGGTATTTTACAGAACAACAATGTACACCCCATTCCTTAAATACATGATACATGTTCTAGCAAGGAGTTGCCAGATAGTATCAGAAAAGACTCAATCAGAAGAACTTGCTACCCCTTCCTTTCCTGATTTTCCCATTTGAAACAAGGAGTAGGTTTATTCCACATCAGTACAGACTCCTCCATGCCTGTATAGGAGCTGGACGTCCTGCTACTCTTCATTGTTAATTGAAAAACACATTTGTAGAACAAGATTGATCTTACACTGGATTGCTCATGTAGAATAGGATAAATGGGAACCACCTTAAAAGCACCCCTTTCTTCTCTGGACAGTAGGGAGCCAGGAGTCACTGGCTCAAATGGGGAATATAAACATATAATGGGATGGATCTTACTCCAGGTGTTGGTTTTGCATTTCCCACACTGGAATTAACTTCGTTTTCTTAAAAATTGTCATGTATTTACACTTTTCCTTCAAAGACAGAGTCTGAAATAGAAATAAGAATTTATTTTTGTGACATGTGTTTTATAGTTTTTTTAAGTTAAAATGTGAAAACTTTAGACTTCCTTTTTTTTTTTTAACAGAAGTGCTTACAACCACTGATTATTACTCCACCATAACACCAGGTAGGATTCATCTATCACCGCTGATACACTTTTGTGCATCTCAAGTTTTAAGTTTTTAGGATCATAGAATCCTTAAATTTGCAAAAGACCTCTAAGATCATCAAGTCCAACCATCAACTTTTTTTGACTCTAAACTGCTGTCTGAAAAACTGGTTTTTTCTAATAATTTGAATATTACCACCAGCTTACAGTCTGAACCTTCTGATGGCTTATTTATTGATGGTGATAAAATTGCTGAAGCATCAAACTTTTACAGTCAAATGTTTGTACCACAGAGAAGGTGAAAAAAAAAATCCCTTCTCATTTGGTACTAACTAGTGATAACAGCAGAAAAAATAGAATTTGGTTTTTTTCCATTAATGGAGGCCAATCCATCTGCTTAAGTAAGGAAAGTTGTGCTGCCACTTTGTTTTAATGAACAAACGTAGGAGTTTTGTCTTGGATGCAAATATCTTTCCAGTGCTTTATTTTGATATTATACAACACAGCCATCTGTTTACAGTACCCTAATTTAGGATCAGTGTTATTTCTCAGCAGTGTAGGTAGTATTAAAAATATAGAAAATATGGAGCAGCCAAAAGCTTGCTGTAACTAAATGAAGACATGTTCTACTAGATGAGAGTGTACATGGTTGCTGTCATCATAGTTTGAATTCCATCAGGTGGAACAGTTTTAACTTCATGCTACCATATGGAGCCATAGTAGGATCCTCAGAAGCAGATAATGTGCTGCCTAATGGTTGAATTCTGTGGTATTTGAAGAGCTTATTAATTATATGCTAATTTCCATTAAAATTTTTAAAAAAGAAAATAATGGAGACCACTTGCATCTAAGTCTTCTGTCAAAACTGTTGCAGAAAATTATTCAAAATTATTAATCAAAGGCAACATGAATACTTCTGAATACTAAGTCTTGGAAAATGTCATGGTAAGAGCTGTAGAGAGGTGAAGCCTAGACTGTATGTCAAATACTTCCACAAGATAAAGACATTTACATTTCAAACACTGGAATGATTTTAAATACATGTGTTAATATTTGATTTAAGTTTAACTTTTTTACTCAGTGGTTGTTTGGTTTTTTTTCCCAAAAAATCTATAGCAGGAGAAACCATTGTATGCAACGTAACACGTGCCTGTAATTATTCAGGTTAGTGGTTTTCTTTTCCTTTTTTTTAATAAAAATCTTGTCTAACTGTTTTGTACTCTGAGTAATGAAGCAACGTGTAGTTACTGTGTAAAACCTAGGTCTGTAATAAATTTCCTTGTAAATTTAGACAGATTTTATATGAATTCTAAAAATATTAAAGGGCGGGAAGTTAAGTAGTGTTTAGACTATTGTACTTTTCATCTTTGGTTTCTCATCAAAGGCACACAATTGCAGATAAAAATTTAAAAAAAACCCCAAGAAACAAGTATGCTATGGAATTCTATTAATAGTAACACGCAGTGCAGTTTTTCTGTTTTGGGAAAAGATTAGCTAGAAGGAATTTAGGGACAGCCATCAGAATTAAATATATTGAAAATAATGGAGCTATTGGACTAGTTTACTTGTTGAAATAGGTGAAAAGATGGAAGAACAATTGCACACTAGATAAGCTAATGAAGTTATTCTTATTTCCCTTGTATCAAAACACAGGACAGTAAAATCTTCAATTCTCAAAAAAATGTTCATCCGGTGTTTTAGCATTGATTTTCCTAACTTTTTTTACTTCTGATTTTAGTGTTCTATGTGGGCAAGGTAAAGCTTCGGGCAAGTGAAGAAAATAATGCATCACTAAATGTAGAAATAGTAAGTATTCTTTCTTTTAAAACTTCATTGTAAGAAAGGTTGAAATGAGTTTCTTTGTCTACACCTAAAATACTGGTACCTTAACATGATTCTTACTGTGTTTGCAGTATCTTGTACTTGTGTTTGCAGTGGATGGAACAGCTCTGTTTTAAAAGCTGCTTTGCAGCTAAATTTTAGAATTCCAGCTAAGTAAACTTCCTACACTAAGGACCTGTATTCTCTACATGGCCACTGAAAGGAGGGGGAAGCCCTGGGTAATCTCAAGAATTTACATTTAGGCACTCATGATCTTCCTTTGGAGATTAATTTAGGCACTTGCCTTTAGAAGATGAGCATCATTAGGTGGCAACTATTTGGGCATAATTAAAGTTGGATTATATCCTGGAATAATTAATATTGAGACTCTCATAAATAATTCTGGTTTTTTGTGTATTTTTTTGATTATGCTTTTGCCAGAACATTCTATGTTTTTTGGCTTGTGGTTACTGAGTTATTAATTTTGCAGTAGGGTTACCTGACATGAGTGTGTCCATTTATACAACACAGAGAGGTTTAAGAGGACAGTGTCATGCATAGCAAGGACCATACAGATGGTTCAGTATCAAGATAATACTATGAGGACAACAGTGTTTAATTGTTACAGATGGAAACTGAGGGAAAGAAAAAAGAAGGGCGTTGTATCTTTATCCTACACATCCTTGTCAGCCCTCAGTCTGAGATTTCATATACCAGTTCCTGAAAGCATGAGAGTAGCCAGCAACATAACCACAACTGCACAGCTGCATGTGGAGCATCGAGTTTGGGCAGGGATATGTCCCTGGCAAAAGCCACCTCCACATTATGTTGTGTTTCACTGGTGATAAATGCCTACTGAAACTGTCCTAGGGTGATAACATCATGCCTACAGCTTCTGGAAAAACTGGTTTCCATCTCTTGAAACTCTGGCTTTTTAGGAGAGTATTTCTTAGGGGAAATCAACACTGCATATGTTAGGTGGTGTTTTGCCACATGGCCCTTGCTGCTTGCACGAAATGTAAAAATAACCGGTAATGCTGGTAACCAGAAGAGCATGAGAATGCATATATAGAAAGGGCCCTTAGATAAACCTCAGTGTATCCCAGGCACTAATGCTAGATCATACTTATTTAGCTCAGTTCTACCATGTCTTTCACTGCAGTTCTTGACTTCTCACTGACAGTATTCTGTCATCTGTTACTTATGTCTGTTATGGAGCTTGTCTCACTGTTGCACTTAGAGTTATAAAATTCATTCAGTGTCTGGTCTAAGCTGTCTTTGTTACAAACTAAGCCAAATTCCTCTTTTTCAAACATACAACATGGTGAGTTCACTGTCCTCTTGCCCCTATCTTTCACAAATCAAATTTTGGGATTTGGTCTATGCTAGATCAACAGTTCCTTCCATAAGTTGTGACAACAATGTCATGTTAAATATTTGTTGCAGTGTATTCATGAGAAAATGTGCTTTTTATCTTTGTAATTTCAGCCTATTAAAATGTGTGAAATGAACAATTTTCTTTTAAGACTAAAAATTAATGGTTGTACTTAGCCATGGGATCTTTTTTCTAACAGATTAATAACATAACCACCCCCAGTCAAGTCACAAAATTAATTGCAATTCCAGCACATGCCCCACAAGAACTGAGGTAAGTAATTCTGAGTAAGGATTGACATCTTTGTTATATTTGGAAAAGATGAAGTGAGACCTTCCGTGTGTTGAGCAGATTTTGTGTTATCCCTGCACATTAAAAATTTCACCAATTGTACATTCTTGTTCTTTTAACATAAAGTTCATATTTATTAGAATACTCTTAGTTAGTTTATGTACCACTGGAGTTTCTTTTAAAAAATGGTACACCAAGTGTTTGTTATAATTTAAGGACTCAGTCTATCTGTTTGGAAATTAAGAAGAGAACGTTCCTAGCTGCATGTTCTCTAATAAATATTCTTGAAGTCATATCTATGATTTTATTTTGGTGAGTTTTTTCTTTCCCAGTCTTTATAAGAAGAGGTTTGAATGAGTGAATATTTCCCAAACTTGTCCTGAAAATCACAAAGATGTGATTTTTCAGGAAAAATCTTGTTTGTAAAAGAAATCCATATTTTTTACTCGTTGTATTTCTGTGGCTTTGAGTATAAATTTAGAACTCTATTCCAAGTAATGCTTGGCAAAAGGCAGCATTAAGATTTATCTTTTGTCCTTTTAAATAACATTTACAGTGGGTTGATGTTCAAATGTGATGACGGAGGTTTAAATTTAGTTTTTGTAGTGACTAATAAAAGTCAGCTCTTCAAATGTTTAATGCTTTGAGAAGTGGTTTTACAGTATTAGAACTGGCCTGACTTTAAAAAATCACTGATTAACTGGAAAAATATTTCTTGTCTGTAATTGGCTTTTTTATTAAATTGTTTTAATTGTCTTTAGAAACGTAACTAAAAATCATCCATAACAGTACCCTTTCATTTTAAAGCATTTCAGAGTTCAACAAAACCTTGCGAGCAGTAAGTGAGGTAAGATTACTGATTGTTGTTACTGTTTGGAAAACTTTTTTCCAACTTACTTCTGATAATGCATCATTCCTGATTTCTCCTTATTAACTAGTTTTTTTATATTTTTGTTTGTCATTACAGTCCTCTGTTATGGAATGCAGTGCAGAAAACCAGAGGTTTGTTTCTAAATTTTTAAAGATCAAATATTTAAAAGCTCATATATTGTCTTGTGATCATGTGAAATACACATGGCTCTGTAACAGAAGAAAAAGACAAACTTTCTAGGAAGTTCAGACGTTCAAGAAACAGGCTGGAGAAGTATAGGTTAACAAAGAAATTCTGATTTCATTATTCTCCTGGCATTCATGATGTTGAAAAAACCATTTAGAGTTTGTTGGTTTTGTTTAACCCAAATGTATTTGATGTACTTCTCATCAGTCTTCTGCTGAAGCACAGGCTTCCCTGCTGTATTTCTTCTGCATCTTGGTATTAGCTGAGTCACGTAACTGGGAGCACCAGAATTCCAGAACTTGTGAATGCAATGCAATCTTTATGAGGGATTTGCTTGAGACATCCCAAGTTGCTGTTCTTCAGCTTGGGCAGCCAACCATCCTTGGGGTGGGGAAGCCTGAGGAAATAACGAGTTCAGAGTCTGGAAACCATGGTTATCAGAATGGCAAAGCTGTTACAAAGAGGTGATCCTGGAAACCCTGAAACGAAGATAATGTCTTTCAGTTTAATTGCTACTCACCATTAAATTGTCCTTTAAAATTATCAGCATGGAAACACTGTATCCTAAAACAAAATGTGAAACTTTATTTCCCCAAATACTTGAATCTGGACTCTTCCTGGGTTAGAATGAAAGAAAAGTCCAAAACACTCAAATAAAATAGACAGAAAGTATTCAGATCACACCCTCATGTCATATACTGGCAGTTCCTAGGGTAATCTTTTCCTTATTATGTGCTGGAAAGAAGCCTTTTCATTTATCTCTGTATTTGCATTTGCTGAACATAAAGAATTTTTACTGGAGGTTCACTAGTTTGGGCAGGGCTTCAAGTTATCGAACTGTAGTCGTAAAGGTGGAGTTATATAGTTGAAGGGGTCACTGAAGTTCTCTCTAAAGTCAAGAAAGAATGCTGTCTTTCCCAGGTGGTGGAAGTTTCATAAACACTGGCATATTTACACTGACAGAGGAGATTACATTTTTATCTTTACAAAATTATCAACTCTTTAATGGCCAGCATTGATTAGGGAGAACCCCATTTAAGAATCGCCATAGCAGAGGTAAGGGACAATAAGTGCCACAAACTGATGTACTGTGCTTCTAATTGGCCCGGCATAGAGGTTTACATGCATTAAAAATATGCCCAAATCTGACAGAGCCTAGGAAAAATGTGCTTTCACAGTTAGCATTTGTGCTAATGTGCTTTCACTTAGCATTTGCTGTTAGTTCCATGTGTTGTAAAGATGAGGCAACTGTGTTTCTTGCGTCTTAAGCTTTTTTCTTCTCATTATAGTACACACTGCAATTTCATAATGAAGCTGGCTGAGAGAAAGAATATAAGCAGTTTAACAGACAAAGCAAAAATAAGCCAACTTGGTAAGCTGTGCTTTAAACAAATCTCATCATAATTTAATGTCTTTACATGTGGTCTTCAAGTAGCTAAAAAGACAAGTTACTTACTTTTAGATCAAAATATTTTCGTTTTTGAGCAATATAAATGCATAAAAATGCAGCCTTCTGATTTTTGGGGGTGTGTGTGATAGAAATAACTTTTAAAAATATTTTGGTATAATATTGCTGGCTACTTTAATAGAGCACACTTTGAAAGGATTAGGTGTGAAATAAGCTGAGAACATGTCTTGCTGAAATGACAATCTGAATTGAAAGGGTTGTTAAGTAGCCAAACTTTATTAGTGATATTAGGACAGGATGGAGTATGGAGTAGTGGCTCATACCATTTGTCTCTGTTTCAAAAGTATTGCTTTTTGGTTTGTTTAAAATTAAAAAAAATAAGAGAGAAATCTGAACTTGTCAGGCATTGAACAAAAATCTGGGGGTATGGCAATATTCTGACTGGTCAAGAGTTCTTTTGTTTTGCAAGACTTAATTTCATAACAAACATCAAAATAAATAATCTTGTTTAAAGACATAATACACATGCTTAAATATTCTACTTGTTGATGTTAGCAGACATTATGCTTAAGGATAATGCTTCTTTGTCATCTCAGATCAGTGCTGCTGTTCATCACTGAAGTATTGTTCCTTGACTGCTGAAGAATTACAAATGTAGTAAGTATAAATACAAAATTTTACTTGCTTATTTCCTAAATTTCCTACTACATTGCTAGAGTAGACTTCCATGCTTTAGCTTAATAGCCAGAAAGGACTCTACAAGAAAAAGCTGACAAGCATTTTCCAATGTAGCTCACTCCTGTTTCCTCCCTCTTTCCCTTTTCCTCTCCCCTCCCTTCTTATCCCCTTTTTTTCACTTTTTTCCCTGATGCATCTAGCTTTTGTATTCAACAACAGCTCACCTTCAGAACAGGCAGCAAAGACAGTAGTAGTGTTTATTTATGGACTTGCTAGTTAACAACTACAGCAAAATAGAATGTAAGAACCCTCTAAATATTAGAGCATGAAACATCCGATCTGATTGGTTTTAAAATATACATTATTAGTATTATGTCCATATAATTCATATATATTCCTCTATTACAACTCATTTTCTTATGAAACGATGTTAAACTTAACATGGATTTTTTTACCTTTTTTTCTTTTGCAGTACTATACAAGTGCCACCTCATTCCATATGGGTTCCTTCCCCTCATTCTCTTTCTCTCCCTAAAAAGACTTTCCTCAAATCTAAATCTTTTATTCCCTCTACTATATTTTCTGCTAAACAAAGCCCCACAATTAGACCACTGATCCCACCATTCACAGAAATTTATTTTTCTGGAACTCTCTCCACATCTCCCCTTACAAACCCTTTCTCTGAAACTTCTATGTCTTCCACCAGTGTTACCACTACACATTCCTCTTCTGAGTCTCCTACTCAACCTACCATGCCAACTGTTTCTTCCATAACTTCCAGTAAATCCATCACTGTTCCCATACCTGCAACAAAATCTGTCACCAGTGCTGCTTTCTCAATTAAATCTGATGCTGTACACCTTAACAAGACTTTTACAATACTTTCTCCTTCTGTAGGTTTCACTAAACATTCTGCACTTTCTTCTTCTGAGCCCCACAAACTTCCAATTATAAATCGCCACTCTGAGACTATCACCAAATCTGTTGCACAGATTCCTCCTGCTACAACCCAACTTCTATCTGGTAGCAAAAATGTTAGTACGGTACCTATTGTTCCCCTTACTCCTTTCACAATGTCTTTGACCCCTACTGTTAGTCCTGTCAACCATTCTGTCTCAGCTTCTCGTCCTCATTCTACTGCTGATGGCCATGGGACCCCAGGTAAATATGACAAGTAAATAATTCATTTTTTAAATGCCATATACTGAATTTGCTTTGAAACTTGATTGAACAACATTATATATGTGAGAGGTGACCTTACAATTACTGTGAATTTCTTTGGGTATGGGTGTTGATCTGCTGAAGGGTAAGAAGGCTCTACAGAGGGATCTGGACAGGCTGGATCGATGGGCCAATTGTATGAGAGGCTCAACAAGGCCAAGTGCAGGGTCCTGCACATGGGTCACAGCAACCCTAGGGAGCAGTCCGGGCTTGGGGAATAATATCTGGAAAGCTGCCTGAAGGAAAAGGATCTGGTAGTGCTGGCTGACAGTGGCTGAACATGAGCCAGCACGTGTCCAGGTGGCCAAGAAGGCCAATGGCATCCTGGCCTGTATCAGCAGTAGTGTGGCCAGCAGGACCAGGGCAGTGATTGTCCCTCTGTACTGGACACTGGTGATGCCACACCTCAAATCCCATGTCCATTTCTGGACCTCTCACTACAAGAAAGACATTGAGGTGCTGGAGTGTATCCAGAGAAGGGCAACGGAGCTGGGGAAGGGTCTGGAGGAGACTCAGGGGTGACCTTATCACTCTGTACAACTCCCTGAAAGGAGACTGTAGCCAGGTGGGGATCGGCCTCTTGTTCCAGGCAGCCAGTGACAGGATAGGAGTAAATGGCCACAAGCTGTGCCAGGGGAGGTTCAGGTTGGACATCAGGAAGAATTTCTTCACTGAAAGGGTTGTTAAAGATTGGAATGGGCTGCCCAGGGATGTGGTGGAGTCACCATCTCTGGAGATGTTCAGGAAACAACTGGACATGGCACTCAGTGCTCTGGCCTAGTTTACAAGGTGATGTTCAGTCAAAGGTTGGACTCAATGATCTTGGAGGTCTTTTCCAACCTAAATGATTCTGTGATTCTATTCTATGTGAAAACCCTGAGACAACTCTGATTTGATGTGCGTATGCTTTAAAATACATTCTGATGCCTTTGGCTGCAGTGAGTAGTACATCACCCTACACACTGGTTTATAACTGTCATAGGTAGGTACTGTGCTAAGTTCCCAATAGAACAAATGTTTTTTGGAGAGAAAAAAAGTAAGTCAGAGAGCAAGGCAGATTTTTAAAAAAATTATTCTAATATTTAAAATATTGCAAAATGTTGGATCATCCTTAAAATATTATTATTGACTGGGAATATTGTTACTGGCTATGTATTTTCTTATGAAGATTGTTCACATCTTTACAAGCTTCTTTTCAAATTTCTGACACTCTCAGAAATTCAGTGGTTAAAAATTCAAAATAATAGGTTATTTAATATATTAATGGTCTGATGTGAGGAACTTTGAAAACAATAAAATGTGAAATTAATGTTGGCAGTTTGAAACCTTGCCTTATGTTTTCACAAGAGTTAAATTACTGCTCACTGCAATGTAGCTGCTAGGGAGGAATTACGTAACTAATTGAGAAACCTTACAAGTAGTGATACGTTTTTTTAATCAGGTGAACTGTTTAATTTTTCTGCTTCTCCAAGCTTACTTCATTTGTTGAACACAATGTTTAACATTTCGTTTGTCACAGGAAAAACTCTTTCAGCTACCACAAATACAACTTCAGAACACACTACCATTAGTATTGCCACAGCTGAGCAAATCGTGTCCAAAATAGAAAATGATTTAGCAGCTGGAAAAGTCGAGCCAAAAGATGTAGAAAGGATGGTTAGTGAGGTGAGCAGTATCCTCACTGCTTCTCAGCCATTACCACTGCGAATTTCTAACAGGTAGGTCGTTTTGGCAATAGGTTACAGGATGTCTTGATAAACTGGCTTCAGCAAGTTTCACTTTTTCATAATCCAGAAGAATATATCTTGTTTTTGAATGTAGTTATTCAAAATGGAAGTACTACTGTTCTAATGTTACCAGCTGTACTATAATATAATGCCATGGAAAATGTTTTTTTATGTTGACACCATAATAAGTGAACATTTTACACTACACTTGGGTTATTGCTCCATAACCATAACTTGCCTGAGAATTTTGGATGTATGTGCTTGGTAATACTAAGTATACTTTTTATTTGACAGAATTATAAAACTGGTGGACTATATTGGCTTAAAACTGAACTTATCGACATCATCTGCTGGATTTGTCTCCCCTTCCTTGGCTCTGGCAGTTGTCAAAACCGACAGAACCCGCTCCAACCAAATGTCTTTTGCTGTCCAGGACTCAGCTGATCTCCAGGTTACAAAATAATTACAATAGTTACAAATCGTCAAACATTTATTTTAAAGTGTTTATGGTCTTATATTTATATGAACATGAGTTTGTTCTTTGTTTATGTCAGTTTCAGGATCTTTAGTTCATGTTAGTTTCAGACTTAAGCCCTCCATAGTTTTTCCTTTAATTTTCAGCTGTGTAAGTAGGTGTAGAAGAGCAGCTGACTTAGCAGAAGCTGGCAGAACTAATAAGCTGTTGGAGAGGGTACAGCTAGAACACCAGAATGGACAAAGTGCTTGGCGGAATAACTTTACCTCAAACCCCCTGAATTACGAGTCATTTGTTCAACCACCATGACAGTGCTGAAATTTGTCAAGGAGTGTTGCCAGATGGCTTCATTTGTTAGAAGGAAATAATTGCAGAGGGTTCCAGGAAAGAACTACCATGTGCATTGCTTGGATAATGATGCTCAGACGTTTGTCACTGATGGCATCTCACCAAGAAAGAAGAAGTGCTTAGAAAGTTTGTTTGGATCCCCTTTATCTCATTCAAAACCTCCCTTCTGGCAGAGAAAATAATAATTTGGACAATACCAGCCTAGGAGGCTTAATCAAGGAGAGATGGAAAGTTCTGGACAAATTTTGGCACATTCTGCCTCCTCAGAGAAGAAAATAGCTTAATGTATTGTGAGACATAAGTAGTACTGAAACTTTTCTGTGTTACTGAAAATGAAGTGAATGTTTAACATTTGAGTTATTTTCTATTTCTTAGCAATATATATTGCATGAATGTGAGTTGACTAGGAGGTGGTAGTGCCGACATGCAGGTATTTGCTAAGGAATGATTTTTTTATTGCATGGCACTGGCAATGAAACCCTGAAAATTTTCAGTAAGTATCATCTACTTCAAAGTAGAGCAGCAGGAGTGCTTTTGTGGAATTGGTTCAGGATTTCTTTGGGGACTGTCTACGCTGGTGGTCTCCAAAGTGGGGTTTGAGTACCCCAAGGTGTGCACATGACAGTCCATTGCAGTGTGGGAAAGTGTTATTTATATGCTCAATAAATAAAAAATACATTTCCAAAAATGATTTTTTAATATTCTTTTAAAATTTGTATTTTTATATTTTATAACTTTTGTAATATATTAGTACAGTAATGCATACATGTAACTTCTGGATAAGTATATACTGGGGTTCATGCTCAAAAACTTCTAGGGGATGCATTGCCAAAAACATTTGGAGTGCACTGGTCTAAACAGAAGAGTTAAACCACATTGTTAGGGCACCGTGGGGAGTTCACACTGTTACTCTCATTACAGCCATTCTTTGAATACTCAGGTAATTTCTTTCTGTGGTACTACTAATGTTTCACATCTCCCAGGAACTCTGAGGTGATGATATCTTTATGTAAAGGACTAATGTGTGACAAGAATGTTGAGAGATTTTGTACTAAACAAAGCTTCCTGGCCTGTAAGCACAGCACATAAAATGGGTAAAAGTTCAGATCCCTTTTTGTACAATATTATATCGCTAAGTTCTTGAGTTATCTGAATTGTAGCTTATCCAGTTTATTTTTGTAATTTTTAGCAGATGATCAAAAAGTTAGGGTTTATGTTCTTATCTAAGAACCTGTTCTTATCTAATAAACCCTAACTTAAAAATGTATTGACAAATAAAGGCTGTTTACACTTTTTCTGAATTCTGACATACTTCCTGCAGGGTATAAAAATTCTTTGCCTTTGCAGGCTTTCATGCTGTGAAATGTTGATCTCCCTGCACAGTTACAGTTACACAGACCTACCTGGGTTGTTGCTCTTCACCTTTTCCAAATCAATACAAAACACACAGTGGTGTGTCATGTCCGTGTAGGCAAATGCTTAAAGCCAGATTATTTTCAATGGTAGGCAGACCTGAAATGGATGCATCCTTTGTAGTGTAAATGCTATTTATGCATTGGAGCAGGAGAGGAATGAGAGCAGCCGTGAGTTTGTGACAGTGATTGAAGAGATGTTTATTTTGAAGTTTTAAACTGTAAGTAAGTCATTATTTATTTGGAGACTGAAACGAATCATAATCCTGGTGTTTATTTTTCAGATCTCTCTAGGAGTTCAGACAATTCAGAATTTAAATACTCTTGGATCAATTACACTTCCTCCATCATTGCTGACAAATTTGCCCACTGAAGAGTTGGACTTGGCTTCTAGAATTATATTCAACTTCTTTAAAAAGACCACTGTGTTCCAGGTATTTTTTTGGCCCACTGTTCATAAGGTTTTAAACTCAAGCTTAGAGCAAAATATTGTTTTTCCCCACAAAACACGTTTTAAAACTTCTTTCTTAAAAAGTAGTTATTTTTGTCCAGTGCTTACTCCACATTGTAAATAAACTTGTGGGTGCTGTACTCTACTATTGTTTCCTTTATGATTTAAAATCTGGCACATTTTTTGTCATTCCAGGATCTATCCTTGAAGAATGCATCTTTAATCAGCAGTGTTATATCATCAAGTGTTGCTAACCTCACCATTAGCAACTTAAAGGCAAATGTTACTGTCATTTTGCAGAATATCAAGCCTAATCAGGTATGATTTACATTTTGGCAGACTTAAAGTACACTTTTGTTGCCTCCACTGAAGTTGTTGTAGTGGAAACACTGTACTAAGAATACAGGTGAGTTTGTTCTGCTTTACTAGTGTGGACATTTCATCTCCACCTGGACATTAAAAATCACTCTTCTTTGGTTATTGACCACTGGTATACATTTTAGTTCTCAAATAGGATAAGATAATTTTGCTCTATCACATACACATCCAGTTTTTACCTTTCTTACTTACCCTTGTGTTTTATTCTACAAAGAATAAAAACTTTCAGATGGAAGACTGACATTGTGGTTTGTTAGAGAAGATGCTGCAGTCATGACATTTGTGGGTGCCACATAGCCAGAAAATAATTAGTCTTTTTCCTTAGGGAAACTGAAATTTTCCCTAAGAAAATGGCACAGGATTGTGTCATCTGGAAGTATTAGGACTCTTATACACCATCTCTTTCTGAAAGGAGCATCAAGGATTAAAGTCTTCTATCCTATATCTTAACAGAGTTTAAAATACTTAGTTACCATAAACTAAAAAATGTAGGGATTCCACTAATGCACCTGAAGCTTTTTTCAGGAGCTGGCTTAGTGGCATATTTACTTATTTTGACATAATAATGAGTTTTGAGATCTAACTGTAGAAGTATTAGTATTTATAACAGTAACAATGTGTATTGCTGCTGGTATTTATAGAATTTGTATGTGTGTGGGGAAATCGATATGTAAATGTTTAGTTGTGATAGTAGGAAGTGATCAAATATTTGTAAATGAAAAGGTTTTTCCTTTTCTGTGTGGTCGTGACTTCAAAAGTTACAAAGTCCAGAAGGATGAGAAATCCCAAGAATTTGTATAGTGTGGGAAGACAATGAAAGAGCATTCAAAATGTTCTACTAGGAACAGAATCTTTGCATAAGCACAAGAGCTAGCTTCTGTATGGTGACTTCAAATTTGTTCAGCATATTTTTACATGCAGTTTGCAATATTAATCCATTTTATGCACCTAAATTAATTTTGCATTCACGTAGATCAGGCAGATTTGCTGTATATAATGCTTATTCTTGCCAGCATTTTGTAGTTAATTCATAAATCATTTGATCCTAAATTCACAGTTTAGTAAGTTTTGGTTTTTTTTTTAACTCCTAAACAGGATAATTCAACTGTCAGATGTGTTTTTTGGGACTTTAATAAAAATGGTAAGTACTTGAGATCACCCAAGATGATGTGCTGTTTTAGCTATGTTAATATAATTAAAGCCTTTAATAAATAACAAAGCTGCTTTTTTTAACAGGTGGACATGGAGGCTGGTCATACGAAGGTTGCATAGTTAGAGAAAGCAGAGTAAATGAAACAGTCTGTTCATGCAACCATCTCACAAGTTTTGCAGTTTTGATGGTAAGTATTTTAAAAATTATGTAATCTTTCCCTTATTCAAGAACACATTTAACCTTCTGTTGTCTTAAGCAAGTGAGGACTCAATAAGCACATACTACCTAATAAATAATATTCAGTTCTGTTGACTTCTGTGTTAGTACAAATAGCATACAATTACTCATATGCTTAAACTGTTTGTTAAAGGGGAGTCCATAACTTCCACTGGAGGAAAAAATTTCTTAAGTGCTGCAGCATTTACATTTAGACAGCTGTTTATATTCTAGGAAATAAAATTTAGGATCAATCAAATTTAAAACAGGGTTTTAATCACATGGGTTTTCACAATTAGAGTCATAGAATCATAAAATAATATCTCAAGTTGGAAGGGACCCATAAGGAACATGGAGTCCAGCTACCTGCTCTTTACAAGACTAGATTGTTTTTTTGTTTTTCATCTAACTTTTTGTAAGAGCCATGACGAAAAGAGTAGATTCCTTTTTTTTTTAATTATTTCGAAGTGCAGAGGGAAAGGTGCATTTTTATTTATTTTGGTGGGTTTTTATCTTTTTCCATTAAATAAACATGTTCTCTGAAATTAACTTCTGTTTCTGTTTTAGGACTTGTATGGAAAGATTCCTTTGAATCCCACACAAGAATTGGTACTGACTTTTATATCGTATATAGGCTGTGGCCTCTCTGCAATTTTTCTTTCTGTTACTCTTGTGACCTACATAGCCTTTGAGTAAGTACCCATTCGACTAAGCTCCCATTATTCTTCAGTTGGGATTGATTATAGTCTTCATTGTGAAATCCTTTTCAATAATTAAGGGTTCCACAAATAATGCACAGATTTGTCCAGTTCACCAGGAAGGTGTTGATTCAGTCTTCAGAAATGTTAATCTTACAAACAGGTGAATTATCATGAGGCTCTATGCAGTAAGAAGTGAAGAAGTAGCACTCTGAAGTATTTTATCATGTATTATCATAATAGAAGTGTGAGGGAATGTATTTAAGATACAACATATAAAAAGCAGTGCAGAATTGTATCATTTTTAAAAGCATTTGTATTCTTTCTTTATTCTCTCATTATTCTATGACTGGGACTTGCATCTATCAAGGCTTTAGATTTCCAGTCAAAAGCTTGATCTAATTTAGCAATAAAAAACAGTCACATTTTGGGTTTCAGTAGCAACGTAATGAGAATTCCAGCATACAGTGTAAAAAAAAAAAAAACAACAGAAATAACCATGGTACTAAACACCTAATTTCCAAGTTATTGTTTGCATTTGTGTAACCTTTTGTAAAAACTTTATTTATACAGACCATTAATTTGGAAATACGTTGCAAATTATTCTCTCCCTGTATAAATGCGAAACATAAAGCATTGTATATGAATGAAAATGTAAATATTTTTTTTTTGTGGCCTTTGTGAATGCCAAGGGCTGTGAGAGAGGAAGTAAGCCAGGGATCCATGGACAATTGATGTCATCTCACTAATTTGTTTTTTTTTTTTAGGAAAATCCGGAGAGACTACCCCTCCAAAATACTTATTCAGCTGTGTGCTGCATTACTTCTACTCAACTTAGTTTTTCTCCTTGACTCATGGATTGCACTGTATGATACACGAGGCCTATGCATTTCAGTTGCAGTGTTTCTTCACTATTTCCTCTTGGTTTCCTTCACCTGGATGGGCCTGGAAGCTTTCCACATGTATCTGGCCCTTGTGAAAGTCTTTAACACCTATGTACGGAAATACATTCTTAAATTTTGTATTGTTGGTTGGGGTATGTATTTTTTTTTTTATTTGTATGCTAAATAGATAATTCCTCTTATCAAGTATTGCAGTGAATGTGACACAGGTCAGAAATGAAAATTAGGCAACCATTAAATGTTATATGTGTTCCACCTTTCTGAGGCATGGAGTCCCCCCAGCTGCAGAACTGAAGCTTCTGCAATGCCAAGTGATAATAAGTTTTCTTTGTGCTAGTACAATAGAACCAATTTTGAATGTGCATGCTTCCGTTATTTTGAGAATAAATGCCAATGAGTATATATATTCCCTTTCTGGAATAGCACTGTTGCTAACAAAAATCAGCAAGACCAGATCTAACTAGATAGAGGATTAAGAGATTCTGGGCCTGATTTTTGTCTCTTAAATGTTTCTTAAAGCATATGTAAGAAAGAAAATCAGTTATCCTGTAAGAGATTTTAAATCAGTTTGAAGACTAATGGTATTTGTTGGTTTATTCAGAAAGTTTTGGAGCTGGCTGTGGAGGACTGCACTTGTTTCTTTGCAAGCTATGCTGCTGAGCAGTTTGAATGCTGCAATTTTTCAGACAGCTAGTAGTCAGCAGAATTCAGCAGATAAATTTCAGAAACAAGTCGTAGATTTCATAGAAAAATACAATAATTTCAAGTCCTCATAATACTGTCTCTGTTAGAATTTTTACATATGTGTTTGTTCATAATCTTTTAGGGTTACCAGCAGTCATTGTGTCCATTGTGTTGGCGGTATCACCAGATAATTATGGACTTATAACAACTGGAAAGGTTTCAGTAAATGGACCTGATGAATTGTGAGTTAAAGGGAGGTGCTTTTGGGGATGTGGGGGTGGGGGATGGAGGAAGGTCCTCCAAACTGCTTTTCTTTAGAGTAAAGGTGGGGAAGGGAAGGAAGCAATGGTAGTCTTTTGAAATGGTTTAACTACAGTATCTCATGTGTTTTAGGGTTATTGCCTATATGAAGGCTTGTATCCTTTGGCCAAAAAACCCCCTTTTTTTCTAAAAAGGCAAAAATGGTTTGCCTGTGCAACAAACGAAAAGTTTGTCAATGTTTATTTCACTTAATTTCTGTTTCTCATAACGATTGACAGACTGGTTTTTTTTGTTCTAGCTGCTGGATCAAAAATAGAATTGTCTTCTATATTACTGCTGTGGGATACTTTTGCCTGATATTCCTGATCAATGTCAGCATGTTCATTGTTGTGCTGATCCAGCTCTGTCGTATCAAAAAGAAAAAACAACTCGGTGCTCAAAGGAAAACCAGTATCCAAGACCTTCGGAGTGTTGCTGGCCTCACTTTCTTGTTGGGAATTACTTGGGGGTTTGCTTTCTTCACAGTAAATGAGGTATTTACTTACCTCTTTACCATTTTCAACACTTTGCAAGGTAAGTTTGTCCTTCGTGTAACAGCCTCCTGAGTATAATATAACAAACCAAACATTTTGAAATGCCATTTTCTTGATTCAGCAGTACACATTTAACTCTGGTATGTGCTGTAATGTGTTAATTATTTTAGAGGTGATACTGCTTTACTTTAATCCTAAATTGCAGTTTTGTTATGATAAGGTACAGAAAAGTAGGTACTGTTTATATACGTATGGTGTATTTATAAATATTATCATTTTAAAAGTGTATGCAAACCAGATATCCCTGGAAGTGACTGTTTTTCACTAATAACAGATGAATTTTGAATACTCAGTTACTCTTAAGTGTTCACGTTATAATGCAGTTAATGTAGTGAAAACTGTATTGTTTCTCCAGTTTCCCTAAAGATTCTGGGGGAGGTTTGACATTCAGCAAAAGGTCATTGAGACAGGCAAGGCTGCAACATCTAGAAATTAGTGACCCAGCTTTTAAGCATGGCCTGTATAATACTTAAGAACATATGGGAAGTAGATATGAAAACATAAAGTTTTGCAAAGGCCAGGGTGCTACTGGACATATCCAAAAGCAGAGTTGCTGCAAAGGCTTTTATATAAATAGAAGGTATTGTAGCTGTCCGCAGTTATCTAAATATACCTGAATTGCTCTTCTGAAGTTCAGATCCAAACTTCTGCTTAAATGGCACTTAGATGACTGACTGTATGATTTCCCAGAGACTGAAGCTATGAAAATTGCAGTTCAGTGTATACACCTCTCCCCTATTTGCTGTGTTGATTTACTTTTATTTATTATTCATTTTAAACCAAATACAACTGTTTCCCACTGCAGATTGGAAATTGTGCAAAGACTGAGTGCCACTTTCCCTTAAAGGGGGGCAATTATGATGAACTTTTAAGCAGGGAAAGTTAGATGCCACCCTCAGTTAGTAATGAATGAGAAATAGACAGAGACTGTAATGTGGCACTGGCAAGAGATGGGATGAGCACCATCCCTTCTAGAAAATATTTGAAATTGTGGTAAAGGGGGTACCATTTATTATTATTTTAGAAATTAGTTATTTTCTTTGTATGAGTGCTCAAAGTTTTGTCGCATTGGTGGTAACAGGTGCTAATAAAAGATGTAACAGTGTCACACCATGTGCTAAAAAAGCTTCAAAGAAATCTGACAGTGTGGTATCACACCCTCTCTTTGACATTGCTATGAATTCTTTTCCAAAAGCATTAAGTAAATTTCAAGATCAACAGGATTTTTCCCTTCTTATTTGATAGAAGGAAACTGTATGCATTTTATGCATTTGGTTGTATTTGTTGTTTTTTCTTTTGTGTGTATGATTCCTCTAATCTATGTAAGGAAAAAGTACTCTGCAGTGTTCAGAGCTGTAAACCTTTTCAGCAAAGAAAGGTATAATTACTTTTTAGTAGAAATTAAAAAGAAATGAAAGAAAACCAAAACATTTTTCATTAAGAACTAGTAAAACTGAGTTTTGCAACAGTTTTCTATGTTATTCCTTTGCAGGGTTCTTCATTTTCATCTTCTATTGTGTAACGAAAGAGAATGTCCGCAAACAGTGGAGAAGATATCTTTGTTGTGGGAAATTCAGGCTGGCTGAAAACTCGGGTAATTTTTTTTTTTTTTTTTTTTTTTTTGACTTCTGAATCCTTATAGTCAGTGTTAAGTTCCTGGTATTTTGTAATAATTACAAAAAAAAAAAAGGCAAATAATCATGTTGCTGCAGTTGCAATTCTAGTTTATTATCCAAGATACAATAAACCTCCAAAATGATACTCTTTAAAAGTGGTAGCTGGTGCAGTTCTTGCATGTTTACATGCTGTTGCCTTAAGCTGTTAGCTGCTAAGAGTTGACCTCTTCCACTGCAGGGTAAAGACATGTCTTTGCAGAAGACTTTTGGTCAGTTAGAAACGGTAAGATTTGTTCCAGCTTCTGGGTCAGCTGTAGTTTTACCAGTGGCTTCCACAAAAACAAAGTGAAACATGGTTTAAACCAAAAAAGACATTAATTACTTTGTTATTTTGTTATTCAGTAGTTGTCCTCTTGTAAAGCTGTATACTTTTTATAAACGTTCACTTAGAGGATCAACTGCGCCTTAGTTATTTTTTGGATCTGGTCTGCAGTTGTAAAATGATGACAGTTGGCTGCTTGTATTTTAAAAGGGGACAAGAGAAAAGGAACTAGATTTAAATAATTTTAAACATCAAGAGTCATTAAATTCTTAGGAGAATATAATTCTGTCTAGAATACTGCAAGAAGTGTGTAAAGTCTTGGTTTTATATCAATTCAGTTGCATTATTAACGATATTTTTATATAGTGCTTGTATGAGTTGTGTTATTTTTGGTGTCATGTATCTGTTGTAGACTGGAGTAGAACTGCTACGAATGGTTTAAAGAAGCAGACTGTAAATCAAGGAGTATCCAGTTCTTCCAATTCCTTACAATCAAACAGCAACTCCACTAACTCTACAACACTGCTAATGAATAATGATTATTCAGTCCATGCAAATGGAAATGGTAAGTATGCTGCAAAATAGTGTTTCTTCAGAAGCAAAATTCTCCATCCCTCTTGTTCTAACATAGTACTGTCCTCTGAACTGCTGCCCTCTGCTCTGCTCCTGAGAGGCTGAAATGCAGGTGTAAGTAGCACTGCACTCAATTTCACTTGCAATTTGCTGTGGCTTATTTGTCTGCTCAGAAAACTGTGAATATGTTTTCATAGAGAAAACTATGACTATGAAATATATGAATATGAAAACTATATGAATCACCACTGAATATATGTAATAAAAACTGATCTTTTTTTCAGTGAACATCATCTAGTTCTTCACACTCTTGCAGGGCACGTATCATGCTGCTGATTTGAGCTCTTAGTAAAGGCAATCCATTTTTCAAACTGAAAAATGTCTTACAAATCTGTAATGTATAAAACCCTAAGTCAAGCAAAACTCAACATTACTCCTGTGCACCTGAGGTATTTTTCCCAACTGATCAAGAGTTGAGGCTAAGAAGTCATGTCATCAACTAGAATGTTTATTATGAAGTTGATGAACATGCTTGGAGAGGCTGTGTTGTCCTCATTTCTTGGCCTGTGCTGTCAGAAGACAGCACGATTATATAATCAACAGGATAATATCAGCTGATAACCTCTGAGATGTACAGAATAAAAGCTATGGAATTCATATGTGGGTTAGAGGTTTCTGTTCCTTTGAGTGTACTAACCATGTATTGCAGAGAAATCACAACACTTCAGGAGATGGCATTTGGACATGCCCTGACCAGTTTTCCAATTTGAGGGGTTTTTTTACGTTCCTTTGTAAAATCTCCCTGTTTGGACACCACATAATGCAATGATTAATATACTTTTTACCTAACACGTCAGTTGAGAACCAGAATCCAATAACTCTCGCTATCATTAAATACAAAGTAAAGCAATATTTTTAGGTAGAAGTATTTCCTTTCAAAGAGAGAAATTTTCAGGTGCAAAAGCCTTCATGTCTTGCAGGGTTCTTTTTTCCCTGCTATGTTAATTGCTCTCATGAAAGAAGCCATCTCTCCCTGCAACTTTTGAAATGCTTATACACAGCTACAAAAGCATTTTGACTGCTTTTCTCAACAGAAAGAAAGATAGCAGAAATGTTCTATTGAACTTGTTTGTTGTAGTAACTAAGTGAATGAGCCTGTTGTGGCTTTCTGGAATAAGTTTTGTTCTTTTGGGTATTTTAGAATGAGGTGCTAAATTGATGATCTAAACCATTGAGTGATGCCAGTTCTGCTGGATGTCCTCCAATTCTGTCCTACTTCAATCACATAACCAGACCTTTCCAGTGTGAGGGTCTGTGTGTCCTGTGCCAAAAGCTTCTCAGACAAAAGCAGCTGAAAGAACTTTGATAGAACCTTGTTCCTGTGCACTCTCAAACATGGATAGCTCAGCTGACCTACCTCATTTCCTATTTTATTGTGTATTTTGAATGCTGTGAACCTCATACCACATCCTCCATTCATATCAAGAGGCCTGCATAGTTTACTAAATAATTCTTCTGGGTCCTTAGGACTTCCATGAGAAGAGGCTAAACCTATGCTTGGATAGCTCCCAGCAAAGCTCTGAGGCAATTCCTTACACATAATCTTACAAACATGGGGCAGTGGTATGTCAGAAGAGCTGGGCTAATGCCTCCAAAGACATTAGACTGCACTTAGATGGGAGCATGGGACCTTCTAATCTGCTGTACCTCATTGCTCTGCTCTCAAAGCTGGAACTTGAAAATAACATTGCAAGGCTTCATTTTAAAGAGTGCCCTCCAAAACCAAAAACTCTCTAGAAACAAAGACCTATGTTATAAATATACTTGAGGTATAAAGAGTTTATGGTTTTGGCATCACTGCTTCCACTGAAGTGCTATTCCAGGGTCAGGACTGAGTGACTTACCATGTAAGTGTGGGATGTCTGTATAGCCTGTGGCTTTGCTTTCCTACTGGACTTCATGTTTTCATGGCATTCTTTGTTTTCAGTTTTTCTCTTGCAGATTTGCATGTTTGGAAAACTACCATTAGGTATCACATGCCCAAACCTGCAGATTTCCTCACTGAAGAACACAAACCACCTTTCTGAATTTGTTCACAGAAGAGCATTATTTTCTTCTCAGCTTTTGCCCTAACATTGGGGCACAGCTATTTTGAAAACTCCTAAAAT
This sequence comes from Monarcha castaneiventris obscurior, assembly GCA_026261815.1. Classification (NCBI taxonomy): domain Eukaryota; kingdom Metazoa; phylum Chordata; class Aves; order Passeriformes; family Monarchidae; genus Monarcha; species Monarcha castaneiventris. The sequence continues at coordinate 34,393,415 of JAMPIT010000566.1, read as the reverse complement.
AACACAGTTGTAGTCATGCAGGGGGTTAGACAACAATCACAGTGTCAGCAAGCATGATTGTTTTCTGTAATTTCAGCCTTTTTCTTATTTGAATTGATGAACAAAGCTCTTCTGCTTGTCTTACCCTGTCTACATTTGTCCCTGTTTAAGTGCTTGATGGCTGCTCAAATTAATAACTAAATTTAAAAAAATCCAAACTGAAGCATCTGCACAAATACTTAGAATAAAAAAAATCCAAATTCTCATTAAAAATATTTATGTGATACATAAAGGCAGGCGATTTATCCAGTGAACTAAACATTTGTGAAGCATTTCATTAAAAGGCTTCAGTCAGCAGTGGTATTATCTGTGTTCACTGTGGAATCACCTAAATATGTAAACTTCTCTGCAGTCTAAATATGGTTTTGACTCATGATTAGACCTAGGCCATATTCTGATTGTCTTTCAGAAGTAAATGCTATAAGTTGAATTCCTTTCAAAGGCAAAAAAAAAAATCAGTTGCATGGCATACCCGAGATACCTTTAAAACTTAATTTGATAAAGCAAAACATTAACATGAGGAGTATTTTGCATCTTATGTAGTAATACTTATTCCAAGTCAAGTCTACATTTTGAGAATTGTGACCTTCGTTGCTTAAAATATGGAATCCTATTGTGCGTAAATATATTAACATCTCTCAAATCTCAGGATTTCACAGAGGAAAAGAAATGTATACAAAATATTTACCAAAAAATCCACATTTTAAAATTGTTGCAGGGATAAAATGAGAGTGTATGAACTCCCTATAGTGACTAAAAAAGCATGGGAGGCTTGATTCTGAACCTTTCTGAGAGGAGATGCACTTTTTTTGTTTCAACAGGCCATCTTTCCAGTGAGAAGAATGGTGTTTGTTTCAGTGTGCAGAATGGTGATGTGTGTCTCCATGACTTTTCAGGCAAACAACTTGTATTTCAAGACAAGGATGATACCAGCAGCCAAGAAAGCCAAATCTCGCTCAGAAGGACTTCAAAGAGAGGGAGCCTAAGTTCTATGGAGAAAATGTGATTTCCTTTTAAACAGCACATTGTTTTACAGTGTGAAGTAGAGTTTTACTTTAGCAGTTTTACATAATGTGAGCAGACCAAGAACTGGTTTTATTTAAAATATATGGTACTGGAACTTCAAGGCAGCCATGCAATGGATTGACAAGGACAATTATTTAAAAAAAAAAAAAAAAAAGAACCTGCTATTTTGAGAAGGTCTTGGATGTCAAATTACAGCTGTCACATTTCTGTTTCATTCTTCATCAGAGTGGGTTTTTTGAGGGGTTTTCTTTGCATTTAAACAAAAGTTTTATTTAGACTTTTTTCATTACAATTAAGTTTATCTGGATGTAATGCTTAGTAGTATTGTATAAATGTAGAAAGTTACAACTTGTGTGTACAAACGATGTTAACTTTAAAAATGTTAGCTACGCTGCCTTCAACTTTTTATACATTTTAGTAGCAAACTGCAGTGATGTACATAAGCAGAAAAATATCAACTTTTAAACATATCAACGATACTTTTTATATTTATTTCTTGTAATATAAATATTCCTATGTATAGAAAAGTAATTGGTATTTTGTTTGTAACTGTTATTGTAAGTTTGCATTTTTCGTTAGTTAATTAACTTTAACATAGAATGATACAAAAGTTAATTTGTCCAGTAAGTGAATCGCCTGCAGTGGTTTGAATATATTCACAAGATACAGAACTGTAAATAACAAACACGATCAGTCTTGAACCTTTAGCTACCTTTTAGTATACCACAGAGGGATAGAAACTGGGTATAATTCAAGTAGAGTGCCATGAATGGAGTGCTGAATAAAGTAGTCAGAAGGTTAAGTACAACTAAGTTGTGTTGGTGGCTTGAGTAAATTAATCAGTTTTTGCCATTGATTTCACCAGGGTCAGTATTTATCTTGAATGGTGAGATTAAACACACTGCCATTTCTCATTTGCAATGATGAAAGTAGAGAAGTTTGGGCGGGGGGAGAAGAGGGGGAGTTGAAGAAAAAATAGAAATAACAAATGACAGCTGCTATATTTAGTAGCTGAGAAATTGTTTGTTTCATTGCATGGCTGTTTTTTAAGGGGCAGCTCTTGAGCTATTCTAGTGAGTATTTCTGTTTGTGCTTTGGCTCTTGCTTGGCAAACCAAATACTGAGGTGCTAGCTCAGTAATTGCTGAAGTAAAATTTCATTCCCCTTGTGATATTTACCTGAAAAAAATGGATTCTGGCTCTTCATGTAAAACAGCTGAAAGCCTGTACAACATTGTGAAGATTCCTCCTGAACAGAAATTGGCCTAAGCCCTGGTTTTACATCTTCTTCCTCACACGTATGTGGAGCTGTGACGACTGCTTTTTTTATTTGCATTCTTGGGCAAAGGTTGGATGCTCCCAGAGCAAACTAGGACAAGCTGGTGCTGGGCTGTGGAGTAGCAGGCCCTGTAAAGGGGGCTGCATGAAGCAGGTGCAGGCTGAAGGGGAGCAAAGGCTTTGCTTTCCCAGAGGTCTTGGTGGGGAGCCCTGAAACTCTCCTCAACAAAAAGCATGAGTTACATGCCTCTTGTCTGGGGCTCTGTTGTGATTTGCAACTGAGCCTCTTCAGTACTCAAACCCTGTTGTGATTCTGTGGGCAACACATGGGTTCTTTCAGTTCTTTCAGTCACTTATATCCAAGATTCCTCTGACTATGCTTTTAAGGTGAGAATTTAAAGTGTTTGTCGTGTTTATCCACAGGGTCTTGGCTGCATGTTTGTAAAAGCCCTTCCTGGAATGCTAGTGGCTGGAATACGTTTCTGTGAATGCTTTAACTGTTTAGCTAATTGCCTTTGCAGTGTTTCTTGTAAATTTATTTAATGTTCTTATATTTATATTTTCAACTGTAAAAAAAAAAAGCAATAAATTTGCAGCAAGTACAACACAAAATACAGAAACTTTGGTTTTTAGATAAATGTGTCAATACTGGGCTGCATTACAATTCTTCAGATTACAGGATCTACAGTACGTAACCTCTTGGAGAAAAAACTGACCCAGCTTTTGCATTTGTCTGCTACATATTTTACCTTTCATGGTAAAATCTAGCAGATCTGGATTTTAGCAGAGAAAACCCTAACGTAAGTTCGTCTAGTCAATGCCTGCCCTAAAGTCTGCTGGAGCTCTCCTGCAATGCTGTAAACAAAAGCACATAGCTGAGTTTGGCTTCAGTAATTAAATTCCCTATGAATACACATATTCCATTGTCACTGACCTGCTCAGAGTATTCCTTTTTTTTTATTTTTGCACACTAAAATATGTTAGGATTCTTTAAATAATTTTTATTTTATATATTCTGAGGGGTGGGGAGCCCTTTCTGACTTTGCCACTTAAAAGCATGCACATATTGTGGTAAAATTTTGCACTTACACCCGCATATTATTTGAGCTCAGTAAATAATTATCATACTCAAACTAGCTGAAAACGTGTTTTTACATTGGGTTTCACAGTATCCTTTTGGTACTTGGTGTTTCGGACATTGTTTAGCCACGACACCCAGAGCTCAGGGGAAGCTGCAAACGCCTTCCCAGAGCACAAAGTAAAATTCTGTGCCTTAGCTTGTGGCTGCAAAGCTAACTCGGGGGATCTGTAAGGAGGTTTTGACCTTAGTCAAAGATAAACAGCAACCTGTCGTGTACAGCTGGCACCACCCTGCTCAGCAAACCTGGTCCCTAAGTACAGTCTCTCTGAAAAGCAGGGCCCTGAAGGAGGAAGCTGGTGCGGAGTTCAGGGGAAGAGGGAGCTGGTCCATGTTTTGGCACGGTGCAGATTTCGCGGCGCGGCTCTGGCAGATGGAGATGATGAACCTCCGAGCTCTGTCCTCTTTAACTGCTGTGCAGAGCCTGCAGAGCTGCTGTCCGGCGGACACCAAAGGAACCAGCACGTCTCTGGAAGCTGCTTTCTCAGCCGCGGCTGTGAGTTACGCAGTCAATGGAGGAAGCGCATCAAGGAAAAGTTACAATAGTAACTCTCTTAATGCTACGATTTCACATGAGGGGAGGAAAAAAAAAAACCGCAAAAAATGCTTTCCGACTTTTGAGTGAAACCCACACCTTCGGTTACTCTGCAACATCAGCACCCACATTTTCTTCCTGCTGCCAGGAGCACAGACGGAATGTGGAGGGTTTGCAACTGTATGTAACGCGTTTGTTGGTTTGTGGTTTTTTAAGTGTTTGTAAATTTCCAGATCTGGGTTCTCTTTGCCCGTCATCCCTCGTTCCCGCTCGCTCCCGCTGGGGAGCTGCAGCCTGCAGCCAGGCAAGGGCGAATCGAGTCAGAAGCCTGCCTTGCTCGGTGCCTCTCGGGAGTGCCTGTGGGAACAGCAGGTTCATTTCCCGTGGAAATCTCCACGTCTTGTTTCTTTGCTAACTGCGAAAGCCAAGGGGTGTGAAAACAGCATAAAGTCTTGCTGCTTTTTTTTTTTTTTTTCTTTCGATCAGATCTCTAAACGCTGGTGTTTTTTAAGGCTGGGGGAAACAAAGGCTTCCAACAAGTGTTCTGGCCTTGTCAGCTTTATTTTACGAAATTACGATTAGGTTGTATAAAATCGACTTTATTTTTTACAAAAGCAAATGGGCTTTAGTCACGCCAGGCTCGGTCCCTTGTGCGCCGGTGTCCCCGCGGTGCCTGAGGGCGGAGGCCGCAGCCCGCCCCGCCCCGCTCCGCCGTGAGGGCGGGGAGAGGCCGCCGCCATCTCCGGGTGCCGCCGCCCCGAGCGCGGCCGGGCCGGGCAGCCGGGCCGGCCCTGGGGCCATGAGGAGCCGCAGCAACTCGGGGGTGCGCCTGGACGGCTACGCCCGCCTGGTCCAGCGGACCATCCTCTGCCACCAGGTGAGGAGCAGCCGCCACCCCGGGACGGCCTGCTCGGGGCTGGGGGCCGTGCCGGGGCTGTGCCGGGGCGTGGGGCGGCTGCCGGGGCCGGGGGCTGCAGGAGGGACGCGAACATCCCTCCTCCGGCGGGTGCACGGCCTCCTGTCCGCATCTCCCGCCCCCGCCTGCGGAGCAGCGCGGGGAATGCTGAGGCGGTGCGGATCCCGGGGGTGCTTGTGTAAGTGCACCTTGGAAACCGCGTGGAAAACACAGCGAGTCTGAGCTTGCAAACAGTAACAGTACTGTGTATGCAGTGTGTTCATGGCCCTATGATACACACCCACCCGTTGTGCACACTATATATATGTGTGTATATACACACACACACACGGTAACAGCAGCGTTGCGCCCCGGTGACATCAGAGCTCCGAGCAGGACTTTGTGCCGCGCCTGTGGCACAGCGCGGTGCGGATCCCTGTGTGCTCCCTGCGGCACGTGTGTGCGGCGGGGCACGTCCCAGAGATTCCAGGCTATTCTCCGGCTGTCCGCACTGCTGAGGCTCTGGAGCGTCAGGCGGGGCTGCCTGCACAGGCGAGCAGTGAAAGAACGAAGATAGCGGGGGTGGTTGGCACAAGCCTACTTGCGGTTTTTGGTCAGCGCAATGCTCTCAGCGTGCTCGCTTCACCCAGGTGGGCACTGAGGGCTCAGAAGGTGTTCGTCAGTGTCGTGCTTTGGTTAAAACAATGCAGTACATAAAGATAAGCAGCAGGGTTTTTTGTACAGATCGGTTACCAAATATGTTTTATTGATGAGAGTTGCAAGCAACTGGAAAGCAGTGGTAGAAGAGGCTGGGACCTAAATGCACTTTGGTCAGTAAGATTTTTGTCACCGGCAGTTCTTTTGGGCACAGGGTCCAAACACCTGTGAATTGGAGTTTATGTACTAATTATTGTAAACCAGTAGAAATAAATGCAAGAACTGGTATACGTGGTGTGAGAAGTTAATTTTTCGCTCTTGCTGTGCTGAGGTGCAGGAGATGCTTTGAGTTGTGTTCCCATCTCTGCCTTTTGTCAGCAGGGCAAGTCACTTTGGCTTCCAGTGCCTGCCTTGATTTCCTTGTTTATAAGATGAGGATGCTGATAGCAGCTTCCATTAGGGGAGACATGGAGCTTCTGAGATTCAGAGCTCAAACATGACCCATGAAAGCTGTGCCTTGAAGTTATTAATATTTAACAACAGTTAAAAGGATGAGTAAATGGTAATATAGGAGTTCATATCAATGACCCAAAATTTTGTAATTGCCATTTAGAGCACTAGGATGAGTGTTCATGACTGTGTATTGCCTTTTCCACTAAGGGCTCAATGTCTGGGAGAATTCAGAGCTGGGGAAAGGAATTAAGTAAGTTTTCTTCTTTGTATGGAAAGCAAGTCACAGGCTAGCAGTGAGGCAGAGGATCAGTGGTGTCTCAAGAAGGCCCAGAGAGATGCTCAAGGCACGTTTCTAGATTTTTTTTTTTGTAGATTTATACTTTTTCTGTTTTTTTCACTGCAACAGATTGTAAATGTTGTGTTCAGCTGGGTGAAGAGATGCAGTGCTTACTTGGGCAAGTTAGGATGGTTGTCTTTGGGCCACGTGCAACCATGTCTTCCTTGGGAGCAGAGTAGTCTGTGGCTGGATGGGCTGGGCTGCTGCTTCACTGCTGCTGGTGCCTTCTTAGGGCCTCTCAAGAAGGAGCCAGGGAGGTGAGTTTTAGCCATGGGTTTGCCCAGGGGCAGCCTGGCAGAGGAAGCAGAAGGCGTTTAAAATGCTTCTGAGGTGCCACTGCTCAGCAGAGGGGTGATGTGTGACTGTGACCTTGCACCTCGCATCCACAGCTGCTGGAATGCAGGCTTGGCACATCGGCTGCAGTGCTCTGAGGGAGGGCAGTGACATGCTCACCTCTGTGAGGTGCAGCAAGGGGAGCACGGAGGGTGCACAGAACATTGGGCTTTCATCAGCTGTTTAATACACCAGGAGCCAGGCTTCTCAGTAGCTGCAATTGATCTTATGTTCATTCCAATCACTCTAAATCAATATAATCTTAGAGGCAATTTTTAATGCAGGATATCTGTGCTACCAGGCAGCTGTGTTGAAATGACAGGTCCAGACCCCACACCAGGGCTGACAATTTTCTCTGTGTGGCACCTTGCAGGATCAGGTCAGTGGCAAACTTTTTCCTGTGTTGCAGATGATGCATTGTGCTGGTCAGTCCCTGCAGCATGCACAGTGATAGTTACAGTCCTGTGAAGGGTTGTAAAAGGAGACTGAGACCAGACTGTTGGCTCCTGTCTGTGTGGGTCTGCCAGCTGTTGCAGGTACCCTCAGGGACAGGGGACAGAGGGACAGACGTTCTCAGCTGCTTATTACACCTGTTAAATTGAACGAGATAAGAAAAAAATGCGAATCTTAAGATTAGGAAATAGTAAAACTTAACATCTATGTACATTTTAAGTATTGCTACAGTACTGTAAGTGAAAAGCAAATGGACCTGATAAGAAAAGCTCATACCTTTATGAGTAACCCCAACTGTATTACAGAAACACAGAATATGCTGAGTTGGAAGGGATCCACAAGGATCATGAAGTCCAACTCCTGGCCCTGCACAGGACCATCCCCAAGACTCACATCATGTTACATCCAGTTTCACAAGCAGATTTGCAAGCTTTGCTAGAGCTTGCCTCAGTTTTCATCTGACAGATCAATGAGACAATCTGTTTTATTTCCACCTTTCAGCAAGGTGCTAAATGTGGGCTTACTTGCTTTGCTGCTCCAGTTAGAACCCCACTGGTTTTGTGCCTGTACTGCTGAAGTTCTTATTAACACCTGCTGCCCTGTAGGAACTGGTGTGTTTTGTGATTTCTGTTGGGTGGAGGGGGTTGTCTCCAGATTGACAAATAGTTTTAAAAATAGGATTGGGCATGATACAACACTTTAAAGTCTTAGTCCAGCAATCAGGTTTCTGTTGCAGTGCTGTCAGCTGGCAGCCCATGGTGCTGATAAAAATCTTTGCTCCGTGGATCTTACGTGCAGTGTAATTTGCAGGATGAGACCTGCTAGTCTAATTAGCCATCACTGCATAGATGTAATGCTGTGAAGTACTATTTAAACTAAAATCCCTCTGACATCAGTGGGATTAAGTGCACTCAGTGCTTCTCTGGGTTCTTAAGCACCTTATAAGGGTTGCAGTTTTCATATGATGTCAGCAGGTAACAGAAGAAAGTAATTGTAGTTTTTAAGAGTAAACACTTCTAAAAAAGCTAAACCAAAACCATTGAAAATACTAATTAGTATATTATGTTGTTCTGCTAACATTCTGAATGTGCATGGGGAGAGACATTAACGTTGTCAGTCCATGAGAGCCAGCCCTGGTGTGTCCCAAAAGCTGGGACCAACTTGTTGAGGAATCAAAGGTGCTGAAATAGTGATAGCTGCCCTTGGATGTGTTTAATACAGCCTCTTGAGGTAGGCAAGTCCCTCCCTGGGAGCTAAATAGGCTTTTACAGTCTTGGATAGGCTGTTTCTGTGGGATTTCCCAAAGACATTTTTATTTTTCAACTGGCAGCTAGCCCAGCATGGAGAGTAGGGAAAAATAAACCAAAATGGTAATTTCTCAGACATCAAGCCAGGGCGGCAGGTGAATAGACATTTTTTGTCCTGCATGGGAGGGAGGGATACAAAGTGTCCTCCACAAATGTTGGGAGTATGCAGTCTGCCTTTTGAGACCCTGGGTGTTGCCATGTGGCCACAGTACTGAACTGAGACTTCTGTTACTCCTTGTTTGACTTTTCAAGATCCAAAAGAAGTTTTTTTAAGCTGTTTGCATTCATATATGCTACATTCCTCATCAGACAGATGAGTAGGTGGTCCTTCGGCTGTAATTTGGTTTGTGAAGACCTTGCTGAGGCGGGGCTGTTGCAGCAGAACTTCATTCCTACTCTGAGTGAGCCACTAAGCGTTGCTGTATTAAACCATAACAATAGGGCTGACTGTGCCCGGTCATGTCTGTCAGGCTGTCACCCCTGTGGTGCTCAGTGGTCACAGCAAAGCCCAGGAAACTGTAACTAAAGCCCCTCCCCCTCAAACCAGCTTTCTTAAAAGTAATGAGTTGAGTGAACCAGTGTGTGGGAGAAATGAAAAATTGGTGGATGTATCCTTTTAAATTTTACTTATCTTTACTATTGTGGTAATATGTAGTAAACACTATGGTGTGCCCCTTGTCACACCAGCCGTGGCAACTGGTCTTCATTCACTGAAATTTTCTATAAAGGCTTGATTTGATTGAAAGTTCTATTGACCTTTTGCCTGTTTGTCTCATTTTTTTGTTAGTCAAGAACATATAGCCAAGAAAAACGGTCTAAAAAAATTGAGGATAGTGAAGTGATAAGAGTTAATGATGCAATGAAAAATTTAATGGAGTATTTGGGATGCAGGAAAATACTCAGTGTACTGCTGTTCAGATAGTGCTGCTTTTCAGCACCTTCAGAATTTTTTTCCTGTCCATTTTCCAAAGGACTATATAAAAAGGTTTTTGCATTCATTTGGGTGGCGTAAATCCAGTGGGCAGACATACAGAAATAACTTTTTTAATCTCCTAGAAGATAACTAGTGTTTTTTTTACTTTCTCAAGATTATGCCACAGACCAGTTACATAGAGAAACATATATCCCATACTCAGTTTCTAGTGCTAACTCAGTACCCTCTTTTCCTCATAAATACATAAAATTTAAATTTCCATTTCCTTGATGTATTCCGAATTTCAGCAGGGACTTAGCTACTAGTCCTGTGTGGATGAAGATTGCTAGCTGGATGCTGTAAACTTAACAGTCTGAAGTGTTCAAATAAATTTTGCATTTTACTTGTGTTTGGGAAAGAAGGATGGAATCTCACTTCTGTTGTGAAATCATGAGCAGCCACAATGTGCACTTAGTGTGAAATTATCTTTAGTTTGTTACCTGTTAATGCAGGAAGAAGTGATGCTTCTTAACAGATGTGACTTGGGGTGGTGATGTTTGTTCTTTGTTTCTTCTGCTGTGGTTAGAACCCGGTGACGGGGCTGCTTTCAGCCGGGACAGACCATAAGGATGCCTGGGTGCGGGACAACATCTACAGCATCCTGGCCGTGTGGGGGCTGGGAATGGCCTATCGGAAGAATGCGGATCGGGATGAGGATAAAGCCAAGGCCTACGAGCTCGAGCAGGTGCGTCAAGGCTCGGCACAAACCAGTTCCACTGTCTGGCTTTTCTTACAGTAGTGGTTTTGAGAGTGCATTTGCACTGCTGCTGTGCCTGAGATCTGACAAGGTTTTTTCCAGCTTGGAGTATGTCTTGTTCCAAAGACAGCAACATCCATGCAGTGTGTGGTGTGCAGTATCCTTGGCAACCTCCTGGCAAGGAGGATTTGAGGAACTGCATGGCAGAGAGGCTAACATCTGAATTAAACTACAAATGAAACAAAAATTTGTATAAGTCAAACTTCCATCAGTTGGCTGATTGTTGAAGATTAGGCTTCTAAGAGATTTTGTGCCCAGATTTACAAGCCTCTCTCTGATTAAACCTTGAGGTCCCTCATGAGGCTTATTATGGAGCAGAAAATCAGGCCTAGGCTGCTTGGATCTTGCAGCAAATTATCTGCTAGACCAATCTTCCCTGTAAAGAAAAGCGTGCCATTTAAAGTAGCAGCCCCTAGAATGTGCACAGAGGTTGTACGTGATGTGTAGGCATGTTTGATCAAAGCAGAGAAGGTAATGATCTCCAAAATTATAATATCTGTGCTGGAGAATTGGAAGGGGACATAACTCACTCAGTTAAATGCTAAAATCTGCAGCTGGGTAAGTGAGTATCAGAAGTGAGTGTAGACAGAGGCGGGTTAAATGGGAAGTGAGGGACTGTTGGTGTCCTGCTGTTGTTTTAGAGCCACTGGGTAAATTTTCTGCTGGTATGTCCTGCTCAAACCAGGGAGATCCATGGTGACAGAATAACCTTGACTCAGTTTGCATGATCATATTTGGAGGCTATATTTTGGGGGCAAAAAGATGGGTTGATTTCTTTATTTAAGGCACAATCTTGCATTTCTCTACATTTACACTAAGGCCATTTCTCGACTAATCACTTGCTTTTTGTTGTACTGTATAAAGAGTGGAAGAAGCTCTGCAAATCTTGCAGTCATGTCAATGTCATGAAATCACCTACCAGTGTTCCCCAGATTGTCACTCAAAAGATTAGTATTAGTATTAGTATTACTACAAGACATAGCATTCCTCTTACTTCCTTTAGCTGGATAGAAGGACCACAGAGAGCTGTTCCACTCTTTAGAGAGGACATTTGGGAAAATATTTCTTCTTCTACATAGGGATGAAGGAATAAAATCTGATTAGTGTATTAAAAAAATAGCAAATATGCGCTTTGTTTTACCTTTGGCAGGACATTAGTAGAGGGTGTGAACTTTGTCATTTTGAATGTTGTTTGTAAGAGCTGATGAGGCTGAAAGTGTCACTGGTCTGTTTTGTTCCTGCAGAACGTTGTGAAGCTGATGCGGGGACTCCTGCAGTGCATGATGAGACAGGTAATGCCATAGGATTGAGCTGAATTAGTAGATGTTGTATTTACAAAGCACTCCATTGAAGTGTGTGGTTCTTCTGTCTTCTGTGAAGTGACTTATTTTGCATGTGTGCAGATGATGGTGTGGGGAATCTTCTTAAAACTCCTGAGCAAAACTCTGACCTTACTTTCCCTTCTTGTCCAAGTAACATTTCGAGATTGTGCTTGTAGCAAAGCAGAGTTTTTGCAAACTGATTTTACCAAGATGCATGCTTGTAGTTTAGATCTGAACTCAACAAGGTAATTTAATTCTTTCCTGTAGAGATGTGGATTTAACTGGAGTCTAAAGTCAGAATTGTGTTTAACCCTCTGATTAATCAAAACACACTGAAGTGAGGTACCAGGAATTAAGACCTGAAGTTTCTCCTCACCTAAGAAAAGTCATTAATTTTGAAATAGTTTGGAGAATTTCTTTCAAAATGTTTCAGATTTGAGATTTGTGATGTTTTTTAGGTAGATAAGGTGGAGAAGTTCAAACGCACTCAGAGTACCAAGGACTGCCTCCATGCCAAGTATAACTCTGCAACTTGTGCCACGGTGGTTGGGGACGACCAGTGGGGCCATCTACAAGTGGATGCAACTTCCCTTTACCTGCTCTTCTTGGCACAGATGACTGCATCAGGTAAGCAAAAGATATTTTTGCATTTTGTTGCAGCCTTTTCTATTCCAGCTTTTATTTAAAAAGGAAAGAAAAGTAGTAACTGGCTTCAAAGATCTTTACATTATTATTACTCAGAAGCAAGTAATGTTTCTCTGGAAAAGAGATATTACTTGGCATTTCATGTTTATAGTAACTGGCAGTGTCTATTCCCTTAATGTCAATTGGCATCAAATACATGAGGTATTTAGAATCATGTCAGAGAAGTCTCATGTTAAAAGACTTCTTCATAGGGCATCTAGTGGACAACCACATTTCTTCAGAGAGTGGCAACATCGAGTCAGGTGCCACTTGTGCCATCAGTGTTTCTTGTCTTACTGGTGCTGTTTTACCTCATGCTCTTCTTAATCATACTCCTCCTGTGAGGATGAGGATTTGTTTCCTTACGTGTTTTTCTGTCCTTGGAGCCCCTTGCAGTTGAGCCCTGCAGAGCAGGCACCTGGTCATCCTGAAGGTTCCTAGGTAGAGCACTAAGCAGGCAAAGGGCTGGGGAGCTGCTGGAATTGGTATGCACTGCTCTGGAGAGCCAGAGCTGGCTCAGATGTCTCTGCTTGAGACCCACAGTCTGAGTGTCACCCTCACAGAGGTGGTTTTTGTCTGGCCTTTGAAACAGCGGGTATTGGCGGGGTTTGAAGTATTTTGTCAGTAGCAAGTATTGAGGCTTGCTGCTTTACCTTTGGAAATTAGTTTGAGTTTTTCCTTTGATTTTAGTGGATGGGAGCTGGTAGCAAATAAACAAAAATGTGAAACTCACTGAAGAGTAACTATAGCAGGTAACTGATACATTGTAATTATTCTCTTCCCTTCTTTTGATCAGGGCTACGTATTATCTTCACTCTCGATGAAGTTACCTTTATCCAGAATCTTGTTTTTTACATAGAAGCTGCCTACAAAGTTGCTGTAAGTAGTTATTTATATGTAAATCATCTGAACACTGCTCAAGTGTGGGTGGAAAATTATTTCTTGCTGGAGTAGTAAAATAGGGACTTGTTTTTTCCATGGAAAGATACCAGAGTCTGTCAGTACTTTACATTGTGAGCAGCATCTTTGGAGATGTTGGGAGGGCTGTGGAGGATTTACTGCTGCATGGGTGAGGTATACTTGTTCTATAATATATATTATATGTAACAGGGGCTTTTGTGGATAATTAATAATATTTCCTGATGTCTAATTAAAAGTCTTGTGGGCCTTTCTAAAAAGGGCAGGTTGTTAGCAATCCAAGTTGAAGGGACATGGGGAGAAACATGGACAGGGGGAGGGATAAAGGGCTTTGTGTGTTTAGTGAAGGCAGTAATTCGTGTCTGTATACCTGATCCTGCTGGGGTATATTTTTATGTGCTGCTTTTCAAACATAAGTAGGGTCTCTTTGGAGACTTGGAGCCCCTTTTCTTTTTTCTTTTTTTTTTGAAGGCAAATGATAAACTAATTTCATGTAGAGGTGTGAATTTGTTGTGGGACAAGTGGGGGAAGCATTCCTTTTGTATATAATCATGCCATTTTTTTCTCGATGTGTTTTTCTTGTGGTTTTGTTGTAGGATTATGGAATTTGGGAACGTGGTGATAAGACAAACCAAGGAATCCCTGAACTGAACGCGAGCTCCGTAGGGATGGCCAAAGTGAGAATATCTTCCTCACACCTCCTTCATGGCTGCTGTGTTATGCTTAAGGGCTCTGACAAACCTGATGGCTTCCTTTGTATGGTCTTCTTGACCACTGCAGTAGTTAGCTGATTGTATAAGAACTTTTGTTTAGATGTGAGTATTTTTTAGTGTAAAATCTTTGTGATAATGGCTCTCATTGAAGGACCTCAGCACAGTTGTTCCAGTGATTGCAAGAAGGGTACCAGATTAATTGAACCATGAATCTGACAGATTAAGTAAGATGCAGTCTCATAAAGCAGCCTCTGGTTTTCTTTCCCTCCTCCTTAATTCTCCAGCCTTAGTGTCATATGTGATGTCGTCATAGTAAGATAAAGTCAGATGTAAATTCTAAAAAAAAGCAGAATATCAGTTTAAGAAATTTTCTACAAGTAGTTTAGAGAGAAAAATAAATGAAGATATACTTAAAAGAAAGTGGATATTTCTGGTTCACTCATTCTTCATTAGAGATACTAAATGAAGCTTAGAAGGCCATAAATGTGAATGTATAATTGACAGCTACCTTATTACATGGTGTCTGAGGGACAGACAGAAGACAAACATTATTAAGGTCAAAGGTATATTTGCCTTTCAGCAGGATTTGTTAGAGCTTGTGTGCACTGTAAGGGGGAGAAACTGCTGGTCTTGGCCCCACACTGATATAGGATGGGAGAAGCAGTTTTTGCTAAGTATATCATTATTTAGATGATGTCTCAAAGGAAACCCAGCTCCTGATTTTTTTGCATTGCCTTTAAATTGTAGGAAGGATCATGACCACATCAATCCTGTTGAAAACCAGAAATAGTAACTTTTTCTAAAATATTGCCAAGCTTCCCTTTAAAGATAAAAGAAAATGTCTATGGAGCAAACTTCTGTCTCATGTAATTTCTTTCAGAGGTTAAGCACAGGTGCTAGGGTGTATACTTGGCTTAAAAGGTATTTAATGATTTTGAGTTGTGGTTTGGTTTTCTTTGAAGGCTGCTTTGGAAGCAATTGATGAACTAGATCTTTTTGGAGCTCATGGAGGACACAAATCAGTGATTCATGTTCTTCCTGATGAAGTAGAACACTGTCAGGTAAAAATTTTGAGGGGAAAACCTAACACCCTCTCCCTTTTGCTTTTAAATTAAATGTTGATTAACTAAGCCAAGGATATAACGTAATAAGGATGGCTTCAGGCTATGTTGCTCACCCTTTTTCTAGTAGATCATGTGAAACTGAGTAGTGTGAAGCATTCTCATTCTAACTCAGTTAAAAATAACTGCACAGAGTTCTCTGTCAGCTTGCAAATAGTGTAGTCTCATTTGCACTTGACATAGTTTTTTGAAGTAGGCAAATTGTTTTACATCCCTCTCTCCTGTTCTTGTTTTGCTCAGTCTATTCTGTACTCCATGTTGCCAAGGGCGTCCACATCAAAGGAGATAGATGCTGGCCTTCTCTCTATTATTTCTTATCCAGCTTTTGCAGTGGAGGATGTAAACCTTGTTAATGTAACCAAGAGTGAAATCATATCCAAATTGCAGGTAAGGATTTACTTTATTTTTGTTTTCCAAAGAGAGAAGCACAACCTCTTTCTAAACCAAAAATCCTATTTAAACAAGGGTTGCCAGACTTGGTTCATCTGTACTTAATGAAGAGAGGGAGGAAGATCCCTACGTGGCCCCTAAAACTCAGTACATACTTTTATGCTGATGTTAGTCTGTGAGGGAGAAGTGTATGTGAAATTTTGGATAATGTTTTCTGTTTTTACAGGGCCGCTATGGCTGCTGTCGCTTTCTCCGAGATGGTTACAAGACACCCAGAGAGGTACTTCTGATGTTTATCTATGATGTATATTTTCAGTAGGCACATAGGAAGAATCTTATCTCTTCCTTATAGATATATTTTGTTTCATTTACGTGAAGGAGTGAAGTTCTCCATCACTGCTAAGACATATTAGTGGATTTGGAGGTAATCCAGATATCCACCCTGGAAAAGACACATAATTGAGGGTGGCTAAGGGTTTGAAAACCAGTTATTAAGGACAGAACTTAATTCATAATTCTGTAAGAAATTAACTCTTAGATATGCTTATGGTGTCTAAGATGAAGTGGTATCTCTGAAACATCCCCAAATATCTTTAAACTGAGGCAGAGCCAAGATGATTTGGGAGACACTTAGATTCTGAGACCAGGAAGGATCAATTTGTCTAGAGAACCATTAAATCAGTTTGAGAGTGAATGTGTCAAAGAAGTCAAGAGACTGCATGGAAACTATTTCTGGTGGATTTATTGGTGTCTATATTTTAATTTGTATAAAATAGACTGTGATTATGATTGGAATATAAGTGACTAATTTAGCACTGTGACTAAACAAGTGTGGTTGAATTTTTTAGGATCCAAGCAGGCTGCACTATGATCCTGCTGAGCTCAAGCTCTTTGAAAATATTGAATGTGAGTGGCCAGTATTCTGGACATACTTCCTAATTGATGGAATATTTAATGAGGACAAAATCCAGGTGAGGAAAGAAGAAACTGCTTTCAAATTGCAAAACCATTTACCCACAGTATTTTGTAACTTCGTTCCTTGTTTGTTTTTGGTGTTGTTTGGATACCCCATTAGCAGAGTGGAATAGTCTTCAGCCATTTTCACCTTCCTGGGAGTTCATGGCATGGTAGAGGCAGAAGGGTTGTGCACACTGGGGCCTGGTTGCCCTCCCTTTACCAGTTGGAGTGGCTCTATTAAAACTGGGCTGAACAGGGTTTATTTGCCTGGTTTTGTCTTATCCTTGTCTTATGTCTTTTGTCTTATGACCTTGATGCCCCTTTTACAATTACTTCAGGATGAGACAAGTTTCTTTTTCCCCAGCCTCTCTGGCTTGGCTGCTGAGAACAACATTCATTGCACTTTAAGTCTTTTTGTACATTCAGAGAGATTTGGGGTTGGTTTATGTGGAGCAATTTCATTTTCACTAATTCCCTAAGTCACTTCATGCCATTACTGTGCCAGACATCCCATGGTCAGTTGAACTAAATTGATTGTAGCCCTCCAAAGGTTATGGTGGCACCTGGGGAGTATTGGTGAGTTAAAGAGCAGCAAGTAGCCAGGACTAAATGCATTCATACCAGAACTTGGTATTGGTATAGGTTGGTACAGATGGGTAGCTTGAAAGAAATAAAAAATATATTTAAAATTGCCTAGTATGCAGAGGGATAGGAGATTGCTAAACCCCTTAAAAAATCAAAATGTCACATCAGAAACAATTCAGAGGATTTCAGACCAAAGAGCCCTCTTTCTGTATCAGATGTTGCGAATCAAGTGAAATTCTTACTGACACTAGACACATAAAATGTTTCCCTGAATACAGTAAAAGTAGTCTGATGAAGAGAGAAATGGGATTATTTAGTGAGAGGGAAAATCAGAAAGTTTACTGAAACTTCAGTCCTGCCAATTAAATACCACTTCATGAAGCAATCTCTAGACCTTAGTTGGATTATCTGGGACAGCATGTACCTGGTTGTTTTGATGGTGTGCAGATGGACTGTTCTAGGGCATGGTCAGGGCAATTGCTCCCAGTTTCCACTGTTTAAACATAGCTGAATGAGTCACTGAGACACTCAGGTGAGTGCCTAGTCCCCAGTTACTGCTGCAAACAAATGGTTTTGCCGGAAAAATAAGCACCCTGAGGACTCAAAAAGAGAGGGACAGGATACTGACAATGTCAGTGTACAATAACATGAACCTGTGGGTACCTTACTTTGAGTGATCCACTCTACGCAGGAATAGCAGAAATAGGATTTCTGAGGCAGGTGCTGGTAGTGCTTGAAAATTTCCCCTATAAGTAAAAACTTGGAATATATAGTTAATAAATGGAGCAAACTAAGGAATTTGATAAAAAGAAAATATATTACATGTTCTTAGCAGTCTGCTATTCCTGTTCTTAGTATGTTGCCTCATAACACAAGAAGAAGAGGATTTGCTTTTCAGTGAACTTAGATACTTTTAGACGTTTAAATCTATTTGAAGCTTTCCTTGTGAAAAAAATTTTAATCAAATCAGTTAAGAGAAACTGATTTCCCAATCCTGCAAAGCAGAATTCAGTAAGCTACAGACAAATGTGCATGGCATACAGCTAACAATTTATACACCTTACACTCTGACAGATACTGGCAGTCTGATGTCCATGTCACTGCACTGTCATCCATTGAAAATTCCATGTAGGATCTGTTCCAGTGACTTCTTAATAGGAGTATATTGGAAGTTTTGTACTGTAGCAGTGTGTTACAGACTGAAGACAAGTGTTCATGTTTCTGGTAACACTGAGTTACTGGAACAGTCTCTGATAATTTGAACCCTGTTCTTGCATCAGCAAGTCATGATTCCTCCACCCCTTTTTTTCTTTTTAAAATATATGAACTTTCAGCAGAAGAGTACTGTTCAAAAGTACTTTATTGTTTCAGTTTTGATGACTGTAATGTGAATTCTCACTCTCTTTTAAAAATAATTCCAGGTGCAAGAGTACAGAGAGGCTCTGGAAGGAATACTTATTAGAGAGAAGAATGGATTAGTGCTAATGCCTGAACTGTATGCAGTCCCTCCAGAAAAGGTATTGTGAAAATGCAGTATCCACTTCAGTATGTAAAGTAGAGAGAGCAAGAGGAATGTCGGTCTTACAGTTTTTGTGTTTCTGATGAATCTAAACCAACAATAAAAAAAAGACTATTCCACATTATTTTAAAAAGTAAGAGACTTCTCACAGCTCCTGCTGAGAAATGGTAAACTTTAGCTTCCAAATGGTCAACTTTAGCTTCCAAATGGTCACATTTTTTACTTTAAATTTGAGTGTCTGTGGAAATATTACAGCAGGTCTAAAATGTTACATCCTTAGAGCAAGACATATATTTAAGAAATATTGATACTGACTTAGGAACTGAAGCTCAAAGAAGAAATAAAGCATAGGCTGTCCTGCCTGTGTAGTTGATTGATTGGTTGTGCTGCCCTTTCCCAGAGCATGTATGGGAGACAGGTTTCAAATGGATTAGGGCTTGGGCTGGGATTTTTGTTTGGTTTGTTTGGGTATTTTCTTTTCCCCCACCTTTGCTGTTACTGTTTATCTCATTCTCCCATTATGACAGAGAAATTCAGATGAGCTTATGTGCTCTTCCATGCTATTTGCCTTTGTATCCCTCCCTGCCAACTTCTTCTCCCACTCCAGACTTCTCAGCCCTCACTCACTAAGGGTGTGGAGCCTCCTGGGTTGGTCTGAGTTGCTCAGCCGACAGCTGATGCCTTGCTCGCAGATCTGAGGTGGAAACTGAATTGCCTTCCTAGTGGGAACAAGCGTGTAAGAGTCCAGAGCCTTCTTGTGAATTTTGATATGATGATAATGATCTGACAAACATGCCACATAAACAGGGTAGATTTTGTCTGTCTGTAAAAAAATACGAAATGGCTGCCTGAAAATGTAATCTGGGAGGGTTTTTTCCCTGCCCTCAATAGATCTGTATACCGCAGAACTAAGGCAGTTTTTCTAAATTAGTAAGTCTGCTCTTAATTTCTCTATTGACCATCCTTGCTAACACAGGAAAGGTGGAATAGTCTTAATATTGGAAAGCACCTTTGCTTCAGAAAGCTGGGTAGACATCAGTGAAGTTAAAGTGTCATCTTGGAAGGGGTTGGAAAGCAGACACCCAGTTACCTATGAGCAGCCCAGGGGGAAGGCAGCAAAGGCATGGTGAGAAGAAAGCGGAAGAGCTAATACCAAAGCTATAATTGCATGCAGCGTCCCCATGCATCCTCCAGCTTTGAAGGGTGGGAAAAGGTACAAAAAGGAAGCATAGTCCTTGTCCCAGAAAATGTGTAGCCTTAAAAGTGAAACCAAGACATTTCTATGTCAGTAGTAAAGGCAGGCTAGAAAGGGTTGATGTTAGACTGTATGTCTGCAAATACTTACATGTTATTGATTGTTCTTAACAACTGTAAGGTAATTTTTCTTCCTTATGTATTTGTTTTCAGGTGGATGAGGAGTATGAAAATCCTCACTCAGTGGATCGTGTCCCAGTGGGAAAGCTGCCACATCTTTGGGGCCAATCGTTGTATGTCCTGAGCTGCCTGCTAGCAGAGGTAATTATTTCTTGCATGGTAGATAAATTTGTTTTTCATTTTGTCTGAGATAGCTTGGAGTTTAAGTACAGTTTGGTTGACATGTAGGGGACAGTGTGTTTTCCAGTAGAAATATGTACATGAACCATGAAAGGCTGACTCTGAGCTTTCAGAGCTTTCAAGAGCTTCTTTTTTTTTTTTTTAATATAGATAGGCATTTGTCTGTTTCTAATCAAGTTGAGTAAGTTGTCAGATGATCTGGATATATGGTTAGAGGAGAAGAGTATGCCCAGGCTGACTTGGCTGTTCCAGAGCCAGGATTTTGTGCCATTTCAGCTCCACTAGGCTATTCCTTGCTCTATAGCATGATGTGTCTACTAGTCAGACACATTGAAGTCAGACGGGTTAAACGAAGCACAGATATCTCTGTGGAGCTACAAAAAAATCACTTTCCTGGTGAAATTATGTCAGTTGCTGTAACTCTGAAATAGGAATTCTGAATGTGCAGATTGTGTCAGTCAGAACCATTTTCTTGTTGTTCCAAAAAATATTGCAGCTTTTTTTTTAATTGAATGTACTACTTAGTGGACAGAGTAGATAAACCAGGCTTAAAGTCTGGCTGTCCTGAAAAAATTCAAAAATTGGTTAGGATTTATTCTATATGTCAGAAGCCTTTTGCTTAAATTCTGCTTTTTAATACTTTTTCCTTTCTTTTGCATTTGTTCTAGGGATTTCTTGCTGCAGGTGAAATTGATCCCTTAAACAGGAGATTTTCCACGGGATTTAAACCCGATGTTGTGGTACAAGGTGAGGGTATTTTGTGAACATTCTATGTGAATTAAATCATGTGGTAGCAAAGTCCCTGTGTACAGGAGAGATGAAAGATGTGTTTAAAAATAATGTGGGTTTTTTTGCATGGGACATAGATGCTTTGATGACACTGTGAGAAGGAGAAAGAGTTTGTTTTCCTAGTTGCCTTTTTCCAGGAGGGAAGAGCAGGTTTAAGACGCTTTTTAAAAATATATATATATTTGTTAAAATTTTAAGACTTGTCACGAATTGGAGAGTGGCCAACTTAATTTTGTAGTGAAAAGGAAAATCTTGGCAGCTTTTAGAAAGAAGAAGCAGACTGACAGGAGATGGATCAGATTAAGCTGGCTTCTTGTAGCCCCTTTTCAGAGGAGCCAGAGAGCATAGAGTGTGGAGGATCCCTGTACACACAGGTGAAGCAGCCAGAGGTTTTGGCTGCTGCAGGGAGTGGCCTCTTTAGTTTGTGCAAGAACCGCCAAAACCAGAAAGTTAAGTAGAGAGCAAACACCAGCAGATCAAGTCTTAAAGACTTTTCCAGAGCCTAGACTGCTCTGAAAGAGCAACCAGCTCATTTATCAGGAGCTTTGTCAATGATCCTGTGACCTGGGCTGGTGCTTGTTTACCCCCTGTTTGTGTCATGGGAATAGCATTTCATTATTCTGAAGTGCTTAATTTCCAATAGAAATAGAGGTGCTTGCTTATTTTTAGCATTCTTTAGCAAATATTCACAATACAAAGAAGAATACTGTATTATTAGTCCCAAACCAATAAGCTACTTATTATAGGCAAAACCTCAAGTGGGACAAGAAATGGATTTGGGGCCTGGATTGTAAGTTCCTCTGATTAGGGAATTTTTTTTTTTCTCCCTACCTCTGCCATTTTATGGCCTCAGAAACATTTATTGCTATACAAGTGACAGCACCTGCTCCCCAGTGACTTGGCTGTATTTTTATAGTATGCTGTGTTAAAATAACAAATATTTTCAAGTCATGTTTCCCCTTGTTCTATGGGGGAAAACCCCAGAAGAGACTCTCTCCTAAAAGAGGCTGTGTGATCCCAACTAGTGGTACTGAAAGAAATCAGAAGACACTGATTAGAACCCCCAAGAACCTGCTTTAACCTCAGCAGATCTGACCCTGCTTTGAGCAGGAGGTTTGAGTAGAGACCTCACAGGACCCTTCTGACCACCACTGTGGTCCAAAGTGGACAGGAATGGCAATAAATACTGAGAAACAGAGAATCAAAATCTGTCAGATGCCCTCTTGGAATCCCTTTTGATTTCATTAATCCATAGATTAAGAAAAAACTGTGCCTTTTTAGTGAGCTAAATGCATTTGTTGAGCGGTGACAGTAGAGACAGTTTAAAAGAATAGAACATTGTTTTTTATTTGTGTTTTTGTTTTCTGTTGCGCAGTAACTGTTTTGGCAGAATCGAATCAAATCAGGAATCTCTTGCAAGACCGTGGAATCAATGTTCAGAGCATTGCTGATATCCATCCACTCAGAGTGCAGCCAGCTCGCATCCTCAGCAACCTCTACACCATGCTGGGTAAGTATTTCAACATGGAAGACTCTCTACTGGCAGGAAAGGTATTTTTTTAAGAAGCTTAACCGACTTAGAACTTCTGTCTTAAATGAGGGACTCAAACAGGGGGAAAAAAATACCTTGTTAGAAATAGTGGCAAAAATACAAGTTTCCCTGTGCCCTTGGGGTTAGACAAGAACTGACGCTTCCTTTGTCCTCCAGAAACTACTTCCACAGAGAAACTGGTTTTTTAAAAAATGCCTGGAAAAACACAGAAGAAAAAGTATTTTTTCCTTTGAGAAGTCAGAGTATTTATCTTTTAAGTCTGGAAACTGGGCAGTATGATTTTTATCAGGCAATCAGGGAAGTTTTCAGCTCCAAATCAGGGAAGCTGCTAGCAGAGTATCTTCGGGCTGTGAGGTTCTTGCTAAAGTTCCTTCCAACTCTGAGCTGAGTTGAGCTGCTGAAGCTCTCTGTCTCTGTTGCAAACCCAGAAGCCTTTACGGCTTTTCAAAACACAGGATTTTAAATACATTCCAGTTCCTCAGCAGTGGCCCTCAAGTCCTGTTTTCCTCAGAGCCTGAACTGATTGAAATAAATGCCCCAAAGCTCTGACTGGTTCTAGTTGTTAAGCCTTTTTATAACTGGTTCTTGATAATCCTTGCTGGAATTATTTGGGTCTTGGTGGAAAGTTTGTTGTGTGTATTTCTAATTTAACTTAGTTTAACTTCTTCAGGCATGCCAGCAACTCATGACTCAAAATTGTGGATACTGCTATAAAATAAAATTGAGGTGGAGTGACTCAGGACTGGTAGATTTCTTTGCTGTGTGGACAAGGGGAGCTGTATCCTGCTTCTCTGTCAGTCTGGAGCATGTTCCCATGGCAATTTGGTTACAGATAATGCTGAGGCTGCTCATGAGGTGAACATTTTTTTGTTGCAGCAGTGATTTTTTGTTTGTAGGGTTTGGTTTTTTGTTCTAACAGGGAGCTTTTCTTGGAATCATTCAAAGTAATGGGGCCTTTAGAAGTTTTAGAAAGTGTGCCCTTTACACAAAGAAAGGAAATTGTATATGTTGCTTTTGGGAAAGAATCTGTCTCTTCATCTCAAAGCCCTATAAAAAAATGAAACATTTGCAGGGCTTTGCTGAAGCTTACATTTATTTTATTGTAATTCATAATAGTTTTCTTTCACTAGTGGGGGGGTGTGAGTAGGATGGTTTGATACATTGTTTTTAACAGTGACTTCTTTGGTAATGTTCACAGTATTATTTTTTCAGGCACATGGTTTGGGTTATATTCTGTGTCAGAAAGATTCAAGTCAGCTCCTGGCTGCTGGTGCAAAGGTTGTAGTGTAGATCATTTGCTAATAAGCTCTACTGAGAAAAGTGGAGCTTATTAAAGCCCGGTGAAAGTCTGTCATTGTATTTGGATGTACTTTGTGTGTTGATTTAGCCTGCAGGCACAAATTTTTAAGGACCTGTATTGAAAACACTGCAATTTCTGTGTTGTGTTGATGGCCTTGTTTTTGTAATGTCATATCTCTTGTCTTTCTTGGTAGGGAAGCTTTGGGTGCTGAACAATTACTATAATTATAAGACCAAATCCATGGTCAGTGAAGCCAAAATTTTAATTTTTAATCAGGCCTTTGAAGGACTTTGGCTATTACATTGGTGCTTGCCACAAAACCAACCAATTGTAGCCTCACACTCTGTTACCTGTTTTCTGCCTTACTGGTATTAGTGGAGTAGATTTTCCTGTCTAAAGTGGTTATTTTGGAAAACAATGCAAGAGATGTTAGCAGAGATTCTTTTCTTTCCAGGCCGGAACAAGAACATGAAATTAAGTGGCCGGCCACACCGACACATTGGAGTGTTGGGCACCTCCAAGCTCTACGTGATAAGAAATCAAATATTTGCTTTTACCCCTCAGGTAAGCATGTGAAGCTGGCAGGAAAGTCACTCCTTTCTTAATGGGGAATCATTAGTGAAACACTTTGCTTTTCCCTGCTGTGATTGTACTTTAGGTAGAACAGGGCTGACACAGCAGATGTACTTTACTTTGTAGGTTTTTTAAGAGCATGGGATGATCAGCGTGGTAGAACTGCTGGTAAATCTCTTTTCTGGCATACAGAGTCTGGTTTCTTTGGCTTCTGGCTTAGGAGAACACAGGAAATCAATAGTACAAAGTTGTTACTGATCTCTGCCCACACCAATACTAATTAATGAAATAGTTTCTGCAGAAATAGATCACTTAATATATCTTTCTACTGATAACGTTGATGAAAAATTTAGTACTACATTAGTGTGCCAAATACTGTAACCCCTTGGAGGTGAAGGTGTGATCTTTTCATTATATTGTTGAAAGGGTCAATAGTGCTGAGAAATGGATGTTCTGTCTTTTTTCTCTTTAGTGTGTTTTTTCAATGTTGCTGGAAGTTTGGATCCTCATAGAATCAATGGCTCTTATTTATACATTTAATGAAATGCAACACACTTATTCCAATGGAATTTTTCCAGCATCAGGTACAGCAAAAGCAGGAGAGTTACCTGCTCCAAGCATGTACAACTGATGCAGGATAAAGAATGCATCCACCCTTCTAAATAGGTGTTTGACTAATGAAGTCTTTAAACTTCAGCTGAAGGCATTCAGTGGACTCTGTAGAAAGCTTCTGTACTGCTTCATAATACCCAAACAAATCAGATTTACTGCAAAAAATGTAGGTCCCTTCTCATTCTTCCCCATGTCAGTTGATCACAAGCAGCGTTTTAAAACGTTATTTGTTGTTTTACTTCCCTGTACCAATTTTCACTTCTGCAAATAAGGGAAAAATCCTTAGAGATGTGATTTTTTTTCAAAAGGCCTCTTTGTTCACATTTTACTATGTAAGTGGGACCCAACATTCCTGCTAAAATCTTGTCATGTATCAAATAAGGACATACTGGTTAGTATATTCTAAAATGGCATTTATCTTTACATTAGCAACACAGGGACGGTTCCTACATATTCCATGTTTTACTAAAATCTCCATAACATTTTCCATTGTACTTTGAAGCCAGACACTTCCCCTGGCTTTATTTTTGAGGTGGATGGAGTTAATGTTTAATGTCACCTTCCTAAGGTTAGCAGTTAAATCATCTTGTTGATCTTGTGTCCACAAATCTTGTGATTTTGTCATTTGTATTTCATTCTCTTTTCTAGTGAAAACATTGATTAGGTGTGGGGCAAAGGCTGACTTCATTCAGATACAGTCATTCTGAAAAAAATGGTTAATAACTACCTTTTGAGAACAATTTTAAAAGTAGTTCTGCTTCCTAGGATGTTTTTGTTCAGCTCACTAGTGTGAAAAATCTGCCAGAAGCTGGCAGGTGTCAGCCATTGCCTTATACTTACCATCTAATTGCTCCAAAGAAGAAAATTGGACTAATCTGCTGAGACTGGTTTTTGACCATCCTACTTTATAATTTTGTAATTATCTTGGCTGTCTCAAATTGGTTTTGTTTTCCTTTGCTTTCAGGCACTGGAATTGGCCTGACTTTTTAAATGGCTCTTCCTTTTTAAAGACAGGCAGTGTGTTTCCTTCTCTCTGGATTTCTGGGACTTGTTCTTCCTGAATTACCAAAGCTAACCGCGAGTGGCTCAAGGATTGTTTTGGCTAGTTCCTGATTCCTTCTGTGAGGAATTTCTCTGGACTTTGCCAGCTTGAACATATTCTTTATGCACTTACCCCTCCCAAAGGCTTATGGGCTTCCTTAACTTCTGTTGTGTCTGCTTTGACATACTTTCCATTATTTGTCCTGCTTCTTTGGTTCCAGCTGCTGAAGTAGCCACAATAGTCTCTTGCTGTGGTTCTTGGCTTGCTACTGTAGTGGGAGCAGCAAACTTTGCCATTGCACATTTCATGTACCTTTATTCCTCAGTAACTGCCAGCTTTTCTGTATTCTGCTTGACTTTCAGATAGTTCCCAAGGGACATACAGCTACTGGCTCCCAGTCCCCAGTGTGCACTTGAGCCTGTTTATTGTTTTTGTTGCAATTGTTAGCTTTTTCTTCCACATTTAGAGTACTTCCATCTTCCAGATCATAGGTTAGTGTAATTGGTGAATGGGAAGATTCTGCTTCATGGGTGTGATTGCCTAGGTTTTGTTTGTATGGCTTACTTGATGGTCAGTCTACAAGTGTAAGAAAATGGACTCTTGCACAAGCATGGATTTCTTTTTCACAGTCTGAGGCCTTGTTAGGTTAATTCAGGTGGTTTGTGTTGTGGTCAGGAGTAGCTCATATGGCTTTTGTGAATGATTTAAGGGAAGAAATAAAAAAAATAAGGAAAGCACTGACAACTACTCCTATGTTGTTTGTTTCTCTTCTCTAGTTTACTGACCAGCATCACTTCTATCTGGCTCTAGACAATCAGATGATTGTGGAGATGCTCAAGACAGAGCTGGCTTACCTCACTTCTTGCTGGAGGATGACAGGGAGACCAACCTTGACATTTCCCATCACCCACACAATGCTTGGTAAACTTAATTTTTTCTGTTTCAAGCAGAGTAGATTACTACAGGGGAATAGGATGGACACTGGTTGGAGAGGAGACAGGTAGCAGGACTTCTAACATCAGAAGTGCAGATAATTTTCTCATATGTATGCTGAATTTGGATGATATGGTAGTATTTCATTTTGGTTTTACTCCCCCTTTATATGCTTCCATCACCTCATCATCTCCATGCTATTTCTGTATAAAGACATTTCATAGAAATCATTTTGGAACTTGTCTTGAGTGGGCTGGTGTTTGTCTTTAGAACTTGTCAAGGGGTTGTGTTTTGTTTGCTTGTTTTTCTGGGATTTTTGAATAAGCTAGTATTGATAGCAGTTGAGGGTTCTGTTTTAAATTTGTCTGATTTACACTGTAGACAACACCCAATAATTCACTGTATTTGGACATGATAATTTAAGAATGTGTTGGTGAGCTTCAACTCTTCCATTATTCTTTTTTAGTTGATGATGGTACTGACATTCATCCAGCAGTTCTTGCCACAATAAGAAAATTAGAGGATGGTTATTTTGGAGGTGCAAGGTAATGTCAGAATCACCAAATTATTATCTCCATGATTTTTAAAATGAAATCCTAAAGAAGTCTCAGTTTTGAACTCGTGATAGTGCACAGACCTTGTATTAGAACTCTGCAGAGAAGGAAGTTTCAGCTTTAATTATTATGTGACAATCAAATGGTAGCTGAACTTCAGATGCAATGGAAAAGATGTCTCCCAAAAAGTGTACCATCTCTGACTGCCATTAATGGATAAAGAAAACTATGTCAAGTCTTTGGAAATCTTGACTCTGGCTGGGATTCTGTTATTAAGAAGTAAACTACTTTCACAGTTACTGGACATGATTTAGACATTAATTGCATTTAGTACTTGTAAGCTTGTGTGTTCTATTCATCTATGTGTAAAATATGATGCCACAGTACCTCCCTGTGCTGTTCCTACTTGCCCTCCCAATCAGTTATCTTCCTTTGACAATCACATACTGTCATGGTTTAACTCCAGTCAAAAACTCAGCACATGGCCACTCACCCACCCTCCCCTGTGTGGGATCAGGGAGAGAATTCGAAGAATACAAGTGAGAAAGCTTGTGGGTTGAGATAAAGACAGTTTAGTAAGTAAAGCAAAAACCACACATGCAAGCAAAGCAAAATAGGGAATTCATTCACCACTTCCCATGGGCCGGCAGTTGTTCAACCATCTTCAGGAAAGTGGGCACTGTCAAATGTAAGTGTGGCTTGGGAAGACAAACTCCTGTATCCCTGAACATCCTCCCCTTCCTCCTTTTTCCCCCAGCTTTATATGCTGAGCATGACACCCTATGGTATGGAATATCCCTGTGGTCAGCAGGGGTCAGCTGTACTGCTGTGTCCCCTCTCAGCTCCTTGTGTACCCCCAGCTTGTGCTGGTTGGGTGAGGTAAGAAGCAGAAAAGGCTGGGATGCTGTGTAAGCCCTGCTCAGCAGTAACTAATACATCCCTGTGTTATCAGCACTGTTTCCAGCACAAATCCAAAGCATAGCCCCATAATTAACTGTTATGCCAGCCAAAACCAACACAGATGGTTTAGCAGCCTCCAGTTCTGTGAAAGGACATTGCCATTCATGGGGCCTTCTTAGCCCCAGTTTCTCATGCATTATCCTTGGAGCTTGTGTCTTTGTTCAGAGTCTCTTTTCATATGAGCATACATACCCTGCATAATTAGGCTTTGAGTTAGGCCTGTAGATGTTACCGTAACGCAGTTAAGATCAATTAGTACCTAGAGCAGTATGTACCCAGCTGGATCTGCAACTGTTGTTTTCCTTTTTTATTTTTCAGTGTCATTTTCTGTGGCTTCATAGTTACCAAAGGTGGATTGAACAGTAGGTTTCATAAATTTTGGAGGAGTTGTTGAAAGCTCAGTGAGCATTAATCAGTGTCAGAATGCTGGATGTTAATGCTCTTTGGCATGTGTCCCCTTTTGCAGGGTGAAGATAGGCAAGCTATCAGAATTTCTTACCACCTCTTTTCATACATATCTGAGCTTCCTGGATCCAGACTGTGACCTAAAACTGTTTGATGACCGTAATGAAGACTGTAATAGTCCTGACAGTGAATATGGAGACTACCCAGCAGACTTCTGTGAAAAAGGTAGTAGTGTTTTTCCACTTGGTATTTTTTTCTCTGTCAAGTTCTATCAGCAGAGCCTGGGTTTGCCTACAGTGTGGAGTCTGTTCTGTGCACAGCTGATGGTCATTTGGGTTTCTCATGCATCCACCTGAAGACAGGACCTGCATGACTCAGTTTGGAGAATGAATTCATGTGTGCCCTTCCTGCATTTGTAGTATGGCATTGACTGGTAACTGCTACAGTAAAGCTGAGTCTGGAGAGTCAGCAGGTGGGGAGGTGTGGAAGAGGTTAGAGGGAAGAAGGCTGTGAGGAGTCATGGACAAGAGCTTGTGTGGAAGAGATGATAAAGTCTTACAATCATACAGGTTGGAAGAGACTTTTATGATCATCAAGTCCAGCTGTGTTCTGTGATCTACCAGCAACATAAAACCCCTTTTGATTCCTTTCACAGGCAAAGCTAGCTTCTTAATGTTTTCAGTGTCAAAAAAAATTTTTTTTTTCTTTTGTTTCCAATTTATTTGGCTTAAAAATCTCTTCCTTATGCTATTCTTGCATATTTGAGTGCCCTTCTAAATGAGCAAGAATAGAGTGGTGTGTTTGAATAAGAAAGTGATGATGATAAATAGTGATTTTTACCTTTAACAAACCTTTTTTTTAATCTGTTACACTAGATAGCCAGGATGAGCTGGATCAGTATATAAATGATGTTCTGCAGAGCACAGCACTGAAGTCATACCTGCCTCCAACTTCAAAGACAACGAGTCAACCACCTGTGTTCAGTGCAAACCATTCCACAGAAGAGATACTGTCAATAATGGCCAAGACAAAGGGCTTGGAAGTTCCAGGTACTTCTCCCTATTATTTTTTTTAGTGATAATAATAGAAAAACTGGTTTGGATGCTAGAAAGGGTAAGTTCAAGTATTTAAAAAATGTATCTTTTGACATACTTGTTCCACTAGTTCTTTCTGTATAGAGAAGAAACTAGAAATTCATTAAGAAGTAAGAAGGACTCTGAAGCTGTTGCTGTCATGTTCCCACAGTGTCCCACGTCATGGTGTATACATAGAAAACCTACAATGAAATGTAACTTCTAATCAAAGTTAATGTTGTGGAAGCTGCTGTTACAGCTTCTTAGCTGCATAGAATTTTAGAACCCAAATCAGTTAATTAATTTTGTCTTTGCTTATACAAAGGCAGACAAAATGTACTTTTTTTATTTTAATAAAGTTGCTGTGAAATGAAATGTTTCAATGCAAGAAAAACATAAATATTCACATGTACTTTCTAAATTTGTAAGAACAAATGGAGTAGAGAGGGAGCACAGTCTTTCTAATTACGCTACATTTCTAAAGCCTGATTGGAAGATATACACCAAAATAACACTTTGGCTGAATTTGTAAATAGATTCCAACATATGCATTGTTTTATATGAAGATACGTAGTATTCAATATCCTGATCAATGGAAGACTTCCCTTAACTTCAGTGTAAATTAATTATTTCCAAGCTTTTCTGTTAGTCTTTTCTGCTATCTTTCATGTACCACATCATCTGATCCTCCATTGAATTCAGCAAATGAAGTTATCAGAGCATTAACCTGCATTTAGCATTATAATTTTAATTATGAAATCTTACCAGTTAGACCATTTTCTCCACTTATTTCCTGTTGAAATGTTTAAAACACTTGGCAGGGTCAGGTCATTGGGCTGCAGGATTTCTGAGTCATGGGCCAAATAAGAGGTGTCAGTTGAGCATGTAGCCCCTGAGCCTTTGACGTGCTGATCTCAGAAACTCTCAGAGCAAACCTGCAAGGAGATAAGGTTCAGAACATGAGCTTGTCTCAGAGTTCCATGCACAGCGTCTCAGAAGCACTGCCTCTGTATTTTGACCCTTGGAGGTATTTCTGTTATTTTTACCTACTCAAGCTGCTTCATGTAGGTGTTTTTGATTTTCATGTTACTGAGACAGACTTTTTTTTCTTTGTGTTCTGGTGGCTTTGCTTTCCAGCTGTGTCTATGTCTCTTCCCACTAAAGTTCTGAACACACACCGGAAGTCTCTGAATCTTGTCGATAATCCTCATTTCTTTGAGACAAAGGTAAGGTGTGGGAATTTTTATGCTGTTTGTGGTTTTAGGATGCAATGCTGTAGCCTTTCCTCATGTTTTCCTTCCAAACCCTACGCCAGGTCTCATTTTTCTTCACAGGCATGCCATTCTGTCCCAGGCACTCCCATGTTTTGGAAATTTTTTTTTTTGGCTGGGTTAAGGTTTTTTAATCAAATAGACACTATCAAGTGGAAAGTTTTTAATTGCATGTGCAAAACAGAAAAGAAAATAATAGTTGCTTTATTTTTAAAAGCCAAAAGTTAAGTCATCATCTTTAGTTCTAGCTGAACTGAAGGGGAAGGACAGGATGTTCGCAGCCTTTAGAGATGTTTTCCAAGAAATGCTACTTATAGTAACATCTGAGCAACAAGGAATGTGTTAATGTCCTTAAGGCACCAGCCAAATCCCCCCTCAAGGCATGAAGATGGGTTTGTGCTGAGCACTTGTTTTGTCTTGGTATATGTGACCAGCTGCTGAGAATGGCTAAAAGAGGTTGTAAACAGCCTCCTGAAGGATTCTGCTCTGCACAAGGCTTAGTTTGTGGAAATGGTATTTTAGGTTTATATAAATTGCTGATATCTGATGATATTGCTTGTTAAACAAAACTTCTTTTCATCCAAGAACTCACCATAGGATTGCATCATCTGATTAGTTAACATTTTACTTTCATAAGCTTGAAAAATTCATAATGGCAGTATTTGCATTCATAAAGTGCTACCTATATACAGGTTAGAGATGGAACTCAAAAAGCTCTAAATTATTTCAACTGGAAAAAAAAGGATAGTATCTCTCTGCTTTTCTCTTTACAAGTAACATAAGATGACAGGAAAAGCATGCAGATAATTCAGCTTCTTTGTTTCATCAAAAAAAAAAATAGATACATTTTGATTCCATTCTGGGGGTTGTGTTTCTTGGTATTGCTCTCCTTTCTGTGCCTGCAGTGCCCTGGCAAGAACTAAGTGATGTGTCTGTATTTCAAGTGCAGAGCTTTGTTGCAAGTCTGTTGTGATTTTTTTCAATGGGAAGTTTGAAGTTACAGGAAGTTACGGATCTGCTACTTTTTTCAAGGTCATGTCTTTTGATTTTTCATCCATCTTTGTTATCAGGACCGTGAAAATGTTTTGCACTTACCTAAAGATGCTCATGGTGATTTGGATTGCAGGAAGCTTGTTGATCAGCTGAAGGAATGTCCAACACTCCATGATCAAGCAGATATCTTGTATATCTTGCATATACTCAAGTAAGTTGCCTGAGTATGAACTTCAGCATCTTCAAGTTTGGTCACAACTATCTGATTATTCTTGGTGCAAAAAGTTTCCACTGTTCAGGTTGTGTTTTGAGGGGAGAATGGAAATATTTTGTGCTTTAACAAGCATGTTTTCAGTTAGTTTGATTACAGAAATTATTTGGATACAAAAGAAGACTTGTGCAAATTTTAGAGTTGATTGGCACAAAGTTGCAAATACATGAAGTCTCCAGGGCTCACAAATTAGATGCACAAATCCTTTCCATGAATGAGAACACACCCTACTATATTTGTGGCACTCCATTTAAAGTTCGCAAAGATTTGGTGTGATTTTTATACACAAGAATGAAAGTGGAGGGAAAATTCATCTTGTCATTTTCTAACTAAAAGCAAAATGCAGTTTTAATGAGTGTTCACTATTTTCCTCTAATCTCTCTGCATATTTAAGTACACAACTGGCTAAAATTTGGTACTTTTTAAGACATTCTTGGAAGCAGTCTAGACCCATCTGCTGGGGTTAGTAAACACCTGCTATTTAAATTGGTTTGATGGGAACAAAATGCGAATACAAACAACAGAATCATCTTCTGAAGTGTGTTTATTGAGCTTTTTTTTTCCTGTGCAGGAGAATACTGCTGGAACCTGTCAGGCAGTTAGCTTTTGGTGCAAAGACAAGTATGTGTTAATCACAGATGGTCTTCCCTACTGCTACAAAGACTGCATTTTTGTTTGTTTTAGTCTGTCTCCCATGAGGACCTCTTCTTTGATCTTCTTGATTTCCCAAGCAAAATGTTTAGCATCCTCTCTTAAAGAGAAAAGGAATCCTATTAAAAATATGTTTTGTTGTTTAACAGCATCTAACACTAGTAATTTCACCAAGGGAGTTTCTGTTGGGCAGGCAGATGGACCTCTGGTGGACTCTGTCAGCAGGAGTTGAGTCATTCTGTGACACTTCAAAACATTACCAAAGAGAAGCCATAATGCAGTGAATTTCAAAACCAGGAGAGGAAGAGAAATCTCCTTTGCTTTTTCAGTAATGGCATAAGAAACAGGGAAGTTTAGTTCATAGCTAAGAAAGAAGCAAAGCTAAAAAATTCCCCCGTAGCATCTGAAAAATGAGTGTAGTCTTCAGCAGTACTGAAGATGTTGCATTCTGCTCTGAAAAAGCACTACATGCAGTGTTCCTCCAGCAAACTCTGCATGTGAATGCTCAATTTGAAGTATTGTAGGAAATCCTTCAGGCGGTTTCTTTTCAAGTCACTCACAGCTGAGTGAGTGTGAAAGTTTCTGGTATCAAGAAGATTTTGTCCACATATAATCAATGTGTGGTGAAGGCACAGATGTCCCATTTGGTATTTAGTTCTGTCACCAATGTGAGCAAGGCAGTCAAAATCCGGCTGTGTGGTAAAGTTTAGCATCTTGCCTGATGACAATTACCTCCTGTTTCTTTTGTGGCAGAGGTGCTGACTGGGACACAGAGCTGGATGGACAATATGGTGTCACTGTTCATTGCCTCCTCAACGAGCTCTACAGGAAGGCAGGCCTCAATCAAGAATGGGGCTTAATCCGCTACATTTCTGGCATACTCAAAAAGAGAGTTGAAGTCCTGGCTGAGGTATGAAATACAAATAATCCTGGTTCAGCTTCCTGCCTGGGAACAGAGAGAAAACTACCAGTTTGTTGTTGGGGTTTGTGCTTGCCCTTCTCCTAGTTTTACTTTACAACATACATCGTGCAGCGTTTTTAATTAAATATTGGTTGATTTTCTGATCTAGAGTCTTACTACATCTTTATCTTTCATCTGTACTGCAAACTGTGCTATAGTTGGCATGGACTGAGAATGCCACACTGTAATAGTTGTGAAGGCTTCATTTTACCTCTGTTAATCAGAAAAGCTAAATTGTGTGCTTTGAAAACTGCAGTTGTCACTGGTAATTTTCTATTGCTGTTGTGAAGGTATGAACACCTTTGGAGCACTGCTATGTCAAGGTGCTAGTGAGGACAAAAACATGTTCTGCCCATTTCCATCCTGTTGGGTGGACAGTGTGCCATGTGAATGGATGTTTGGAACTGTTTAAATATCTGTGACGATTAAGTGGTCACAAGAAAAATCCACTGTAAGAGTACAGATATGATTTTGAACATTACAGAAAGGTTTCCGCTCAAGTACTCTAAAAGTATTTGTTTAATTTTCTAGTAATCCCCTGGATATTTCTGAGGAGCTCTTTCTGTAATTCCTGGCCATTTTCAAGGCTCTGACTGTCACATCTAGGATGCCCTATTTTAGTGACAGTCCTGTCTCTTGGGAGCAATTTGTGATAATCACTGTGCATGGTACTTCATTAAGCACTGAACTTTTTCCCTTCTCAAGACACAATGGACGAGCAGTACAGACATGCTCACAGAAAGCCATATATGTTAACTTGAGAAGGTATTGACAAAGAATTGGGGAGGAGGAGAATGGAGATGATCTGTTTTCTTCCATGTTAAAGGACTGAAAATAGACTCTTGAAAATCAGAGGAATACTGCTCTGTGATGTTTTTTGATTCAGGATATTCAAACAGGTAAACTGAACACCCACTTTTAAAAGAGGTCGATATAAAAGAGTGCGGTACTGGGGAAAAGAGAGATATGAAACACTGTGGTACTGGGGAAAGTACCTATTTCAGAATGTATCAGGAATGGGATTCAGTATGCTGGGTGTTTGTTTTAGGAGATATATTAGGACACAGGATATTTTTAGCTAATGCTGCCAAACTTTTCATTGATTAGAAATATTTTTGTCTTAAATAAAGAACAGAAGTTTATCTCATGATAAAGGATGAAAGCCTTTATTGATCTGCCAGCCCCACTGGAGTTCCTAATCTAATCATTATGCTGCTGATTTTGCTGAGCAGGGAAACAGGCCACTTTTAGCCTGGGCAGACTCTCATAGCCCTGTTGACCTCAGGAGATCTTTGGAAACTATTTAACAGCATTCTTCTGGATCTGTATGTCTGGTAATTAATAGAAATGCATTTAAAATTGCTAAAGAAATGGAATTAATTTAATTTTGGTAATTAAAAGTCATATCACTTCCACATGACTCAGAGAAAGGTCTCTTGCTTTTTGTCCCCTTATGATAGGCATGCACAGACCTTCTGTCACACCACAAGCAACTTACAGTGGGCCTGCCACCAGAACCCCGTGAGAAAATCATTACCACGTAAGTTGGAGTTCTGCCTCAGGTACAGACTGCCCTTCATCTTCCTGCTGGTACCATTCTGCTGCTATTATCTTCTGTTAAACCTTACTCCTTGCCCTCAAAAGGATTTGCAGACACCCAGGTAGAATTGTAGGCACCTTTGTTCTGGGTGACTCGATCCCAGTGCTTGTTCAAGAATTTAGCAGCTGCTTGTGCTGAGTCACTGCTGCCTGTGGTTTGTTTTCTCGCAGCCCACTGCCACCTGAGGAACTCACAGATCTCATTTACGAAGCCAGTGGCCAAGACATCAGCATTGCAGTGCTGACACAGGTATGCAGCCTGTGCAAAAAGGCTTCTTTGGCTGTGCCCAGTGCTGTGCCAGGGTTTGCTCTGAGACTGGGAAAGCCATGAAGACCCACTTTGATGGGTGCCTTTATGGGTTTGTCCTTACAGGAGATAATTATGTACTTGGCGATGTACGTCCGGTCACAGCCCAGTCTTTTTGTGGAGATGCTCAGGCTCCGCATTGGTCTGATAATCCAGGTGATGGCCACTGAGCTGGCACGAAGTCTGAAATGCTCAGGTAGGAGACAGCTGTATCATAAGGGTACTTATGGTTTCATTTTTGCTTCACCCTTCATGGTTGATCTTTTCATTTATATGTGTTAAATCCTTTTATTAACCTCTTAGTTCATATGTGCAGTTACAAACTTAGGAAATCACTCTTGTTTTTTTACTTAATGAAAGATTTCTCTCCCCCTGGCACCCAGGTATATCAAAGGAAGTTCTTTATGGAATAATTCTGACTCTGTAATTTAGATTCACGTAATCTGCTGTTGGGAGATGGTTGTAATGCCTTTCCAAGTGATGCTCTACAAGGGAGCAACTGCTTTCTCATCATGAGCTTCAGTGAAATTTTGCACAAGCTATGACAATATTAATTAATGCAAGTAGTATTATTTCCATTCAGTGTTTGTTGTTTAGTCCTGAAATGTATTTTCTTTGGAATGTGACTACATATCAATTTTTTTAAAGGAACAGCTAGCCAAAAAGTTACATGTGATCGGACTTCATTCAGTTTCCTTAGCTGGCTTTATAGCTTTTTGTCTTCCCAGTGACATTTGTCATTTTGTTTTGTTTTATTTTGTTTAACTAGGTGAAGAAGCTTCAGAGAGTTTGATGAATCTAAGCCCCTTTGATATGAAAAGTCTCCTACATCATATTCTCAGTGGGAAAGAGTTTGGAGTGGAAAGAAGCTGTAAGTTTTTCACTTTTTTATGTTAAGTCAGATTGTCTTATAAGTAGGGATCTATTCCTTCTGCATGTAAAATAAAGGTATACGTAATGTATTAATCATGGGTGACTAGTACACGTGTATGTCTGCTGTAGAATAAACAAAGCACATATAATGGAAGCTATCCTGCACTGAAATAAGATTGTATCAAGTTTCAGTAATATGAAGACAAACTTTTAAAATGAAATTTTGTGGAACCAAAACAAAAGCCATTAAAAGGTCATATCTAACCTGCCTTCAAGAAGCATGCCTTCGATGCCCACATATTCCTGACTGGCACATCAGCTGTCTCTTGGGATCCTCTGTAGGCCCTCAGAGTCTTGTCACAATTCTCACTAAAGTTACAATTGCTCACTGTCTTGGAAAATCAGTTTCTGATATCCAACTATGGATTTAGGCCCCTTACTTGATACAATCAGATTTGAACTCTTGATGTGATTTGAAAGGATGCTGTCACCAAGTGCATTGCATATTTCTGAAACAATTTGCATTTAACTTCTTAGATGCAATTTCATCTATTTTTCTACCCTTAGAATGTTAAGAATGTCCATTTGCTTCTTTAGTGCGACCTGTAGATTCTTCTTCATCCAGCCCTGCAATTTCTATTCATGAGATGGGGCATTCTGGAGCAACCAAAACAGAAAGAAGTGGTATTACTAAACTGAAGAGTGAGATGAAGCAGGTGAGGGTTCTCTGTCAATGCTGATCAGAAAGTGGCTGTTCTGGAACTGTGTTATGTTAGGTTTTGTTCTTGCTAAATGACAGAAATGTTCAAAGTTGCTTTGATTTTAAAACTGGTCCCTAAATAGAAGGCAGTTAAGAGATGTTTCTTCCAAAAATGTGCTTCCTCTTCTTCTTGTTTCATGTGCTGAATGTAGAGAACTTGAACAAACTCTAATGCATTCATGGCATCCACTGTAAAAACAGCTCTTTTATCATGTTTAGCTAAGGAAAAGTCAGATGTACAAAGAGAAGCTTTTACGAGGTGTTTGTTCTTGTACTTGGCCCAAGTTGCAAAAGTGGACCACATGTCTTTTGGAAAAGATACAGGTGAAAACAGAATCTTGGTTTGTTTTTCTTCCAGTTCCGTTTCTTCAGGAATGCAGGATGATTACGGCTAGAATTTATACATACACATTCAGCTTCAATCCTTTAAATTGCACTTCAACTGAGTATATGGAGAGATCACAGAAAACACAACCAAAATACTCTGAATGAATGTGACTGATGGTTTTGTTGTGAGTGGTTTGATTTCTCTGTTTTGTGTCTCTATTAGTAATTTTCTTTTGCTTTAAATAAATAGGTAGTGGTCAAATAAAATACATTTGTAAGAATGGTTCTATTTTTCCTCATGGGTTATTCAAGCTAGAGAAGAGAAGGCTCCAAGTGACCTTATTGCAACCTTGCAATATATAAAGGAGGCTTACAAGAAAGATAAAGAGATGCTTTTTGCCAAGGCCTGTAGTGACAGGACAAGGGACAACAGTTTTAAACTGAAAGAGTAGGTTTAGATTGGATACAAGGACTACTTGTTACGACGAAGGAGGAGAGGCAGTGAAACAGGTTGCCCAATGAAGTTGTGGATGTCCTGTCCCTGGAAATGTGTACAGTCAGATTGGACGGGGCTTTAAGCAGCCTCATCTAAGGAGGTGTTTGATGCTTTCCTTCAATTGTGTGAAACAGATTGAATAAGCCTTCAGAAAGGAGTGGCATTTTTACATGATCTTAACATGAAGCATTTGCTGGTGGCAGTAAAGATCAGTTAATGATTCTTCATGGGACATGGTCAGGCAGGGAAGCAGAGACCCCTGAGGAGCACATGGTGTCTGTCTCATGAGACGTGGGCGCTGTGTTTGAGCTGTGCCACTGCCGGAGCATCATCATGGACGAGGCTCGGGAGTGGCTGTGAAGGTGCTGCCGACTGTGCTGCACCGGCCCCGAGGTGGCCTTGGAGGGCAGTCTGAGCAGGGCTCCCCAGTCACAGGGCGGCGTCTGGATTCGGGGCCTTTCCAGGAAGGAGAAGGAGCAAGGCACTAGATGGCAGCAGTATTTTGTTTGAAATACAGAGGGGGGCCTGAGCTGCAATACGTGGATCTCTGTTAACGTTAGAAACATAGTTCCTTTGTTGCTTTCGCATTCCATGGAAACTTGGTATTTTGCACAGAGGACGAGTTGGCTGTGTTTATTTTTGTACTCCCCTACTTTGCCTTTCCTGCTGTTTCCTGCCACATCCAACTGCATTCTCTGAATAATTGACCAGCAGCTGATGTAATGTCATTTTGGCAGGGGGTTGGGTGGGGTGGTACAGGATACACTTTGTTGTTACAAGGAATATTTCAAGTACTTGTACTAACATCTCTGGACGTGTTGAGCAACTGCAGCTCCCTCTTTCATGGCTGTTCTTTCCTGAGTCTGAACATCAAACTTTGCCTGAGCCATTAACACTGAATGTGGAGGGGGCTTGGGGTGGGCAGTTAGAGAAAAATGCTTAAAGTGTGAGTGCTTAAATGCTGCATCCACATTTCAGCAAAAATTTGGCCTTGCAGCTGTTTGTTTAGTGCTGCCCATTCAGTTGGCAGCCTGCTGTCTCTCCAGCAAGATGACCTTCTCGTGCAAAGAGAAGCTGGTGGCATTGCAACAAATGGGGAATGGAACTGGGGAGCTTGGCTTTTACCCCAGCCCTGAGTCACAGGGGGAAGCTTTTGCTTGCATCTTAAACTGGTGGTTTGTGCTGGCCGTGCTGGGAGCCCTGTGGATGGCATGGGCACCTTGTGGCTGCCAAACAGGCTCCTGGCATGGCAGGCTCTGCCTCACGGTGACGCTGGGAATCAGCAGCAGCTGCCCTGGTATCAGCTGAAGTGCAACACTTCAAGAAGCCAGGGGGCTGCTGCAGCTTTTATCTGAGTACCTGAGGTTATTCCGTATTTCTGATCTTTGCACAGATGGGTTACCTAATCTTGTCTGTGTTCTGTTCTTGTGGCTGTCTGTCTGACATGTTGGTGTCTGGTTTTGTTTTGTAGTTTTTTCATGAGGGGCACTCCACGTCCAACAGCATGTTTGCTTCCACGGTAAAACACTGTCTGTGGCTCTGCACCTCCTCTTCACCCTGTGTGTGTTTGTGTGCAAGGGACTTGGCTCTAGACACCTCCTCTCTCTTCTTCTGCCTAAAACCTTGTTTTCAAACCCTGCCTCTTTGTCTTGTTTGTCTCCATTGGGAACCAATTCTCATTAGTAATCTTCTAAAAGAAGTTGAGTCTCGCATTTAGATCCACTTAGTTCTTCTGAAGCTTAAGCAGTTGTAGCAGATAAAGTACTATAGCAGATTTAGCTACTTGATAGTGGATTATGTTACAGGTGTCTTCAGTATTTAAAAGTAATGTAGTGTTGATAAATGCTGGCAGCCTCTGGACAGCGAGGAACCCAGAATAGCTTCAAGTTGCTGAGACAGGGGTTGCATGAGTATCTCTTCAAGAAGTCATCTTCTTTCAAGGCAGAGAACTGTAGCTCTTCTTAAGCTCTCACTGTTAAGAAAGAATGTAATTGCTTAAATATTTTACCAACAGAGACCTCAGCAATTCAAAGTAAGTCTGAAGCTCCAAATGTGTCATGGAGAGACAGGAAGTTTCCAGCTACACATGCCCTTTGAACTGGTGGTTCATCTTCAGACTTATTGTCAATGCCACACCTCCCAAATGCCCTAAAAGCACAGCTACAGAGCAGGAAGTTCTATCTGTCACAGTCAGTGAGCAGTGGAAAGGCGCAGCAAGCACTGGAACAGAGAAGGAACACCACCTGTGCCTCATGGACACCAGGAGCAGTGGAAATAGACTGTTTGCTGGGGACTTTTTTGCAGAGCTATGTAGAGTCTATGAGCCTGTGCTTTCCAAACATGCAGTTTTCAGTCATTCTCCTCCTTCCCCATTATATTGCTCAGGTGGCTTCTAACTTGGAGGTAAGGGGATTTAGGATGGCACTTTCAGTGAAGTCCTTTCTGGGCTGAAAGTAACAAGTATCCAAAAGGAAGGAGAAAACAGAAGAGCATGGTCTCTGGGAGTGCAAGGAATGGGCAGACTGCGTGTGTGGAAATCACAACAGCAATTTGATGGTATTGCCACAACTTTGAAGATGATTTGCTGCCTAATTTAGTGTCCAGGCCTGGTAGGGTAAAATAATAGTGCAACAAGGGTAATAAAGGAAACAAGACTAATACTTAACAGAGAGGCAGGCATGATGATTTCATGGCTTCATTAAGTCAATTTTTAATCTACTTACTTTATTAGAGCTTTTGCATGAGGGCCTCTCTTGCTGGACTATGAACCCTTTGATACTTTTACAACACCATGTCCAAGTGAATTGAACCTACCTGCAGATCCCCCCACCTTGCACACCAGTGACACTGCCCTGGAAGCAGCTCGTGCTTGTTAAAATAGTCAGATGTTGCATTAAACCAGGCAGTGGAGGTCACTGGGTTATGCCATGTTGAAGTGCTTGCCTGTTTTGTTGAGAAACGATTGAAGTACTTGAGAAATGAAGCTCGTTGCAAAGGGGAGAGATGAGGATGAAGGCTCAATCCCACCCCATCATCCTGTTTGACACCAAGGCCTGTATTTTTTCCCTGGTTTTGAGGTAGCATTATAGCAGAAATGTATTGGCCAGGAGTGGCACTTGGGTGGGCACTAACCAAGGCTTTAATGTCCTTACAGAGGGGCAGTACTCCATCATCTCCCACCAGCACTTCTCCGAGTGGCTCCAGTGGAGACATGAGCTGGGGTGACAGAAAAGGGCAGTGGCTGCGCAGGAGGAGGCTTGATGGTGCTATTAACAGAGTTCCTGTTGGCTTTTATGAGAAAGTGTGGAAAATCCTTCAGAAGGTAAGCTGACTGCTGTGGAGGATGCAAGCAAGCTTTGCAGTAGCTCAGGGAGGTGGTGGTCCAGGGGTGGCATCTTGCCAGGAGTGGGAGTTGGTCAACAGGTGGAAACCAGAGTCACTGATAGAAGTGTGTCTCTTGAACATAAAAGGGCTCCATTAACACAAGTTCATGTGTTTCTTTGAAAGTGTATTTCTCTCTCAAGCCACCAATGCTGAATTTTGGCTGAATGATTCTGTTCCACCACTGCCTGTTGTGCATCCCCTGGCCTAATGCACATTGTCAGTGCAGCTAAAGGGCACTGCAATGCAATGCAGCTCTGTGCTCCAGGTCAGAAAGGCTGTGAGGAATGAAGTAGGAAACTGCTCTAACTCTTCCAGAATGTGTTAAGACCTCTTGCTGGCTGTTCTGAGCTGTATGGCATTCTTAATCTTTTTTGTTTGTTAGTTAGTTTGTTTTTAAGTGAAAATTAAGTCCTTGCCAGCACATTGCATATCAGGGGTATAGGAATGTATTGAAGCAACCCTCCAGGAAGAAGGAGAGAGGAATTACAAATTTTAACTTATTTCAAAGTGATTATGCACCTGTTTTCCTGCTTTGCTGGATACAGGCCAGCATTTGGCACCTTGCAGCACTGAGCTGTTCATGCTTGCTTAGTTGGAAAAAGAGTGCATCACCAATTTAGGCTGGTTTGTCCTTCTAAAATCACTTACACTTGGCTGCCATCACAACACTTAGTGTTGATGTCAGCCAAGACAAATCATAAATGACCTCTTGGCTATATACTAATAGGATCTTTCAGTAGAGTGAGCATCACTTCTGACCTAATGTAATAACTGGGAGT
This sequence comes from Monarcha castaneiventris obscurior, assembly GCA_026261815.1. Classification (NCBI taxonomy): domain Eukaryota; kingdom Metazoa; phylum Chordata; class Aves; order Passeriformes; family Monarchidae; genus Monarcha; species Monarcha castaneiventris. Next base: position 34,351,007 of record JAMPIT010000566.1, on the reverse strand, counting down.
AGTGGTATGGTTTTTCTGGCTGTTAAAATGAATTGTGCTTGTCTTCAATATTTCATTCTTAAAATCTCTTTGGACTATCCATAAAATGTGTCTCCTCTTCTTGGTGTGTTTCTATTCTATATCTCAGGTACCCAGATGTGTCTGTCCTTAACCTGCCTTTTCTCCATTTAGTCTTTGTCACTGTTTTCTTTATACCACTTGGTATTTCTCCCCCCCAGTGGTTGACATCCTGAGGTGTGGTGTCCTGGATCTGAAACACATAACTAAATGTTGTTCTAGCAAAAATGTTAAAAGATTCTTGCTTTTGTGGTCTGTTGTCTTGCTTTTGTGTTATCTTTTATTTCCAAATCCTTTCCAACAGAATGCTCTCATTGATTTGTTTCCCTCCTTTGTGTGCCTTTGCTGTAGTGGCTCTCCAAGTGCTCTGCTTCGTTAGCTGGGCTGGAGCACAGCACGCTCTGGTGTGTCCTGTCAGGTTGTTTCTAATCTTTGCCAGTTACATAATAACTTCTTCAGGAAGGATGAAATAATATTTTTGAACAGGGCTTTTTTGTGTCGTTTGGAGGTTTTTGCTTTGCTTTTTTTTGTTCCTAACTGAAAGTTGTTACATATTTGCTTAGAACAGAGAACCCTCAGATTGACTTGCAAGAACTGTAATTTCTGTTCACTCTTGAAATGTTTCAGTGCCATGGTCTGTCCATTGATGGGTATGTCCTTCCTTCTTCAACCACCAGAGAGGTACAGTAAAATGCCAATGATTTTCTAGCCACATGTCTGAATGTTTGGTTTGGCAGTGTAAGATGCAGCAGGGCTGCTGTTACCGATCCTTGGTTTTATGTTTAGAACATCTGGACCCTCCCCCAGCACCTCTGCCAGTTTCCCTGGGTCTGTGCAGGTGAGTTCCTGCCAGGCAGGCCTGGGAGGAGGCTTGTGACAGGTTTTCCCTTTGCTGAGCCTGCCTTCTGCCTGCCTTCCCTGTCCCCCTGTGCCCACTGGGAGGCTCCAGAGAGGGTGGCTGACAGCAGCTCTTTGGGGGAAGGTGAGGCAGCACAGACTTGTTGGAATAAAAAAGACACGTTGCTTGCCACTTATTTTTTTTTAATATGCTGCAACAGCAGGCAGTGTATTTTGGCTTCACAGTCTCAAAAGTAAATACCAGTTAAGGATGATTGTTTCTAACCAAAGATTTGGCTCTTTAAATCCATAACATTTTATTGCATTTTTTTCTTAGCTGGGTTCTGTCTTTAGGTGCTCTGGCGAATTTTGAATTCACATCTATAAAACAAACTCTTGTGAATAGTAATTCATCTGTGCAAGAGCAGTGCTTATGTGCCCAAGACTGTTTTCCTGATTGTTTCCCTCAGACTTGTCTCTGGCTTCCTTCTTTTCTGAGGAACTGTGGTAACAGCTGAAGAGAGGAGTTGGAATTTTCTGCCAAATTTAAATGTTGGGGTTTGTGTTTTTTTTCAGTAAGGAGAGCTTTATTTATCCCTATTATGTAGATAAAGAGATTTCTATTTTTAGCCTGTCAGACCTGGACAGGATCTAATTTTGCTGTTTAAAGCAATCGAATGAAATAAGCGCAAACCTCCTAAGGCGGCATAACATCCACAGAGTTATGCCAGTGCAAATGAAGCTGTTCTACAAACAGAATAGTGATATTCCTGCATGGCAAAGCTCAGGGGTTATTTAAAAATCACCCCTCTAAGCAGGTGGTTGCTTTTAAAACTCAGCAGTACGTTTGGCTTTGCAACTAACCTGCAGTGCCAGAAAGATACGTACAAGGCAGAGTGTGTGAGACCACAGCCTGAGGAGCAAAGAGTTAATGTGCCAGCTAAGCATCAGCAGCACTGTAAGTAAGTGAGATGTGTGTGTGATGCGTTTGCAGGGCTGGAGCAGGCTTCTGGAAGTTGTGTAACTGTTCGCAGAATCAGGGTCTAGCAACAGGAAAACTTTCTGTAAGTGTTAAAGCTGCACAAACATTTTGTTCGCTTCAGTCAGTCTGCCCCCATGTGCAGACAGGAGCATATGTCTCAGTGCTTGCAGGTTGTGAGGAGCTAGTCTTTTGGATTTGTCAGTTTGTCTTTCCATTTCCACTCAAACTTGCCAGATGACCCCGTGCGAAATCAAGTTTGCAGTGCACGTGGAGTCGGTGCTGAACCACGTCCCCCAGCCCGAGTACAGGCAGCTCCTGGTGGAAGCTATTCTGGTCCTCACGTTCCTCTCTGACATCGAGGTGAACAGCATCGGGGGCATCATCCACGTGGACAGGATCGTGCACATGGCCAATGACCTGTTTCTGCAGGAGCTGGTGAGCTCAAAGGGCAGTGGGGGGAAGTCTCCTCCTTTCAAAATTATCCTCTGCTCTTTTTTTAATGTGTGTGATGAACTTGATTTTGTCCTGGCTCTTTCTCCTACAAAGACAAACCAAATCACTTAAGTATCTTCTGGAAATATATTTGGGAGAACTAATGTAAGAACTGTGGGAGATTTAAAGGGAATAAAATGGTAGTGGCTAACAAGCTCTGAAGTGCAAGGGTAGATTGAAGTGAAGTTCTGCTTTATCAAGGCATTAGTATTACCAATATTTGAGTAATCCCACCCATTCCCCCCAAAGGACAAAAATCCGTGAAGTTATATGTTCTTCATTTACTTGCACTGATCCAACTAAGTCATGTGGGCCCTATAGTAATCCTGATTAAGGTTTTCATGAGGGGAAAGAGAATTGCTTTCAGTACTGAGCACAAAAAGAAAATCATAATGTGGTGGGTTTTTTTCCAATAAATAAGCATGCACGCCTAACTTGCCCTACTTCTTTGCTTGTATCTTTACAGAAATCATTTGGAGCCACTGGTAGTATCTTGGAGAAAGACGTAGCCACAGGAATTTGCCACTTTTTTTATGACAGTGCTCCCAGTGGAGCCTATGGCACAATGACTTACCTAACAAAAGCCATAATTATTTATTTACACGATTTCCTGCCCAGCACAGGCTGTGCAATGCAGTAAGTGATGCCTCTTGCAGAGGGAAGGCTCAGAGGCTCTTCCTCCCCAGTTCCCTGTCACAAAGCCCTTGGCTGGTTGCTGCCCGTGTGTGCCATGCACTCCCTCAGCATTTGGCACTGCTGGGGATGCTCTGTGCACACCGATCTGCTGGGGACAGGGAGCTGGAATTTGGCCTGGTTTTAGGAGAGTGTGCGAGAAATAACAAATAATGAGGCTTATTCTGCCCAAAGTGCATAAATGTAATTTGTATTAAATTAGCAAGAATTATACAGTTCTGCCAAGGGGAAAGCAGATTACTCTGTGGAGATCAAAAGGCATAATAAAACAAGGGAGCTGCATCTTGGGCACAGAGTCTCACAAATAAGGGAAGTGATGGAATTCATTAATTTTTCTCCTGCTGTGTGTAAATGTACATCATTGTGAATCACTAATGCACAGTGTGAAATCCAGGGAAATGTAAATTAGAGGAGTAAGAATAACTTGAAATAATGTGGTGATATTTCTAATACACTTTTATCCTGATTCTCTTCTCATTTGCACCTAGTCAGTGCAGAGCCAACACCAGTAGGGACAAACATCCTACAATATCCACTAATTTGAGAGGATAGCCTCTGTCAGGAAGCTGCATCTGTCTTTAATCTGGACAAAATAGCTTCCTTCCCTGCATCCCCAAGACTTTGGAGGCAAAATCTCAAGACTTCAGCTTCTCCAATGTGACAGTTTTATGCCTGTAATCCTTTCCTCTGAATGGAGCAAGATAAACCTCTTCCGCTTGAGCACCATTTCCAAGTCTCCTGACATTTCCCTTGCAAACAGCCTCAGAGTTAAGAATGGCATAATTGTGGCCCTTCCAGTGTAGCATGAGTTTGTGGAACGCTTTGATGTTTCTATTTTTTTTCTTTTCTTTTTTTTCCTTTTCAATTTTTTATTTTTCTTTTTTTTTTCTTTTTAATTTGAAGTCACACTGGTCTCATGTAGTTAGGGGTTGGGCTGCCTGGAAGTCTCCCTGCAGACAGTTCCCAGGTTAATGCTGTCCACTGGAAGCTCTGGGGTGAGGTGCGTCCTGCAGGGAAATGACTCCATGGCCATTTAAACTGAAAATAGAGGCAGGCAGCCTCTGGAGAGGAAACCCCTGCCTTACCCCAGGCATTGGCAGTGGCTTTCCTTGTGCCTGTGCTGTTGGCTTTGCCACCAGCCACATGTCAGCACCTGGCTGACAGTTTAGGAAAGTGGCAGTAGCTTCAGGTTCCCTCAGCAGCACTGCTGCTGTGTGAGCAGAAAGGATCAGAGCAATTCTGTCTTGCCAGGTAGAGGGGGAAAGAGCAGATGGGCCTGTAAAAAGTAAGTACTTTCTGAGCTAATAATCCCAGTAAGTGTATTTCTGTAAGCCTCCCCTCCACTCTTTCTGAACATAATTGTGCCATTTGTATAGGATTTGAATTTTTTTTTTTTTTACCAATAGTGTGTGGTGCTTTTGAGAGTGAGGTTTTTGTTTCGAGTAGAAGTAATGCCCCGTCTCACTTGCCAGTTGCCAGCCCTCATGGTCCCAGCAGGTCTGAACTCCAAAGGCCATGACACCCTGCCTGCTGTCCCTCTACAGAGTCACTGCTGCTGTAGCAGTATCTGGGAACTGGCTCAGGAGACTGAAGGTGTGGGAGGCCTTAGCGTGAGGTGATGGTGATGTCATGTTTTTGCAGGGACAGAGGAGTTTGGTAGTTCAGAGGACCTGTGTTAACCACCATGGGAACCGTGGGCCTGTGCAGGGGCCAGTATAAAGTGACAGTTCAGGTACAATTAGCACTTGGGTGTAGAAGTCATTTTATTGGTGTGGTGCCTGTTTTGTAAGGGTTTGCCTTTGTTATTGTTTGGTTTGGTTTTTTTTAACTTTTCATATGTATTGTGAGAGCTCACTTGGCTTATTTCCCAGTAAAAGGAAGTAAAATCCTTTGTCTGGTTTAAGCAGATGTGACAGTGCAGAGCATAAGCACACAACAGCAAGGTGATAGTTTTTATTTTACCCAGTATCATACAAAAAGTAGTAGCAGTTATTTTTGCTTTTCTTCTTGAATCCTAGATTGTGAGAGATGCAAGATGACTTTTTGCTCAGACTTCTAATTTTTTTTTTTCTTTAACCTACCATGTGAACTTGTTTGCAGAAACAAGAAGGCTGATGTTGGTTTTACATGCAGCTGCATTGAAGTCTAAGGCAATTAAATGTATGGCCTAACATACCTGGACACCCCTTAACGCTTCTTTTTTTTTAATGGGAGTGTCAATTGTGTTTTTAATACCAAATTCACAGTATGACCTAGGTTATGGTATATTCATAATGGTCATAATGAATTACCACGTGGAATGCAGGCAACTGGAAAGTTATTTTTGTGGTAATTTGAAGAGTTAGATAGCTGGTGCTGAAGGGTGGGACTCAAACATAAGGCCAGGAAGGCAAACTTAGGTTACTTACAGGGTCAGGCACAGCTGCACCTTGCTGCTGTGTTACTGCTCAGAGCGAAGAACCATTGCAACTGGAGAGCTGCCTTGCAGTGCAAACCCAATTGTGCAAATAAGGTTTTACACAGACCCCCTGCTTTCCTGAGGATCCCCTGTGAGTGTGAGACTGCTGCAAAGCAGAGCTGGCACTGGCAGTGGCCAGGGTGTGCTCCTAGATAAAATACAGGGCGACTTTGCAGTTTTGCAGGGCTGAGCTAATTGGCAGAGGCTCTCCTTGGCTGTGCAGCCTCCCTGGGGAGCCAGCAGATGACACTGCCAGCTCCCAGCCCCTGGAAACTTATTTATGGAAAGAAGGCAAAGGTGAACAGACACATCCTGTGAAACAAGGGCATTAGTGAATTAAAATAGATTCACCTGAGAGCTTCTCATGCCAGCCTGATGAGCATTGCTGTTTGCAGCTGTGGGATCAGGAGCACCCACGCAGTGCTGGGGGCAGCTGGGTGCACCTGGAGACAGGCACGGGGCTGGGGTGGGGGGGAACTGGCAGAATAAGGATCCGTGTCCAGCTCAGAGCTCACACCACCAACCCTGCTCCCCCAGGCCAGTGCCCTCCCTGTTCACAGCTGTTGCCTTCTCCCTGCTGCCAACAGGGACGTGGGTTTGTCAAACTAGACAGATCAAAAGCACCACTGATCTCCCTTAGCTGCTGATCCCACAGGTAACTGTGAAAACTGAATGGGTGGAGTACAAAGTTTGTCTGGCTTCTCTCCTGCTAATTGTAGTCTCCTTTCTCAGGGAAGGAGTTCTGCTTGTTCCTGGAAGGTGCAGGTGAGCCACACAGTCCTTAGCTGCCCTGCAAAGGGGCAGCCAGTTTCTGTGGGGTAGTGAAACACCTGGGCTGCCCCATGTGGGCGCAGGACACTGCAGGGATGTGTCACCCTTCTGGCAGTAGCCAGGGCCTTGAGTAAGGCAGGAGCTTGAGTCAGTCCAGGTCCAACCTTGGGCACTTTTTGGAGTGGTCTGCAGGTAGGAGCAGAGTTGCCCAGAAAGCAGATGTCCCCACTGGTGCCAGCTGCAGCTGTAGGGTGAGAGTTTGGGCACTCATCTGCAGGCTGATTCAGGCACTGCTCTAAGGACCACTCACATCTGGAATATTAAGCAGCTGCTGCATAGAATCATGACTGAAAAAAAGGGATTGAGTATGGGGGTTATAGAAGAAGAGCTTCAGCTCAGTTTGGATTTAAGTAAAAGCAGCAGGGCTTTTTCCCACTCCCAGTTCCAGTCTCAAGTGCCATTTATTCCTGGCATTAGATGTTTCAGTTACTCCCCCTGCCACCCTCCTTCTGTCAGGGGTAAGGGGGCTTTTTGTGCCACCAGCAGCTGACAGGAAAGCGCCTTCTTTTTTGGCTCAATGATTCAGCTCCTCTCATACCTCAGTCCTGCATCCCCAAAAGGCTCTCACTGCCTGCCGAGTGAAGCTGTGCTGCGACTGTACCTTGGCATCACTCAGGAAGTGATCCCTCGAGGCCAGTCCCCTTCATGCCAGGTTCAGGAACGTGTCCCTAGTGGGGGACATCCACGCTGGAGGCTGCCAGCCATCCTTCAGAGCTTCTGTGTCTCGTTGCACACCCTGGCTTTGTCCTCTTTACTGGGGCAGGTGGCAAAGGAGGACTCCAGAGCTGCAGTGTCCAGTTCCACCTTGTCACTTCACACCCATCACATGGAAGCCAACAGTGGGAAGCAAGATCCCACCACGCAGTGGTGTTTGTCCATCGTAAGTGGAGCCTTTTTGTCACTCCACTGGAATAAGGTGGGACTGATCATCACGGTGCATAGATCAGAATAACTGCATGCTAAAAATATACGTTATGTATTACCAATGCCATTAAAGATTTACTGTAAATTTTGTTTGCACTATTAAAGATTTTTCTTTCCCCTTCCCCAAGGCAGTAGAAATAAGTGTGTGCATGTTTGTTCATTCATCCTGTCAAGTTACAAAATACTTCTGGAAAAGTGTTCTGTATTTAAATGTAGAAAATAGATCTAAGAGAGACAGCAGTGCCTTAAGCTTGGGATGCTGTTATATTCTGGGATGATAAACTTGGAAGGATGCTTTTTTTGTACTTTCAACACTCCTGTTAAATGAAACTGAGCTGCTTGAGTTAGCTCATCTTTAGCTATTAAAATTTAAAGATGGACTAGGTTGGAACCTTTTCCTACCCAAAAAGCACTTTGTGCATTGGATTTACTGAGGCTGAATAAGGTAATACAGTTACCAAAAAGCTCCTGACCTGATGGTGCTTTCAGAGTGTAAGATGCAAGAGAATTAGGTACAGATCTCCTGACTTCTCCCCCTGGGAATTGACAGGGTGGTACTGGCAAGAATGGGAATATTGGCTTGCAGTCAGGGGAAGGAGACAGGCGTGTGAGGGCAAGAGACTCTTCCATCTTGTCACCTTCCAAAAACTCAATTTCAGAATTTCTCAGTTCCTTTTCTTGGTAAAGAATTTACATTTAACTATATGCAAGAATATTTAGGTTGGTAATATCAAAATATGTTTACTATTGTGTTCTTACTCATCTCTTGTTTTTAAGAAACCCAGTTCATCTTCAGAACAGTGCGTTCTATGGTGATCGGGGCAGGGTACCAAAACACAGGCAAAGACACACCCCACTTAGGCATTGCTCAGAAAGCTAAAGCTTTATTTTGTGATCTATCATGTGCTGCATTAACATGCTATGGATTTAGCCATCATTAAGGTGACGAGTTATTACAGAATTACCAAATCCCAGAAGGGGTCATGTTGGAAGAGACCACAATGGATCATCTGGTCCAACCTCCCTGCTCAGACAGGGTCACCCCATAACACATAGCACAGGACTACATCCAGATGGTTCCTGATTATCTCCAGTGAGGGAGACTCCACACCCTCTCTGGGAAATCTGTTCCAGTGCTTGTTCACTGCACAGGAAAAAAGTTCATCCTCACATTCAGGTGGAACTTTCTGTGCATCAGTTTCTGTCCATTGCCTCTTGTCCTATCGCTCGGCACCACTGAGAAGAGCCTGGCTCCATCTCAGAAATAGTTATGATTGATTCATAGCTCTAAATCCCAACGAATGTGGGGGAAAGTAACCAGTGGCAAGAGGAAATCTAGTGCAAGTGTAAACACCTTTCAACCAAAATCCTCTAAGTTGTGCCTGTAAACTTTTGGAAGGATAAGAGAGTGACCTGGAATTATTTAATTCTTCTGCATCAGGCAAAGAGCAAGATTAAATGCAGAACTATCCATTTTAACTAGATGTTAAAATTAGACATTTAACTAGATGCTGCTTCCCTGTTTTCCTCTCCTGCAATGGACAGCCCACAGCCAGCCTCTCTTGTGCCTGTTCCATCACCAGGGAGGGTCTGATATGTTCCTTATGGTCATCAATGCTCTCAGCTGTCACTAAGGACTGCTGACAGACAAAGCCAATACCAAATACCAAATACCAAAGCCTCTCTTCCTACATAGCTCTAGGCATGACCTTGGCAATGTTCAGGGATTAGACTGATGGGGGCAATGCCACCAAGAGGAGAGGAGTGAATTGTAAGGTCCTGGCAGTGTGGCAATGACACAGTAATACTGTAAGTGTGGGTTTTCATCTCCTCTGTCCCATTTTTAGCAGGTACAGATCATCCAGGAGGGGCTAAATACAGGCTTGCACAGTGACCCTATCAAGCAGCCTTTTTATGACTAAATGTCAGCAAGCTGAGCTTCCAAGACAACCCACAAGAAGTTCTGCCTTTTCATGAGGTTGCCTTTTTCTCGAGTCTGTGAACAACGTGAAAGGCCTCTAAAAATTCATTGAAGTCGATGTGGCCATCTTTGTTGTAGTCTATGCTGAGGACTAACTTGTCAATGGAGTCATCCTGTACATCAATGCCCAGGTGAGAGGTGAAGAGTCTCCATGTCTGGCTGAATTCCTCAAGAGAAATCAAACCTAAAGGAGACAGACAGTAGGCTGCTTTTTGCAGTGTTGTTTCCCCTTCCTGCATAAACACACATACACACACTCCTTCACTGCAAGACAGTTACCTGCCTACCACGGTGGGGTTACTGCTTTCATGATTGAAGCACGTTTTTACTTTAGGTAACAATTGAATACTTTTGACAGTGGAATTGAGAAAACAGTAAAGAGACAGAGTGGAAGGGAGGAAAAGCCCCCAAAAGAGTGAAGCCAATACTGGAGCTGGGGTATGTGAGAATTTTTTCTTGTTAGGCTCTGTGCACTGTCCCTTATATGGTTGCAGCCTGACTGCTTAAAATAGTCTCCACTAAACTGGAGAAATGACATCACCTCTGGTTCCTCTATCTTTAGAAGCCTTAAGGAGGAAACACAGTGGGGAAAAGATAACTGGAACAGGCTCCCTTCAGCTGACACAGGGAAGATACCTGGACTTACCTGAGTGATCTTTGTCAATGATGTTAAAGATGATCTCCAGATCCTTTCTGTATCTGCACAGTGTTTCCGCCAAAGCTGGCTGAGCCTGGTTTTGAAATCACATACAAGAAGCTACTCAGACGTTGGTTTGAATTAATTTAACCAACAGAGTATCTACTATCCAATTTCCATTTTCCCAGATTAACTTGTCAAATGTTTAAAAAAAAAAAAAAAAAATTATGCTTGAGTTCTCTGGAATGACACTTCTGTGTCTTGCCCTGAGGAATAATCAGATAAAACCTGTCACTTTCAGATGGCAGGGCAAGGGAGAAAGGAGCCCTTCACACCTCCTACATTCAGTAATTATTTGTGGAAATATGGATAATCTAGGGAAGATGGTGTAGACCATGCACTCATACAAAGCACTCACTGTACATATGTGAATGGATCCTGCTGTTTAGGAAAATGATGGTGATAGCTCAGTACCAAAGCACTGTTCAGCCACTTGGTAACAACTGGGCTCTTTAGAAGTGACCTCAGATACCATTATAGACATCTAAAAGTCCATCTACAAATGTGACTTCCTCCCACAGGGGCCTGAACTGCCTCTGGAGCTTGTTTGAAAAGCTCATTTCAAAGAGTAAGGGTTGAGTGCTCTGGGCAGGATTTGTCACATCTCCTCAGCTCCGTTATCTAAACGCCCTCAAAAGCCAACAGAAAGTAAGAAGCAGTTCTTGCATGTGATTCATCCAACCTATTTTAAGCATCTACCTTAGCAGGGAATGATGATTCGTACCCTAGCAGTGCTCATTTTCCTCCAGTGACTATAAAAGGAAGCTCAGCAACTAGTTCAGAGGTAGCTGTCTACTTGATGGGCCAAACCACTGTCTTGTGCTTCAATTTGCACCAAAAGTTGTTCCTCCAAGAACTGCAAGGAGGTGTTTTCCTCTTTACCTCTTTTATAGGTTGACCCACTTTCAAATCATAGAAACATGACATGAAGTCAACTTCTCCATCTGGGTTCATCTGTGCTAACTGAGACCGCAGCATCCTCCAGGGCAGTTCCAGCTGTAGGACAGACTCCATCGCTTCAGCCCAGTCGTTGACAGAAATCCTGCCTGCCAGAAGGGGTCAGGTCATGGTTACAAGAGGTACAGGACACAGCACACATCAGTCATCAGCACAGAGGTGTTTCTCTGAACCCTGGGATAAAAGCCCTCATAACAAAGGAGCAGTGGGGTTGAACCAGGCATTTCCACAGGTCCCTTCCTGACACAAAGTTGTGATGCTATTATGATGTTCAGCAGATTTTAACACCTTTTGAGAAAGCCAGATTATGCCATGAAGAGTACTTCAGATTTCAGCTGAGCTGCAATTAGAGTGACATGTGGCTGAAAACTCAACCAGACAGAAACACGTGAAACAGCTGTTCAGTGGCCAAAGAAACAACACTGTCATGTTATGGAGTGCCCTTGTAAGGGCACAGGGCGCAGTCAAGTGAGAAGCCGTCATGAGGAAAAGTTGGATTTGTGGTTGAAATCAACTTCTTGCTTCTACATTAAAGGTTAATCTATTAACTTAGCACTGACTTTTCTTCAGCTGAGGGGTGAGTGTGTTTTTGCTGGAGGCATAGGCAGCCAACTTTCCTCAGATACCTCCCAGACTCAGAAGAAGACCAGTTCCCTCCAACCTGAGACCCCAGTTCCCTGTCTGACACCTTCTGAAGACACTCCTACGTGAAGGTGGTGCTGACCTTTGAGCTTCTGGAACTGGATTTGCCTGCCCAAACTCTCTACCCAATAGCAAACACCATTTCTCTATTTGCACATGTCTTTCAGTTTTCTTTTTCCTGCTTCAAGCTTCATCCCCTCAAGTTGTTGTCTGGAGCTAAACCCTTTCCAGCATCTATTCTGCTCTGTGGTCAGGGAGAACAGGGTCAATCAGCCTCTGCTGCCTTCAGCCTGACACTGGCAGGCAGGCAGGACTCCTCTCCATGGGGTTTGTCCCCCCTGCCCCACACACATGGAAGCTGTTTTCCCCATGGTGGCAGGGAACAGTACCTGTGCCATTGACGTCATATTGTGCAAAAGCACTGGTGAGTTCAGACCTGTGAGCATAAATCTTCTCTCGTAAGGACTTCAAGGCAGATGACTCAATTGTACCTACCCTAGGAAGAAAAAAAATCAGCAGATTAATTATTAAAGGATTGAAATTCTCTAGCATTTTATGCTTTTCAACATTCATTATCAAATTCTTCTATCCTTTAGCATGTAGTATGTTTAGGGTCTAGTATGTTTAAGTAGGATGACCCAAAACATACTGGAACACTGGAGGAGGGGGGAGGAAGACAATATTCAGAGGGGGAAAACCCCCCAAAAAACAAAACCAACAATGCTCCATAAGAATAATCTGAGTTTATGAGATAATTGAGTTTACGCAGGTAATTCTAAGCTGCTTTCCTTTAGTAATCTGACCACAGTACTAGGCATGGCAAAACTGTCATGATAAACTTTTGAGACTCAGTTCATAACAGGATTTGTCCAGATTAACACTGCAGCCTTAACGCAGACAGGTGCAGGCCATTTATGAGTCCCTGACAATTGTCTAACTGCTTACCTCATCTAATTACCTTTGGGAGTTTCTCAGGAAGCCAACTTAGAGCACTTAGAACATGTTTAGTCTACTGTATTAATTTTTAAATTGTAAAATAGAAAACCAGGGAGAATCAAGGAAAATGGACAACTATTCAGTAATTCCATCAAGCTGGAGACTTGTGGCAGGTACACTCCCATGTGAGGTGAGTGGCCGCTCGCTGCACGCGACACAGAGCTTTACCTCTCGCGGAGATTCTGCCTGCGCGTGTGCTTGCTGACTTGGTACTGCACAAACCGAGGGGTCAGTTCAGGATTCAGCTTGATGTAAGCGCCCCGGTTACTGCCCTCTTCGTAATAGTTAGAGGCAGAGAATATGGTGATAACCTGATCATAGGAAACAAAGAAACTGGATTGGCCAGAGCAGCTCTTCTTGACACTGATTTCTGAAACTGATCTTAGAAAAAATTCCAAGTTACAAAATTATGTGTCTACATATAAAACTGTGCCATTCACCAAATTGCTCCTGATTTTTGAGTCAGAGCTCTGGGTCTTTATTTTTGACTTGGCAGACTTCAGGGGACAGTGAGATATAACATGCTATTTAACAGAAACCTCTTTCTAAGAGAGACGTTTTTCAGGATTCTTGTTGGCCTCCCAATACAGCATGTAAGAAAGCAGGGCCAGAAGAGAAATCAGTAAGGTAGATTTCTAGAGCCTTAGAGCATCTCTTGAGCTGTTGTCACACACAACTCTTCTCAGGGATTCTGTTGATGTCCATTCGTTTTCATGTGAGTAATAAGCTGGTTCCCACTCCCTAAAGCTGTAAAGAATTTTGTTACTCAGAACTCAGTAATTTGTTGTAACATCTATCTAGGACAAAGTTCCCCCAAACCCAGTTTAACAAAGTCACTCTTTTTTTTTTTTTAAATAAATTTTGCAGACAAATCTACTGTGGATGTTCCTGTGAAATTCACAGGAGAATTCTACTTTACGTGGAAGCATCTTACCTTCCCATCATGACTGATCTCATAACCTTCTGGCTTAAATTCATGAGACCTGATGAGCATCTTCAGATTATACCTCTCAAACAGCTTGGCAGTGACATCGGGACCAAAGTAGCAGCCTCCTCCTCGACACTTGTTTGGTGTACAGCCATTTTGGCTTCTTGGATCACTCCACAGAATGTCAAGGATCTATAAAGAGCAAACTCAAGCAAGTGAGGACTGACAGTAGGGGAAGACTGACAGGCTATGACTGTCTAAAGTCCTGGCCACAGCAAAAGCCCCACAGTACAGGGAGAAAACACATCCTAGCTAACGTGTAGGTCTTGGGCTTTTTCCTTCCTTTCAGGAGCGTATTCTTCTGGACTGAGACTTTTCTTCTACCTTTTAAGAAACATTTTCTAGATTTTGGATGAATTTTGGGTTTTTTTACAGAAGAGGTATCTTTTTAGCAATGTACCTCCTTTCACAGCTAGGATTTTCAGACTTGGGCAGGTGCATCAGGAGCAGTACCCAGGCTATTTCAAAGAGAACAAAGGCTGCCTTCTTCACATGTAGGTAGGAGAGGCAATTTCTATTTCCCAGCACAGACTGGATAACCACATGGGTCAGTGGTTTTACCTAAGCTTGGGAGTACCTGCTCTCAACATGGTAAGAGTTGCCTTTGGCTTTATTGTCTTCAGCTGGCTCAGGTTTCAAACCAACATTTCACATATTTATTCGCATTTTAGCAGGATTCAGACATGAAGGTGAATTATCATGGTTTAATTCTAGTCAGTAAAAAACATTCGTCAAAATGTGTTTGTTTAAACCTTGCTGGGCAAGGTTTGCATTAACACATTCCACTTCATGTTCGTGAGCATGCCTTAGTGGATGCTTGATTAGCTGGGGGAGTGTGAGATTTGGGGGGGAAAGGGGGCCTTGCTTGTGCCCACTGTGTTAGTTTGAAGGTCAGAGAGGTATCTTGGGAAATCAAATTTTCAGAGAAATTAAGCTTTCCAAATTGTCACAATTTATTAAATTACAGTATAACAAAAGCTCCATATTGGCTCTAATATTCAAGAGGAACAGCCAGAGGACAAAAACTTTTTGAATAATCTGCCTGTAGGTCTCAGGAGCTGAGTGGCTTTTTGGGGCTGTATCAGCATTCAGATGCCAGAAGCACAGCCAAAAAAAGGTGCCTTATCTCACTAACAATTGCAAAGTCTGACCTGTTTAAACCGACAACCAGTTCTGTACCAACAGATCCAACCACATGAGGGCAGGCAAACCCATTTCGTACTGAGCAGTTTCCTCCTCCTAACGGCTAAGAAAACACTAGGCAAATTTTACTTAAAAGGAATAAAATCCCAAGCCTTTATTACCAGGTCTACAAAAAGCATCCAAAAAACTTCAGGTATCTAATACACTCCTTGGAATGACTGTTTTCTTAATAAGAGACCGTTCCCTCAGACTCACAGCCACACTGCCCGAACAGAACACCTACCGAGTTTATGCGGGAGGGGTTTGGTATCAGTGTGTCTTTGGTTTCACCTACTTGTTTCCATTCCTTCAGGGCGGGGTCTGGAGGCATATTTGAGCCTGAAGGCTCAGCGGAGCCCGATGAAGAGATGTGTTGCGTCTTCCCTGCAACGTGCTGGTTGGCAATGTGTTTACTGGGTTTGGTCGTGGGAATTCTCTTGTTCGTTTGCTCCTGTCTGTCTCTCACTGACTTTGGTGGCCGCATCAAAGATTTCAACTTTAGGGAAAAAAAGTTACCACCACAACAACAGAAGTTGATACAGAGGTGCTGGCTGAAAGGCACACCAGCTCCTGTTTCCTGTACTCAGGAAAACTCATAGAGAGTTCAACTAATGTTAGCTCTCATAATGTCCTGAATTCACAGGTTTCCGAGAAGCTGCAGGTGTTTGTCACTTGCAGAAATTTTGCTTTATACCTATCAGTAACCAGGCTCTTCAGAGCTGCTTTCATATTCTTATCCAGACACACAGACTCATTCCAAACACAGTCATACTTAAGGTCTCACTATATAGCAAGTAGGGCCTGGGCTCAGGGAAGACGCTTCAGTGCCCAGCTTCCCTGGAAACAAAATATACATTCATATTGTATTGAAGGTGAAACTCCATTCACTTCTGTTCTGACACAGTACCATGCTGTTACATTAATTTGGCTAAAACAAACAGAGTATCAGGAAGACGGCAGTGAAATTGATGAAGTATTACATCAGCCCTTACACTGTTAAATCAAACTCCTCCAACATGCGTGGGAATTTGCTTTTTTGGAGTGGTGTGCTATGGCTCCATGGATGATCATTAACATAGACTCTTCTCCAGGGAATGTCTTCTCATTTGAAATACTCTCATACTAGCTTATTTCCAGAACAAAGCCAAAATAAACCCCAAAACCAAACCAACCAACCAACCAATCCAAAAAACCCAAACCAAACCAAAAAAGCCCAAACCAAAAAACCACCCACCAATAAAACATACACAGTCCACAGACGCCCAAATTTTACTCTTTAACAAAGAAAAGGACTAATTCAAAACAAAGTGCACAACACTGGGTTATTCTCCAGTGCACTGACCAGTATTTGAGACTTGTCAGCTGCCAGCTGTACCAATTAAAATACATCACTTGGCCTTGAGTGACACCAACCTGGGTTGTGGCCCACACATGTCTCATTAGCAACGGTCTCCTTTGGCAGCAACTTTGACCTGTTAATTCTGCATTTTACAGATACTGCATCAGAAACATGCAGAGCTGAGCCCCGGTGAAAGCATGGGCAGAACTCAGCTCACAGTTAGGACACCTCTGTACGTAGTTAGGCACCCAGTTTTAGTGCACCGTGGCACAGCCAATGGAGCCTAGACTCCAATGATAAGAAGTGTTCATGCCCTTTTTCATATCTTTGAAAAAGAGACACAACTGACTGTCCTGTAAAGCATTTATTTCTGCATTAGGAAATATGAGGATGACAGAAATAGCTCTAGATTCCACAGACACTGATGACAGGGTTGGTCAAATATTGGTCTCCTATGCCATCTGAGATGCTCCACTGTGTCTGTGAATTAGTCTGAGGGGGGCAGACACAAATCTCACTAAAGGGGCCTGGTGAAGGAGACCTACAATGAAGACTTTCTTCAGAGGCAGGGAAAGGCCAGAGGGGACATCCCTAGCCTATGGGGCACTTCCTTCAACAGCACTGGAGACATGTGCCTAAGCAATGATCTCCATCAGATCCCCTGGATCTCCATTGACTATAAGGAGTCTCAGCACCCTGATCACAAGCAGACATCTTGATTTAGTTGTCCAAATCAAGACCAAATCTCACACCACTTTCCACTGATTTCAAAGATCTGTGTTTGCTCACCATTTCAGAAAAGAAGCATGAACATTTCTATCTTCTAAATCTACGAAAAGCAGTAGATTCTGTTTTATCAAGGCCAGTTCTTGAAGTTTGATCCTTCTGGAAGGCTCTCCCACATGTACAAATGCTCAGCTGCTGCCAAGGGAGTGCCTCACAGGTGGAGAACTTCCCCCACACAACAGATGGCAGAAGCACAGCCCCAGGACAAAAGGCAGTGCAAGAAATATGTGGCTAGATTGATTTCTAAAGTGTTTGGAAATGCCCAAGAATCAAGTAGTTTTCAGGCTTTCTGGCTAATGTGTCATCACTGCAGGAGGAGGCATCTAAAGTGGTTTTAGCTATTTTAAGGTCAAAATAGACCCAGGTTACGCAGAAAGCCAAACAATTGGCTCTCAACACCTACTGCAACCTTCCTTCTTAAGCCCTGATTTTGAAGAAAAATTGGGCTATTATTTTTCTTGCATGCCTCATACTGCTGCCATTTCCTTTCCTAATGTAAACAACTTGATCCTAGCATTTGTACTGAAACATTTTTAAAAGAAAACAAAATTACCCTCGTATGAATATGGTCTCTTACCTTATTTCTCTCAAGTGCATTCAGGAAATCCAAATCTGTGGTGTCTGAAATCCCCCCATGTAGGATAAGAACTTTGCTATCAATTATAGTGGCAAGGGGAAGCCAGCTAAAGACATCTCGCAGAAGACACAAAATCTGTTTCCAATGGTCCTGTAAAATATACTCTTACATCAGATCCTGTTTCTGGCAGATTCTGTTGCTTCTAAGTTTAAGGTTTTGCTAAAGTGTCTGCTGCAGTTTATATGAACAGTGTTGTCCAGGTGATATCCTGAACTGCAACCCTGACAAACATGTTCTGACATTTACTTTAAGGCCATTTGATTGTCTCTAGCATTTAGTTTTTCTTTCACATTCACCTCTTTTCGTGTTCTTGATTGGTCTTATGGATGTTACTTATTTCATCCCACAGATCTCTGGGCATAATAGACTAGCACTTAAAATTGTTTTGCCAGTTATTCCATTGATAGGCCAAAATAATTTCAACTACATCACTAAAGTAATTCTCTGCTACACCTAAATAACTTGGTTGGAAGTTTCCTTGTTTACACAGGTTTCATTTTATATGTGCGAGACTACAAATAATATAGGGGAAGGAGGAGGAGTCTTACCTTGTACTTCTTCGAAACTTCTTTTGTGAAGCCATATCTGAAAACAGATCATGAACTGATTTTCAGTATGCCCCTTCTGCATGGTTTCCTGTGCTATGGTGTTTTCCAGGAGTTTTCTAGCCCCCTTTTTCACCTGACATTCCATCTCACTTCAGTTGAAATGTGCTTTCCTCCACTCTGTCTTGAGAATTCAGTTAAACCGGTTTCTTGTACATAACAGAGGTCAGGAACAGAATCCAGCCCAATAATTATTAAGAGGCCTTTTTGCCAGCTCTACCTTTTAGATACCAGAGAGAAATTCCAAAGGAACATAACTGGTTCCCACAAAACTTTCACAGAGTTTTTGCCTTAAATATCATATCACCATAGAATCATATTATAGAATGGTTTGGGTTGGAAGGGACCTAAAAGATTACCTCATTTCAAACCCCTGCCATGGGCAGGGACACCTTCCTTAGATCAGGTTGCTCAGAGCTTCATCCAACCTGGCCTTGAACACATGACTTTCTTAGGCAATGTCATCTATCATGTCTTTTCCCTCAGAAGGGACAAGGATTTTGATAGCTCATTCTTTTAACACCAAGATATCCTTCATCAAGGGGCATTTTCACAACACTCAGCTTTCAAATTTACCAATGTGCAGCACTGCTAATCAAAATGCCAGGAAGGAGTGATACACAGGACTACATCTGTGTACTCCATACCATCACAGACTTAGTTAATATTTTCTACTATTTTGGGTAGGAATTTTTCTGCCTTGTAGATTAAGTAACTGATCTTGGTTTATGATTGGGTTTTTTGGTTTTTTTTAATTAAGTGCTGAAAAAGTAACTATCATGTAAAACTGATTCTCTTGTGTGGATCATTAATAGGACTTGACTATGAGCCTTTAACCTAGATGTTAACACAGGCCTCTGTGTTAAAACAGCAATACATCCTGTATGCACACATCAAAAAGGGGTACAGCAGGTTACCCACCAGTCAGTCACCCAAAGACTTTCTGGGGTGGCTTAGCATTGTAGGGAGTAGGACCGAGGAGTTCTTACATCTGTGAGATGATTTTGTCTCCAAGTCACACTTTGACTACAGTCAGAGCCACTGGCTGTGCTCACTCCCTTGGCAGCACTGCACAGCTGAGTGCAAATGTCTGTGTTAGAAAACAGGGTGTCAGCTTTCCTGCACTGACACCTCCATCTAATGAAGCTCCACTGAGTAGAAGGTAGGATATTTACCTGCCCATTGTGTTTGAGAAGCGACATCTTAGTTCCAAGTTAACTAAAATATCAGCTTTAGCTAAGTATGTTCTTTAACTAAAATATAATCCTTCCATCTGTCCTTCCCCAATTTTGATACTCTGGAAGTTGCACTAAGCCCTCTGACTTCAATAGATTATGACTAGATCAAAGACAAGACGTGATTCCCATTCAAATGTCTGTATGTAGTGAGGATGTTCCTTCCCCCCACACATGTTGAAGAGGCAAAGCTACACCTGACTACTTAATAAAACATTATTTCTGTTTTAGGGTGTCACAGTGGCTAAAGTAGCATTCAAAAGCTCAAACATTTCTAGTGAAAGGCCAGATACCACCCGCCCCACCCCCAAAATCTACCTCAGGTTCATGATGTAGTCTTCATGGTTTCCTCTATTCAAGTGTAAATCATTGGGATAGATAAGAAGAAATGCAAATAGGATTATAAGTATTTCCATAGAATTTTTCCCTCTGTCGACAAAATCACCATTAAAGACATAGCGGTTTTGTTCTGAAGGCAGACCATTCTGCAGAAAGAAAAAAAAAGGGGGGGCATTTAGAGAGGCTGCTATGCTACTGTAATAAAGGAAATAGCATTTAAATGAGATCCCATTGCTAGGAATTCTGAAAAAATCCTACATAATACAGAGATCTAAAATGCAGCATTTATTTCCACTGCTTAGAATAAAAACCTCCATATCAGACAACCTGAGCCATTAGAGAAGAGATGACCTCTCTAGCTGTTCTTACGATACAATCTCTAATCCTTTTCTCAATCTATTAAATTAAATTGAAAGGGACCAAAAGGAACATCAGTCTTGTAGTAAAAGATACATTTTTGTTAATGCGACTGTTGCCAGGAAATTATGCACTTGCAAACAGAAGGGAGTCATTCACTTTGAATGGAAGATAAGAAATCCATGAAAAATTATCTTCTGACGTAAGTTTGAATGAATTTCATAAATTTACATTGTTTGCAGTGTATGCTTCCAGAACTCCTGAGAAAGACTATAGTCCAGAGGATATAAAATCTTAAGACAGAACTTTGAAGAGTTTGATTTCAGCTGTTTTAATCCTGAAAGCACTACTTGAATTTTACTCATGAGGGCCAAGATACACTTGAAAGCTCACAAACCTGAGAGGCTGAACATACAGCCATTTCTTACCTTTTTTTCCCCTGAAGATACAGAGAAATGCTTTATTATAAATGGTGACTTATTAAAAACAAGTATTTTGAACTGATGATATGTTTTATTAGATTAATTACCAACACATCAATGGGTGCTGTCAGCTTACAGAAAATATAGCACCAACTATATGTAGCTTCATCATTTCCAGTCATGAGTATCAGAAATAGAATTTTAACTTTGACTTGCCAGAAAAGGGAAACCTCTGTTTTCTCAATTGATATGCACAAGAAATACCAATAGAACATCTATAAAATCACATTATTACTGTGGAAGCCACTCTTAACAGTTTTGGCAGCATTTTTTGGCAGCATTGCAAGACATGCACATCCACTTACTGAATATATCCACTGTGTCAGTGTCAAGCCTTTCTTGTGTTCCTATGGCATTGCTGGTGTACTGCCTTAGCAGGTTTATTGCAGGATAAGCAATTTGGCCAGGGACTCAATGAAATATGTAATTTGCATCCATACAAGAATTTTTTTTGTCCCAATCAGTGTCCTGTGCTTTCAGGATGCAGAAGTCAGCCCTGGTCTCTCCATCCTGGCTGCTGTAAATACAACTTCCTTGGTTTTTGCTATAGTCTGTCCTGAGACAGACTGAGCCCTTTCCAAGTTAACTTAGAAGGAGCCTGTGCTTGCTCTGTGCTCACAGGAGTGACAATGTGTAAGACTCTGCTAATGCAGTGGGTTGAAGTGATTTTAAAAAGGATAGGATGGATTTCAGGAGTGGAAGAGACACAGAAACTCAGCAGCAATTTCTGGAAAGATAAATAAAGAAAAGCTTTGCCTTAAAACCAATAGGCATGTGAATTCACCAGCAGATTGTGAGTATACACACAACCACTCTAACTACAGTCCTCATGTAAAGACAGATCTACTGGAGTACTCTCCAGACTCTATCACCCTTCTTTTGGAAAAGCTTACACACAGTTTGAGTTTTAAGCAAGTTTGGTTTGGACTTCCAACTTCAATGTGACATTTTAGTTTTGTTCCACAGTCATGCAGCTTCCTTTTCTGTGGTTTTGACCAATGATGAGAGCAAGACTAAATTAAAGGCTGTTGTAGCCTCTGACATGTCGGAGAGGCAAACAAGGCCCTGTAATGATTAGCAACTTGCTGCTGGGCATCATTACTGTATCTCCTGGATTAGTTATTAATTAACTTCCGTTTGTTGTTGGCATTTTCTACTGCTTCAGGCTATTTCTATCTATAGCCTCCCTTTAACAATCTAACTTAGGAATACATAATTTAAAATTCAAGTATTTCAAGGAATATCAAGAAATGCTGTAATTTAATAAAGATTAATGCAGGGACTGAATGAACCTTACAAACTGGTTATTGAGGAAAAATAAGTAACTGTCTTAGCTTCAGCCAAACCAGGTGTAAGGATTATACACCATCTGCAGCATTGTATCAATATGCTGTAGATTGCCAGCTCTGTGTGTTTGTGGGGGTTGGTTTGTGGAAGTGCTGTGACAAGCCTGGTCTGCATGCAGGCCTCCAGAATCCATTCAGCTCTGCACAGCCCTGTGCCGACCAAGATCACTCCCATGGCACTGTTAAGGATTGCACCCCTTTGTTTAAGGTAGTTCGTACCAACTTGGAGGATGAAATCCCTTCCAACCGAAACGGAGTTTGGCAAGGAGAAAAAAAATGGATCCCAGAAGCTGACTGGGTTCGCTGCTATCTGAGTAAACTGCTCAGAGGGGACAGAAAATAGTGTCATTTAATTTGCTTCTAAATAACTAATCAGCTCTATCATATGCTCTCTATATTCTCAACTACTTTGAAGTGACAAAATACTTGTCCATTTTATTTGGTTTGGTGGAAGGGACTCCCCTATAAGTTTAACAGAGAACAACTGGGTGTTATCTCTAGTCCGAAGTCAGTGGGAGTTTCGGCTCTGAATTTACTGAAATCAGGATTAGAGTTGCTTATTTTTTTTCTCTTTATAACATCCGTAAGGCAGGGGGGAAAGAATCAGCATCTGTTTACACCAAAAGAGTAAAATGCAGGCTCACTGCAGCTGTAAATACAATTATATCTGAGCATTTATCTTCAAAATAAATTTCCCATTCCAGGTTCTGTGTATGAAACCAACATGTACCATACTCTTATTCCAGTTTCAAAAAGAGAGCTAAACAGCTACAAGACTGCAAGCCAAGGACCAGCTACAGATGGTTGATTAATAAGAAAAGCAGTATTCTATAAGGTCTGATTATACTTCAACAGATTTCAGGTATGCACTTGGGCAAAACAACCACATTTACATACAACAAGTGTCAGATGAAGGGTAACAAAGCTGGAAGCAGGGGGAGAATTACATCATTTAAACACCTGGTTTAGCTCACTTCAGTCTCCATTCAGTGCAGATGAATGTGTAAGGATCTGACACAAACCTTCCTCCCCCTCCCCACCCCGGAAAGCTCAAATCAAAGAGAGTGCCTGCTAAATCAAAGGTGGTGATTCATGCTGAAGATAAACGTGAAACTAAATACACAACATTTCCTGTATCTTCAGTTAAACATACAATTGTGGAAAAGATAGCCTGGAGCTCAATTTGTTTTACACATCAGTAAAACCGAGCAATGCTTTTTTAGCATGATAAAAAAGGATATGTAAAGTGTGCCCAAAGTACTTCTATTTTGTGCAGATCATGTGATTGCTTCCAAGGCTTAAAAAGCTTTTAAACAGCACTCTTTCTTGTTTTCTATTAAAAAAACCCCAAAAAACAAACCAAAAAAACCAACCCAAAACCAAACCAAAAAACCTGCAGGTATCAGTGGAAGGCCTAAATGAAAGCTTCTGCATTTTTCTTGAGAGTCAAAGTTATCCATGGTGTAGTGTTACATCAGGAACTAATTTAGCTCCTGATTTTAGCAGACTTCAGTCAATATGGAACTTAAAACAGTGGCAGAACTTTGGAGACTTTGCAAGGAGTCCTCTTAAGTTTTGGCTCATGCTGCAGTTAAGCATTCAGGAAAATAATCATCTCCTCTATCTCCTCCTTCCCAGTGAACAGGAGGATATGAAGAAGGAAAAGCTCTAAAAAAGACACCAAATTGTTCCAGAATTTGTGTGTGTGGTGTATGCACACCACATGAACAGTTCTAATGGTGATAAATCTGTCACACACAAATATGTGTTATTAATAACAAGTCATAAAGTGAAAATGCTACATCTTGGAGTACCTACTTACCTTATAGAATATCAGCAAAAGATCATCCAGGTTTCCATGCAAATCTCCTACAGGAAACAAAAACTTTTTTTTTAACTTTTCTCACAGAGGAGGAAGAAACTGGAATTATAAAACTGGAATTGGTTAGACTTAAGAAGTTTTCCCCCATGTTTTCCTTATGTATATAAACCCAGAAAATGTCACTGAAAGACATTTTGAAATATAATAGACTTCTACATTCTAATGGATTTAAATTTAGTAGCCCTCTTTATACTGCAAGTAGCCCTCTTTATACTGCACAACTTAACGTGTTTCAGGGACGTGTTTGCTTACTACCAGCAGGAAGTGATGGAGAGTGTCAAGAACTATCCATGCCTGTGTGCCTCAATGCTAAGGCCACAGGAGTGACAGATTGGGTCTTTTTTCAGAGGTTTGTTTGGAACAGGCAAGGGATTTCACCCCAACACCAAGGATCACTGGAACAGAGATTCCATGTGTATCCGACTGCATTTCATGCTCACAGAGCCAACCTTCTCATGTCTGTGACTCACCACCACAAAGCTGCAAAACAGTTTCAAAACCTATCTTGTGATAATATGCTTTTACCACCAATGATTAGGAAAAGAGAAGTGACATTTTTACCCTGTGTACATGTGCAACTTTTGATTAATTGTGACCCTGCTGAATTAATTCTAAGGGATCTTTCAAGCTGTAATAGGTATTCATCACATATGTGGAAGCAAAAGTTTCAGGCATATATTTAATCTGCATTATCAATTTGAAAATATAAGAAATGGAGAGAGGGATACCTTATTTTAAGGAAATCAACATTTTGGACCAGTTATGCTTAAAAATGGGTTATCTGTCTTCTGCAGAGGCTCTTTCTGGTTACAAAAGCTTTTAGTTTCAGTACAGGACTGGGTTCCCTTTAGATGCTGCTTACATAGTACAAATGCAATCCAAACATGAAGAGGAATGTTTGTTTAACAAGAACATGTTGTGAACAAGCATGAATCTGTGTTCCCTTGGTTTGGAAAGGGGTCTTGTTGGTTTGATTAACAAATTATTCTTTATATGAACCTCATTTAAACAAACCCTTTCCTGGCATTCAAAGTAGGTCCATAACCACATCTTAAAAAACATTTTTTGTTTTGCATCTCTCACAGTACCTCTCTTATACCACTTCACTATTACGCACAGCACACACTGATAGATGTCAAGAGTTATGTCACCATTATTGTTCTGTTTTGCAGCTACTACATTCTGTGTCAAGTCAGGATGCTGCATCCCATTATCCATAATTTACAAAAATGTAACAAAATACATGGGCAAAGAGCTCTTAGTTCTTTACTGTGTGACACACCATTCTGTGAGACCAATTTGTTGGTTGTATAGAGACTTATCCATACTCTTGGGTCTCCTTAGAAATGAGGGGTTATTATCATTTCAATTTACTCTAAATAGTCATGCTGTCAATGAAAGGTCTTTTTTGCCACCCATATTAAGCCCTCATTAAAATCATTACCAAGTAAATTATGATTAAAATCATTAGAATCATTACTGAATAAGGTCTTTTTCTTAGTGAGAGGGGAAAGAGGTGAGATATACAGCCAGTGATCAAAATACTTGGTAGCATTTTAGAGGTGGAAGTGCAGGAGTATTTAAGCTGCACTGCAGTGTTAGCTGAATTAATATTGACTCACTGAGAAATGTTAAACAAGAACAGGAAAGAGGAGGTAAGGGAATTTCTTCAAATATACTTATTATGACTCAGGAACTTTATTTTTTGTTTGTTTGTTCCAATTTATGCACTCGTGGGGGAAAATAAATAAAAATAAAGAAATAATTTTTTAAAGGGCATTGAGAACTTTCTTGTGATGGCAAAATTTGGAAATATATCATTCTCTAACGACTTATAATATCAACCAATAACCCAAAGCAGTTACCTTCTCTGGCATCTTACCACAGACAGTTATCTCCTTCGAGTAGGAAGTTGAAAGATGGGTGATATTTGGCATCTCCTTGAGAACCCTCCTAGTTTCACTTAGTAGCTGCAGTACATAGCGGGCATGAAGCAGCTGTGAGAAAAAAACAAAGCAGGTAGAAAAGGAAGACTTCTTCAAATTGGCAATAGGTCCATCTGCTTTATTAATATCAGACATGTATTGCCAAGGTTATTTATAGTGCAGACCTCCAGACATCAGTACAGGCTGTATGGCCTAGTGCTGGGAATTAGGAGTGTTCAGAGCTTTGCTTCTGCTTCCCAGTGAATGGATATGGAGCACTTACTGAATTTATTTTACAGATTTTCCCACTTTTTTTGTACTGTACTGTTTCTACTCTTCCTATTTTTCAGAAAATATAAGACTTACAGAGCGCTCAGAATCATTGCATAAGGCCATCTCTTTAACTGGGGGAAAAAATTAAAAGGATGTCATTCTACGTGTGAGTAAAACAAACAAACAAAAAAATCCCACAACCTCCAAAACACAAGCTAACAAAAAAAAATCCCCGAAGGCCATAAATGATATTTCAGCAAACTGCAAAAACAATGACAGGAAAACTCCAGCAAGGGCTGCCTTGGTAAGGGTTATCTTCCTGTTCACGGTGAAGAAGTTATAACAATGCAGCATTGAAGCTTCCAGTCTTCTCTCCTAATGTTTTTTATGAAAAATTTTTAGTTGGTGATTTTTAAAGCTTTTAATTCCAACAGATCTGAGGAATCTTGGTAGAGGATATAGATGAGCTACAGAACAACTTTTCAAGATTCATGTTTTTAAGCAAACAAAAAGGCCAATTACATATGACCATTTCATTAATAAAATGCCAGCCGTAGTAAGAGAAGGGAGAGTGGACAGTAAGGTGAAGTCTGGGTTGGCTTATTTATCATGTGCTTTATATTTGGTACTTTTACAGTCAGCCTCCACAGAAATTTACTCGGGAAAAAATATCCTTATTTAGGAAATTAAAAAGCAAGATAGACCCTTACCCGTTGTATACAGCATATTGTTAAGCACAAATAATTACAAGTTCAAACAGAGCTGTGCCATGTAATGCCTCCCTGGTCCACCCTCATCTTGTGGGCAACAAAAGGGCTGGCTCAGGAATATAGAGAATGAGGGACAGCCTCCTCAGTGCCTTGGACACTGCAGCCTGAGCTCCAGAGATCTGTGCCATCACTGTGTTCTGCTACATTAGCACTGCTTTATAGTCACTCCCACTGTTATGGTGAGATCTTGCACCGTGGAATGAGGTGATTAACCCTTACACATCAATTCCTCTAAAAGAATGAGGTGGGGGACAAAAGACAGAGGACCAAACAATGAACACTTTTAACCCAGAAAAATATGATAATTAGTTTCTATTTTAGCTTAGGACACCTTCCCCAGTCCTGCACTCTCACTGAGAACCCCTGCCTTGCAGCTGCTCAAGTGTTCCCATCTCGTTTCACGACTCCCTGCCTCCTCCCCAGTGCTGGGCCTAGTGGTCATGCAGCAAAGTAGTGAATCAAATCTGGGAACTCGTCTGTCTGAGAACTGTCTGCTTTTGATTTTATTGTGTTAGCTTCCAGCCAGATCAATTTCCCAAGGCAGCTCACCATGCACATTTATGATGACACTGGGCTAGCAGGAAAAAGTAATGGGATTTAAAAGAAGGGTGAAATATCTCTTTGGGCACCAGTTTAGCCTTGCATTGGATTGTGCAACTACAACTTGACAGATGTAAAATAAGTTAAAAAAAAAAGAACCCAAGCTAGTTGCAAATTACCTGTTCATTCCTGAAAGCATGAAGGAGAGCATTGGCATCTTCAACAGTAAGGGGGAATGAGAGACGTGGTCCATAATAGGAGTCTGGAACATCAATCTTCTTTTCAAATTCTTTTAAACATAAGCCTTCATCCACCCCCTGAGGAGCACTAGGGCTGGTAAAAATTTGAGAAACTGGAACAAGAGGGAAGAAAAACAAAACTGTAGAAACTCCACCGGTCCCCCATAGAGCTGTAACAGCATGGCCAGAACTGGTTGAATGCAACTGCTTTAACTGCTGTGGTATTACAGTGGCTAACTCCTGCCTCATATAGTTGAAAAGCTCCAGGTCTCCCCAGATTGTTCCACAATACTAAAACCAATCAACCAATCAACCAAAACAGGGTAAAAAAGACCAAAGCAAAGTTAAAACCAGGCAAAAACTCTTCCAACTGCTGGTAGCTGTGGTCACGGTGCAAAAAATCTTGCAGTGAAGTTGTGGAGCAGTCTGTTCACATAGGTAACGAGAACCATCACCTGGTACAAACTTCCTTCTCCTTCCCAATGCAAGGAGACACAAAAGTCATGGCTGATCTTTAATGACCATCATCAGTTCAAAGTTCAATATTACACTTTTGCTACAGGTTTTGGAGATTCACTTCTATTGCTTTTATTTACCACTTAAAATTTTTAGGCTAAATACCAGAAGGTCAGTGATTATTTTAAGAGTCACCAACAAAATTCTATTTATTCATAGTGGATTGCAAATCACTCCTTTCTGATACAGCTAGGAAACAATGCCAGCTTTTGGTTGGCTGCTGTAAAACTATTGGATGAAATAAAGTGAACAAAAACAGGGTGGTGAAAGTAGAGCATAGCTGCTAATTTTCCTGGAACATGGAGAAAGGAGGAACATGGCTAATTGCTTCAATCCAATATTTCTCTTGACCTAACCTTGAAATGTAACTGACTGACCAGCAGATTTCAGTGTTTTCTTCTTGCAGATTTTATTGATCATGTATTACTCTAAAAGAGAGAACCAGGCCCTAAACGAAAGTGTTCTAGCAGATGCTGTTGCAGAGTTGCTCTTGTGAGATGATTAAAAGAGTGATAGACACTTTTTGCTGGGCTACAGGTAAGTTTTCTGTAACCCTGATTTCCTGCAACTGCAAATAAAAATGTATTATTTACAGCCATGTAGCTGTATTATTTATTGCTAAATTAACAGCTGACCTGTAGCTGTGACTCAAAACTCACAGTAGCCAAAACCAGCATGTGGCCTCCTAAATTATGAGATTCATAAAGGCCAACTTGTCTTGCAACTGAATAAAATCCAAATTAAAGAAATAAATAGATAAAAAATGTAATTTGGATTTTTTAAAGTCCCCTTTTACTTTCAGCACTTCAGCTGTGAGCTGATTAGCACATTCAGTGCTAATGCAATGTTGTACTCAGCCATGTAAATGTATTAAGGCATCAAATAACAGCAAGGTGCTCAGGGTTCACTGTTTCCACCAAGTACAGTTTGATTTGCAGTCTTCCACCACAGTTACAGCTTTGTCTGGCTGGACACCAGAATGTCACCAAGGACTGAAATGCTGATTCCCACACAGTGACCAGCCAAGCACATTTGCATCAGTTCTAGCAGCAGGCCTCTGGACAGTATCTCCCTTTGCACCCTACTTCCCAGGAACTGGGCAACTGCAGAACCAGCTCCTCAGACCACCCAAATTCCTCATTTCTTACCTCTTCTAACCAGCTGTCCTCATCTGACATGACTCCTTCAGAGTCAGTGATCTTCTCAGCCCTTCAAGCCAGGCAGACACCTGCCCATGCCTGCTCCTACTCCTGCCTTCCCTTCCTGCACACAGCAAGCCATCCATCCATCCTTCACTTTACCTCTGAACATGAACTTGCCTTCCTCACAGACTCGCTTCTATTTTGGCACATGCTGAGGCTGGGAAGCCCAATCTCTTTCCCTGTAGGGCACATCTCTGCAAAGTACACCCCGTTCTCCACTTCTGGATGAGTTCTCAAAAGCCAGTCATGGTCATTACCCTTAGAGCGTGCTTACATCTCCTCAGGCAGTCTTTCAGCTGGATTTTAAGGCTTCTTCCTGCACAGCATGATTGTCCCATCTCTGAACAGCCAGTAATGGATGACTTAAAGCAGCCTGGGGATCACCATGGCGGCCAGCGAGTACCCCAGCTCACCACATGCCCCATGCAGGACTAATTCTGAAAGGTTCAGCACCCTTCACATTTTCCTGTTCTAGTTGAAGCTATCAAGGCCCTTTCAGTTCATACTGAAAGACGGGTGGAAAGTCGAGGCATGCCTGGTTCAAGCACATGTGTCAAGACAGAATGACATGTCCTCTGCCAGCATCTGCATCTCTCCACTGACTAGAGGGAGCACAGGCAATGAAATAACCTGCTTTGTATTCTGACACCAGATGTCAGGGAGTTGAGCCTTCACTATTAACAGAGCCCACACAACTACCCTACAGCCATATTCCATGTTAAAGACAAAGGCCCAGACCTAGGTGGAGTCAATTTGGCCACAGAAAGCCCAAGGACCTGATTATCCTGACAAGATCACCTTGCCAGCAGAGTTGTTAGAGGCAAGTAAAAGCTGCCACTGCCAAGGATGTGCTCACAATCAGGGTAACCAGGAATCAGCTACTTCCGCAGCTCTGAAATCTGTTCTGTTCTGCCATGATCTGTGTGCCTTCAGCCTGCCCATTGGGGTACCTGAGAGCACCCCTGACTCCTGAGAAGTGCTCTTACACATGCCAGATACTGATTCACAGCCCTCAGGTCAAAGCCAAATGGACACTGAGCCTACAAAGAGGAAGGAGGAGGTTTCTATAACGCTTCAAACATTTCTTCTTTCACTCCATTCCTGGCGCTACAAACTACAAGCAGCTATAACTTACTCCTCACTGCAAGAATCACTCTGTGCAAAATATCTTGGAAGGAGGCATCATGGGGAGTGAAACTGCAGAAAACAACACTTTTTCTTTGTTGTTCCCCTTTGAAGAAAGGCTCCAGGAGGTGCCCTGGTGACCTTGAGAGGAACAGGCTTAGATTCCCAGTCCCACCATTTTCCCCAGGATGTGTTTGCAGTCTTCTCACCCTCAATGTGCCCATAAAAGAGCGAGTAAATGGGTCACCTTTTGCTGGAAAGGCAGTTTCCAGCTTTCTCTAACCAGAGAATTTTGCATTGAAAGCTGAGAAGGTAGGAAGATTTTTTCAGGAAACGAGGGAGAAAAGTGTAAGGTAGAAAAAGTTTTTATTCTTATTTTCCACAACCCTTGCAAAATAGCCTTTAATAAGAAGCAGAACAAGACACTCAGCTATGTAATATCCCAATTACAAACTACACTGACATTTTAAGGAGAATGAGAGGATGAAAAAAGCTTTAGGGTATAACAGATAAACAATCACATCAAAAGCACTACTGTGTTAATGAGATGGCAGCTGCTTTCTTTCTTTGAAAAACATAATCTGCAAAAACAGATTAAAAAGAGGAAAGTAACAAGATTAATAGTGGAGACTGAGTGGTTTATAATGTAAGGAAAACCACAGATCACAAAATTTTCAGGTAACTTTCTTATACTGAGAAGAACAGGCAACCTATTCTCTGGTAAGAATATTCTGTCTTCTTGGAGACAACTTTTGAACCATATGCAATCACTCTAATTTAAGTGAGCACACACTGATGGAAAAAAAACAGCACCAGAGAATTTTGGGTTTTGGAAAATGCTTGAGAACAGCAAAGTCGATTTGAAGCCTCTCTGGCTGTTATGTTTACGTTCATGGTGGCTCATATCTTAAGATGGTGATTCAGCAGAAGTGGAAGCAGTTCTTTAAGAATCCCTCTATTCAGCACTGATTTTGCTTACATCAGTGGGGCTAGAATGGGTGCTGCAAAGGTCACTTCCAGGAGCAAGCAATCAAGAGCTTAAAGCAAAGAATGCACACAGCCAGTAGTTGGACAAAATAACCACAACCCACAAAACAGACATTTGATATGCAATTCCCAAAAAAAATCTAAGTCAGTTCCTTTGCATAGGCAGCCTTGGCCATCTCTTTACTAAACATACACCAGAATTTTTTGGTTTTGTTTAGGGTTCTGGTATCTGTAACACATGGTGTTAGAAAGGGGGAACAAACCAAGACAAAAATAAAGCCTTTGGAGCAGTTATCAAGTCTTAACGAAGTCAGTCCTAAAAGATGGAAGTTTTAAGCCAGCAAGATAAAGAAATGCTTTATCATAAACCATATGCACTTTATCACGTGTTTCAGCCCTAACCACATCTGCAATTCCCAGTATCTACAAGGCCAAGAAACAGGTCACCTGTGCAGTGGTGATGAGGGGCAGCCCACAGAGCCCCCCATCTCCCTCCCTGAGCACAGGTGAGGCTTGGATCTCCCCCTGCACATAAACCTATGCATGTAGCAGTGTGCTCTGCAATGTCCTGAGCCCTAGCAAGTCACCTGAGACACCTCGCCTTTGTTCCTTCTGTCAGCAGACAGTTAATAAAGGTGGATAAACCATATCTACTATGAGCAGCTGCAAAATTTCATTTTAGTATTAAAAATAGAGATTAACAATATTTGTCCAAGTCTCAGACCTTGCACTACTGTTTTCTTTCCCATTCAGGTGGAAAAGCTGAACAGAGGTGCACTATCAGCATGAAGAAGTAGATGAAGTGAGCAGTATCTGATTTTCTTTAAGTTTGCCAATTCCTTCCCAGGAAGTTAAATGACTACAGCAGATTTTTTTTTCACAGAATATGGCAGTAATGGAAAAAAAATCAAAGGAAGGACTGTTGTATCATCTGCCTTGACTTTGGACCAAGGCTCAAACGTAATTTATTTTTCTGCAGAGCACAGAGAGCATTAGGCACTCTAAAGTATAAAAGAGAGAAAAATTGCCATTTCTACCGGTTGTCATTAGAACACTGAACCACTTAAGGTTTTGATGGTGGTTTCATCCTGCTATCAAAGTATCTTGTGCAAATTTTAATTGGAATAACCCGTGGCTAGACCAAATGAAAGAGAAAGGGCATTTTCTTGTAATGCAATAAGAAGGGGACAGCTTCATTTTTAACTCTGCTGGGATTAGATCTATTCTGAATTTGTTCAGGGAAGTCATGTTTGTTTTCTGGACTTAAGAATCACTTTCTGTCCTTCTGTTGAGCTTGACCTCAAAAGTAAGTTATGTTCAAGGATCTCAAAATATTTCAAAAATTAAAGGTTATTCCTTGAATAACTGAAACTTATTGAGATGGTTTATAAAGATTTATCTCCAGCAGTTTAAATTTATTTCATTTTTTATCATTCACATACTGATACATGTTGCAGTGAAATCTAGAACAAATTAAATTAAAAGGTGGTCCAGAACTGCCAGGGGGGAGGGGAAGGGGCGGGGCGGGGGGGGTGGGAGGAAGAGCAACCTCTTTGATTGTACCTGCCTTAAACCAACTGAACACAATCTTTCTAAATAATCATATCTCATAGCTTAAGACAACATGCATAGAAAGCTGTGAAAATTGGATTCTGTGGGAAGGGCAGTAACATAAGAAAGCACTCTGAGCACCTCTGAATATTCTTATGAGGAAAAAAGCACCTGTTCTGACTTACTGACTGCTCTGACTCACTGAGTAGATCGTGAGCAGTCAACACTTAGAGGATCCAATTCATATTACATTATCAAACCTCAACCCCAGCACATGCCCTAGGCTGTAAATATCACACTGAAAATTAACTTTCCTCATATCAAGTTTTTCGAGCAGAATCTCCACATTACTTTTATTTTTATCGTTACCTGAATCAGGATGAGTACAGTGATCCAGCATGAATGTAAAGAAGTTGGATAGCTGAGTATGAAAAAGAAAAGAAAAAACACATTGATCAGTTTAGGTGATCCAACAAGCATTAATATCTTCTTTATTACTCAATTACTTGCAATTTCCCATTTAGGGGGATCGAAGTCACTACTGTATATTTCCCCAATTATCAGCCTGCAATGACACAATTTGTGTCCTACTACAAAAATAGCTCCCTTTCCTTCTTTGATATGAATTCACAATTGACATTTTATGAAGACATAAAATATTTCAGGGCTGTGTCAGTGCTGCTGACATTTTTGGGTGTAATTCATCTTGCCCGTCACCCAGACTATTTGCCTAGACTTCCTTCACAGTCAATAGAAACAACTGCTACAATGCATTGAACTGACTTTACACACAGGTGCTAGGATGAGCACAAAGGCCTGTAAGTTCCAAATTTCCTGTATTGACCCTAAGGAAGCCTGGGCTGACATGCTGAAACACTGATATCTCTGTTGCACATACGTTGCCTCACAGACACAGTTAAGATCACCCATAGTGATCTGCAAATGACCTGCAATCCCTGGCTAACAGAGCTGCTATACAGGAACCTATACCCTAGATATGCTGTATGGGCAGAATGGTGTCCTGATGCCCATGTAGTTACATTCACCTGTATGTCTGTGTATGACTACACACAACTTAGTTCATGCGTCAGGCAGGGAATAGTTTTATTAATCAGGACCTCACTTTGTAGGAAGAAATCACCGCATACCCGTTTTGTTTGTGCAACCACAGTCCTGGGGATAACATAACTGCTTGTACAGGAAGAATGGAAGATTACAAACCTGTAGTTGATCCTGTTCATCAGCATATTCGATTGACTGAAAGATAGTGAGGGAATAGCGGCGCCTCATCTCCAGCCGGGCCATCGTAAAGCGGTACCACTTCTGGATGAGGATTGCAGCTCTAATGACTGTCAAAACAGAAAGCAGTGGAGTACACACAGATGCAGGGTAATCTACAAGGAAAATATGCATGCTGCCTTTGCAGAATTTCACAGACAGATGACAAGTTCAGCCCATTGTGCATAGTCAACAATAAGATGGAACCAGGTAAAAGTGAGACTGAAAAAAAATACATGATGCCTTTACTGCTTCTTTCTTTAGTCACAGATCCCAAGCTGGCTGACTTGCTCAGACCTAAGCTGTTAGTAACCTTCCCCACTTAATTGCCTTGAAGACAGTACACAGGTAAGAAGTCAGTCATGTTCAGCTGATGGGCACTATATGGGTTTTGGGAAGGTGAGGAAAGGAAGAAGAGTTTAGCCTATCAACAGAATGTATTTCTTTTATCAAGCTGCAGTAAAAAGCTTTGATTTTGCAAGCTGCAACATGAACAACCATACAATGACAGTATTTTCAACAACCTCTTCTACCAGAAAGTCTTTGTCTGCAGAGCTGCCATCAGCAAGGCAGCAAAATTCAAATCCTAGGATAAAAAGTTAACAAATGTTATTGAGGGGCAGAGTATGTTGCTTAAACAAACCAAAAGGCAACCAGGTATATTTTTGGCTAACTTGGTTAACAAAAGAACACTCACCCCAAAAATTCAATGGAACATGCCAGAAGACTATTTTTGACTATGTGCTGAATATGCATTCCACTCAGCATTTTAAGAAGCTATGTCTACTATTGTCTCAGACTGGAAAACTGGTGGAAACTTCACTGAAGGACAATCATCAAGACTGCAGGCTGGAGGAAGAAGCCTGCTGCCTACAGGCCTCATTCATGCCAGAAATAGAGCACATTCCTTTAACTATTCAGATAAAAGTTTATTAAGCAGAGCCAACATCTGATGGCACAAAGGGGTCCTGGGGTGGACACTGTCCTGCACTGCAAAACAGTAAAGAAAAGCTCTGTACTACAGGGACAACAGTATACACCAGTCAATTATTGTAACTGATCTCAAATACCAGGAATTTTTATACTAGGATGAGTGGAACGTGAGTGAGAATAGTTTTTTTCTTAAACTGATAGTTATGCAGGTAAGGACAAACATTAATGGGAAAGTGATTCTATTAATAGATGTATAACATTAAGGAAACCTTTTTATAAAAATGCTTACAGATACCATAACAACACGTTGTTTGCTCATTTTACCATTAATGATTATACAGTATAGTTAAAGTGGTAAAATTTTCTAGTCTAGACAAGACTAAAATCCATAAAGACTCCCATCCTGTAGATATTTCATCCACCCTAGAAAAATCCTCCTGCCTGAAGGAAATGTGATCCTTATATGACTAAGAGCATCCTTCAGACCCTACAAAAACTCTGAGATCTCTCTTATTTTCAGTTCTTTCTGGAAGTCCCCACTACTACAGACCTGAAATCCTGACACATTACAGCACGGCTGTCACCAACATTTCTGTTTAGAAGAGTACCTAAGGGGCAAAGTGCAGTCACCAGCACAGAAACTGATTTCCAGCATCAGAGCCATTAAACTTCCCATTAAAGCCCCCTGGGTTGCTTAATGGTCCTGAGCACTTAACATGGCACAGTTCCATTGCTATCACATAAGACAGAAACATATCAATCACTGTGGTTAATGTTGCAAATCTAACAGAATGTTTCCTGTATTTATTTTTTTTAATTGTACTTATTACAGCACTGTTATCCTCAGGACTGAATCAGAACATTATTTTCACACTAGGCTAAACTGCATCTCTGAAAAAAATTGTTATCAGTTGCAGAAGGTCTCTACACCAACATGTATCTGTTAAATTAATGTTATTAATGCATTAGAGAAATGTACAGCCTCAGGCTGCAGATAGAATGATGGTTCAACATCACTTGACTACTGTTGAAGAGCAGAAAGAAAACCATCCAGCAATTCCAGACGACAAAACACAGTCCAGCAAGCACACAAAATCATAAGCCATCTTTGGGCTAATGCCCCACATCAGTGTGTGTTGATGGCTGTTGATCAAAAAAGAGTACAGCTCCTCATGCCCACTCCAAGCTTTTACACACTCAGAAATATTCCCAAGTAGCACATCTCCAAGGGCTTGCAAGGCACACGTAGGCACAGCATGCAAACCCAAAGTGGAAGGGCTGCCTCCGAGTTACAGGTAGGTCTGGGACTCTGGATGATCCCATTCTACTTTAATTGCTGTGATACAGCACTGATGCTGCTGTGGAGTAGCATCCACAAAGCTGAGGGCTGCTCTCAAACCACTCAGCTGGGATCCCTGTAGCCATGACTAAGTGCTCCTGCTTCATAGTCACCAGCTTCCTGTAACTTGGGTCCTGGCTTGGTAGCCAAAAAGAGACTTCCTCTTCAACCATGGCTGTTCAGCATAATAATGTCCTAAGACTATGCACAGTACCATGTAACATGGCTCTCTGCTGACCAATAAATTGTGCTTTAATGAAAAATCTTGAAAGAGAACACAAAGGGTCTGAACAAAGATCTGAGTGAATCCTGGAAGCCACCTGCCCGTGCAAAGACTGCTGAGTTCATACCAAGGTGGGGTATGATTAAAATGAGGGTGATGATCCATTAGTTTAATTGAACATTAACCAGGTCCTGTGGGGACTTTCAGCTGACAGCCTCAGTAATTGTCAGGGAGAATGCCAAGCCAGGCGCGTGGTAGGCCAGAAAACTGATTTTGAAGTCATTGTAATAGCTCTGCTTTATTACACTTGTTTTATAATTGGGGTCACCCAACAGCAGGGACATTGGGGTGGTTTGCCCAGGAATCCTGTGGTGTGAAAAGCCATAAAAAGTCCCACTCAATACCTTACCCCCTAAGCTTTGCCAGTGACAGGGCAAGCACAGAAACCCCTGAAATTTAGCTTCTGTCCCAGATGCTGTGAATCTTTTACAACCCAATCTGTCAGTGTTAGAGGTGGTCTAAAGCTGCTTCCTGACCTCACCCAGCATCTAAAAGCTATGCACCCTTTTAAAAAGAAAATAATTAGAAAAAAATTTTCCCTGAACAAGTATTTTGACAACAGGATGGGGGGAAAACGTTACCTTGCAATCCTCTTCTGGTGTTAGAGAGAGAACAACCACTTGCCCTGAAGACAAAGGCAACACTCACCATTCTCTGACCTTCTGTCAGCTACAGAACTGCTGCACCCCATGGTTCCAATAACGCTGCCCATCCGTTTTAATTGCTGCTGATACGAAGCATGTTTCCCTCAGCTGTTAGCATTATACACATTTCCTGTGTTGTTCCTTCAGTGATGAGGGCTATACTCCTTTGGGCTCCTGGGCTCTTCCTAGTACACCTAACAGGGATGAAATTGGGAGGAAGGGACAGGGAGAAAAAAAAAAAAGTGGTGCTTGACAACAAAGAATCTGAAGTACCTTCAGCACATAACAAATTATTGTACAGTACATCCTACACAAATTGGACCACACTAGGTTTCTTTTTCACATCTGATTACGATCAACTTGCAGTCAAGAGAAATTAACTCAGTAATTAATACAGTTTACTCCTTACATGTTAGCTTAAAGTTAATGTGCAGCAGTGATTTCTTAATCTGAAGAATAGCTATTTAAAACCTTATTACTAAGGACAAGGGACTATGGCGACACATTATTCTTCATTCTTGTGATTTGAAAATTAGAACTGCAGAATTTTAAAGATTTTAAATTACATCTGATAGTACTGCTAAAAAAACCCCAACCCTCAACCCTCCTAACACTCCATTGATTTGAAAAGTTGCCTTACCCCCCCATTTATCACTTTATCTCTCAGTGTCATCACCACCAAATTTACCAGGGCAGACAGTACCACAGCAAATCACTTCATTATCAGATTTCATTTAAATAAAATATCCAATTTTCCATTGCATTTCTATTGAAACAATCCAAGCAAAATATTTTGTTTCATTAAATAAATGAACAAAATACATTTTGAAGTGAAGTCTTTTGGGTTTTTCTCCTGGCACTTGCTCAACTCTTCACTAAATAGTATCATTCGCTAATGCAATACACTCTCTAATCAACAAATTCATATACAATTCCTCTGAGATACAAAATGGATCAATTTCTAAGCAACAAGAAATTCACTGATGCTCTTAGATACTGAACTTTGTTTTAGCTAAATATTTCTTATATGATCACGCTGACCCCTCTCTCTCCGTCTCCAGGGATACGTCTGACATCTAAATTATTTCATTTGTTGTTCTGTTTCATTGATATTCCTTTTCTTTTAACCTGAGTTTTAAAACAAAGAAGAAATTCATCAGCATAAAATGAATCCTTAGCTACTATTTTCCTTTGGCTTTACTACGAGAAATCAAAATAAAAGAAGGATACAAAAGAAAAAAACTCATAAATGCATAACTAGGTGATTTTCAATTTCAATAATTAGAATACATTCATAATTGTGGGACTATATGTGTTTTCTACACTTATTATTATGTATGATATCCTGTCATATCATGTTAATGTCACACAACTCTGTAGTTCTGGGACTATTTTTCAGGGTCCCACAAAACAAGGGTATCCTACATTTCAGCTGGGTCTGACTCCTTATCAGTGAGTAATTATTTCAGGAAAGAAGGAGTTTAAGGTTTTTTCCCCCGCAATGGACTGCTTTACTTCCCTCTGAAGGAGCTATCATGAAATTTAAAAAAAAAGTGCTCTTACATTAATTTTGAGCTACTCAATGGCTTTGGCAGCATCAAATACAGCACTGATATTGCTAGTACCTCAAATTTGTCTTCTCTCCAAACAATTCTTGCTCTCCTGGATACCATCTCCTCACTTTCCCTCTTAAGAGAATCTCAAGCCTTCATTACTCCATCTCAAACAAGCCAGCCATGACTTGAATTGTGATCTGAAGACTGGCACTAACAAAAACAAAAGCAAAACAAGATCTTACAATCTAAGTTTTACTGCAGCAAGACTCTTGATTAAAGGGCAGGTCAGCCTGTGCCCAGCAAGTGGGCAATGGGAGCCCCAAATAGAACCATCACACCTCTCAGGGCTCCATTCAAACCACAGCAAACAATGGGCCGACCCAAGAAATGGGGGGCTGAATCGTAATCATACCCTGCTTTCAATGACTTCAGCTTTCCTCCCAATCATCACCACTCTCCTCCACATACCTCTAAACTCATGGACTTCTAGAACCTCCTTGAGCAAAGAAATTAAAAGATAGAGGCATAGGGACAGAAATTTTATTGTGACAGCAGTAAATGAAAACTCAAACATACACTCAGAGCTTGGAGGAAAACTTGTACAGATATATCCTATCATTAAACTTCCTAAAAAGGCCAAATCTGGCCATCAAAGAGGTAGTCCAGGGGAATAATCATCACCTTCAGTCCCAAATATCTGCATTCAAAAATGGACAGAGCGAACATTCAACTACCTTTTCATGACGGCTTCTCAAGTGGCTACAGAGCCATCCTCACTGCCAAGCAGCATGCCCAGTCTCCAGGCCAGGAGAGTAATTTCTGTGAGCTACTTACTACACAGTGTAGCAGTGCCTGGTGAAGAATCATTTGCCATTACAAAATTCCCCCCCAAATGTTGGCTGATGAAAGCGAAAGCTGGGCTTTTACCAAGGTATTGCAAGAGACACAAAGTAGCTGGATGAGAATATAATAGCTGGATGAAAATATAATGCTGTATTAACACACTGGATACTATACTACTGATTTACCTTTAAGAGAGAATATGTCATGTTGACTAAAAAGCATGCATTCAATTTCTACAAGTCAGTGATCTGCCCCACTTTTAGACATAACTTCAAAAAATTGCTAGATTTGTCTCAGCTTAGCAAAAAAGCAAGTTTTGTGATAGACAGGCACTAAAAGTACAACCTATCCACCGAAACAAAATAAAATTCTTTGCAATCATGCCAATGGATGTGCACAAAGCTAAGCCAGAGTGGCACATGCTGCTCTTTCCTGGACAGGAGTCACTGAAGGTTACACACAGCAAGTGCTCAGAAATTTGGGGTTGAGAACCCGAGCTATTGAGAGCCTGATTTAGAGAGATAATGGCTCAGCATCATTTGGTCAGGATGTAATAGGTGCTGCCCTAAATCAATCATGCCTCCAGTTTGTCAGTCACATAAAGACCATCCTGTAAAGATTTATAGCTGACTTTTAATGAAATCCGACGGCAGGTTCTTTGGGCAGAGAGCCATCCTTTAAAGCACAACACCTTATCTTTTAAAATTATTTGAGCTGTGCTACTGGCAGACAAGTGTAAGCTGGGCTAAACCTGAGGATATGGGAGCCATACGAATAAGAGCCACCAGGATCTAAGTTCTTACTCTGCTGTCTTTTCATTTGTTTCTTACCTTTGATAAACAAAAATGAAAGGCTCCTCATTTTATTTTTGTTGGGATGGTGTTTCCATAATTATGCTACTTCCCCTAGAAGCTGTTTCAACAGCTCTCTCCAGCAGTGTGCCTCCTTTTGCTACTCACCCTTTCTCAATCATATTTGTGAATAGGTAGCTATGATCTCCTCCCATAACATGTCTTAGGAGGTACATGTACTTAGAGAGTTTTCTGCATAAAGATCAAATGGATGGATGCTTCTAATGACAGAGGCTTTAAATTTAAATGATCTTGCTATAATTTTCTGATTTTACTGTGACTCACAGATTTCCTTTAGAATTGTTTTCATTTGGATATTAAAACTACAGATACCACAGAGAAGCCATGACATGGTTTTGTGATGGATTTGCTTCTGTGCATTGCTTAGGACATGAAGCTGGCAAAAATAAAACACTGTAGATAAGAGAACCCAGGCTTTAAATCACAAACTTTTAATCACTCAGGTCAGAACCTGCAGTAGGACAGCTCTCCAAAACTATCTTGTTGGGATTGTCAAGGATGGGAATCTGGAGATGAGTTAAAGATCTCATTAGCTAAAAGACCCACCCTGCAGAAAGTAGAATGAAGCTTTCACATTCAACTAGCAGAGTGAAATGGAACCTGGCTATGGCACAAGAGCTGTAATTTTGACACCAACACTGAATTTGATCTGTCAAGGGGTTGATATGAGAACATCAAACAGAGACAAATCAATACGTGATAAGGTCTCCATCGTTTCACATCCATGGAACAAACTAACATTTCTATTAAGTGATTTTCAGTGATTATATATATGTGAAAGAAGGAAATGAGAAAGCCTCTTTGTTAACACATAATTTCATCAGCCTGCTCAGAGAAGCAAGGCTAACCTCAATATAGAGCTGATGGAATGATTGCTATCAGTGGTCGTGTTGATAGACCTTAGTGTTGGGGCCAGGAATCAATAGGGAACGGGATGCAGAAAGCCAGCAAAGCCTGAAAGAGAATAGGACGAAGAATAGGATGAAGTTTTAAGGTGGACTCATATTCCTCAGCCAAAAAATTCACTGCAAAAAGCAATAAAAGCAAGAGTAGCAAAGGTGTGAACATGTAGACAATTCAAGCAATCCCTGAGCTCAGGAACTGCATGCAACCCAAAGAGAATCTGTAGAAAAAGTGGTGGGAGAATGCCAGTTCATATTATTTATAATCAATAAAGAGTACATTTACACAAAACTTTTTTTTTGGGGGGGGTGCAAAAAATAAACAAAGCAAGAATCATTTTTTCATGCAGCAAGACTTTGGGCAGAATTGTTTTTAAAAAGAGGGGGAGTAGCGAATACAAATGTACATATGGGGTGCAGATCACCTTGAAGAATAAGCAAACCCATCATATCACTTTCCAGAAATGTTAAACGCCTCTAGGGGGAGATTCCTTTAGGCAACAAGGGGAAAACTGAAAATCCTGAAGCAAAGTTGGTTCTAGCAAAGTGAACCCAAGTGGAGCCTGAAAGTTAACACCCTTTAAGCAAAAAGCTGGATCACACACTGTCCTGCAGTTAATAAGCAGGGTCTTAATGACATCCTGAAAAAGCAAATATTCAGAATAAATATGTGTTGAAATCTGAGCCAGTTTAAAAATTAAATTCATGCTTCAGCATGGTTTTCATAAAATTTAAGTTAAGCATCAGAACAAGGTTCAAAAATATAATAAAAATTATATTTCTTAAAACAGAAAGTACATGAAATACAGTAGTCTCAAAGCTATTTGATCTCATCTGTACTCAGAAGTTCTGGATAACTGATTCAGTCCAGGTCAAACATTATAATTTGAAGCACAGTGATTTTTCTCAGGGTAAGATCATAAATAATGCCACATACATCTGTCATTTTGTCAATTTGCTCTTTAAATGTGAGCTAAATATATACATATATATCCCACCCAAAGATATTACCTTTTTTTCTTTCTGCTTCAGCAATACCGAGATTTTTTGCACAAGAGTACCTTTAGAAGATTCTTTTTTTTAAGAGAAAGCAACCCCTGAGGGGTGCAGCTCTGCAGAACAGGTGCTCCAATTCTCTCTGGGGCTCTGGAGCTCAGGAGCTGCAATGCACTTGCTCTCCACCTATTTATACAGCTTCCCAAGAGGAAATTTCTTGAATGCTGCTCTTCAGAAACAGTCAGGGGAAAATGCTGTTTTCATCGTCCAACCTGATGTGAAAGCTCATGGCTGCAGCCCTCCAGCTGTGCTGTTTGCGTACTGAAGAGCTGTTTTGTCACCATGCCTCCTGAATCTCAGGCAGAGAAAGGGATGGGCTGAAGTTATCTGCCTCGCATCTGAAGTCACATGATCTCTTTCGGCCTTTCTGCTGTGTTGAGGCAATGATTTGCATTTTAGCAGATCTAGCACACTGGAAAAAAACATAAGGCTGTCCAGGTTCTTCGGTTATCTGATGTGACTGGCATGGTTATGAAAGCCCTTAAGGAAAGAAATACTGAATTTACCACAAGGCATTGAATCTGCATGCAAGTGATAGAGGTGTTCTCCAAATCACTCAGTCATGCCCAGATAATGGGACAAGTATGAAGCACTCAGATCTTGTGTTGGGAAGCACTGCACTAATTCCTTCAGTTCATTTCTTCATGTGCATGCACGTGTTCTCACCATAAACGTGTGAATGGAATTCTGTGGACTCAGTTCAAGTTTTGGCTCATCTTCACCTTGTGCGACTGCTGGGAAGGGATTGAACAAGCTCAGAACACTGCAGCCTTGCTCTGGTCAGAAAGCCATGCTTTGAAATCAAACCCTGACATCCCTGACCCCTGGCAGCAGGTCCTGCATCTCTGCCCCAGCTCCTGGCCACACTGACCCCTGACTCTCAGTCACTGCACAGGGTCCCTAGGGAAGGGCAGAGCCATCATGGTGATTTCTTACTGCCCACTGCTCACACAGCAGCCCCTGAACAATCTGCTCCACTGGCAGTGTATGGATGGCACGGGGACACTGCGATTTTGAACACATACCCCACCAAACAACTCAAAACTGGGAGGTGTCAGTAGAAGCATGATTTTGTAATATCACCACCACAGTCCTGGGCCCAGTCCTCAGCATCACTTATGCTCATCAGGCCACCTTTCCCCCACTCCAAAAGCCAGGGAGGGGTTTCTTGCTGCTGTGCAGTGATGGAA
Organism: Monarcha castaneiventris obscurior; assembly: GCA_026261815.1. Classification (NCBI taxonomy): domain Eukaryota; kingdom Metazoa; phylum Chordata; class Aves; order Passeriformes; family Monarchidae; genus Monarcha; species Monarcha castaneiventris. Next base: position 34,307,258 of record JAMPIT010000566.1, on the reverse strand, counting down.
CAGAGCACAGCAGCCACTTTTGTGGGGTCAGGGCGGGGGCCTGTGGGTCCAAAGAGAACCACAGGTTATAAAGCATGCTGGGGTGGGAGAAAGCTCCTTGTGCATGGGCGCAAGATGAAGTTCACTGTGCCCCTTCCTCTGAAGCCTCTCCAGGTGATGGAGCCCCACTAGGACTGGATAGGAAGAGAATAGAGGCAAACAAAGTAATATCTTCATCCTCCTGCCCCTCCCCAAAGGTCTAATAATACCATAACATGTTATTTTCAGAATATTTTGCCATCAGTGTGGTGACAGTTCTAAAGGCATCAAGCACCACTCTGAAGGACAAAGTGATGAAATCCCCCTTAGAGACAGACTTTTATTAAGGTGCAAAAGACATTTAAAATGCCAAACCAGCAAAGCTGAAGACATTTGATTGACTGAGCTAGTCCTCTGAGGTTCTGGAGTCCAGGACACAAGTTTCCACTTTCAAAGCTGTTCCTCTCCTGTGGGACGAGACAGTAAATGGAAAGCATACCAAGCGCAATAATTCCACATGACCCAGAAGAGGTTTGATGTTTGTTTTTCTGGCAGGATGCACTTTCCCTGATCTTAGTTACAGTAGCTAATCTTTTATGTATGATCACGCTGCTCTGCCAAAATGCATGCAAGCAAAAATACATCACAACCTCTTTCCACTGCACTCCTGGGATACACATTATTTATAAACATTTACTGTACCTGATAAGTTCATCTATACTGGCATTTACCAAGATCTCTGCATAATGAAAGGCTACAAGGTTTGCTCCAATTGCCAATAAATCCATCAGAAACATTTCATCCAAGATGAGTGGGAGAGAGATAACCTTAGCAATTAGGTTCTTTAGGACATGTTTTCTTTTGTTTCTCATGGAAGTTCTTCGTCCTCTGTCTCAGTGATCTGACATGACTAAGCAACCTGATAAAGAGTCGGTGTTGCTGGACTGAGCCACCTCTCCAGTTACCTGTGGGGATCACGGTAACATGCAACTTGAGGAAACACAAATGTCCTTTCCAAATTAACCTTTCCCGATCAAGTCCAAGGAGACAACACCATTTTCCTTTCTACAAAGGGCAAAGAGAACATACCAGTCCCATCAACAAGGTCACACATACTGCTGCTGTGATACAGCAGTCATGTATCACACACACACTTAATGTGCTGAATAGAGTTTTAGTGATCAACAACTGCAACAGAAAGTAGGCCAAAAAATTCTGACAATATATGGTTGAGCAGTCTAGCATGACAAGAATGATGGTGCTAGTGTAGAAATCAGGGCATCCCTCTAAAAGCAGCCCTTCTTGATGTAATAGCACATATTCTGTTTTCCAAATACTTTGGAAACATTAACCTCCCGAGCAAGTCTTCATGCAGGCATTCCACATACATAATTCAAATTCTGCTTCAGGCTTATTTCTCAGAAGCACCCACTACAAAGTGATGTAACCAATATTTTTCAAAAAGAATCAAGATAATAATAGTTGAAGTGAATGTGCTTCTTCTAAGCTCTGACCACAGTTTCCCTCCTCTTGCCCCACCAAGCTTAAAGAAGTATTTTTATATGACCCAGCAAAGTATTTTAAAGTACTAGCCAGGGGACAAGTCCCTGGCTGAGAGACTTGGATGGCCAATCAGAGACAGAAAGGGAAAAAAAAAAAAAAAAAGACAAATAGAAAAAAATTAAGAGAGACATTAATGTCCAGAACAAATCTAAACTCTGTCTCAGTCAGTGAGATGACAGAAATCTGTGCTCACACATTAGAAGAAGTAGGTTAATTTGTGTGAACAGAAAAAGAAACGTTCCCCCACTGACAATTCTGGGTGAGAAGTAGCATCAAAAGTAGCATCCTTGGCAAAAAGCATACAAAATCAGAAATGTGAAAGAAAGGCAGCAGTAGGGCCTTGAAGTTCCTGAAGACCAAGAAACTAGACCAGAACACTATGAAACCATAAGGATACCCTCTGTAAAAAATGAGAACAATTTTTTTTTTTTTTAAAGAAAGTTTCCCAAATTATCAGATGAATGCAGATTATTCTGGGAAGCAATGACTAATGACCTAATTTGCACAACTCTACCTCGCTCACGTTAGCTTCAACCTCCACTTAGAGCTTATAGAAATGATAACTATCTATCTACAGCACTCAGGTTTTGACAGATCTTAGTAAAGCAGCATGAGGAAAAAGAAACTGGCATAAGAATTGCCTCACAAAAGCTTGATGTGCATTTTGTTGGTCTGGTGACCCAGAAGCTACACACACAGTGCAAACCCTACATCCTGATGCCTCACTGTCTCTTCCCCAAAGGGTTAAAGCCTTTAAATCAGGCTCTCCAGGTTAAATCAGGCTCTCCAGATCAGGAGAGCACACAGATTTGACTCACACACTAATGATCAGTATGTAAAAGGATTTTTTAAAAAAATGTTGATTGTTTTTTTAAAGACTAGAAACTACCAATTAATAACTGCAACCATCACATCCATGGTAGGGGTCAGCAAGTCTCTGGAAATAATTTTCTTCACCTGTATATTCATCTAATGCTTATTAGACTGCTTCTAATGAAAAAAAGGACAACATTTTCTACTTTATTATAGTAAATAAATCTACTGCTTCAGCAAAATGTTATTAATTTCAGGAGTCATGGAAACTACACTATTTAGCCACAAACAATGCACTGTTTTGCTTACAAGCAACCACACTTCTGAAAACTCCCAGACTTACCTTTTATATTCCAAATAATAACTTCTGTTTGTAACTTTTAACCTGTAAACATTGTACAGGTGCCTTAATTTGTGCTCCTACAAGCCACTCCCTTTGAAATGGGAGGCAAGATGCAGTATGGTGAGGACTGAGGTAGCACAAGTAGTGCAAAACCCCAGGTAAAGCACAACAGAGGGAAGATGGCAATTGTTGTGGGGTGGAAGAGGTGACAAGAAGGTCCATGGATGGATGGATGGATGGATGGATACCCAAAACTCCTTCTCAAGGCGCTGTTTCCCGCACAAGCCCCGAGCCCGAGCGGGGCCTGAGGCGCTGGGCGAGCGCGGGGCGCCCCCTGCCGGCGGCGGGGACTGCGGGGAGCCGCCCCCGGGCGGCCGCACACGGGAGGAAAACCCTCCGTCCTCTCCGGGGGGTTGGAAAGAGCCGGGCGCTCCTGGCTCTCACTGCCTTGTGTTTCTTAAACAGCCTCCTGTACCGAGGAAATCATCTACACCTCCCTGCCCTGCAGCACCGAGGCGCTTCCCATGGCCGCTGTGGAGGAAGTCCGCGCAGCCGGGCTCCCCCGGAGCAGAGGTGGATTTGCTGCAGCTCTCCCGGAGCTCAGCCCGCCCTTCCCACGCTCGGGCCACCCTGATGTGACACCCCAGCCCAAAAAGCCGTGTTCTCCCTCTGGGGGAACAGAACAGCCGAGCCTATCCCAGGAGCAGCGGGATGCGCAGGAAGGCTGGCAGCCCTTCCCGAAGCGGGGCTAGTGACAATGGCGTTGGGAGCACACGGGCTGAAGGCAAAGATTCACTGAACGCATTCGGTATGCGTGTGCCGAATACACGCAGGAGAAGGGAGGGCTCCCTGTAGCGTGGCCCGCACCCCCAGGGTCGCTGCCTGCCCCTGTGCGCCGTGTTCGGCCGGGCAGAGCGGGGCCCGCCGCTGACCCAACACAGCTGCACGGAAGCCTTACCTGGAGCTGATTTACCCCTGTCACTGCCCCTCTGTGGTTATCAGAAGGGCAGAAAACGCATTAGGGTATTTTTAAATTACTACATTTGTTCTTAATCAGCCAACAATTAAAAAGAAAATACCAGACTTTTCACCCAGGGAAGGCAGCGTAGCCAACATGTCGTCGATAGAGGCAGTGCAGCGATCTTCGCTATGCGTGGCGGTTCCATAGTGTAGTGGTTATCACGTCTGCTTTACACGCAGAAGGTCCTGGGTTCGAGCCCCAGTGGAACCAGCGCCAGGATGTTAGTTTTTTTTCTTGGCTCACGGTGAGTTTTTCATAATTTCCTTTAACGCGACCAGTTTCGGTTTAGCTGTTTCCTCCACAAGACGGGGAACCTCCTGAGCAGTTAAAGAAAGCGCGGGCCCGCCGTGCGGCCGAAGCGGAGCGCTGTGTTTCCACGGGAGCAGAAAGGCGCCTCAAGTGGGAAAAAACCCTGCCTGTCACACGGGATCCTTTCCACAGGCTGCAGCCCTGGCAGGGAACGGCCGCCTTCAAGAGGAGCCTTCCCCTGCCAGCGCGGGAGAGGAATCCCACCTTACCGGGGTCCCTCGGAGGGATAACCGAGGAGCCCACGGAGAGCAGAGGGGAGAGGCAGCAGCCTGTGCCTGCTCCCAGGCAGCGAGGGACAAAGGCAGTGGCGAGGTCTGCAGCCCATGCATCCCCGAGGAGTCCCACCGGGACAGACTGGAGCGTGGGTCCTTTCATCCCTGTGTTTGGAGAAGTGTTTGAGCGCTGGGGAAAGGCCAGCGCTTTTCACAGCAGACTGCTAGCAAACACGGTTAACTCCATCCGTGTTTTGCCCTGTACTGTGTGTATCGCTTTTATTAATTGGGAAAGAAAGAGCCATCTCAGCTTGCCTCGGAGCAGCTTCACTTTTAAATTATAACATGCTGACTCATTTTGCACGTGCAAGGCTTTAGAAAAGGGTACCCTCTGGGCATGGGTGCTGGCACGGCATCGGTCTGCGTGGGAGCCCTGTCGAGTGCTGAGGATAAAACGTCTCTGCAGGAGGAGGAGGAGAAGAGTCCCTGAGCTCCTCTGACCTGGAGTCAGCTCTTGAGTATCTTTGCAGGATCAGAGTGGGAGGGTGTGATTTACCTATCTTAAAGATTAAAGAGAAAAAATTGGCTTAACTTACTTCAATCGGAGACTTATTAAGAAACTTACCTTCATCATCATCATATTAAGAAAACTATTAACCTTTGTCAGTGCTTGTTCTCACTAAACAAACACTCTGGGGTACGGGGAAGCTGCAGTTAGATTGCAGATAGAGATTGCAGACCAATGCAGGGACACGTGGGCCAGGTCGCAAAAGCTTTTTTGGGTGGAAAGCAGCCATACATCCCATAGTTAGACTTGCCAGGCCCAGGTCGTAACATTAACACCATACTGATGCTAAGGGCCTGTGCATCCTGCAACCTGAAAGTGCAGAAGTACTCAGATCTGGCTTTTCTCTGCCTGTTTTGCTTAGCAGTGTGTGTGCAGCCCACAGGAGGTGAAGCCAAAGCAATGTGGTCCCACATCTGGGGTAAACTGTCTCCCACAGCCTGGCTGCTTCCAGGATACAGGCTCAAAGCTGAGTCAGACATAGCTAGACTTCTCCTAATGTAGGATATGCAAGCCTTTGGTGCGGGTACATCCCATTTAATAGGGATGGTGATCCCATGGTGCCTACCCTGCCATTGACAGCCAAAGCACCCCCAAGTGCATGAGTTACAGGGAATGGGCCTGGGCCTGGGAGTCAGCACTGTGTAATTATCTGCCTCATGTTTCCTTACATTTAGGAAAAGGTCTCCATTTCAGAAGACTACTTCAGCTTACATTTCAGACTTGTAAAAATAATATTTTATTCCGAGAGCCATATCCTAAATGTGTGTTGACCGCTGCAGCTCCATCCATTTGAAGGGGCTCCAGCTCCTGACTCAGACTCTGAAAGCGTTGGCAGCCTTGCCCTCTCTGCACATCAGTATCCTGCTTCTGAGGATGTCCATGGTTCACGTGTACATGTCTAAATGTGTGTTTTGTACGTTCCCTTACTGTGCTAAAACAAAAGTGTGCCAGTCACGCATTCCTGCTGAGACACTGCTCGTCGTGTGTGTTCAGCTTCCAGGCGCATGGATCTGTGCGTGCTGCTCCGATGGAGCCGTCTGGCACTCTGACTTGGGGAGAAACATGACACTGCTACGTGGGGTTGCACTTCTCTCTCACACACGAGTACTTTTGCCTCCTGCTTCCCCTCCGAGGCCACACACACATGCTACCACTCAGACTAAAAGCATCTCCATGGCGCAGGGTGATCTCTGTGTTTTTTCCCATAATCTGGCAGAAGAAAACACATCAAGATTTCTGAGGGCTATGAAAACAGCAAAATTTCTTAGATACAATGGGACATGAACTACAGCTGGAGAAGATGTATAGACAAAAGAGTGAACCTGCCCAGGCAGTTCCTATTTTACATAGCAGTGGGAATGTTACCAAACTGTCTTAATTTGGGCCATTTGTACTAGTCTCAGTTTTGTTCTGTAATCAATGCCAGACTGATCTTTATTCTTTTTAAAATTTTATTTTTCTTTCTTATTCAGGGCAAATATAGGCATTTCTGGTGCTATGTTATGTACTGACCATTAAACTTTTTCTGCCTTCTGTACGTGAAAATATTTCTGTGCTTGCTAAGAATTAACTACATGATCCATTTAGCAATGCTGTCTGCAGTGGCAGCGTGGTTTTTCTATTTACAGTTATTAAAATGAAGGATTATCAACACCATTAGACACAGACTGTCAGAACTGCATACAATTTCTATAGAGACTTTAATTTTAATGCTCTTCTAATTTTCATGTGAAACAGTTTGGTTTTTTGAATGCTATAGACCCTTTTTTAAACAAAGGCTGCCTTTGCTTTTGTGTGGAGGGAGTTTTATAACTGGGCAGCCACCAATCTGAAGAGTATTGCTTTGGACGAAATGTTCTTTGATAAGAGCTGTGCTATTTCTTAACACGTTCCCTGAGCTACTGTGCATTTCTTACACAAAATCAAAACGTATTTGAAGGGTGGGGTTGACCATAAACCAAGCTGATTTAAAACTGCATGTGGTGATCAGAGAGAATTTGGCTTTGCTTTTCTTTAAAACATTGTAGGTGATTTCTCTCTGTGTGAATAGCTCTCCTTCACTGTGACCTGTCCTTACGAGACCATAAGGTGAGAGGCTGAAGCTCAGGTCTGGTTTTCCAAGAGATATGTGGATGAAGGTATTTAGGGATTTTTAAGCTGGGATTTTCAAACCCACGAGATTTAGATACCAACTGCTCATCAATGCAGAGAGGGAATAGGTGTCTGTCTCCAGCAGCTCTGGAAATCTCTGTCTCTGGGGCAGCCCATTTACACTGAACAACATAAAAAAGATACTTAGAGCCTGAAGGGAGATGCTGCACTGCAGCAGATGCCCAGAGCCTGCCCTAGTACTGTCAATGGATCTCATATTTCTTTCATTCGTGGCTGGACCTTCTGGTGAGTCTCACTGCTGTGAGATGGGAACAGCAATGAGCATGAGGCCTCTGTCAAAAAATCAGGAGCAGCCCCCTGCCCTTAGAAAAATGATCCCTCTCCTGGTGCCTGGGATGAGCTGCCCCACTTGCTTGCCCTGCCATGCATTGATTCTCCCCCAGGGTTTGGGGTGAGCTGGCCCAGGTCCATGAAGCAGAATGGCCATGTCTGTGCAGGGGTCTGCCTGTGACAACCCTCCTCTCCATGTAGGTGGGGTAAAGTGGGAAAAGAGTTGGACTGAGGAGGTTAAACACCTCGAGGCTGAGCAAAGCCGTGAGCCCCTTGGTGGGAGACTCCTGCCATCCATGTCACATACCCTGGTGAGTCTGGCATGTGTTGACACTGGAGGTGTGACTGCAGTGGGATGCTGTACCTGACAACACATTTACAGGGCATTCCAAATTTGTGGGTATCCAAAGGCAAGTGAGATGAATGCTGTCCAGGGTACTGTTTTTGAAAAGCCAGCATCCTTGTTTGCACAGCATTTTTGAATGAATATAGACCAGAAAAGTAGAGGCACAGCGGGCTTAACTCAACAGCAGCCTATGTGATACAAGCAGTGCTTTAATCTATTCCCAGTGCATACAATCTGAGATCTCTTGAAACAAAGCAAGCTGCTTCTGAAGCAATTGCTTTCAAAAATGTCCATTAAAAATTCACTGCTAATTGCAAATAATCAACAGAGATTGCAGGAACAGGTGCAAGATCCACTGGAATCACTAGCAGTCTGTTTTTATTTTGAATCAGTCATTCTAAAATCAAATCCTTGATGTAGGCTGGTTGAGAGGATACTGTAGGTAGAATTGTTAGCAAAGAGACGTTTGCATTTTTGGTTTGAGATCTTTGCAGCCTAGCAAGTAAACAACTGAGAAATGCTATTTTTGTTTGATCTTCTAATTGCAGTTTTCAGCCCTGTGCAATTAGGTGACTGGAAGGCCAGGGCAGATTTCTACACACAGCTATTGTTAGGAAAGGCATTGATAGTGTAGAGGTAAATAATCGGGATGGAAGATAATGAACACATGCTAAACAATATATGCTACCCATCTTTTATAAGCATTAGGCATCTGCATTTGAGTAGGGTGTGTATGTGGTTTGCATGTAGGTATATCCTGGTTTATTTGGACATATGTCTGCAAATACAATCAGATTCACACTCAAGAGTGTCAGTACCTCAGTACTTGTTGCCTTCTAAAAACTGTTACAGATGGCACATCCTCTAGGATGGAGTTTGACAGTAACAGTTGTGTGGTTGGCTTGATGGTGCTTGATAAAATCAGGAGAATGGAGGAGAGTAAGGTGCTTAGGCAACGCTTAAGTTAATCTCATGCCTTCCCATCAAGCCAAGCATTACACTAAGGAGCTATTCACAACAGAGGAAGGCAAAGATGCAGTTCAAGATGGGAAGCGTCCTGCTGTCTCTTCTTTTCTGGTACAAAGGTATGCACTTTGCCTCCTGAGAGGCGCTTTCAGATATCCCTCTTTGTGTTTCTTGTTTCAGCCACGCTTTTTTTTCTGCCAGGGGCTGTGGGGTACAGAGCAAGCTCTTCTCTACATTCTCATGGAAACATAATAATTCGGGGAAAGGCAAAATGTGGAGGAGATGTGTAATTTATGTACATGAGTGAGCAGCATTCTTACAGATCTATGAATATTCAGTAGTAAAACTCTGTTTCAAAAAAATAATTGCAGTGTAAAAAAATTGCCATATAATTTGTCAAAATATGAATTTGCAAAGAAAATTGTAGTGCAGCTGAGCCAGTGTGTAAATAATAATGCTGATTTGAAAAATGAGGTGCAGTGTAACATGAAAGACTGGCCCTTCATTAATCAAAACTCTTGATTAATCAAAAACTGATTATTTTCTCTAGCAGCAAGACATTGCTGATGAAGATTGCCTTTTTTCTTAAGGCCTTTCCAGGTATTTTGGCCTGGGAAAGGCTTCCAAAGACACTTTTAGAACAAAAAAGCAATTTATAAGTCTAGAAAATGGGGAAGGTATTTATCAGTTTTGAGGCTTTCTCATACTCATTTTTCAGAAAAGTAGCAACAAAAGTAGATTAGTGGGAGCTAGAAGGAGCCAGAAAATTTAGGGTCACAATCTCCTTCCATTTTAATTCACCCAGCTGTAGAGAACAAGGAGATAATTTCCTGGTTCATATTTAAATTTGTGGCTTCATTGAAGCCAGTGGCAAAGCTGCTTTTTTCTTAAATCAGGCTGAGGGTTGCTCTTGGTAAGTGCTGGGCAGTGTCTACCGACACTAATGTGTGACTCAAGTATGGTCTGTCAGGGTGAGGAACAGATTAATCAGACAGTCCAACTTTTCTCCCGTGGGTGTTGAATTCCGAGTGTTTTGCTATGTCTGGTTTTTTCTATCTTTCTCTGTTTCCATTGAATATTTTGCTCCATCAAATTTCATGGTAGTAGAATAATTGCTCCTTCACTAGCCATGCCTTCACTTCATCTTGTTATGTTTGGCTGTACCCAGCTCTGTCTAATTAATAGGTCTTTCTTTTAATCTCCCAGCAAATATTTGTACGTTCTCCTTGTACCTTATCTCTTCACTCTCCTTTGTTTCACTTGGGAAGATTACTGGTGCCTGAGCTTCTAGGAAGAGTGTTTTTATACAGGCTCCAGCATTTTCTCCCCTATGGGTGGCATAACTGCAATTAGTCCTTGGAATAAGTTCATATACCTTGCTCTGAATCCCAGACACAGCTTGCTTTAAATAGACACCCACACATCAGGATATTTTTGGAGAGCCTGCAGTGAAAAATAAGTTGCAAGATCACTTTCCAGGCATCACTCCTTTGGTATTTAATTTATTTTCTTAATTTATTGTATTTCTTACTTTACTGTTTTTCTCTGCTTCGTGGTCTAAGTGTCCTCTTGGAGATAAAAAGAGAGCAGCCCAGGTGCCCCTCACACTCCTGCCTCTCCCAGCATGAAGGTGCCTCTAGGTCAGCCCTCGGAGCTACGTGCATTGATGCCACGATAAGCTGCTTAGCTTATTTTCCCTGCCAGAGCAAGTGGCTTAGAGGAGCACCCACTGCTCCCACAACAGCCCCTGAACAATCTGCTCCACTGGCAGTGGATGGATGGCATGGGGACACTCCTCTAATTTTTTTCAAATTATTTAAGCTTTTTTCAAATATTGTCACAACAACAAAAAAAAAAATTAGTGGAACCATTATGGAAAAAGAGAAATTAATATGAATTAAATAGGTGTAATTTTGATTACTTAAATGTGTTTTTATTGCCTTCAAATAAATACCAGTAAATACTAAATGAACCACAATACAAATGAATGAAAATGAAAACCTAATGAAAAATCATTCAAGTAAAGAAAATTAAATAGAAATTAAAAAAATACAACTGTGAAAATTCCCCATAAAACGAAGGAGGAAAAGAACAGCCGATTTTAAGCCTGAGAGAGAAGGTTAAGACAAGGCATGAGACGTGCCCTGTGCAGGCTGATGCTGGTGCTGGGTTTGTGGCTCTGAGCGAGCCTCCCAGTGATCAGCACAGATGAGTGTTGGCAGGCTGCTGTGTGCCGGGGTGTTGGTGCCCTGCTGCCGGGGCCACAGTATCATCCACAGGAGATGCATTTGGACCAGCTTTAGGGTGTTGGAGTCCCTGGATGGGCACCCTGCTTTCACCGTGTCTTCGGGTGGACACGGATCTCTGCGTGTCCTGGGGGCCCCTGCCTGCCGGCACAGCTCCCAGGGACCATTCAAAGCCCACGCTTTTTAGAAATAAAAGCGCTGTTTGCACAACACACGGCCCCGTGGAGCCTGCCCGGTGCGGCCATGGAAAAACCCCGGGGGGAAATCAACAGCAGCAATCACGGAGCGTGTGGGCAGGGGAGCGGTGCTTGCCAAGGGGGTCTGGGGACTGGCCACAGCTGCAGCAGGGGCCCCTGGGGCCATCGCCTCTGGCACACGGGCGAGGAGGGATGGGGACAACGCCACGGATGTGGCAGCTTCCCGAAATGCAGCTTCTTACGGAGGCTGGTGCAACCCGATGTGAGTCACCTCACTCGCCTGGCACGATTTTCAGGGCTGGGAGGTAAAAATAGCCTAAGTTAATAATATAGCAAGGCACAAACTAGCACCCAATGGGCACTGCAATGCTTTTTTCAGTGTCTCAACCCTCTCTATTGCTTACAGGCTGTTACCTAACTCTGCTTCCTAACTCTGCTGTCTAATGTGGTGCTCAGGTTAAAGAGGGCCTTTCAGAAAGCATGATAAAACCAGTGCCACTCATTCCAGCCATGCCTTTCATTTTTGTGACTTTTTGGAGCTTTTCTGGGGCTCCAATCTTATTTTCCTGGGGTTCAAGCTGTTTTCCTTTCCCCTACCCCATAACCCTCAGGTGCCTAAGGGAAGCAGGTGCCTGTCCATGCAAAAGGAGCCATTTTGCCCAAAAAGCAGTGCTGCATCGTGGGGGGATTGCTCTCCACTGGGAGGAGAGAAAATAATTTTACCTGAGTGCTGTTAGACTGAGATGTTGCTTACAGAGATGAGAGAAAAAGTTAACTATTTTCCAGCTGAAGCTTCTAGAACATCTATAAAATAAAGTCATCAAAATTTTCCCCATACTTTTCCTGCAATGATCAGGTTTATGTGAACTTATTCCAGTAAATCGAGTGACTGACATTTATTCTGTGTTCTATTTTATTTCTCTCTTTTCATATTTATAATGTGCTTTCTCATGCTTGTATATCTGTCATTAATTCCTACACTAAAAGATGACTTGCTGCTGTGACTTTATGGTCAGGATAGTGAATATGATTTCTCAGAGTTACTGTATTGAAATGTGCTCAGCCTTTGGCAGTGTTACTTCTGCCCACACTTATCTTCCTCCTTTTTTTCTCTCATTTAATCACATTCTTAATGATTACAATTTTTCAGTTACCTGTTCCTGTCATTAAAATGCCAGCAGCGAGTTTCCTTGCTATTGATTGCCCCTTTTCCCAAGTAGCCCTAAGCTGTGGCTATTGCTTTATCCAACTTCCACCTCACCTCGGCACTCCAGGTCTACGTCTGCCAGCTCTTTTCTTTCTGCCCCAAACCTGGACCAGTTCCTGGAGTATCACTTCCTTCATCCTGCTCAGCAGGAGGGGCCAAGTGGAGACATCCCAGGACCTGGGCTCCAGCCCAGCCTCACCAGGACAGGTTCCCTGGCACAAAATCATCCCCTGGATCTTGTCCCAAGCCCTGGTCCCTAAATCCTGTGCTGTGGGATAGCATTTGTGCATGGCAGTGCTCTGGACACGGCACACTGCAGGGTGGGATGAAGGGACAGGAAAGGCGCATGCCTTATCTCCCTGCCTCCCACAAACACAGATAGTAATTTATTTCACTGAACTGATGGTTTGCTGAATGTCCTGGGGGGCTGTAAATAGAACTCTTTTCTTTTTAGTGTTTTGGGGCTTTTTTCAGTCCTGTGCTTTTAAAACAACAGCCCCTGGCGGCCGTGCAGGACTTATGACTGTCCCTTGAATTGCAGCAATTCGTTCTGTCTGACCTACAATTACCAATTATCTTTGTAACCTTCCTTGAAGGCAAACATGCTCACTATAAAAGCATGCTGCCCATCACATTTTTGGACTATTGGCAGCCAGCTTTCCTCTTCATTTCCTTTGTAGGACAGGGCCCATCACAGCTGTAAACATACCAATATATCAATTACTATGTTTTGTGGCCAACTGCAGGCAAGGGCATCTTTTGTTTACTTTCCCCTCACAAGGCCGAGGGTTATCAGGCTGCACTGCCCAGGCAGGGCATTTGGCCATCCACTGCTATTCTTACCCCAAGCCAAGCCTGCTGCTCCCCTGTGCCATGGTTGGATGGCTGAGCCCCTTGTGGGAGTGAGCCCTCAGCAGTTCACCTCTCCGAGCTGAAAAAGGCAAAGCTGAACTCCAGTTTGACGTGTTTAAATCAGCAAGTTATGCTGTGAGGGGCGGAGGTGCCCAGCCCAGCTGGGACAGGCAGAGGGGCAGCACGCCAGCACCTGTGCCCTGGCACTGCCTTTGCACTACTGTGCCTTGCGGGGCTGACCCAATAAAACACTGCATTGACAAAAGGGCTTCTGTGCTTGAAATTCCCACCCTTGCTTGATTTGCAGTGCTGTCCCCCAGCAGAGGAGGCTGAAAGCCCTTGAAGCCACTGTGGTAGCTCAGAGCAGGTACCACTGGCTGAGTGCAGCCACCTATGCAATGCTGGGTGACCTGGGGAGGACGATTTATTCCTGGTGGCTAAATTGATGCTACCATACACCCACCCACCTGAAATCTATTCATTTTTTCCTGTTGTTTCACTCACAGCTGTTGAGTTTCCAGCTGCATGTGTCAATGGCATATTACATTTTGATCTTGACTCTCAAAGGGGAGGCCCATTGAAGGGATCAGCATGGCCACAGAGCAATACCCTATATCATCCTGGTAACTCACATCCCCTTTCCTCACCCCAGGCATGCAGTGCTCAAGAATAGGCCTCACCACACTATAGTCATGGAGCTTAACTTCCTCAGGTTAATGGCTGGACTTGATGATCTTAGTGGCCTTTTCCAACCCCTTTTCTAGGCCAAAGTGCATTATACCACCATAAGAAAACCCCAAAACAACACAAAAAACTTTTCTCCACAAGATCAGTCTTCTAAAGATGAAAATAAAGAGCTGAACCTGCAGCCCTGTGAGGCAGGAATTGCTGGGAAATGGGAGCACACAGCAGGCTGTGATGGCTGGGGAGCTGGGATCCCAGATGTCAGGGTAAGGAAGCCCTTGCACCTGGTGCTCCTGGAGCAGGGCACCTGTCCTGCTGGGAAAGGACCCCACTCTATAGGCCAGAGGGGCAGGAGAGACACCTGCCAGGCTGGATCTCATGCCCCAGGTGCCAATGCCTCTCTAGCACTGGCATCAAACAGAGTACAGGGCAGGCAGGAGAGGCAGGCACTGCATTGCTTTTATTGGCAAAGATGGTACAGATTTCTTAAGTGATAAAATCTTGGTTTCTATTGTACTGACAGACAGCATTAACTTAAACCAATTTCACACTCGTTTAAGTCAAACCTCTTTGCCCCATGTGGCACAGCACAGGGGTGGCCTTGGGTTTGCCCTTCTGCCTTGATTTTCTCATTGCACAGTGGAGTCCCAGGGCTTGGCTTGGTGACATTTGTGCTGGGAAAGGTGTAGTGCAGTGTTGTGTGGGGTCCCCAGACTACGCTTTCCAAGGTGTCTGGAGATGTGCAAGCACGTTTTCCTCCTGAGCATGTTGGGCTCTGGGTGCCCCCTGCTTCCCTCTTGGGCCTGACTAGAAGCCACATCTCTTTATTGTAGACTGACGTTTACTTCTTCTGCCAGGGCCAATGCCTTGGGTTAATGTGGTAAGTTCCTGATGGCAGAAATGCTGCTCTGGGACTCTGAAGCACAGGAGACAATCCCTGTGTCAGAGAAAGGAATTTAAAAAATTTCTTTATCATTTTGTTTTTAGAGGCCTTTCTTTTAGACTCATGATACATTTAGACTCATTGTCACACCCAAGGAACAGTTGCATTTCAGTAATAAACTTTATATATAGTTTATATTTCAGCTGATTATAATTGCTCTGTGAGTCTTTTGAGATGAAACTTGCTATAGAAATGTGAGATGTAAATTCCCAGCGTTAGCTGGAGCTTCCTAGGCTCAGCAAAGCGACAGTGCATGAATGAATAAATCATAACTAGATTTCAGTGAATAATTCAGAGTCTAATTCATTTGGTGAAAAAATCCTCTTTTCATATTCACAAAACCTCTGGAGATGGCAGGTTTCTCATAGCTTCTGTATGCAAGTTTTTTACCTGCTCAATCATTTGTTCCTTAGTGGCTTGTAGACTCCCTACAGGTTTTGAAAACCTGATGTTTGACATTTGACTTGTGTTGATGAGTTACCAGCAGTCATGGGATTACTTTTTTCAATATTTATTTTCCTAGCTGTTTGGGAAATATTCTGCCAGTCTAAAAACTATTTACATACTCTGCTTTGGACATCACTGTGAAGCAAGAAGAGCCTTTTCAGTAAGGAAAGTGCTCATAAAAAAGCCATTGCTCAGTAAGAGGCAGGAGATAAAACAGGTCAGATGTTGCAAAAATAGCGTCTATTCCTCCACAGCCACAATGACTAGTTTTCCCTAAGAAAGGAAAAAAAGGGAGTCTTGTCTGTAAGATAGATTAGGAAGACCTATTTACACTTCTTTTTTTCTCCGTCACATCCAGAGGGAGTGAACTCAGGCCCAGCAGCTTGTGAGGTGTCCTGTGTCCTCCAAAGACACTTGCAATCTGCCATGGCACCCGGCTAGGATTTCACCCTTGAAGTTCATCAGCTGACACATTTTAAGGGGAAAATGTGACAGGGAGACTGTGGAGAAGAAAGACAGAAAAAATTTATGTGGGCAAAATTAGCTGTAAAGCAGAGACTGAGGGGTCCAGCATGTGTTTCTCCTCAGGGTGATTCAGGTGTATCTGATCAGGAAGAGGAGATGCCGCAAGCTTCTGAAGGAAAACCCAGGGGAGGAGTAGCACAGACATGGGCACATGCAGTCCCCTGCTCCTGCCCATGTTCTCTTACCTTCTCCTGGCAGTCAGCTTCGGGAAATGTGGTAGATTCGTCAGTCCTTCCTCTAGTTATTTGTCCCTACCTCAGGACTAAATGTTGATTGTATTTCCTGATGTTTGCTTACAGCATCTTTGTTTCTGATCTCTCTCTCCCTCTCTCTTCCTCCCTCCATGCCCACTGCCCAGCTGTGATGGCCCTCTCCCCGGGAGAGGTAAGTCTCTCTGGATAGTTTGGCTGCCAGGTACATGCTGGGGGTCTGACACTGCCCAGCCCTGGTGCCTTGGGGTGGGAGGGGGGGCACCTGGGCCTTCAAGCTCAGGCACATGCTCTGACCTCTGAATCCAAGGGGATCCAAGCCATTCTGTGCTTCATGCTGAGCTGGCAACAGGAAAGGGTCTCAGGCAAGGTGCAGCACTCCAGACAGGCACAAGCATTTGTCTAAGGTTCAGAATTCACATCTGGCCTCGTGACACTATTGTTGATGACGACATTGATTTATTATGCATTTTTTACCTTTCCTTTAGGATGAGAGGCTGGAGCTGTGGCACAGCAAGGCTTGCAAATGCGATTGCCAAGGAGGCCCTAACTCGGTGTGGTCCAGCGGGGCTAATGGCTTGGAGTGCATGCCAGGTAACGAGGGAGCCTCAGCCGTGCTTGTCTGTGCCCTTCAGCAGCTTCCCCCTGCCCCCAGCTTTGCAGAGCTGGCATGTTCCAAATCCAGGCTGTGGAGCTGAACCACTGCCAGGTGAGGGGATGACCCTGTGCCATCAGGCAGAGGCAGCCCCAATGCCTGGACTTTGGGAGGTCACCCAGGGTGGTCCTTGCTGGCCAGTAACAGTGGACATTTGCCTTTCTCTCCCTGGAGACCTTGGTGCTGGTGCTTCCAGAAACTGCCTGGGGCAGCTACTGCCATATGTAGGATTTCCTGTAGGAAACCTTTTGTACCATCTAGGCTCATCCTACCTTGCTGCAGTTTAGCCTGTGACATCTTCTAGACTCTCCAGGGATCAAGAAAAACAGTTTATTCCCTCTTTGCAGCGTATGAAGGGAAGGGAAGGGAAGGGAAGGGAAGGGAAGGGAAGGGAAGGGAAGGGAAGGGAAGGGAAGGGAAGGGAAGGGAAGGGAAGGGAAGGGAAGGGAACATGGTGGGTTTGGTTGATCTGTCCATAGCCAAGGGACATGTGGGCGAGGAGCCATGCTGGATATCCTGGCCAGGCCAGGTGTGAGGGGCTGTCTCTCACATTAGCATTATGTAGCTGAGTAATGAAGGCATTTTCCTTGTTCTCCTGAATGAGGAGTGTTTCCACTGTAACTCCCAGCTGTCACTGTCCCCACACAGGGGCTTTGCACTCCCCTTGCCCAGCCCAGCCCAGCCAGTGTGGTGTGGCCTGGCATTCCCTGCTGCCCGGGGCCAGTTTGCAGAGCAGCCACGCAGAGCTGCCTCTGGCATGGGCGAGGGGAGCAGCCGGCCTTGCAAACACTGCATGACTTTTCTCTGGCTTGGCAGTAACAGTGTTAAATGGCTCAGCTGCTTTGGCTGGGCAGGCACCAGGCGTCTTGTTTTGGCAGGTCCCTGTGCATGGCACAAACAGACTCACCAGAAGGTGACCTGCTAATTGCATTACCGTTGTGTGGTCTGCAGATTAGTGTTGCTAAAAGTAAAGTTGGGTGGTGTCCGAGATAAGCCTGACGAATAGTAAACACACGGGGCCACCCTCTTGCACAAGGAGAGTGAGGCTTTTAACGTGGTGGAAAAGCATGATGTTTCCATGCCTGGAGGAAAGCAGAACACTGGCTATACGTTTTCATGGGGAAAAACGTGTTAATGAGGTTCCAACTGAGCAAGATATGTTAATGAGATATTGATGCATGCAATATTGACCTAGTAGAGCTTGCTAATGAGACATCGACCACCTGGCTGCAGTGCTGGGGAGTTGCACTGCGGAGGCCACAGTCATGCCAGGCTCTGGGCACCCACTGATGCTCCCCATATGTTGATCATTTTTAACACAAGGCACCACAGTGGCTGTTCATGCATGGCTGAGGCAAGGAAACCTCTTACCCACAAGTGAAGCTGCGCAGAGCTTTGCTTGCTCCTTTATTGCTGAGACCCATGAAACAGACTATGATAAACTGGAGAAAAGGGACAGAATTACCTTTGGAGACTCCAGAGGCTCCACAGGCTGCAAAATCAGAAAATGCTGGCCATGATATAGATGTTTGCCTAGGCAATCCCTCTGTGATTGTGAGTGCCTTCTTTCTCTGTATCTTGATACACAATGATAACCTGATCACATAAAAAACAGATCATAACAAAAACCCCTTCAACTTGGTCCAAGTAGCATGCAGGTGCTCAGCATCACTAAAGTCTTGCCTTCCAGAGAACTGTGTGCACCACAGAGAGTTTTAATGACCAATGAGTATTTATTTCTCCAGTAGTTTTGCAGGCAGTGGTAGTCGTGTTGGATTTCTCGCTATTGCAGAAGACAGCTGTGGGGGCAGGATTGTTACCCTGAAAATCTGCAGTCAAAAACTGAGATGGAAATCCCTGAGCCCTCAGCAGGGCTGAGCATTACACACACCTCACTGGCATCAGAGCACCTGCGAGTTTTCCACAAGGCAAGGCCATCTCCAGACACAAAGAAGGTCCCCATAGCAGAAAATGCAGATCTGAGGGTGCTTGTGGAGAGATGACCA
Source organism: Monarcha castaneiventris obscurior (assembly GCA_026261815.1). NCBI lineage: Eukaryota > Metazoa > Chordata > Aves > Passeriformes > Monarchidae > Monarcha > Monarcha castaneiventris. Next base: position 34,288,686 of record JAMPIT010000566.1, on the reverse strand, counting down.
GAGCTGGCTCAGCAATTCTGCCATGCAAGTAGAGCCGTAAGTCAAGACAGTGATTGGAGGAGCAGAAGGAGGTAAAGCTCTGCAAGCAAAGAAGTGCCCAGCATTACTCAAGGACCAGGCAAAAGCTGACAGCCCGGAGGCTGGATCCAGGTTGATGCATCCAGTCAGGCTCTTCTTCCACATGCTTACAAGAAGGAGATTCAGACTGCAACATCTGAATAAAGCCTTTCTCCAAATACGTTGCAGGCAGAACAAGTCTAGTAAGTTTGAAAGAGAAAGAAGAGTTAGAAATAAACACGAGTGAAGGTTAGAAATGAAGACCCTGTAGCCCCCGGGCAGGTTGTGGTCTGGGATAAGAGCATTCCCAGCATCCTAATCAGGGAGAAGAGAGAGCAATGAAACCCCAGGAGTTGTTGACAATATGTGCAAACACACCCAGGAAACAGAGCCACTTCTGTCCCTTAAGGTGTTTTTTCCCTTGTTCTGCAGAGTGTCCCTACCACAAGCCCCTGGGCTTTGAGTCTGGTGCTGTCACCCCCGACCAGATCAGCTGCTCCAACCCTGAGCAGTACACGGGCTGGTACTCCTCCTGGACAGCCAACAAGGCCCGCCTCAATGGCCAAGGCTTCGGGTGAGTCCCAAAGTGCCTCCCCCAGGGGCCCCAGGGGCTGTGGGACCGGGGAGCCCTGGCAGTGTGGGGGCAGGAGGGTCTGCCCGGGAGGGCACAGTTCAGGACAGAGCAGGGCTGGTGGTGTCCCCCCAGGTGTGCCTGGCTCTCCAAGTACCAGGACAATGCACAGTGGCTGCAGGTGGACCTGAAGGAGGTGAAGGTGATTTCGGGGATCCTCACACAAGGGCGCTGCGATGCCGACGAGTGGATGACCAAGTACAGCATACAGTACCGCACCGACGAAAACCTCAACTGGGTGTACTACAAGGACCAGACCGGGAACAACCGGGTCAGTGACTTTGCTCTTTGGCCTCTGGTGGAGGGGTGACGTGTTTGGTGACATGAACACGCCAGATCTCCGTGGGAGGTGCCCCAAAAGGGAGATCCTGTGGGGGCAGCAGGGTGGATAGGTCTCAGTGCTCACTCTGAGTCAGGGAGCAGTGCAGAGAGGGGCCATTCCCCCTGTGAGAGTGAGTGTCATGCTGACCAGTGCAGAAGGACAAAATGCATTATTTGTGTTTTCTAATTATCATACTGGAGTCCAGATTAAGCTCAGAGGCATTAGCTGGCATTGCAGAGGAGGCAGCACCTCCATGATAAAACCCCTTTATCAGCTGTGGCCACACAGCTCCATCCATGCTTGGGCACTGCCTGGGGTTCCTTTAATTGCCAAGTCCAGGGATAGTGCATGATCCTGGTGCAGAAAACCCCCTCAGACAAAATCTGCAGCTAGTTAAGTCACAATCCACCAAACCGTTGTCACGCTGCACTTCTTACTGGTTGATTTGAAGCAAAAAATTGCATTGGGGAGATTTTCCAGAGGTGCCTGTGATCCCTGTGCAGCCCAGCTGGGCTTGGGGATGCCACAGCTGCTGCCTCCCAGGTGTCTTTAATGCCCATCTGTGGGGATGGCACTGTCCTAGCAAGGGAGGTTCTGCTGGCTTTGCTGAAGTTCCTGCAGGCCTGGGGAGATGCTGAACTTTCTCAAAAAAACAGGTCATGGCAGCAGATGTGACATCCAGGCCAAGGAATGAGGAAAAGGCCCTCAAATACATTTTTTGGCCTATATTGGCATGTGTGGGAGCCTGGCTCATGAACTTCAAAGTCAACCATGCTCACACTCCAAACAAGCAGTGCCTTGCTACAGGAAAGGCAAAGGAGAGACAATGGGGTGAGGTTTTCTAGCCTAACCATAAAAAGTGCAGGAACGATGGGGGAAAACGACCTACTTAGAAAACTGAATCAGTGTGCTGAAAATTGTCTACATCTGGCTATTTTTAAAATCTTTTGTTCTGAGGGTGGAGGGGAAGGAGCCTCCTCCTCTGCACTGCACAGGCACCCCAAACTCATGGGACAGGATTTCCAGCCCCCTAACCAGCCACCCACCCCTGCCTTCACAGGTTTTCTATGGCAACTCGGACCGCTCGTCCTCGGTGCAGAACCTGCTGCGGCCGCCCATCGTGGCGCGCTACATCCGCCTGATCCCGCTGGGCTGGCACGTGCGCATCGCCATCCGCATGGAGCTCCTCGAGTGCCTGGGCAAGTGCGGCTGAGCCGTGCCTGGGGCTGGCTCTGTGCGTGTCTGTCCCCCCGGGCGGCCGCCCTGCCTCGCTCCGCCGCCGCTCCTGTGGTGTCGACGCCCGGCCTGAACAGGGAAGGGCTCTCCTGAATAAAATGTTGCTTCACACCACGCCTGGTGATACAGCTGATGGGGGGTTGTGGGATGCACACTGGGGAAGAGGAAGGTTCAGGGCCGTGGCTTGGATCCTGTGAGATGTGGTGCTTCTGGCCCTGGGTGTTAGGTTGGGGAAATGATCACCACGACGTGCTGTGAACACTGAAATAAATGCAGATGGGGTCCAAAGGCAGGGCTTGGATCCTCTTCGGGTGGGCAGGTGTGTGTCAGGACAGACATCTCATGCTCGTGCCCTGAGATGGGGCTGGGGCCAGATCTGGCCTGTCCCCAGTACGAGGGACTGGGGACATCTGAATCTCACACTCTCAAATCACCTCAATTCTGCTTTTATCAGGAACCCTCTGTCCTGAGCTGCTGTGGCTGGTTTTGGGACAGACATCGGTGCCTTGAGCACCAGGTGGACAAACCCTCTCTGTATCCTCTCTGTTATAGCACTGACACGTTTCGGGGACCCCAGGGCACTTTGCCCCCTGTGGATGTTTGGGCACAAACAGAGGGACTCACTCTTATTAACTGTTTGATCTCCATGGCCTGATCTCCAGTGGGTGTTTAGCACCCAAGGAATTTGGGGCATGTGGATGACGGACCCATCTTCCTGGGGTGATGGCCCAGTTACTAAGGCTCAGCCTCAGGCCTCAGCCCAGGAGCCAATGCCCAACCCAGCCTAGGTGGGAACTGCAGCTCCCACAGCTCCCATGAGGGAGGGTTGTGGGGAGCTCTGGAGTGACAGCTTTGGTTTGCCTTCCCACAGAACTGTAGCACAAACCTGGCAGGCACCAGAGGCCTTTTCCCTATTTTCTAACAATCTGTGCACCTATCCCAAAGAGTCACAGCATCAGAACCTGAACTGTCTCAGGGAAGAGAGGTGAGGCATGAAGACAGTGGCACTGAGGCATGCTGTCTGCCTCTCCTGTCCTCTCCCTATGGGCAGAGAGGTGAATGCTTGGTGTGCAGGGCAGGAGTTCAAATGTGACTAAAACCAAATGAGATGTGACCAAAAACATGAGAAAAGCCTTTGGGTGGCTGTGCAATTCATCCCATTCATTTGTGAGAGCAGATGTTTTTGCCTTGTTTTTTTCCTGTATATAGAGACAAATAATAGCTGTCTGAAAGCTGCTCCACTAACCAACAGTACGAAGTCTGCAGAGATGTAGAAAAGACCAACTCCCATCTGCTGAGATGATTGCTATACACCAGTACTCCCTTGCTTCCCTCCCACCTCCTCATCTGTGGATAGGATTTTTGCCTATCCACAAATTGGACTAGGGACATATTTTCTTAGTAAGAAATCACTGTGTGGTTCTCTTAATGCTGAACAGTCAAGGCAAGCTCTACTGAGAAGATCCACTGAGCTCGAGGCACTTCCTCAGCAGCCAAACTGTGGGACCAGCATGGTATAGCAGCCTCCCTGGAGGCACTGCACATCCAGCAACAGGGAGACAAGGGCTCCCCACCAGCCATCACAGCTCATCTTGCTAACACCAACACTGAAAGCTGAAGCATTTCCAGGCCCTAGATGCAACTGCCAACATGCTAACACACAGCTCTCCCTGCCATAAAAGCAGCACAGGCGGCTCTGTTTCATGTCCTGGTGGATGGTAATGGGGAACAGAGCCTTGGTGCTGATGTTTTGCTGCATGACTGAGGAGTGGAGGGGTGATTTTGAGGGGCAGAAGGATGGACTGGGCACGAGCTGCTGAATATTTGTATCACCCCAAAGCGGTTAAGCTTGACTGGAGCTAGTCAAAGCCTTGTCTGTGACTAGCCTCTGACAAGCTCCTATGCACAGTCCAGGGTTTTTCAGTTGTCTGGTTTTGGAAATGCACCCCATGGCAAAGACCAGAAGCTCCTGTGAGATTTGGAAGAGCTGGCAGGCTTAATGCACAGCCTGAATGGATGGACCACACACCATTACACGCCAAGGCACTGCACTAAATTACATATCTGCACATGACCGATCCTACGCAGAGGATATAGTAAAACCTTGGGGGAAGAAAATACTGTCTAGGTAGAAAGGATCTGTGCTACCACTCTTCCAGCCTCCCGCCTTCAAAGAAATCACCTTTTTCTAGGTTGAAATGTATGACAACAAATAACATGGAACTAGCTGCCACACAGTGCATTTCACAGTTCATTTGCCTCTTGCTTTGCCCTGTCCTTTGCCTGCAGTTCACCTCTCCAGCTTGCATGGGGAAGGGACCTACTTCTGACTTGCAACTAAATGCCTCCTGCTAAAGCAGGAGTTTCTGTTCTGATCCTTGCTATGCAGCTCACTTGCTAATTGACCTCTGGAAATTCACTTAACCTCAGCCTCTTATATAAAAAGAAGAGTGCTGAGAGGCTTAATTAATTAAGTGGTCCTAAAATGCTTTTAGAATTGCATTTGACTTCCACTTCTGCATAAATTAAGCACATTGCAGTAACAGTGTGACTGAAGCCATAATGAAAGTGAGACAGCACCAGCCGAAGTATAATGACATAAATACAAAAGCATGATCATATAGAATCACAGACTGGTTTGGGTTGGAAGGAACCTTAAAGATCACTTAGCTCCAATCTCCCTGCCATGGGCAGGGGCATCTTCCACTAGACCAGGTGTCTTTTTTTCCTGAACCTGGTGGGGGGAAGGGTAGTTGTAACCTGACTTTCTCCCAGAGGATATATTGCTAGATTTTGGCCAAAACCAGCACACCAGGTTTCTCAGAGCCCTATCCAACCTAGCCTTGAACACCTCCAGGGATGGGGAGTCCACAGCTTCTCTGGGCACTCTGTCCCAGTGCCTTACCACCCTCACAGAAAAGAATTTCTTCCTAATATCTAATCTAAACCTGCCCTCCTTTAGCTCACAGCCAATCCCCCTTGCCCATGCCCTTCTGAAAAGTCCCTCTCCAGCTCTATTGCAGCCCCCTTTATGTACTGGAGGGTGCTATAAGGTCTCACCAGAGCCTTCTCTTCCAGGCCCAAATCTCAGCCTGTTTTCACAGGAGAGGTGTGCCAGCCCTGTGATCCCTCCTCTGGACTTGCTGTAATAGGTTCACATCTTTCTTGTGTTGGGGGCCCCAGACCTGGACACACCACTCCAGCTGGAGTCTCACCAGAGCAGAGCAGAGGGAGATAATCCCCTCCCTCGCCCTGCTGCCCACACCGCTTTCGATGCAGTCCAGGATACAATTTGCCTTCTGGGCTGCAGGTGCATTTTTTCATGCTGAACTTTTCATCCACCAGCAGCCCCAAGTCCTTCTCCACAGGGGTGCTCTTGATCTGTTCCTCCTCCAGTCTGTATTTTTGCTTGTGACTTTCTTGACCCACATGCAGGACCTTGCACTTGGCCTTGTTGAACTTCATGGAGTTTGCACAGGCCCAGCTCCCAAGCCTGCCCACGTCCCTCTGGATGGCTTCCCTTCCCTCCAGCATGTTGACTGCACAACAGGGGCTGGGGAGAGTGCACCCAATGCCACTGTCCATGTTGCTGACACAGATGTTAAACAATCCTGCAGGTCTTTACCTGCAGAGATAGGGAGACCAGCGTATGGCTTTGCAACTGCATAAAACACAACGGGTTTGAAATAGGGAGTAGGACCAAGGACTGCCTTCAGCTCTATGACCTGGATTTTTGGAATGGGATGCTTAGAGAGAAGTGAGGGAACCAGTGGTGCTGATAAGTCAGACTTGCCCAATCTAAGTTATCTGATCAGAGACTGCCTCAGGCCTCCAGACCAGCCACTTCATTTGTAAGTCAATAGCCCCTTTATCTTAATGGGTACATGCAGGAATTATCCCTTCACTTCCATCCAGAGAAAAATCCATCCCATGGGGGACTAATACTGACTACACTGGGGCTACCACATTGAGGTGCTTGACCTCTTCGAGGAGATGGCCACTCCAGTTTCTGGGGCTCTGCAGGGGGTACAGTAAAGGGGTTACTCCAACAAGATTTTTGGAAGAGTAAGAGCCAAGTAAGGTTTTAAGAGTAAAGCCAAGTACCCCATAGCACTGGGCACCACACGGAAATTAATTTCAACCCCATTTCTGGATGGAACTGTTAAAATGCTGGACTGCTTGTCCTGGTGGAAGTTGAAGCCATCAGCTCAAGCTGGAAGTTTCTCTCTTGGGGAGGTGATGGACACAGCTCAGTGCAGGCAGTGGCAGCAGCCTGGTCTCACCAAGGCTGTACAGCCCATCAGGCAGCTGTTTCAGAAGGATCTAACAGACTGCAAGGCCAGGTAAAGTGGTCCCTACACCTCAGTTTGTTTCCAATTACCCCAAAGAATGAGAAACTAGCAGGGAAATATTTAAAGGTTTTTAAAACTGTACACAGTAACAAAAAAACTCATAGCCAGAATACATTAAAGAGTAAGCCATCAGAAACTCTTACTGCTGATACCTCAACATTTGCCTAGAAGTGTCTGAGTTTACATGTGACAATGATGAAATGCCATCATGACACTTTTCCTGCAGCGAAGACCATGGGCTGGAAACTTTCAGGGCCTTTTAATATCTGGTAGTGCCTGCTGAGGGGCTGGGTGGGTTGGCACTGTTCAAAAGAGAGAACAGCAGAGATTCTTGCCCTGAGAGGAAGAATCCATCCTGCAGTAAGACTAGAGGAATGGTGGGCAACAAGGTGCTTCAGAGATGCTGCCCCATGGTAACATCAGGCTTGTGGATGGATACAAGCGGCCTCTCAGATGGAGGAGTCAGCCAGGACCTGGCAGTGACCCACAGGGCACAGGGGTCTGGTTCTGGTCTGTTCCAGTCATCTGAGCCAAGATAACGTATGGAGAGGTGCTGTGGAAGAGACGTGTCAGGAATGAGATCAGCTGTTGAACAATGACGGTGTTCTAGTGCAAAATCTGCATTTTTATTAAAGACATATTTTGGAAGGCCCATTCAAAAATACATTGTGCTCAGTAAAAATTAACCATTTCCATGCTGATAATTAAGGTTACCACAGGATTTTTTTTTTCTCTTTTAGAATATTTACAGCAACAATAGAAATTGTACAGAAGTAAAGAATGGAATACATGCTCAAAAAAAATTTGGTAAGGTGTACCAACAACATGATACAAAGGGTTGTATACAAACACTTTACAAATGGTTTATTAACTTGAATGAAGTCATCCTTAAATATTCAACACATTTTAAAATCAATTTGTATTCCAGGATTAAAAAGGCTAACACCACAACATATCCCTTCCACAACAGAAAGCACGGTAGATTTAAAAGTTTGTGCGCTTTAGATTTCTAGTAGCTGTTAAAAAACATCAGGGAATCTTACCCATAAATTTAGAAGTTTTGAAAGCTGCCTCCCCAGCCTGTTAATCTGTACTGATAGATAGTGGGAAAAAAAACAAAAAAAAAATTTTCCTAAACTTCATTTTTCCGTCTTTCTTCCAAATGACACTAATTTAAAATTAAACATTCCACAGTGGAGACCTAAGCAGTCCTGGAATTCCTTATCAGATTAACCAGATTTTAAAATGCCTGCATAGAATTTGCAACAAAACTATGGTTTCTGGGAAGATTTTAGCTTATTGTTCCACATCACCCAAAGTTACTTCTTTCAATTAGTCATATCCTTCAGTAGTATGAGTCTAAGATGTGCACTAGCAAAAAAAAAAAAAAAAAGAAAGGTCGAGACAGTTCTCTATGCTTAAAGTTTTGCCTTGTAACTAAAGAGTTAAAAGCTCTGCCATTGGATTTACACGTCAGGAGTTTACACCAAGAGGTTCATATCCTATAGGAAAGTTGAATAGCGGCTTCCACCTTGTGCTATGAACATGCTTTATGCTAACGGAGAGCTCTGTGACAGCAGCTACTTCACAATGCATTTTCACGCCTGTACAATTAAGATGCCACCTGGCATTTCTCAGAACTGATCCAGAGAAACAGTGCCCTGTGAAAACAGAGACCTGGTGGAACGAAAAGCCTGGTAGGCAGCGGGTTTTGGTGGGGGCACAATGAGGTAAGGTATCTCACCCAGATGAAATGGAAAATTAAAATGATGAAATCCTGAGCAAGTCTAAGGATAGCTGTTTGAGTAAAACAGCTAACAGGGTGGAGTAGTAGATAAGGCCTCTAACTCCCTGAAAATCTGCACTAGAGAAACAACAAAGAACAAGGCAACTGCAATATTTGAGATCCACAAAGGGAAGGCCAAGGGAAGACTGCAAAGCAGTGCAAAGGATGGCATTGGGATTCTAGAGGGAGAACTCAGATGGCTTGGAGATTACAGAAGTATTTCAGATGAAGGCCCAACAACATTTTATTACACGGTTGCTAACAGTACCTAGAGGAAGAATCTTTTTAGATGTCTCTTAAAAAATTGGAGTCAATAATAAGCTCAGAATAAACAAACCCAACCTCAACCACATTCTGCAAGAGAGAGGAGGTAGATTGACTTGCAGAGAAGACAAGAGATGTGTAGTCATTCTTAGGCTAAGACACAAATTCCATGTTCAGGCTCTTGGGCCATGTTTCAAGAGTCACTTTTGCCTGGCTGCATATTTTATTCCGTTGTAAAAGAGCCTGAGGAGGAGCAATTTGATTTGGTGGAATCAAAGCATTCAAACATAGTGGGGCCAGTCCTCTCACACTTCTCATGCATCTTCCACTGAGTAGGTCAAACCACAACTTTTGCATCAAACAGTTGGCTGCACACAAGGTCACAAATGTGCATCCAAGCAGAACTCGGAACAAGTACAATTCAGACCTAATCCATCAGATTTACCCGTGCTGTCTCATGTGGTAGTTGTTAAGACACTCCACTGAGAGAACAGATGACCTAACACAGCTTTTCTCTTACAATTGAAAGAAGATCTATAAAATCTGCTTTGCTTAATTTTAATGAAATTTGCTTCATGATTGCAAAATGAGGAATCTTCTGTTTCAGTACAACATTCAGTACAGCACAATACTTCACTTGCCTGATGAGCCTGAGCATTGATGCACTGCTGCTGCTTGACCATTTGAAAAAAGGTGCCAACATCTAGAACTTCCAAGCTTTGTTATAGTAAAAGGGTTTACTCACATCAACCCCTTTTAAGAAAAGGCCAGAAGTTAAATGGCTTTTTTCCTCCTTCACTACAAACCTAGTTAATGAATGGTTAATATCATGATACCATTAGAAAGAGCTGTATAGGGAAAGGCACCTATTCTTAAATAGTGTCCTGATTTGAAGGTTATTCAAAAATGCTTACATAGGGCACATCACCTTTCCAGCCATCTCCTGTGGCACTCCTATTTCAAATGGTGGGCCTAGTAACATGAACAACAGCCTAGATGCATGGTTTGTGATACTACCCCACTAATAGATGTAGTATGTGTGCTAGCTGTAATGGAAGAAAACATTCATTGCCACCCCACAATTTGCAGTATATTATATACGGCTATCCTTTTCATACTCTTTGTGTGACTGGGATGCAAATATTCTCCCAGCTCTAATCTGACAGTGATCAACACATACAGAATTAATTACATGCAAGTATTTTAAAGCATGTCTCACTAACAAATCATTACAAGACAACAAAAAAATGAAACATGAATAAAACCCCCAATATTTCTAGAGCACAGCTCCTCTAGGTTTTGCCTTAGCTACTTAGATCACAACAGTGCTTTCAGAGCTGTATAATCTGTATTCCCATAGGTTCCCTGTGTTCTTATAGGGTGGTCTACAGAATTGTTGAGAATAAATAGCTTTTTCTGGGTGAACCCAGGAGTATACTCAGCTAACACCTCATCAGCTCTTGAAGAAAAAAGAAAAGGTTGGTATGTAGCTTTTTAAACAAGTAAGATTCATCTCTTAAGAGACCTAACTGCAATGACAAGGAAGGTGAAGAGCCTACCACAGGCCACTGCTTCCTGAAGAGCCACTCCAGCCTTGGTCCCAGAAACAAGTTGGTGTGGTAGAGAGAAAGGTGACAAGCCAAATGACAACCTGAGGATGTCTCATGCACTTGGAAGTTCGAAGCCTGCTTTAATATTGATCTAAAAGAACAAGTGGTGTTTGGGGAATGTTTAAAGAGACTAAATCTGGGATCATTGACTTCCTGCTAAGAACTCTGCCCAGTGCTCTCCTGGCAACCTCTCAGAGGAGCAATGAAGCTTGGACTGCAATAAATGGAGCAAAAAGCGTTAAATAGGTCTAAGGGACTGCTCTCTGTGGCCAGGTCTGTTGAAAATAGATGTTGTTCTAGGTTAATACATTTACATGGCAGTTTAAAACGACAGCTTAGACACTTACACAATTTCAGTTAGGATGAGCTTAAGGTGCATTTTTTTTCAGTTAAAAAGAGCTCAAGAGCTATAGCAAGAACATATAGACAAGTTTAGGCAGCTTTTCTGCAAAATGAATACAATTAATTTCTGAAACTTAGTTTCTTTTTTTTTCACATCATCAGTGATGCCATAAGGCAAAGGATTGCCAAAGAATAAAATGCAGTTTAACTAGGATCCTTTATACTAAGTAAATCTATAGAGCATGTAGTACAAGACTCTCAGACCAGTGAAAAGGAAAGCTCACACTTACAATATAGTTTGCTCTGTCATTCTCTTCCTCTTTATTAAGTCAGAGTATCTCAGTCACTATAATAAGACTCCTTTGAAAGCCTCGACAAAATTACATTAGCAATATTCTAAATATTGGGAAGCTAGACCAAGTTAAAAATACACAATTCATCCCAGCACCAGCTGGCTGAGCTGCTGGAATTTCTTTCCAACAGAAGAAAGAAAATACTACGTACATTCAACACAATTTAGTATTCAACTGAAAGCTACTACAGGTTGTTGAATTCAAGAAGAAAATGCAGTATGAAGTAGAAACAACTTTCTGTAAATACGGGCCACCAAATACTCGAACATTCCTTGGATCACCTTTGAAGATTTGCTAACTACTTTAAACAGCAATATGTACAGTCAGGGATTACCCTGATTTAACTTAATGGGTACTGAGAAAAAAAAATCCTTTTGGAAACATTTCTCCTTGCTAGAAATCGTAACAGCCACATACAACCCAGTATCATCATCCCCAGCATGAAGCTCTTACCAGCAAGCTAAAAATCTTGCAGAGGCAAAAGGATACATATCCACGAAACACAGAAGAGTCTAGGCTGAACTTTCAGATGACAGAATCATCAAGGTTGGAAGAAGCCTTTAGGATCATCCAGTCCAACCATCAACCACCCCAGTCACCCCTAAACCATATCCCCAAGTGCCACATCCAGAACACTTCCAGAGTCACTGACTGCACCATGTCCCTGGACAACTTATTCCAATGCCTGAACACTTTTTCAGTGATTTTTTTCCCCCCTAATATCTAATTTGAACTTCTCTTGGCACAACAGACGGTCATTTCCTCTCATCCTTTCACTTGAGACATGGGAGAAGAGGCTGACCCCCACCTGGCTCCACCCTCCTTTCAGGTGGTTGTAGAGAGCAATGAGGTCCCTCCTGAGCCTCCTTTTTCCAGACTAAACACCCCCAGCTCCCTCAGCCACTGTCGTAAGACTTGTGCTCCAGGCCCTTCACCAGCTCCGTTGCCCTAAAAGAGACATTCAAACTGCACTGCTTAGAGCCCCACTCTCTCTCAGAGAGGGTTTTTGTGAGGGATTTCAGTGGCATCAGCCCATTTCAAAGCAGGGCTAACAGGGCTCATGTAGCTGTGACCAATGAATCCAACAGAGATTGCTAAAATAAGCTGCTAAACTGACAGTGACGACAAGTAAATATCACAATGTCTTTCCTGGATGCCCACTGAACTTAGAAAAAAAACTGAATACCCCTTCATGTCTACTGTATTTTTATATATATATATATGCTATATATATGATATATCAACACAGCATATATCATATATAGAGAGATATTATATATTATATCTATCTATAGAAAAATCACATGCACATTTCTTGCAGGCAATTGACAAAGAAAGAATTTCTATTTTGTAATTTTTCAAATTTAGTAGACTGATTTTTAGTCCTGGACAAACCTGATATAACATCCTTCCATACTGTTCTATCTGACAACAGTTTTTACAGTAGTGGTGCCGAATTTGCTGTTGTTAGAGCTTTGGTATGACTCAAGAGGTACTGAACAGCATGTCCAGTTTGCATTGTTATCCAAGGAGGAAGTTCAGCTTTTACTGCCTGGCTGCTTCTGTTAACTACATCTATGGCTAAATCATCAAAGTTACATTCAGGTTAATCTCTTTTTGGAAAAGACAGCGTATTTGCAAGTACAGGTGTCTTAGGAGAACAGCATCTAGAAAACAAACTGTGCTGAAGAGTAATGAGGGAGTAGAACTAATGCATTTAAAAAGGAAAGACTGTATTGTTCTGACACTACAGGCCTGGCTCTCCTCTTATTGCACAAAGTTTAGACTGGCATAACTCTTTTGACTCCTACTGGCTCACCTGTGATGGACTTTACTGGTAGCAACAGAGGAATCAGTGTGTATTTGCTACACTTGACATTCATCAAGGTAAAGGCAGTTTTAACTATGTTGTACAGGAGACTGGAACCCAAGATCTGGTATTTTGCTGAGACTGGTAGCTGAACTGGGTATGGGAATATTTGGATAGTAAGACCTAAGGAGAAATCAAGTTGCATGGCAACCTTCTCCCTCAATATCCAAATATCACATTTGTAGCTTTAAATACATCCTGAAATATAATAAAAAGTGCAAGAGTAGTTTAAATTCTAATACAGTGTTTATCTTATTAGTTAATAGATTGCTAGAGATGTAAAATACACATATGCATAAAAGCTTATACCATGATCTGCAGTGCCATGCTATGCTTAAGTGTCGAAGTTTTGCATTTCACTTGCAATTCATGCTGTGTTTCTTTGGTTTTCACCCCTGCTATTAGGTGGAAGAGCACCTGCTTTCGCTTGTAGTCATGGGGCACTTTATTTCTTTAGAGGAAACAAAAATTTGGTACTGGGGCTCTGTGCTCTTGATGCAGAAATCCCATTAATATTACTAGGAAAGCTAAGGACACAGGGGAGAACATACCACATTTAGATTACTGTACAGTTCTGCAGTCTCTTACATTTAGCCAATACTTCCAACAAAATAGCCCATAATAAAGCTTGGAATTGAATGTTATCTTTTGTTTGTTACCAATAATGCCTATAATACTGGGCTCTCATAGCCAAGCAAGATTCATACTGTTACAGTCACGTTTATATCCACATTCAACTTCCTTTTATTAGAAGTATAATACTGCACTTTATATCACAAATGTATAAAAAATATGGCAGATAGTGTCATAACAATACTTTTCTTTTAAATGAGTATATTTAAAAAACAGACAGTTATTTTCCATTTATGTATATATTTATATATAGAATAAAATACTCCTGATGCAATATATAAATGTTACTGTTAGTTTTTTATAGAAACTACTGTAGCTGTTGCACTGCTTCACAATGTTTCAAACAGCTCAAAATAACTTTACATTATAACATAAAAGATATGATTATAACAGTACGATATTAGGTCATCATAAATAAATATTACAAATCCTATCAAATATGGAAGTTTAAAAAACAAATTTAAGACATACAATTTAACTTTAAACCCTTAACAGGGATACACTTTTATCACATAAACCCCACTGTTTTAACTAGGCAGCAAAAAATGTAGTAAGGGCATAGGTCTAGACAATGTTTTCACCCTTATAAGTGCCAATACATACCAGAAGTCTCCCAGCTTTCAGACAGAGATGTGCACTAAGCTGGAATGTAAATGAGAGAAAATGACAATGCATTTTTCTCCCTGACCGGCACACTCTGCCTGGCATCCAGTGACATTTCTGATGACTGGTAACTCATAGTTCAGCTTGTGTTCCTGTATAATCCCTGACTCTCTCCGTGGTGCCGAACAGCATAGCTCCACATGTACATATTGCACACCTTTATAAAGCTGAAAATGCAGTCTTACCATCACCAGAATCACCACCGCTCCCCTACGCTGCTCTCCACCCACACTGGTCTATTTGCTGGAGGGCAATTACAAGGCTGTCTCTTTGAGATCGTTCAGATTTGGCATTCGCGGCCGGTTTGTTCGGCTGTAGGTGTGCCCGTTCTGGCCGCTCTTGGAAGGCAGCTGGTCCGAGTAGGGGGGCCCGTCGCCCACGCTCCTGTTCCCGGGGGACACGTGCCAGGTGGGCTCCAGCTGGCTCGGGAGCTGCAGCGTTGGCCGGCTCTTGGGCTGCGGCTCCGGCCGCACGTTGCTGCTGCTGCTGCTGGAGCTTTGACTCATGGGGTGAATCCGCACTTCAGGAAAAGAAGCTTTGGCTGGCTGGCTGGGTAAGGGCTGGAAGCGGGGCTCAGCAGCGACGGGATGATTTGAAGAGAGGTGTAAGAGCTTCCGAAGAGATTTTAATGGCTGGCTCTGAAAGACACACAGCAAAGCTCCATCATATCAGACTTCCCATAAAAAAACTGTCCTATCCTAAACTGAACATCTTGAACTTTACAGGACTTCTTCACTTTTAACTCATATTCGTTTGATAGATTTCATTCCAGGCTATGACTACACACTATCCAATCTCATCACAATCCAATCTATTAGCTACCTGAAAAGATGGAACCTTTTCTCCCTCAGAAAAAATTGCTTGTTTCCTTTGAAAATGCAGGCATAGACAACCGCATTAGCTGTCCATCTGTCACTTCTCCTGCTATTAACATAAGAACCTCAGCCACATTTTATGAATCACACGGAATCGCACAGAATCACCAGGTTGGAAGAGACCTTCAAGATCACCGAATCCAACCCATGCCCTAACACCACCTCAACTAAACCATGGCACTGAGTGCTACATCCAATCCTTTTTAAAAAACATCCAGGGATGGTGACTCCACCACCTCCCTGGGCAGACAATTCCAGAACTTAAGGCACAGATTTCAGAAATAAAAAGTTCTTAAAACTGTGGTGAACATCAGTTAGGGGTTAGAGTGAGTCTTGAGTAACCATCTGAACTGAAACAAGGTCTGGCAGAAGTCAGACGTTACATATTTCGTTTGCTGGCAGCTGGGTGATAGGCAGCTCTAGTCTCCCACAGCTTCTTTCACTGGTGAGGTTGAAGGAAAATGGTGATATGGGGTTATTGAAAATGGGTAGCAAGAGCCTGGGGAAGCCTGAGCACAGAGTGGTATGAAAGCAGTCTCATTAAATTCCACAGCTCACAGAGCAACTTGTTTCTTCAAACACTGCAGCTGCAACAAACCCTCTTTTCCAGTTTCCAGTGCGACAACAGTGGAGCATGGCACTGACCCTCCTTCCCAAACACTGCCCACTGAGCTGGTTTTAGAACTGGAGAAAATAAAGTTGCACTAGTGCAGTGCTATGCTCCAAAAATGTAGCCTGCTGAAACTGCAGTCTGTGCCAGCCACGCTGTATCGTGGTCTTGATGCTCTGGTGACCACATCAAGTATCAAACTGTGCTGAGCAGCAGCCAGCCCTCAGGATTCACCATTCCTTACACAGTTGACTTGAGGGCTTTTGTACAGCATCGCTACCATAGATGTGCACTGAAACACTGCTTGCCTATAATTCTAAAACATAACTGATATTTTGAAGGACTCAAAGACTGACACAGGGCATTTAGTCTCTCTTTTCCTTGTCATTCATGTCTACCTTTTAAAAAAATTACGCAGGACTGCTGGTACATGATTTTTTACATCCAATGAGAAAGGCATTAGAAAGTTGGGAAAAAAAGTCAAATGCAATTTTTCTATTCACCAGAGAAAAAGCTGTTAAGATATGTCAGTGATATTAATAGACAGAGAATTGATAACACTACTTACATGAGGCTGGATTTCTGTCATCTTCTCAGGATGCCAATCCTTCTGCCTGCTGCTCTGGTGATTGGAAGAATGAATGGCTTTCTGTAATGCCAAGAGATCCTGACCTTCAGTGTTAGGCATCTGCAACAAAATATTAAATACTGATCTCCTAATATTTTCTTAAGAATAGCTGTAAATAATTTCCCACAGTTAATTACAGAACACAAGTGAAGCCCATTACTGCAGCAGAATTGCAATGACCTCTCAATAATTTTCCCCATAGTAAGAGCAAGTGGCTGTGGACATCATGCAGATTTGCTCTACCCTTACCCCTTAAAGCATGCTGTTAGTGTTATTTGCTGTAAGAAAGAGCAGTTAAACAAGGCCTCAAAAATAAAATTTAAAAAAAAATTGTTGAGCCTCATCTTCATTTAAAAAGCATTCCATACTGCAGTTAAGACCATGGATCAGTTCTATAAATTTGCTCCTCTAAAATCTCTCTAAACTGATGTCTTGACTGACATCACAAACCCAAGAGCTTTCTCCATTCCCATCTTTCTTCTCCTCCACAAATATCCCAGACTAAAGCAAAAATTAAGAAACAGCTGAAACTTTATGGCAGAAAGATAATTTAAAACTTACATGTAGCTTTTTATCTCATTTCAAGAATTCTAAGCAAAAAAAGGACAGTCAAAATATAACCTGTTTTTAATGCAAGCTGTCTTTTATCATGAACAACGAGGACACACAAAAATACAACAGACACATGAGCTGAAGTTCTTTTCTGAGAATGCATTGTTAGTATTTGATTTATTTAAATTTATATATAAGTAAGTAGTTTGTATAAAATTATGTATTTATGATATGGGTATAAACCAAACCAGGTTAATTTTTTTCCTGACTGAAACATCATGCAACAATTTAATTTTAAACATACATAATTTAACAACTATTTTCCTTCCTTAGCCTTACTCCCAAGGCTCATTCTCTGTGGGACTGTGTATGTTACATTTTCACTATATCAAATACTAAAAAAAAAAATTGAGGCACAATCTGTTTCAAGAGAACTGCTGATTTTACTTAAATTTATCGAACTGGCCCAAGATACTTAACTGGCATGAAGAGGAAGTGATACCATGAAAATAAACCACATGCTGCTGTAGTCAGTAAAACAAATTTACTGGAGAATTTTACAGTGCTACTGTACTTAAAAATGAATACCATTGGTAGAGTGACTACAGGAAGTTTTTTCAAAGAAGAACTATGCTTTAAATTATTCTTTGAATTAAAAAGAGGAAAGAGGGATTTCTTGATGCTTGGATTCTCGCCGTTGGTTGAGTCTGTCTGCAATATAAGACACAAAAACTAAATGCATAGTATTTAAATTCAAGATATCTGCCCTTACTATGTTATTCTTTTTCTTTCTTTCTTTTTTTTTTTTCCTTTTTGTTGTAATTTGACAATACATGTTATCAAGCCTATAATTTGCTTTGGGAAAATATAATAATGATTGAAAAAAGCCTATGGAACAAATTCAAGGAACTCAGTGCATAGAAAGCATGTAAAAAAAGATCAGCACACCTATTCTTATACCCATGTTCATTAGGAATACAGAATGTATTTATTTCAAAGCCCTTTGGAAACAACTGGTAGGTGTCTTGTTGACTTTACTGAGCTTTGGATTAAATCCTGTAACTCTGGCAATCATTTGTATTTCTGATAATGACCTAAAGCAGTATGACATTTCTTATTTCTATATAAAGAAAATATTAAAGATACACTAACAATAACAGGAGCTGGTTTCAGAATGAGCAGTTGATATTACTCTAGGGAAAAAAAAGCATTCTATTTTTAACTTGCAAAAAGAGCTAAGGCTCCAAGATAAATTATTTCAGTTCTAACATAAATATGCCATTAGCAACTTCATGTATAGCTGCAAGTACACTGGCTGTTTTAATTTCTGTAGTACAACCAAAGAGCTTACCAATGAATGCATGAACAACCAACAGAATTATAAGGTACCAGAATTATAAATGGGACTATTTCTCCCCTGCTTAGGTGCAAACAAGCACAGGACACATGCTGTACCTTACATTTTCCTGTCGATCAGAAGAAATCTTTATTATGCCATAGAATTATGACTAAATAGAATGACAGGTACACTACCAAAAGCAAGGGGTTTCAAACAGTTTTCTCAGCTTCTAGATTCCATCCAAGTTAATGAAAGTCAATAATTAGCATAGCTTATGTTTAGGAAATTTATGGTCAGAAGAATTTCCTGTTTCAAATTCAGTAAATTAAAAAGGAATCAAGACATTGCTAAGAGAAATGCTCACCTGCAACTGTTTTTTCCAAAGCAGATAATTTCTTCAGACCCACAGCTTGAAATAAGTGCCAAAATCTGCAAAACTCAGGCTCCTCTGAAGATAGTGCCTACTGACACTGTGCACAACCCTCATGGCTATCAAATTGTTTGGTGGCAGATGACAGATAAAACTGTGATTCTAGCAATCCTCAAAACCTTTGGCTACATTACTAAAACACTTCAAACAATGAAAAGGAGAATGGATAAGAACGGCTCTGCAAAAAACTATTGCTAAGAATTCCTGTAAGAGGCAGTAACAATTCCTATCCCACAAGGTGCTGCACCTGGAGAACTCTAGGGAGAATGATTCATGGGAACAACCTGCAGGAAGAAGCGTCAGGAACTGGGATCAATTCTGGGCTATTAGATATTTTGAGAATGACATTACTAAGATGTCTTCAATCCAACTTCAGCTATCTTTTATGACTCCTGTAATGATGATCACCAGCAAAATGAGACTTGCCAGAAGTAAGTCATTGCTAGCTATTTTGTGCTTCCCAGCTCTGTGACAGTCCTCAGGTCTAATTTGTTATTTGTTGCAGAAAGTTTGTGTTTGAAAAAATAACTGGAATTTCATACTTGTAGGACCCTACATGAATTGTTGGTCTCAGAAAAAAAACTTGGGTAGTCACAAGCTGTCTACTAAGACTTTTAATATGATTTCATAGGAAACATTCTACGTGTAGTTGAAGAGCTAATATGACAGTGCTGTGAACAGCTTTTACTACTGAAGCCAAACTTGGTGCTGAATTGAAGACAGTAATTTTTGTTTGTACTGGAAGGTCCTAAAGAATGTCCCAACAGTTGTTAGGTCTTCAACTAACAGATGAAGAAGAACAAAGAACAGTGTCTGAACCAGACACTTGCACACACATCAGTGGTACAGTCTGTTCCTAGATACTGTCCTGGTAATCAGCTGTAAATAGAAATGAAAGGAAGTTTTTCTGGCTCTGGTTGGCTCCAAACTCAAGCTGATCTCAGCAACTTATTCATCTTTCTGTGAGACACCAGCTCTAAGTAGCAAACTTATTCTTCCCTTCTCTCCCTCTCCATTCCCCTCTACCCTTCTCCTTAACAGTAAGAAGAAACAGAAGTAAGGATTATATATAAATCTGCCTTATCTTGTAATCAGTGATGGTTTTGGTAGCTATAGATACTTTTGATTTAGGTGTTTTGTAAAATGCCAGATTTTGAGTGTTTTGTAAAATGCCAGATTTTGAAAGGCAACACAGTCCAGTATGTATTTCTTTCACACAGTTTAATCTGGAAGTAAATACACACCATCTATCAACTGAGCTATTGGAGCATTCTCTGCCACCATGTCTGGATGGCTGGAATCAAAGTATAACAATGCAAATTTAAAACAGGTTTTTTTTTTTCCCTTTGAAATTGCATCACTGGAACCAATGGCCTAAGGTGTGCTATCTTTACATGGACATTTTGGTATCAAATAGTCCCAGAGCTATAATCCAGACATTTTGTTCAGTTGTGTAATACAAATGATTGCATTTCAGCTGCATACAGGTATGAGGATGAACAAGTTCAGAAGGAGAGGTAGATGCCATTGCTCTAAATCCTGCCCAGCAGGAAGGTGAGGTGCATTTCTGAGTGTTAGTTAATACACATATGCACATGTTCCACGCAGTGCAAAGAAACTTAAAAAAAAACCCCAAAACAACAAAAAGCCTGATAATCACTTCTCTCTCACAATTCTCAACAGATCATCCCTCCACCAACACTCAGTCATATCACCTCACTCCTTGACAGTAGGTATTTTCATTAAGTCACTCCCCTTAGCCAGGAGTGAGCACAATTTACTCTATTCTGAGAATCTTCAAAACTATAACTGCATTTACACTTACAGGAATATTACAATTTTAAATGTTTTAATGTTTCCAGAGCTGTCATTTAAGAATGATATTATGCTTAGCTTACTTCAGTTCCTAGGGATATCTTTGTCATAAAACTTTGTAAAATGTTAGTATACCACTACTTTCTGAAAAAGAAAGTCCTTTCTCCCTCCCAAAAACTACATGAAAATGTAAAAATGGATGAGACACTAAAGACTTATACTGACTAACAAAAGCCACAATCCATTCCCTCAACAAAACATAAAACATTTAAGAATGGTTAAGACACATCATCCTTATTCCAGTCATGGGATGCAGCAAGAAGACAGAGACTGTTACCAAGACACTTCCATGAAAATCACTGGAAAGAATTCTCATTTGTAACAGTCTCATTTTCTCTGTGTGGGTGCCTGAAACTACTCAAGCTCTGGGGACACACAACAATGCATTTACTGTTCTTGGAATGGTATCACCATACCCTGAATTTGTTGCAACTCATCTTAAACTTGCATAAAAACTGGCTCTCACAGGGTCTGAATGAAAACAAAGGTGCACAGGACTAGTAAGTGAAGAAATACTTGAAAAGGCAGAAAAATCAACCCTAAACAGGAGAAGAATTTGACTTTCATACAGTAAAGAGAGAAAATAAAAGAACAAGTATATACACACACAGAGTCATAAATAATACAAAGGTACTGTACTAATCTAGAATATTAAAATGGTATAATTCAAAATGAATAAACAAATTCTTTTATTAGAAATGCTGCATACTTACATTTTGAGATTTCTTCTTTTTCTTTTTTATTGCCCTGAAAAAACCTTGCTTTTCTTTCTCCTTGAGCTGTTCTGAGTGACTGTTAAGGTTTTCAGGACTTTTCCTAAATATGAAACAAGGTATTGTAAGAGAAATTTTATTATGGTATTACTTTGCAAATTCTGTGTGATGCTGAGATCTGATGCCAAAGAATGCAAATTACTGATTAAAGTAAAAAGATACTTAACGTTTTAGCATTCATTGGTTCCAGGGTTACTACACATATACCAGATAGTTTTATTAACAGGGATAGGAGGTACACAGTGTTAGGGTAAAATGATTAGTTTAAACCAATGAATAGCTATGTAGGGAAAAGGAAAGCATGCATGTGTTCTTTTAAGCCAGAATTTAATATTCAAACCAAAATATCACACACGAGGTCTTTTAGAAAAATGAAAAGCATATCTGAGAGAACATACAAATGGCGATGAGGTATAAAAGAACAGGTCCAGTTTATCCATTGCTTGCCGGAGAAGCAGGAGTTGCAAAGTTGGCCAGGGAGAACCACTTTCAATTGAACTTTGCTGACATGGTTCCAAATTTACCATCAGGGAAGCTGGGGATCTACTGTTGTCCATTTCAACTTAAGACTTTCAGTTAGTTTGTTACGCGTGGGTGAGACAGTGCTGGCAAAAGGAGGTGACCCAAAAATGGAACAGGTGACTTGCCTGAAGACTGAATTTCCGTCTTTTAACTCTTAACTTACACATCTGAAGCAACTACAGCTGATAAATAACATGTTAATATCAATATACACAGTAAACCATGTATGTAAAGTACTTATATGGAGTAAAAAGATGGTTTACAAGGATAGTGGTGAGACATAACTGAATGCAGTTCTAGTGCTCTTTAAAATAGCTTGAAAATTGAAAATGCTGCAGGAAAGCATCACAGAAATAATTTCAAAGATTTCAATCTCTTTAGTGTGTTTAAAAACACAGCCAGACAAGCCCAAGTACTTAGTTTCCTTGATCATGATGCACAACTATTTATCCAGGAAGAAATTACAGAATACTAGAAAAATCTTTAAACTAATGGGCAAAGATAAAACAATTGGGTGGATGATGAAGCCTGAGAAGTCGTATTAGAAATAAGGCACTGGTTTTCACAATAGCATCATTAACTGCCAGAACAAACTCCTTAGTGAAGTGGATTTCCCATCTTTGACATTTCAAATCAGGACCTAATACTCATCTGGGAGACACACATCAGACAGGTCTGCCTCTGGGCCTGCATCCCAGAGAATGGACAACATCTAATAGCAACTAACATACGGAAAGTCATACTGGGTGATTTAATAGTCCTTTTTCATGCTTAAATTACATGAAAACAAAAAAGGAATTATTCCATTGCCTTGATGGAAAACCTAAAGGAAAGCCAGTGTTTTAAGGGCTCTGTATGACAAACAGGAGCAGCTTTCCTTGGAGTGTCTGTAATGTAGCAACATTTAACTGTCTACTATAGTTGTTTCTGGCTTCTAATTCTGGCTTTAAATGCTATGCTATCAGCTGGTGATTCAGCTGCTACTACATGCCAAGCTGACTTTTTTTCCCCAAGCAAATGTGAAAAACATAATTGGGGTAGAAATCACTGGAGTCATCCTCCTTATTGATAAAATCATCTTCACGCTGGTAGGTAGTATCAGTTCCTCAGTTTCTACATAAAACCACCTCAAGCTCAAAATGTTACCTGGTTCTAAGTATAAATGCAGGCAGTGTTTAAGTCCTGTAATAAAGTCCAACTGTTCATTAAGAGAATGGTCTTAGCAAAAAGATTCATAGGCAGGAAGTATGGTAGAAATTTTCCTAATTTAGATTTTTGGAAACTTACATCTAGATGCAAAAAATAAATTCAGGTGCATGACAAAATATATTTAATGTGGACATTACAACACTACTACAGGAAAAAAATCTCAAGTTTAATATAATTATTATATTTATAACATGTATTTTAAATACAGTGGATTGCTAAGGGTTCCTGTTGCTGTCACATCCCTGCATTTGGTACTAATGTAAGTAGTGTAAAAGCTGTAAGGCACTCTTATACAAGTCACTTAAAGCACCAAGGAGAAAGCCAGAGTAAAGACTACTGAGATAGCTTTAGCTTCAGTGAACTCAGGAGTCTGACTTAACACAGACAGAACCTGCTGAATTATTTACTAAATGATTTTTACTTGATTTGTTAAAAAAGTTGGAGGAAAGCATGCACCCCAAGTATCCTGCTTATACTCAGAAAATCATGTAAATGGGGCTAAGAATCTTCTGAGCCTTTCCCCAAAACAGTTCCTGTGCATCCACATGTGCAAACATATCCCAAACAATAGCCCCAATGAAAATTACCAACCCAATGATTGTTGTCCACTGAGGAACCAGGGTCGGATCATAAGCAAGTCCCCAGGAGGTTACTTTACACTACTTTAAAATTTCTCAGTGTCTTGCTTTTCTATTCCAAAATGGAGATGCTATATTTTAAAAGGTGAAGTTAATCTTCAGAGTGAAGCTTGGAACAATTTTTGCCATACTTTGAGACAGAGATTCACTCAAGTGTGATTCTTTTCTTTGGCCCAGTGAACCTGGATGAGAAAACTGCTCTCCACAGCAGCTGAGCAGAGAGGAGAGAAATGAAATCCTGCACCATCATTTCCTCTTTATGACTACAGTGACCAGAGAGAACAGGAAAATAAGGGGCTGAGAACTGCTCATTTTCAATTGCTGCTCACCGAAAAGCCAGTGGTTTTATACTGAATGGTTTGTCATTAACTCCTATGACTCATATTGCAGTACAGTTGTCTGAAAAAGCATTGACCTTGAAAAGCAACTGCTTCAAAACACATGCTCATTATGTGAAGAGAGTGAACATATATAGCATTATAGCAGGAAGCTTCAACACCAGGATTTTGTACTGAGTAAAAATAGAGCAGAACATTTTGATCGATGATGAAACACTGGGGTATTTTAGGCATCCCAAAAGATGATATTCAGATAATGGACAGTACAGGAAAAAAATTAGGATTATCAGAAAAAAATCTGTAAGGTAGAGTCATGCAACACTAAACTATTACAATGTGCTGCAAGAATCTTGGTATTTTGCATAAAGCTTCAGCTCTTGAAAGCAAAGAGTTCCACCAGAATCTATTATGTGCTGTTTTAGTAGCAAGTAGGAGTAGCCCTAGAGAAGAGGCCCCACTCAGAGAGCTCGTTCTTAAGCAGAAACCAAGGGCAAAATGTGCTGTGCTTTGTTATTTTATCTTTGAGTACCTTTTGCATGCTTAGGACATATAATGTAGAACACATTGGTTATTCTGGTCTGAAACACTTGGAAAAGGTGTAAGTACAAACAGAAATTCTGTGATAATCACTCTTTATTTATTGCCCCTGGGAGGAAAGGTATCCAGCTTCATGCAGGTGCAATGAGGTGTAGCAGCAAACATGCATGTGGCAAGCAAGCTGATGTGCTTTCACATTAACTGAAAAGAATAAATAGGAAGCATGTTGCCTTCATGCTGCCATAGAGAGATTCCTACTGCAGACAGTTCCTTTTGGAAGGCAATTCCTCATGCTTGTTTTAGTTATTCTTCAGCAACCCTAATCTCAGCAGGCAGCCTGGCTTGGAAACCCTCTGACTGCCAATGTACTACTCCATTTACTGATCCAATCACAGTTACATGAGTAAGGATTTTGTCTAATGAAGGAGTTACTGAAATAGCTGAATTTTTCTTTGGAAGATAAATGGACAAATGGACAAACTAATTCTCCATGTTTTGCTCAAAGTAAGACACTTACGGGGCAGTTACACAGTTACCATTTAGCAAAGGCAAGAAAATAGTCAGGAATTATTGAAGCAATTCAAATAGATAGTTCAAGGTTAAGAATCTCAATCCCACAAGCTGAAGCCCACAGTAAAACTTGGTCTAAAAGTCTGGCATTGAAAGCTTAAAAATCAAAGATCAAATCTGAACTCTGTTTGGAGCTGCAATTTTTAAATTTTTCATGTGGAAAAGGAGAATTTATTAAGTGGAATAATCCCTAGATCTCTTATCTCATATACAGAATACCATTCAGAATTTAAAATTTCCTGATTTTTTTTTTACAAATTCCATTAAAGAACTGGAAAAGTATTTACAATGCAGCAACAGTCACACTACACACACAGCTGAACATGCTCTAAATTAACTTGCTCAGATGTTGGTAACCTTTTACTTTAAGGAACAGTGTGACTATAATGTTACACTGATACTGACACAGCAATATAATAGTCAGTCACGTCCTATTTTCAAAATATTGTATTGTTCTGGAGCCTTGAAACTTACTAGTGGATAAAGTTTTAAGACTTTTACTGCCGTAAGAGTGAGGGTTTTTTTGTTCTTTCTTGAATAACAGAATTTGTGGGTGTTTATATATATTATATACATATTATAATAATATTATACATATAGTTCCTAGTTTTTATTATTTTTGCAGAAATGTATGAAATTAGCTAGAGAAGATATGACAAGCTGCTTGTCATAGCATGACTACATTCATATGGACATTAAAGATCTAGACAAAAATGCTTTCCAGAAGCCCCCAAATATCTTGTAAGCAGTCAATGCAAACATTTCCAATATGATGGGAGATACACTACTGCATGCTGGAATTTATTCTAAATTATTCCAAAGAGATGTTTAGAACTATGACAATGGTAAAGATAAGTCAGGCCAATGCTGTGGCACACCGGCAGAACACAATTAAGTATCTTGACTATTCCTACTGATTTTGCCCAGCTCAGGACAAAGCCTGTATGAGGAAAAGAGAATAAAGCATCTCTTCTTGTATCAGTAAGAAAAAATTGAGCAAGTTTAAGGTAATTTACAAGAAATTAAACTAGCAAAGAAAAGATTTTCTGGAAGGGTGAAAAATTTGCCTTTTTTCAAATCAAGCAGTTGAAGTTCAGAAATGATCTAGTAATTTAAGAGTAAAATCTGATGACAAAAGTCAAGTTTATAACATCTTTATTTTAAAAGGCAGGACAGTGGGGACAGAGCGAAAAATGCACACAAAGACAAGGGAACATCTGTGACAATTCAGTCTAGCAAACATTCACAGAATCTTTGACAGAAGAAAGGCAACACAGAGCAATAGTATGAGAAGCAATATTTTACAGTAGTGGCAAGTCCAAGTGGAATACATGTCACTCATAATTTGAGATGAATTGTCATGTACCAGTTAGGTATGTCAGTCAAACATCAAATATTTACTTCATCATAAAATTGATGTAAGCAGAATCACATTCCATTAGAGCTTTCAACATTTTCATAAGCATTTACACAACTTCTATACAGAAAATTAAGTAAAGGAACATAGACTCTTCACCACTCAGGAATCTGATTAAGCTGCACTTATGCACAGAACAATTTTGCAACAACATTAGACCATTGCCAGGACAACTTGAACAGAATTAGCATGTAGAGCTGGGCAGGAAACATTTTGGGAAAATGGGGAATAGGAAAAGAAAAGAGAAAGATAAGCATATGCCAAAATAGCAGTAACTTGGTGTTGCAGGTACTGCTATTCCTTCCATTTCATAAGAAGAAATGCTTATTCTTCTGTGGGTTCTTCTCTCAAAGGAGCTGTTCCACTTTGTGAAAATATTTGAGTACATTATTTGGAGCAAGGACTTAAATCTAAATGTCTCAAAGTTAATGAAGGGCCTTTCTCACTAGGCCATATCCAGCACCTCTGTGGTCCTTTCACTGTTTTAACAAGATGAAACAGCTTCAAAAGAATATATTGAGAGAACCAGAAAATGTGCTCCAGAATAACCTCTAACTTCTGGTTTCAGGCATTGACTTGGTCTAAGATCTTGGTTCAAGCCTCTGGTTTAAATAACAAAGACCCTGCACTCAAGTTCACATTCTAAAAAATAATGCTGCCTTTACAATATTTGTTATTTTGAGAGTATGTCTGATTTTGACTAGTAATTCCATCCTGGAGCTGAAGAATCTTCATAAAAAAGGGTTAGTGGATACCAGCCAGTTCCTTTGAAAAGTTCTGGGTTTGGTAATTTAGCATTATAAACAAAAAAAAAATACTTCATTAAAAAAATTCCCAACCAGCTCTAATAACATATGCTATTTTTTCAGTTCAGAGTTAAAACAACATTACATGTTTCTTTGCAGTCAAGACAATATATTGCTTAATGATATATAAAGCAAAACAATATTCCAGTTGTCTTATGTTATATGCAAGATAGAAAGATCCAGATATGAAGGACAACAAAATATGTAAAAGGGTTCAACAGTAGGAATAAATACCTTCTTTAGCCACATAAGCCACAACATAAGTACCACCTTTTTACATAAATGCCCGGTTTCCTCAGCTAACTTCCAGAAAATGGATGTAGGTGGAGCTACTGAAGGACAGGAAGCAGACTCTAGTGAATCAGAGCAGGTGAGAAGGGTTCTGGAGTAAACATCTTCTATTACTGACATAGGTATAAAACCTGAACACAAGCTGAAATAGCAACTGTCCACCACCCACCACCCCCCTTTCTCTTTTAATTCACTGGTTATTTGTATGAAAACACACTAATTTAACAAGCCACCGAAACAGTTCTTTACATTGCATGACTTTTTGGCCCTTTCAGAGAGAAGTGTTTCAGAGAGTGGTACAAAGCATAGTTGAACCATGCAAATGTATGCAGTCCATTCCTCCCGCCAATCCTTTGAAGCTCCATCTGCTTATTTTTATTCAACGTGCTTTATTGTGATTTAATAAAGTATAAGATTAGGAGTATTTTGGAGCCAAAGAGCTCTCAGAGAAACAAAATTAAGGTATTTCCCTCTAAGTCCTGCAAGGCTATGTATATGCTGTCATTTTATTAGCATATTTAAAGTTAAGTACTCTATGTTACATAATGGAGCCATGTGATGCTTTTAATCTTTTAAAATCAATATACACCATTAAGATGTTGCTTAGTCCATTTTCCCATAGAATGTATTAATTTCCTTCTGTGTATAAACGAAAAGAGCAGTGGTCCCCATTGTAGGTTGAAAATACTCTTCATTAATATAGTCCTATTTTATATATGTAAACATGCATTTTGGTATTTTTTCCCACTTGTCTGACAATCCATGCTTCTGTAATCCACAAATTGCTATACATACTACACACACACACAAGCACTCTGTACTATCTTTAACTGAAGACTAATAGCGGGAAAAAAATGGTGAAGGACTGGACAAAAGTATATAAAGTTTAATGCATTCATGTTATGGGTGCAATGAAATATTTCTTGCTGCTCAAAAGGGGATAGAAAACATGCCATGCTATGCAATATAGCTGAAGGAAGCAACTAAGCACATGGACAATTGCAAATCTTGAGAAAAGCGTGAGGTTTTTTTCCTCCTGTTAAAACCACGTTTTTTTCCAGCCATTCTCTACACGTGTGTGCAAATTACAACTCACCAGGTATCAAAGGTGGTTTGTCTCTTGGAGTGGTTTGTCACCGTGGTGCTGTCTGCTGGTAACACCGAGGCTCTGTTTGACACATTGTTTTCTATGTAGGTACTCTCTGGACGCGGAGATGGGACTGAACAGAGAAACAGCAAACAATGGACACTGAGCTCTGCCAAAAATCCCAGCTCCCAATTCTCTGCTTCCTCTCTACCTCTTACAGTAACAAGTGTGTACGACTGAAAAAAAAGCTGACATTTTTGATCCTTGCAGGGTAATATTGGTTGTAAAGTGAGACCATCATCAGAACTTGGGTAAGTTGTTATTAGATTTGAGAACACTTCTATTTGTAGGGAGCTGTAAGTGTGATTGATATTTAAAAACAGGAAAGAGAATAAGAGGTTGGAATAACTAAAGACATGAAATACTATAGTTCACAGTTTGTCTTCACTTTAGACCTTAAAAAAAGTAGTACCCATTTTGGAAAAATAAACTTTGGTTTTTTAATGTAACTAAGAGATGATGCACTAAAAATTAAAATATCAAAATTAGATATAATGTATTTTTCAAACAGACATACTGTGGCTTTGAAAACACACAACTATGTACAGACTTACACTGTAAATTTATTAGAATTATGAATATCACTAGAAATACCTGCACTGGATTAAAAATTGACCAGACACTTGGTTGGAACATTAATGCAACATCACATTACACAATCTATCAAAACAAAATCTGTAAGTTTTTGTTCAAGCTGTAGTACAAAAGTATATGCTAATAAATACTGATTGAATACAAAAGTTAAAAATTATATAAATAAGAATTTACCTTTTTCACAGTAACTTGCATATACTATTATCACCAGTTTTGCATATACTATTATCAATGTATTATTTTAAATACAATATCATCTTCCCAAAGCAATAATTAAATCCATCTAAAATATATTTGTTTGACAGATACAGTTGAAGAGGAAAACCCCTCTAGTTTATAATAAGGAATTGAATAAATCCCAGACCTACAGTTTCTTTAGCACATGACTTACGGAAAGTCATTCTTCTTTGGAACTTCTGTTTCACTATGTATAAAAAAGAAGGATAAGCCGTGTCCAATTTTAGGAGCTTTTTAGGGATTAATGAAAGCAATTCAGGATTGAGGATTCTTAAGGATTCTCTGTTGCATTTGCAACAAAAACTTAGATTCAAAAGCACTGCTCAGAACAGTACAAGCTTTAATTCTGCTCAGGTTTTAATATTGCAGTGGGACACTTGGAAGGATTGTCAGATTTTAACGTGTCTAAATCAGGTCATCAGCCAACTGATCAACCTGAAGAGGATCAGAGGGAGATTTGTGACTCTACTTAAGGTTATTAAGTGACTCATAATCGAATTTCAGCTGTTTGGGACTTCTTAAGGTTCAGGGGAGCCCCAGAAGCCTCCTAACACTTGCAGGACAGCAATTAGCCTCTTGTCATCTTTTTCAAAACAACTACCCAGGTTTAACCGTGAGGCAGCTGCTCAGAAATCATCACCTTTTGTGTGCCATTACAGAACAGAATCTATTCATGTGTGTCCATACAAAGACGTTTTATTATTTATTCTGAACTGGAATTATGTAAGTGTGCTCTTGCTTGTAGGAAATGCTGATCTTTGGTAAATCTTAACAAAAGAAATGCCATAGGTTTCAAGCCATGAAAAGTTAGCATTACACTTCCATGCAACACAGTATCTGTAACAGATTAGTATGTCCATGTGCTACAAGTGCACAGGCATTTAGATAGAGTCTTTACGAGAACTGAAAATAAAAATATTGACTGCTTACTTTGGTAATATTAGTTTATTTTGTTTATTAGTTTATTTTGTTCATTTCGCCCTGATAAATTATATCCTGCTGTACAAGGTACTGCAGTGGATATACTTCTCAATTAAAGTGAGCTATCATTTACAAATAAACTATATGGTACCAATGCAGGTCCTGCAAACAGTCTAGCAGGTTAACTCAACCTCTGAAAGTTTTAGTTGTTCATGTTAATTCTCTGTACCCATTTCTACTACTTAATTTCTATTCTGTGCTAAAATTCTTGATTAAATTTGAAAGATCCACCATGAAATTACCTCTGTAAAAGCTGCCAACTCTTCTCGGAACAGGGTCATTATACAGAATTCTATTTTCCTTAGTAGATGCTCCATCTTCTGTGTGTGGATCATGATATGCTCCACCCTAAACAAAAGAACAATAAACTATTTAAAATTAAAGACTGTAAACTGATTTGCAGTTTTTAAACAACATGCATAAGCAAGAAAACTCCAAAATTCACCATACAATTTTCCTTTCATGTTATTAATAGCTGTCAATATCAAATCACAGACTATGCAATCAATAATTACTTGGTTGTGCTGCTTGCTTACTTCTTTCCAAAATGACAAGAATGGCATTAACAAAATTTTGCCTCTAAGTTGTAATTTTAAAGACTTGAGTCTGATTCAGGCCCTCAGATTTTCAACATGAATGAAATGCAACTGTATTATCTCTGGAGGAATCTTTTACTGGAGGCTTGTTAAATTAATTTCTGATGGAATCTGGTCACTGCTACTGGCAAACTTTAAAAAGCAGGCAGGAGATGCATCTCATTTCTGATAATTGCAACACCAAAGCACTATTGTCACTTATCATCTCTTATCTCTTAAAATCATTACCTAGAAGTACCAACAGTCACAAAATCTACTGTATTCTAAATAAGAGAAAGTCTCTGAACTAAGAAATCTATAGGCAATGTGCTTCTGTCAGACAGGATAGCAAAATGGATATCATTACATCTAATTTATTCTATTTTCCTGAAAACAGTTCTTCCTGGAAATACTTCGAGTAAAAATTTAGGTGAGCCCTTAAAAACATCCTTATGCACATAATTTGCCACCAAATATGACTTAACCCCACTCTCTTCAATGAATCAGAAGCTGCAATTTTTCCCTCAGTGTGGACTGACCACATGAAATTTAATGGTCTCTACAAGACCCCACAGGAAACTACTGAAATTCTACTGAATTCATACCCCTGTATGAATTGAAATCTAGAATGTTCAAGAAGGAGAAAGGTTAAAAACTGAAGCCACAAAAAATTAACCAAAATTAAAAACTGGGATTTCAATTCACTGCATGAGTGATTTGCAAAATCTACTTTGCCTTCTGTGGATGAAGATCTGGTCTCACTGTCACAAAGAAAACAAACCTTGAAACAAAGATCATAACTGCAGCTAAAACAATTCTTCAAATCCCAGTTGGACTCTTCTAAAATTCATCAGAGGCTGAAGCATTTGACCAAATTACTACTTGTATTAGATACCTCTTATTTATCAGCAGTTAAATTTCAAACATGAGACAGTACTGGCAAATTGTATTTGATTTTCTTCTGCTTAACCCTTTTTGTGTACATTTAGTTTAAATGTAAAAAAACCCCTCAAAACAAAACTGTTGTGTTGAGACTTGAAAAGCCCTAAAAATATGACTGGATGGGAGATTTTTCTTGGTTTTTTTTTTTTTTTTAATAAGATTTAAAGCCTGGCAAACAAAGAATGTTTTTCTTTAAAAAGACTTGGTAGAACTAAAAAGAAAATCAATGAAAAACTAGAAACATGGAAATGAGGAAACGTCACAAAATATGAGCAGAGAAAGAAAACCAGGAGAATTGATCAGAAAAAATAAATATGAAAACAGTGAAGAATCTATGAGAAAACATATTATTAATGGGTTTTTTAGTTCACTAATCCTGAGGGAAGTGAAATATTCTGATTCCTAATGCATAAAGTAGAAAAGGGGGGGAAAAAGGTAGGATAGGAAGTAGCCAA
This sequence comes from Monarcha castaneiventris obscurior, assembly GCA_026261815.1. Taxonomy (NCBI): domain Eukaryota; kingdom Metazoa; phylum Chordata; class Aves; order Passeriformes; family Monarchidae; genus Monarcha; species Monarcha castaneiventris. The sequence goes on along the minus strand of JAMPIT010000566.1, from coordinate 34,256,226 downwards.
AGAATGACTTCTTTGTGAAAATGCCTCTATGAGGCATAAGAAGATTGACAATTTAATTTTGATTTTTTTACTGAAAGCAGTAAAAACAAATGAAAGCTTTGTGAATTTACAGACTTAGCATTCATTTCAGAAGAGTTGTTTTCTTTTCACACTTCTAATGGTTGAAATACAGTTTCAAAAGCATTAAGTGAAGGCTGAAGTTTTAAAAATACTGACCATGAGAGAGAAAGATAAGTTTTTTATCTTGAATGAACAGACTTTCCAAACCAAAAGAAAATGAACAAAACCATAAGCATTAAGATGCACATTGATTTTTCTAACTAAAATAAAAATTTGTCAAGCAATTTTCAAAGACAAAGAATGATCCAATAAAAACAATTTGCCTCTAAATAGCAGGAAATAAAATTAAAATTACTTCAAATTACTATTTGCTGCACAATGCAGAAAATTAACTGAAGATTACAATGTAGCATGAGCTCTTAATATCAAAAACTGAAATGCTGGTATTATTGCCCTTCCAAATAATACCCGAAGAATAAGTAACATTTAATTTGACTGAAATGAGAGAGACAGAAAAATAAGTACACAGAAAAAAACCTGGGTTTAAAATGAAGCCACTGTAATCCCTTCCAGGTAGCTTTTTAAAAATTATTACTCCACTGCACTTCTATTGTGATATTTTCTCATGTTTGAATACACATAATCTTGAATGGAGGAGATGTGCTACATATGAAAAAACATATCTTTTTTCTCTACTGGATTGAGGAGACAACCACTACCTGAAACTCTTCTTTTTATGGTACTTGTACCATATTAGGTCAGCTACACATATTTCTTAGATTAACTACTAAGTAGGAAGAGTATTTTAGTTTCTCAGACTAAACTATAATCTTTGGACCTTAAATATTTGCAGCTCTTTGACTTTCTTCAATTTGTCAACAAATCTGAACTAGATGTTCTCTCCTTAGAAGTCAGTCTATCACAGGTGTAGGCATAGAGAAACAAACACTCATTTTTGTATTTGTCTCTGCACCATTTTGTTAACAGAGGAATTTAAAGCTCTGAGGACAAATACAGTCATCTTTACATATCTGATGTGTGAAACATGAGATAATTCAGAAGTGTTGTGTAAGGAATGTAAATCAGCACCAGAACCAGCCCGTCCTCCACTCCTTAATTAATGCTCACAGAAAAACACAAGCAGGCATCCACTGACAGTAACCACTGTGAGGAGTCAATTTACCAGTGGCCACTACAACATAAAATCTCTAGATTACCCCAGTTACTTATCATACCAATCTAAAGAAGTATTGCAAGCTTTGATATTTCTCTAGTAAATGATGGTATTTCAGCAATTATATATATATATATATATATATATATATATAAAATTGCTGGTATAGCTGAATGAAACACTGGCTTCGAAAATTAACATTAGCATAACAGAAATACATACAAGAAAAGCTAAATAAAAACACAAATGAGAAAGATAATTAAGCAAAATGATACAGTAAAAATGACTCAGACAATGTAACCAACGACTAAAAACAACTCATGAAACTTTAACTTCAGAGACAATTTTTCTGTTCTCACATTTCAGTACTTTAAGATAATGGTATTCATAGTCCAGTTTTTAAAAGTACCTTGAAATATTAAGCCCTTCTGAAAAAAAAGCCCCCAACAACATCCCCACGCCTTACAGGACAAATAAATAACTGCAAAGAAACAGAACACAGAAAGCAGGCCACTGCCCCCACATCAATTAAAAAGAGGAAGGTAAACCTTCCATAAGAGGCAATATTTTGGACTAACCCTATTAGAATCTTCCGTACAGTCTTCTCGTGATGAGCCAACAGACCTTGTGAGTGACTTATGCTGCACCTGTGGAGATAACAGTTGCAGGCTGTTTGCTCTGGCTGCCATCCCTTGCCCTATGCTTAAGCCACCCTCTGAGCCCTTTGACCTCACTCTGTCCCGGCTCACATACATAGAGTGTCTATGAGGGCGCTGCTGTGAAGAAAAAGGACTGGTATAACCTAGACCATAGGAAAAAGATTCATGTGGAGCAGACAGAGAGTGGGAATGGCTTCCATCCATGTGATCTGGCAGTTTTAACTCCTCCATTGTTTTGGAGTGTCTGGTTGGTGGTCTTCGGGTGTCCAGGGTGCCCTCGCTGCGGTTATTCCTTGCGGATGGACTGAGCATAGTTCTGTTATCACTGTGCCGGGGAGCACTTGGACTGGTAGGAGAATTCAAGTCCATACAGCTGGATGGAAAATACCTACTGGTGTTTGGCTCTGCAGCTTGGGCCCTGGCCTCAGAAAGGTTGCCCACGGATTTTGAGTCTGTCAGAACTCCATGGCTCTTGGACTTTGTCCGATAGGAGGGACTCTTAGAAGACTGTGGGATGGTGTCGATGTAGCTGTGGCGACTGTGCTTGTCGCCGGGCTGCAGCGTCCCAGTTTTGCTCTGAGAAGTTTCCATAAAGGAGTGCCGGTTCTGCTGAGATCTGGTGTTAGACTTCAGGTACTTTGTGCCTGAACCATCAGAACTTTTGGTGTCCACATTAAAATCAAACTCTGTTTTTCCCTTTGGTTCCTTTGGGCTGAGAAGATGTGGCATGTTATTATTGGCTATATCCTTGTTGCCAGATCCAGGTGTGTTGCTTGGTTTTTTTGCGTGCATTGGACTAGGTGCAGGTCCAGGAAGGTTTCCATTTAAAAAGCTTTCATTTGCTGGAAGCCCCTCTTCTCTTGGCCCACCAGCCCCTAGCGTCTGCATATCCTTGCTGTTTGATCTGTGGTGTGACTGCAAAGCAGAACTTTTGCTGGCTTGATTTCTATATTAAAATGCACAAAGAAGCATTAATATACCAGATTACTTATTCATGTATTAATAACTTCAAAAAAGTACACTCATTTCAGTTGCCATTTAAAACCACAAAATTTAACTGCAATAAGATCAAATATTGCCAGCTGAGGCACCAGAAGCTCCACTAAACAGATTTGCAAGCATTTGTAAATTGTTGTTTCTGGTTATAATCTGATGGAAAACCCAGCTTTGGTTAATGATTTTGCTGACAAAAACCCTGAAGATATCAAATCTAATCATAGAAATTCCAACATATATTTACACATTTATGCATGTATGTGCGTACTATGTGAGTACATCAGTAAGTTAAGCATTACATTTAGAAAACTAGCTGTATATCAACTGAAAAAATCTTAAATACACCTCACATATCAAAGGAAGGTAGAACAACCAAATATGTCAGCACTGTCAAAAAACCCTGATACCATCAGTGCTGCAGGCTATCTAATGTATTCCTGGTTTGGAGGGGGAGGGGAGAGGAAACAAGGGGAAAAGAGTTTATTGTTCAGATGGAGTGAGCCTGAGCAAGCCCTGTAACACCAAACCCCAAACCAGGTCTACCACAGGAACCCAGCTTTTGTGGAACTTGGCACTATCCCAGTTTTTGGCACACTAACTCATTCCAAAGCTGCACCTGAAAGGCTCTGCAACCAGACTGATTTGGTCTGTGTCCTTTGGTGGTGTCTGATTTGGTGGTGTCCTTAACCTCTACTCTACTTTCCAGCTCTTCTGGTTTTGGTATTACAGGACTGAGATATGAGCTGGTTCTGCAAACACTGAGCCTGATTTTTTTTTAGAGCAGGATTTATTTTCCCAGGTTTTCTGGCAATAAACCAGTTCTGCTTCTGGACTTAGGCTGGCACTGCAAACTAGCCAAGACTGAGCAGTGCTACAGCTGTCCTTGTTTGCCTTGATGGACCTAGGCAGGCTATGAGCAATAAAATTATTTCTGCAGCAAATCCATGATGTAACTCAGATATATTACTGAAAGTTGAAGTGAGCACTCACTATACCTTTGTTGACCTTTTTGTTAATTCTAATTGGATAATGCTAGCTATTTCTACATGTAGGATTTTTGTAGTAACCACTTCCAGTGATCTAATCATCTATTTCATAACAGTTTCTAAAACTTTAGCAATTTTAATGCCAGTTTAAAATATTCTTTTAGTTAACAGGAAGTATATGCTTTAAAAACTTAAGAGATATGAAGAACCTAGTATTTTCACTAGGCACAGCTTTCAGACAAGTTTCCAGTAGATGTAGGTTTTTCTTTCTGATGCCACATGTCTAATGGTAAAACTTCTACCCTAAGCATCTATAAAGGCAGCAAAAACTTTTTGGTGTCTATCTTTGAAAAAGTGTAGATTGTGAATGTCATCATTGCGAGTCTTAAAATAGAGGAGCCATTTTTTCAATCTCACAGGAAGAGCTAAAGAAAAACATGGCCAGGATTAAAAGCCTGCATATAGAACATTAAAATATTCTGCATACTTCAGAGGGTGACCTTTTATGAATGCTTTTGTCAGAGCAATAACATAAGGCTTTTTGTAGTGAAGTATTTTATCCACCAGTAAACCTGGTTCACTGAGGTGTTGAAACTCAGCTTCTCTCAAGCTGCGTGGATCCAGCAAGGGAGCCACTGAGCAAACACATCCTGCTTTGAGGTCAAATAGACTAGATATCCATAACTGCAACTGCAGACAAAATTCTGTTCATCTCCAATTTGGAATGTAATCAATATGCACAATTTTCAGGATATTTAGCTGCTAAAAATCTGTGTGAACCTTAAACTTTTAAATACCAAAATCTTGGACAGATTTGTACATAAACAGAAATGGTAGCATTCCAAAGAAAAGAGCATTCCTTTGGAATCTTGGGCATCTTCCAAGCCACAAAATTCCTATTGTTCAAGAAAAAGGCTAGCATTTTTTTAAGGTGGATCAGCCAATTATTTTTCTTTGTCATATGCAGAAATGGCTTCAGCATTGTCTTTGGTTTGTTTTTTTTTCCAAGAAGCATTCAGCCTGGTGCAGAAAGTTAGCAAAAATTTCAGCTTCTGTAGCTGTAAATACTGTGTCTGCTTCCTTTATTCAGTGAGGCAACAGAGCAGCATACGTGTCTCAGTGTGCCTAAGCTGTCAAACAGGCACTTTTCTTGTAGATGATGTTGCACGTGAGCATGGTAACAACTCACTCACTGGCAGAGCAAATGGCAGTGGTAACAGTGACAAGACTACATTTACCTGTTAGATAAAGTGTTGGTGTCTGCATGGTAAGGTTTTCTCTTAGCTGACCGTGAAGGTGAACTTCCACAGCGGTCCAAGAGTCTTTGGGTTTGAAATGAAGGGTGGTTCAAACATTGTTCTGTCAAATATCTATCTGCTGGATCTAACTTCAGTAGGTTCTTTGAAAAACAAATCCCAAAGTTTAAATGTTAGCATCTGTATTTACATTAGCAAAAAAAAACCCCAAAAACCAAACCCCAACAAAATAAAGAAAATTATTGGTATAATTGTTAACCTCCAGAGTTTCTGGGATTATTAGCATTACATTATATGTAACTGCTAGAATAATTTCATGGTGCATTAAACTACATATGATTCAAAATAAACACATATATGTGTTATATGCATAGGTTATGTACACATATATGACAGTATGTTTAAAATACAAAGATATCTAAAACTTTTAAAATATGTTTTATATATATCTATATAAGTTTTAAATATATGTATTTTAAACATATTTTTCAGGATATACCTTACAACATTGCTTTGAATTAAAAACATTAAATTTACCAGTAATAAAATGCTACAATGAAAAAGGCTTTACAAACAGAGAAAACAACTATATGGGAACATTCTTATACCAAAACAAACATTATTTTAAAGTTAGTATTTTTGAAAATACACACATGTAAGAGTTCTGGTTTTAGCTTATAGGGTTCAAATCCACCCATTAGATAATTTCTTAAGAATTCTCTAAACTGTTTACAATGCATTCAGAATAACACTTGCCTTGTAAGTTAGATCTGTTGTGATTCTAAACAAAGGCACTTCCTGGCATGTAGAAAATATTTAATCAAAAAATGAAAACAGGAGTTTGGGTATTTTGGGAAGTTTGAAAGGTTTCTTGCAGGGAAAGAGCAATACAAAGCTTACGTTGGAATATTCAAACATGCATGACTGTCAGCAAAGTTAAAAGTTTGAATGGCTTTTAAGTTAAATGAATAGCTATTTCCTAAGGGTTGTGTATGTTTAAGAGAGAAGTCTATGTGTATCTATGCACGTCCATACACACACAATACATTAACACCACATTCAGCCCCTTGACCACAAACTGGTTTTCCCTTCACAGGATCCCCGCACTTCAAAATGGAAAATGCTCAGGAAACAAAGCAAGTGGCAAACCAAACTCCTATGCAGTTTGCTCATACAGTATGCAGTATCTTCCCTTCTCAAGGGACAGACTGTACTGAATGAGTAACTTCGTCTTTCCCCCTTTTTTCTGGTGCTCTCACTACAGTGGCTCAAAAGGCCAAACAAACACAAGAAGGCCACATGTGATTCCTACGTTCCCCCTCAGAAGAGAGGATGTCCAGAGGCTTCCCTCAAGTGCCTGTACACTAACTTAGATAGGCTGGACAACAAGCAAGGGGAACTGGAAGTCCATAGGGAATTACAAGGCTGGGAACCTGCCTGGAATCACAGAGAAATAGTGGGACAGGACTCATGGCTGAGGCATGGTCACTGATGGATATAACTGCTCTCAGAAGATTAAGGGAAGGGAGAAGAGTAACACTCCATATAATTGAGTTCCTGGATCATATCAAATGTCGGCATGGAACAAAAAGTTTATCCATTGACAATCTCTAGGTCAGGATTAGAAGGGAAAGCAACATTTGGGATGATGGTGGGAGTTTGTTACCAACAATGCATTGAAGAGCACGAAGATGATGAAGAGGAAAACTCTCAACAACAACAAGAAAAAGTCTCCTGGTCACAGATCCTCATCCTCACAGCAGACTTCAGCTATCTTGACAGCCAGCCTGTGTACATGTTCCGGGAGATTTCTAGACTATGTTGGTGGAACTTTCCTAGTACAGCTGCTGGAGAGGCAAATTAACCAAGGGAAGGACTTCAGTTTCCTTGAGCTGCTGCTCAACAACAGTGAAGTAGTGGTGAGCAATCTGATCAGAGAAGACACTGTGAGCTGTAGCAACCATGAGATGATTACAGTTAGGACTGAAAGAATAGGTGGGAAGATAAATATCAGAGATAGGACCCAGAACTTCAGGAGAGCAAATTCCATTTTATGTAAGGAATTACTGGGCAGAATCTCCTGAAAAACTGCCATCAAAGGAAAGATGTCCAGGACAGCCATTTGATTTTTAAAGAAAATTTCTTGAAAGTCCAGGAACAAAGCATCTTACTGTATTAGAAGACCAAAAATTTTTTCATAGGTTGAGGTTGGCTAAACAGGGAATTTCTTAATGAACAAAATGCAAAACAGGAGTGTGTGAGAACTAGAGTGAAGGACAGGATACCAAGGTGGACTATAAAAGAAGTGTATTAGCACAAAGGTTAGGCCCAAAGTCCAGCCAAGGCAAGTGAAGAATACCAAGGGTACAAAGAAGGGGTTCTACAAGTATTCTCTTTAGCAAGCAGATGCTCAGAGAAAATGCATGTCTGGTGCTGAATGGCAGAGACAACTGAATGACAGATGACATAAAAAAGAATGTCTCAATGTCTTTTTTTCCCAAGTCATAACATGCAAAACCAGTTCCCAACTCCTTAATGCTTGCAAACCAGCATGACTTGTGGAAGAGAATGGAGGACTGGAGCAACAACAAAGCAAGAAGGTCAAATGGCTGCCTCTTCATTAATCTAGTCCAGAAATGCTCTCTAAATAGATATATATTAATAACTCACTTCTTCAGCTGGCATAAGTTGAAGCATGGGTTATTCAGTAATCTAGTAATCAGACCTGAGGTCCCTGGGAATGCAGATAATGAGGAGCACAACAAGTGTGGACATGTGTCAGACTGTCCATTGTCTGCAGAAGAGACAGGCACACAACAAAGTATGTGCAGCATTTGCAACATGCAACTTAACCACAAGTCTCTTCCATTCTCTTCTTGTAGGCTTCTGCTCATTGTTTAGCAAGGTTCTAACTCCTCAATTAAGTAATTCAGGTCAAACACAAAATATTCCCTCTACAGAATTCCTGACCTTTCTCACCTTGTAGGCAGAAACACAGACAGAAAAGATTAAAAGAATGAAATTATTTGGAAGCCTATGTTTCCCTGAAATTCAAGTGCTTAATTTCACAACTTTGAAATTTTTAAATCACATCATAAGAACCTAAAAGACACTGAGATATAACACAAAATCTAGGATAAAATGAGAATAAACCCTCCCCCAGTACATGTAACAATGGTCTTAACACTGGTCTTGAAATTGCCATTCTGCAATATATGCTACTAGAGCCTGAGCTACAGCTAACTACGGAAAAAGTTTCTGTGAATTAGAAAATAGAAGAAAAAGTATAATACCAAAACAAGTCATTATATGCACTGGGGTATCTGATTTTGCAGACTCCTTGAAACCAAGCGAAAAGCTGTGCTGACTCTTTTCATAAGTAAAGGAGATCAAAGGGATTTGAACTGGTTGTGTTGAAGAGGAGTAGAGCAAATTTGGTGGATTTCTGCTGGCTACAACAATACTAATAAAAGCAAGTAAATGCCCAAGTATATCCCAAAGGAGATGATCTTTGTTTTCCAAGACAACTGGTGCAGATGGGTTTGGGATCATACAATTCATTCAGAGCTGATTAGCCATATCCACGCTTCATGTGTGTCCCATATTGCCTTTAATTCTTGGGTGGTTCTGTGATTCTAAACCTAATTTTGGATACTATGACTTCTTTCTTCAGCTTACTGGGGATGAAATGATGTGAGGATTGTACTGCAGCTTACCATGGGAGTGTTTTTATAGTACAATAGTGAGGACAACAATACGTGTTCCACACCCAGGAACACAGCACAAATGCACAGCACAATGTTTTTGTGCAGAATGATGAACTCCTCCTGATTGTCCTGATTCCCCATAAGAAATCTCAGGACCATATCCTAGTTTGGCCATGAGTAACTAGCTGACTTGTTCCCAAAGCAAGACTGAGGAGTAACCTAACATACACACTGTATAGAGGTGACAGCAAGCAGATTAAGAGTTTGGATAAAACCCCAAAACTGCCGTGTGTCAGCTTTGTCTTTGACAACTGTCCACATCCTCACGCTTACCCAACAACAAATGAACAGCTCAGGTTAGCCCAAATACTCTGTGGCTGTATCTAAATACAATGGGTTGAGAACTCACACTCCAGCAGTCAGTGCTGCTGCATGTGTGTCAGTGTGAATGCACAACCCTGCAAAGGATGGTGATGATGCTTTGTCTGGGCTACATATTGTTTATCAAATCAGTTAAAATCGAACAGACTCTCCTGGCATTTACAAGGGATGTTTTCCTGATTCCTAGGAAATACCAAGCCTTACTACAAACAATGGTGGTATCAAAATACCTCAAAAGGGAGTTCCCAAGTCCTTCTGAGATGCATTATATTAAGAAATAAAGGTAAAAAGTCACTCACATTTTTCTACACATTACAAACAGAAAATAAAAGACATTTTCCTACCTTCATAAGATCAAGCAATACACCACTTAAAATTCCCAAGTATCTTCTCTCTAAAGACTGTGGATGATTGACTGCTGGAAACTGTAAAAAATACAGTGTAAATATACTGATCATGTAAACAAGGTAATACACAAATACTATGTTTCAAGAAATAGAAACTACACAGTGAATCAGGGCATGTAATTAATGGGAATCATAAGCACTGAATAAGTTAGTGGTTTATGAAAACTATAAAATGTTATAATGAAACAACTCTTGATATTTGATAAGAATCTAGTCAACCAAAGAAAGTATTCTTGATTATTAGGGCAGCCAAGAAACCACTCTCAAGTGAGAAATAATCAACTTAAATTTTTCTTCGTGGCATCATGATTGACAGGAGGTTTAAAATAGATTCAGAACTAACATATAAGTAACATATATTTAAAAAAGGTTAAAAATAGCTTAGAGAGAATTTGAGAGTGCAAATATAGTACTAATTAAATCCTAAACATTAACAAACAATTCCCAAACGTTTTTAGTGAAAAAAGGCAAAAGCTCAAAGGTTTTAGTTTCAGGGTTACTGCTCTGGTCATGCTGCTGGCAACACCATGAGAAGTAGTGCACACAGCTTGGGGCATCCATTATTTGTACTAGTAGCATTACTTTTCATAAATTACATTATGTGAACTTTGAAGGAAAATGGAAGAACATTAGTTTGAATGCTTTTATTCCTAAATAGTCGCTGTATTTTTCTTTTGACTTTGCTTTATTTTGAAGTGGTTTACTAATAATTGAGAATTTTTTCAAGTCCAAGTCTGCTATATTGGTCTTAAATAGCAACTTAGGTAAGCCAAGGCTTCCACGCTTCTTCCAATTTTAACATGAACCAAATTGCAAAATGTTCCTGTCTTCATGTAGAATGACGATCACAAAGAAGCTTTTATATCTAGAATGATCAAGGAAACAAAAATGTGCTGAAGCTGTGCACAAGCAGCAGTGGCTTTTCACTGGAATTTTTCCGATTCTTCATGTAACTTATTGGTAGAACAAGTATTTACAGCCCTACATTGCCACTCACACTTTTCTATGAAGTCATGAGCCTACCAGTAATTTCTGATCCCATATTATTTTATTTCCTTATGTCTTCAACATACCCTGGATGTTTTCCTCCTCAAAAGAATTGAAGAGAGATCATTAAATACTCTCTAAACCTCAGGAGTGAGGAAAACTGTGTTATAGTCATATATATGGAGGATATGAGTAGAAAGAAAAGACAAAGTTTGCAAATGTGCATCTGGATCCATGCAGGAGTGTTTGAAGAGACTTTTTAAAATCCTGTTTTACAATATGGTATTCACTTAGGATAATGTAGAAATTCACAAAGTCTGAGCACACTCCACATCATGGGCTAGTTTCTATCTTGTGAATATCCAGCACTAGATCCAGCTTGTAAGTGATAATGATCACAGCATAGCTACTATCTGCTCTGCAACAGAAAATCTTTCACTATTAAGCACTATGCTACATTCAGAAAAAATATAATTTCAAGGTTGTTTTATAGCACAGGATAATTTTTTCTCATGAATTAACTAATGAATATCATATTCCAAACCAATAATTTTTGTAGTATTTTTGAAGTTTAAACCATTATTCAAACTTTACTTCATTTTTAAAAATACTCTCTATGAGGAGCCATATGGCCCTGTTGACATCAGTATCCTGACTTTACAGACAGGACTAAGAAAGCAGGAACACTTCTGAGGCCAAGCAATAAACCACTGATCCGGGATGAGAACAGACTCGTAACTCTGAACCTTCTGCTAATCACATTAGGTCCATGCTGTCTTCTAGAATTACTGTATTTTAAAGCTACAAAACAAAGATACTTCGTTCTCATCCTAAGACATCACAGAGCATTTACCCAAACAAGATTACACTGCACAACCAGAAATGCTGTAAAATTATGTTGAAGAGGCAGTAATTTATTTTGCTTACAATTTTTAAAGCATTGCTTTCCTGATTAGGGGTTATAAATTTCTCATGCAAAAACCCCATCCAGCCCACTGTTCTGAACAGGGTGAATACAAACAGGACCTTGCAAGAAATGCTTGTCTAATAGTTTTTTTAAACCCTCCACTCACGAAGGGTCTACAAACTTCAACAAAAACTCTTCAGAACAAGTTATCCTTATACATAAAATAATTATCTTAACACCTTAAGCCTACTATTTTCTTATCATCATCAGCTAAACCAAATTTATGGGAACTTTTAACACATTTTAACACAACTAGGTCCCCACTTCTTCCCTTTCACATTCTCACATTTTATCTTTCTTGGAGTAAAACTCAAATCTTGAGTCTTTAGCACAGATCAGGTCTCCTAAAACCTTCGTATGTCTCTTTGTATGATTTACACTAATGATCAAGATCATAAACTCACCTTTCCAAGCAACATTCATCAATAAAGAAAGGAAAAACCAAAACTGAATTACAAGGAAACATGTACAATCACTGACCACTCTGTTAAAAGTAATAGAGCTATTACTTATTTATTGATTCTGGTATTTTGTCATATTGCATATCCCAGCTCAAGTAGATCTTCACACTAGCGAGTCTCTGTCATTATATTATATTGGCAAACCCTTGAAAGGGATGCTGTCTATAGGAAGAGCTTTTTTACTCTTGTGACTTACATAAACTCCCCAGGAATGTAAGTCAAAAGGCAGAAAGCTCTTCTGCCATGATAGTAGCATCTATAGCTCAGATTTTCCCAACAAACTAGCTTGAAAACAGCGGTCCTGAATTTTCCACAACCTGACCTGATAGAGCTTTGCCACTAAACTTTACAGTGCAAACCTGGCAGGGCAATGTGAGGTAAATTCCATGCCAAAAATGTCAAAGAAATCAAAGAAAATCTTTAAACAACTTCTAAGAGGAAAATGAATGTATTTATAATACTCACTTCTGGTGTAATCAGAATTTTACTTTGACTTATGAATGCCTTATAATCTATATATCCTATACTTACACAGAAACACATGCACTAGATAATGCACAGTGCAAATGAAAAGAACTGTCTCAGCAATGTACACAAGTAAATAAGAAAAATAAGAAAGAACAAAGCCTTCTCTTACCCGCAAGCCATGGAAGCGTGGGTTGCTGTAGAAGAGCTTCATCTGCTCGGCTGGCAATGGGCCCAGCACCTTCTGAATGGTGAAGAGCTGGTCAATCTCACTCTCGCCAGGGAACAAGGGCTGCCCGTCGCTCAGCTCTCCCAGGATACAGCCTACAGACCACATATCCACAGCCTTGCCATAAGGGGCTCTGTGAAGCAAAGAAAATGTTTGTCACCCACTGCCACTGTCATTTTACTGAGCTGCTTCAATTTATTGGCCATATTTCCCATGGCCCACTTCCTCACAACACAAAAAATAAACTTGGATATTAAGGAAACTACCTCAAAACCCAATCCCTCTGTTTCTGCCCTAGACTTCCTGATCTATCTATCACTGCTTGAAAAGGCAGGAGAGGAATTCTCGAGTGCCCCCAGGGACACTGTTCTTTTTGAAAAATTTTACATACAAGAATAACCTTTTTGACTGCAAAGCCTTCTCCACTCACAGTTAAACTACCACTAACTTCCCTTCTCTCTAGAGCTCATGCCTGCATTCTGTTCCTGCATTACATTTCTTGCTCAGTTGTGCTTAATAGGTGGGTAGGCATACTGGGCCTGGCCACTGGGAGAACAGAAATTCTAAGAAATCTTTGTGTCAGCATTTATACACAAAAAATTTAATTAGAGAGAAAACAGAGTGCTCCTGAAAACTATTCCTTAGAAAACATTAAGTGAGGAAGCAATGAAAGCATCATAAAGTAATTAATTTCTGTATGGGAGTAAAGCCACGGGTGGGGGTTTGGGGAGAACTCATTTTTATACACCCAAATTCTTGCTTGTTGAATTTGTAAAAAACTGCTGTACACCCATATTATTTCAATAATGTCTTTCTAATGTTTAGGTTTTGGGCAGAATAACTGGGGAGTTCTTTTCATGGCAAACAAAAAGCATGTAAAAATAATAAAGATGGGAACAAAGACTGAACTGAAAACATATTTCATGGAGTCCCTCCTTTTTAAAACTTGTAATGCAATAACTCAAACTCTGTTTCAAGAGATTTACAATACAGTTGGCTTGCCTTTTTCTGGAATAAGACAGCACCAAGAGCTGCAGGTGACAAATCCTATCCTAAATCTGTCTCCTTCACTCCTTCCTTATGCTGCTGATTAATGATGTTTAGAGAAAGAACATCCTCAAACTAAAGAAAAAATATTTGACTTTTCCCCACTGATTACTCATGATTATTTACTTCGCTTGTAGGGAGGACACTTGGCCAGAGGAACTGTAAACCCTTACGGTGGTTTGGTCAGGTGAAGGTGAGAAAGCATTTCTAGCTGGACAACAGCCTGAGTAGAAACCACAGGCTCACTGAGCTGACTGGGGCAGGACTCTGGTAGCTGGGAAAGCTGAAGTAGGACACCAAAATTTCAAGAACCACTTGCCTTAGAGACTGTGCCATGAGACACTGCAGTCTTCTCACAACCATCCCAAAATCCAAGTTTGCTCCCCTGGAATAGACTGCTGACAAGGAAGCCCCAGAGGCAAAGCAGACGAGGTCACAATTCCTCAAGTACCACTACTACTCAGTGGGGTCCATAATTTGCTTACTAATCCTGCACAGTGACTACCTGTGGATTTGCTGAGACTCAGTGTTTGACCTTTCTAGGATGCTGCTCCTCCAATCCACCCACTAGGTCAGAATGACAAGGAATGCCTAGTTTTTTTTCTCAGTGCACAAGGCAACACAGGCAAGAATGGACTTCAAAGCCAAGGATCTGCTCTTATACTATTCTGTGCAAGTAAAAATCCTACCCTTTTACTATGACAAAAACCCAAATACATCTTTATTTGCAACTCCTTTAACACACAGTTTTCTCCACTAAAATGTGAAATGGAGAAAAGGCTGCTGTAGGCTGGGGTACTGTAAAACAAGCTAGGGTTACAACTGAGGGATGGGCTAACACTCCTCTGAGGCATGGACCATTACCTTTCCTTGCCCTCAGGAATAAAGGAAGTTGAATCACAGTTAAGAACTTTTCACTATTTACTCTGTAGTCAAACAGAAACAAATCAGAAAATACCCATTTCTTAAGATAGCACAAACTGCAACGTTATTTGAAAAGGCAAGCTCGAGACTTCTTTTCTGCTGATTGTCAGGAGCAGTCTCGTCAGATCACAGCAGACAAAAAATTGCAAGAGTGACATGGCTGGACAAATGAAATAACTCCTATAGGACAGACAGACCATGCCTCTACAGAAGCACTATAGTTTATGCCTGCACATATTAGATTTTCCAAAACATGCTTTCATCTAGTAATTTTGCATGCTTTAAAATCTACTGGCTTTTAGCAATATTTTGTCATCAAAGGGTACAGAATACTCCACTAACAGTAGTTACCTGAGGCTCTCCAAAGTGAGTAGAATTTATATGTTCTATGAATAGTTAGGCAGCAATTTCCTTCCTACCCTGAAATTTAAGTCTTCCATGTTATCACTAAACAAAAACCTCTCTGGGACACATTTTAGAAGTTGAAAAAGTAAAACTGTATTTGTTAAAACGAATGTATTTAATAAACCTGTGAAGGCTTTTGAATATTAGATGCTTTTAAAAATTTGGTAAATGTAAGGAAAGGGGGAATGCCTGGAAAATAGAACAGGATTGTCAAGGAACAGGCATCACTTTGCCAGAAAAACTTGGCATTAAAAACATACACCAGCACAACTGAAACATCAAATACACAAATCTCCTCCCTTTCTCTACAAGCTAATCAAACAGATTTAGTCAACTACAAACAGACATGATTCCTGCTAAATTTCCTTTGCTAACAGAACAGTAATACTGTAACTGCCAAGCTTTTCATGTCGTTCGTCCTAAAACCTCATTACTACTAGAGACAGAAAAAAATGGTTTGCATCTAAAAAGGTCACAATTGATGCTTTCTTTCCAAGTCTTTTTTTAAAATACTTATATATGCACATACACACTTCATTGAAACTTTACTGTTTTCTCCAAAACATAAAAAATTGAGCTTTAATTTTTTTAATGGCAACTTTAACATTATATTCTGCAGATAAGAGAACAACTGCCAACAAATTTGATTAAGATTAGCACAGCTCTGGGAATACTGGGATGACCTTATTGACAGAATAATTACTACTTAATTATTTACCCTTTCAAAAAATATCTAGTTCAGTGTTAATCAAAGGCTCTAACAAAGACTTGTTTCCCAGCAGCATTTTACATGGTGCTTCAAGATTCTTAGGAGTGATCAGAACTTTTTTGATTCATCCTGTGGCTACTAGTTCTTTATGCATATATAAATACACATGCACGGTATGTTTGAATTGTATTCTAAAAGAGTGTTCATGTAGTTTAGATTAATGCTCTGTTTAACTCGACAGTAATGGGAAGATCACATATTGTAGACATCCACAGTTTTTTTTCCTCTTCCTTTGCCCTTTTGGATGAATTTGGATGAACATGAATTTGTTGATTTAGTATCTTAAAATCTGTTTTACTTTGTGAGGCAGTAAAATGCTCCTTTTACAGATGAATAAAGGAGTAAAACTAAATTTCCTGGCTGAGGCTACTCATGTAACTAATACTTCTGTAGTCAATGCAAGGCTAACTTCTCAGTGCTTTACTAAAATGATTTATACAGCCTCCTTCAATAAATTCTTCCTAACTAGTAAAAAGCTAGCACCGTCCTTTTGAGTGACTTCAGCAGTGCTGGCAAAGGGTGCCAAAATGAAAAATCAAAGCACCAAATCAAACCATAGAAAGTTTTGGGTTGGAAGGGACCTTTGAGGATCATCTTGTTCCAATCCCCCTCACCTGGGCAGGGACACCTTCCACTAGATCAGGATGCTCAGAGCCCCATCCAACCTGCTCTTGACACTGCCAGGGATGAGGCACCCACAGCTTCTTTGGGCAACCTGTTCCAGAGCCTTACCACCTCTGAGCAAAAAATTTCTTCCTAATATAATTCTGACACAATGGATGAAGGTAACTAGGAGCATTGCACTGTGAAAGCTTTACTACCATTGCTATGTGATGTCCACACAGGGCTGATGGAACATTCCAGGCTAGAGGACTACCATGGAAACCTCCTCTGAAAGAACTGGGGATGGGGGTGCAGGAGCTGGAAATACATCTGTTATAATTCAGCTTAATATTTTAATCAGTTAAACACTGCTCAGCTCAAGACAGGTCAATATGTCAATGATTCATACTGACTTACTGGAAATGAACAAAAATTAATGAAAATCTGAAAGCCTCTGGAAATCTTGCCTTTAAATCAAACACAGATCCCCACAGGCAAAGCTTACCAAAGGTGCTGAAAAAACGTATAGAACAGTAAAGATTTATCATGGCAGTTCTCAAACTGTACTTACCCAAGCAAGAGTTCAGGTGAGCGGTACCATCTGGTAGCCACATACTCTGTATAGTTAGCATTGCTTCCTTCAGAGAGATTACGAGCAAAGCCTGTCAGAGAAAGTGTCAAATATTATATCCCATTTTAAAAACAATATGTGTATCACCACTGATTCTGGCAGTTAAGAGGTCACGTCTATTTACACAGAAGGAAATTGTTTACAGCCCCTGCTGCAGAATGATGTCTCCAACAATTGCTTGTCTACTGAAATACAAGCTTTTATTGATACAACAGTGAAAGTCAGCGTGTCTGCTTTAATGACTCCCCTACTTGTGTACTCTCCTCACAAGTCCGTGGGGTTGCTATTACTCTGTATGCTATTATGTAATCAAAATAGACTGATAAAAGTGAACTGTCAGTATGCCATGTCAGCTATTGAAATACTAACCATTAAATTTCACCGAGATGCTGTTTACAGAAGAAGATTCATAACTTTAGAAACATCACACATGTGTGTGGACTAGACTCTTCTGGTCATTGATCCTAATTACTAGTCTTTGATATTTTAAACTGGTCAAAAAACTATGTATTATTCTCATCTAAGGACACTCCCTCCCTGGCCTGGCAAGGAAAATGGTCATCTCCTCAAAACTATAAAATGCAGGAATCTAGGAAAGATCCGCAAAACTGTTTATATCTCCACACAGCTCACTCCACATGTTTTGGCTTCCCAACTGCTTTAGCATCACATTCACAACAAGCCTCTAAATGAATTAGGATCAGAAAGTATGTTCAGATTAACTTCCTTATCCACATCATTTTGTTAAGAATAAAACAAAAAAATTTAAAATATTTACTTACTTGCAATTGTACCAAAACCTCCCTACTGTCCTAAGGCATAATGATTATGACCACTGGCTGAGAGAAGAGTGCATCTACTGGAAAATCCAGTTGTAGGAATAATTTAAGTTTTTATTTTCATTCTCCTCCATTTTTAAAAAGTCAGCCAAGCATCACAGTAATGTTACTGGATTTTTCATGTAAAAGTACTCTAGAGCAAATGTTGATGTTTCAAAAAGTATCATGTCTTACTGTTTTCAAATAAATAATTAACAATTAGGTGAGACAGGACAGACAGATCTCAGCAGCAAGACTCCACAAGCATTGGCTCCTTACTAAAGCTCAAACTGAGACAAGCTTCTGGGACTGAAATGCAGAAGCAGCATTTCCAAATGCTTTCTTACTGGGATGTAACATTAAAATGCAGTTCAAAATTCCCTTCAGAGAAATCACTACAAGTCTTTCCATTATTGCATAAACAATGAAGAAATAATAAAAATTCCAAAGTGTTGCAGAACAATAAGGCACAATTTTATTTCCTGAATCAGTAAGTGCTACTTGAATGTAATAAATGTTTTCCTTTATGTCTGAGTTCCTTTCCAGAAGCTGCTAAAATTGCCTTTCCCATACAATGATGTTTTGTAAAGTTATAAATTTTTAATCTTTTTTTAGAATTTTTTTTGTATTCTGGATGTGTAAAGCTTAGTGTGAAGAAGCCCAGTTCCACTCACTCCTGTGGAATACTAATTTACTACAAGTTGAAGTAACGATTTGGATGAAGATTATTATTATTAGACTAGTAATCATAGAAAACAATTATAAATTTGTTACAGCTGTTACTTTTTGCAAGATACCTGTAACTTCAAGTGTTAGTAAACTAAAAGACGGGATGAGTATGATGAGGAACGGATAATTCAAATTTGTCCCAAAATAATAATTCACATCTGTTCACATAGAGTCTAATGAACATTACTGATGCTGCTGCAGAAAAGCTGGAAAGGATTTTTTTTTTTTTTTTTTTTACTTCTAACATGGAGATTGAGTGAATTTCAAAACATTACTATATATAGAATGGCTTAGGCAGCCCCATTTCTGTTTCAAATTACGAGCTATCTGATTAATCTTGGCAGTGGAAAATCCTTCATTCATGTCTTTAAAGAACAGAGGGAAGATAATCAGGAGCTACACCAAAGAAATAGGACAGTCAAAAACTGGGAAACCCCAGACTGAAGGGGGAGGGGAAGAAAGGAAAAAAGTTGTCGCATAATAGAAATAAACATGTGCTGATGTAACACATGAGCCTGGCAGCACATGAGCTCCTGTGCATCAGAAGAATCAACAGGTCAAGGTTTCATCCTCCTCCCTCCAGGCTTGTCTATCAGAACACGGTCACAGGCAGGAGCTATATCCAGAAACCAGCTAGTGTAGTCTGAAAAATCAACTTTACAGGCCAGGTGCAGCATGGATTTGATGTGGCAAGACAGAAAGCAAAATTTTCATCATGGGCTTCAGCGTCACCTCTACACTGTTGGGTAATGCATTTTATAGATTCAATATCGCTCTGACCCTATGACACCATGCAGAAAGAGGATGAACAGAACCAACAGTTCAGAAAAGCATAGTATCTTTTTAAGGGAACAATTACTTTTACTTTTTGTTATAATGGAGTTTTCTTATTGTTCCTTCCTCCAAATTGTGCTGATGTATCAGGAATATAGAAACAAGAGAAGGAAACTAGGGAGAAGATTAGACAAATTCTAATCAGTGAGAAGTAATAGATAAGATGAAGACAGGAGGAGATTTGGGTACGACCAACTGAAAACAATAGCATTTGCAAAGGCATCATGACACAGAAAGAAATAACAAGCAAAATCAGAAATTTCACGAAAGGACTTTGGACAACTAAGAAGATGGCAGGAGAGACGTCAAGGAAAAAGATGTAAGAAAAAAAAAGGAGGAGGTTGTCAGGTCCTTACAGAGAAACAAGGCTCATTTAAGTTCGACATATGGTAAGGCTTTCTAATGTTAATGACATGTAAGTACTTTAATAGATGCCTAGGAACACTAGGGAACCTCTGTTACTCAGAATTTTAAGAATAAACTAAGCAAACACCTGTCAAGAATGACACAGATTGTTAATCCTTTCTTTGAGTAGGTGGAAAAACTAGAGGATTTCTTGAGGTCTTTTCCAGTCCCATGTTTCACGATTTCTATGCTTACACGCCATACAGAGATTAAGAGATTGCTAAAACAAGTGATTTTGAAGCCCTGGTGTTGATACAGCAAACACACTAGTCAGAAAACCGAACTATTTCCAACAGTCAGATGCATGTGTTGTAATCGGCACTTTGTACTGTTCTCTTTTTCCACTTCTATTGGCAGAAATGACACCCACACAACATGTGTCCAGGCAAGCACCAATCTCAATTTTATCTAGCACGGTATGTACAGAATACATGGCACAAGGATTATGAAGAACTATCTTGTTAAAAATTTATGAACTTTTCAAACTGTTTTTGTCCACTGGGTCACTGGAAAGGGATGCATTATCCTTTTCTTTGTATTTGTAAGCACATGAGGAATGTGACACTGTATGTTACAAGTACCCATGTTCCAAACATGAATTAAGTTAGGTAGTCAGACAGCATAAGTTAAATCATGCTAAAAGGCCAATTCTTATATTCTAATCTCTGCATGTTCAGGAAACACTTGTGGTTAACACCATTCTGACATGTATTTTACAGTAATGGCTTAAGCTACCAGCAATTTTGTCACTTAGCAATAACACTAAAAAATTAAAACTGATTCCATCTTACTAGAGTTGCTCAAAATTTTAAATTCAACTAAAACTGAAAGGCCAATTAAAATTAAAACTAACCCACATGAACATTAAGAACCACAGAAATTCCCGTAACAGTTTGCCTTCCTTGATATTGTGCTGATCACTCTGAGTACACTGTGATTGCACATCCTTTCCAACAGCAGAAAGAGAATGTGGCTGGAACACACAGCGTGAGCAAGCCAACAGACCATGCATCACTGCTGGCAGAATTCACATCATCTCTATCTAGTGCAAAAACTGATGTCCAAAACATGACCATACCATCTGTCTGGCTTTTTATTTTCCTGCTATTCTGCTGCACAGAGGATGTTGACACAAGTTCACATGCAAAGATATTTCAGCTGATGTGACCACTCTAATGGTGTTGGTTTCAAGCAGGGACATCCCCCATCCAAAAAAACCTGAAGGAGGGAGGGCAAGGGCCAGGGAAGGACATGTAAGGTGCACAGTTCCCATCAGGACCCACTCATGCTCCATGCTCCCACTGGCTGTTCCTGCTTGTGAGGACATCAGCCCAGACTGGGGCATGCACTGATTAGGGACGGGCACTGCCTGTGTTGGTTGTTCAGCTCTGCACAGGGCAGTGGGTTGGCCCCTCAGTGGGGTTTGCCTGGCAGGGATAATCAGTCAGGCAAGATCCTGATAATCAGTGTGAGGTAAGGAAGGGCAGCCACAGTGGTGCAGACAGGAGGCCCGTGGGTACCAAAAAGGCAAAGGCACCGAGGGCACCACACAACAGTACCCTGGTGTTCTGTCAGAGCTGTGCAGTTCCTTGCATTGAAGAATAAATGGCCCTGAATTTAAAGAACTCATATGGACCAAATCTTCTAAGATTTTTCCTAGAATGATTACTGTTTCTGAATGGTTAAGCCAAAATGCCTTTAGGATTTGTAAAAAACCCAAACTATGCTAAACCAAAAGAAATAAGCAGCACTCACTGCGAATGACAAACACCTTTTTTGTCTTCCTTAAAAACTAGTTTAAATTTATTTTGTTAGCAGTTCTTCTTTTCATTCAAAATTGCAGAGGTTTGAAATGACAGCTTTCAAACCATTCTTAATGAAAAGTGCCCTTGGGGTAACACTGTGGAATTGGCTTTTATTTACCAAGCCAAATGGTAAGCTTTCAGAGGGAACAATATTTTATTCTGTGTTTATGTAGTGTTTAGAATAAAAATATAGATTGTTGGAACACTCTGCCCTGTTGTCTTCTGAGATTATTCACATGGGCAAAGTTTGCCTTGTGCTTGGGTGATGATTCTTCAAAGTCTTAAAGCTGACATTAAACAGGCATTGGTAGGTCAGGAAACATCAGATTTAACATAACACGTACAGCTCTGACTCTGACCTCCAGTCATTCGGTCATTAATCATAGGTGGACATGTGATTCTTTAATTAAGGTAACAAAAAACATTGACCTATAACTACACATAACATTCCACAAAAGCCAATGGTTCAAAAAACATTAAAAGTGTAAGTTTAATGTGTCTTTACTAAACAAGCAAGAATAATCTTTTCTTTTAATACAGAGGCCAGATAAAACTACAGTTTTGCCAGCCTCCTAATCTGCTTATCATATGTGCTCTTCTCAGCTGAGTGCCAGCAACATCAAAAGCAGAAACCTTGTCTAATACAGGAAGAGAAATGCAGTGTTTCTATTGACGTGTTAACACAGGTATTTCACAGCTATGCAAATTAAGCCCAGAGATCTTTCAAATTAAAATACTAGCCCCAAACCTGAAGCAGTAATCAATTCTGACTGCTTAAAGACTTTTAAACAGTACATGCTGTAGAACTCTTCCAAAATAAGGCAAACTCCACTGCAAGAGATTTTCTTTAAAGCTGTAAGCAGCAGGTATCTCCCAAACTTACCAAAGTCACACAACTTCAGAACATCATTGTGGCTTATTAAGAGATTCTCTGGCTTGATATCTGAAGTGTCAGGGTGGATGAGAAAAAAAAAAGCTGTTAATTTCTCTTTAATTTTGGACTTTGTCAACAAATATTATTTCATTATAAGTTATTTAGAGATATTCATGCAATCATAAATGAAGCATTACAAGAACAACTGCTGAAACAGCTTCCAGCAATTCAGTTTGTGAACAGGCAGAATTAATTTTTTGCCTTTTGAAGTCTTTTAAGTGTTTCCCAACAAAATATGGAAAGATAAAATGTGCTTACAGATATTCCTGGGCAGAAAACCAATATCCGTATTTCATATTGCAGAATAAAAGAAATTAATGATATTTAATTACCCAGTTAACCAATTAAATATTAAGCATGTTGTGCTCAACACTTTCGGTTGTAATGACCATCTTGATCACCTCTCGCAATTTGTTTAGAAAAAATGTCTTGTCTAGTTTTAAGCCCTTTTTTCATTCCTATTTTATACACATGGTACCTTTTTCAAATTACATTTTGAAAATATTTTCAGAATCACGCTGTTCTTAAAAATAAAAAGCATACTAGGAGAGAATTTTATCTTATTTGAAACATTAATCAGAAATGTTACTCTTGCAAAGTCACAAAGCAAAATAATTTCATTAAATCAGGATAAAATATATAAAACTAGATAAAGTCATACATCAAGATATGCACTCCAAGTGCTTGAAGCTTAAGGAGAAAGTAAATATACAGAGCTGAAACTCAGAGTAGCTGGGAGGAACTGCCTTAAGAAGCAAAACATGGGGGACCAAGTTTTAAGTTTTGGGTTATTTTTCTTCTAATATTCTATTATCAGATTCAAAAGTGAAATGACTGAGCACCATGAAATGTTTAAAAAAAAATTTCCTTTTTCTTAGACAATGTCTGTTACTGCAGTTTCAGTTTGCTGTGCTTATCATTTCCCAAAGACAGTGGACAGCAAACTTTTTATGTAGATGAATTTAGTTTTAAAATGATCTGGAGTCATGCAACAGACTTAAGACTCAGCCAAATTTACATTTTTTTCCTGTTAATATAAAGCAATTGCTTACATTTATGTTAAATGCAAATTACTTCAAGATGTAACACGCTTCCCTTTAGAAAGGGGCTTATTTATGTGGAGAACTGCACACTTACCTCTATGAACAATATCATTCTTATGGCACCAATGAATTGCTTTAATTAGCTGGTAGATGTAGCTTTTCACTTTTTCTGGTGGAACTCCATTTGGCATTTCTTCTAGCAATTCAAGCATATTCTAAATGTTTAAAAGACACATTATTTAAAAGAGCTGTACTCTAGCTTCTGGAAGATAACATGCTTTCAGCCTTCTGAAGCAACACATTTGGGCTACAGAGCCCAGCTATGGAAAATCAGTAGCTTGACATTCAGGGAGTGAATTTTAATCACACACATTCTCCTAGTGTTTTCATTCCAGAGAAAACACTTGTGAAGACAATAATCCTAAAAGGTGAACCACAGATATACCACAAGGCCTTAAAAGACTGCCATCAAACCACTTTCCCAAAACACCTAGAAAGTCATTTAGTTACAAAACATTGCTTAAACAGAAACACCAGGTCAGTGTGACTACAAAAATTTCAGCAAATCAAAGCATTTTGTAGATATTCAACAATGCTTTGACATACTGTTTTCTTCATTAAGTTAGTTCTGCCACTTCGACACTGCAAGGCCATGATGAATCACTAACTGTATCTGTATATGAATGGGTATAAAACAACACAAGCCCCTTAGTGCAAATGAAGTAACAGATATAAAAATGCTTCCCAGGGGCATAAACAGAAACGTAGGGAGTAACCTACAGCTATAGATGAGCTATAGTGATCTTGGACATCTTGGTACTACAGTAACCACGGCCATATCAACTGTTTTATGGATATAAATAGGAAAGAAAATAAACTTATTTATACTAGTAAATTTCCTCTTTGAAAAAGAACACTTAGATTCCCATTATGTTAGCAAATGTCTCTAATTTTGCACAATTAGAAGTACAATGAAGTTTGTATGTTGATTTCTGAATTAATAATGTGCAGCAGCAGCCTGCTTGAAGAGAGAAAAGTCTTGTTTACTGAACACTGAAATAGAAGTATTTTGGCTATATTGCCTTACACAACTCATTTAATTATGGATTTGAGCATTTGTAGATTTTTCATTTACAGTAAATTTACCTTGTCTTTGACAAACATTTTCTTTAGCTTTACAGTAAAATTTTTGAGGTTTCTCTTGAAAGATGTTTTAATAAACACATAAATATATAAAAGAGTAGATATTTTGGTGATATTTGAAATAATTTCTAAGTTTTGCCATTTGGGAGTAAATACTGGAACTTATGTGTTTGAGTGTAAGTTTTCTTAGAGACACACTTCAGATCTGAGGAAAGGAATTTTCTGTTAAGAAACCATATGGATTTTAGTTAGATTCTTGTCCACACAGAAGGCTGTGGATCTGGATAAGTAAGTCAAGAAGTCAGTGTTACAAATACAAAACAAAATAATAGCATCAACACAGGAAGACATAATCCTATATGAAGACATTAACTAAGGGGATGATGAATAAAGGAGATTAGACTAAATGTGAATTTAAGTAATCTGGATTTCAGTATTGCAGAGTTAAGATTCCCCAAAGGACACAAAGTGCTCATTACCAGTTAAACAAAAAATTAGTTTATTCCACCAAATTTTATTTAATTCTTTCTACTCTCCCTTCATCCAAAGAAGACAGAAACATCCTAGTCTTCAAAGAAACTATGGGTAACACTACTTAAGGTATTTGAAAATAAGAAATGTCCACGGACTTCAAAATTTAACTGAAAAGAAAGGTGAACACTAATATAGAAATGACACTACGTACAAACTATACATGATGCCTACCTTTATAAAATTCTTTTATTCTGATGCAATTAATGCTAGATATTGCAGCCTGGTGTTTTTACCAATATTAACCAGTTTTTACATATATAACCCTTATCAGATCAATTAAATATCTTTTACTTATGTTGCTCTTTCAACCCACCTCTACAGATAGCTTAGCCAAGCCAACTATAACAGAAAATTAAATGTATGTTCTAAGTTGGTCTGTGATCAAAGACATTCCATGCGTCTGAACAATTACAAGGAATATGGGTGAAACAAGTCAAGCTTTGAATGTTGGATCTAAGATCCACCACATTAGAAGCTGCTGATCTGCTGGTGAAAACCAAAACTGATTTCTGCCAAATTGTGGGCTAATACAGGTCACCTCACATTATGTAGTCAAGTTATATGACAAAATAAGTTGTCAACTTGAGGGTAAAGGAGACACAGCATTTAGGGTGAGAAATTTTTAGATGAGAGAAAATTAACTGCAGAGGACTAGCATTCAGCTAAACTGCAACACCACACTGGCTGGATATTAAATGAAAACTGCAATCAAAAGAACAGTATCTCATGACGGCTACGGACATATTTAAACCTGCATTTTCTTTTACTCTGTGTATCTGAATACCACCTAATTGTTTCCATGAAGAAACACTATAGGGTTAGAATTCAGAGGGAAGGTCTACCTTCATCAGGAAGGTTGCAAAAATGACAAAAGACCAATCTGTTCTAGGTTGTTTCTCTCTGGAAACAGATCAGGATGCTTGGCACTAGTAGGCCAATCTAATGAAATTCTGGAATAGTTTCAAAATGAGGTCAGGATTGGAGTTAATGACACTGGTCTTTGCCAAATCCCTCTAAGCAACTATTGATAGTGGCCTTGTTACAGAAATACACAAACAAATCCTATTTTTAACAGGGAAGGGTGGAGAAAGTTGAAAGAGATTCCAAGGTCAAAAGTCTATGATCTTGTTTTGAAAGACTACGTCAACACTCATTACACAACCTAACACAGGACAGTTATCCAGCTTTACAATTAAACTGGATTAAAGAGTTCAGACGGAAATTTTTCTTCAAATCATATATATTCCAGTTGGCATAATTTTTAACCTGTTGGCATTCACATATGGAAGAATTAAAAAAAAAAATACCAACACACGAGGTAAAAACAACAGTAATCAGTGTTGCCATCCCACAACAGATGTCTAATTATAACTCATATTGTATTAAAGTTTCTGCTGCTTCTCTTTAGAGATTAGGATAGCTTAATTTTTAAAAATAAAAGCAACTTTAAAGATATTTTCAGTAAGCTGATGATTTAACTGTGGCAAGGATACTACAAACTCAACTCACTTTTTCCACATATTCAAAAACTAAATATAATTTTCCTCTTCTTCTGAAGGCTTCCTTCAGCTCCACAATGTTCTCCTGTTTCAAAGTGCGAAGCATTTTAAGCTCTCGTAAAGTGGTTTCTTTGACTTCTTCATTTTCTAGAGTGCAAAGCAGAAGTGACAGAGTAAGCTGATTAAAAAACAGAACAAACCCTCCAGGTAACAAGTGTTATAAAGATTTATTTTGAACCCCCAGATTAAATTCTCTGGTTTTAGATATTATAGAGAAAAAACCTTATTTTCCAGTGTGGACTTTCTGTTGTCCACATACTTCTGCACTGGAAGAGAGGTAAATGATGACTGTGCTTATTATACAACCCTCACAGTTTCCCATTAGTACCATAAAGGTTTTCTATGGAAGAAAAAGTAATAAGAAACAAATCATTTGCATTTCTATCTTTTTTTATTATGAAGGGAACTAAAATGCTTCAAAAAAATATTCCTGTCTATGTACATGCTCTATCCCACAAACACACATCACACACACAAAGCACTGGGAAGGTTGTCTCCAGCAGAAACACTGGAATGCAAAGCTCATCTTTGAACAGTGCCAAACAAATGCGCCTGATTCTGAAATAATTGTATTTTCCAAAAGCCATGACAGATTTTAAGACTGAAGCACAGATTTTTAAGTCCTGTATGTTCCCCACATCTTTCAAAGGAAATTCAGCAATACCAGACCAGTGTAGCAGCCACAGAAGGTAGTAGGGTAAGTATTGATGCAACGAAGTCTTGAATCTAATTCAGAGGAGTCAAGAAATTCAACTGTTTTGTCAATTTATTTTAATTTTAATTTAACTGATTTGACAATTTAGCTGTCTGAAAGGTGTTCAAGAAAGGAGGAGCACTTCACTAATGCTTCATACACTGCTTATCATTAAGGGGCCCTGAACTAACTGGTTCTAAAGGATACGAGCAATGATATGTGAAGAAAACCTGACTGTATTAGGTTTTATTTTTCATTTAGTAAAATTAAATCCATTAATCCAGTAAATCTGCTCATGCACATATAGAAACAGTATACCTAATCTTGTAGAACTGCTATCCACAACACAGAGTTACTAAATGGGAAATGCTTGCATAAATTAAAAGCTAGATCACATTTGCAGATCATGTACCACAAAGACAGTTAGGGGAAGAAGCAACAAGGAAGAGAAATTGTTTTTCCAAGGCAAAAGGCAAAAACAAGTTTGCAGGGAAGAGTGAATAACACTGGTCATGCAAATGCATTAATCACCACCAGAAGAGAAAGGGGAAAAATAAAAAATTGAAGTGCAGCAGGAGGGAAAAGGAAAACAAAATACTATAATCACAAATGTTTTGATTAAAAAATATATAATTTAGAGCAATCTAAATCTTTTCATTTTAAAACTGAGTGCTTGATGTTGGCTTCCATCAGCCTGATTGCATAATCTCATCTATAACAAGACAGTCACTTTCCAGCACATTTAGTATTCATATGTCAAACAACAGCAAAAATTCAGTGAAACAAAAATGCCAATAGAAACAATTACAGTATATTCAAACTTCTAATGAACTACCATATTAACAAGACAGATGTGAAATGGGCTGAATCAAACCCATCAAAAGAACTTCTGTCAAATTTCCAGAAACTCGTAAACAACTAGCTGCAAATCTGAAAAGCAGTCATCAGTCATGTAAACTGATGTTATGTAATACCCTTGGAAAGCCAGACCTAATGGCAGTGTTATATTTTTTGTTTTCATTTTTTTGTAGACAAGCTAATACAATAATCCTGTTTAGGGGTTAATACTGAGATGTACTCCCTAGGATCTGTACTGAACAGCCACAACAAGATTCAAAAAGCGATTATGAGATACTCTCATGACCTGGTCAAGATGGTCACCAC
Organism: Monarcha castaneiventris obscurior; assembly: GCA_026261815.1. Classification (NCBI taxonomy): domain Eukaryota; kingdom Metazoa; phylum Chordata; class Aves; order Passeriformes; family Monarchidae; genus Monarcha; species Monarcha castaneiventris. Next base: position 34,227,450 of record JAMPIT010000566.1, on the reverse strand, counting down.
CACTAAACTATCTTCTACATCCTTTACAGGGATTTAAAACAGATTTCTGAATAGCAGAGCTAAAACATTTATCAAATACACTCTTCAAGTGTCTGGGAACATAATGTGCCAAGTGGAGTTTGCACTGTGCAAAACAAGATGCAAATCAGACTTTGCTGTGTCTGACTGACTGAAAAATACAGCCCTTGTAACCAACACCACCTTCATGGCCACCAGCCTGGTGTAGGAATAGCAAAAAAAGAAAGCTTGCCAAAATAAAGTGACTGCTTTTTCTTTAAACAACACTGCTAACTTTCGGCCTAAGCCTCAGTACATGGCAAACCACAGCAGCATTGCATCACACCAGGATGACTCCTCTCACACTTCACACTTCGCTGTTTCTGCAGGCCTTCAGGGCTCAGGGCTGACTTATGATGTACACAAGGTACACAGCTGCTCTCATGGTTGATTGCCAGTGTTGCCTAAGATAGGATATGGTGATTCCCTGTCCCCCAACAAGCGCGGGTCAGGGAGCCAGGTTGTCTTGTACAGCTCTTTGGGTTTATTACTGTTGGGTGAGGTATATGTGTGTGTCCTGCCTTCCTCTCTGCCAGAAACACTAAGCCTTGCAGAAGTTGGCTCTTCCTCTCTCTCAGCAAACTCAGCAATGCTGCAGAGTACACAGGGTCTGCTGTGAGAGGGCAAAGAGCAAGTTTCCTGAGGAGACTGAAGCCCACTGAAGTGAGGACAGAGTTGCTCCCTCATCACCCAGCTCTCTCCATGGATCCTTGAGAGCTCCCAGATTTATCTTCATGTGACTGAACTTCTCAACAACTTCTTTCAGTCTCCTCCATTTACAACTTCAAGTTGCCGTGACATTTAGATCCCCTCTCACAGATGAAGGGTGATAAAACCCAAGGACTCTGCAAGTCACTATTACACGAGGAGTTTTTTTACATTTTCTGGTCACATCCAATCTTCAAATGGCAGATCTTACTACCATGTATAACACCACAATCTCAGCCATATTAAGACAGATGCATCAAGAAATAAATGCAGTTATCTAATTAGAGTGTATAATGCAGTCTCTAGGAAGGTATGAAAGATCGAGTGCCTTGAATATTCACAGAGCTAATAAATCATTATCTTTTTAAAATCGTATCTTGCTATACGAGACTTCTCATTTTAACTGAAGAGATATTAGCAATATAGTTACTGACATTAAAGATCATGCAGTAGAAAAGGTTACCTTCACTGTCTTTGAATTTCTTGATAGCCACAATTTCATGTGTCTCCTGTAAAATAAGAGCAAAGAAATGGAAATGAGTAAGATTTGTTGTGCATTTTCTCTCGCCTTTTTTTTCGCCCCCTGTGCATCAGAGGAAGAAAAAAAGAAGCATTCAAAAGGAATTCCACAATGCAAAAAAATTAACTGAAAATCTGGTAAATATTTCAGCGATCAGGCCAAGTGCAATACAAACCCACATGCAGCAGAAATGTCACAATTAGGAACCCCAGTAAAAAAGCAACAGAGTTAAATGCCGAAAGTTTCTATTTAAACACCTTGTAATATATACCAGCGAAATTTTCAGAAGTGTTTTTCCTGGGACTCTGAAGTTCTAACAATCTTTTATGTGACCACAGTATGAATATGGGTGCTTATCTTTATGAGGTGAAATGAAAATACTGTGCCAGTATGTGGCTAAGGCTTATAGTAAGACCTGTGATTTTGGCTGCCAAAAGCTTTTGGGCTTCAAAGTTCAAATATCCACAAAGAATACAGTATTAGGAAAGTAGCTTCTCTGTGCCTCCTTTTAAAAATTTGTCACCTTTAGGGAAACCTATCCAAAACAGGAATCAGTAATTGCATTTGGCAGTGTTCAACCATGCTTACTGTACAGTCGTAAGGGATAACTTCCTAATATCCACCTGCCTGTGCATTCCTCTAGCATTCTCTACTCACCAAATCATAGGTCACATTTTTCTCTTAAGTTTCTCTCTTGTTGTGTGAGCAGGAATGCATTTAGCACATGGACAAAACGTAGCCAACAAATGTAGCCTAGTTCAGGTCTGCTCATACAATGAGGCAGCAATTGAACTTTAGCAACAGGATGTGGAGGAAGCCTAAAAGTCACAGAGTGAGGACTTGTGAGCAGACAGGCAGGAGGCTACCTGGGCACTTGATGAGCTAGACCTACCTTACCTTCACCAAACACTACAGTTTAAAAAAGCCCCAAACCAACAATATAGCACTATTAATAGCATACAAAGGCCAGATCGGAGAACAGCAATAAAAATGAAGCCCCTCTGGAACACCTGAAGACATGTGTGTAACCAGTTATTGTATAGCACAAACATTTCCTCCATTTTTCATTTCAAATCATTGTAACACATGGACCTGTAAAATACCTGATCCCAATTAAAATAAAAGCACCTGGAAAAAATGGTCTAAAATAAACTGAACAACCTATTTTACAAATTATGTTTCTACTACTGAGTTATAGTATTGTTATATTTATTAAGTCTAACTCTAGTAATAATAGTAATAGTTACTAGGACTATGAAGGAACATTAAGAGGGTGAGTAAATTTAGTTAATTTGACTTTTGGTATCTACTGGTAGGTGTTTTGGCTAATTAAGCCTCTGAAAGATTTTTCAGAAAAGGAACACTGTAATTGCCCTCAAAAGCCTCTGCTGACTGTAATATGCCTATGTTTAGACAGCAGGCATACACCACTTTGCAGATGGCCCAAATTTATCCATTAGTATTACATGCCTATTTCACATGAAGTAAAATAAATATTTTTAGATGTTTCAGCTACCATAAAAAGGCTGTATTTTTATTCTCAAAGTAATAGCTAAGTGCAGTGAAAGAAATATAGGAGTTGAAAAATGTATCCTCACACAGACAGCAATTCTGATTCAACTAAGTTTCAAACAAGTACTGACAGGCACTTGGTGCAAAGCAGACAGACACCACATTGCTGAGCCCTGAGAAGATGGACAGAATGGGGGATACAAAGAAAAACAGAGCTTTGAGGAATGAAGAAATTCAATAGTGATGATTCAGACTCCTGGGCAAATGTGAAAGATTCTTCACAGATCGAATTTAGACTGTTACTTAAACATTTACTTAAAAGACATTTTGGAGATCTGAGCTCTTTTGTGGATCTGGTTTTCTGCTTTTCAAAAACAGGCCAAATTGGAATTCTCCAGAATAGAACTGTCATTCACTAATTTTTTTTTTTTTTTTGCATTTCAAGGGGTATTTTTTCAAGACTGTACTACGAAACAGAACAGTACTGACAACAATGTTCAGCCTGATTGCGGAAACCTTCTTATACAATAGCTCAGTATGCAACTCCTAGCATGAAAATTGTCATTGACAATTAAATGCATCACCTAGGTAGATAAGCTGGTACTAGTTGATTCAATGTTTGACTTCAATGAATGTCAAAGAAAGAAAAAGCTCACATAATCCTTTCTGATCTCTACTACTTACTACTACCAGCTTATATCATGATGTAGGAAAATTTGAGTTTGCTTAGCTGTAATTTTGCTTCACTCAGCTACATTTATTACTAAGCATCTCATTACAATGATCTAATAAAAAAAATGGCCTCCATATTTCACTTTACAACAGCAAATTTGCAAACACAGAAGTCAAATCTCTCATAACACTGGCATTACCTCTGATTATTGAACATATATATTATAAACATTCTATGTTATAAAACTATAGGAAGAATACTGTTTTACAGTTAAACATACATCAACAGATGAATATTACTGAAAAGACTGTGCAGAAGTTAAGGATGTACAGAAACAGGTTATTCAGACTACATGATTACATGTGTCTAAAATGGGGCAAAATATATCTCTTCAAGTGCAAACCTGCTAATATCTTTTAATAAGGCTAAGACAAAAATTTCTGTTCTTCCTTCACATATAAATACAGTGATAGAGAGGAACAGGAATGAGATACCTGTTCATGGGAAAAGGGTACCTCCAGCCCTGGAGAGAGGAATCACTTCATGTTAGGGCTCAGTCCTTTCCTATACCTCAAAATAAGCGTGGGGATTGCCTCTGGAGAAAACACATGCTTTACTGTCTGCCCATTTAACCACAGATGAGAGGATGGCTATGAGAGCTGAGCATTTTCGCTGCTATGCTCCTTGCCACCCACAAGTTTCTCTCTGAGGTTTCCTCACAAGATTGTCATAGCTGGTGTTTCCTGTCACCACTATCAAACTAGAAGAGTTCCTAATTCAACACCATTTAATTTTACTTCATTTAAAGGACAGAGATCCCCTATTTTCCCACTGTCTTTCCAAAATTTATATTACATAAGTCACATTTATTGTATGTAATTATATGTGGCTCAAGACAAGTGTCAGAACAGCAGAGTAACATATCCCTGTTGTTTTCTTGAAAGATCCTTGACGGGAAGACTCAAGGAAAAAGATGCTGCTTAGCATAAATCAAGATCCTAGAACTACAGCCATTATTGTCGGGAAAGAGAAAGCATATCCTATTCTTGAAAATGTCATGTTGCAAAAAAATTCACTTCAAATGTTTGTCCATATTTTATTTCAAAGATTTCTGTTAGGACTTCTTTTCCTTTTTTCTTTTGCACATCATGGAAAATCTGACACAAAGCACAGGTACACAACAAGATTCTTGAAAAATAGATAAGATTCCAACCTTCTGAAAGTTACATCATTCACCTATAATTTTACTGCCTCACCCTATATGATTACAAGAATTTCTCAAGCATGGAATTTTTAAGCAGCAAAAGAACAAATGTTTATAAATATCAACAACATGAACAGAGATAGCAGTAGTGAATACTGAGCACATCCCATACATAGGCAGAATATTGCTGCCTTTACTCAGGTGGTGCTGCTCAAGCACTGTCTAGTACATCACATCAGAGTTTTATGCTGATATATTAAGTGACACATTAAAATATGATACGGCATGTTCTGTGATTAGCTCATGATTTCTATCTGTACAAGAGTGAGTCTGTTTAGGCCCAAACTTAACTTCTGTTAGAAAAAGTTAAAGCAATCGCATTCTCTGCTCATAGAGAATATTTACATATCATAGAAATTATTTAGAAGTGAGCAAGAACCTGGTTTGATCCTCATCAATCCATTATTACATTTATACAATTTAGTTTGCCAGAACAAAGACACACATTAAAAAAATCACTGAAATTTAGCCAAACATATCCAATGGCTAATGTGTTTTCAGAACAAAGCAGTCCAGTTTTACTTTGACTTGCATAAACATTATTATGTTCTACAACATTAAAGCATTTAGAACAGATTTTTCAATACTCGTGATTCTGGCTAAATCACAGAACATTAAGCAATCAGCCACAAGGCAACAAAAGGCCAGAAAACAATTACAAGATGGTAAAGCATTTTTCATGAGTTGCTTAAAATGAAGCTTTAAAAAAAAACCCCAGCCAATTTTTCAAAGTTACTCTCAAAACAAGAAGAGAAACTATCAGCATTTTAGTCAGATCAATGTATCATAAATGGAACATTTGTCATTACAAAAGTTTTTAAACTAAGCCAAGCAATGCACATTCTGAGGGGTCACAGGCATCGTTACCTGCAATTATGTCAGGTCCTTAAGGCATTGCCCAGACACTGTCTTGACTCCATTTCCATTCTGACTTAAGACACCTTTGGACAGTACTAACAGACTAGAACACAGTTTCCTGTTGTCTCAACATTTCTGATATTACGTGCTGGCAATTTTGCTGGCAATTACTTTCGAAAACTAGTGCAGTACCTTAAAATATTCTCTGTAGAAAAAGAGAGATTTGCAAGATGATGCCATTTCCTTTTTCAAATGGTTTGACAATATGAAGTGTAACTCATAGCATACTGTGTCTTCTTCTACACCTAAAAAGCTTTGGAGAATTTCCCTCAAGAGGTGCTTCGCTGTTTCAACCTTATATTTCTCCCTTGAGAAAACTGCAATTCTTCTGTTTTTCAGCTAAAACCCCCACACTTGATTTATCTAAGAAATATAACTCCTAGCATAGGAGAACTTTCAGGAAATTACTTCCTAATCTTAAAGTCCTATTTATTTTTAGGAAGAGACAGAGCCTTTGGTAAAAAATGACAGAACGGTATGTCCGAGTTATCACAATGCCTTTATTTACTGGAAAATTGCTTAGAGTTTTTCCAACACATATATGTTAGAGTTCACTTGAAAAGAAGCACCTAGAGTGAATCACCACAAATCAATTTCCTATCTCTTGAAAGCAGAATGTTATTTACTAACCACCTAAGTGCAGAGGAAGAGTCCTAATGGAACAAGAGCTCTATACTTGACATGCCATTTTAAGATGGCCACACTGCCTCCTGGATGAGGAAGAACAAGAGGACTAAGGAAAGCTTAAACCACCCTAGACCCACTAGAAGATTTTCAAGGGGAACAGCTATATAAGTTCAGCTATTCCACTGGGGAAAGAAGCATAAGGCTGAAACCTTGAGCTACAAGTTTGACAGGAAATGACCAGTAAGCGCAGGTAATGATGGAAAGAGACTTTTTTGTTTAAATGAATGCAGGTTGAAGCAGTTTCTCTGATTTCTTTATCTGCGTCCTTCAGGAACACTTGCGACAACTTTTCTGTTTGTTCAGATGTCAGGGACAATGCTTGAATTACCACTCCTACTTATTTGTTTTAATCAAGTGTAGTATAAGGGAGTCATAAACAGCAGGCATTTCTGATCCAATTACCAGACAAATCCATGAGCCAAATGAGCGGCCCATCTGTATCCATGGACTGCCAGACTGGGGCTCCAGCCCCAGTGGCAGGCTCAAGTGACACTGATGCTGATGCCAGGGACTCTCCAGACTGCAGCAAGTTTACAGGCTCACAGGACAGTTGGGGCTGGAAGGCACTTCTGACAATTCTGAATGTCCCCATTACTAGAGATTTTCTGAAGAGCCTTCAAGGTATTCAAAATCTTCAAGGACAAGATCTGGAGCAACCTGCTGTAGCTGATTCTGCTTTGAGCAGTTATGAAGAGGCACACCTGAATCCTAAGGCATGCACTACAAAGCATGCACTTTACATTCTTCAAGAACTTGCAGTCTACTAATTTAGGGTGTAAATATTACCCTAAAAAGAACACTTGAAAGGAAGAGAACCCACTCAGTATTTTCTACTAACTAGCAGGTTGATGATAGTGGTTAGCATCAAAACTTCCATTGTTCCAAGAGGATTTTTCATATTTATTCACAATTTTCTCCAAGCAAGAAAGTAAATATGTTTCCTCAAAGAATGTGTACAATAATGTAATGAAAAGGATCTGGAATAAAAACCAACTTTTAAATACTATAAATGTAGTTATTCTAGCTTTTCATGATAAACTAGTACTACTGTAGCAATTTTTAAAAATAATCTGTGTTTCATTTCATTCTGTTGTAGCACCATACCATATAATTTTACAATTTGACAGTATTGTTTAATCCAAACCATGGATGTAAAACAGAAACCAAATTCAGTGAATTTCTATAAAATTCTTCCAATGCTGAAATGGCAGTAATATTAATTTCAGTTTCAAACCTTAGTCTTCTTCCAGTTCTGTTTGTTCAGGGTTTTTTTTGGTCTCCTAACACTAGAAATTGTGAAAATGAAAGCTATTTATAAAGAGCATAATACTGCATTGGCAGATACCAGCATTATTTAATTACTTTTTAAAGCATCATCTTGACACTTGAAATACAAGTGATAACAACACAGAGAATGCAGAACGGTAAACTTTACAACCTTCATGGCTTCCTTTAAGATATCACTGACTCCATACATGCAAAGGTCAACAAGATATTTATAATTATACTGTATTTCCTAATTTTCTGTTATTGTAACGCAGTGCTCCTTTCCTGGGCACCTTGTAACTCAAGAGTAGGTAGAACTTACTGGAAAATACTTATTTTAGTTGGTTGGTTGTTGTTTTTTTTTTTAAATGTATCCGTTCCAAAGTCCTCAGTACTGTCATTTTAAGTCTGAGAGTCAAAATAGTTTCAGCATGATTGGCTGAACTTCTGAAGTTTATCACACCTCAAGATTTAGTTTTGAAATCTTTATTTCTGCAGTGAATACAATTTATTTTTTATCTGCTACTTTCACATTTTAAACTTTTGGGGGATTGTCTTTTTTCTCATCAGCAATCTGACAGGCATTTCCTTTAATTTGTAAAACAAGACCGACTGTGAACCAAAGGCAAACTTGTCAAGCAGGTTCCTGAGGCTGAAACTCTTCAGATGGAATTCAGTTTCAGATTAAGACATCTAAATTCAGATGCCTGTATGTGACTTGTGTCTCCAAGCTTCTAAGAGCTGTACATTGATCAGTCACTCAAGTCATGATTCAGTAGCTTAAACATGGGCATATAGATTCAAGATTGCTGAGGTATCTACAACACTCCCATGGGATTGTCAGAGTGGCTTTTTAGAGCTGCCTCCCATGAAATCCCCACCTACGATTTTTTTGAAGACTCTGTTCAAGGTCTGTACTTTCTTAACATTTTCTCCTCGATATACTCATGATCTTGAACTCCACTATTTTGCAAACACTGTAGCCAATTATTATAATAAATCTGGCTGGTCTTTCCATCACCTGAATCAAGAAAGTTTCCGTGACACCCTCCAGAAATCTCTGGGACTGCTTACATCCTACCACACTGCCTGTCTGGGAAATGCCAGGGAAGTAAAGTGCCCCCTGAAAAAAAGGGTCAGAGTTCCCCCCTGAAAAACAAGTGTTTCAGAAATGTCATCAGCTGTTCAAAGAAGGCTTTGCCCATTTCTTCACTTTGATCAGGAGTTCTACAACAAAGTCCAAACACAATGCCACAGTTTGTGGTCTCCCCTCTAACTCTGAACCATGGGGTCTCAACTGTCATCCATCTGCGAGGACCCACTTTTCCCTTCAAAGTGGGTCATCACACCATCCCAGAAAATACCACCATGTATCTGAGACACTCTTTCCCACAAAGGGAAACTTCACTCCTCTTTCTTTTGAGCCCATTTTTCCTGAAATGTTTGTATTCATCCATCCATCCATCATAAAGTACCACTATTAATTCTTTGTTAATTTTTACATACCAACTACATTTTTGTTTTTGTGTGCAAGCTACAACAGGATTTCTCAAACTTAGTTTACTCGATTTAACACTATCTGAGAAAAAAACAAACTGTCTCTCTCAGTCCTGAAGGAAAAGCACATAAACATAGCAGCAGCTGCTGTAATTTCCATGCTGCAGAAGCACAGACAAGGTTTGCCCTAACTTTAATACCTCTCATATGCAAATGGCTGCAACAACTCCTCTGTATTCTTCAGTGGGCCTTAAACCACCAGAAGTGGCAATTGCCTATGCAAGCAGCCATTCCAGATCTGTTCTGGAGCAAAAGCAAGAGCCAAGGTGGAGGTTATTTTTGGTTTTAACACATTAGTTTGTTAGTAATGGTAAGCTCTCCACATCTGGGGGAAAGCCTAAGCTACAATGGTCTTCCTGGCTAGAATCCCAAAGATGAGAACTTTTATGTTTAGTGCCTCCAATTAAAAAAAAAAAAAAAGGAAAAAAGTTTTAAACTGAAAACTTTTTCTCCTCACATTTTGGGCACACAAAATAGTGTAACACTGTCTTCTCCATGAAAGTTAGTATGTAAAAGTGTTACCTAATATAATCAACACCTTTGGTATTCTGGTGTCAGCTCATTGTTAGGTTTTGTCCATGGAACATTTCATAGATGTCTGCCATAAAAATCTGTCATTCCATGTCCTCTCCATCATAGAGTGTCCTCTTTCTCCTCAAGCAGCATTAAGGCCCACAAACACACCCTTTTCACTTATTCCAGATCTTTAATGAGAATATTTTTTGTGTTGTTCTCCAGTGAAGGATAAATTTGAACAGGAAATGCCACTTGTATTTTCAAGCCTCAGTTCACATTAGACAGCAGCATTACAGAAAGAAAGCAATATGCCCCTCTGCCCCTAATGATTTTGTGGCATTTACAAGACATCTTTTTGCTCTCTCGGTCTTTTTCATCAAGAAATATTTTTTGCTGAGATTACACTCTTACCAAAGCAAATTAAATGCAAAAACTTTTTTCCAATCTGACCTTCACTTCTTCTCAAAGTTTCTACATTCAGGTTTGCAGAGAAAGAAAGGCTTTTGTTGTCTGGGATTATGCAGACAGTGCACTCTCTGGATAATAAGAAAGAAATTCTTGCTTCCTAAGAAGACTGCCATTTTTCTCTGTCAAACATTTAAAAGTGCATTCCTTTTGGAGATTTTCTCTTCTTCATAGAATAGCTTAAGATTAAAATTTATTCCAAACTGCTTAAAAGAGAGCAGGCAAAATTCATACCTCAAACACCTCCTGATCACTGCTGCAGAGGTCAGAGGAACAGGAGGGCTGCCTCTACACAAGTTGCATGGTAATTTGGCTAACTTGAGAAGCCGAACATACATATGGAAATAAAGGAATTTGCGTCCAAGGAAGACTTCTGCTACTACTAACAGATGAAGAAGAAATGGCAGCTAAGTTTTCATAAAAATAGCATTTTCTGCAGATAAAATTTCAACTTTGGAGCTAAATCAAGAAAGAGTGTTTGTGGACTTATTTCAGACAGTTTCTTCAGCATCCAAAAAGTCATGGCTAGATCAGTGTATTTTCCCTTATATTTCAATAAGGATAAAAAAAGTCTGAACATCACTGAAGTTCTGAGAAGACTAAAATAAAGTTCTTCTAGCAAAACCTGCCCCTACCAATAAGACTGACGTATTGCACTTTTAGATCTTACACACAACACATGTACTTTTGAGCCAGGAGAAAAAAAAAATAGGATAACCACACAGAATTTAAGTTCACTGTGAAAGTTTGCCCAAGCATGACAAACAAATACTTCTTGGAAAAGGGGGAAGGAAAAGTGTCTTGATCTCATCAAGTTTATTATCATGAACACTGGAAACACTATGTGGGGAGAGAGGACAAAAAAATGCAGAGAGAAGAGTTAAGGGCCAGGGAAAATATAGGCTAAAGAAACTGGGAAAAGAAAGCAGAGAAATGCAGCCTGAAAACAGATTGGAAAAGAGAACTGGGGTAAGGCACCTTGACTCAGAAGCTAGTGTTAAAACCAGCATAACAAATAAATGAGTCTGTGAACATTAAGATTTTAGTGGAACCCAATTTAACTGAAAGCAGAGGAATGGTGAGAATTCAGAAATAGCTGCAAACCCACTAAAACCACAGATGAGTCTCATTCCACAGTGTTCTGGTATGCATGGGGGATGAAGGCAACAGGTTACTAGCTATGCCATCTCAAATACTAGAAGCTGACAGCTGTGTGACAACTGCGTGGGTATCCATCTGGTGTTCCATGATGAATTTTGTATTTGAGAAGTCTAGAAAATTATGGGGGAAAAAAAAGTAAGTTTATCACAGTGTATATAAGCAAGGCAGTATTTGAGGGGAAAAGGTAGCATTCTTTCATTAGAAATACTGGTGTATGCAAAAGGAACTGAAGCCCTTCTCCAGGCCTAAAATAGAAACAGCAACCTCCAAGGCTAAATTTAAACTGAGAACAATTATATTCTGTGTTTAAAAAGACTAACTGAATCTACATAAAACGCCAAATATTTCCTAAGGCAGAGTCTATCTCATTTAGCTTTAGCCAGCTAAGAGTTAGATATTCAGTGTGAATTTTCAAGGCTTTCCCCACAGTTAGTAAAAGCAGGGGAGGGAGAGAAGATTTGGCCAGAAGGTTACTGATTTTAATAATTTCCAGATGGTAAGAGTTGCTTTTTGGATTTTGGACTCTCTCAACTTATATAAATGAGGGAGATTGGTTATGCAAGACTTAAGCACTGAAACAGTGGGTGAGATTAATTCCACCCAAGTTGCTTAACTTTACAGCCCTTCTGTCTGTATGTTTTATTTTTGCATGCACAAACTTTTATGCATGCACATGTTTTTAAGGTACATTTCAGAAAATGTACTAGTAACCTCAGAGATATTACTTTCTCTGGATCATTATTCTTTGAGTTGCACTGCTACATTAAGATCATCACAGTCCATTGGATTGTATTTGTAATTCACATGCTAGAAACACAAATAAAGTATTTCAAACTGTGCTACTGAAGTAAGAACATCTCCATTGCCAACGTAACTGTGCAGCGTCAATTCTCACATCCCACAAAGCAATCTGCCATAGCTAGCAGCAAGACCAGAATTTCTGAAGCTCATCCTTCTTTCACCTGCATATTAGAGAATAAAGTATATGTTCACTGGTGAGAATCTTCATGAAGCTATAAATATCCCTGCTATGAACTTTGCATTTCCTTTCTCTGGTATAATTAAAGGTACTACCTGAAATCAGTAAAACTTCAAATAACTTGCAGTTAAGGCCCCATTAGAAGTAGCTTTACTCCTTATGTTAAGCTTCCACAGCAATGTTTCACATCAGATCCTTGGGCAAGAGCTCAAATATATAATGTGAGAGGTTGTCATATGAAAAATATGGATTTAGAATGTCATATATTGACGTCCTAGAGCCCTATTTCTCTTAAATTCCAAGGCACTATAAAGATTCATTTAAACAGAGGTGAAAGAAAAAGTAACAATTGGAAAAGCTTTATGATTCTTTCTGGAGTAAAGCTTTTGAACCTTTTACTTAGCAAAATTCCTCATTAATGTTTAGCAACAGTACTGCTACTTCAGATTTAAGATTACTGCAAAAACTCAAAAGCTAAACCTGTACAACTAAGCTTGGAGCTTCATTGCAGTACTTGGTCTAAACTAGATGCGGATATAGAAAACAAAGCTTCATCAGAGGAAGGGTGCCTTCTGTCCTTTGTAAACTGATATAGTAGCAAGCCTTCTGGTGGTACAGAGAGTAAACAATAGATCTAACAGCAGTTTGTTGACTAGCATTTGTGCTTGAATGTGCTAAATCTGACTTGGTTTCATCATAACATGATTCTGGGTGTGATTTCTTTTTTTTAAAAAACTGCACAACATTGCAGTATGAAATTATATAGCAATAACTCTGGATATCTAGTAATATATAAAAAACCTAGCAAATGAATAAATTGGTTACTCTAAATGCAGTTTAAATCCTCATGGAAAAAAAAAGAATTACTGGTTTAATTCAGATAGTACTGCGTGAATAGTCAACTATCACCACCTCTTCAAAAAATAAAAAGGGGCCTTGAGGAATGTTAATTGTTAACCTATCCTAGTCTAAAAATCAAGAGAAAAACCTCAAACAAATCCATAGATAAGAGATCCCTGTACCTAAGTTTTCCTTTACTCTTCTCTTTCCACATATTTGTTCTTTGCAAGAATAAACTATGCCCTCATAATTTGATTCCTAGCCAGATATGCTCAGAAAGGGCATGTTCTCCTATTGAAAAATTCTGGGTCTTACTGGTTACTGTAGATACAGAGAGATAAAACTAAACAGACCTTTCATTTTCATTTTTCCTTTAATAGCTCAGAAGTGGTAAAAGACTGTTTTCCTTCACACAAACATATTTAGGAGAAAACCACAAGACACTTTAGCAATAAGGATACATTTTCAGAAAGTTCCTGAGACATGATCTTCAGATGAAGAGACAAGTGAAAGCTGAGAAAATATAATCACAAGACTTCAGCTGTGAAATTTTTATTCATATTTTTGTTAAAGCCTTGCACATGCCTGCTAAATACTTTGATAAAACAGCAGATTTATTGCCATTCATATTTTATACTGAGGCACAAGTGTACAGTTCTTATATCCATAAAAATGAAAAGGACCAGTGTAACAATGTGTAACTAGCATATACAAAAATCTGCTAAGAAGCAACAGAAGGAATGGGCTAGTAGCATTTTCTAAAACTGACCAGAAGAGACCACTTTGCTGTAACTCATTAACTAAACAAATACGTGTGTGTATACACACACTTGTGCACAGCTCTCTATGAGTGTGCATGTGTAACTGGAAGGATGTTGGTAAAGCAACAGAAGCTCCTCTTCAGCAATATAAATTAAACACTATCCACTTAATTGAGAACCCTACTGAATACAAACCAAGAAACAGAATAGACAGGCTGATCACCCTTGATTTGCTTCTCTGATACTGACATCATCTAGACATCTGGTCTGCAGTCTTTCTTATGTTATCTGAGGGATAGGGATGAAGAGGGCACTACATCCCAGAACTTCTGAGGAGAAATGCCACTCCTTCACTTTTTTCTAAACCTGCTAGAGCCCAAGAGATGGATGTTGTTTGGCCTATGTTTAGCCTTTCTAAAAGTCACTGGGGAAGCGCCTGCTGATTCTCTTTTGCTCCCCAAATAGTTCCTTAGCACTACAACATTTATAGCAGTGGAAGCAGGAAGGACTTACAAAATTTGAGCAGGTTCAGAGCCCAGGGTGCAATTCCATCAGATACTATCTTGTATATGTTTCTTAACACCATTCTTCACTGGCTGATGCTTTGAGGGGAAAAAAACAGGTAGGCACCACTCTGATGAGTTTTTCACACAAACAGTCACAGGAAACTTGATCCTGTAGAAGCAGCAGCTACTCAGCTCTGCTCTGCAGATGGCATTGCCTGCAACATATTTCTGTGCATAAACATGGCATTACTCCATCTCTGTTGGAAATGTTAATTGATTTCAAGAAGATAGCTTGCCTCCTGGTCAAGATGCATACTGTCAAAAGAAGAGGTAGGTGTAACCAGTCAAGTTTTTTAGGTCCTACAGAATTTCATCTTTCCACATCTCAGTGCATTATTACACTCACAAATGTCACCTACCTCTGTCATACCCCAAAACCACGATTTTTTTTTTAAGCCCATCTACAACCCAAAGGAAAATCGATAATGATGGTAATCCTGTTCAGCCAAAGTTAAGTCTAAGAAAACTGTTTTGCAAATAATTTTCAGCACACTGGAATCTGTGGTAATCTTCTGTTCTTAGAACTGTATGAAAAATATGCCTCATAAAACATATTTGGGAAGGAGTTCTCAATGTTATGAGGATTCTTTCTGGACTGAAACATTAGGAGAGCTGTTTAATAAGGCAGCACAATTCTATGCCAAAAACTGAAAACAGAACAACCACCCTTTCAGAGAACATAGGCATCTTGTTTCTGCTGCAGAAGTGGGTAACAGATCAGCGTAAGTATGAATAGGATATTGGGGAAGCACTCAGAGTGCACACACAAGCATGAGAAGAAACTGCACAAGGTGTCAAGAGAAAACAGTGCTAATAACCAAAAAAAACATTCATGGGATGGTGCTTCAATAGTAAAATTGAGTAAAACATTATGCCAAACCCAGAAGGTTGCAGCACAGCTGACTCACAAGCAGATCATGCATCCCAACAGGAGGATGGCCACAAGGTTGCAGCTTATAACATATGAGCCCTTCTGTTAGCCTATCAGGGAAGCATTATAAACATACTTTTCAAACACAAACTCCAAACAAGGAAAAGCAGAAAACAGACCTGTGGAAGTTCAAGAAAGCAAGACTGAAGCTAAGGACCATCCATAACAACAGACAACATCTAAACATAATATATAAACAAAAGATGTAAGAACTAGTTTGTCACCACCACCCAGAGGAACTTCAGAGATGAAGTGGGGACTTGAAAGCTCCTTACCCTTGTCTTCCATGCTGCACACTGGAGATACTGCCCAAATCAGACACCTCCCATGAGCACACACACGTCCTCTTACACTTCTAAGTGTGTGGGCACAAGGGTGCAAGTGAATGAAACCATGAAGGAATAGCCATCCACGAGTACAATCATTTCACTTCAAGAACTGCAAATATTCACCCTCCCTTTATGCAAGACTGACACTGAACTTCATAATTCTAATCTTTCTACACCCCAGTACCGTACAGAAATTAGTCTTCACATGGAAGAAGAAACAGAAGATGCCTTATCAAAGTTTTTAAGGTGCAAGCAACTATAAAATTGGACAGCAATGTTGGTATCTGTTTCCAAAAAAGAGTTACCTGTTCTGTTCAGAAACAAATCCTCACTTTGCTACACATCTGAAAAAGTGAAAATAAAATTGCATAAAGTGGGTGATTTTTCATAATGGGCAAAGTAAAGCCATTATGTTCTATGGTGTTAGGGCTTAAAAGGAACTTGCACAAAGATTGGGCTAATTTAGCAATTTAAACTAAAATAAATCAGCGATAGTAAAAATGCAAATACTTTATAAAACCAGAGGATGTTTTAGTTTTTACCTTAAACCAGAAGCGGTTTAAATAGATATACTTTAGAAAAGGAGAAGCTAGCATGCAATTGGACTATTCTTGAAAAAAAGCAAGCAGCAGACTCAAGCTTTATTGTTCAGGTGCAGGTGCAGCTACACACAGCAAAATGAAGTATGTGCTTTGAAGGGTTTCAGAACTGTAATATATGTATAAGGCACAGATATCATAAAGAATGACTTCAGTTCTGTGCAAACATTTAATAACTGCTATTGGTTGAAAAAAGATCACAAAGCAGTCTTAGCAAAAGTGGCCTCTATTCCAGAGCTCAGCCTGCCTTCCCACTATATCCAAAATTTCTTGATCACCACACTGTGATGTCAGGTTTGTCTAGTCCCTTACTTAGGCTTTTAGCTGTGATCAAACACCACATGATAACTGCAATTATTAAATTCTCTGCACAAGATTTTACACATTTGTACAGATTTTAACAGCTGTAATGGTATGAATGGAAACTACTTTCCTTTTTTCCCCATTTATTGTTATCCAGGCTTTTAATGAGAAGTAAATACTAGTATACTTCAAAAGAAGTTACAAATTCCGGGCATTTTTATTCAAAAAGAACAGAAAGTTTTTTATATCTTAGGAGGGTATTCCACCAGTTAGGAATTACAGAGAAGTGAGTAATCAAGGAAATTTAAATGGCTTTAACCAGGACATTCAGAAGGACAACGTACTATTTAAAAACACACTGTAATCTTTACTGATGAAAAAAAATACAGTGCCAGGAAGAGTCTACAGTTTTCAGAAAAAGTGAAATTATAGGAAAGTTTTCACTGTTATTGTCAATGTTTTACCTACACTGTCAAATGCTAATTTTCCAGGAGACCCGAGTTAAAAAAAAAAGACTTAAAATTCACAAAAAAAAAAAAGAAAATAAGGCAATGTGAATGCTATATTCAAGACACTTTAGCATATTAAAATTTTAGATTAACTTGGTTACTACAAATAATTTTAAATGCCAGTCAGATAACCCAGACCCATTTTTACCATTTTACATTTAATAATCGACATGAATGATCTTCTGAAACATTGAGTTGTGCTCTATTTTAGTGGCCTTTGTTTAAAAACACAGGGTGTCCAGAAATCGATGATGAACCTAGTGCTCTTAGAGCTGCTCACGTGTCCTAGAAAAGTTTAAAAACTCCACAAGAATCCCTTGCAGGAAAACAATTAGCCTAAAAATTACAAATATAATTTTCTTTGCATCTATTATGATACACAGTAATTTCCAATTTGATGACAAGACCAGATTGTAATCCAATATTCAACCAAGTTCATACTACTACAGATGTAGCCCTATAATTAGCCATATGCTGTTCCCTCTCCCATATATTAATTTGCATTAACTATAAATTCATTCGCTTGCACCGCTACTTTCCTAATGATCCAAGACCCTACATCAGGTCTCTAATTCTCATCTATTTCAATTCCTCCTGCTGCTGCTTCTAAGAAATACTGTAGTCATGTTCCTAAACTTTAATTTTCAGCATAACATTTTCAACTTTTTGCAAGAAAAAGTAATTTGTATGGATAGTCTTGCTTTGGGTGCTCATCACATCCAGACTTAAAAATAAGATTTCACTTATAAGGACCTTAAAATGAGATACAGCACTACAAGCTGCTTGCAATTAAGAGCCATTAAGGCCAGCCACAGAACACAATGCTGCAGGTCTGAATATGATTCCTGTATTATTCTGAGTATAATGATATATAATCCCACTGCAGGTGGAGTTTGCAGCAACTATTAAGGGGCTTGTTTATTTACTGGCAATATTCCAAGCAAAGCTGTTGTTTGCAGCATAGGCGGTAACCTTTCACTTAGCAACACCAGTACCCACAGCAAGAATTCATATATCATATTATGTAAAATACTATCAAAAATACATCTAGTTTCTTTAAGAAACAAAAGAAAAAGTGCAAAAGATGTGTAGTTAATCCAGAGCCATTAGCGTGGAAGAAATTGGCTAACTAAAAGAAATACTGATCTGAGATACTGTGACTGCAACAAATTGCATATCTTTGACTTAATTTTAACTGAAAACCATCCGTAACACATTTTACATATCCTTCCAAAGCAACACGAATCGCTCTTGTTATTTTTAACTCAGGCTTCTATGCTTCCTTCAGCTACCTGCATTACTGAAGTACAAGGGTGAATCCCCTGTTTGTCTCTCTCACCCTTCTTGTTTTGATGAACTTCTGCAGCATCGGGTATCTCTGCACCCCAGCTGTGTGCTGCATGAAATGTTATAATGGACAAGCCAACTTAAGCTATCCTAACCTGGGGTACTGAGAGCAAACACCCTCACACTGTGCTGCTTTAAAGTGAATACATCTGAAAAAAAAAGTCTTAATATCCCCTTTCACAGCAAGTTAGTTTTTCCACTCTGAAAGCTCTCTCTCTTATCTTTGCCCTGCACCTTCCATTTCTAAATATCAGCCTTTGGGAACAAAGGAGAGACAGAATGAGAATTTTTGGTACTGCATACTACCCATATCTGAGCAGGGTTCCTAACATGACAAACACAAAGGAGGAGGTAAGGGAATGGAGTATCCTACAAGGGAACTTTCAAACACCAGTGGATTGTCATAAAAGACTCAGAAGGGAAACAACACAGCACAACTGCTGACATCAAAGCAGCACCATTCCATTGATATGGCTACAAAGTGACTTATGTTAATAACAACAAAAAAAAAAAAAAAAACAACTTTCGTAGAATCACAGAATATCCTTAACTGGAAAGGACAAGGATCCTTGAGTCCAGCTCCTGGCCCTGGCACAGGACACCCCAAGAATCATACCATGTGCCTGAGAACATTGTCCAAATGCCCTCTTGAACTCTGTAAGGCTTGGTGCCGTGACCGCTTCCCTGGGGAGCCTGTTCCAGTGCCCAGCCAGAACCTTTTCCTGATACCTAACCTAAGTCTCCCTTACAATTCCCTCTGGTAATTTAATAAATTCGTGCCCACTTTGTTGAACCCTGGCCAGGCACTCTTAAAGAAATCACTGTATTTGACTGATAAAGATAGCAAGGGTTTTTTATAAGATCAAATTAAATAAAACCTTTAAACAGAGCATATCGTAGCAATGTATAGCAGAAGTAACAGATGAAAACATTAAAACCAATTAAAAAAAGATCTGGGACTATCTTACTTCATCCCCTCATCCTACACAGCCTTACAAGTGTGAACCCAAATGTTTACTTCAGTTAATCCCAGGACTCAGATTTTGAAGAAATCAGCACAACACCAAACAGAGATCTAATTTTTTTTCCACTAGTCTAGGTAAGCCATTTTACAATCTGCTGTTTCCTCAAAATTAGTGCTTTAATGGTTTTTATTAAGAAATGTAGTATGAAACAACTATTTTAAAAAATTGAAGAAAGAGAGAGATTTGGGAGTAAGATTTTAAGGAAAAGAAATAAAAGGCAGCAATATTGTGATACAGAGAATATTATAGCCCATCTGGGGGGTGAGAGGGGAGACTGAATTAGTAGTGGTCTGCTCAAGCTGTGGGAACTCAGCAACTTCAGTTTCTATGCTCCATTCTGCACAACTATCCGATCTTTGGAGCAGCCACAGTACACATATGAATCTTCCACTTACTTGAATGTAAATCAGGACTTTATTGACATCAATGATATTTAAAACACATAAATATAATGCTAATCTGATTGTCTGTTTCCTCCTGCCACAGGGCACCGAGGGGACTATGGAAGGCTCAGGTAAAGACAAATGTCACAATTCATCAATGAAAACCGAAAGCTTTAAAAACTGTAAATACCACCTACTACCCTGCATGGTGATCAGTTATAGATACTCATTGTATGTCACTTCTATGTATAGGAAAGCAATAACTGAAGTGAATCAGCACTAATCAAGTGAGAGCTTGCCTCTCACTGCTGCACTCAAGGGAATGCCACGGAAGTAGTTTGGAAGTCCATGAAACAAATAGAACATCTAACATTTCACACCAGAATTCTGTAAGGAATTCAAAAGGTTATTCACTGCTTCATAGTGAAGCTGAAGCAAGTGGTTATTAAAGAGTTAATACAACTTTCAGCACTACCACTTGCCCAATAGCTCTGTTTTCTTCACATAACATTTAGGGACAGATCTCAACTTTGACTACTGCAAACATTTACTACTGGCAAACTCAGAGGCTCCATGAAGTCTAATGTTCATTGTATGTGTTTCACCCAAGTTTTTGCACAAAAACCCATCAGTGATGTGATGCTTTAGCCTGAGAAACAACAGCATTAATGCAGTAACATTCCATAGGTAAGGTGCCCTTACTGAAAGAAAACAGTATGCTGCACAGAGATTTTACCCTGGCAGAACAATTAAAACCAAAAATCTTGCCACAAAGCCAAACCATATTTGATTAATTGAGAAAATTAGCATACTGCTTTTAATTACATACAAAAATCAAAGAAAAAAATCAGCAAAAAATTTGAGGATGTAACCAAACAGAGGTAACAACGAGATAGCAATAGTAACAATGAGAGACATGTCAGATCTTAGATATTAATCAATATGATTTGGCACTGTATTCTTACCTAGTTTCAGGTAAAGGACAATTACATGTAAATTGATGGTATATTAAAAAATACGTAAGGACAGAATACACAGCATGCAGAAACATCAGTTAATACTTTAACCAAGACACACTGGCAAGTAGAAGACCTATAGGATAGGTGGCTTTAGGCACAGGATAAGGAAATTTAAAAAATACACTGCTGACATATTCTGTGCTAGAATATTCTGATGATAATGACTTTCCAGTAGCACTGTTATGAATTAGACACTGTGAATACTGTGGGGAGTATCACATCATACCAGCCCTGTTGTTCATCTGTTGTTTACCTCTAATAAAATAATTTTTAAGATACTGAGTTAGCTGAAATCATCTGACACAAAATAGCCATTCTAGTGTGTACCACAAAGTCAAAGTGGGTCAGGTTGGAAGGGACCACAGTGGGTCATCAGCCCAACCTCCCTGCTCAAGCAGGGTCATCCTAGAACACATAGGACAGGATTGTGCCCAGATGGTTCTTGAGTATCTCCAGTGAGGGAGAGTCCACAACCTCTCTGGGCAATCTGTTCCAGTGCTCAGTCACACACAGTAAAGAAGTTCTTCCTCATGTTCAGGTGGAATTCCTGTGCATCAGTTTCTGCCTCTTGTCGTATTGCTCCGTACCACTGAGAAGAGCCTGGACCCATCCTCTGACACTTCCCTGCAGATTCTGACAGATATTGATGATGTCCCTTCTCAGTTGTCTCTTCCCAAGGCTGAACAGGCCCAGCTCCCTCAGCCTTTGCTCATATGAGAGATGCTCCAATCCCTTAATCATCTTTGTTGCCCTCCACTGAACCCACTCCAGGATCTCCATGTGTCTCTTGTCCTGAGGAGCCCAGAAATGGACACAGCACTCCAGATGTGGCCTCACCAGGGCTGAGTGGAGGGGCAGGATCCCCTCCCTGACCTGCTGGCAGTGCTCTTCCTTATGCACACCAGGATCCCATTGGCCTTCTCACCTCTAGGGCACTGCTGGCTCATGTACAGCTTGTTGCCCACCAAGACCCCCACCCAGGTGCTTCTTCACAGAGCTGCTTTCCAGCAGGTCAACCCCCAGCCTGTGCTGGTGCCTGGGGTTAGTCTTCCCCAGGCACAGGAATTAGACTGGAGAAAGTCTATGCATTACTCAGTTCTCAGCTTTACTCTGAAATGATAAAACCAAGCACTGAAAATGCTCCTAACATTATTAATATTTTGCTGAAAGTTTCTGATTTTGAAAGTCCATTGCATATGAAAAAAATACAAATATTTAAAATATGCTTCCCCTGAATGGAATAGCTTCGCACATAATGCTAAATGCTTACCACTGCAGTCTGTTTTCCTTATCTTTTAACAGCAGTATTTTAACATTTACCATCAGATAAATCATTAAAATGTTGAATACCAATATCGTACTTACATAATAATAGCAATGTCTACTTCTGTCAAGACAGAAATACCTCTCCTTAACTCACACTATTACAGAAATTTTGGTGAAATACAAACACCAAAACCTTGAAAATTACACAGCTAGTATCCCAGGGTTCAAATACCAGGCAGTGCTTTTCTGTTCTTCAGCTCAGCAGCCAAAATCTGCAATCAATTTATACTACCTTCACCATATGAAAGACTGTAGCATTGAGGGGAAAAAACACAGGCAGCAATCTCATCTCATTTTGAGAACTCAGATTTTTCATTTACTCATCATTTTATTTCTCAGTCAACCAAACAGGAATTACTGTCAAATCAGTCAAATCCAAAGTAAAACAAGAAACAGCTGTACCCATTTCAGTACAGAAGATAATACCATAAAAGTTAAACTGCAATGACTATATCCTTCAGTCCAAGTACTTGGCT
The DNA here is from genome assembly GCA_026261815.1 of Monarcha castaneiventris obscurior. Taxonomy (NCBI): domain Eukaryota; kingdom Metazoa; phylum Chordata; class Aves; order Passeriformes; family Monarchidae; genus Monarcha; species Monarcha castaneiventris. Next base: position 34,204,753 of record JAMPIT010000566.1, on the reverse strand, counting down.
TAGCACATGTTGGGGAGCTAAGGAACCTTGAGAGCCAATCTAAAGCAAGTACCTGAAAATATACAATACACTGAAATAACCTGCAACTTCTACTAACAAGTACACTTACCTTTTAATTTTGACACTAAAGGGGAACTCAACAACATAAAAATGATTAGCAGATTTAAAGTGCTAAGGTGTTAATAACATCAGTAGATACAAGAGTCGGAAAAGGGATTATAACATCCACCAGGGAGATTCAGAACTCTGCTTTTACAACAATATTAGAGACATTTTCTCTGGGTATGAAGTACTCATTCGCTCCATGAAAGCAGCATGACCACGTCCCAGCTGCCTCCACATAAAATTTGTGAGAAAAAACCAGGAGGAACTAGGAATCAGTGCACAGTTCTAGAAATACTCATGATCTGGCCTACCTGTCATCCTAGATGATGAAACCACTCTTTAGGGTTACAGAAAATGCAGTGGAATTGCTTGCGTGACCAGAGCACTGCCACAACAGACACAGCTCATCTTCTGTCAAATAGCCTAAGAAGGCAAGGAGATCCTTGCAAAGGAGAGGGATGCTGCATCTACATTTGTTGCAAGGGTAATACATGCAGCATGATGGAGACAATCAGATTTTTTGGAAAATGGAGAAGGCAGTTGCTTGACACTGATCAATGAACCAACAGGAAGGCTGAAGATCACCTCAAAGGCAATGTGTATGCACCCTGACCAAAAGAACACCAAACATGGAGGAACTAGTGATGCACATCAGAGCTCACCTGAGGTGGCCCAGGCTCAGCTGGCTGGACTGCAGGACAAACTCAGCCAGGTCATTGTACCAGAGAAGCCTGCAAGCAGCTCCCACTCAGCATTTGAAGCTACATAACCTTAGTGGCCTTGCCTTTATCTAGGGATGTAGCAAGAAGTTCTCCTGAGAACATCTTTCTGTTTGACAATAGAATTGATCAGGAGTTTTCTTTTAAAAGAATCCTATAACACCTTGAATAATGAAAATAATGAAAAAAACCCTCTTCTTACAGACTGGTCTGCACAGCATACTGCACTCTGATCAGAGGCCATTTTGACGCTGCACAACTGAAGATTCCCAGCACCTTAAGGGATGTAAGATTATCTGTTCCATTTTACTTTACTTAAGTTAATACTCACTAAAGAAGCAGCACTTTAAATTACAATTTACAGAGCCTGCATGCCTTTCTTACTGGGATTACAACAGACCAGCATCTCCACCATGACACAGTGGAATTAAGATTCTGAAAGAATTACGAGAGACGGACAGTAGAAATACAATCCTGGACTTTCAAAACAACAGGTTTCACCTTGTTCTAGGATCTGCTCAGAGACAGCCCTAAAGGGCAAAGTAGTCTGTGAGGGCTGGTTGTCCTACAAGGATGATTTCCTCAAAGCACAGTGATGGACATGGGAAAATTTTCTCAGGTTAGCCAGCATTGGTAAAAGGGGAATTCCTGACTCTGCTCAAACACAAACAATCAATGTGAAGTGTGCAGAAGTGGGCTGCCTGCAGAAACAACAAAAAAAAAATTGGCTTCAAAGGGAAAACTAAGAAAACCACAACCCTGCTGATCCGTAGGGGTTCTGGTAATAAAACACATGAAAAAGGCTGAGATGCTGAGAAGAAATGTAATTATTCTGCTACATATGCATATTCACTAAATTTTCTAATGAGTAAACTGTACTTTTAAGGAGTCAGCAAATATTTCTTTCATGTATTCTGAGGCAGACAACTTATCAGAACACAACACAAGAGTATTTACAGAAGGCTCAAAAAACCCAAAATTAAATATTAGGCTAAGAAGAAATTGCCTGGAAGTACTAAACCTATTCAAAAGGTTATTCTTCATTATTCTTCAACATACTGAAGTGCCAAATAATTCTAACTAACATTTCTTTTTATTTGTTTTTAATATGGAAATTGAGTGGTGTTTATCTCAAAGAAGGTCTAAAAATGCCTCATACTATTAAGAATAATCAAAACCAGACATATTTCTAAAATAAAACACCAGAAAAAACATCTCATTAGGCAAGAGATGTTGGACACATAAGAACAACTGGCACCAAACTTCCAAATCATTAAACTGTATCCCCTCAGGCTCAAGGCCTCTGGTAACACATAGCACACTGCAAGAGAAGGAGAAGTCTAGGAGATTTCACATATTTCAACTATGCTTTTACAGAAACTTCATCACCACACACCTTCCTGCATAACTGGCTAACCTAAAAAACAGCCATCAATTTATACATACCAATATATACAGGCATAGAATCATAGAATGTCCTGTGTTGGAAGGGACTCACGAGAATCACCAAAGTCCAGCTCCTGGCCCGGCACAGGACACCTCAAGAATGAGAGCATGTGCCTGAGAGCACTGTCCAAATGCTTCTCATGGTCTGACTGCCTGCTAGTATGAACCCCTCTTCCTCTCCAGCCTGGCTGAGTGGGGAGCTCTGCCTCATCCCAAAAGAACAATCCCTGTTCCAGTATCATCACCTTGTTGACCTAGACAGTCTCCACTTACCCCAGGCATCTAAAGATGTATTCACCTCATTTCTACAGACTCTACTTGCAGCTATGATTGTCAGTGTTCCTCCCATACACACAGTTTATTATCTCACAGTGTAACATTTCCCTTTTTACACTAGCTTTTGGCTAGTGTGAAAGTGTGGCTTCTTTCTCCATGTGCCCATCTTTGCAGACCTATGGCTTTGGAGACCACAGCATCTTCCTACCATTTTATTGATTTTAAATCATAGTATTATCCTATTAGTTTCAAACCTGAAGCAAGAGTCCTGCTTATAGTTGTGCCTAAATCCCTACTAGCAAAGGTTTACTCTGCATAGAGCAGCCAGACCACTTCGCAAAGTAAAAGGGATACTGGTTTTATTCAAAGGAAGAATATTTGACAAAGCAAATATTAGCTAAGATTCTTCTCCTCAGCCATGATCTCTGAATTGTTCAAGTGGCTTTTCTTTTCATAAAACAACCAAAATCCAGATAAGCCAAGACAGCCTATTTTAAGTGTTTGTAACTATCAAATGTATTTCCAGTATTTTTAAACACAATGCACTTCACTGTATTTCCTTAGGAAAAGTCCTCTGACTAAATGAAAAAATATGAAAAAGATTTTCAGAACATCATCTCTGCTTTTTTTCAACATTATTTGTATTAGCTTTGCATCAGAAAAACACCCCTCAGACAAGCAAGTAACCTTTATGCACAAACCACAATTAGCAATGAAGGATTTGGGATAAAAATATGCTGTATAATAATGTAAAAACAGTCATTCTAGAGGAGCTGCTTTAGCTTTCCTGGTAATGTTCCCTTAGCAAAGGAAAAACACATATAATAATTACAAGGTATTTGTTCCTTACACCATTCTCTCCTACTTAAATCTACATACACATGCCAGTGAAACACACGGAAGCAAAAAGTTACATATTTACTGAAGCACTCGTGGATTATATGTTGGAAAATTGTTGCAATTAGGGGCTGGCTCCTCATTTCACACAGAATTTACTCTCTCAACAATACAGTGGAGATATATTGACTTAAAACAGCTGGGAATTTGATCCTGGCATATCATCACTATTTATAAACATGAATATAAATACTTCTACATTCAAAAGTATGCCCACCAGCAGCCAAACAGTAAAAAAAAAAAACCCAAAAATGCAAACAAAAAAACCCCAAACCATACATCCTTGCATTTCTAGATATGCCTGTTAAGACTGTATGAAAGTGTATTTAATCTTTGTTTTCCTATACAAGTAGGAAAGGCCAACATTTAACTTTTAGAAAGTTACTCTTTTTTTTTTGTAAAATAGTGACCTCCTAAACACATCTGCTCTCAGAGGCTCAGTGCAGCTTGCTTTAAGTGAGAATCATAAATCAGTTAGATGAAAACAGCAACATACCTCACCTTTTAAGTCTCCAAAAACTGGAAACCCTAGGTCTTAGTAAACCCACTTGCTAGATGCTTAAAGAAATACCACTTTGTTTTAAACCTCTGGCACAGCTGTTTCCATTAAGATGAAGCTGTAGAAAAATATGGTGCTACTACCAAAAAATGTAGATGCTCACAAGGAAGGCAGCAGTCTCACAGAGGCTGTAGGAAGAAAACACTTTCCTCTGCTAAAGGAAAGCCTTTCCTTTCCAGTCATCTGCTGTACTGCAAGGTATTCTCATAGGAACCCGGACAACAGATTACCCTGCCAATATACTATACTTTTAGAGTACTGAACTCTTTTCCATGAGCATGAATAAACATGCACAGCTTAAATTTCACTCAGCAACGCAGGAAATCCGAGAAACTTCTTGAGTCTGGGCGAGGTTACTTTCCATAAAGAACAGAGCTGCCTAGTACAAACTGTATCATCACTACCTAGGTGTTCTCAAACTGCTCGCCCTGAATTTTCATACCCTAACTATCTAAATGATCCAACTTACCTAAGTCAGTCTACTGACTGTTATAGACCCCCAAGCCCAACAAGGTTTCAGCCTGAGGTAAGACCTTAAGTTTTAATTTTTTTCCCCTTTTTAAGTCAGTACAACAGTGTAAGACACTCCAGATTTGAACCATACGGCGTGTGCAAAAGCCCTTCTGTGCACATGCTAAAAGCCACCAGAGGAACACAAACCTTCTGCACAGTCCTAACTTTTTCTAGAAAAAGGAATGAACTACATAAAAAGACTTTTATGTATTCTTGGATCACTAAAATTTTATGATTCTGAAATGTTTTGTTCCAGAGAAGTTACTTCCTTATATGACTATACTGCAGCTCAGAAGACAGCGAAGTAGTTTGTGTCAGCTCTGTGTTGATGAGCAGCAAGTTCAAATACATCCCACTTACACACTAGTTAAAATAGTGCAGACAGGTTGCCAGACTTCATTTTTTGTATCAAACAGCGTTTCTTCTTTCCTTTTTCACTTCTTCCTTTTCAAAATTAAAATCAACAACCAAAAAAAGTTACTGCTTTCTTACTGCCATTTGATCATCCTACAGATGTCAAAATCCCTCATGGACTCCCACTTTCTCTCCCCTGCCCCTTCCAAGACAGCTAAGTGCTTATGTAGCAGTACTTGGCAAATAGTTTGGCATTCAAATTAAGACTTCTTGAGCATAAACTGTGTTCCAAAATAATTTTTTGGTCTCTTTTCTTAGAAACTCTCTTAGTTGAAATTAATGAAACATTAGTAATATTTCAGACAAATATTAAACACAAAAAAAAAGAGATTTGGTACTAGATATAGCCATTGCCCCTGAAACTTGCAATTAAGATTGCTATTAAGTAACTGACTGCAAGAAAAAGTCCACCCCAGATGCCACGTTTCATGCACAGGAACATGTTAGTTCTCATCAAAAGTCACTGTATTTCCCTCTGACTTAACAGCAATTCACTTACCTTGTGTCTGCATTTAAGTACAACGCCATAGGCTCCTGAAACAAAGATGATGAGATATAAGCCATCTCAAAGCAGAAAAAAATTAAAATTGGCAAGATAAAAGTTCAGTAACCTCCTAACTACAGAAATAACATTGTTCCCAGTATTATTATCCAGAACTTGCATACACAGGCGCTAAATCTCTGTACACGCTAACAATTTCATAAAAATTGTTCAAAAGTGAATGGATTTTAAAACACTGAAATTATTTTTCTAAAAATATGCTTGCAGGTAAGTTTGATAACTTGCATCTCCCTAGTACCACTAATGAGAAATCAATATACTAAATTTTTAAAAGGAAAAAAAACCCCAACACAAAAAAAACCCCAAACCCCCACAAAACTGTTCTAATTTCTCCTCCACTCCTTTCAGCTTCCAAATTTCTCCATCCATCTAACAAGGAAATTAGCAGAAGCCGTAGATAATAAACGTATACAAGAAAAATTTTGCAACTGGTAACTTACTATCTTCAAGAGGACTAAGACAAATCTATATAAAATTCTAAATAATCTTTTATTAAGATACTACTTACCTTCACCTACAACCCCAAGGATCTCAAATTTATTCATCACATTACCAATGTTAGGAATCTTCATCAAGACAAATTCCTCTTACGGTGAGAGCCACAAAACATGGCACAAATGGGACCGTCTGAAGATTCTGCAAAAGGCAATTGTGAAAAGGCTCTTGGAAAAAAAATTCCACCTTGATCAATCAGACTTCTCACCCTTCCTTAATTTCTAGGCAATCAATAGCTTCCTGGGGAAAGAAGAGAAAAGGACATAATTAGTACTTTGATTTATTTCAGTAAGAGAAAGCAATGGTATAGAGACATCACACCAATATAGTCTAACAGATTTAACAGACAATTAATTTGCTTCCACATTTTATGATCAGGAGAGCTTAGCAGAAGGTATAACGGACAGAACCTATTGAGACCATACATCCAACCCAACAGCTGGCCTTGTAATCCCATACAAAGGATGTCTATTACAATAATAACTAACTGGCATAATGTTTTTTTCTACAGAACAGAAGCAAACAAAAATGTTGAAAGGAACTACCTCAGTAAGCAAAAATACACTTATAATTACTTATGGTCTGCTTGGTGTATGTTGGTACCTAGATATAAAAACAAATTTTATTTAGTTAATTTCTTATTTATCCACAGTAATGATAAAAAGGATATGGTAGAAAGAACACTACAGAGGAGAAAATAGTTTTCTACTACTATTTTCTGTGATTATTTAAAAAAAATTCAAATTAAATTATTTTCTAGACTGACTAGGAATGAGATTTAAAATTTATTTCCATTATCAGCTTATTTAATAGAAATGTGATAAACAGAAAAAAAAAATGTTTTCAAAGGGTTTTTTTCCCTGCTCCCCAAACACTGAAGTAATTTTTCAAATTAAGCAACTATACACAGAGTAAAAAACCAAAGTTTTTTGGCCTGTTTTAGGCCCATCACTTCTCTGTTAGAAGTCTGATAAACAAAACCCATCAAAGTTTGGTTTTACTAATTTTCTCCCTTATTATTAAAGGCATATATCCCACATTCAAAAATGGGGAAAGAAAAACTTTAAAATGGCTTCACCATGAATTGGAACTACATAATCTTTACAATTCAGTGATTCAAAGTCAGAACTACTCATGAAGAACAAGATGGCAGGATGGGAGTGAATACATTTAATTAAGTTATGTGTAATGAGTGAGTGTGACCCAATAATGCTGGGTTCAGCTCACACAAATGGGATCTCACTATATGCCAGGGATGCTGGCCAAAGGCCCTGTGTTGACAAAGTCACATGTAACAAAAGGACAACCCAAGGGTGGAGGGGAATCACAATGACATTTGCTTCAGCAAGACACAGGCAGATCATGTGGGGAAGGCTTGTTATTTTAGAAGCAACTCCAGAGTTAATCAACCACAGTAATTTGAAAATAAAGCAGTGAGTTCCAAATTAAAGGGATAGTTAGGGTTTTCTAGTTTGCTTTTGTTTTTTAAAAAAAGCTGCCCAGTCCTTAATGAATTACTTCGGTGGTTTAATTAATTAATTTTTTCTTCACTTGTGAATTGCATGAAATACTCTTTCCTTTCCCTTCCATATGTTCTCCTCCTATTTCATTTGGCGTCTCCTTCTCACAAAAGCCTTTTTGCTGTTTGTCCAGACTTTCTGGTTACAGTAACGAACTAAAAAAAATGAGGTCCTGGAAAAACAGGAGCATCTACTCACTTGCACCCATCAACATGAAATACAGCCTGCACTGGGCTGCTTCAGCTTTCTGCTGAAACAGGCTGGTGCCAGGCACAGGGCACAGCTGACTGTCCCCACGCTGCAGCTGAGTGACAGAAATACTGCTACAGAGACCTTGAAACAATCATTAATGCCATAAGGTAAGCAAGACACAAGAAAACTGGTCAGCCAAGTTCAGAACAGCAAAATTACTGGCCAGAAAGAAAGGAAAAGTCAGAAAACCTATATTGTTTTCTATTAGCACCATTCAGTAACATAACCAAACCTGTTACTTCAGTTCCCAACATTATTCATTGACAAGTCCTTCCAGAAATTAGTTGTGACCAATTGATTACTTATCTGCTAATGTTATCACTGTACACTGTCTGCCTTACAGTGTATACAATACTTCCTGGATATATGATGGAACAGTGAAGAAACTTATGAGATACTGTACCAAAAACTCAAGAAGAAATTTAGATGCAGTTTCCTTTGTCCCTCCTTCACAATTTTTAAATTTCTCATAAGCTACTTAGAGCTATACAGGCCTGCAGCCTGGGATCCACTATTTTTATTTTTTTATTTTCAGTTCAGCGTATGAATTCTAGCATTTTACTGGGAATAAAGGTTAGGCTTGCAAGCAGCTAACCTTCCTTTCCAAAATCCCCACGTAGGGAGGTTGTGGATCCCCAATCCCAGCAGTGTTGAAGGCCAGGCTGGATAAGGCCTTAAGCAGCCTGGTCTAGCTGGGGGTGTCCCTGCACATGGCAGGGAGGGTTGGGAGGAGATGATCTTTAAGGTCCCTTCTAACTCTTAACATTCTATGATTCTATGAAATTCAGTACCATACATCTTCTCCCCACTGATCATGGGAGAGATCTCCCCACTATCATTTTCCCTTTTCACTTCATTAGAAGAGCCACAGAAAGCTGATCCCTGCTACCCCTGAAAAGGAAAGCTAATGAAAGGTAAGTGGCATGCAGCAGTAGTATGGATTCACACCCAAACACTTTTTCCCCCACCTCTTGCCTCAAACTGGGCCATAATTCAAACATTAGTGAAGTCAGACTAGCTAGACCCATCTAATCTCTAAACAAAATTTAATGCTTGTTTGAGATCTTTGCCTTCAAAAGCTTCTGAAAGATTAAAATCAAGCTGCTAAAAATATTTGTTCAGTGGCAGTATCCACTTCTTGGGATTTTTCTGCTTTTTGAAAGGCACTGGCCTTGTTAAGATTGTTTTGAAAATAACTGATTCTTGCAAGGAATCTGGTAACATGAACTCAAAACTCCATGAATGACACAGAGTCTCATGAATTTCAGAGTGAGTAACTGCAATAACAAAAACAAAGAAAAAAACCTAGAAGTTTTAAACAAAAAGTAATTTCAAGAAAGTTATCCATAGCAATAATTACTTTATTCTGTACCTTAGTGAAGACAAGGCTGGATTCTTTCAAGCTGAACACTGGAAATAGCAGGGAAAACCTTGCTAATAGCTGTCAATTTCATTCTTTGCACTGAGCGCCACACTGGTGTGTTTACCTAAGTTGCCTGCTGGCTAGAATAACCCTTGGAGAGGAGGAAACAAGACCATCATTTACCTCCCAAAGGCTCTCAGTAGGGAAATCGCAGTTGTTCTCCTAATATCCCTTTCTACTGCAGCCAGATTCACAGCATATCAACAACTTATGAATTAAACCAACAGACCTCTGAGATGCTCTAAACATTACCGTGATGTTCTACAGAACACAGAGCCAACTCAGCAAAATGAAATGTCATGAGATGAACAAGAAAAAATTAGTTTTATTTAATCCCGAAGTGTAACGGAGTGAGACTTTAATACAAAAGTAGCTGTTTTGCAATAGCATGTAAGGCTTATATGTAAATCCCAGAAAATGTACAAACTCGTTTGCTCATTTTGAGATAAGCATGTAAGGCTTATATGTAAATCCCAGAAAATGTACAAACTCATTTGCTCATTTTTGAGATGAGAATACAGAATACTACAGCATTATGGTACCTGGTCATTCGAATTAAAATTAAAGCAGTGGGGAAAAACCCTAGATTTTCCACAATTCCTTTTCCCTTCATGACCATTAAGAATTCTAGAGCATCACCCAAAAGCATCAGACTTAACCACTCAATCCAAAGCCTCAATCCTAAATAGAAATGCTATTCTTTATTTCATAATCATCAAGACCTGTGTGGAGAGGGGAAGCACTTTTTACATAGTTAGATTTTAGTAGAGACACTTAGTGAGAATTATGAAACACTTGAGGTAGATACTTGTCTTCACAAAATGTAGAGAAGTAAAACTGTTCTAGAAATACAGTTAAATTTGTATATCAACATCTTGCAAATCAAGTATTCAGTTCATTTATCATGACAGAAGGAATGCAACCTGCATCCTGCTGAACTCAGTTTCAAACTTCTAATTGACTTCAAACTCATGCATGAGCTTTAAACAAGCTTCTTGCCAGTAGATAATACACCCCTCTTGCTCTCCTAAAACAAGAAGAAAACCTTATCTGTTAATTTATTTATTATGTTTACACACCAAGAAGACACAACTAGGAATTTCTAGAGGCTGGTTACATTTTCCTCTGTTCACTAACAAAACGCAGGCCCATAAACAAATATAAAGAACTTAAACCATATCATCTGTCTTTGATGGTTATGTATTAATCCACACCCCGTCATGCCTTCTGTCATACAAGGTACACGGATGAAAGAAGCATTAACCACTTCTCTCAGCAATAATGCATCATTCAGCACCTTTACTCTTCCTCCCCCATATACACTTAGTTCTATTCATTGAGGTTTTCCAGGAAAACCCTAGTTAGAGTTACAAGCACCCAATTCAGTGTTACAGCAGTATATATAACTGACAGGGTAAAGAAAATAATTGGGAAGATTTTTTCTGAATTTACTGATCCAGAAGAATGCATCAGGATTATTATGAGGAATTACTGGTCAGGAAGAAAAAATTTCGTGCATGAAAAGCTGTAAGGAGGAAGCTAGCAGTAACATTCTAACTTTAGGAATGGAGAGAAAAATCATACAATCATACTGCTAGTGAAGTTTTACCAGTCTCGCTCCTTAATTTGGAAAAAAAAGCTACCACTTTATTTTTCCATTTTATGGAGGGACAGTAGATCTAAATAAGACAAGATTCTGGAGGAAGAGCCATCAAGATGTCACAACATGAAGAAATCCACAATGAGGAAGTTGAAAAAAGAAAAAGCTGAAGAGATAAAAAGCAACAAGAACTTAACAATTACAGCAAGCCATTTTTCATACTCTAAGCTTCAGTCTGTCCTCCTCTGCTCATAAGAAAAAATTAGGAATGAAAAGAACAGCTGGTGAAAATAAATACAAAATTTAGAAAACTGTCAAACTTGAACAAATTATGTAAAAGCAAAACACCAAGGTTCCTTGCACAAGCTCACAGGTTTTAAAATTCAGCTCCAGAAAGCTTTTCTTGATATTGCTAATATCAGCACTGGACCCTGACTTCACCATTGCTAGTTTTTGGAGAACTTGCTTGGATTTTTTTGGTTTTGGGTTTTTTTTAATAATTGTTGATATACTGAAACCTGCAAATGCATAAATGACTATACATCAAGGGAAGGCATCATCACATAACTGGCCTAAAGGCAGCAGATCTCCACAGCAGCAGGGCCAGGAGTGCATGGGGGAAGAACCTGAACGAAGTTCCTATTCCACAGCAAGCACACAACTAGAAAAAGGATTGATCAGTTCCCAACTATTAAAGATACCTGTTGGTTAAATTCCTAAAGGAAAACAGAGCTTGAAGGCCAGGCCAGCAATAATTATTTGGTTTGTTTTATCTTGTTCTATGAGTGCTCTTCCTTTTGTATCCAAGTACAGATTCAAAAATAAATTCAGCTCATCCTGGATACATGAAATAAATTAAATTCTCAGAGTTAAAATGCAGGATTCACGATCTTCCCTAACAGCTGTGGCCAACTCAAAAAGAGTGGGTGCTTAGCAGGATGCTTCTAAGACCATACTGACAAATAAGCAGACTGATTATGAAAGCACTGAGCACAAAAGCAGTTCCCATGAGTCATAACAGGAGGACAGGAAAGACAATTTTGCTTCCATTTTAGTCTTGCTCTCCAGTAAGAACCTTAACAAGTAAGTCTATTGTGGGTGTGACAGCTTCTTACGCAGTTGATGCCGGTCTTTGCGCATGCTGGGCGGGCTGCACTGTACCTGTGGCAGCTCGGAAGAAAAATCATCAGCGTGCAGAGGGTAACGCTCTCAACAGCAACCTGTGAAATCCAAAGCCTTTGCAGCTTCTTCTGGCACAAGGAGTCCGACACTGTATGCTTTCACTTCTATCAAACACAAGCGCCCAACATTTGTAGTTGAAGTAAAAGCACACTTCGGCTTAGTGATACATTCTTGGACAAAGAGGGTAAAGAAAAAAATTTTTTTTTTTTTTTTTAGATAATAGAAGGTTTTACTTCATAACAGAATAGCTTGCTGTGGAAGAAACTAATATTTCTTTATCTGACACAGTATTTGTAGTGGTCTCCTTGGAAGTTGGCTCTCTTTTCAGAACACCAGTCTCCAGTAATATCCTATATTCCTTTGTCATGTTGCCTACTATTTATTCCCATATTATTTCTGACAATCTGCCATGGACTTTGAATCCCCAATATAATATTACAAAATAATATTACAGACGTATCTTTTTCATCTTTAGAAGTACCCAAAAGGAGCTGCTATTTTCAGTTACATATCAGGACTTGCTTTGTGGGTCAATTCCAATGTTTAAAGATACATACTTAGGAATACGAAGGGGGGGGGGAAAAAGGGCACGATGTTCCTGTCCAAGAAAAGTACAATATATTCTCTTGAAGGGTACATGTTAGGAGCAGCCAGTCAGCTGAAGGTCTGTTTTGAAGTCTGAACTCAGCAGGGTGGTTGTGGAAAGAATGGGCCTCCCGAGCGCATCCATCACGCTCTCCGGTCCCTGGCATCCGCTGGCACCGCGAGGCTCCTCTCCACAACAGCAGCAGCCCCTGACCGAGCCCTGCAGTGCTGCACTGCCATGCTGGCAGCAGACAAAACAACAGATGCAGAAGACCTGGCCACTTTAGGAAAAGTCCTCTGACGCATTCTTAACTGGATCAGCCACTGAATCTTTCATACGTGCACACACAAAGCATGCTGGTGACTTAGTGAGACTGAAACTCTTCTAATCTGACAAAGTTTCCCCTCCCTTCCAACCCAGTTTTGTCTTCATTGTTCTAAAAATAACTCCCATTCAAATTCTAAAAGTCAGATGTTCCTCCCTGCACTGGCTTTGGCTGAGATGGATCTTTCTCCTAAGAGTACGGAAAAGTGAAGGTGAATAAAAAGTATTTATAATAGCAAACAAATGCTGAAACTAAATTCTGTGGGCATTCTAATGCAGATCAAAACAATGGCAATGACTACTCTTCTTATAATCTTCAGGCATATAATTAAATACAGATGACTGGTTCACTATCTGAAGCAAAAAGGGGAAAAAAAAACAAGGAAGAAATCCCTTTTTCCTTGAAAAGGGCATACCGAATACACAGAACAAATAAAACTATGAGGGGGCAGCCCCCAAAAACTTAGTTCCAAATTAATAATAAAATACAATACATACAAATGAACAGAACTACATTCTAATTACACTATAAAATTATTTATCATTGCTTCTTCATGCATTTTCCAGGCAAATAAAATTAATTAATTAATTTAATTAAAACTATTTAAATAATACTGATCAACCTTATACAAAGTCAACCCTGAAAAGAATGCCATCAGAAGTTTTAAAAGAGGACAAAAAGAAGCCAGTCAACAACTAATGGTCCTAATACCCCAAACCAGGTAATTTCAAGAATAAACTCGTATAGTATGCAAGCACATGCGCAGGAGCACATTTAAAGAAACAACTTAAAGATTTATCATAGGATCTTCTGCCACTAAAGTCATTAAAAGTGATTTAACCACATGGTGGACAAACGGTGTACAGTGGGGTTTTGTGGGGGAGTGCTGGAGGATTTTGTCATAATTTTGTTTAGGTTTGACTTATTTTTTAATTAGAAAAAGACTCTCTAATTCCATCAATCTCAAAGCGGATTGCTTAAAAAAACCCAAAGAAGTTCAAACCTATAGAAACATCTCTCCATATGAAGTTTCATCTGAATTTGAAGATATTGCTACTATTTCAATGTGTGAAAGTCTATTGCAAGGCATTTGCTCCAATTTTACCAACTAGGAATTTAACCAAGTATGATTAGTACTAATAGTATGTCGATGTGCTTGTTTTACACTTCCGAGTTGGGGGTTTTTTATGATGTCTATTATCAGAGTAACTGAACACTAACCATGTTGAAATTTAAGGTGAGTTTTGCTATGCTTTCTAGTTGAAAAAAAAACCCCATTAAACATACACAGGTGAATAAATCAATTAAGTAAAACCCAAGTCAAGAAGACTAATCTCCAAAGTGGCTCAGACTGCATTAAGAGGTTATGACCATCACAATAAGCTGAAGTTCAATAAAAAAGATTCACATTCCAGATGAAGAAGAGAAAAAAACCCCAACCAACTCCCAATTCCTTTAAATTAACATTATTTGTAAATTGTTAACTGTTATTAACATAACTTATTAACATAAGCTTTCTTGAAGCAGAGGATGAAAGCTTAGAGTGTTCTGGAATGCCTCACCACAGAAACAGCAGCAGCAATCATGTCCCAAAGACAATTAGAGGGAGGACTCTGAACATTAAACTGAAAACTCTGAAATAAAGTTTGTGTCCAGTGCAAATCCACAGCAGAGAAAGTACAGCAACAGAGTGTTGACTTGTGCTGTGATGACAGATGTCCTCATGCTGAGCCACCTAGAACACCTTCAGGTAGGGGGACTTCAGTTTGCTAAATTACTGCAAACATTTTTGGAAGATATATTAAGGTGACCAACTCAATTTGCAATATGTGCAAGCATTTTCCAGGAGAGGAAAAAAAAGTGCGGAAACAAAAGCACAAATTTAATTTTGTGATCCCATCCAAAAGCAGCAGGAAAATAAATATTCATTATAATATCTCTCCCTTATCCAGCCGAGGACACAGAGAAGGAACTGGCTGGCTGGATGCAGCCGAAGTTGTGGTCAATGGCTCCCTGTTCCAGCTGGAAGTCGGTGAGCTGTGCTCCTCAGGGTTCTTCATGAGTCCAATGCACTTTAATACCTTTATCAATGACAGAGACAGTAAGATCAAGTGCACCTCAGCAAGTTTACAGATGACATGAAGCTGAGTGGTACAGTTGGCACAACAGAAGGACAAGATGGCATCCAAAGGGACCTGCAAAAACTTGAGAAGTGGGCCCATGAGAACCTCATGAAGTTCAACAAGTCCAAGTGCAAGATGCTGCACCTGGGTCAGGGCAAACCCAGACATGAATAGAGGACTGTGAGAAGAAGTCACTGAGAGCAGCCCTGAAGAGAAGGACTTGGGGGTTCCTGTGGACGAAAAGCTGGACGTGAGCCAATGGTGTGCACTCATGGCCCACAAGGCCCATGGCACCCTGGGCTGCATCAAAAGCAGCGTAGCCAGCAGGGAGGGGAGGGGATTCTCCCACTCTACTCTGCCCTCATGAGACCCCAGCTGTGGTGCTGTGTCCAGGTCTGGGGTCCTCAGCACAAGAGAAACGTGACCCTGTTAGAGCAGGTACAGAGGAGGCCATACATGAAGATGGTCAGAGGGCTGGAGCACGTTTCCCACAGACAAGCTGAGAGAGCTGGGGTTGTTCAGCATCGAAAAGATCTGGGACAAGGGGGTTGGAACAAGATGATCACTGAGGTCTCTTCCAACCCAAGCCCATCTGTGATGCTTTGAGGAGGTGAGTAAACAGAGTGACTTTGGTGACAGTGGCCAGCCAAGGTCAACCCACCACAGATTCCTAATTGCAAAGACATAATCATGATGAGGTTCTCCTTTCCTCTCCTGCTTATTTCAACTGTTAGTTGCATTCTCAGGTCATGTCTTTAATTAGATGTTAAACTCTTTGATGAAGAAACTTTTTTGCTATGTTGAAGGCCTCTGGTGGTGTTATAAAATAACTAAGATTTAATGTTTGAAATCATGCTATGGTAATGGTTCTTTGCATGAACAGCACTGCTGTGGTAAAATCTGAGTCTTAAGCAAAGTGAAAGTCTTACCAGAAAACTCAGAAAAAACCATCAAAAACATTAGGAGGCAATTTGATTCATCTCTGGAAACAGGATGTAGTAATATTTTTTTTTTTTAACAATAAACAATGCTATTTTAATGCCAGCGTCCATAATCACTTTAAAAAAACCAAATGAATCTTATTATTAATCTGACAAAAATTAATCTGACAAAAATGCCTCAAAATAGAGGAGTTTACTACTGAAGGCATGAGCTACCACCAAAACAAAAAAAAAAGGTAAAAGAATATTTTTACAACATAGTCACTATAATCTAAAGAGAAGAATCATCCAGATTAGAAGTTTAGGTATCAATGGAAAAATATTTAAACATAAAAAGAAAATGGCAGATACATGGCTTTTTTCCCCACAGAGAAAGGCAATTGCCAAGCAGAGCCTCTCCTGCTATGCTGACAGCTTCTTGCATGGGAGATTCCCATGGCAGCAAAAGCATGTCTGGATATGTTAAGTGACCCAAAAGAGGACCTGAAAAACAGGTCTTGAGAAAAAGGAGATGCATCTGAACAGTAAATAATGTTGGCAGACCTACTGGAAGAAAGGTAATAAAAAAACCTCATAATCCTGATTTTCATCCTTCATGCATTTTTCTATCCTTTGAGTCTTCCAAGTTTAATTATGGAGCGTGGAAGGTGGGAGGAGGAGAAGGAGAAAAGAGGGAAGGCAATGCCCCTAGCAAAGGGCAAGAAGGGTGGGTGAGGGAGGAAGAGAAGGGAAACTACTCCAGGGAGTCACATAAGACAGTAAAAGGCTGGCATATGGAGAAGTTCTGAAATGAAAGAAAAAACCAAAATTCTAAGGACAAGCTGCTTCAGGCATGAGCAATGAGTTCATAACGATATTTGAGATTTATATTAGTTTATTAAAAAATACAGACTTGCAGGATCCAAAAGTCAATATTTGCATAACTGACTTTCTTGTTTCTTATATATCTAGTTACTTCTTGTACAAACAGGCTTCTAATATTCAGGGAAATAAAAGTAACTTGGGAGATATGAACGCTGAAATCTACACTCAGAAAAATACTGTCATTTATTTCCTGCAAATGAAAAGTAAAAACTACTAAGAAAACAATGGTCTGCAACAATATAGGGCATACCATGTCTCAGAGGCTTAAAAGGAACTTCCCAAGTTCAGTTATACCTACTGACCAAGGCTGCTAGGGAGATGCTGAGGTGAAGGACTCTAAATCAAAGATGAAACAGCTGACTTTTGCTTGCCAGTACAAGCTGTACAGAACCATATGCATATATTGACAGGCTAAAATATTGGTCATCAAGGAACTAGATGGATGCATATCAAGACATTCCCCACCACAGGCAGCAATCAGAGCAGCAGCACACTGAGTCCATGCCTAACCGAGCACATCCAACCAAACAAGCCACTGCTCAGCAGGTGGGGAGACAGCAGGCAAGATTACAGTTTTAACCACATTATTTACAGTTTTAACCATATTATTTCTTTCCACTAATGTTCTCTTTGTGCCTTTCAAACATTGGAAGAATAATCTCCACTTTCCTTTGGAACCCAGAGAGAATGGGTGATGCGCTATTTGCTCAGACAGAAAGTCAGAAATAATTCTTGTAATATTCTTTGGATTCTCTGTTGCTGAGGCTACATACTAAACCAATTTAAATGCAAGTTTAACATTTAGGCCTTTTTGTGGTGCTAGATATGCATTTTTATGTTCCCCTCCTCTAGTATGTCAGAAAGCCCAACCAAACCCAGCCCACCAAAACACCAATTTACAGAGCTAAATACCTACTGATGGAGAGATTTTTATAACGTACAGGAGCCATCTCCCCACAGCTGCAATGAAGAGAGCTAAAAGACAATCAAGTCATGTAAAGAGTCTCCATCCTGAGCTGAAATTTCAAATATGGATGCTAAATGAATTTCACAGTCTATTTGCATCGATTTTTCAACTGATCAAAATACTTTATAGTTTAAAATAACTCAATTTCTCTGCTTGCATGGTCAGACATTTTTAAAAAGCAAAATACTTTCAAAATAATTTGTACAACATTTTGCAACAAAATGCAGCTCAAGTACTTTTTCCCACTGCAAGGTATTTACTAGACTGCAGTAATTCTCTTAACACTTCTAAAGCTTGAAACACACCTTCTGTTGAATGCTATGAGTCAGTTTTAATGACAGTGTTATGTTCTATTGCTCTGTAGCTTATGCAAGAGAATGAATTTGCATTAAGTACCCAACTTTAGAAGCCACCCTCTCCTCTCCTTTGTTAATACTGAATAAAGGTAAAAAAAAAAGGCTATATTCTCTGCCTGCTTTCTTATTGTCTTAAAAGAATAAATCTAGTTAGCTGCCTGTAATATAAAATAGACAAAAAATTTCTTATTGTCACTCTATGAATATGGGGGGATTGGGGGGGGGGGGGTTGGGGGTGTTACTGTTGTTGTTGTTTGGGGTTTTTTCCAGAAAGCAAGAATACAGAAAAAGAGAGTAACAGTTTCCTTATTTAGTAAAATTTCAAAACTTTAAACTACTTTTTCTGCATGAAAACTAACCATTAACTTCAGAAGAAGGAGAGTAAAACAGTCTAAAATGCTAATTCAAGGGAGGGGGGGAAAATGAGGGAGTAAAAAGACTCACTGCTGTCATTTGGGTGGGGGTATTCAATACCTTTGTCTTCTTCAAGCAATTCAACAGGAAAAAGTTATAACACAACATCTTTCCACTATGGGTCTTTTAGTCCAGACAATGGTCCAGTTTTAATATGCTTCTCTTTCATTTGCTTTGGCCTCTCATTTAAAATTCCACAGCTCCTTACTCCCCTAGCATAGTACATCATACTTCTATTGGGTTATTTTGGGGAGTTTGGGGAGTTTTTTGTTCTATTGGGTCTTTGAAACAAGATTACACTTTGCTCTGTTTAACAAAATGAGGGTTTGACCACTTTTGCCAGAGATAAGACTGGCAAATTTTTAACGGGTTCTCATGCAAGCTGATGGCCAAAATTCCTCACAAATACCCTCACTACTGAGACATACAAGGTCAAGTATTTTTTTCTTATCTCTGCAGATTATATATATACACACACACAGAGAAATGTACATATGCATGCACTTACTTCTAATGACAGGGGACAAAGTCCTTTCAGTGAAGTTAATTTCTTAGAAGGTCAGCTTAATGACCACCTTTCTTGTCTTTATTGAAAGTAATTGTGAATTAACTGGGTTACCTCTTCTGTTCTTTCTACTTTCTAGAAATGAATCATACATAAGCCAAAAGCTACACTGAAATCATAACTTACTCTCTTTTTAGCACTTCTAAACAGATCCTAGATTCCCAAGCAAGAAAAAGGTAATTTACTTCCTATTTTTAGTCTAAGTTCACAAGGTAAACTCTATAAAAATGAAGAAATGGCCTGATGGACATCTTCCTCCATGGTTGGAAGATCTGCTGTAAAAGGCTATCCTATTACAGTAATAAATGGCATTTTCGCAGTGCAGAAAATGCACCAAGGAAATCAGATCTCTCATATACCAGTGGACCAGAAGACTGATACAGACCACTGCTTTCTGAAAGCTCTGCATAGAAAACACTTGTAAAATAAGGCAACTCTTTGGACTGAAGAAATTAAACGCTTTACAAACCTGTAGAGACAGCAGCTCATGAATTAACAAAGCACCGTCACCCACATGAGGGTAAAACATACGTGGATCACGCTTTGCCCAGCACATTGGAGAATGATATTCACTTTTATGAAATAACTTCAAGGAAAATGTCAACTGTCTCCAGCACTAAAAGAGTCAATTTCTCAAAATAGAAGGTCTGTCATTATTGCCATGAGATGTGAACACAAATTATACTGCCATTTTTACTAATTTGCAAGTAAAAACAGAGAGGCAAAATCTAATACCATTCTGATCTTGTTTGGGGGTGTGAGGAGGAGGTATCAGCCCTTTTCTTTTACTTATGTAAAAGCAAGTCTTCTTTTTTTTTCATCTCCTAGAAGAACTTCTCCATATAGTACTTGAATCTGCTCCAATAACAAGCTCTCAATTCATTTCAGAAATATATTCCAGCTCTTGAAGTTCAATTAATTGGGGGGAAGGGGGGAGGAATCCATCAGCACATTTTCCAACTATTAGAAACTTGTTTCTTGGCAAGCTGAGAACTTGGACAACTGCGAACTTAAGTAATTTTGTACCCTTAGCTCCAGTGGTGGTGAAATGCAATGATCTTACTTCTAGTTCAGCCTGTAAGCAGCAGTAGCAGCTAGGTGACACTAGAAATAGAACACAGAATGTGGTTAACATCAGGCATTTTGAAAGTCTCCTCAGCACACCTTAACACATCAAGTGAGAAAAAGGTTAATGAAATATACACAGATATTCACACTGCAAACAAAGGAAACTATTTTAAGCCTGATGCAAGTGTTCATGAACGTTCTCTAAGTGAGATTTTGTTAATTTATTTTCAGTGTATAGTTTTATTAATAATTAAAAAATGTAATGTCAAATGCCATTATTAGGAAGACAAATACATTTGCACCCAAAAACCTGAATCAATGAGATCTTGCAATACTTGATTCCAAAAGCAGAAGTAAAAAATTTCTTATCTCCACACAGTTTTTAAATGCACCATACCATCAAAAATAGTTTGCATCCTCTTCTTTCACATGAGAAAAGGGAAATCCCCTCCCATGACACAGTACACAAGCAAGCTCTCCTCAAAGCTGTTCGTAAACTTGTGTCAGCTTGAGGAATACACTGAAATGTATGTTTAGTAAAAAGAAAAGGAGAAATACTATTTAACCCCATCTGAAGTATCCAATTAAAGTGGGAAAACACTAAAACTTTCAGAGTTCAAGAATATAGGAGACTAGAGGTTTAGGCATACTAAACACTTCTTTTAGTTGTAACAGAGGCACTGTCGAGTGGCCACTAAGCAAATGTAATTCGTACAAAATCCCAGAGCTAATTTACTTGGTGTCCTTTTAGGAGTTCTTAGCCCAATTTAAATTTATCCTACTTAGTTTATGTGAACTGTTTGGACAGTGAATGTGCCAGTTTGAATTTGGCAATGAAAACATGCTTTTACTGTGTAGAGCCTGAAGTATTTTCATTTCTAGCTAATTAGTTAAAAATAGGTGTTTTGAAGGGAGATTTACACTAAACTAAAAATCAAGATTTTCACCAGTAACATTTATACCATATTTAAAGGAATCAGGAATATTTTTTTAAAAGTCTACTCCCATGAGAAGTCAAATCTGTCTAGTACTGGAAAGATTATAGTAAATATATTATGCTTTATAGTAAGATTATGTAAACTACTTAGAAAAAGTGTACAAACCAAAGCCACCACAATACAAAGCATCAGCCACTGGTGGTGTGTTCCATTCAATTCACAGGCATACAACTGCAGAATTCCCTATCCTCAGTACAGTAAGGATCCCAGCATCTACTCCCTGACAAAGTACATGACCATGCTGTCCTCACAGAATCATAACAACAGAAGAAGGGAAAAAAAACCCAACCAACCAACCAACCAAAAACCTCCAAGACTACTTCAGTTCTTCTTCTGGATGTAATCCAAGTCAGTTTTTGAGGTGATAAATATTTTTCACCCTCAAAAAAAGAAATCTTCTCACAATGTGTCACATTTTCTGCACATAAATCGGCAAGAGACCACTGAGGACTGCCAGCAAAAGACCACCGAGGAGCAAAGGACTGCTGTGTCACTAGAGGCTCTAATGTCTTTTGAATTCCACACACAAGTGAAGCCAAAACCTTGACAAGCCTTCAATTAACACCAACCAATTAACTTAGGCATAGCAACTCAAGACAACAGTCTCTAGTCCGCTGCACTGCCTTCCCAGGGTCTCAGTCCCATGTCCTGCTAGGGGTATAACCTTTTTTTTTCCTGTAGTAAGGAAAAACAGCTTCCAAAACCTAGCTCAGAGGAGCCATAAAATCTTAATATTCCCTCAAGAAAGTTATCTTAAAGAGAAATATAAACAGGGGTTTTGGGGGGTGGGAATTTTACAGCACCTTTAGAGATACTGTCCAATCTAATCTCTTGTCATCCCTACACAACAGATAACAATCCATCATTTCAGTAAAATAGCCATGCACATTTTCCCCGTGACAAACCAGGAAATTCTTTCTAGATCTGGCAGAGAGACCACACCAGAGAAATGTCAATCTGCCAAGGACACCTTCACTAGGAGTAAAACAAGTACCTACGCTCATGCCTGTAACCACAGTACTGAGCTTCAACAGCTCTAGTAGAAAACTCAGATAAGAGTTTTTACAGGTGGAAGGAAGAAAGGAATCAACATTTGCTAGAGGCTTGGCTTCCAGCAAAGCTACACCTACACTGAGCTGCTCTTTCAACAAGTAACTTAGATCAGCATGCTTTTCAACACTCATGGGTTATTTGGCATCAGTATGTAAACCAGTTACAATCAAACATACCTTAATTAAAAATCCTCACCTTTATAATACATAATTTAATTCACTGGAAAGCACTAACCGATTTATTAACCAGCTTCTAAACGCTCACATATGAAATTGCAAGTATCAGCTTTCATACAACAAACTCATCAGGCAGGAGAAGTAAAGATGTAAGAAGCTCCAGATACGCCAACAAAGTGTCAGCCGCCAGAAACCCACCATTTTGTATATATGCAATGTATATTTTTATACACACACATATATTCATAAAAATATATACATACTATATAGTATACACAGCAGTAAGAAAAGATAATAGGAGAGAAAATGTAAAGAAACATTTGTCTCTGACAATTTCTTGATGGCAGACCTATAACCACACCCAGGCTGTGCAAAAAACCTGGTTTTCAGAAGTGAGCAGTAGACCTACGGAGATGCACAAGATTAGAACTACAGAATACATGTGGCTGGAAGGGAGCAGAAGAGCAGAGCCTGCTCTGCTCTAGTTCAAAATCGGACAAAGGCATTCAACCAGATTGCTCAGGACTCAGGCTATAATCCTTATTACGTTTGTGGAGCATTTCAAACAAGACAAACTAGAACAACATGCTGACAGACATGCTTCATATGTAATATCCAGAGGAAAACAAAAAAAAACCAACAAAAAACCTTGTGTCACATTTACAGCCAAATCAGCAATGGCAAGAAAACAATTCACACAAAACCCAAACCAAATCAATGAATTTCAGAATGCAAGGATGACCAGATAAAAATTCAACAATCTCAAGGGAGCTTCTGTACTGAACACTCTTATATTCACAGAAGGCACATTCAACTGCCTGATGTTTGCTGGTTTTTTGCTGGTTGAATTTTTTAAATTGCTGGCACTGCCTCCCAATATCAAACCAACCTACTATAATATGCCTATACTTACAAAACTGAAGTCTACGAAAGTACTTCTAAGTTTCATTCCATTTCATCCTCTTAACTGCTTGTCTAATGGCACACAATTAGTTTTGAAAAATCTCTAAAGGAAAATCAAGGGTTTTTTTCTCTGCAGTGAGCTGGAGTCTCATCTATTTTCTGCAGTGTCATGCTGTCTGATTAGCTTCTTTTTTTGCACTCAGGTAAGACCTCAGTAGTCAACTGGGAACCCCTTGGAACCTGCAAATCAAGCTGCGGAAGTCACAGTGCTTTCTTAAGTTTCTCCTGTTTAAATAAGGTCAGTACACAAAAAACATGTTCTGGAAGGAGAAGCTATGGTGCAGATGAGCTGAATAATCAAACAAGATCAACTGAGATTGTGAGATGCTTTCTCAAGTGCTCCCCCATTGCTAGCAAGACTTCCGAAGAACTTGCAGCTCAATCCATCTGAAAAATCCAAAACAGAAATGGATGACTGGAAATTCTGCATGAAAGATTTTATAAAGCCTGTGCTTTCTACAGGCCCAAGAAAAATAATCTGGCTTCAGTATTCTCATGTTCTTCTATCAGAAAAAAAGAAAAAAAAAATTATGCTCTAAAATAACTTCATCAATAACCAGAACAATGACTGTGCTGAGGGACTACAGTAAACTAAATTCATAGGTACAGTAAGCAAAAGGCATTGACAAAGTTTCTTTTCAAGAGAACAGATGATATTTTCCAAGACATATGGTATTTATTTTTATACATTAGTCATCCAATAATACTACAGGCCTAATTTTTCTTTAAAATAGCACAGTATTTTATGTTGAGGTGTATTGCTGATATTAATTTTGCACAGTTTACCATATATTTTTGCAGTTACAAAATGTCTGACTGCGTTTCTCAAATCATGAACATAGTATACACAGAAAGGAGCATTCAGTATACATACAGGTGTGTAGAGCACCTTTAAAGAAAAAAGAAGTCTTGACAAAAACTACTACTGAATTCAGAGAAGGAAAAAACAAGCCAAATGCAAACACATGCCGATTTTTGAGTATCTCTTATCTTTTCAATCAATCTCCCCAAAAATCTCATTATACATGAAATAACAACAAATAACTGGCTTTGGATTGCTACAATGACTGTCAAGTCAGTACAATGCAGGCAGAAAGGCACTTAATAATATCAGGAACAGATTCCATCTGAGCTGTAATATATTCTTGTTGACTTTATCTAAGTGAAAAGTGTTCCAAGACCCTACAATTTTTAGTATTTCATTTTTTATTTTGAGAAAATGTGATAGAACATATCTCCTTTTTCAATTTATGCAGCTTGTTACTCAAATCTACACATTATTCTTGCAGTAATTTCAAGGACATTTATTTATTTATTATAATGAATACTAACTCTCAAGTTAATTAAACAGATTCTTTGGGTGAGGGTGTTTCAGTATTGTCTATGTAAATTTTGTGTAAGTTTTTTCATGTCTTAACCTTTATTATTTCCCCTCCTCTTTCTGCAACATATTTTCCAGTTAAAGTTCTTCAGGGCTCTACTATATGAAAACTTCCATGTAGCATCAAAAATAATGATGGGAAAAGATTACCTATTCCTTAAAGGAAAAATAAAAAGAAATGGCCTCCTAAAAATCCCTTATCCCAAATCAAAGCAGAAAATCTAACAAAAATGTATGAACCCTGCAGACACAGAAAACAGAGTTTGTTGGTTTGTGAAAGCAGCTCTTGCAGGGGTCAGCCCTCTCAGAGAGAAGACAAGAGAACTTGGCTGAGGCCTCACCATTAAGAAATGGTCTCTATCATGGTAAGCCCAGCATGTGTTTAAAGAGTAAAACACCCTAGTATTATTTTATGGCGTTTGAGCATGGATTTGTTGTTATCCTTACTGTTATAGAAGCCTGTGAAGTACACCACAGGCTTTGCATTCACAGAACATTATTGAATAGAAAATCAAAACTAACATTAAAGTGTCCACAAATATTTGCAAGACAATACTGAAATGTTTCAGGATACAACCAGATGCTCAATTCTAGCTGTTCCTGATCCAGATAAAGTTATCTGCAAATCCAAGTATCTACAGCTGATCACAAATTCCTATTTCTGCGACCTCGACTACTTCAGGGTCAAAAAGCAGCTCTAGTTTAAAAGTTTTTACACTAATTTATTTGTTTACATGTAACTTTTTTTCAAGAAGAAATCCCCACATCCTTATTTAGCTTTCTTCTTTGAAATTACATACTACTTCCAAAAACCTTTGCAATAAACCTACTATATTCTTTTTACAGTCCAGAAGATTTTACAAAATTTGGATAGAGAGTAGATTTTTTTTTCCCCAAAAAAAATTTCTGCTCTCCCTTCAGGCCACCATCACAACAGGCTCAAGGGGACACTGAGGAGTAGCTTTGCCATCTGGATCCCAGGTTGCCAAATTATTAATGCTCTTTCAAACAGTGACTCCAAGCCAAGACAACAAATCTTATACAGAATCCTGCCACTGTTTTCTCTTGCTAGTTGACAATTCCAGCCTCATTTCAGCAAAGACAATTCACAGATCAAGTTACCTGGAATACATGGATTCTCACACACCTCTTCTTATCCTAGTCTAGGTTAATATTTTAAGATTTCACACTACAAATTCAAGATTGTCTTCCAACTCTGTATCTAACAGAGATGACTAAGTCTCTCCTGCATCACTAACAGATTAGCAGCATGACAATTTTTTTCATAGCACAGCAATTACAATGGTAAACGTTTAACCTGCTGTGTAAACAAAAATTCACTGCTTGTGTTCCAATGCAACAGTGATTAGCTTGAGCAAAGATTGAGTAAGACAGAAGCTCTTTTAAAAAGCAGTAAATGCACTTAGTTTTTTTAACCGCTGCAAATGTGTTTGCCATGTCACGGACTTAAATCTGGGTATATCATTACCCTGTACTGTTTAATTCAATGCCTACAGACACTAAATATAGATCATTAAGTTACAGTGATGAGGGAACTGGAACAAGCAAAAAGAAAGCATAACAATTGATCAGCATCCCCACAAAAATATACAAAAACACGTCTACAATGTCATTATCCATCTCTCCCTTCCTAGTGTAAAAGGTAACATTCTTCTAATACTTGAGGTAGAATATTCCTATGTTAAGTTCAACATTTAGGACTTGTAGGATGATATAAATACACTGAAGCATTATGAATCATCCTGAGAAAATAAATACAACATTTTGTTTTCATAAAAACCCTATAGCATTCAAAAAAGAAGACAATTATCTTTTGTTCACTCTGCACAATGTATAATGCTCATTTAATAACCAGTTACTCCATATGTAATTTTTTTAAACTCCTGTTTATGGTGAGTATGCAGTCATATTATTTTTGCAATCATATCAGCAAATACAGGCCACAAATTAAGAAGACTCAGCCATCCTAATTTTTTTTCTCTTCTATTCTATTTCAACACAGGAATATTTTTAACAATTTGCCTATGTGGACAGAATTCACACCACTGTGTATGTTCTCCAGGTGGTGGGTATGGGCTGGAGGAGCAGATTAACTCATTCTGCATGAGCCAGTCAGATCCCCGACTGCCCCAGGCCTATCCCTGTCATTCAAACGCTGCTCCCACTGAAATCTCAGCTTTCACAAGAAGTTTGTCAGCAGTGTCCAGCAGAAGGATTGCCTAGAGGCAATGGCCTCAAACTGAAAAACACGAGGCTCCCCCTGAATACCAGGAAACATTTTCTCACTGTCAGGGTGACTGAGCCCTAGCACAGGTTTCTCCACAGAGGATGCAGAGTGTCCACCCTTGAGGATACTCGAAAGTGACCTGGACATGGATATGAGCAACTGACTCTAGGTGTTGGACTGGATCACCTGAAGAATCCCCTTCCAACCTCAACCACTCAGTTATTCTGGGATCAGATCCCTAGAAAGGAATAAGAGACAGACCTTGTCACTAAGCCTCACAGCAGAGGAAGAAGAAACTCCCTTTCAAAAATGTGGCATTACAGCAGACTCCCTTTGCTCTCAGCTTTGATCTCTCATATTCCCTTCTCAATAACTGATCTTTACTTTGTCCTCAAATACCATGTCTTATTCCCCTTCCCACACCATTATCCTATATCTTAAGCCCAGTCACTATTAAGTTAAATCAATTTCCTACTGTCTTCAAGCTTTTCATCTTTGGATCCTGGTAACTTCTGAATTCCAAACAGCAATAAGCACATTCCAACAGGAATTTTTATATTTAAGTGTTTGAAAGCTGGAAAAGTTCTTACCATTATTTGTGAAATCTTGAGCGTAACCATGAGAAGGTGACTCTTCCATCCCTTATTAGATATTCTAACAGCACTTTAAAAGAAAACTTTGATTTTTTACTTCTGAAGTAGCTTCTTTCTCAACAATTAACTGTTTTGGCTTGAATTCAGTAAGAGTCAGAACCAAACCACATGAAAATCCATAAAATAATCAGGCTGAGGCAGTCATCCAGTATAGGGAGAGTGGAGGGAAGAAAAAAAAAATAGCCCAGATGCATTTGGCAAAAGTTATAAGCAATTTAAAAGTAGGATCCAAAGGGGAAGCTTTGGAAACCTTAATTATAGAGAGTTCCAGACCTGTGGACTAAATAAAAACCCAACCCAACAAACACAAAAACATCCAAAGAGATAGCAATACCAAATGTCTCAAATTATTCTTTTTGTATCTCTGTTAAATAAACATCACTTCTTAAAAATAAGCTTAGAAACTCCCATATATATATGAACATCTATTCTAAACCAATAGATCTCACTTTTTATCTCCAGATCCATATATATCACAGAATATGAGTACTGCTAACAGTATTCACTGCTCAAATTTACAAGTTTCAAGTTGACAACCATGACATTCATGAAGGCTTCGTTCCATTTAGAGCAAAGATCTGAGACAAACAGAAAGGGATGGATTCAGTATAATATACATAGTGTGGAACTGGTCTTGCCTTCCTTTCAGTAACAAATAAAACTGGCACTGCGAGATAAACAAAAGACTGCTTAAAATGCATATGCCTTGATCTCTAAAATAATTTTTAAAAGAGATTTAAAATAAGCCTAAGGAATGCAGGCAGCAGTCTTGAAAAAAACCAAAAAACTAAAAAACTCCACACCTTTGCACAAACACTGAACCAAGATCTAAGCTTTTTTTTTGATTTTGTTCTTTGTTGGGTTTGGGCTTGTTTTGGGGTTTTTTTGTAAACTCCTTAAACTGTTGTCTGTCCACAAGTTTAAGGCCCTATCAAGAAGCCCACTTCAGCTACACAAGCATTTCTTTCCTGCAAAACACTGCTTCTTCAGAAATTTCACTTTAGAAATTTCAGAAATAAAAGAAAGCAGATTAAATCAAAAGACCAGTTCATGAAATATCATGGATATACTAGACTTTTGCTAGATTTAATAAAGAAGAGAGATCTGCAATCAAGAACAGATGCTTCTAGTGAAACAGGAAAGACTGAAATAAAGGAGAACTGTAACCAAACAAAAGCCCAACAAAAGAAAAAAAGAGGGAAAGACAATGAGCTACAAAATGACAGGCAATTACCCAAGAAAAGTGTTTCAAATCCTACATACGGGGTGGGGGAACCACTCTCTTTTGAAGTAGTGCAACTCATTAGGCAGTGCATGGGTGTAATTTCTTTACCACAAAACTAAGATCAGCAAACTGATACAGACTTAGAACAGATGTGAATGTAATTTAACTTGAAGACTGCCAGTTGCTTACTTAGTAGGACATTTTCAGGATTACCTGAAGGGAGCAGAAGTTTCATTAGTAAAATTGGTATTGAGCTAAGCCCCCACAAACCCTAGCCTCTTATATCCACTTTTATAAAAGATTCTTGGGCTTTCCAAAATGTTTTACATTAATGGGGTTTTCTTCTGTCACAAGAAAAATAAAACTACAGCTTGAGAAGATATACTTAATACTGTTTTGTACTGAATAGAGACTCGGCATGTTCTCCCACCAGAGCCTTCAAAACTCATTTCTGGGTGATGCTATGTTGCCTTTCATGACCCTGAAAAGCACTAACCAATTCTGTTTCATGGATTAACACTGCAGATTAATATTGATAACTGGATTTTTTATATCTGCCAAGAAAATGTGATTCAGTGTTCATCCACAAAACTTATTTCTCTTCAGGTTTACCATCACTCACTGTATCAGCATGATCAGTAGGGATCACATAAGAGATCCCTACAGCAAACGAAGAAAGCAAAAGAAATACATAATTGTGACTACATACTTTCCTAATAAAATTTAGAAACTCTGCTGTAATTTTGTAATTTAAAGTTACCAGATTCAATTTTGGAACTACCTTTGTGCTCCTGTGAAGAGGGAAATGCTATGCAACCATTTAAAGAATGGTATTTGGGACTGGCATCCTCAGCTGTTAAATATTGTTTAAATATAGATCATGGAACCTGTTTAACAGCTTAGTTAAATTTAAACTTGAAATGTAAGCCTTGGAAAAAAGCAAAAGATATTTGATCATCTACAGTTAAACACTGGCAATACTGTTTTTCATTAATCCAGATTTCAGCAAAATACTGAGTTGTATCTGTATCTCAAACTCTACTGCACTGGTATCTCTTTAAGTTCCTATCTCCTTGGGCCACTACAACTTGATAGGCAAATCAGTTTGCACCAGAGCACACAAGGAAACTGGCACTATGGCTGCATTCCATCCAGTTATTAGTTTTTATAGAAGGTTCTTCAGCACTCATATTTTTCTCTACACTGCTTTATCCTGAAAAAAACCCATAAAATTGAGGGATCCAAATAATCACCCATCTTCTTCACAATAACTGCAAATTGTCCCTCTCTGGCATGATGTACACCTTTAACATCCAGCATACAATAATAATCACCTCAATGACTTCAGTACTGTACTTACTAATTCTACAGGTCGAACTACAAACTTCACAGGGAAGACATTAAGGTCTTGTTTACTTGGATAGCATTCATTTTAAGAAAGCAAAGTTAAAGGCTTATGTTTCTACCACACGTGCTGAGCTTGTCTATACAGAGCAATAACAATGGACTTTATGATAGATATAATATTCCCTGCAGCAACTCTAGCACAGCCTCTCTTAAGTCTAATTCATTGCTTCTATATATAGTAAGTATTTTTACTGTATTAAATCCCCTTCCATATGATCCAGTTCCATATATCTTTAAACTCTACTTTAGGGATTAAACAGCAGAGTATTGCATGAATAAATGAACATCTAAGCAGATTAAACCAATGCTGCAACCACAGTACTATGAATTACTTCTTTCTGTACCAACAGCAACAGCTGATAAACAGAGCATGGTACTACCCCACACAAATAGTGACCACCTTAAATACACTGTAGTTTGTAGAAACAGACATTATGCCTTACACGTCAGCCTCAGTAATTACAAGCACATTTCAGTAACAGCGTAAGAGTTCTTGGACCAATTGCCATAGCAATAGGAGGAGATCATAAAAAAAATGTCCAAGTGAGTGTGAAGAATTTTTCTCATGTTCCCTTCATGCAACTGGTTTGTGTGCACTTCGGAGGTACAGGAAAAATGGCCAAGAGGGTCAACTGGTAAAAAAAAATGGTTATTGAAACCCCACAATTCCAGCTGTGGCTGTAAAGTCCTGTGATAAAAGGCAAGATACTTGCAGAAGGCTAGGGAGGTTTCCCAGTTACTGGGACAAGTTCCACCAGCACCTGCTAACTAAGGACACTCCATAAGCTCAAACAGGAGCAACGAAGAGTTAGCCAATTTCCCACTGTCAGAGTAACACTGGGGCTACTGTGTTCCCTCCCCTTGCAGTTCTACCAACAGTAGAATGGTACTGGCAAGACATGAAAAATCCTGACAGCTTCAGATTTATGGGAGTTCCCAAATTCCCCTTTTCTTCTAAGCTCATAAATTGGGAAAAGGTATTTATTTCTTCAATGTGCTTCACAACCCACCTGATTACCATGGCAATCTCACAAAAAATAACATGGCTTCTTCATGCCTAGAATCTTTAGCAACTCACATGTCTGAGATGAAAAACCAGCATGAAGAGTGTGGTGTCACGGACTCTCATTCTCTTTCATCATCATGATCATATCAATAAGATTCTGATGTTCTTCTATTCATTTTGTTAATTCAGAAGATTAATCCACGGAAATTGAACATAAGCAGAAGATTACCAATGAATTAGAGAGGAACTGCTTAAGAGATAATTAACCAACTGCAGGCTGAACAATGCATTCATGAGACTGAAAAGGATACGGTAGTGTGTTTTATCAGATTAGGAACTGCTGAGCAACATTGTTGGTAACTGCAGGAGCAACATCTGTGAACCTCACTGAAGGCTGAGGGAGAAAATAAATGCTCAACGTTTTCCTCAGTTATCCAAAGCACTTACAGAATCCAAGCAAAATTAGCAGGGTTCATCTCAAGTTGTAGAACAGAAATCTTCTTTTCCTTAAAATTTGAAACCCAAAGGAAGTATAGCAACCAGTTCAGTGATGTATAGACACAGATAACTTTCCAAGGTCATTTGAAGAGAGTTACGGGATTTTGTGTAGTATTCATATACACGACTAAATACCTTGAACCTTCACTTCTAAAAATACCTTTACTTAGTAAAGATCCAAAACATAATAATGAGATTTTATTTTTTTTAAAGATTGCTCTAAGAATCAAAATAGTCAAAGTTTTGAATCAAAAACCTGAGAGGCAGTATGAACTGCAACTACATAAACCCTCGGCTTGAGATGGTGCAACAGCAGCTCCAGGAAAGCTCGAGTATTCAGGGTGGTTTCATGAGTCAACAGGTATTGCCACTTCCCAATACCCTAACACTAGGGTGTCAAGGACTTCAGGCAGGTGACCAGACAGGGATCTATCTTCTCAATGTTTAAGTGTCTGACAGGAGGGTGTGAAGAAGATAAAGCCAGATTCTTCTTGGAGGTGTCCCTGAAAGGACAAGCAGAAGTGGGCATGAACTGACACAAAGCAAGGTCTGTGTCAGTGAGGAGGGCTCTGAACTGGAGCAGGCTGCTCCCACAGTCTGCAGAGTCTCCATGTCAGAGATACTCAAAACATGATTGGAACATGGTCCTTGGGCAACCTGCTCAACATGGCCCTGTTGGAGAGAGGGATTTGGCTTTCCAGAGGTCCTTCCAGCCTCAGCTACTCTGTGATTCTTTGACACCTTTGGAGTTACCTCAAACTGTAGGGCATGATGTCTGAGGGTACTACACAACAACAGGAAGTAATTTCCCAAATTCAAGAGAAGAGTGTAAAATTTTATTATCCCTTGTTTGTTCTATGGTGTCCATGTTTAATGCTTACATTTTAATTTGCCACAATCCTCTTTAGCCCTGAGATACTCCTTTGCTCCTGCCCACACTTCAGGGCAGCTAGCAGTTTTCTAAACATTATGTTATCCATCCATAGTCCCTTCAGATGTGCCTAAATTAAGATAGATCTTAAACTTTGTATTGCTAATCTTGGCTCAGGTGCCTATTTTTCAAAATGTGAATTTTGTGTTCCCTCTTTCAATGCAACGTGTAGTGTTTCCTGAATTTTCAGATCTTTATAACTTTCTAATTAAAAAATTTTTAAAAAATATGAAACTTTGCTTCTTTATTCCCCACACTTGCTACATTAAATTAACCAATATGGTATGTCATGTGCAGTTACTTTAGCAAATAAATACAAAAATATCTGAGAATTTAAGGGATAGATCAGCAATTGCAACTTATGTTTTGAAATAGCTTCAATGACCCATCACCAAAATACTAACAATACTAAAGCAACAGGTTATTACTTAAAATCCCTATCAGAGTCCCCAGGAACGAAGCTATTTTACCAGGCTAGCTTTCTTTATTGGAAAATGCAATATGAGCTGTGCCATCTTCTTTCAGGACAATAAAATGAAACAGAGATACAAGATGAACTTTAACGTCCCTTGAAGAAGTTGCATACAGCCTGAAATCACTCTTCAAGACATTCTAGGTTACCTGTGTTTGCCTTATCAGTGTATTACACTTCATTTTGTGGTTTCATTT
This sequence comes from Monarcha castaneiventris obscurior, assembly GCA_026261815.1. Taxonomy (NCBI): domain Eukaryota; kingdom Metazoa; phylum Chordata; class Aves; order Passeriformes; family Monarchidae; genus Monarcha; species Monarcha castaneiventris. Next base: position 34,171,373 of record JAMPIT010000566.1, on the reverse strand, counting down.
GTATAGCAAATGATTTATTAGCTGCTTATCCTCTGCTTTGTATTACAAAAAACCCCCGTCAAGTCTAAAAGGCCAAGACAGAACACTGTGGAGTTTGAGTAAGAGAATAAGTGATATAATGCAACAAAACCTTGGACCTACAAGAAGGAAAATGATCACACTTTGAACCAAACATAAAAATGCATCACTGACTCAGGTTCTCCTTAGGATTTTAGTCTTAATTTGCTGTGGAGATGCAGAACAGATGGGGAAAAGTTTACCACTTAGAACACCAAAGAAGAGAAAAGGTTTCGGTGAGAAGATACTGAAAAGGACCAGACCATGTATTCCCATTCCCACAAGAACAACAGGTTTTAGCCTTTTCATTGCTTGCTTAACTCTAAGCATACTTATGATTTCTCTGGAGTATACAAGTATACTAAGCAATAGCTGTTTAAATTAGAAAGGATGGTCTCCTATAATCAAGGAAGAAAGATCGGCTTCTATTCTTTCTCCTACTCACCACACTGGGTAAGAGGAGACACTCCAGGAAAAAATCTTCACTTAAAAGGTCCCACCTAACATCGCTCTCCCATTTCAGTGTACAGGGACAGCCACCCCTAAGAAAATTAATTAATTTTTTTAACTCTGTTTCAAAACTGACGCCTGCACTCCTGACATTTCACAAGTAGACTGACAAGGTATGATTCAAAGGCTACCTGATTACATCCATATATCAAAGAACTGCTCAATGACTTTTCCTCACAGACAGGCACTTGGGGAGGAAAAAGCCCTAGTAGAAGCATGTCCATTTGTGGGTATCATGTGCCCATTTTAACTTTAATATTATAACTTAATATTACATCAAATAAAACAATATAAATCAGGGGAAAGAGATAATATTTGCAGCCCTTTTCCCAGGTATATAGTTTGAGTACTGGCACTGAAACGATTGCCTCTGACCTGCTTAAGGTTCTTCCATCAAGATGATTACATTCATCATAATGAATTTTAAAAATGTTCCCTCTTTCTCAGAATTCCTGAGGTTTTCAGGAGCCTCAAATTCCCCCACTGTGTTCAAAAAATGTGACCCACTTATGGCATCTGCTAAATGCTGGCAGACAGGATGTTGTCCAAGAAATTATTTTAGTGCACCATGGTCCCAATACAAAATAGTGAAAGAGCAGGTAGAGGTGCCAGTAAAAACCTCTTCACATGATCATCTGCCCACAGTTTATTAATCTGTGTCCAAAACACATTGCTTTAGCCCATGTTATAAATGCAGTAGGCAAAAAACACATTTAAGAGTTAAACAACTTCAGTTAGGGAATTCCTTATCTAGAATCACTCAATCATTCAAACCTTTGGGAGAGATGAGAACGAACATCCAAATCTTCCCATTTAAAACAAAACTCATAAACCCAGTAATTCACAGTGAACAGCCAGGCATAAGACTCACAGCCTAAGCAAAGGCTAAGATTAGTATTTCCAAATATCTTAATCAAAAAAAATTAAATAAAATGCCTATTTATTGCCCACTTTCCAATTAATGAGCAGGGAAGGATACCTTACTCTTTCTCCCCCATTTGCTCCTAGTACTGGTTCTTCTACTTCCCTTGAGATTCACCTTGTGCATTACACAAGACAAAAAGTCCTCTCACAGACACCAATTCAGATTCTAAATGAAGAAAGTAAAAACACTAATCTGTGACACTAAAAAAGTACCTGTTAAATATGGAATCAGAGTAGGTATTAACACATCTAGGTTACCAAATTCTTTTTCTAAAAATCCTGCCCTGCTGAGAAAGAATACAGGCAATGTCTTCAAAAAAAGTATTATGCATTTTTCATTAACCTGGGATCTGTTTCTTGAAAAGAAGGGGTTGAGGCTACATATCTTTAGATGCTCCCAAAGTTGATTTCTTTAAACCAAAAGTAAATCATTAACACTATTAAGACCTGCAGACCATAGGTATTTCAAATATTTGTGGCTCCACTAACATAATATGAGTCTATATGAAGTATTCTCATCTGCATAAAAAGTGGAGCTTTACTAAGATCCAATCTTTTAAGAGAAGTAAAACAGTTGCACTTTATTGACCACAAGTCTACCAAATCTAGCATTTGGTTTCTGTCAACAGCCAAGAGGTAATAATGGGTATAGCATAAGAATGCTACAAGCAGGAAAGGACAACCCTAAGTATTCTCCCAAAGACTCTCCCAATAGAGGCACAACCCCCAAACATACTATTGTTCTCACTGTGTTCGAGTGAGATAATCGCTCTCTAAGATCTAGATTTCAGGACAGCCCTGTTTTGTACATTTTGACAAAACAATGCTTATTTAACAAAACACTCCAGAATCTAACAGGAGCATAATTTCATGCCATATTGACAATAAGACAGTTGTAACAAGAAGAGTAATTTAATACAAGAATAATCTACCAAATATAGATTTGCAAGTAAAACCTAGTTTAGCTCAAACTTGATGTTATCATCCTTGCACACAATTTTTGGATGGATCATTTGATATATACTGATTTGTGGCAGACTAAGGTAGTTCATTACAGTAGTTACTCAGGGTCTTAAAAACTATTAGCCTTACCTTGCAGTAAAAAGAACAGAGCTCTACAGAATACAACAAGCTAAAAAGCAAACTGCCTTAGCCAACCAAAAGTCACAACAGTTAATTGAAAATGACTGAGTAATAAATCAGCCATATGTTCAAAATATTTTTTTTTCTAAAAATGTCACATTCATTACTGGAAGGCCACAAAGCATGTACCTTATTTGAAGAACCTGAAGTGGGTACCCGTCAACAGAAAAGGTTAGGATGCTGGAGAAACTAATAAAGGGCTAGAGGATTTTTCACCCGCAATACCTCACATGAAGTGCAGAGCAACTAAAGCACTCCATTCTACCATGTCTTCAGACTGCTTTCACTGAATATTGAAAACACTGCTAAGCTGTACCTTTCTGAAAGGACACTGGAACCCAGAAATTCCAAAAATTATTAAGTTACAGCTGTAGTCACAACTAATCTGCGTTCTTATGACTTCATCTTGTCAGGAGTGATTATTCTCATTTTACCAGAGTGCTGTTTAAGTGTAGCAATCCAGCTATAATGACAAATTTGAAATGTGGGAGCTGAAGAGGGCAGGGAGAGAAGGGAAAATAGCCCACTTACTGCACTTATATTCAAGGTACGCGAAGTGAGTTTGCCCACCATACAAAACTGGGAGGAGCTGTTGCCTTCCTGAAGGCAGAGAGATCTGTGCAAATTAGACTGGGCAACCACCAACCCTGTGAAGTTCAACGAGGGCAAGTGCCAGGTTCTGCACCTAGGATGGGGCAACCCTGTGTCAGGGAGATTTAGATTAAATATTCGGAAAACGTTCTTCCACCAGAGGGTGGCTGGGCACTGGAACAGGCTCCTCAGGGAAGTGGTCACAGCATCAAGTCTGACAGAGCTCAAGAAGCATTTGGACAATGCTCTCAGGCACATGGTGTGATTCTTGAGGTGTCCTGTGCAGGGCGAGGAGTTGGACTCTGATCCTTGTGGGTCCTTCCCAGCTCAGGACATTTTATAATTCTCTCTCTTCCTCTCAATTGCTTCAAAAATCAACATATTTTTATACTGTGAAATTCTCATTGAAGTTTACTACCTGAAACAGAACATGCATTATCTGCTTATGCCTTCAAAGAATGAATTTGCCTTTTTCTTTTTTTTTCCAGATTTGTAACATTGAAAAAGGCCTACTACCTTTTGACATTAGTCTTTTGAAATACACTACCGTAAAACTGATATAGTAGTTATTAAGTGTAATTTTATCAGTTTAAATTGAATTAGAATGGAAATTGAATAGGGTGTTTTCAGTAGTTTAAGAAGCACAGATTATTTGATTCATTCATCTCAACACTCATTAACAGTTACAATTAAATTGTTTTAATATGGAAGTCTTCCTGAGAAGGAAAAGACACTTATTTCTGGTTTAAAAGCATTTCTTTAACTGATACAAAAGCATAGAACAATATGGAGCTACGATTCCCAGTATTTTCTGATCCCCTTTAATTCATTGCCATTGATTAGCACACAAACATGATTAACAACAGAATCCTACACTCACCACCAAATAAAATGCCTCGTAAAAAGAACTTATCCTAAATAATGCATTTTCTTTACTACATTTTGTATCTGCCTTAAATACGCAGTGTGAACAAGTATTATACAGACCCAGCTGTAGATAACATAGATAAAAGACTAATATTAAAGACACTGTCACATGATCTTATGCTACAAAATAAACCCTATAGGCAGTAACAGTGAATTCTTATTCTCAAGCAAGTAAGAGAAAGCATGAATTCAAATGTGTATGATTTCCACTTATGACATACACCTTTATAAAAATCATTAAGCTTTAAACCTGCTGATGCTCATCTCGTTAATTCCACCATATATTAAGATGTTAGCCAGCGGGAAGTGCAGTAGAATAACAGTAGAGCTTCCATATGAAGAAGATGACTAACAAAGCAGGACTTCCAACACCTCCTACCCACCAGCAGAGCCTAGCAAATAGTGTCAATTTTACATATATGTATCAGTCTTCCAGAGATGAATGATTTCTTGCATGTTCCCTTCTTTCAGACTACCTGATCAATGCATTAGTGTCTCATTCCAGAAGAGGAAACTGAGCATCAGCTTCTTCAGTTAATTTGGGATAGACACCTTGCATCATTCTATGTTTTCTGGGATATTTGACAGGAAATAAGACTTCACGGAACAGTTCTAGTTCAGTATTTCATTTTATTAGTGTCACCATTATGGATAAGCTATCACATACATTCAACAAAAATAACAAGGCTAGAGTTTTTTTATTCTTCAAAATGTGACTGTGTAAATATCGAAAGGTAACTGTTAAAATATCAGCTGGAATGAAAGAATTAGTTAATTAGTTTCAGTCCTTTTTTTCTTTTGTTCAACTGTTAAGACATAGTTCACCATAATTTTCAAAAGATGTTTTCTTAACACTTCAACTGAAGAGCTTCAAAACCCTATTTGAGGAATAAAAGTAGGCAGAGTAAGAAAAAACCTAAAATATTAAAGCCCCACGTAGCATGCTAAAGACTTCTCTTAAGATCATCTTACATTTATAAACCATATGCACAGTATTTCTATATCTATAAGGGGACTATTTATAAGAATGTAATGCTGTTTAGTGAAAAAAAAAAAGGTAGGCTTCACTTCAGGGTGACAGGGACTTGAAACTCCAGAGAAACAAAGGGACTGAATTGCGTTTACACTTTTTTTTCCTCTAGTGAAAATGAACATAAATGAAGTGCAGTCTGAAACTTTTTCTATTTGACACAGCACACAACTGGCATCTAAACATGAAGTTCTTAAATGCTAAAAAAACAAAGAAGTGTTGATCATGATATTTCACCAGGATTTTTTTCCAACCACAAATTTTTTCCTTCCTCTCTCTAATCTACTGCAACATTTGCAGAAGTTCTCCCCCAAAATTTCAGAACCGTAGAAGCCTATCAAACAGAATAACCCACACTGGAAAACCCAAGAACTACAGAGATTAAGCTATGTGTAAAACTGTGTGGAAGAGCAGATGTCATTGAAGGTGTATTTCCCACCGCTGAAAAAGCAAGTTAGCCTGCTGTGTCTGAATTACAGTATTTGTAAAATGTGTTTATAGACGTACTACAGCAACACACTTCCCCCTCCTCCCCCAGTCTCACAAGCAATGCTTCAATGCTTCCCCCCTTGGTACTTCCACATCCTATCACCTCATTCATCAATTATTGCCTTGCATTTTATGTTCTTTATTTTTACGTAAGTACAACTGAACTGCTAAGCTAGAAATGTAAAGTTTATATAATTATGACTTAATTACTACCAGGCCTTTAGGCTTCAAGAGAAAAATATTATTGAAATCATAGTGGGGTTTTGCGTCCCAGTTTGAAGAACAAATGCATTATGCAGTTGAATAGCTTTCATTTCTTTAATACAAATGGACAAAACAGTGAAGGATGTTACTGGAACTTTAGGGAGAAATGACAATTATCACTGAATAAAAGAGCCCAGCATACTTCAGTATTCTATCTTAAAAGCAGTCTACAGCCTAGGGAGACTTTTTAGGTTTGGTTTCTATCCAGAAATCTTAAATGCTGAACCAAGAACTCTACTATGAAAAAGGAGAAAATTAAGGAGCTCCCAACAACTTCCTCTGTACAGGGACAGCAGGGACACTGAGGAGTGCTCAGAACATCCCAGCTCATGTCATTGACAAAGCTGCAAAATCTATCTAAAATGTCTTCTCAGTATATACACCAGCAAAACTCATTTCCACTTTACCTTCCGGTACAAGTAGAACAGATGAAAACTCTTGCTGTTCACATCCTTCAGCTCTGATTCCATTAAGTTGTGCCTCTACCACAAGAAATGCTTACAACACAGGGAGAGTTTACAGTATTGCCAGATAATTGGGGGGAATTATGTTGTTTATTTTGCAAAAGGGCTATTTCATTATTATACTGTTTACCTAAAAGAAACATTACAAATAAGTGCCAAAGAAAATACTGACCACTTTTTTACCTTAAAATTGTATAAGCAACAGCAAGTGAATAGTGGGGAATAAAAGAATAAAGTTGTCACTCTGATCAGAGCCAAGCAACAAAGGTGAAAACCACATAGCAACTTCAGACACAGCCCAGAATGTTGACAGTTTCTACAAAGAAGCATAAGCATGCTACAGATTTCTGTTTTCTCAATATTTTCTCCAGTTTGTATTTCTCCACCTTGTTTCACAAATCTCTTAAAGGAAGACATGCAAAACAAGGCAATTAAATAGGCCCATTCATGGAACGCAAAGTACTGTTTCAGGTCATGCTCAACACAACTCCTTATACAGCACAGATTTTTACTTTTTCCACTCTTTCTAAATTTAAAATATTTTGTTTACTCCACTTAATAACTTTGAACAATCAGTCAGTCACTTATACCATGGTACACAATGCTTTATTACCTAAACTCCTTGAAGGCACTGGGGCAGTTTATTATATCCCACAATTTTAGTAGACTTTTAAACAAAAAGCTCAGGCTGCTAGTTTGGAAACATGGACTCTCAAAAGTGCTGACAGAAAATACACAGCTTTCATCATATAACAAATGCAGGTAAGTAACTCTTAATTACCCAACATTTTAACTAGATCTGTTTCTCCCTGTCTCTCTCTGAAAAGGACAAATTCCTGTTTTCATCTAATTCTTCCGTTGTGAAAGAAGGGTCATAAGGATGCAGGTTTAACAGTGTTTAGATTTTAATTCAGCTATGCTGGGTTCACAGTATTTTAGGAGCATAGTCATGAACCAAAGTAAGCCTTAGTCAATGGCTGCAGTCTAGAATTTACTTACCTGGAATTTAGTCCAGTTGCTACCTTGACTTACATTCCATATTTTTTTAGCACTCCAGACACAGCTGTACCATAAATAGCTAGCACTGGCACATGCACAGTTTTCTGTCCCCTCACTACTGACATCTTAACTTGAAATCAATTTGGAAACTTATTTTCTATGTCTCTCCTTCAGAAGCATTACATTTCTCTTAGGTACTGCAATGTAGTTGATCAACCCCTGCTTTCATCCTTTTTTTTTTGGATTAGTTTGAGTGGTTTCTCCTCTTCCTTTGGTTTTGCTATTCATTAAATGGCAGTATTATTCTCCTCAAATGGAATTATTAGAAAGCATCTTGAGTTATAATAAAAGTGATAAACACAACATACATTACTTTATTCTGTATTGTTAAGGAACGATATTCAAAAGAGAATGTCTCTTTGTCTTCATTCAATTGAAGAAAATTGAAAAAGATTTATCCAATTCAAGATGTAATTAAGAAAAAAGTAACAGTATGTACATATTCCAGATTACTTTCTTAAACACTATTTAAAAACACTTCTTCATGTTCCAGTAATCCATATACCTTTTGGACAATTTCTCTTTAGCTCATGTATTTTGGAGGCATATTTAAAACACAACAAAAACCAAGCAAACAAACAAAAAAAACCAAACTACTAGGAGAAAATAAGATATTAGCATGGCATTATTTGTTACTTAAATATTCCATTAAGGCATTCTATAATTTAAAATCATCTGATTTTTGTAACAAACAATGTAATAGCTTGATTTATAATAAAACTGTAGAACATTAATGGTGTATTTTGTACATTTTTTTTTGTACTCATAAAGTCAATCTTAAAGCCCACATCACAGGACATTATCTACTTTACAGATACTTAGGTTTCAGCATCACTTACTCCTCTACCAGTGGCCCTACAGAACCTAAATTTGAGCGCACACTACACTGCAGTTAATATCCTTGTGCTTTTGCTTGCAACATGTAACCAGATAAAAGCAGGGTTATCAAATACTGAAAACAATCTCAGCTTTCATTATTTTCCTTCCAAATTCAAACTTCAGGTTAAAGCATACTATGATGCCACTTCTGCTGTGGTATCATGCCAAAAATCTGCTCTATGTAATGACCAGGCATTTGCAGACATTAAGTAATTCACATCACGTTCAAAATTATTTCTGATTTACAGCAGAGAACTTCACCACTATAGTCAGCCATATGTAATTTAATCTGTCCTGCAGTCCCTCAATAAAATGGCCAAGTCTATTAGAGAAAGAAAAGGAAGTTAGTAAAAAATTTACCATGCATCTCACAAATGTAATTGATTGTACAGGTCCATTTTAATCTTTATCTACCATTGCACCTGAAATAAGATCCAATTTTTTCACCTTCATAGGGGGACTGGCTTTTAATGGCTCATTCATATCTCTTGGGATGAAATGATTTTTAAAAAATGCAAACTAACATTGCACAAATATATATGCTACAAAAAGAGCTGTCAAATCCCACAGTTATAAAACTGAATCTACAGCTCCCCAATTTAAATCTTCAGCACAACACATCCTCTCAATTATTAGCAACACAGCACAAGGACTGCTATCCACAGTATAAAGCCATTCTTGGGCAGTACAGCTCACCTGGTGTTCCACCTTGAGCAGGAACACTCCAGGCCAGTGGGAGCCTTATCCACAGGAGCAACTTTTCACCACATCTTTGTACCAGACCCTTCTCAATCACATAGCCCAGAATAATGCACACAGCCTTCCAGATTACCCAACACATGGCTCTCTCAATGTCAGGGCTCCACAGCAGATAAAAAATCTGTAGACATGCTCAACAGAACAGTCTCACTTTCATCCTTGCTTCCATTTCACTGCTGCAACCCAGCTTCCACTATTTCATTCTCAGCATTGTATGCAAAAACCAGCCTTAAGTGTAGGAAATAACAGCATATTTTCTTTTTTAAGTATTAGTTACATTCACAACAGGTTGTAGAAAGTGGAAGTGGTCAGGTCATTCATCTGTACAGCAACTTCCAGAAGCACAAATTAGCCCAGGGGTCCCATCATACAGCCCTTACCTTTGAGGTTCAACAGTATAAAAACATATTCTTATTTTCATGCATTACATTCATGCATTAATTACAACACTTTCATGCCCTACATCATCACTCTTGTATATTCAATACTAAAATTAATTCCCCAGATTTGGGGGTCTGAATGGTTTTGGATGCTGAAAGTGCATGGGACTTGGCAATTTGGTGGGAACTGGTATGTTGTAACTATTGCTGTACTTCATAAGTTACAAAGAGAACAAAAATAAAACTCATCATCAAAATACCAGAAAGTGAGCAAGAGAAATTCCAAAATAGCTTGGTAAGTCACAAAGTGAAAGATACAATTATTATTAATAAATTACTTTAAAATCTGAGCTCTTAAAAAAGTGTAAGAACTAGGTTTTTAAAAAATTACCCATTGATTTTAAATTGGGACGGTAAATACGTTAGTGTAAAACTGTTTATTTTTTCAATAACTGAACAATCTCTTCTCACTAGCACTGAAGCTTTGTGTAGACTAATTCTTTAAGGACAGCATACCTCCTCTTGGTTAATTTCTTTGAAGAAAAGCAAGCTAACAAGCTTGATCTGCCTTCCATTCTCAGTGAATAGCCAACAATAGCTCAAATGTTATTTTAAGTGACTATAACTGGAACAGTCAAACAAAAGGTCACCCATTTTACTGGTATGGAAAAATACAGGATAGGCCTCCAAGCCTCCCAGGGCTGTTCAGTAGTTTGTATGATCAAAGGCGAGCAGACTGTGACCTTAATACAACTATCTTTCTATCTCCCCTCATCCATACATATTATTTGCAATACAATTTTAATCACTGTATTTTATGGTGATTTATAATAACAAATGTGATTTATCTCAGAAGAAAAAAAAAAACCAAACAAACATCTCCAAGCATCCAAACTTACAGTTAAAACAATCTTAAGTTTCAAATACATTAATTACAAATATGCATGGATTTTTTTTCTGTGAGTTACATCACATAATATTATTGAGTCAGCAGAAGCAACTGAAAAACAACTAGGTTAATAGATAGAAGGCCATGCCTTTTTTTTTTTTCAGATATGTTGTTCACTCACAGAGCTCTAGGCAACTAAAACATCAATGCATATAGAATCTACTGAAGCAGATTTAATGATCTTCAAATGACAGGAATAGCTATTTGCTTGGGAAAAGCAGAGTCACGGTTCACCTTCTGAAAATACTGTTTTGTTACTATTATTGTGGGCATCCCACACTGTCACCTTCATACTGAAATCTGTTTTTATTTATACCAGTAGTACTGTTTTTAAAGAGAGTCAAGCAACACATTTGTTGTGCTGAAGCTACAGATTTCTTTAAATCCTAAGCTGAAAAAAACATTTCAGCCCTCCAATTTTTTCAAGAAATATTTCAATTATTTCGATTTGATTTTCTGTGCTACAGCACCTCTTTTCTCTCTAATCCCCCTCATTTCTATATATGAGGTTCTATGTTTGAAGTTCCTCCTGACTGCCTGACAGTCTTCTTCCTCCATCAAGTTCATATTTCTGTCACTGACTTTATCGGATATGCACAACCTCTTACCCACGTACATCAGATGATGTTTTCTATGCCACCTATTCCTCCTTGCTCTTGATGACAGGTCTAAGCCAAACAGCTTTCCCAATTCCCTTAAAGACAGGAAATTCTTTAAAAACCTAAGTTAGACCATCAAACAGGTCTCCCTCCCACAGTAACTCTGGGTCCCATGACCACCCATGAGAACACCCTTGCTTCCCACCTAGAATAACATCCCCAAATTATTGCCCCTGTGACTTCCCTCCCATCATGCACATGCAATAACCTACAGCAGCAGCTTCCCAACTCTCCCACTTTCCACGTGACCCTCCCTACGCACACTGGCTTAGCAAAAGGCAGCAAATGCCATGGTGGTTATTACTACAGGCCAGCCACAGACACACTGACTGGGGCTCCCCATTTCTTGCCCAGTCTCTTCTCTAACCATCTGCCTGTTTCTGTCAGACCTGTATATGCATGCAACAGGGCTGGAGAACGCTGCCCCTCTGCCAAAGCCGACGAGGAATTGGGCAAGCAGTTCAGAAGTTACTGGCAGGGTGGGAGGACAGGCTAATGGACAGATGGATGGACAGATGGAACAATTGCATAAGCAACCTTCCCTCAAACTAAAATAAAACTTTGAAGTCCCACCTGTTCCACAAAGGATTTCATCAGCACTAGCCACTCCCCACTCCAAGGTTTTCTGTTTTATAATAGGCTATACTGCATAAAGTAGTAGCTTCAGTCTGTAGACTTACCAGATCAACACATTACTGACTGTACATCACGATACAGAGCCACAGCGCTCCATAAATAACTGCCTTTAAACACAGGCTGTACCCAAACAAGATTTCACAGTTAAGGAGAAAAAGAATGGTTGCATAAAAACATTATAATGGCATGTAATTTGAAACATCCTTTGTAATAATAAGGCCAGCAAGGAAAAGAGAAAGAAAGCACGATCTTTTGGGGTGGGGTTTTTTTTTTTTTTTTTTTCCTTTTTGGGGGGAGTCTATTTTGTTTTTCAAGAAATACGAAAAGTAGAGAAGTAAAAATAAAGACTACTACCAATTAAAGGATCTGCAAAGGCGTCTTGCATCTCAACAGCCTAAGATTGTGTGAAGGGATAGAGAAGAAGCTGTGCTAGATGAACAGATGGATCAGGAAAGTGTGAAGAGGTCCATAAGGTAGACTCAAGTTTTTAAAGCATGAAACTTCTGAAGCAAGCACAGACTCACTGTAGGTGTTTTCATAAAAGGATTAGTTAAGGTGAGGGGAGTTGGGGGTTTCTTTGGTTTTTTTGAAAAAGCACATAGATGTAGGTAGATAACAGCACACTGTGTACATGTCTGGAGTGCTGATTTGGGAATACTCCATCCTTGTCGGACATGCAAGGCAAGGAAGACCGGAAGCATTTTTGCACAGGTTAAGCAAACAACCTGATGGCAACACTGTGGATGTGGTAGATCAAGAGTAGAAACAACAATAGAGGGAGATCAGAGCAAAAAGGAGAGGGAAAAAAAAAAGTCTTCTTGCACCAAAGACATTTGCCTCATTTTAGTTAGAATTCTCTTTTCAAGTGCTCAAAAGAAAATAATGCAACAGAGTCATTAAAATGAGCTGAGCAGGGAAGTGTATGTGTGTTCCCCAGCAAAAGAAGAATAATTTAATTTTACACAACTTTTTCCCACTGACATTTTAGGAATAAGCATACTTTTAGGAAAATACTGCTTTTGAGCAGAAGGTCTACCTAGAAAACCTCCTGAAGGCCCTTTTCCATCACTGACATTAGTTATCACCTCAAAATACCCTACACAATCCTAGTAAAAACAGCAGTAGAAAGTTGGAGAGGAAGTATTCTATATTTATTAATAGATCCAACCTCATCTCAGTAAACACCCATCTTGCAATAAAAAAGTTTATAATTAAAAGTAGTGTACGTTCCGAGGTTCGCCGCTGAAAATTAGTAACAGCTACTGCCACTGCTATGACAATTGCCTACTTTTTGACTAACAAACAGCTTTAACTTCCGGATGAATAATCCTATATATAAATAACCCATAAGCACAACAAACCATTTTTCATCTCAAATGGCATATGACATTAAAAGCAAACTTGTCTTAATGTATTATAAACCTATGTCCATCTCCTGTTCATCACCATTACATTTATATTTACACAACACTGAAAACACTGAAGAGCTTCCAGTATGCCTACCAACTACTTTGCACAACATCAACTTGAAATATCAATTAAGATGTGTTAAAAACAGCTCCATGTACTATACAAGATGCTACATGTTTTGACATCTTTAAGATTTCTTCACCTCTGAAAGGGGTCACAAAGTCAGATGGGCCTTAATCTTGCATACACTCCTTTATAAGCAATGCAGCTGAAGTTAAACACATGCTGAACTTATTACATGTGCACAAATATTTGTAGAGAGGGTTTAAGTGACTCTGGGGAATAAACAAAATGCTGCCAAGTGTTCAAAATTTAAAAAAAAAAAAAAACAGAAAAGGAAACTTTTCCTGCCATTTGTTTTTAGCTACTGGAAAGTTTTATTGAACACAGCAGGTTAAAAGGAATTTCGAACAAGTGTAATAGGTCTGACAAGAAGAGCTTTACGAACAGCATTACAACATGCCCCCACCTTCCATGCACCTCAGTTTTGGTATTAATATTTCAGGTAACAGCCAAAAATGCAGCCTACAAAAAGAACAAACAAAACCAACCAACCAACCCCAAAAACAAACAAACAAAAAAATCCACTCTCACCATCTTGAAAGAAACAGAATGACCAAACTACACTACACTTACTCACTGAGAATTCCTCTGACAAATCTGCAATTAACGTGATACGCTACAACATGCAAGATCCAACAAATCTCAGTGTGCCTGGTAAGAGTAAGAGCTAGCAAAGGGTAATACCCAAATCCTTCCAGCAGACTTTGGAAGTTTATCTACTACAGATCTCCCACCAGAACACCATCCTCTTCACCATCACCTAGAAATGCATCCAGATGAAAAGGGAGAGGAGAGAAGAAGAGCAGCACACACCACCAAGCATCATGAGCCCCCAACACTCAGGGCACACTGGACCTTCTGCTCTACCAACACCAGCACAATGCTGATGCACACTGAGGCAAGCACAGAGAGCTTGTGAGAAGTGAATTACATGAAAAATACACAGAAAATAAATATGACCTTCTTAAGATTAGGAAATACAGCAACTAGTAGAAAGGTTAGAAACACAAATTTATTATGCTATCAAGTTTAATTCAAAAGATTCTGTGCTTTCGAGATAAATATATAGAAGTACAAAGTCCCACTTGCTAGTACAAAGCTTAAAAAGCTGGCAGGTATTTTGCAGCCATGAAATCAGATTGGTTTAACAAGTTAAAACATCACTCAGAATATCACATGCAGGCCAAACAGAAGGATCTACCCTCTCAAAGTCAGGAAGTGATGAGACTGAAAAGCACTCAGTGATGTACATTCACTTACTTGGCATACAAGTGGGACTTTACACCTGAGCAGTTGCTCACTTTGTAAGCACTAACTCAAAGTAAACCAAACACACTGGAAAAATGGGTGTTTCTATACCAGACAGCTATCCCAGAGAACTATCAATTTGGTGGGCACTTAAAAAAACCACCCCATTTTAGGATCACAACTCCTATGAATTTGATTATGAAGTCAGCCAATACATAGTTCTACAAAGAAATCATATTAAGTGTAAACTGTTTCTCCAAATTCACTAAGAAATGTACAGTTCCTCCAATACAGGATGACTTTTAAACACTGACACCTAATTGTGAAGAGGAGAAAGGAGTGAAAAAAGTTTTGGTTCCATATTCAAGCTCCAAGAACTATTTTTTTGATACTTAACAGTTGAATAAATATTTTATTGTACCGAACTTTGCAGCCACATCCCCCCCTTCCTTCATCTGAGTACAGCACTGTGTTACCATGAACATCTGTACTACTATAGACATCTGTAAGAATGGATTAACAGAGACAGTGATACAATTTATCAAAATAATGGAGCTCTATGTGGCTGGCATACTGAAGGTTCAGTTAAAAATTGATTCACACTTTGGGTTTTTTCTCCTTTTTTTTTTTTTCCTCAAATATTGCCAGGCAAGTATTTCTTGTAAATGCCAACCACATCACCACATCAAGATTATATTCTTTTTTCCAAATAAGTGTCAGTGTTAAATTATCCTATCATTAAAAATAAATAAAGGATTAAATTTCAAGACACTAGTAGGCAATTCCAACACTAAAAGGTTGTATTAGGAATTCAAATTTGAAGCCAAGCTGGAACACACAAACATCTCTGCTGAAGTAATGTTAGAAAAATAAATCTAATTCCATTAAAGCCAGAATTAAAAGCTTCTGGCAACCTAACACTTCAGTATCACAAAAAGTCATAGTAACTAGAACTAATCCATATGCATTTTCCCCATTTTAAAACACAGCAATAGATTATTTTTACTCCACATCAGCTAAATGTGACTTATGTCTGAAACTTCACATGAGTGAGAAGAGGTACACAACTAACTTGAGAGCCCATACACTGATTTCTGAAAGTTACTTTGCCTAAAAGAAACAGGCATGGAAGTTCTCTGAAAGCTAACCTATTTCAAATAGAATTCTCATGGTTGCTTCAGAGAAGGAAGGAAATAATATATGCAATATTTCTATAGCAACAGAGTTTAAGATATGTAGCACCTTTCATATTTATTTTGTTCTTTCATTGTGACTTAATCAAGATATTTAACACAACTATTTCTGCCATGCTAAAATATCTTAATTAACACAGTGACAAAGAAATACATTATCATGTTCTAAATTTTAAAAACTATTTTTAAAAGCTGAATACATTAGTCTTGTGAACATTCAGAACTGTAACATTTTTCCTTCATCCACATTTAATATTATGAAATTGCATAGACTCAGCAACAGGGCTGATGTTGTAACAGTGATTTCCTCAGTTTATTTTTATATTGTTTTAATATTTAATTTATATTTTAGAATTAATTCTTACTGCTTCTTATGCAGAAAGCTGGTACAACCATTCACAAACAGATCTCAATCTAGATACTAAAGTATCATAGTTAAAATACAGAATTTGGAACCATGAAATAAATTCTATTATTCATTATATTACAAACACTCATCATTCTCATGCTAGAAATAACATGATAATGATGCTGTTCTGAAGTAAAAATCAAGATAATCTAGAGTTTATAGGTTTAGCTCATGGGTAATGCTAATTTTTTTTTTTAATTCTCAAATAGAAATTACAATAAACATAGGGCATTATTGTTCCTTTCACATGATGACCACATAGTTCACAATGACTTCATTTATCTTCCATGTCAATGCATTTCCAGGGTAGTTCTCTCTTATTACTGTTTCATGACCCATGTTCATACGTTGCAGACAATAAGCATATAACCATTAAAAAATTACATAAATAACTCATATCCTAGTCAGAACTTAAACAGTACCTAGGAAAACTGTTGGTTAGGTTTTTTCTAGACAGATTTTTACTGCTGTTATATGTTTGAGAGAGTGAAAGCCAATGCTTACATGTGAACAGTTTTCAAGAGTTTCCATATATAGTCAGTATTATAAATAGTTATTTTTATAGCAGCACTGAACTGACTTTTCAATACATATAGAGAGAGTGTTTTCTGCTTACTGAAATTATTCTGTTATTCTACCTTGTACTTGCAGTCTTAGCTCTCCTCCCACTCCCACACTCCTGCTCCCTACAACAGAAACAGCCACTGCTCGTGTCAGGCCACCCCGGGACTACAGTTCACAGAATTACCAGGTTGGAAGGGACCTTAAGGATCATCTGGCCCAACCTTTCCTGGAAAAAGCACAATCCAGACAAGATGGCCCAGCCGCCTGTCCAGCTGAGTCTTACAAGTATCCAGTGTTGGGGAATCCACCAGTTTCCTGGGAAGATTATTCCTTCAGCTGATTGATCTCATTGTGAAAAATTTTCCTCTCACGTCCCATTGGAATATCCCCAGGAATAACTGGTACCCATCAGCTCTCATCTTTTCCATGTGACTCCTTGCAAAAGAGAGTCCCCATCTTCTTTGTAGCCCCCCTTTAAATACTGGAACATGATGTTAATTAGATCAGTGCTCCAATAACAGTATCCACCAAACTACCCCAAACCTCTGTTTTATAAAGAGGCTCTCTCTATACTGAACATACAGTTTTTTACACTTCCCTGTAGCTGCTTCACTGGTAAAGAAGGCTTATGAAATGTATAATCTCAAGGGTTTTGTCAGGAACATAGAGCTACAGTATGCATTTCAGTACTAAAATCTCCAAGTCTATTTTTTCCCCCTATCATTATTAAACTAAACTGATAGGATTTATGAGAACATTAAAAAGGATCTTCAATTTCTTTGTTTCAACACCAAGTTTTGAAAACTAAGCCAGGGCACATCAGCTATAACATTAGCAGGTTTATTGTAACTCTCATTTTGAAGTCAGACAAAAGGAATCAAAACAATATCTTGTTTCAGCTTCCATAAAATTCCAATCTAAAATGTTTAAAAAACTTTAACATAAACCAACCACGGGTTACATATCAGACTCATTAAAACTGTCAACATTAAGTTAAAGTTAAAAAACAAGCATATTGCAAATATTTTTACATCTGTATTTTTAAAGATAACTGCTTTCAACTGCAGGTCTAACACCGACTGAAGTTAATTCTGAAAGAACTAGCTCCAAAACATGGTATGGCATTTGCTCCTTGCAACACTTGGTTTCTACAGCTTTAGATTTTTCCATGCTCTTGTAAAATATGGTCTATCCCCAATTATAATGTGGCATCCAGTTCTTCTGCATGCTAGAAAAATTTAAGGAGCTAAATCAAGGCAACCACGATTTTGACACAATTCTGATGTAATTACCTAAATACTACAGTTTTAGGTAAATACTGACAAACAAGGCCATATTCCTGAGAGTTATTCAATGCAGAGATCTCTCCTTGAAGAACATCTTGCCAAAAGTACAAAGGGGGAGATTTTCCTTCCTATTGCCAAATGAGCAAAATTAGAGAAATTTTAAACACCCACACAACTAGAGGTAGTATTTAAGTCTGTACAATAGAAAAGGCCAATATTTTTCTTATTCAATCCACCCATTAAAAATGGCACTTCGTGCTTCTACTACACACAAATGTATTTTATAAAAAGCTTGCTTTTTTTTCCCCAGCTGCAGATCCCTTTGCTGTTAAAAGCACACAAAGATAAGAACAACCTTAATGATCAAGCTATTTTAGGCAAACCCAAAAGACTATCTGAAATGCTAAATTTTGACACACTTACACCGCATCTGGGAAATAAATAGTTAAGTGTGCACATAGATAGCAAAAGAAAGTGGGACTTGTAGATTGTACTAGCCAAGAAGCCAGTACTAGCTGGCCACATACAACTTGATTACTTGTTACACTGGAAGATGGTGGTACTCAACAGCTCTCTGAAAAATAGCACAGAGGCATGAGGATAACAAAAGAAACTAAGAGGACAATTTTAAACTTCTCTCCTGCAATACTGCAGAGCCACTCGTGATCTGCGTTTATCAGCGAGCCAATGGATTTTCCCAGACCTCCTCTGCTGTACGTTCTCTTACAGCCTATTTGAGACCTTTCAAAGCTTTACTAGGAAAATGTGTATTTGTAATAAATTATTCTTCCAGATACGACCGTGACTAATGCATTAGCATCTTGACAAGCCTGCTGAGTACAAGCCAGGCAATAGCTTCCCTCACCCAAGGCAAAGCACCCAGGAATATGCACGATCATTACTAATTTCACTATGGCAGTTGCAGGCTGGTGCTGCCTCAGACAGCTACCTGCCGCAGCCATGGTCGGCAGTGCACGATGCAGACAGGAGGAGGATCTCTGAGAGCAAGGCTGGAGTAGTTCAGCAACAGCAACAGCGTGCAGAGCCCTCACATTCATAAAGAGAACGGAATAGGAGCTCAGCTTCTTGCTCTTCCATCCCTAGAAGAGGCACTGCTGCAGACACACAAAACCCTGCTTGAAAAAAAAATCCTTTTCCCTTCCATATGCTCCAAGGACAGCAACCGAGTTTTCCCTGCTCACCCACCAATATAAAAGACGAAAGCTGAGAGCAGAAGCACGGAATAGCCCAGCAACGGGAATCCCGGCATCCCTCATCTTCCTAGCGGCTTGAGGTGAGGAACAGCCTTCTCTCCTGGGTGTTGTCCTCTCTGATGCTCTCCATCACCACCTGCCTACCTTGGAACAACTAGTACGTTTTCTCACAACTGGCACCCAGAATGTACAAGCCCAGCAACAGGGCGACCGATTAAAAAGGAAATTTAAAAAAAAAAAAAAAAAAAAAAACAAAACAAAAAAACCACCAAAACCACACAAGAAAAACCCAAACCCACCCAACAGAGAAACACTGCCTCCCCCAAATCATAATAATCTAACGAGCATCTTTTTTAGAAAAAGCCCTAAGCCTTGCCAGTGCGACGGAAGAAGGCATTAGGGAGGAAGCGGAGAGAGCTCGCGCAAGGCAAGGCACAGGGTCGGAATCCCGCGGGCGGAATCCCGCGGGCGGCTGCTCCCCCCGCCCCGGGGCACCACCGGCGGGACCGAGGGCGGGCCGCGCCCGCCGGCTCTGCCCCCTCCCGGAGGGGCGGCCGCGGACCCCGCGCCCCGCCAGACCCCGCCGGGCACCGCAGCCTCACCCCCGGGCCCTTCCCGGCCCCTCGGGCGCACCTGGGCTGGGAGCGGAGCGGGGCGCAGACACCGCCCGGCCCCGGCGGGATGAGAGGAGAGCGGCGTGCGGCCGCCAGCGGCGGCGGGGGAAGCGCGGCTGGCCGGGGAGGAGCGGGGACGGACCGGGAGCTGAGGGAAGGGGACGAGGCACGGGGCTGCCTCGCCGCAGCGGCGGCGGCGGCAAGAGCCCGGCAGCCGGGCGGTGACAGGTGAGGCGGCGGGGGGCACGGGGCGAGCTCCCGGCGCGGCTCCCCTACCTGCGCTCCGGCGCTGGCGCTGCTCTCGGTGCGCCCAGCGGCGCTTCCCCGCCCGCCACCGCCCCCTCGCCGCGCTCCCCCGCCCGCCGCGCTCAGCCCACCCCGCTGGCCGCAGGGCCCGCCCCCGGCCCGCACTGACGTCTCCGCCCACCAATCGCAGAGGAGCGAGCTGCCCTAGGCCACGCCTACTCCCGCCCTGGCCAATAGCAGCTCGCCGTGGCCTCGTGTCCCCGCCCCCAGCCCCGCCCGGCTCGGGCCGGTTGGGCTGAGGCGCAGCTGTCGCGCAGCGGGTGCGGGAGGCGGCGCGGCCCCGGCCCCGGGGGTGGCACCGGGCGGTCCTGGGAGCAGGTTCGGCCATGGGGGACAGGGGGACACCTCCGCAGGCGGCGAGGCGGGGGATCAGCCTCCCGCAGCAGCGCACGGCTGTGAGGGATGTGTCCCTCCCTGACAGGGAGGGGGGCAGGGGGCTTCTGGTGCGGGGGATTCCGGGGAAAGGATGGGCTTCCTTTTTTTATTTTTTTTAATTTCTTTTTTCGTTTTTTTGGCATGGAAACAGGTCCCCGCCCCCGGCACGCAGAGCCGTTAGTCACCCGAGTGCGGGGCGGGGAGGCGGGAGAAGCGCCGGAGGAGCTGCTGCTGCTTCTGCTGGACGGGTGGAGAGAAGGAGGGGAGCGGGGATGTTAAAAATCAGTATCTCTTTTTTTTTTTTTTTTTTCTTTTTTTACATCAGTTCCTGACACGGTGAAAATGCCACCAGACCTTAAACATTTCTCCATCCTTTTTTTTACAAAACCATAATCCGGGCTTCCAGATTCTGTTGCTGGCGCCTGTAAGGCTTTCACCTTTTAGCTTTGCTCACACAAAATAACAGTTTTAAACTAAAAGCCACTTTCCAGCAGACATCGAATACCAGATGCATCACGGCAAAATGTAGCTCTGCAAGTTATGGATGCTCAAACTCGACTCCCATTTTCTTGGTATGCTTCAATGGTTATTTAAATTACAAAAATGTTATAAAGCCCAATGGACATAACATGCCACAGAACTCAGCAATAGTTGAGTATTGCTACCAAAATTATATTTCTTCTTTAAGGATATGTAGCCTAGAAAAATATGCACAGACAGATAGCAGAATTTAAGGCATTGTAGGGCATAAAAATCAGGCATCTCATTTTCATTTGTTGTTCCACACAGACTGCTTCATGAGCCTTGGGGCACTGAAGTGTTTTAGTTTGGATCAGGGATGCACTTTTGAAGTAAATGCTGTCATCATCTCTGCTAACAGTGCTGTAATTCAGGGTATGGAGTGGTGTTGGAGTGCATGAAATAGATCCCTTTTGTATGAAGCTAAACTAATGCATTGCAGCCACAAATGAGCACTGGGAGGGACTCAAACTGAACTAGTCAAACACCAGGAATCCTTGAGGTGAGTACAGCTTGAAGATCAGGCCCTCAGCACCAACGGTTGCACTCCACAGGTCTGTTAGACCTTGGTGCTTGCCAGTGTAGTTGAAGGTTTGGAGCTTTGTATTTCAGAAGGAGGGTCCCAGGGGTTTCTAGTGTAACATCTGAAAGACCTGATTCCTGGTTCACAGCTGGCAGTCAACCGATACTTAAACTTTGATGCTTTAAAGTCTGCCAGAACTCCTAGTTCGTGTATGGATCATCCCATATTCTTGTGTGAGGAGTACATCACATCATCCACAGCCTTAAGGATAACTTGAACTGAAGTAAAAAATGTGCTACCAGTGTTGCTTTCAGATATTGTCAATGGCTTTTGTGGTCCTTATTAATCTCCCTACACCTGCAACAGATTCCAGAATAGAAGGCAGTGGTGCTGCAAGTTTAAAATTAAGATAAATGGCTGGATAGTGCTTTAATGCTTAAAAATAACTGATTGAGCTTCCAATAACATATGTTAGCAATTAAAACACTTTTTTTTCTATCAGTGTATCTTGTCATTTTAATATGAGGCCAGATTTTAAGAAATGTAGCACACATAGAGTTTTTGTAAGAAAGCATATAGAGATCCACTGTGGTAGCAAAATCAGAGCCGAGAGATTTTTTCTTACGATGTACAGAAATTTCCTTTTCTTACAGTGCTTCTCACAGGCAACCAGTTTCATACACTAACATGACGTAGTTACTACTTTTACTGAGATCTGTCTTCTTTTGGAAAGTGTGTGAGTGAAATATGTTATTTGATAGATAAGATAGAACACTTTCTTATGAACTTTTATCTTGAGGAGATTGACTACAGACAGCAGTCCATAATTTTACATGTCTGAAATCAAACATCATAGCTCACTTGTCTTCAAGGTTACTTCCATATTCATCATCGTAGTTTTTGCATTCATCTTGTGGTTCTAACAGAAATTATAGAATACAGCAGGTCTTTGTTTACTGTCTCCAAAAGTTTAGGGCTAATTTAACTCAACTATAAAGATGGAATTTTCTAATGTGAACCCTTCAAATCAGGTATGGATGTGGAGGCCAAACCCTTTTTTACTGACATTTACGTCTATGATAGAGATTTTGTTTTGGGAATCTAGACTACGTTCCTAAAAGTCACTAAAACAAAATACAGGGAAAAAAAATTTACCAGGTGAAGCAAGCATATATGACTCTGAATACAAATAAGCAGCAGGTCTCATTCATAACAACATACCTTTTTTTAGACAAACTTCCTGTTAAAAAAAGGGGACACGCCCAAGTTTCTCAAGGGCCACCTAAGTGATTTCTCCAGGGACTCCTAAGGGGGTTGTGGAGTGATCAAGGCCAGAGACAAACACCTGAAGGCAGCAACCAGATTGTCTTGACTTCCCTTTTTGGTCCCACAAAGCAGCTGGCTCAGTGTCAGGCTGGCCCTCCAGTGCAGATCAGAGCAGTCTGATCTGTTCTGCTGGAAGTGGCGAGAAGTGCCAAGTCCTACACGTGTCCTACTTGTGTGGAGCGCCTGTGAGTCACCTCAGAGGCTGGGGGCAGAGGCAGCTCCTGGTTTGGTGGCCACCCAATGTCATACAGCCTGGAAGGAGAGACCTCCTTACCCACTGCATCTGTATTTTCACTGACACTAAGAGCCAAGTAGGAATAAGTTTGATGTACACATAAGTGGAAGTGAATGACAAGAGGACATTGAGTAACGAGCATTAGTTTAGTGAGGTATGAATGTATATAAACGGGGCAAGATACTATAATGGCATTAGAAGAGCCTTTAAAAGGGAAAAAAAAACAATGGGAGTTTTTCTTAGCAGAAATTGGCACATGGATAGTAGCAGAATATTTATTTCTTCTTTCTTGCAATGACATTTCATTACATACAGAAGAAAGAAAAACCATGAAATAGTCAATAGATATTGTTTCTTTCCTAAGGTCTTCAGGGAAAACAGTGTAACAAAAGGGAGTGATGCTGGTTTTATTATTATTCTCTACAAACGGGCTGTTGCTTTCCTGGGAACTGAGCTCTCACTTGAGCAATAAGTAATTTTAAAATAATTTTATGGTGAATTTCCTATACAGTGTTGCTCTTTTAATACATGCAATAGTCACAATTCTCAGGTGGCAGAGTATGCACTGACATCCTTTTACAAAACTTTTCCTAAAATGTATATTTTAAATTGTGTAATTTGCAAGTATTGCTCTTGATCATTTCATTTTGAAGATTAGGCTCATGATCAAAGAGCTGTGGCTTTATTCCATCCTGTGCAATTATTTCTGTGCAAGGATTACAAACCAATTCTTTCTTCCTTCATTTGGTGGGCAATGCAACCAGAATGACAAGTGGTTCCCTCCACCAGATTTTCCTGGTATGGGTGCAGTGTGTGTGCCAGTAGGGATGAGGGTTTTCTGCACATCCCCATGACAGAAATGTAAACAGCTCTGCCCAGCCTTTCTAAGCCAGATGAAGTCCTTCCAAGAGCAGGAAAGTAACAAAGAAATAGAACTTGGTCTTTAAGAAATAGCCTTACTGTCTTCTTTAACAAGACTTGTTTAGGCTATGAAAAGTACCAGTGATCTAGAGCTTACCTACTCTCTGCCTCTTAGTTTAAAAATAGGTTTTCTGTGCTGCTTAACCACCTGCTGTATTCTCCCCCTATGCATTAGCACTGCCCTTTCTGCTGGCTTCCTAAACATACGTGGGTAGATCGCAAGATACACATTCTGCTTTTACAGAGGCAGGACTCAGCCTAATTATAACCTGCAAGATCAGAATGTGACTGTTTTGACTTGCAGAAGCATAGATGAATAACTGAGTTGTTGGCATTTAATTTTAAATATTCTGAACGGAGTCCACTTTTTACTGTAATTTATTGTACTTTTGACAGTGCTAATATCTAAAGAAAACGACCTATGTGTGGAAGTGATCATTTGCATTGTATTTTCCAATAAAGTAAATTGACTTTTAGCAAAGTAAAAACACTTTTGCTGTTCTTTTGTAAATCTAAAATCAGTGTGTTTTTATTATTTCTCTATGACAAGAAAATAGTACACAGAATAAAGTTAAAAAATATTTTAACCAGACTAGGGTAATTTAGACAATCTGACATTTCAAGAGCTGTACATCTTTATTTCAATAATAATGACAAGTTGTGGTTAATGGATTTCATTCATCCTAATATCTCTTACTGTGTGTAATGGGCACCTTCAGTGTGCACATAGGTAGCATTGCCCATGATGTATTTCATCCTTGAGCATAATTCACAGTTTTATGTCAGCATTTGGTTGGAACAAGACAGGGGTAAGATGACATGATTGCAGGGTGGCTTTCTGCTGCAGTAGTCTGTGTGTAAAGCTCTTGAGGGCAATTCCTGGTTGTCTAGACCCTTCAATGCTGCAGTCCTCACCCTCATCTCAGAACAATGGCACTGACATATATCATTACACACTTACACATCACATTGTTTTCCAGCTATTTTTCCCCCATGGAGCTCTGGTGTCCCTAGCAATGATGACAGATTAGATAGCATAGCTCACATATTTTTGTAGTGATTATTTTCTTAAAATCAGTCCCATTTTCAGAACATTTGTAGCTTTACATAAACAGTTTCCCAAAGCATGTCCCTTTCATTGTATTTAAATACTATACTTTCCTTCCTTCTGTCTGACTTCTCATTCTTATTCCTTTCTCTCTTGGTTGCATTTAAACTATGTAGTTATTATTGTTTTCAACCATACCAGCAGTATCCCTCATTTTGGGGGCTCTTTTGACCTAATTTTTAAAAGACAGTGTTTCTATATAAAAGAGGAATCACCCTTCCTTCTATAAGAAATAGAATGTGTTAATTGTCTTACTAAGCCAAGCCTTATGGGGAGTCCATGTTTCTACATTTAGTGTCTGTATCCAGAATCCAAAAACCTTATGTAATATATGAAATACTGTGCCTAGGCTGATGTCCCACTAAATTTAATCTTCAATTAAATAAAAAATATAACTTTCTTTAAATGTGTTTTTAGTAAGGGAAATTATGTGTATGTGTTTTTGTAGACTGACATACAAAAGGCTGTTGAAAAATCTGAATTTAAATATAGCAGAGAAAGAGATGTTGGACAACAATATCAATGCAGTTGAGATGTTACAATTTTTACTTAGTGTAACATGTATTATAATCACAATTTTTCTTAAAAAGAATTCTTGGACAGAATTCATATTTAGGTGGATCAGGTTTCATACAAACACAAAATAAAAGGATCATCCTTGCCCTGCCTTCCCCCCACGCCAACCTTATAATTCAAGACATAATAGTGAGAGAGCATTGGGAAAGGATGAAGTAGTTCACACACATGACAGTTGGCTAGATGTATCCAAATTGTAGCATTGTGGCAGAGGTGAACCTCAAACAGATTTTTGAGGAAAGGAGCACACAGGCAATAACATGGTTGTGCGTTCCTGAATTTTTAACAAGCAGGTAGTTCCTATCATCCTGGGTAGGGTGCATGTGAGAGCTTGTGAGATTATATAGTGAGGATAAACTGTAAATGGACTTCAGAATGAAGACAGTGTATCCTGGTGCTGTCAAGATGGAGGGAACAAAGGGTTGTAGGAGAGGAAGATTTAGAATTTGCCATCTCCCATAGTGATGGTGAATTATTAAGGTAGTCCGTGGCAAGGGTAAGGAAACAGATGTTGCAGCAATAAATGTGTGGCATAACAGAAATTTGGATGAGTTTTAAGTATGCATATAAATGCAAAAAGCCTTCTACTAGAAATGTTAGAAAAAAGTCTTGTTATGGATTTCAGCATAATTTGGCTATGAAAAAAAGATGGAGGTGGAAAGTGCAGATAAGTGGCAGGCTAGATTTGATTTGTCATGGTGACTGCAAAGAAGATGCAACTGAAAGTGCTGTTTTAAACACATCGTTCTGGGGGTCATGTCCCTGGAGAACAAATCTGAGCCAAATTTTCTGAGGCTTTCCTTTCAATAAAAACAGTCAGATCTGCAGTGAAGAGATGAATATTCAAAATAATAACTAAATCATCATAGGGTCACATTGTCATAAATGCAGGAGGTGGGTCTGGAAAGAATGCCAGATGACATGAAGTGGTAATGGATAGATGCACAGAGGGAAAATAACATAAAAAAGACAAATCATGGAAACTTAAGGAGGACAAGGTTTCAGTGATGGATTATTTTTCAACTTCAGTTCAAAACCAGTAACAGTCAAAGGTAAAAGCTTGTGTTTAAGGGGAGAAACCTAGTTTATGTAGGCTCTGGAATGAAAATGGGGAAGAGGTAAATGTAATGAGCTTGGAGATGGGAATAAGGAGCAGAGCAGTTTGTAGCTGGTGAGAAAAGGGGATCAGAAAAAGAATGTTTTTGGTGGGAGCGTGAGAACTGAAGGAGGAGTGAACAACAGTTTTCTCAGGATGGAAGAACTGAGGCAAACGGAGGAGTTGGAAAAGAGAAATTCTTAAGATGTGACATGGAAGAAGGAAAGGAGTTATAGAAAGGGAAGTGGTGGAAAGCAGATGTCTTCATGTAGAAGACATTGGTGAGATCCCAATGTGGAGAGTGAAGGAGATGCAAGAGCAGAGTAAAAGGGAGGATGATTCAGGGTAGCTAAAATTCTACTTGAGATGGCAGATGTTCCCCAACTGGAGAATGAAGAATTACTTAACTAGGAAACAGGAAGAAATATAGATGCATAAAAAAAGCTTGCAATGGGGAAAAGGGGTGAAGTGAAGGAGGAAGAAAATTAACAGCAATCCTTGGGATAAAAAGAGAAAGGAGAGAAGAAATGTGGGAAAAAGAGAAGAGAGACAAATACTGAGAATTACTGATCTTCTGGAAATTGTGGAAAGATTGATTGACAAAGTTTGAGGGAGAAGATGACCTCAAACATGAGGGTGCAAGGTATATGATCATTGTTTAAAAGGGAGGAACACAGCATCAGAGATTCAAGAATATGGCTGATGAAAATCAGTGCAAGGCTGTAAGCCTTGGTATAGGCTGAACTGAAGGAGGAATGAACACAGAAGGGAGACATGGGACTCTTCACCCAAGGGCTCAGGTGAATTGGTAAAGACTTATATGGGGTACAGTGAAAATAAAATAATGCCTCGAGCTGAAATCAAAGGACAAGGCTGAAGATGGAGAGAAGACTGAAAGAAAATCGTAGGGGATAGTGAGAGGGGTCATATTTAATGCTGCTAACAATGGAGAAAGAGTTAAAGGGATGTAGCCAGGGACAGGGAAAGAGCAGCAGTCCAATGTGATGTATGAAATGTGCCATGAAATGTATCTGGGGGGATAGAAATGAATGGAAAAGAGAAAATTCTGAAAGAGAGGGATGATAAAAAAGGATCCAGGACTTGGTGGGGGTGAAAGGAATGACTTATGAAAAAGTCATGGAAGACAGGGGGTTTTTACAGAGACAAAGAGAGTGGGAGGAAAGAAGGGTGTAGGTGTGAAATTTGAAGCTGAGAAACAAGACAGGTAGAAGCAGTAAGAAAGGAAGATGTAGCAAAAGACAAAATTTTCAAACTTGGATGGTAAAAATAGTGGTCCTAAATTCTGTTTAGCCATCGTAGTAGAAAGTGACTTTAAAGCAGAGTCCCTCAAAATATTTTTCTTTTTTTCTTTCCAGACATCATCTGCAAATAGTTACTCAGATGTGTGGGCTTTTCTCTGGAGAGAGCAACAGGAAATGAACTATGGATTCCTACTCTCTCATCTTCAGTGTGTTCATTGGGTGGTGGTGGAAAGGCTGGTAGAAACTATATTTAATAAAGTATCAGGTGATTCATTTAGCTGCGAGAAGGAATAGATGTTAATAGTGCCAGTCCTTAACAAGTTTAGATCTTTCTGTTTCACCACATTTGGCAGGTCTGTTTGGATGATGCCTGTTTGGATACTGCCTAATACAGACTTCAGCCTGAATGCAACCTAAATGGCTGAGACCAGCTTTATTTCAGCAGTCTGCACTGGAGGGCTCTGCTGCTCGATAATAGTGTTGGTTTCTGTCTTAGGGACTTTTCCTGCTTCTGCTTTGTTTGGAAGTGGATACCCTTTTTTTTTTTCTGGATGTGGGCCTTGCTGTGCTTCTGTCACCTGGAGTTTGGGTTTCTGCAGAGAACAGTCCGTAAGACCATGCCCAGAGATCAAAAGGGAGCTTCCCCACGTGAGCAGAGAACACCCACTGGCTCAGTGAGTTCCTCCTAATGCTCCCGGCAGGCAGCTTTGGCTCCTGTGAAATTCAAAGTGTGTGTTTTTACATGCAAAGCTTTGGGATGGGATCCATCTTGCTTGAATCCTCTGCTCAGTCCTGGTAGTAACTCAGCAGCTGGGGCTCTTCGGGTGAGGGGGTTCTGCTCTCACCTGTCCGGGGGAAAGCTCTGCTGCTCTTGTGTCTTGCATGCTCACCATGGTGCTCTCACCAGCGTTAGTATTTCAGTCATAATGCCTACAAAAAAGCCTGTTTCCAAGAGAAGCTTTCTCCTTCCTGTTTTTGAGAAGGGATTTGGTTGTTAGGCCTGGGGAGCTGCAGCAGACTGTGGTTCTGATTTGTTTTCTAGGAATGACTAAGAGAGGAGGAGTTTGCACACTCTGACTAAATTCTGATGACTGCTAGCAACTGCATTTCTTTAACTGTACATGAGCTTGCTGAAAGTATGTTTTTAGTCTTGCAAAACCCTCCTCAGTTTCTGATGTCTCTTCTCACATACATTATGTTATTTTCCATTTTTAGCTTCAATCCTTCTGTGTTTGACATACAGGATTTTCCAGGAATATTTTCAAATGGGTTTTTTCAACCTAGTAAACCTATTACTTTCATGTATTTTCATTGTTGGCTAATGTCTGAAGATTTTTTTTTTTAGTAAAACCCCTTGGCCCTGGTTAAAATCAACATTTTGTTTTACTATGTAAGCATCTTAAAATTGAAATACATTAAATCAGAAAAATCAAGAAATAATATGGAGCTTTTGCTTTCAAGTTATAGCAAAGAATGCAGAGAAAAAAGTTCAAATCCTGATGAGAATAATGGATAGGTGGAATTAAGGACTTGGTTTGAAGTTGCATCACAAAAAAGGTGGTGATTTGAATCCTCAGAGCCAAAATGAATGAATCACACAGTAGCTGGTTGCGGTTCAGAATGATGGTTGTCCCAGATTAGCTTCCCTGATGTGATTTCAACAGCATCCAACCACAATAGTGAATAGTTTCTTGTATTTGGACCCCAACAAGGAAAAAAGCATAAGAAAAAAATCTGAATGTGCAGCCTGATACTCGCTGCTGAAAATCTGAAAACATAAGGCTTCCGTTCTCCATTATGGACCACTCCCTGGTGAAACTAATATCCTTTTCTCCAAAACTGTGTTGGAACTAGTTATTCTGTACTGCAGTGACATCTACTGAAGGAAAGCAAAAAGTCCTGGGAAAGCAGTGTTTGCCTCTCTAAAACATAATACAAACATCAGAGATTTACTATATTTTTGAATACTGAGAGGTTTAATATTTTTCCCTTTGTCTATTTCAGAGCTATTATTATCTGTTATTATGCACCCATCACCACTATGTTTCCAGACTTTAAACACATACCTAACTAATGTATTCTGTGACCTGTTCTGTATGCAAATATTTAATTCCTGAAAGATTGTGGTTTAGTTTTAGTTCGTTCTCCATTTGAGAATAGAAGTGAAGGGATTTTTTTTCTCACTGAAGGAGGGGTGAGATTAGAATTTAGGTGGCTGGCAAGCATAAATATTTTTCAGACAGAGCTGGCTGCAACCTGTGTGCCACAGTGGGTAGAAAGGACAAGAGAATCGCTTCTGCTACTAAGGTGAACTGCTTGTATTTTTATTACATTTAAGTAGAGCATATTAGAATATGTGCTTTCTTTATGCTCTCCTCTTGCCAGCAAGCAGTTTTATGAAATGAACAGACTAATGACTTGCAATATATACAGCTGCTTGTAGGAATCTGCCTTATTTGCTGGCAAAGCTTTCTGATCTGTAGCTACCTCATCCAGATATTTCCATCTCTTTCTTCAGGGAACTGGATTATGGGATCTAATCTTCTTGACATTGGCAGCAGTGTATGCAGGTCTCTGGATGAGGAGGAAAATGGGATTCATGCCTGCACTTCCGTCCTTCAGAAGCAGACAACATCTTGTACTTTTAGTTGCAAGGTCCTCCTTGAAGGGATACCTCCAAGCAGAAGAAATCCCATCACTGTATGCATGTGCCAAACTATCCATGAACTAGGGGGAAAAAAAGCATAATGTAGCTGCAAAATATTGTTTGATTGAAATTAGTATTGTTTAAAAGAGACCTGAAAATACCAGTGGGAAGGGTTTATGGTTCTGCTCCCTTCTGCATTTTTTTTCCTGGCCTTCCATCATGCTACACTTACAGCCTATAATTAAAACAGCTTGCTGCTATTTGCATTTTCATGAAAGGAGCCTCTTCTAACATATCACTCTTAAATCTCCTATTTGTTATCGAGTGAAATTTAATTTCTTTGCAGATCATTTAATTCTTAATGGCTTTTTATCCTAAATCTATCTCCACTTTTGTCTGAGCATGTGTGTCTCCCTCCTCATCTCTCTGCCTCTCTTCCTCATTATTTGTTCACCTTTAAGCCATTCCAAAGCTATTGGAAAGACAGATTGCAAAGACAGAAGCCTGAATTTTGCTATTATGCACTACAACTCTGGCATGAGTTCCTACACATTCCTATCAGAAATATTTCTGGAACTGAAAACCCGATGAGGGAAAAAATGAGCTCTAGGCTGTTTATTAGTTAAATAGTTCTGTATGGCACTATTTGCACATGGGAGTCATATTTATGGATTTAGCTGAACAGTCAAAGAATAGTGCTTGGCACAATATTCTTGGAAGTGCTTAACTTAAGGACATAAATAAAATTAAAATAGTTTATATGCTCAGTTCTAGGTACTTTCTGTAAGGCATCCCTTAGAAAAGTAATAGCTAGCAGCGAAGCATGTCTAGCAAGTGGAATTTTCTGTTGATTCTCTCATTCCCTTCCCTATCTTTCCTTTTCCTGACAGAAACAGATGGAATTTTATTTTCTCACAATTACTATGAACTGAGATTAACAGCTCCTAAATTGGCAGTGAGGGGGTGGAAAGGTGTGGAAAGCAATAAAAACATGCAAATCCTCTGTAACAGTCTGAACAGTGAAATGTGGAGATAAACCTTGTCAATCAATAAACCATAACTGTCCTGTGGCTTGTGGATTACACCAAATATATTTAATGATCCCTCAGTTCTTCATATAATTTGTGTATCTTAAATAATAACAAAATTGTGTTGATTAGACCTTCCAAACTTCTGTGCAGAAGAGGAGGACTGACATTTTATTTACCTACTGATAAAGTCTACAAAGGATTTTTTTTTCAGCTTTGAAGTTGTTGTTTAAGCATGGAAGCCTTTGACTTTCTGAGAACATTTCCTTTAGGTTCTTCTTTGCCCCATTTAGTCTTTTTTTTGCTCAGTTTCCTGTTTTCCAAAATTTGGTGTTTTCTTTTTATGATCATTATCTTATTTTTTTTTTAATTGTAGTATTTAATCACAAGAGAGGGAACAATGGTAATGAGCTCAGTTTAAAACCTACTCCAGTTATCTCATGGACATTTTTGAGAAAGCAGCCACTTGACATTCTTGTAGGCTAGTTCTGGAGTTGGTCTAGATGTGCCTCAGGTACTGGCCACAATGTGATTGTCTGACATGTGCCCCAGCAGTCACACAAGGACTTTCTGCGCTATGGCTATGTTTAATTTTGAGAAAGAAGACTTTCTAAATTGAACAGGTTAAGTCACTTAATCTCTAAGCAGGCTATATGGAAAGATGAGGAAATTAATATTCAGAGAACTAGAAGCTGCTGAGATGCCATTTTCTAAGCCTTGACTGAGGTGTGCCGGAGGAACTGATGCAATGCTCAGTTTTGTTCCTGGTGAGGATCTCATGGTGGAAAATGCACGTCACCTGAGCTGGAGTGAGGGTTCCCCTTCAGCACCAACAAGGTGAGGATATTCTTTCAGGCAAAGAGAAGTAAAGGAAGAACTTCTCTGTGAGGAAAAGAAAACAGCTGCAGGTGAGGTTTATTTCAAGCTCAGTTTTGTCTTTGCTACAGAACCAAGATCATGCTGGCCCTGAGTACTGGCTGTGGGCTGCTCTAAGATCAGTGAATTCATTTGGGTATGATGGCCTTTGCCATACTGGTATTGCTGATACTGACCTGTTAGTTCAAGAACTGGAGGTCACTACATTCTCGGTAGTGTTTTTATTGATCATAACCCTTTCTGGAATTGATTATCAATGCCAAGTGATGAGGATTGCTGCCCCTGGTCTGACATGTGTATCCCTTCTTCTTTGCTCTCATACATGCATGACTGAGGCTATCTAACCCTTAGATTAGGCTGCTGTGTAAAACAATAGCCCAGAGGCTGTCAGTGATTCCTTTGTACCTGAAATACAGAGGTTGCTCATGGTTACACACCTTCAGCTTAAGCAGAGCTTCCATGAAGATGACTGTGATGCATGGGATGAAAGATGTTCAGTACACTAAAATTATTCAGCTACATATTTTCTGCCAAGTAGACCCTGAAAGTTCTGGGAGAAATGCCAAAGTGATGCTGGTAGATGAATGCTTCTGAGCCGTCATGTCCTTGACTGCAGGAAGACAGAAATGTTCCATCAGGATTTTTTTTAAGGTTACCCTCTCTTTGTTTCACTTTTCTTTGTATGGAGTCATGTTAAGTACCAGCTAAAAATTGTATACTCATTTGATGATGCCCTTCTCAGGGAAAACCATAAGTTAGATATAGCTTTTAGCTATGCAGTTTCCATAGATTCCACTTTATTTATTTTACAGTTACCTCCTACCAGTATCACATGCATTTTCCTGGGTTTGCATTGTTTTGCTGATTCACTGCATACAGCACATTGAAAATTCTTAGCAATCTCTCAAACACAATCAGCCTGATTCACATTCCTTACATTGAGTGCTCATTTTATGGAAGGTCCAACTTCACTCTCCCTCAGTGTATACAGCTGGGAAAGATTTGACTTAAGCCAGATCTAAAACCTGATTCTTGAGTGTTTAACAGGATTCTGCACTACATGTTGTCTTGTATTTTGGACTTTTTAACCTGTGCCTAAAGGCAGTGGCTATTGACATTTCTGCCATAGTGGCTCATTCATTCACTTCTCTCTGAAACATGGCTTGTTTGGTTCACTCAACTACTTTTCTCTACCTAAAAAAATAAAATATTACTGCCACAGCTAGATTATAGTTGTTTTAATTAAATTCTTTGTTCCTGCTAATTTTCATGAGGTTTAAGGGTTTCTAG
This sequence comes from Monarcha castaneiventris obscurior, assembly GCA_026261815.1. Lineage (NCBI taxonomy): Eukaryota > Metazoa > Chordata > Aves > Passeriformes > Monarchidae > Monarcha > Monarcha castaneiventris. The sequence continues at coordinate 34,137,504 of JAMPIT010000566.1, read as the reverse complement.
GTAATGACGTATGTTTACTAAGCCCTTTTCAGCACCTTAAGTCCCTAGTGCTATTTTAACAATGAAATTATTACTACAGTTCTAGGGCTTTCTTTTCTGTTTAGCACAACCAATATGGAGAAATTTTCATTTTATGTATGATATTTTTTCCCACATTGTAACAGGAAGATATCTTTCTATTTTACTTCAGTCATACACTGGTAGATGTTTCTGATGCTCTCTTTCATGCCTTACTTTTAGTGATTATGCCTTCAATGGAACATTAATTTCACATTAGCTTCTTGTACTCTGGAGGGATTTTGTAGTCATGTAGAAAAACAGTCTAGAAGCCTTTAAAGAAAGATTGTGCAAAATGTTTTTTTTAGTTCATTTTTGAAGCATTTGCTAATTTTAGACTCCTGTGAGAACTAAAGTAGCCAAATCCAGTACATACTAAAATAATAAGCATTTTTATTCTGTAATATATTACTATGTGAACGGAGGGAAGAGAGGAGCTGAGCACCTGAGTATTCAGGAGGTGCTGGATACATAAGAGTCAGTCAGCTTGTAGTAATAAGCATCCCATTTAATCTGCACAATGCTGGATTTAAAGGCACGATTAGGAATTCTGCATTACAAAGGATATTAACAGCTCTGAATAGGTATATCTTTGTCCAGGGTTTGCAGATTTATTTGATTATACTGCATATGATCACATGTTCAGAGCAACAGGGATGTGCAGAGAGCCTCTGTAAACCAGAAAAGACATAAATGCTCCTGTAATCAATGACTGACATAATTAGCTTTCTTCCTAGTGGAAATAGCAAACAAATTTCCAAGTTCCATTGAAGTGTCTCAATAACTGTAATAAAAATATAAATATGTACAAAAATCTACTGTGGCACATAAACTTCAAATGCAGCGAACGATAAAGAAATAAAAAATCAAAACCATGTATAAAGGTATCTTTCTTTATGGGCTTAGACTGAAGGAAGGCTGAAGATGGTGTCATCAGGACCTGTAACATCATGCATGTCAGGGCTAATATTATGTGGAAGTTGTTCAGAGCAATGTAATTCAGATTCAGTGTTATTTCAGGCAATGTTAATAACACAGTCCTGACTCACAGGAGAGAGAAAATTAATTTAGTCTGGATCCCATTATTGTTCCTGAGAATATATCTTAGTTGAAATATATTTTTTGATCAAATTCAGTATCTGATTTTCAGATCCTACTTTACAGTCAGATTTACAGATTTGCAGTCCTCGTTTACCTCCTATTTTTAGCAAAACTAGGGCTTTGGAGGGGCTAAGCTAAAGCTTGGGGGCTTTCCAAAGCTGCAAAAAAACCCAAAACAAAACAACAGTTCCTTCTCTTTCTGTTCCATCTGCTGCTTTTTCCATCTGCGGGAGCACATTCCATCTCACAAGAGCTTGTGGCCCAATCTTTGGATTTGGTGTGTACCTTCCTGTTTCCTGCATAACTACTTTGCATTTTTGGAGTAAGGCAGTTTTATGTCCTACTGTTATATCTTCTTTAGATCATTCTTTCCTAAAGTTACTGAAGCTCTGAAAATGCCCAAAAGGACAGATTTCATTAAAGGGCAGTACATGGGTTTAATTGCAACTAAAAGAAGAGAAACTGACACTTCTTTTGTCATCTCTATGCAGTAGTCATTTCTCCAAATGCCTTGGGCATCCTGGAATGTCAGTTTATTAAATTTAACAAAGAATTCTAGGGCACTATATGCAAAGGATGTTTTATTAGTGAGTTAGCGTCAAGAATCATAAAATCTAAAGGTTCCCAACTTTGTGTATTAAAATAAACTGAATTTACAGTCTTTTCAGTACAGAAAACTTCCTATCTTCAAATGGAGTTTCCTATGACCAAGACTGGAGAGTGATACATGGATGGAGATAGTGAAATAGCATTTCTGTTTTCTCATCCCATGATCTCAGAAGCACTATTTGGGTGTTACAGGTCTCTCCTTGTCCTTCAACATCCCTCCTTCAAGTATCTACACTGGATCAGAAAAGTCAACCAGATAAGTCACAGCCATTTGGTATTCCATGGTGAGCACTTTTGAGATGAAAGCATAACAAACCCCAAAGTATTCATGGCTCAGGCCAACAAGAAAAATTGATCATAGTCTGCATGGTTTCTAGGGCTTAATGTCCTGGTACACTTCCAGCATGTGTGGGATTTTACAAATGTATTTAAGGAACAGCCTTCAGCCAAAGATTATGAATTAAGATGGTTCTGTAACTTCTCTGCTGCCCTGGTGTGTCTGAACAGAGCATCACCACAGCCAGCTGGCCACAGCCAAGAGAGGCAGATGGCATAAATATAGCAACACTGCCATGAGCTGCAGTCATGAGCACAGGTCAGGGGCATAGAAGGCCCTATTCTGCACATGGAACCAGGCCACCCTGTAAATTAAAAACAAACAAAAAAGTGAGGATTTTCTAATCTTCTAATTATTTAGGTGATCATATGCATTCACTAATTATCACATGGCTAGTGGCAGGGGACTGGGATGAAGTGGAGAGTTTTTAAAGGAACAGTATTTTAAAATAATAATCTGTCTTTTAAATAATAAAAATCTTCAAATAATAAAAAATAATCTTTATGGTAAATAATAATCTTTTAAATATCAAGAATAACTAAGTTTTTCATTGTTGCTAAGTAATTGTAAGTAGGACATTAGTAACTTGCTATTTGTTTACAACAGCAGTCTGATAAAAAGATAACTTTCAGCTCAACTAAGAGAAGACAAACCCTCCCCCCCAAAAAAAATCCTTAAATAAAGTCTGTCCATATAATGGTATGATATTAGCTAAGTAATTCATGTCCTGCCAGTGTGTTACCTCAACCTGTTCTTCACTTGTCACAGGTAGTAAAAAAGGTCTTTGTCTTGTCCAAATAAAAAGACATTTGAGCATTTCTAAGTAAAACTTTAGGAGAAAAAATATTTGCTTAAGACAAACAACTGCTTCATGACAGGCCTATTTCGGGTGAAAAGAATGTAAAAATCTAAGAAATGTGTCTCTGGTGTATAAATAAATGCCCTGTAATTGTCTTTGCTAAAAGTGGAGGTAATGGTGTTGAAACAATAGACTCCATTGAAAAAATGAAATCCTGTAAAGTGATAAATGTGTAAGGTCAGCTGAACTATTTGAAGGTAAATCACTTTTCTTTCCTTAGCTACTGACATCTTTAATGTGAGAAAGAAGACGTCCAGAAATTAACTCTGTGTGTTCCACAGAGGTAGGAAAAGACATATAGCAGGTACAGGATCACACCTGCCACTTCACTTAGCAGGAACCCCTCCATTACCCTGCCTCTTCCCTGGATTAGACAATTCCTAGCACAAAAATCTCCAAACTGTGTTCAGACATGCTCAACTCCTGCTAAGACTGTTTCCCATAGATTGCTGGCAAGACTGATGAGGCCAATGCATTTCTGGCCAGTTTGTGGCCAAGGGGCTAATGCTTCACATTCCTTCTAAGAGGCTGGGGTCCTTTAAACAAGTAAGGGGCAAAACTCCACTTATATACACAAAGAATTGCCATATCAGTGGGCGCAGATCGTTCCTGGAGGTTCCATCTGGAGAGGAGAGGGCTGAGCAGGACATAGTTACAGTTTAGGGGTGCTTTGACTACTCGTACAGCTCATAGAGATTTGCCGTAACAGGCAACAGTGGCCAGCAGCCTCCAACGGGCTGCACACCTCAGGTAACATCACCAGCAGTGGAGCACAGATTTAGCACTGCAAAACCAGTATTGCATCTTGTTTCATGTCAGGTTACGTGATGTACTCACGCCATACTTTCTCCATTTCTCAGTTTCCATTGTACCTTCCAGCCATTCCTAATTCTGATCTCTCCCGGCTCTCTCCAATTTATATATAGTATACATAAAATACTATGTAAGTATTTCATGTATGTAAGTACATATATATGCTTATATATGTAAGTATATATAAAGTATATGTAAAATACTACATGTGTTATATTGTGTGTGTATATATATATCTGATACCTACATTATCTATACAGCACTGCTGCTCCCCCAGGCAGCAGCAGTATCCTGTTGTGAAGAATTCTCCTCTCAAGCGCTTAAGTCAGCAGTGGAGCTCAAGGATCCTTATTGCATGTGTAGAAACAATGCACTTGTTATGGGAACATCAACCTCTGCACCAACAACTGGGTACAAGCATAGAGGGCTTAGTTTGAGAGGGCTTTGACTCCGTGCTCATACCCTCCTTCCTTTGAAGGCACGAGAATTTTTCCATTAGAGCTTATTTTATGAAGTTATTTTGGGAATAACTTCACAAGCAAATGAACAACAATAAGTACATAAACATTGAAAGAATAAAGAAAAAGCTGTTAACGCCAAGTGTGTAAGAATTTCCATCTCTGGCAAAAAAAAAAAAAAAAAACTACTAGAAAGACAAAACATTATGTTCTGATAATTCAGATATTTGATATCTTACTTCTTATGCAACTCATTTTCTTTACATCTCTGGTGTTTCCATTAGAAATATGATTCTCCTTCTCTGCCTCCTGCTCAGCTGGTATTTTGGTCATGACAGTTTTTCATCTTAAGGAACAAAGGAATTTTTGTATTTTATAAGATCAGAGATTTATGAAGTCCCATGACTTTCTTCTGAAAATTACAACATAAATGATTGTATAAAAAGTACAAGCAATTGTTACAGACAAAAAAAGAATTTTCTTTCTTACCCTCAGCATCTGTCAGCTACAAAAGAAAAACCTGAAGGGATGCTTTCTATTTAAAATTATCTCTATTATTAGCATCATAAGACAGTCAGGACTACTTTAACCTTTACAGGTCTATCCCTTTGTGATATCCTGCTACCTGTTGGTAACAGCAACATTATATTGTGGTAAGGAGTTTCACAGATTTTTCTATTTTAGGTCATCAAATTTTCTGATATCCAAGTTAAGTGTACATTCTTATGTTTGTCTGTCTTTTTCTTTTTTTAAAAATATTTATTTACTGCCTCTCACTCATCCCTACATTAAACAGCCCCATGTATATGGTGTCTCCTTGCATAAGAGTCTCAAGAGAATTTCTAATTTCTTTCATCATCTGTTTTTGAAATAATTTTGTTCGCTTTTTTTTTGAGATGGAGAGAACAAAATAAAACACAATAGAAAATATACCTCTGATTTAAATAATGCTTGTATATCGTCAGAGTTATTTTCAGTGTTGCTTATAGACACCTATCTTGATAAAGATCCTTTTATGCAGACTCTTCCTAAGTGTAGCAGGATTTGCCTTAGGGACCATAAGCATCTTTGACCCTTTGTTGCAGTTGAGGCAGAGAAAGTATTCCTAACAAGTTCCTGAGTAGTATCTCTTTGTCTGCCTGAGACTGAGTGGGTATTATTTTAGCAGTTCTATGATTTATTTTAAAACTCTCTGAATGTACCGTTTCACCTGAGGACTTGTCCTTCACCTCATCCTGCTGTTACAACAACTCTCCCTCTGATTCCTCAATCTTCAATCTGGAGGTGGAACAGAAATGGTGTATAGGGTTATTCTGGGATTTTCTTACTGTTTCTACCCTCCTTCATATCTAAACTTTTCTCATATCCTCATATTTTTAACTAAGAACATTGATATAATTTTTTTAAAAAGTAATATATGCAAAAATGTTGTTATAATTGAAAGCTAACAAATAGTTGAAATTCTTCATTTTTTTCACCCAAAGACTGAAAGCCAAAGGTAAGGTGGTATTTCTATGAGAAAGGAAAAGTACATTATTTTCATATCTTTGGAAAAAATACTTCAACTGCCATAACATCATTTTTAGACTAAAAACCTATGTATTTGTTCTAAGTATTTAACAATAACACAGAAAATAAAATTTCATTACCTCTATTTACTGCTGATTTGGGGCTGTCTATTATTAGGACAGGGATGGGTGACAGGAGATGACCACTCTTTCCTCGTGGAAAGGGAAAGACAGAGGTGTCAGCAGCTGCTGCTTGTGCTCGTGGCCCTTCTCCTGCCCCCTTTCCCTGGCCACCTGCCCTCTCTCTCCCTCCCTTCATGCTCTCCAGCAGCAAGGGTTCCCCTGGGCTCTTCTGCACTTGGTGGAAAGCTGGGAAGAGCTGTGCCTGGCAGAGACCCCTGCATGCAACCAAGTGCCCATGTTGCTCTTAAAGTGGGTGTTGAGGGGCAGAAGCATCTATTCTGAATAAAGCCAAATAAACAAAGCCAAAAATAAACCAATAAATAAATGATTGAGAAGCTGAAGAAATGAAACAGCAATTTAAGTACCCTATTTAAACCAAGGTACCCTGTTCACAAGGAATAGTGATTTAAGGAAAGCAGGAGCCACTGGCATTTGTGAGCTTGCAAGCTGAGAGCTGCAAGCAAACTGCCTCTGTCATCATTTGAAAACATAATGCTGACAGATCTCTGACTTGGCGGTAGCACTAAACAGGATTAACCACTCTGGCATCTCAGGTTTCATTGCACTGCAATGGAAATAAGTGCTGTTCACACAAAGAATGGCATTTGTCATATTATTCATGCCTGTGGTGGCCTCTCAGGGTGTACATGGTTGGTCACATCAAGCCAAACAATGCATGACTTGAAACTAAACTTTCAAGAGTGCTTTAATGGTGTTATTAACAGTTAATTCTTCTTTTGGTTTTAAGGTACTAATTGAAAGAGATACCAACCTGGCTCAAACATCCTGACTCTTGTCTTCAAAGAAAGCACCTTTTTGGTTTTATTCTCATGCAGCATATTTATTTTACTGCAGCACAGTTAGCCCTTCACCCACCCATGGCACTCCCCATCACATCCATTTCTCCCAGGGCATGCTCAGCACAGGGTGTAGCCCAAGCAGGATTTACACAGCCATCACTCGGAGATCTGATTCATTTGATGGTGGATTTGAGATCCTGTTGCCAACCAGGGCAGCTCCTTTCTGTGGCTTCACCAGGTCACAGCTGCCACCCTGCACACAAGGCAGCCCAGGTGGTGGCCAGCCTGTGCTAAAGCCAGCTGATGGCCCACTTCCTCCTCCCACTTGCCAGATGGGCTCTTCCTTGCTACCTTGCTCCTGGCCTCCTTCTGCCTGCCCCACCACCAGCAGCGCCAAGGGGCCACAGGAGGCTGCCAGCATGTGCTGGCAGGGAACTATCAATAGTTCATGGCAAATCCCATGGCAGAAGTGCTTTGTTCAGTAGCATCACAGAAACTGAACTGGATTTGGAAGCTGTTGGACCATGGGGTCCAAAGGCTACTTCTGAGAGAAAATCACCCCTTACGTGTATGTGCATAACTGTGCCAGATTGCCTAAAAATACTGGGAGACAACAGTGCGTTTGCTTAAATTGTTCATTTTCTCAAAGCTTTCCCACAGCCAGAAGAGCTGGAGTCTTTTTCACCTGGGACTGAGTTGGGCAGTGATGCCCCCAGACAGCCAGATAAGCCCCAGCAGCAGGGAGAAGGCAGGCTTTGCACCAACTGCTGAATTCAAGAGTAGGGATTATTAGCACTTCATCCTGTTTGCTGTCTCCCTTAGTGATGAGGGTGCTCTATTTTAATTGAATTTCCTTTCCACTTCCAAAGAGCATCCAAAGGAGAAATGTCAGCACATTAAAGGAGACTTTGCTTTTGTTTGCCAAAATATGAACCTGGAGCCAGAATAGTTCCTCTCTGGTAATTATAAAAGCTCAAACATTTATTATTCTCCTGTTGGATGACACTTGTAGCACACCTTGGAGAAATTAATTCTTACCTAGACATGCAGAGAAACCAACAGCATTAAGAGAAAATGGGTAAGTTATCCCACCTTCTATCCTGTTTTGTGGAGTATGTCAACTAAATGAGAATAAGTAATCATGAATTTTAACTATTGCAAAATGAATTGGAATTTGGGTGAAGTGCATTGCTAAAATATTTGTTGACACATCAGGATTGGTGACAGGATATTTATTAGAGCTTTTGCATTTGGATCTCTAATACAAATCACTGATCTGGATAATTATGACCCAGAAGTAACAGTTTTGTTTCCTGGTGCTGTTGCTTTATTTCAAATCCCATGTTTAAATCCATTTCATAAAATGTTTTCTCCCATTTTATTCAATTCTTTTAGCCTAGCTGGAAAGATTCCTACTACATTTACACAAATAGTTTGGATTCACTGAAATTGTCTCCAATAGAGGGGTGATTTTTCTGCCATTCCTGGATTTAAAAAAAAAAACCCTCAAAACAAAGTTGATATTTTAACTCTCAAAATGAGAAAGAGCTAAAAGTTCTGAAAACATTTGATACACGTGATTTCAATTCAAATGTAATGCAATTTATGTGAAAGCAAAGAAAGAAAGAAAGGGTCAAAATGAGGCATTTAGAAATACTGAAACAAATAATTTCCATACAAAAACCTGTTTTACTTGGTCAGTTTATGAACATGTTCAGGATTTTGATATTTCAGCTGTAGAAAAAACTACTGCTTAAAATTTTATCATTTTTGGTATTACAAATGTTTAAAATTACATGGTTTTGTCCCCATGATTCTGGGAGTAAGCATTTTTTTCTTGTTGTTGTTTGTCATTGTGCAGGAAGCACTCACTTAAAATAATACCAAAAAAAATCAGTTTTCCCTTGGTGGGGCAATTTTAGTCACTATTCATCCAATGGCAAAAAATTAGCCATAGCTTAAGTCTGTCTTACATGAAACTGGTTTCTCACTGCTTTTCCTTTAAAAATCAATTTTTAACTAATACAGCCAAGTATTTTAACAGGTTGTGTGGTAAATATTCTGTTCCCACTTATTTCTGTGAGTTTCCTGTACCTCAGAGAAATTATTTTCAGGTTTGCAGCTATGCAAATGAAAGTAACATAACTCCTTTTCTTTCAGGGCTACCAGTTCCTACATGCATGTTTAAACACTTTATGTATATACTGTAATATTATAGCATTAAATGAAACTGCTTTAGAATGCCTGAATGTTTTTACTTACTCTAGTCACTCTAGTGAGCGTTCTTTACACTTGTCATTTGAAATTATTCCTGCTCTTAATCTACAGAGTTTAAAATTTTTGAAGGAGGTGATGGCATTTTCTATAAGCCAGCAGAAAAGGAAAAGAAACATTAAAGAATATGTTATTAAAAGCATATGTCATTGTCACACTTCAGGCCCTGAAGGACTTCTGAATCTGTTCTGGAAAAGGCAAACTTCATTCTTAAGAAAGAACAAAAAGCAAAAAGTTAACTTGCTGTCACATAAAAATCTACAGTATCTGTTGAATTCACATAACTGAATGCTAAGGCAGACTCTTTATGTCTAAATTACAGCTTTCTTCAGGTAGTGAAACTGCGCATCCTCTCATATATCTGTGATATACTTAGTCACATAATCATATTGTGACAGCTTGAAAGGAGGAGGACTCAGAAAATAGAAAAGCAGTTTAAAATTCTTATAAAAACAATTTATTTTTGGAAGACAGTGGCATGCATTTTGCAGAAATAATAAAATCCTTTCCCTGAGAAAGCTGATATTTTCCAATGGCCTTAAAGAAAGCTTACATTCATTGAATCATGATCTTGGCAGGGACCTTGGAAAGTGGCTGAGTCCACTCTCTGCCTGAGGGTCACTCTACCTGTGCTAGCTCTGACTGGTGGTGCGAGCTCTTCTTGTAGAGTCTGAGGTGGCAGGCTGCCCAAACACCCAGCCAATCTTCTTCCTATCCTTATAATTTTTGTTTTCTAATCTTCTTGCTTTGTTTTAAACCTTGATCCATCCACAATGGAACTGGAGAGTGAATTCATCCTTTTATCTTTACAGCACTTTCATATACCTGATACACATTAATATCAGTACTGCACAGTATATGTTTCTCCTTCTTCTGCTTTCTCCCTTCAACCTTAATTCCCTGTTGTGTTTTTTCTTTCATTTCCTTCTAAGTCCTGAATTATAGATACCTGATCATTCATATTGTTCTTTTCTGCTGTCTCCACAGGCTACATATTTACTGAAGCCAAACAGACCACAGCTACTAAGTTTTCCTAAGACCACGCAAATCAGGCTGTTTTACAAAGAGTCCTTCCTTCTTTTTCTGTGTTGTTTTATGTGGTTTAATTTTCTCATTGCAACTCTGTGACATTATCTCCTTTGTATAGATTGGGATTCACCTAACAACAGAACTTCTCCTTTGGTTTTTTTTGTTTTTTTTTGGTCACATAATTGCAGCTTTTTTCCCTGCAGAACACCCAGAAGTTCCCCCTTTCCTGTTTGTATAGCTGATCGCATCTGCCGCCGCCCAGTAGCAGGCACTTATCCCTGGAACCCTCCTTTCTCCAAACCAAATCACTAGTGTGCAAAAATCCTGCTAAATCCAACATCTGTCCTCTGGCATGCTAAAGCCTCCCAGTTTGGTATAATCTCCAGTTATGTAAACATGTTTTCTGAACCATCGCTGAGTTCATTAACATCCTTCTGACAACGAGCCGCTTGTAGCAGCTCCCTAAATAACTTCTTCTACATTGTTTTCCTTGTTTGCTGAAAGAATATCATATGAAACCATGTCAAAAATCTTACTAAAGTGACATCCCACATGACCTTCAATGTTTCTCCTCCGCTGATGATTCCTCTTACTTTTGTTGCAGGAGAGATTAGATTTGACATCTTTTGTTCTTGACAAAGCTGTGTTGGCTGTTACTTGTTGTGTTACAACTGCTTAAAGCAGCTTGTTCACTTGCTCCAGTATCTTCTCTGTGTACTGAGGTCAAATAGATTGGTATATAATATACTCTTTCCTTCTTTCCTTTTCAACAATACAGTTTGTCCCCTTCTATCCTTTAATATTCCTTCACTGTGAATTATCAGTGATAACCATTAGAGTTTTCATCATCCAGTCCTTTAAATTGAGTAGATGGAAAAGCAGCAAATTGTGTTTGAATAATTTTTCACTTGGTCCTTGTGATTGTCAAATCTGAAATCTGTCTGTTTTCCCTATTATCAATAATGCCTCAGATATATATAAGTATGTATAAAAATAAAAATTAGATACAAAAATATTAAAAAGCTTGACTTTCTCAGTGTTGTCTATTAAAAACTTACCCATTCTGCTTGATATGGGCATAATCATGTGCTTGATTCTTTCCAATGTCTGGTAACCTAAAATTATTTTGTGTTACCCCAAATATCCCTTGCTAGTTGCATCTCATTTTCTGCTGCCTTTTCTGACTTTATCCCTGCATGACCAGGCTACACTTCTGTAGCTCCACCAAGTAACCTGACCCAACTCCTCTTTTCTGGATGCTTCATTCCTATCTGAGGCCCAGGAGGAGCTTCTGACAGCCAGGCTGATCGTTTACTCTGCCCATTGCATTTTCTGCATGGATAGTTCATTTACTTATACTTTTAGTGTTATTTCTTTGGGGAAGTGACAGTTCTTAAACGGTTTTTTTTTGTCTGCATCAATCTAACAGAATATCATGTTGACCACTTCTAGGAGCTCATGGGAGCCTACCTCCATAAAATGTATTTTTTTGTGCGTTTTGATGTTGTTGCTTCTTTCTAAAATCACTGAATCCCCCTGCAAAAAACTGTGAAGCCATACACTTACGTATGTACACATATATTTGTATATACATACATATATATAAGTGCAGACACACATGTCTATCTCTCTCTTTGTGAAGAACACTGAGAACTTAAAAACATGCCTGGTTTTTCTGACCCAAATATTTCAGTTCAATACCTACAAAAGAAAATGAAAGGTGATGGGCGAGTCATCAGAAAACAAGCTCATTATTCTACTGGAAAATAGAAGCAGTCAGGATTTCTTCTTCCTTTTCTAATAAACCTGTAAAGAAATGTTTTGCTTTACATCAGCTATAGCTTGTAGGTGAAAGACACGTGAAGGCATTATAGATCCATTTGACTCCTGGATTATAAGAGTGTTAAAATTTTTCTTCTATTCTGCTCTTTTTACTGGCGATGTATCTTGTAGACATTTATTCTTTCTTATGACTATTATTTATTCTGCTTCATCACATCAGGGGTCTAAGAAGCAGGATTATTGTTGGCTGGGCTTCCTGATTTCAGCCTTCTGGGAAAATTACAAGCAGGTATAGGACTGCAGCAGTTCATGTTTGACGGCTCTGCAACAACAGCTGTAGAAACCAACGATACGGTGTCCCACTGGCTCCCAGGCAACAGATTCCTCAGATGTTGTATCTAGCACTGGCTTGGGTTTAAAGAATAGCTTTAGAATATGTTTTCATTTCCTCCGTGTCTCACAGGGACTTATTCTGTGACACTTGGCACATTTTTGTATCCATCATTACAATGAACATAATCCCTCATTTTCCTGCAAAAGTTCAATATTACAGAAAGGGGAAAATATTTCAAATTAAAAGCATCATTCATCTGCATTGGTGAGGAGCATAACACACTTCACTATAAAGGCTTTCCGTACGCATGTTTCAGTATTTCTTTCCCTTGTGTATTTTAATCACTTGGATTAGCATATTTTTACTTGTTTCTTTCATGTTGTCTAAATATTAAATATTTATAAATACGTCAAGGACTCATTTTCCTTGTTCCTGAAGAGCCATTTACTGCTTATGAGAGTGCTTAAAACAAATTGTTAGTCGTAACTTGCAGTATATGCAGGGTACTAAAGTGGGCTGTATGAATTCCGCTTTCATACAGAAGAGTGTGAGGGGAGTTGGGTATATATTTGAGGTTTCTATTCTGTGGTTTGGTTTTGGTTTGGTTTTTTTTTCATTAAAAAAACTTGTAGAATCTCACTCTCATGACGTTGGCATAATTTCGAATTTAAAATTCCACTTCCAAGTGATGTTAAGTAGTGAAGATGAAAACTGGGCACAAACTCCTCCGAATGCCGGTAGCGTTTAAGGTATGATTTTTTACCATTTATGCTTATGCCTACACGCCTCTTGGGGTCTGAATGAAAACACCCAAAGCTTATAAAATGGGAATGCACCCTCCCAAAAAGCCAAGGAAGAGCTTTTCCTATTCTACAGTACTTATAAGCGTGGATGTCTGTAAAATAACCGTGTGACATCTCCCAAGTGGATATGCACCGATTATAGCGTGCGGTACACCCGTTGTAAGTGGTTATTTATAATTCTACACGTCTGCCGTGACCACTCGTGCACGTACAATGCAGGGCACTATTCTGTTCACCACGTGTGCGCTGGCGGTGCCGGCACCACCGCGGCGCGGCTGCAGCAGCGCACGGCAGCGGCTGCCTCAGCTTTCCCCTCAGAGTCCCCTGCCAGAGATCCCCCACGCCTCCAGGCGTCCGCTGCTCGCACCGAAGTCTCCCACACAAACACCTGCCAAGGGCTCATTTTCCCCCCTCACAAGGTGGTCCCGCTCCCCGGGTGCAGCAGTCCCCGCCAACCCCAACCCTCCCGCCGCAGGTCCCGCAAGTCCCGCTCCCTCCCGCCGCAGGTCCGGGTGCAGCGCGGGGATACTGACGGCGCGGGGATGGCGGGGGGTTGCGGGGATGGCGGCAGTGACGGGATGGAGGCAAGGCGTGGGGATGCCGGCCGTGAGGGGATGCCCGCCGAGAGGGGACGCCGGCCGTGAGGGGATGCCGGCCGTGAGGGGATACCCGCGGGTCGCGCAGCCCGAGCGGTGCCGCCCCAGCCGCGGCGGGCGGAAGGGGGCCGGCGGGGGTAGGGGGAGGCCCCGCGCCCCCGGGGCCGCTGCCGGGCATGCGCGGTGCCCCCGGAACATGGCGGCGGCGTGAGGCGGGCGATGGCAGGAGCGGCTTGACAGGACGCCGCGGACCGCGTCCCGCCCGCCCGGTGAGTGGCGGCGGCGGCGCTTCCCGCTCCCCGCGGCGGCGGGCAGGGGGAGGGAGGACGGGAGAGAGAATGGGAGGCGAGGCGGGGGTCGCGCCCCCTCCCAGGCTCGCACCGCAACCTCCGCCCGCCGTGGCCGCGCCGGGCGTCCCGGTGCCGAGTTCCCCTCCTCGGCAACACCCCTGCGCTGGGGGCGGCACCGGCTCTGGCCGGGGCCGCCTGATGCTCCAGCGGTGCGTCCCGGTCTCTTGGCGGTGGCCGCTCCCCTCCCCTGCGGGCTGAACTCCCAGCGCGGCGGCTCCCACCGACCCCGCCCGCGGGTACCCGCGGGTGGCCGCGTACGAGCGCAGCTGCGAGGGTGAGAGGAGCGGGGCGGCTCTGTCTCCCGGCGCTAACAAAGTGCCTCTCTCCGTCCGGGGGTGGCCGCGACTCCCGGATGGCAGGAGCTCCGGTGAGCACGGGCGGCACGGGAGGTCCCTGAGGCGGCGGTGGCTCCGGGACGAGCGGCGGGGCCGGCGGCGTTTGACAGGAGCGCGGGCAGGACACGCCTCCCCTCGCCGGGGCGGCCCCGCGGCGGCGGCGCTGCTTCCGCGCCCTCCCGGCCGGGGCTGCGCTCAATCGTCCTGCCCAGCGACCGCCGAGGCGGGCGAGGTGCTGGGAACGGGCGTCGGCCAGAAAAGCCGGATGCGCGTTAAAAATCACTGAATTCGGAGCGCTGGCTTCTGTTGGGTAAGGGGGCTGGGGGTGCCGCTTGAAGACAGCGCGGTGTCAGACGTGGCCTGTTGTGGGGCACATGTCGGGTTGCGATGCACTACGGCACTGATCCCGTTTTCTTTACAGTTAAACTGCGTATGTGGTATATATCGATTGCCGACTTAAAGCGGGTTTCTTGCACCGGGAGTCATAATTTTGGCTGGTCCAAAGAAAGTAGTTCAAGTATGGAAAGTTCTTTTACAATGTTCTGCGTCGTTGTCTTTAGCTGCTCGGCTAACCTACAAAACACATTGCAGTGCTGTAGTATGTATCAGTATTCAGGTTAAATTTTGTGCTCACTTATTCTTTCAGAGTGAAGGCACGCTTTAAGTGTTAATACAATTTAAAGTTGACGTTTTTCCCTACAGTTATCTTCTGTATATCATTCACTGATGAGTTAGACTGTAGGAGATAGCAAAAAAATTCTAAGACCTAAAAAGTTTAATGAAAATGGGAAATACTGATATTTTAGTGAGTTCTGGTCATGTAAACTTTGCTTGTGACTCATGCATGTCCTGTCTAATGTAGGCAAGGTGATTAAAACTTAAAAAGCATAGATTCTGTAGATGTGAAAGTCAGTTTTCAGAGCATGCTGTGTCTGACTTACAAACAGCTCTTCAAATTTGACTGGTTATGAATTTTTTATGATTCAGAGTAACAGTCTTAAACCTTTGGATTTTTAAATCATTCCTACTGCATCTTATTCTTTGGAAGAGGCAAAGCAGTTGTTGGGGCAGTCGCTCAGGGTCGGTAACAACTGCAGCCCTGGTTCAGATGGAGCAGTATTGCAGGAAGGCGTTTGCTGTGTTACACTCGGGTTCTGGGCTGTCACGTTAATCTTACGGAATAAATAGGGGAGTGAACGCGTTGTGCTGTACCAGCTCTCCACGGGCCACCATCAAGTGCTGCTCAGGCCACAGCAACCCTCAGCCCACGTGAGTGGTCGCACTTACAGCATGTCCAGAGAAATTCCTTGTGCAGCCAGGCTGTGTGTTTGGGGGCAGGGGGAGCTGATTTTCTCCCTTAGGGTGCCATAAAATGTAAGCACTATTTAAGGATGATATTACTTGAATTGATGTAAAGAAAAAGCGCATTGGAGACACCTTGTTAGTACTTTATTTATGGGAAGTTGCACAGTAATGCAAGCGGGAGGCTGCAGGAAACAGTGTATGGTGAAACTGAGGTTGAGACTGGGAAGTGTTTGTATGGCTTTTAACTTTAACATGGTCTGGTCTTGAATATGAAAGTAGAGTTTACTAATTTTGTTTGAAACACAGTTGGTGGAGTTGATGCTTTAGTTTTCTATTAGGTGTAAATAGGTAGCAATATTAGTGTGATATCTTTCAAGTTGCTTGGTATTTTATGTTTTTGTTGTAATGTTCAGATTCAGCAAAAACAAATGTTGGCTTTTTATGGGGTGCTATAGCTGCAAGTATAAACTACTTCCACAACAATTAGAAGCCATGTAGATATGAGAACATAACATAACTAGATTGTTTTTAACATTCAGACATATAGAAGTATTGATCTTGATGTAGGAATTTTAGGAAACAAACAATGTCAGTACTTTAAAATATTTTTCTTTTGACTTGTGTGTTCCTACATTGAATATATAGATGCTTTTTTTTTTTCCTCCTTTGCTGTGACTGCCGTTGCTGTGTCCAGATAGTGCTCTCGTAAGGCAGAGGTATTGTTTTCTAGAGTAGCTGCTCGAGTTCAAAAGAGGCATTTTGCTAGTGTGAAATTTGTAGTACTGAGAAAGTATTAATTCCATTACCTGTCGAAAATTTATATGTATAAAATGCAGATTTACTTGAGAGAATGTGAAAAAACTTGATGCAAACATAGGTAGCTGCTTCTGCCTGTTGTACATAGGTGTCTTTTGTTGTTTTCTTGATATTCCAATGGGATTGTGAGCTGTGAGCGAGTCCTGTTTGTTCCCTTTACTGAGTGAATGTACGGGGACAAGCAAAGTCCTCAGCAATTATCTGCTGCTACTAAATAGTGTCACTAACAGGAAACTACATTTGTCATTAACTGTTCAGGACACTGCAGCTGGCTTTCTTACTTATCTGGATACATCTACCTCAAACAAGGCTGAGTGAATAGTTATTCTTTTCATGTTTTAAGGAAATCTTTAGAAATACCCTTTGATAATCTACTGTGATATTTTCTAAGTGTAAATATAGAACAAATTGCAGGTAGGGACCAGGACACTGCTTCAAGGAGTCTAGACAAGGGAGGTTGTTAACCAGCTTTGTGACCTCCACATCTGCAGGGCATTTAACGTTCTGTTCATTCCCAGTTGAAAGAAATAGCCTTAGGCACCCAGCCTTTGTGCCGATTGCTTCTTTCAGAGATTAAAATCTTAAATGTAAAGGACTATACCATTTGTATTGTTTAAAGTGTAAGACACGCAACATAAATTGCCCAGAATGAGATTTTTCTAGCATGTGGTAAGAGGCAGAAAAGCCCATATAAAATTGTCAAGGCATAATAGAGCAGTTGGTAAATAAGAAGCAATGCAAATGTTAAATTTAAAGTTCCAGAATATTTGTTAATATTGTCATACAATTTGATGAATAATTCTTTATTACTGTGATTTGGTTTTTTGGTATATGAGGGTGCTTTTCCTAGAAAATTTGTGCAGCTTCTTTGGAGACTTCTTTTAAGGTCCAAGTGTTCTATAATTCAGTTTTGGGAAGCTTTGAGATTAGTTATATGGAGATAAGTTTATTTTTGCATTGTAATGATGACTGATAATAGTGTGTGTGAGCAACTTTCCTTAGGATGTCTAAGTGGAGAGGCAATTAATTTGTTTGAGGTAAAGTCACTAAAAAGTGGGGCAGTGAAGTCCTTAAGTGAACTCTAGGGTTTTTTAAGAGTATGTTTCTGTGTAAATACTATTTTTGTGCCTTCATGCACCTGCTGGCTGTCTGGACATGTGAGGGCTGAGGGTGTGCACCCAGCTCCTGCTGCAGTGCTAGCCACGGAGCAGCAATGTTGCCTCGCTCCTGGGGGCAGCAGGAGATGATTTGGTGGGTCACCTGCTCAGTCCAGCTGTGTTTCTGTAAACTCATCATATTGCCTAAAGCTTGTATGCTGTATCTGTGATCTCTTCAAGTAGATTACTTCTTTTGGGATGGGAAGGGTGGCTTCAGGTACCTGAGCCAACAGTGAGCAGGCTCCCCTTTTGTCTGCGGCAGATCTCTACGCAAAGAGTAAATGGTGCATAAGTGGTGATGATGACCGTCAGAGCTACTTTTATCTCGTCCTTGTTGGCCTTTCTGCTTGGTCAGCAAGGGTTTAGATCTGGAGGAAAGTCAGGAGCTGCCTCATAACCATAACCATTCAGAAAGCAGCAGCTGTCTCTATCAGCCAACTTATCACTTTTGTTTATTTGGGCTTGCTCTAATAGTTTCTTTTGTACGCAATGGGCATTGGGCACAGGTACACACAACTAAACGATTTGTAGTGGAGGGGATGTAATGTGTTATACCCTTAGCACTGTGTGTATGCAGGGATATGCTGTGTACGTGCCCTTACCAACTCTCCTCCCAAGATCCCTGTCAGAAAAAGTAATGGCTTTAGTTTCTATGTCTTTTGGATAGGACCAAAAATTCATTATTTTCTTACCTTGGATCTAAATGAAGTATAGATTTCTTCTTTGTGATGTTAAGTGCCATGTCTCTTCTATTTCAGCAATGTTGTTTCAAGACTGGTTCATAGTTCTGGACTTTCACTAAGGCTCCTGCTTTATGGGTCGCAGTTGATCAGTTTGGATCCAAGTTGGTGCAATTCCAATGGGGCGCTTATGGTGGTTCTTATAAGCACTCTCTTCCTGCTTTTCTGAATTACTTGCAGAGCCTAATATCGAAGTCTGTCTGAAATACTACACCTTTAACAGAATTTTAGTGCTCTCTCGTGTTTTAGCAGGTTGATAGCCTTTCTGCTTCACAGGTAAGATACTGTCTAGATATCTTATGTCCAAGCTAATCCTAAAGTACATTTTCTTTTTTGGCTTTGTAAAAGTAATGCTGTATCCAGTTTATTCTTGAGCAGTGTTTTGGACTGATTACTCTTTTTTTAAAGAAGATTGTATTGAAAGGTAGATGTACTCTTTAGATCATTTGATTCTAGGCCTTAAACTTCACAAATCAGGTCAAATTCTATTTAAGATACCAAGGGAATTCCATCATTTTAATTTCCATCAATTTTCATAAAAGGGATGAACTTCTTTGATGGAAATCTAAGTCAGTTGTCTTCTCAAGGTAATACGAGACTCCTTTTAGTGTCGGGCAAAGATGAGGTTGAGCCTTTCATCCTCTCTACCGTACATTAGTTCAGGGAGCAGCTGAAGTTTATAAAACCTATAGGAGAGTAGCACCATTTTAATGAGGTGCATACCTAAAATGAAACATGAACCATTATTTATGTACTGTGTGGAATCTATCAGAGATTAATGCAGGCAGGTTCAGGGGAAGAAGTGCAGTTCTTGGGGCACTTTTAAAAGCCCACTTAAAAAGGACAGTTTGTAAAACTGAGTCTTGTGCATGGAGGAATGTGAAAGGGTATCAGAGCTGCTAAATTTGGTGGAACTCTTTATTGTCACTAATGTCTGTCAGGGGCTCAAAGATTAAAAGGGCTGCCACGTGTTTGATGGCACTTCCCCTACCAAATCTCTTGTACGTATACTCTGCACTGGAGGGCTGTAAAGAGGCAGACTGTGGTTTTCTGGGAAGGTCAGATGATACGAACTGTTTTCAATCCCAAAATAAGCAGTGTTGTAGTTAGATTGAAAACTTTGAATATGGTATGTAATTATTTTTCAGCTTGTTGTAGGAAAATACTACCTAGTCTGAATATTCCCTAGTGCTCAGTGGTGTTAAGCACTGGGTGGATGAGAGAGGGGGGATTGCCTTCATAAAGGTGATCTCCTGAAACAGCAGAAAGGAGATACTCTGCCTCTGTCCTGGGCTGGAGCCACATACAACCAGTGAAAGGTGTACAGTCATGCTGAGGAAGAGGTGGAGGAGATTGCTCTGATACTGCTTGCTTCACCTGTGGGTTGGTGTTTTTTTTTTTTTTTTAATATAATTGGAAAGTTTTCATAGAAGTGGGAAGATACAGATTTGCTACAAATGCTTTGAGTCTTTCGTCTTCTTCCATTTTTGAAGAGTGAAGCAAATAGTACAGCGGAGTTTCTGCAGCTGTCTAATCCTTTGAGCATTTAGGAGTTATGTCTTTTATGACCTGTTAGTGCTTTGTTGGCTGCAGAAATGTCTAGCAGCACTGAATGGTCCTTTGGAATGGCACTTGGTGTGATTCTTGGGGTTGTCCTGTCCAAGGACAGGATTTGTACCTTGATGATCCTTGTGGGTCCCTTCCAACTCACAATATTCTGTGATTCTATGATAATGTTTGTCCAGATAGATGGACAAATATTTTTGTGTGTATATTACCCTTTTGTGTAAGGGTACCGTTTGAATTGGGGAAAACAGCACAGCTATCAGCACCAGCAACAGGTGAGTCTAGTTTGTGTGCCTAGAAACTGCAAGGAGCTCTCTGGGGTTTTCTTCCTGCAGAAACATTGTCTTGACAGGCGAGCTATCAGGAAATTGCTTAAGGGTTGTTTAGTTCTGGTTGGTTTGGTTTTGTTCCCTGACCGGACAGCAGTATGTGGGATCAGTGTAGTTACTCCTTTATATAAGACAGGCTACACCAGAGTGTTGCAGCAGCAGAAAAATGTGTTGAGGCAAATTGTGTCTTTGTTAATATACAGTGGCAGGTAGTCCCAGTCAGCAATATGTTGTTTGGATTCTCAAGTGGGACAGAGAAACAGGTATTTTATGTGCTGGAAGAAGATGGTAGCAGAAGTATGTTGCTGCTGGCATTGAGTACAAGGGAGGGGAGACAAGCGTGTTGTTCTGAAACAAGGTAATTCATCTGGGGTGCTGACAGTAGTTGAATCCTGTGCAGAAATGTCCCAAGGCTGTTCTCCATGCCTTCAATGAAAAAAAATAAATTGTGCATTGACTTTTTGACTTCCGTGTTTGACTTCTATAGATTTGACGTCTGTAGATTTCTTCCTCAAAGTGTGTATGTTTCTGTGGATACTCTGTTATGAATAAAAAATCTGGACCTCGGGGATGAATTTGCTGACTATGCACTGTGTGGCTAGAGCTCTGTTGGATCATATCTGAACCAAGCTTTCACAGTCCTTTTCCACTTTGAAGGAAATGTAGAAGGGAGGAAGGCAAGAGTTGCATAAAAGGGTGAAAAATCCCCTTTCTGCCATTGGGCCTCTGTTTGTCTTCCCCCCCCCTTGTTCCCTTATGCATACACACTCTCTCTGACTGCTGCTGGTGGTGTTTCTTCTTGTCTGCAGAAGACAAGTGCAGAAAAGCTGTATAGGGTTCTTTAGCGTCTGGGCATCTCTTGCTATATTTGCAGCAGCAATTTCTTTTCTCCCTTACCTGCTGTATTTACACTGTGCTAAAAAGTATGCTTAGTGCCTTGCAGAAGAAATAGTTTGAGACCTTTCTTCTGTGTCAAGGGAGCCTGAGCTAGACAGAGGAGATGTATCTGAGTCTAGAGAGAATCTCCTGCAGGTATATAGCTCTTAGTGCTAATCATGCACAAAAAAAAATTTTTTTTTTGCATAATGTAATTAGTTTGCTTTAGGAAAAAAAATTGGGTCAGGTATTTGGACAAAGCCAGGTTGAATAATGATGATGAATGTTTTCAGGAAGAGTACTCCAGGCTTGAAGGGGGAAGTGGAAAACAGCACAGAGGTTTCAGTGTGCTGAAAACCAAAATGTTTAAACGAATTGTCAAAATCTTGTGCTACTGTAAATATGTATTAGTAAACTACTAAAACTGGCAGTTTTGCTTAAGATAGAAACGTAAGCTGTATTTTTAAATTTATTTTAATATAACATTAAATACCCTTTCATGTGGGAAGATTGACATTTTAAGAATATTTAAAGCTGTTAATGGCCAGTCAGCTGCTTTGCTGAACTGCTGACTTCACACATACCATTTCCTTTTTCAGGTTTTTACAACCCCACATCTTTTGACTTTTAAAGCAGGATGGGGAGGGAGGGAAGGAGGAGAAAAGCTTTTTCATTTTTTGTTGGTAGCCATAGAGCAGCTCTAAACTGCAATTCTAAAAATTACTGTCAATTTAGTAAATGTTAAATCTACATGACATAAATTCTCCTGTGCATTAATACAAGCTATGCTGTTTAATTTGGAGACCTTACTTCTCTGATGTTCTCATTTATAAGTATTATTTCTTGTTTCAGGATTTTTTGGGACAAATCTTTGATCTAAACCTTGGTAGTGTTTCTTTTTAAAATATACAACGCCTTACTCTGTACTGAATAACACATTTAATAGGGTTTGAGAGTTTAGAGAGAATTTTGCCGTCTTGAAATGTATGATTTACTGTAATTACAGTTGCTCATATTCTAAAGCAGGTCGTAAACTTACCTGGAGAGAGAGCAGAACATTTACAGGCAATATTTTACTGCTGACAGCTTAAAAGTTTGTTTATGCTAATCACTTCATAAATAGTGAGCAGTACACTGCGGGTGACTTTCCGAGCATTTTTGAAAGTGCAGAAAATTTCTGCTTGATGTTAAAGCAAATGACATTACAAAAATATATTTGTAAAGCACTAAGTACCCACTCGCTTTCTTTAACAACTTAAGAAATACTCAAGCTTAGTTGTAATGATATGTATGGGTAGTTAATATTTGCTGGTTTGAAAGACTGTAAATTTGACAAAAGTCTATCTGTCCTAGCTCTGCTTTTAGTGTCTAGAGGAGGTGTTCAGATATATCAGTTTATTAGAAGTTCAGCTATATGAAAATGTGGAAGTTTAATTTCCTTTTCTTGAAAGAATTTACTTTTTTGGGTTTTTTTTAATACAAAGAATGTGAACTAAAAGGGATTCCAACTCGGATCACATTTCTTGTCAGAACGCTGACTGATATGTATTTGTATGCATAAATGAAAGAAGACCTGATTTTTAATAAAGTCATATGTGTAATGCTAAATAATACTGAGTTTATAAATGCAAAGCTTTTTTTTCATTTCCCAAAGTTCTGATACATTCGTGTAATTTTTCTTTAGCCTTTGAGATCATACTTTTCCGTAATCATGCCGCAGTGTGCACTAAGAGGTAAACTGATTTTTACAGAAATAAGGACGTATGCTATTGTATCTTCAAGTATACTAGATGAGTCCATATGCTGGGTAGTTTGCTAGAAAGTATTTCTAAGTATTGCAAATTTTATTTAATAAAATATTGTATTTTATTAAAAAACTCATTTTATGTTTTACTCTCTTTGTTTACCTCTTTTCAGCCCCTTAAAGACTTCTAAAAATGGTATGAAGTAGGGTTTTTATTTAAGAGACAACAGATGAAGAGATGATTAGGTTTAAGGAAAAGGTATTGCAGATTCATAAAGGATAGCTTTGAAGTAATGCAGTTAAGTCACACTTGTCTGGGAAGCGGCTGGTGCCTGTAGGTACATGTTCCCCATGTGTGGGATTTGGAGTGGAAGCTCTGGCTGCTGGACTGTGTCCATGGAGGAGGCTGCACAGGTCCTTTCCTTGAAGGGCTCTGCAGCACTGGCAGTGACAAAGAGCAAGGAGGAGGAGAGGAGCCATGGGACCGTGCCCAGCAGTTGTAGCTGATGTGTCTTGTGTGTTTCTGAATGTAATAGCACATGAATGCTGGTGGTGAAAGCAAACCTAAGACTTGTGCAAGTGAAAGAATTGGCAGGGGGAAATATTTCTTAGCTTACACTGTACCTATTTTCTGTCTATAACTGGTTTTGCTGTTCAAACTATGCATAATTCTTTTTCCCCTTTGCATGTGGATTTTTGTAGAAGAATAAAAGGGACAAATACAACTCCTTGTTCATATTAAGCCTGGAAAATGTGTGCCTTTGTTTCAAACTAAAACTGAGAACTTAATCGATGTTTCAAAGTGGGTGTTTTGTTGGATTCCTCCTCAGCGCAGTGTATCTGTGTAACAGAATAGCCTCAGTCCTTATGCAGCAGAGCTTGCCCGTTAACGACTGTCCCACCCATGGGAATGCCAATGGTGAGGTGTGAGTTACTGCATTTCTACCACTGGTAGGGTCAAAAAAGCTAACGGGCTTTAAAATTGCTGTCTCTTGTCCTGACTTAGATGCAGAGTTATTGACAGAAACACATTAATCTTTTTTGTGCAGACTGAACCCACAATCTCCTTTTTGCTCCTTTAGGCTTCTTTTGAATGTTACGTTTATCTCCGTAATTCTGCTGCGTATTTTTATGAGCAGGCATGCTGTCAAGATAAACTTGCACTGGGAAGCCCTAGATATGCATAAATTTTTTTTTCAGGACATTTGGCTTATTTGAGTGCCTGGCTAACAGTGAGAAGGATAATGGAGATGCATGGCAGGCAAAACAGAGAGCAATTTTGACATTTTCTGTAGAATACCACCTTCTTTGAAGTAAAGCAATGCATGCCCCTTGAGTAATTCTTTCAAAATAAAAAGAGCAAAGTTAGGCAGGAAAATTTTTTTCCATCCTGTTCTCTGACACCTCGTATTATGTACTAGCAATGCAGAGAGGGTGAAGACATAGCTTGTCTATTAATCTAATGGTTTCTGACAAACTACTTACACAGTGGAAGGTAGCTAGTAGAAGTGATTTGGGGATTAACAATAAAAACTTCAGTCAGGAATTAAAGGCAGATAAATGCTTTTCATCCGATTTTTAAAAAAGTAACTTATGTAAGGTACATTAATCAGAGAAAGACAAAAACTCAGTTTACAGAATGAATTGAGATGTAAGCGATATAAATAATACACTTCATGAGTGTGGATATTCTTTGAATGCTCTTTGGATTGAAGACATTTTGATGATTAATCCAATACTATCCTAGGTTTGAGGATTCCCCCCCCCCCTTTTTTTTCCTTAATTTCCAGCAAATGGTGTCTCACTGGATTCTGTACTGACAGTATATCTTAAATATTTGAGTCATCCTCTGTCGGTGACTGGCAACCTCTGTGCTTATCTCAGTCCTTATAACTTTGATTTTCATTCTGCTGTTTTGTGCACTCTAAGGCCATTGCACTTCAGCTTTGCCATTGCATCTCTTCGTTTGCTCATATATTCCTGACCTTGTTTGTTTCATTTTTCCCTTCATTTTTAGAAGCTGCTCAATTAATTTCTTAACCCTATCTTTCTCACTCAGCTTGTTTGTCAAGGCACATGTACAAGAATGCCTTGAGTTTTGTCCTTGCTACGTAATTTTGCCAGAATGTCCCCTGGAGGTGTTTTCCCTGTATTTGCTGGTGGTTTTCTTCTTTTCAGTGATGGGTGTTCACTCACCAGGCTGGTGATGGTGAGTGCAACATAAGGGACTCTTTTGGTTAGCAAA
This sequence comes from Monarcha castaneiventris obscurior, assembly GCA_026261815.1. Taxonomy (NCBI): domain Eukaryota; kingdom Metazoa; phylum Chordata; class Aves; order Passeriformes; family Monarchidae; genus Monarcha; species Monarcha castaneiventris. The sequence goes on along the minus strand of JAMPIT010000566.1, from coordinate 34,112,498 downwards.
GGATGTAACTGCCTTACTTGAGGCTTGCCGCTAAGTATGTGAGGTGTTGGAAAGCAGTTCCTAGATCTGCCCGTGCAGAAGAAGTTAAACTTTGTTTCAGGTTGACTCTGCCCTTATTTGGGGTAACTGGTTTTAATTTTACTGTGGTTCAGCAACATGTAGTGGTTGTTAGATAGAGGCTCAGAAGTTCTTGGATGTTTTCTGTGACAAGCAGTACAATCTATGAGCTAATTTAATAGCAGCTTTAAATTGAATACTTAGGTGCAACTGAGTTTTAAGTAGTAGCTCTTCAAAACAGTAATATATTGTGTTCCTGCAGTTGGGTTTGCCTCATTTCAAACAGCTCTTTCAGAACTTTCAGTTGTCTTATATTTTTAACAGGCTGGTGGGCATGCTGTAAAACAGCCTATCTGGTACAACACAAGCTAATGAAAAGCTGGAATCCTTTTTATGTTCTCACAGACGCTCCGGTTGTGCTAAACTTGATGACTATCACTGCAGGGTTGGAATCTTTATTACTGCACCAAGTGCAATCTGGTACTTGGAACAAAAAGATAAAAACCATTCGCTGTTCTAAAGTAATCTGTAAAAACAGTTACTTTGCCTCTGCATCACCTTCCATGATTTATTACTTGCAGTGGAAAAGCTTTGAATTTTTGGGGGAGTCTATGAAAGTATAAAGTATTTTAAATTTATTTGATGGCTTAAAAGGATTTCTATTCTTAATCTTGATGATCACTTATGCTATGAATGCTATTGTGTGGCAAAACCTGCTTATTTTATGGTAGTATTCAGTTTCATTTATTACTCCTTTCAAGTCTCAGCCTTGAGTTTTGTAGTAACTGTCCAGCATGTTCACAAACAACACACACATGAAATGAATTCATCAGTCACTGGCATTTATAAAAACCCCACATTTAATTAACTTCAGCCATGGTCTTGCACAGTATAAAATTTTCCTCATCCAGTCCATCATCATAGTGTGCAGGTTTCTTGAAGTTTCAGTAAAGTATCACAGTTTCAGGAAGATAGTCAGCTGTATGATAATTCTCTTTTTATATGTGATATATATGTGTATTTATTTTTTTTAGCATGTGAGTAGAAGAGTCAAGAAATTCCAAGTAGATAACCTGCTTTTCAACCATTATTTCTTTTATGTCACAGTGGAAGATGTAACTTCTAAAAATGTTACCTTTGACAAAATCAATAGTGGAAAAAGTATGCACATACTTAAATTTAAAAAACTTCTCAAGCTTTGGATGATGTCAGCTTTAAATCTCATGGAAGTTCCTTGAAAGGAAGTTATCCAAGAACATAATTCAGAAATTTGAATGTATTTACTCATTATTACTTGAAAAGTTGATGGAGAACGATGATAAACTTGCTGGCTTTGTTGCTTCAAGGCTAAATGCTTGAATTGACTTTGATTTGAACGCAGTCAAAGTTGGAAATACTAGATGCTGGAGTAGAAAATCACAGTAGCACACACACAAAAAAGAAAGTTTGTTTTTGCTGTTTTACACTAGTTTAACCAATCTGTCCCTTCCAGTTTGTAAACCCTATGAGAATGTGGCTCATTGCTTTTATCTGCAGTTAGCATTTCCCTAACAGTTCTCTGTGCGCGGTTACAAGTCTGTTACAAATCAGAGGGTAGGGGTATCAGTGAGCACTTGGGCCTTGTGCAGATTTTTTACATTAGTGTTTTGTTCCCTCATCAACTGTAGTCGTGGAAGATAACGTGTTTTACTCAAAGGTATTCAAGTTGGTGATTGTTTAACTCTGTGCAAGTGAGGCAGGGTGAGTATGTTGTGTATAAAGGCTTCCATTTTTCAGTAATGTTTCTTGGAGGGGAAAAAGGAATAAAGCACATTTTATATCTTTCTTTGTATTAGAAATCTACAGAAAATGTAAATCGTTAGACCATGAACTGTCTAAAACAATGAAATTAAAGTTTGTATTTCGTACCCTTGCTACTTTTGTATAACTGTTGTTTGCACACTACTCTCCTACAGATAGTTTGTTAAACATTTGCAGTTTTAAACCACCAAGATAATTATACACCGATACAAAAAAATCATCCTTTCCGAAAACAGAAAACCTAAACGCCAACAACAACCTCCCCCCTAACTTGTTGTATTACTGCTCCACAGGAAACTGTTGTGCTGAAAGGAAGAATTAACTGGTCTTTCAACTTCAGCCTTTTTATTGTGAGAGGGGAGATCACAGAAGTGTTACCATGGGGAGAACAGCAGCTAAAGGTAAGGCCTGGTAGCTTTAATCCAAGAGGAAAGGAAGTGGGGAACCTGCTAAATTCTCTTTTTGGATCTGATGGGATACAACTTGACAATTGCTATACTGTTAGATTAAGGAAGACAGTTTGTGATATTTACTGAATACAGGTGAGTTCGAACTTCACACTGTTTTAGAATACGTATGCTGAATTTGGCTGCCTTGAGTTCTGCAAGTTCAGTGGAAAGAATTCTGTCCTGTGACAGCCTTGAAACCATTACTGTACTCTGAAATTCAGGAATGTGTCTAGATGTACTGTTAAATAAAACGTAGGGCTTTATTCTGGAGCTGCCTGTAATTTAGCAGGATAACTAAGTAGTACAAAGAATCAAATTTTATCACAATGAATGGTATTAGTAACTGTCTCTTGAAGATAAAATGAACATTTTAAAAGAAATTCATCCACAAGTACACTGTGTACCACAAAAGTGTCATTTCTGCTGTGTCGTGTCTGCAGATGTTAATTGTGAGTTGAGAGCTAAAACAGAGAGTGAGACTTAAGAAGAAGCAAGAGTGTTTGGGCTGGTGAAACAAAAAAATATGAAGAGCAAAAGATCCGCTGTCTGAAACCATGTTGCTGCTGCTTTGAAAGCTTCCAGATTGATAGTCCTCCCTCATAAAAGGCTGATAGCACTTTTGTACTTTCCTTGAGCTTTCCATTTTCAGCCCAAGCTGCTTTATGTGCTTGTGTGTTCCCTTGGTAAATAATTGTCTTTTGCTAGAATAGATTTTCTGTAATGGCAGGAGTCATCCATTTAATTGTTGCATCCAGAGTTTATGGAGGAAGTCTGTCCCCTTCTCTTGTAGGTTTTCTGCATGGCTGTTGTCTAAATATAGTCAAAGAGACTCCCTGTTCCAAGCTGATAAGATAAGAATCCCACTAGGGAAGCACAAAAAGAAGGGAAGGGAAAAATTTCATATTCTCTCTGTCTGGATATCTTCAGCTGTGTGCACTGAGGCTTGGTGAAGGGTGCTCAGTCCCCTTCCTGAGCAATGGTAAGTCTGGGGCTTAGTAAAGTCTTAGTAAACTTCATTTGAGGGTGAGTAACTGTGTGGCTCAGGAAGAGCAAAATTTTTTGTCACTCAGAGGTATTTCACATGCATCAGGAAAAGACAAGGGGTTTGTTTGAGAAAAGTGGTGTCCTGCCACATTTTGAACACCCAGAAGAGTTGAAGACTTCAAGGTGGTTAAGGAATAGCTGCTGAAGTCTCGAAAGCATGACTGTGAACTTCATTTTCCCCACATTGGACAATAAGCAACTAACAAGTCTCAGAAGACAGCACATATTTGCCTTCCCTTGTAGCACACCATTCCAGGATGAAAACTGTTACTGCTAGAAGAGGTGTTGCTTGCCATCACTTAGACAAAACAATCATCTAGTTTGCTGAAAGGTTAACTCTTCTAGAAAGAAGTTGCAGAGTTTTAAAGCATCTCAGGCAAGAAACTGGAGTGCAGTATGGAAGCTTATAAGAGGAAATACACATTGGTCACCAGGATTATCTTTGCCCAGAGCTTTACCACTACGTTCTCTGATTATTTTTTTTGTTTGGTATTCACGAGTCAGTCAGGATACCTTTGTCTTTGTTTTTTCTCTCTCTCTAATTTCTTAAGTGATAGATGTGGTTGCTCTTGCCTGTCTTCTGTTGAGTAATCTTATCAGCAGAATTCTGTGGTTACAGATAGGGTGGGAGTAATGTAAACACACAGAGTTTTGAATCAGTAAGCAGAACTATGTTAAATAATCTTACTCTGATCTTGGCTTGTATCTAAACCTTTAGCTTAAGAAGTGCACTCTGGAAAGGAAATAGGTGGTGAACAATAGAATATGGTGCTTTTAGAATTTTAGTATATGCTGTACTATAATCTTGCTACCTAGAAGAAAGAAATCTTTCATGGGATATTTAGCCTGTACATGATATAGGCTAAATATTTATAGATACGTAGCAAATATATAACTGCTATGTACTTATATGTATTACTTTATTTTCAAAACTTTTTTTGAAGTTGGTATCTTGTTCTTTTTTGTATTTTTAGAGAGCTGAGTAGCATTTGATTAAGCAGCATTTCATTCTAACTCGTTTTGCCAAATGATCTATAACATACTGTGTTTTACATCGAAAAATAAGCTGAAATTTGTCCCTTTAAACATGGACAGAGGAAGATAGATGATGAATTAAGGCAACCTAATTTTTTTTGTTACCATGAGCTTCAAGACTCTAGAACTAGTAAGTCTCTTCTGTCTCCAACATATAAATATAAAGAGTTCCTATTTTCAAGTCAATTTTTCAGGTTTCAAGGAATTAGCCATTGAATGTGGCTAGGAGCTGAATGTGGAAGGAGATGAAGAGAAAATACTCTTGGTACCTGTACAATTATTTACAGGTACATCTTATGTCTTCCATTACCTCATTTATTGAGGTTTGACCTCAAAACTTGACCAAGGTAAGGATCATGTGCAGAGAGAGTCATCTTGTTCAGCCCAGTGATTTGAGTAATAGACCTCTGTCTTAATTTTTTCTGTGATCTTTGAAAGCAAAATTTATTAAAATTTAGACTGTCAAAATTTCAAATGCAGATTGTCATGCATTAAAAAACCTCATGTTTTTTTACTTTACTTTACATTACTTTACTTTCTTAAAGTTTTTTTTAAAATAAACCATAATTTTTCATTCACCCTAACTGCCCACATTGGAAAAAGCACACCTGAACAAGGCTAGGAAGTATAGACTGTGAAGTAGTGACTGTGAAATACAGGCTGGGGGAGGGTTTTCTGGGATGGTAATAGATACAGGGTGTCTCAGCTAGAAGCAGGTTGGTACTTCTTTTTAGTAGCTTTCCATCTGCTCAGACAAAACACTCCAGCTTTTTAATGGTGTCCCCAGCTTCCCATTGAAGAAAGTTGGAATGCATAAAAGCAAGGGGACTCTTTGAAAGCAATCTTGGTTTTATTCAGACTTATTTTTGGATGCTTCTGCATGTGCTGGGTGAGATTTATTTGTGCATTTTAAAGAGCAGATTTCCGGCCAGCAAAAACAAGTGATAGTGACAGTGCTTTGTGTTTACTGTGAATGAAAATGCCTCCACCTCAAATGAAATGGTTGTTTAAAATGCTGTTGAGAAATCCACTTCTCATTAATATAATAATCTCTTCTTTTCCTGTAGTTTTCTAATTTCTGATAAGAAAAATATGTTGCCAAGAGTGTTACATTTCAACTTCCATATTTGCTGTGATATTTTTGAAATAGGCACTAAAGCTAACTGGTACAGGGAATAAATAATTCATGTAGTGATTGTCAGCAAGAGCACATGTGGTGTCCAGGCTGCAGTTTTTCACATTCTTTCACCTGTTCTTGATGTCTCTCATCATGAAAGGCTGTCATCTTATTTTTAATCTGGCACTGTTGGGTAGATATTCTTTCATGAGTCTGTCCTTTCAAGCTTTGGGTGTTTGCAGGAAGCAGTTATTAGTTTTCTTTTTCAATGGAGTTCCACATAAGAGACTTATTGATTTCCTTTTTGGAATAGTCAGATTGGGAAGTTACTTGTTCTGAAAACTGACAGCCTGATGTCTGTGATATTTGGGAAAACCTGACTGAGCTTTATAGAGCATGGCAAAAGGTTCTGCTGTTGATTGCTACCCCCCAGTGGAAAATTAGCTGCATTCAGCTAAATCCTAAAGAGACTGGATGAAATACATTTTGACCTGTAGGATGGAGAAGGTGAATTTTAGCCTTACGTCTTGTAAGTGTTACTGAACTAGTTTTAACACTATCTCTTCTGAGATTCCCACAGGTAGTCATGAGGTGTCCACTTGCATAGGTTAAAGCCCTACTGCTGAGGAGGTGCTGGGGTTAGAGCTCCGTGGGCGCTGTCCCAAATAATTTCAGCAGTTCCATCTGAAGTTGACCTTTATAAGTATTTTTTTTTCAGGAACCTATATAATAGAAAATGTTCCAAAGCAAACTTTTTCCAAAAAGAAGAATATGTAAGTCAAGAAAGAAGATTAAGTAAAGGAGTAAAGATCACATCTTGTTTCCTTTTCAAAGGATTTGCAGTTCTGCCCATGTCTGCTTTAGGAGAAAAAGGTGGTATTTTTGCAGTGTATTTTGAGCAGTTATGTAGCTGTACAGTGATTTTCTAGGACATGGAGTCTGGGTGATTCTTGGAAGGTGTCTCTGTCCTGAGTACACTAAGAGGCTTTAATTACCCTGGCTCACCTGGGGCCTCCACCTGCCCTGCCCAGGACCCCATGTCAGCCCCTGCCCCAGTGATGCTGCAGCAGGGCCAGTCTCCAGATCCCCACAGCCCAGGCCCCGTGTCCCACCCCAGCCCCAGCCTGTCTCCTGGGATGGTGCCCAGTGCTGGGGCTGGCCCCAGTGCCATCCCCACGGTAGCTGCTGGACAGAGTGATGGGATGGCTGTGGCTGGTGAGGCCCTGGCTGGCCATCCCTGAGGGCACCTTGCCATTGCTGTGCTCTGGCCAAAGGAGCATCACATCTTACCAAGCACAGAGCCACATGGATGGCTAATCCTCTCCTCACTGAGTGGTAGGGGAAGATTTTGGGACTGATGACAGAAGATTGTCATGACTCAGCTCTTGCATTACATGGCAATTCCTTGATAATGAAAGATGTGAGATGCAAGTGCTGAACACCACACGTTGTTTGTCAGTACTCTGTTTCAAGAAATGCTTTACATACAGAGAACAGAAAAGAAACACTGTTAGGGCTTAGTCTTTGCTGCAGAACAACTCATATTTGAAGTGTTTCTGTCACCAGATGCTTCACATTCTAGGTCAGGAGTGTTTTTATTTCGAGAGCAAGCCAATCAGTAGCCAAAGACTTAAAAGCGAGTGAATACAGCTACTATGATTAGCTACTAATAATCAGTTACTAATGGAATCTTGCAGTAAAAGTGAGCCTTCCCTTCACCTGTAAAAGTTCAGGCTAACTGGAATAACCCAAGGCTAGGCACAAGCTTAACTAGAGGAGTGACCCCATTCCCAGTACTGAGGCATTTTCAGACCAAGGGAGTTAATCTCCTGTGCAGATCTCGGTAAAAACAAAAAAGCTTTTTAAATTTAAAAATGTACTTGCATTTTTGTAGTCAGGTCAGTGTCGTATTTGAATTGCACTTGAGTCCATGAGTGTCAAAAGCAGGTCACCAAACAAGAATTTTAAAAGGAATGAGTGAAACTGTCTCTCTGTCTTCCCCATTATAGCTGCCCAGTTCTTCCGTGTCTCTCATACATGCTGAAATCCATCAAAAATGAAATATGGCAGACCCCTTTCTGAGTGTGTGCCAAGATTAATGATAGGGAAGGTGGATTCTCCTGAATGATTCTTATAACTGACGTGTGCACTGAGATAGCTGCTTTGAGTATTTGAGAATTTTATATTGAGAATATTGAGTATTCAAGAATCTAAATATAGAATGAAATCTTTAACTCAGAAATACAGTTTTAGGGTGAGTTTGGTTTTTTCCTTGTTTCTCAGTTCACAGTGATCTAGACCAGATGTATAAAGATATCCAGTGATCTTTAGGATCTCAAATTGTGTGTAGGTTGAGTAGAACTGTTAAAAATAGGACAGGATTGCTGTCTGTGGAGCTGATACTATGTGTTCTGAAACTAGATTTTTTCTGATAATTGATATAAAGTAGTCAAAAGCTCTGCTTTTTCATGCTGTACTTTTCAATATACTTTGAAGGGAAAATAGTCCGGTGATTAAATTTAGAGTATAGATACCTACTTGATTATGCACTGAAATGAATAAAATATAGCAAGATATTCTGTATTGTTTGAAAGCATTCTGTGTTATGCTGGACATCATTACAATGTGAATATTACATTTATTATGTAATGGAATCTTGTCTTTTAGATTCAAAGAATATTAAAAAAGAGAAAGATGGAAAGAATCAGCAGGCAAACAACCCGTCTTTAAAAAGTGGTAGGTATTGCAGCTGCCAGGTTATTAGTTAAGGTACTCTAAAAGAAAAAATGTGTGTATGGATTGTACTATTTTCTGAGCTTTTTTTGTCGTGTTGGAATCTCTTGGGTTGTTACTGGTGGGCAGTTAAAAACACACCTTTGCTTTTGTCTGTTAGGAAAGTATGTTTCGGTATAGAAAGTGATGGTTGAAACTGCTTGAGTTGAACCTGCTAGTATTACTAGCCAAGATAAGTACTCTTTGTATGTATAATCAAAGATGCTGTGCAAAGATTATTATTTTTAGACTGTTACTGATGTCTGTTCTTCTCATCATGTACTTCTCAGATTCATGCCTTTTCTGCTGCAATGATCTTCTATTTCCTTAATGTATTTCCTTGTGAAAAGAAGGTTTTTCAGTGTAATAGTCTTGAGTTTATAGGATTGCTAACTGGATTCAATTGCCTGTGATTCTAATTTTACTTTAAATAATTGATTTGAAAACAGAATTTATGTTTTTTTAGTAAACTGAGGAAAGTGCACACTTGCCAGAAATGATCCAGATTCTTAGCTAACTTAGCCTCTACTATCCTCTGCAGTTGCCATAAGGCAGTGTGTACGTGGGATTGCTGTCAAGGTAGCTTCTGTGGGCTGCAGTGAGACAACAGCAACATCCTTAGATACCCTTTGCATGTTCATGTTGTTTGCTTGAATTTGGGACAGTAAGAAATGTCATGAGTAGTATTGACTAAAGTACAAAATCTCTTCAGGAGTTCTTGAGAAAATGACACTGAATTATTTAAATTCTCACTCTTCTCACTTTTCTGTGCCCTCTAACTCCTGATAAATGGTCTGGTTCTTCTTAGGTGCTAGTGGAGACAAGTAGCATAGTTACTGATCAAACATGCTGGGATACCGACACAGTAGCTGGGTAGTTGAGGTAATGACTTTGCATAAAAGATACAATACCAGCCATAGTACAGCCTTCTGCTGTTCTATTTGCCAGAGCTAATTTTTTCATTTATTTGGATTCCGGCAATCACAGAATGGGTAAGGTTGGAAGGAACCACTGGAGGTCATTTTAGTCCAAGCTCCTGTTCAAGCAGGATCCCCTAGAGCACATAACTCAGGATTGTGTCCAGAAAACTTAAAAATATCTCCAGAGGAGGAGACTCCACAACCTCTGCGGGCAACCTGTCATCTTTGATATTTGTCCCTGTTACTTTGAGCCAGAAAAGGAAGTGTATTTGTCTCTTTTTCCCTCTTCTGCAGTGTAAAAGGAGCTCCAGTCAAAGTGGACTCAGTGTGTCTGTTTTAAATAATGTTGTCTGACATGACAGACGGAGTGCTGTGAGACACCCCCCTACCAGCAAAGTGCTTTTCATGTGTGGATAAGATAACCATATTTCATGAGTCACTGGAAAATGTCCCTGCCTCCTCCTGCAGTTGAGAGTAAGGTGTTGAAAAAGCTTTGTGGAGAAGCAGTGCTAAGTAGGCAAGCCTTATTCTGTCATCTGTGTTCTTCCACTTGGTCTGTGCTGTTAACCTAGTGTCTGGGCACTGAACTACCTCATGAAATCATGACATGAGAGGAGTTCCATGCAAGATCTCTGGTTTTCTACAGATGAGATAATTTTTATCCTGTGCTGTTGCTTGTTGGTGGCAAAGGAGCAGAAGAAGCCTCTTGATGCTAGATGAAGGAAGATGCCATACAATGCTTTGGGCTAGCAACTAGGAAGTCTCCACAGTTTCCAAGGGAATGTGTGAAAGGAAAAGTTGGAGAGGAGATACAGAGGTGTGAGAAGAATAGGTTAAAAAATAGACTACAGTGAGTAGAGAAAGATGTGAGGAGGAGAAAACTTCTAATTAAAGGATCTCAACATATAGAAAGAGGTACAAGGTATAAAGCAGAGTATGAAATACCTTAAACAACAATTTGCAAGAGTGTGTGAACAAAAATTGAAAGGAAATCTCATATTTGAAGGAGAGAGGTTGTGGGATGAAGACTAGAAAAGATCCATCTCCATGTCCAAAGTCGCAGATGGGTGCCAAGGGAACCTAGGGGTGATCTGAGAAGACACGACATGCTCCATCACACAGGCTACAGTGATACAGTATTGTATTAAGCCAGATAAACCAGGACCTTAAATTCTACCAGTCTACAAATGCCAATTCATACTTTAAATCTTCAGTTAACATATTGTAAAACTTTTGACTTACACTAAACAGGAGAATTACATATGGGGAAAGAAGATGGGGGAGCACTTCAACAAACTGGGCATTCACTTAGTCTTGGCAGCAGATATGACACCTCCAGGGGTGCTGAGGCAGGGGATTGATGACACTAGGAGGCTTCTTGCTCCTTTCAGAGAACTTGTAGTGATTGAGGAGGTTTCATGGTGACTGGAAAAGGTCAAATAGTGTGCACTGTCAAGAAGGACAAGACAGGAACACTTGGGGAATTACAGGCTGGCCTGCCTGATCTAAGTCTTCAGGAAGACTATGGAGAAAATCTTTCCAGAAACCATTTCCAAGCAAATAGAGGACAAAGATGAGGTTAGGAACAGTGGAGGTGGATTTGCTAAGTGTGAACCGTGCATGACTGATTGCTTTTTATTGAGAGTTCTTCTGTAAAGAGGGGAGAGCAGTGGGTTTTGTTCCTGTCTGCTTTAGCAAGGCTTTCTGTACAGTTTCTGTAGTGTCCTTTCAGCCAAACTGGTGAGGTGCAGTTTGGATAGGTGGATCAAAAATTAACTGGATTGTCAGGCAATGCAAGGTCCACCTGGCAGATGGTAGCTAGTGGCATTTCTTAGAGGTCAGTACTAGGGCTGATGCTGTTTTATGCCTTATTGTCAGATGGGGACGATTGGACAGACCACACTGCCAAACCAGTTTGTGGGCAACATCTGATGGGGAGGAGTAGCCGCTGGGCTGGAAGGCAGGACTGCCTTTCAGATGGACTTGCCGGTGCTGGGGAAATGGAATGGCAGGACCCCGGTGAGACCCAGTGGTGAATGGGGAATCCCTCCCGGCCCCGGGCAGCCCGGAGCCCTGCGGCAGCCCGGGCGGGAAGGTGGCTGCCTGGAAAGGAGCTCAGCAGGAAAGGGCCTGGAGCCCGGCCGGCAGCAGCTGAGTGCGGACCAGCAGCGGGCTCTTGTGGCAGGAGACGACAACTGCACGGGGATCCTGTGGGCAGAGCTGCGGGCAGCAGGCCGGAGGGAGGGTTCGCTCTTGGGGGAATTTGGGAGACCGTATCTGGAGAGCTGTGCTCAGCTTCGAGCTGCGCGGTACAGGGAAGGCACTGCTGTGCTGGAGCAGGCTGGCTGGAAGTCCAGCAAAGAAATGAAGGAACCGGAATGCAAGATGTAAGCAGAAAATCTGGTACTGAAACCAGAAGAAATGTTTCTTTGTCAGCCAGAAGAAGAGAAAGCTTATGGGAGATGGTCATGCTGTCTTCAATTACCTGACAGGCGGATGAAAAGGGGACAGAGCCAGACTCCTCTCAGAGCCGCAGTGGAAGGAGAAGCGACAAATACTGGCTGGAGCACAAGAAATTCTGCCTTGATGGGAAAATCTTCACAATGAGTCTGATGGAACCCTGGAGGAGCAGGAGGCTGAACTAGAGACCTCCTGGGGTCCCTTTTAGCTTGAGTTGCTTTGGGATTGGCAGGTTTGACAAGAAGTGATAGGATATTGATACAGCATTGCAGAGAGCATCAAGGGTCATTGACCCATGGGTCAGTGCCAGTAATGCAAGCAACTGTGACATAAAATCAGTCCCTCCATTTTTAAATTAGTGAGGCTTTTTTGCCATTGCTGCTTGTTTTGAATCACTGTTTAAGAGCCTCATTCCTGTGCTGTTTATAAACTAGTGTTTTTTTCATTTACAAAAGGCTCTAGTTACCTTCTGGTGTGGGTTTTGCTTTGTTCCCTCCCATTTCCAGTATATGCTGGTTTGTTCTTCAGCATAAAATTTTCTTTTTCTGTCTAATTTTCACTTTCCTGGTGGGTTATAAAGTTGTGCTTGTTGCATAACGGTCTTTTCTTAAGCTGTTTAATTCAGCCTGCATATTTGAGTGTGAAGAGAAATGCGCATTAAATTATTTAGTGTGAGCTAATTTTCTTAAGGATTTCTCATTGTGAGAAGCTGCATATTTTCAGGGTCTTTAGAATTAGAAATATGTATAATACAGTTGCTTCTTTACCTGTGGACACTGAGAATACAGAGAAGCTTTCCTGTAGATATATTTTTAATGTGATTATCTTTCTAGAGATGCATCTTACATGTTGCACACATATGTGTCTCCTATTTCTATGACTGCAGTAATTAAATGATAATTAGCACCATCTCTGAGAGCTTGGCTCTAATTTAATACAGTGTATCTTCACAGGTGGAGAGCTTCTAATTTCAACTCCAGGACATTTCAGCTTGATGCAAGAGCTTTTGATAGCCAGGATTTAAAGCAAAGAGCTAGGCAATGTTGTTTTCATCTTGGCTTTTATCTGCAGCTGGCTGCTTGTGTTACCTTATGTGTCTTTCTAGTAAATGTTCTCTTGAAAAAACAGAACTGTTTCTTTCCCTCTGTATTTTTGGTCATACCACCAAATTTACTGTCCTGTTATTATAATTAAGATAATTTGGGAAATTACTATGTTACTATATAATTATTTTGGAGGAGATGAATGAGGGTTTCTCCTGGTAAATGCAATGTCACTGAAGTATCTATATTTGTACAGTCCTTAACACAATGAGGCTGTGATGCATGACTTCAGCTTTTACATTATGTTAGATCTGAGACAGCTGGAACACAACTAGTGTTTTCTTTCAGCTAGGTACTTTACTAAGGTAAACTGATTAAAAAAGCAATTTTTTTTTTTGTAAATCAGAAGGCAACCTGAAGTGGCAACTTTATTATTAGACTCTAAGAGGAATTTTTGTTAGATAAAACCTAGCTATCAGTTCATAATATTTAATTTTTTCACCCTCCTTGGACTATTAATGAAAAGAGCAACAAATCTGGAGGCTGCTTTCTGCAGAAAGCTCTGAAGAGCCTTTTCTGCCTTCCTGAAATACAAATATCTAATATATGCTTAAGTTAATGTGTCCTGCCTTTTGTAAGTAATACAGAAATCAGTGTTACTATATAAATGTGTGCATAAAATTTTCATTTCAGAATAGGCAGAATTCCAAAATGTTGTGTAGAAGTGTCTTTTTTACCAGCCTACAAATACTCCAGACCACCAAATTAACAGCTTTTGAATTTTTACTGACTTGTTGCTGATTTCTCACGTAGCTAACAAGCACATGGCTTCTGCACTACCAAGGCCAAATGACTCGTACCCTTTGCCAAACCCCAGGATCTCAGCAGGCCAAGGAGATGGTTCCCTTTTGCTCGAGGCACTTGATATTGTCAGCTGAATGCGGGCAGGCTCTGGGTTTGAGCTGCCACACATCCTTCAGAGAAGCTGTGTGCGAGTGCTGGAAAATGCTGCCATGTTCTGATTGTTTCTTTGCTTCTCCTCTCTCCGGAAAACTGCAGAGATGTGTTTAAGTGTCTGCGCCTGGTGGTGTTTTTGGAAGAATTACTGACACACCCGGAGCGAGCTCTCCATCATCCCCAAGGATTTTGCTGTAGGCCGTCTGAGTGGCTGTTGCTGAGCCGCTGGGTGGCATCACTGCATCATTTTGGGTTCATCAGTGCTTTCTTCTTCAGGAACATCAGAAAGATGCCAGCTGCCCAAACAAGAAAAATAAGCAAAAGAGCTCACTTAGATAATTTAGTAACAAAAATATTAGCTGTGCCATTGTAGCTTTTCTTTTACACTTTATATTAAAATAATTAAAATGCTTGCTTATATCTTTGGTGTTGGTATTTCATATTTTTCTGTTCATGCAAAACTGGTAACACTAATGAAATCAAATGCAGAATCCACTTGCCCATACATATAAACAATGCCACTATTAACACTGGAAAAAATGCTATGATCTTGTTACTTAACACTGCCATAATACTTACCTATATATGCCATATTACTTGATACTCTACAAAAATAAACCTATATGTGACTTCAGGTAAAAAGAGACAAAGTTGCAGTTGGAAGGCTATGTTAATCATTTTGCTTTCTAGTGGACTGAGGATAGTAGTCATAACATATATTTCAACAGAATCCAGGTGTCTGTGTTTTTCAGTGTATATCTCCTCAGTACTCATGAGGTTATCGTATCAACCCTGCTGTTAGGGGAACTAAGATATGGCAAGGCTAATGTGATTTATATAGGGACGCTTGGGAGATCCTTATGCAGAGAATTGAATCTAGATATTCTGACTTGGATCATTTTGCATGGGGACCACAAAAAAATTGAAGGTTTATATTATTTTTGCCTATTATGTGTTCACCCCTGTAAATTAACAGTACTCTTGAAGCTCCTTCAAGGTCTATATGTATTTCAAAGGTGGAGTTTCCATTTGAGAATAATTCTGTTCTTGAAAAAAATGTATTCTACAAGATAGTTGGGTTTTCCTTTCTTTCCTCAACTCCCCATTTAATTTAAGTTCCCTTTTAAAAAACTGTGTATATGGTCTTTTTTTATCTTGTGTCTTCCAGAACAGTTTAATTGGGATGATTATCTGAAAGAGACTGAATCAGTAGCTGCCCCTCTGCATTGTTTCAGACAGGTATGACAGATACTATTTTGCAAACGTGTGTGTATGTATGCCTGTTACAGGGTGATCCTAGAAAAACTTCTACGTTTGGACTGCTTGCAGACTTCCTACTTGACTTCTTTTGATCTGTAGTTATCAGTAGCTTACAGTTTTGGCAGTTGCTAGCTACGGAAGTTTTTTCATTCTTGGTTTCTGCCTCGAGCCAAATTTTGAGGGTTTCATTAAAATTGTATCTTTGAACTCCATTTGCCTCTAAAAAAAAAAAAAAAGACTAGTTAATGAAAACAGCCTTGTCAGAGTTCAAAATGTTTTCTACTTTTTTCAATAATCTTAGTGGTACCATGGTTTTAGTGAGAATTAAGCATTTGGATGTTTGTCAGAGTCATTCCTCTGCCCCATTTTTGAAAGATTTCTTTCAGTTCTGTCTAGCTGTAAGATGTGTCTGTAGTAGAGTTTAGTCACCACTTTTTTCCTGGATCCCTAATATGTTTAATTTTATCTCTTTTCTGAACAGAGTGCTTTCTACTTAGGAGTAAAAGATACTGAAGTTAAAAAAAATCAAGGGGAGTATATGGGAATACAGAGGAATTACTGGATTTATAATGGAGGGTGTTTAATGTAGTATTTTATATTACACTGTACCTTACAAGTTTGATCCCCCCCCACCTGATGGTCTGGTATGTATTTGCAGATGAAGTTTAAATCTACCATCTTGTGTGTGCTAATGACCTCCAGTTACTCAGCCCTCTGGAGACTGAGTCGATCTCTTTCAGCATCTTTCTCTCTGTTTTCCCAAGCTGAGGTGTATCTTGTCTCTGTAAAGTTAAATAGGATTCATTTTGTTCTGTATGCCCTCACTGTGTTAGGAAGATAGTTGCTAAGGAATTAGATTGTTCAGGTTCATAGAAGTGTAATAGGTGTGACAAGCAGTGCATGTCTAGTTTAGTGGCTTGGGCATGTTCAGAAATTGTTTTCTAAGGTCTGTTGGTGGTCTGATTGTACTGGAAATGATACTGGCCTCCAGTGGGGGCCAAATAAAAAGCAGCACGAATTGAATAGTCTGAGAAGGAGAGGAACCATCACTCAGTGAGTCTGAAGCAGTTGCAGGAATGGAGAATAAGGAGAGAGCAGCGCAGGTGGTAGCATTTCCTCATGCTAGATCTTGAATCTCAGCTTGCTCTTTGCAGATGAGGATAAAGGGCAAAGAGCCCCTCACATACTGCTTTCAGTGAGAAGTGGCTAAAACCACTGGTGTCCATGGCTCTGAGTGGAGCCCCAGAAATTAATTTTACAGTGTGTGTTTTTCACAAGGCAGACACCTCAAACTCCTCCTGGGTAGAGGCAGAGGGTAGTAGGATGTCCCTGGGTTCTGAGGTTAATGCCAGGCAGCAGCATATCCCTGGATCCTTCTGAGTTAATGCCATACTCACAGACCATAAACCACCATGACCAGAGTATATGCTCCCAAGGAATGTAACTACTGCAGAAGGCTGCTCAAAAGCCTTTCCATGTGCCTTTCTTGCGTCTTCCTCTTCCCTGGTAATGCTCAATAAATCCAAACTGAGCAACGAGATAATAACTTGAATAGAGATGCTTAGGTGACATACATTGACTGAGATAAATCCAAGTGACCTGGATTGCTTAAGGAATGTGTGAGTTGGAAAGAAGAGCTTTAATTTATGTGCATAGCAAATTTAAAAAATCTACATATGCAGATCTTCCGTTTTTCTAAGAGTCAACCTTTAAGTAGAAAATGATATGGAATGGTGATTCGTGTAGAGCTAGATCCTCTCACTACATAATGTTTGCAGATTTTAGAACCTAAAGTGCTTCTGCTTTGTGTAGGACTCATTTGACTTTTATTGGGTTACACATGAATTGTATGTGTCACTACTACTTTGTATAATGCAAAGAAATACACTGTTGTGGCCAGCCAGAAAATAAAGAGCAGAGAGAAACTTAATTTGACAGTTATACCCAGAACTGGTGACCTGTGGGAATTTTAAAAGTTTAAATTTTGTAGTAATTAAAAATTACCTGGGAAACAATAAATTAAAGCCTCTACCATAAATTAAGAGACAGACACAGACAGCTAATGGAAATTGATTAAAGTATTTATCTTAATTTAGAAGGTATTTTATCTGTTGCTTTAAGTTGTTTTCAATAACTACTTAAAATTTCAGTGCACTTCATATTCCTTTTTCTTGCCCTAAAACTTTTTTCCAAGCAGTTGAAAATTCAGAATGTGAAAGCTCAGTCCCTTGTGGTTTCAGCAGAACTTAAAGCAAGGCTATTACTGAGTAAGGTTTTATTATTTTATTTAAAGAGGAGTTACCTTTTTAGTAGAATGCCTTGAGTTGTTGGTATTTAAACAAGCTCACCTTTTCCACAAACAAAGAAACAAACTCCCCAATTTTTCAATTTCTGTTGCTTTCCCTGGTCATAGAAAATAACAGCCTGACAAGCAATATCCTGAAATTGAATTGCCCTTTAAATTTAATATGCTCAGGCTCCCCTTTCAGCCAGCCCTCTGTCTGAGTGCTGCATTGGCAGATGCTCACTGAGTTTTGCTCGCCGCTTTGGCTTTTGGGCTCGGGCTCCTCCAGGGCTCCTGCTGTTGATCTAGGATGTGTTGTAAATAGTGAACCTGCAAAACACAGCAAGTAAGAGCAAGATTTTATTTTAGACATATAAATGTGGTGGAGAAAAAATATCACTAACACTTGTTGCAGGAGCAGATTTCTTCAGTCTTTTTCTGTGTCCACAGACAGGTAAGTGCACCTTGTCTGCCTGCTGTGGGATCTCCACCTGACCTGGTCAGGCAGGTACAAGGGGACATAGGAGTCCTGTGAGTGTGAATGCCCATGGTTTTGGGTATTCTAACCTGCCTCCTGTATTAGAAGTCAGACCGTGTTAGTCTGGATGGGGTAGCAACTGGGTTTAAATGTCATGGGGAAGGCTGCTTACAGTTCTGGGTGTCTGTATTCGAAAACAACTTTGTACTGAAGAGTTGCAGAAGAGAGTTTCCAGGGTGATAGGAGAATAGTCATCGTCTCCTAAGAAAAATTTCAGTGCTTAACTTATGTACATTGTTGAAAGTGTACTGAGAAAGGGTCAGTTGTAGGTTTTGGTTTTATTTGCCAAAGTGCAAAAATAAATTAAATGATACTATTGGCCAAAAATTCCATTAATAAAATTTAGGCTAGAAATGAGGAGACAACTAAAGAGAATAGTGAGAAACATTCCATTTCAGTTAGTGTTAATACAAAGTTTTGAACATCATTAGGTGAAGTCATTGCCTGCAATACCACAGAAGGCAAGTAATCAGGCTGCAGTCCAGTCAATCTCTGCCTGTAGTGTGTTGATACATGGGTAAAAAATACTCTTTTGTTCATCTTTAGCATGTGACAAAAAGTTCTGCTCAAAGACCAAATTGCATTTGTCACATTTCTTTTCCATGTGCTAATTAAATTGGCATTTCATTGTATGTCTGTGATTATATTCAGTTCTCTACAAATAAGCACAAGCTACAGTTTTGTCTTAGCAGAGAAATTTTATATGACTTTAGGACTGTTTTCTTTCTTTAAAATGTTAACACTAACTCCTTCTTCTGTCTTCTTTCTTTGTAATATAAGCTTATTTTTGAAACTCTTACTTGAGCTTTTGTAGAGCTTAGGGCAGTAGGGTCCAAATTTTGTTTAAATTTCCAAAATATTATTACAATGAGGATAACTATTTCTTTTCAATTGAAAGCTAATAAACCTTGTGGTTGGGATTTTTTTTTTGGATGTGTGTGTTGGTTTGTGTTTTGGTTTTTTTGAGTTGAATGTCATGTTTCCTAATATCCTTGTATTCCATTCACTTCACTGCTCCCCATCTTTATGGTCATATCTTCATAAAAATTACCTTGTTACCCTTCTTAGCATCCTTATATTTTTAGAAATCAATCATGCTTACGCAGTTGGTAGGTTGTCTATCTGCCTTTTCTGACTTGCTGCTAAACAGTCAAAGTTTAAAAGCTTCTTTGTATTTATCATTTTTATGATATGTTTGGGTGGAATAAAGCTGTATATTGAACTGTCTGGTAAAGTTAGCAATATTAACAATAAGAAAAAGTCCCTTACCTTTTATGTAGTCTAGAATTCCGCCTACGAATGATTTCAAAGTTGGTATGAAGCTGGAAGCCCACGATCCTCGCAATGTTACCTCAGTTTGTATAGCTACAGTAATTGGAATCACTGGTGCCAGGCTAAGGTTGCGGCTGGATGGAAGTGACAACAAAAATGATTTCTGGAGGCTTGTGGATTCCTCGGACATACAGCCCATCGGGACCTGTGAAAAGAAAGGGGGCATGCTCCAGCCCCCACTTGGTAAGTAGCAAAGCTTCTGAACAAATGTGTGTGGAATGTTGCTTTCAGGAAGTCAAATTTACCTTTTTGTCTTGGCAACTTCAATGGTATTAACAGTTCACCAAACCATTATTTAATTGAAAAAGAGGTAAGTAAACTAGTTCTGGCTAAGTGAATTGTGGCTTTTTCTTATTTTTTCATTCTTCTGACAGAAGAGTGAGCAGGTTTTTTTGTTGTTTTTTTTAATAGGCCCTTAACATTAAATGTGCCCATTCTTTAAATGTTCCCTCACACAGAGCCTGCCTTATGAGTGCGTATACAGTGTTTTGTTGCATGATGCCATGCATGCTCCCGTTGGGAGCCCTTGGAAAGAGCTGGGGAAACCCAACTTGCCCCTTTGCTCTTCATCAGTGCATCTGAGCAGCTCACAAGAGGGCACTGGCTGCTACAGGCCTGGGGAGCCTCAGCAGGGTTGCTGGAGGCATGCCCCTGCAGAACAGTCAGGATGTTTCCTTGGGCACTGAGCAAATTGGTTGTGTTCTGGGGCAGGCAGCGTGCGGTGGGTTAGTGCAGAATTGCAGCATTCTGCTCTGAATTTTTACTCTGAGGTAGTAAAAAGCAGCATTCCAGAGCTCTAGCACACTGCAGGCTTAGACTGCATGACATTCTCATTGCCTCAAACCAACATATGTTCATGAATGTCAGATCAGTTTGTCGTGGTTGGTTTGTGAGCATGGCGAATGCTTGTGAACACGGTATAGCTTTCTTAGGCTTAGAAATACCATGCAGAACTTCTTTTGCCTTCCATGAGCAATATGAGTGACAACATTGTGTCTCCCAAAACTGAGAAATAGTGCTTGGGTTTAGTCTTATTGAGGAACTTAATAAAGAGGGAATTCTACAAAGCAATTCCTTGTTACCTCCTGAATGGTCGGAGGTAGTAAAATGTGACATCGCCTTTCTTTGCTGTGATTAACCTGTATATTTAGATCTGCATTCTTGTACCATATTTGTCAATAGCTTGAACTTCTACACATGGAAATATTTAAAGATTTCACAATGATCTGCAAATAGTTTTGCTTTTAAAAAAGAGGAGAAATAATGACCAAAATTCACATGAACACTCTTTCCCCTGTTATCTTGTGATCTTCTGTAATTTTTATAAGATGGGAGAAATAATGCTCTTAATATAAAAAATTAACTGTGCACAGAAATTGGTTGCTACAGCTTTTCCATCTTATGGTTATGAACCTCTTTCTGGTTTGGTTTCATCGGTAATTCTCAGAGAATTCTCAGTGGAGGTTTAGTGAGGATAGGTATGCTTTTCTCTTAGTAGCCTCTCAAAAAACTTGTCATCGTGCTTTGAAATCACCTTTCAGTTTTTCTGTTTGAAAGATGAAGTGAAAAGTATCATTTTACTACAGTATGAGTCTTGATTTGCTTGTAGAGAGACAGACACAGGAACAGTTGACATAACCATTAAGACACTTCACATAGGTTATAAGAGTAGATTTTTGTGCTGTTGTGCTCCTTCAGAAACACAAGAAAAGCAGTGCAACCAGGATGCCAGTCTAGAAAAATGTTGCTTACGATAGATACAGTTTGAGCCCAGAAGCTTTTTTCCCCTCTTTCCTTTGGATATATAGAGGTTTTGAATGAAAGCACTGGGAATTCCTGACATCATGGGAAAAGTTTTTTTTTTCCTTTCTTTCCAAGAAATGTCTCAGTTTAACCTCTCTGAAGTTCTTGATATAACCTTGTAGAATGAATGAAGTCATACCAGTATAAAAAATGGAAGAGTATACCAGCTCCTTCAGCTGCACACATGTACAGTGTTAAAAATATGGCTTCAGGAGCACGACACTTTTAAAATGTGTCTCTAAACCAGAGTGATGAATGAAAGAACTCCGGTTGTGTGTGGTGGGGGCTTTTGGTTCGTTAAGAGGAGAACTTTCCATGGCCATCAGTAGAAAGGTTGATGCCTTCTCCTCGGATACTGTTTCTTACTCTTATTTGGTCAGGCTGCCTGCAGTGCAGCACCTAAGAAGCAGCTGTTTCTGTGCACCTGGGCACGTACATTTACCTGCCCTCTGAACAATTGCTGGTTATTCAGAAGAGAATGTGAGTGCCACTATTTTGGCCCTCCTGCCCTAGATTTTTCTAGAGATAGGCTAAATTCCAGCAATCAAACAATCCGGCATACCTAGATAAATTTTTGAAAAAGCCTTTTTGGCAGTTTTACAGCATCCTGTTCCTGGGCAAAGCTGGGAGCTAATTGGGTGTATAATTACCTCCTGTTAGACATTTAACCAACAGCTTTTTTTTTCCTTAGTAGTAAGGAACCTTCTGGATACTAATGTTCCACTTCTATCATAATAACTAACTTAAAATAGTCCCTCCTACCTGATTTTTGCATGCACTTAATTATGCATGTTACATAAGGGTTTTGAGAAAGTGATTATTGCAGCAAAGTGTTCCTGTTCCAGCCTCTGTTTTCCATAGGTGAGCTTTTTGTTGTTGAGAGCTTAACGTTCTGAGCAAATTACATTGCAGATAGCATTTTTTCTGGTTTTACCAGGACAACTTAAAGGCCAAATGAAGTTAATTGGAACTGTGTAGTTGTCATTCCTCATGTTTTTTTTCTGGGCTACCTAGTTGGGAATATTGTGTTTCAATAATGTGTTTAGGTTTTATAAAGACTCTGGTATGAAACGGGGCCTGACAGTCAGCTCCGTGGTCCCCAAATTACGACACCATTTATCAAATAGGAGCTTTGCATTCATTTAGGTGTTGCGTAGGTAGTTCTGGCTTGAAAACTATTTATTAAACTGAAGATAGCTTAAAGCTATGAGCTAAAGAACCACTAGAGCATATAATCAAATTTTAGATGAGTAAATTATTTAACTGATCAAGAATTGCAGCTATGTTTCACCTTTCTAGTTACAGATTTTTAAGAGAATTGTTAAAGGTCAGTTATGAGGGAACTCGTGAGCTGTTGGCAGATCATGGTGCTATTTGCTTTGTGGAAAAAATTCCGATTGCTGTATTATGTCTGTTTCTGTGCAGAACTGTTCCAGACATCTAACTGCTAAAGAAGCAGAAAAAAATGTCCACTGCGTCTGTTATCTTACTCATTACTTTAAAACATTCATTTGGAAAGCAAAGAAAGCAAAAGGATTTTTCGTTCGTTTTGTTTTATTTTTTAACTGGAAAATGGTTGATTGTGAGGGAAGATTATCTGGAATAAGAAGGTTTTCAGCCAAACCTTTGTTCCGTTTGAATAAGGTGGTTCTTCTAAACAAATTTGATTGCTGTTTATGATTTTTATTCTTGTTAATGAAAAATGGAAAGACCTTGCGGTTTATGTTTTTCAATATGATACATGATTTATTAAAATTTATCTTTTTGTTCCCTCTTAGATATTCTTTGTCTTTATGGCTATTTATGTATTTATTTTAATGAGGGAGGGAGAAAAACCATTTGCTCTGTTTTTTGTCAGTGGTTTGGTGAAAAAATAACAAGATTCTCAAAAATAAAAAAGTATCTTCTCAAGAAATGAGCTAGAACCTGAAAAGAAAGCTAGGTGCTTGTGCTGGGGAAGTTCCACTGGACCAGGGAGTGTGTGGGACAACCTAATAGTCTTCTGTACTAGAACTTGCATGTCATTAAATCCTAGAAATTTATCTGTAATACCTGATGTTGTGATGAGTGATTTTGCAGACAAGTCACTCAGAATGGAAATGAGCACATCTTTCTGCACCTACAGTGACCATGTTAATTTCTTCTTAGCTACTTCTGTTCTGGCCAAGTCTGAAATAAGGGGAATGAGGCATTAGTGAAACAGACTATATCCTTTTCCTCCTATTGTATTTTACAAACTGAAAGTAGGGCTGTTTGATTGGTTTTTTTGTTTGTCCTCAGGGTTCCAGATGAATGCATCCTCTTGGCCAATGTTTCTCTTAAGAACTCTAAATGGAGCTGAAATGGCACCTGCAGCATTCTTTAAGAAGGTAAGAAGAAAAGCATTTCTAGTAAGCAACTTCCTATTAATTGGTCCATGGTGACACTTTTTAATGTTGATACCAAGATATTACCCTGTTTTCTGCAGCGCAGACAGGGAAGGCAAGACTATTATTTAAAATTACTTTGAACTGGATTGACAAGCTATGGAACTAGACAGAAGGGAATCTGCTCCTAGTCTGTAGAGACGGCCGTTGCTTTTCCTGAGCTGAGACTTCAAAGTATGGTGTGTTATGTAGGAAATTTGTGTTTGCTCATTTTTTGTCTCATGGATTTTAGACAAAATGTGTATCACATTTCGTAACAGCACTGTACTCATGTGAATGTGCACAGGAGTAAAAAAAATTAATGGGGGATGAGAGCCATTGGAATACAGTAGAGCTTGGAAGGGTTTTGTTAAACATTTTCATTGGGCACACACTCATCATTTAAAATACAGTGAGAAAGTGATTGGAAATAGCAGAAAAAGCCATTCCGTTTTTTAAACATGACTCTTGAGTAAGTTACTGTGAAAAATGGAAAATTATATAAAAATAACAGTAATATTAAAATGACTTGTTGGCTCAATTTTTGTTGAAGTGATAAAACCCTGCTGTCATATTGAGTGTCTTCTTTCTGGGTACTGAGAGTGATACTGACAAGTATGTCAGCAAATCAAACAGTTGGGTTCAGGCCTGCAAACACGTCACTTGGTGTTAACTTCATATAATTACAATTTTTTTTAGATAAGATAATATAAATTTTCTGAGGCATGATGAGCCATGCTTATCTTTGCTAGCCTGCAGCACATCTGAGATGGGCTTGGATAATGAGGTTCTTGAGGCTGAGGTGGTAATTTGTGTTCTGTCAGATCACAGCTCCTGCTCTGGAGGTACACTTATGCCAGTCACATTCACTTGATTTTTGTTTTTCTTTTGTCCACTTGGAATTGGTCTAAGGCCAACTGAGTTAACAGAGGCCTATAAATAATGTCCAATGCTAATGAATTTTTCATGGATTAATTGAGAGGTAAAGCTTTTACCAGACAGTTATCAGTCCCCAGGAATATCCATGCTCTGCAAACCTCTTCTTTATTAGCATGTAATAATTTCATTTTAGTGTCTTGGCTGTCTTGCTGCCCAGACATAATGTATTGGTTGCAACCTATTGCTTATGTAAATACTTTTATCAGGGTATTTCTGTCATGGAGAATTTTGTTAATTATCCCAGCTGTGTTTGGGGGAATACAATGAAGATTTTTGTAGTGCAGAAGAGCAAAGGCAAATTTGAAGTATAAATAAGTTTCCTTGAATGTGTTCTATAACTTTTTGAGAGCAGTGACTATAAGTAGTAAGAATGTTGAGGAAAAATAAAGGGCTGTTACTTTGTTTTGGTTTGGTTTTTTTCTTTTTTAAGAGGTCATAGAAATACAAATATTCTTCCACACTTATTTTTGTAGGAACCACCAAAACCTGTGCCAAACTGCTTTAAAGTTGGAATGAAACTTGAAGCTATAGATAGAAAGAACCCATACCTGATTTGCCCTGCAACTATTGGAGATGTTAAGGGAGATGAAGTTTTTGTTACATTTGATGGCTGGAGTGGAGCATTTGACTATTGGTGCAGGTGTGATTCTCGAGATATTTTCCCAGTCGGATGGTGTAGCTTGACAGGAGATGCATTACAACCACCAGGGAACAATGGTAAGATGACTAATAATATTGCTTAATTATTTTTCTCCTCAATTACAGCAGAATTTTAAAATCCAGCTGGCTATATGCAGATAAGACTGAAGATTTGATTTGTGAGTAGCAGACGAGGATGAAGTATTGTTGAATTTTATTTATGTAGCTTAAAGCTAATAGAAATCACTGGGAAACAATTTTTGCCTGTTTGTAGTATCTCCGGGAACCTGTTTTATTTAATACTGTTAGGAGGACTTGTGATGATCTCTAATTTTTGTGTGCTTGTAAAGACTCTTGGAACTAAATTTGCTGTTTGTATTATTGATAGATACATGCTCCTGTTTAGTGATACTAATATATTGGCTGCTGCAGCACTTCATGTTATGCTAAGTAAAGTAAAGTAGTCTTTGCTTCTGTGATGATTGCAGGTCTAAACTATATATTTAGTGTTTCTTCTGTCACACTCACAAAATTCTGTCTTGCAGCTGCCTATTCTGAATGCTTTGTCTTCCTCTTGCCTTTAGGGATGTTTGTTGATCAGATGTTAGTGTCTCTTTAACTAATGGCCACTGCTTTATAATGAACAACTATCTACCTTAGAAGGAAGGGAAGTAGCATGAAGGGGGATATCCCTCAGTGTAATCCATTTGCTACTCTGGGGACTGCTTGTCAGGTTTCTGTAGTGTAAGGCTTTTCTGTCAAACTGTTTGAGGTTTTCTATTCTCATCCCATAAAAATTTGTCAGGAAGAGAGGTTTTGAAGAAGAGGAATCATATTTTAATTGATTTCTTTATTAACCAGAATAATTTTTTCTCAGTGAGAATTTTCACAGCTGGTGTTAGGTGAGTAAGGAACAGGTAGACTGGTGTCACAGAACTCTCACTGGAAGTATGAAAGGAACAGAAGCAAGAAGGCAAGAAATCAGTAATGTTTCCTGCCCTTTCCATCCCCACTGTTTTTCTCAGTCTTTTGGCAGAAGATCAAGAACTGTATGGAAAATCCAACTGGAATTAGTTAAGGGTACCTCTTTATCCTTGCTCTCACCTGCCTGTCTGAAGTTACTGCCAGGGGTCATAGTACCTGGAATCAAGTTGAGTCCATTTTGACAGATTTCAGCAAAGGAGTAACTGTGTGTGTAGCTGTACTGTGCAAAATGATCTGCTGGTGCAAACCTGCAGTAAGAGGAAAGGGGAAAGTCAGGTGAGGAAAATGTACCTTCAATCAGAAGTCATCTAATGGGTACCACACTGACCTTAGTGTTAATGTTTCTGTGCTCCCAGTCTCTATCTTTCTCAGCTTCTTCAGAAGGTTGACCTTGTCTTGAGAGGTCATGAATGTGATGTGTTATTACAGTTAATTATTTCTTTACTGTGGGGTGACTGTGCACTGGAACAGATTGCCCAGAGGAGTTGTGGAGTCTCCCTTACTGGAGATACTCCAGAATCGTCTGGACACAATCCTGTGCCATGTGCTCTGGGATGACCCTGCTTGAGCAGGAGGTTGGACCAGGTGACCCACTGGTGGTCCCTTGCAACCTGACCCATTCTGTGATACACAAGAGAGGCTGTGTGAATAAGTGGCATAGAATTTTTTAGATGTATTTTTGTGACAGTTTAGATTGGTGAGTCCAATTTCATCTTCTGGAAAGAATGTTACTAAATTGTTTAGTCTACTCCAATTTCACTGCTGGAAAGCCAGCGATATTTTGAGGTAATACATCCAGAATTTTTCTTGCCTCATTAGTGCTTGATATAGCTCTAAGTTGTTTGACAGTAAGTAAAGCTGGTTATGTAATCCAGTTCTTCAGGTAATAAACGAAACAAAATTCAGACTTGAAATACCTATCCAGGTAGGATACTACTGCTTTGTAATGAGAAGCAAAAACACTTTAGGCATTAATAAAACCTGAAGCAAGGTTCTTACAGACTTGCAGTCAAAACTGAGGATTTTGGACATGTAGTAGAAACTGAGTGCAGAGAGGTGCAGGCTGGAGTGTTTATTTTTGATTCTAAAAGTGAGCCCAGTGTTAACTGCAGTTTTATTGAAATTGTGTGTTCATTTTTCCCCATTCTGAGCATAAATAATTTGTTATTTCTGTTTTGCTTTATGTTGTTATTTTTTTATGTACTGTTTTTATGTGTTATACACACTGAATTTACATAGCTGGATGAAATTATTTTTGCTCTCAGGTTAGGTTTTTCACTGTTATTTGATCGCTATTGAGCCATTAAAGAACTGCAATGACAATCCTTTATTAAGATGTAAATAATAGCTTCAAGAAGAGTATAATCAAGTTGTTTCAATTCAGAAATGTGATAAAGTTGTCATTCTTCATTACATCACACTAACATTGGCTATTCCTGTTAAGGGAGAAAATATGACAGTTACTACATTGCAGGGATTTGCTTGCAGTATTGAAGTGTTATTCTGGTCTGAACTTTTTTTCCTCTTGGTTACTTCAGTATTTCTGCCTTGAATTTCTGCAACAGAAAGTGAAAATAATTGACTGAGAGTGACTTGAATTCCATAGTGAATATGAAAAGTATTCTTGATTTTTTAACTACCTTTCCTGAAATCATTTAAATGTGTTAAATCACTGCTTAGAGGCCTGAAAAAAAAAGCCTCAGATTTTAGTGAACATGCAAAGCCAATATCCTGCAATCTAAGTATGAAAGTGATAAAGGATGATTTAAATTTCATTTGTATCTAGGACAATTTCCTGCCATGACATATATTTTGGGGTCTAATTTAGCCTTTTGAAAGAGAGATGACATGCAGTAAGAGAGACAGTATGAAAACTAGGGAAGATTTTATTTCAACTGCCTACTGTCTTAGCCTTCTAGGATGCCCAGAGAGAATGTAGGACCTCTGCTATGGGAGGTGGTTAAGAACAGTTTAAGTACAGGCTTCTAGGATGTGGGGAAATTTCTTCAGACCAGATTATGTGTTATATTTACTCTTTATAACTGTATCTTCTGTACCTCTCATTGGTATTAGACAGCTCATGAACTAAGATAGAAGATAATACAGAGAAGTTATGTGAAAAGTTGTTTCGAACCAACTGTTGATAGCCTTCAGGCCCTAATCTTTGTGTTTATGTTTTGTCTTTGGTTCTTATCAGAAGATGTGACTTCAGTGGACTTGGCTGGTTGTCAGGATATGTGCACAGTGGTATGAAATGTTCAATATTTATACTATCAGAAGCTGTGCTTAGCTAATATTGTAGTTTGTGTCATTAGAAATATCTCCGATAGTAGTAATTGGTTATGTATGGTTTGACTTCAGTGCTTGATCTTGGCTTGGCCTGCTGCCTCAAGGTTAATATTTTAAGAATGCACAGATTGTTTTCTCTGTGTCTCTTGGTCATTTAGATGCTTTTAGAGATTACTTGTTACCCATAGACAGTGTTGTGAAAAGTACCTGATGAAAGAGGTTGACATGGTAATGTCTATGCTGGACCAGTCTGAAGGACCATCTGCTCTTGAAGGCTTTCTGCAGCCCTGGCTGAAAGCAGATGTCTGAAGAGGAGCATGAGGACATACGAGACAGGTTTGCAGAAGTATTCCTAGTATCTGTCCATCTCCAGCCCAGTACCTTCCAAGCCCAGAATAATGCTTTGATGCTGAGTACTTTCTCAGGTACTCAGCATAAAAGGGGAGGAGCTTGATCTAACCTGTTCTATTATATATTGGAGCCATCTGAACTTTTAGCACCCACAACATCCTTTTTAGCACCTACTATATAAGGCGTTCTCGAGTGTATTTTTTGTAGAAAATGAGATAGTCCTTTTCCTTGCTGATAGTTTAATTTGTTGTCCTTGGTTTCTTCCAGTACTTTGACAGGAAGATTTTGGTTTTGTTGTTCAGGGGTCAGTTTTGTTTCTCTGGTCACCCTTGTTCTTCTGTACTGTCTCCTTTTCACTTAGAGCAGTTTTGAACCACTGGATGCAGAAGTGCACAACATATTGAAACTTAGTGACCTAGTGATGCCTTCTGTTATGTTTTCTGTTCCTTCCATGATTATTAATTAATTGATATTTGGGAGTTTTGGACTTTTACTGATCTTACGTGCTTACTTGGAGTGAGTATGAATGCAAAAAAAATCAGTCTTGTTGCTTTAGTGTTACCTTCTGCATTTGCTCATTCCGAAATTTGGTAATCTCTTGGGTCCATGTAACTTCTGCTTTTGATATACTTTAAGAAGGCTTTTAAAGTTTTATATCTTTTGTATGTTTTTTTATTCACTCTTTTTCTAGGCCAAATGTGTTGTACTTTTCTATGTAACCACAATAGACTGTAATTTTTTACTTTACTCAGTTGAATAATAGAAAGCTGTTACTGTGCCCAAGAATATTCTTGATATTCTTGTATTGCTCTATAGCTCGTTGTATCTGGGGCTTATGATTGAAGTAGGCAGCAGGTGACTGGAGATAGTCAGAACAATTTCTGTGTGCTGTTTCTGTATAAATTCATTTTACTGCTTAATTATTACATGTAAATGGCAGTTACTTAGGCAACCCACCTTTTTATTTATAATAGAAGTAAAACCTTTTCTATAAAAGAGAGAAACAAAAGAATGATTGGGGACAAGCCATGTGGGAAATGATATATAGTTTCACCTGCAAAGATTGATTTCAGTTTTAAGTAGTATCTATCATTTAGATGTGAACAGCATCTGGAGAAAGATGTTTCTATATATCCATGATCCCCACAGCCTTATGAAGCTGGAGTTTTGAAGGATAAAGGTGATGCAAAGAACTCAAAAAGGCAGAACTGCTCTCTGTGCTCTAAAACTTTGGGAGGCCAAGGGAAGATGGTAAAGTAATTAACAAAAAACAAACCCAAAAACATAAAACACTGTAGCTTTTATCCTTAGTCATATTCCTTTTTTTCCTCTCATCTCTCTCCCTCTCTTCCACACCCTGTGTCCCCTCATTGCTTTTCTCCTAATTTAGTGCATTTATTGTCAGTGAGGGCAATCTTCTTTCATTACTCTAATCGGCGTGTTGATGTTAAAGGTCTCCTTCTTGAACTGTCTGCAGCAGTAAGAGTAGTACAGGCTCAAGCAGAGATTTAAAAGTATCTTGTCTATTTTATGATTTCTAAGTTTTATTTAATTTTCAGTCATGTTCTCAATGTTTACTTTGTGCAGATTTTACCAAGCTAAATACTGGAGATGGTCTTCTCTGTTGCTGATGAAATTATGTGAAAATAGCTCTGTTTTCAGCTGAGTTGTACACAAATGTGCAACATCAGTACAAACCTAAGTACTGCTCTGTTAGCAGATGAAACAAATGAAATGTTGAAACTTTAGACAGTTAGATTTGTGAAGACTCTGTGTTGTTTAGAGTAGCCAAAAAAATCAGATAAGCATGGTAGTTAAGTTTCATTAAAGAAAAAAAAAGTGAAGTGGTACCATTTCATACTCCTGGAGGTTTTATTTTTCTGTCAGTGCAGCCAGCTTCTCTTCAAAAGCAGATCACAGTAGTTAAATCAGGCACATACAGTAAGCAGCTTTATGCTGTCTTCAGAATTGTACATGAAAAACTCCTCAGTGCTGCAGGCTAAAATCTGATTTGCCACATTCTCTCAAATGTTAAGCTTTTTTCATTTGGTATTAATGTTTCTTGACATCTTGCAGCAAGACTTATTGGATAGTGCTGCTACAGGGCAGTAATCACTTAAGAAAAAATAAAGGTTTTGCCTTTCCCAAAGATGTGACCTTATTGCTAAGTCTGGATTCCTCGTCATCTTACCGTGTTTATTTATAAGGTAATTGTAATTTTCTTGTAAATTGGAAGCACTCCAACAACATGTATTTTTGATTGCTACATGGAATTTTTTTTTTTGCTCTTGTTCAGGTCTTACAGACACTGCAGTTATTTCAGTATACTCTAACCAGAAAGTTGTACTACTGCACAGACCTCCTACCTGCAGCTTGAGTAGTAGAAGACCCTCCTCCTGTGGGGACCAAGCAGTAAAGAGTTATTAGCTTAGTTGTGCCAAGCCACAGCAAGTGGTTGTGGTGCCCTGCTAGTGGATGAGATTGAGTGGATATTTTCCAAATCTGTGTTAATAGGGATAAGCTCTGTCCAGAGTATACCAGGGCTGTCATTCAGATGTTGAGACAAAACAAATTGTGGCCTTGTACTATCCATGCTGTGTATGTCTTTTTTTCTTCCCTGGAAGCTTGTTGTATTTTATTGTCTCATTTTGGGCCCACCTTTCATCCTGCTTATGCTGTTTGGGAAAAATAATGGCAAAACCAGGGCAGAATCGGTAATGATGGGGTTGTTAAATTTCTACCAATGTGTAGGGTTGGGCTTTGCCAGACTTACTGACAGATTCATCATCAGCACATCTAAGCTCACTTCAGGTAACTCAAGTTTATTCTGTTTGGATAGTTTGAATTACTTACTCGCTCTCTTCCTTGTCTTCCTTCCTTCCAGATTATCAATAAAATACATTATTTTATTTGGTGGTTTTTTGGTGGGGTTTGTCTGGTTTGGGGTTTTTGCTAATGTGGTTGCAATGGCAACGCTTTTGGAAGGGTGAGACTAGAAGCTGGCTTTTCACAGTTCTTGGTTTCTGGGGGCTAACTGAAAGATCTTCCAGGAGTCTTTCCTTTGTGTTGCTTGTACCTCCCAAGTCCTGCATAACCCTCATCCCAGCTTAGCTATTAAGAATTGGGGTTTTTGGAAGTGATGTGTGTTAATTTGGTTAGCAGTGGGTTTTGATGGAACTTAAATGGTATTTTCAGTGGTCGGTTCTGTAGGGGCTGGCTTGCCTACCTCTTGAAAATGTGGGAGACTGGGAGTGGGGGTGAAGGACTGAGGGACTGAAGGTGCTACAGTGCTGCCTGGATAAGTCACTGGGAGAGAAGTCGTTTTTCTTTCCTCCATTTTTGTCTTACTTTGCTTGGAAACCTCCATTTCGCCTTTCAGTCCTGTGTAAGTAAGGTAGGCTAAAAATTTTATTACAGCAGATAAAGACTTTTTATTTATTTTATTATATTGGTAACAGAAACTAAAATTTAGAAAGAAGAAAACTGCACGCTGTAGCGTCCATGTCTTGCCAGTGTGGATGCTGAAGTTTCCAAGTGTGGTGTTGCTTTTTAGATAGCAGAATAATGACTTATAACTGATTTTGTATCATAGCAACATATCAATTAGTATCTCACAGCTACCTCATAACCAGAAGTGATCCAAACACAAATAGGAAGAGGTGAAATGTATTACAGACAGTTACGCTTTTGTATGGCTCTGTTGTTCAGTTGAGACATAAGGACATAAATTTTTATAATCCTTGGCAGTAAGCTGTTTTGAAAAATTGCTAATCTTTTCCCCTTCCTTTGCCAGTTGTCAAAACTATCATGATAATAACTTATTGTATTAAAGAAGGTTAATTTTATAGTTAAAACTCCAGGCTAGAACTCAGGAGACAGGTCACCATTACTTCTCCTGTGGAATGCTCACATGGCTTTAGGGTAAGTTGCTAACTCTCTTTGCCTCATTTTTTTCATCTGTACATGAGAGAAGGACTAAATTTTTATGTTCTCGGAAGAACATTGGGTTTTATATATTGGGGGGGTGTAGGAACAATACTACAGTACAAATAGAATAATTTCTGTCTTGAAAGAAAATCTGGTTTTAAAAATGAGCTACTTCTTTTTACTGGCCTAATTGGCACCTTCACCTCAGGTAGCAATGCTTTGTTCACAGAATGTACGGCAAAGTGAGCCCCTACCTTGCTTTGAGTAATTTCCCTTCAGCTGTTTTAAGTCTTGTCTTGTAATTGCTGTTCTGTGACACTAACTGAATGGGAGATTTATAATGTTTAAATATTACAAATCTGAACCTTTTTTCCCCTCGCTTTCCATAAAAACATGGAGTGAAACTGTCACTGCTGATTATTTGAGGGAATTTTACTAATTAGAATTGCATGAGAATTCAGGCTTTTGAGCTGTCATCTGTTCCATCCTCTTCCCAAGTACTGGAGGTTTCAGTAGCTTCAGATTTCACAGTTGTCTTAAAGATCTTACTTACTCTGGCAAGAGATCTTGGAGATAACATTCTGGGGTCAAATTTTGCAGTTCTGTATGTGTCTAGGTAGTTTTTCTGCTTCTGCAAGCAGAATTTGGCCCTCATGTAAAGTGTAACCTTTCAGGTCCTTTTCATGCTAATGAGCTCAGTTGCCTGCAGTGGATCTGCTTGTTTCAGCGAGGGACTGAGTTGCAGCCGTGCATGGTTGTGAGTTCCAAGATACAGGATTTGGGGTTTCTCTTACATTAAATGCAAAGTTTGCAGGTGTTGGGATTGTCACAGAACCGTTTGGGGGGGCGGGGGGAATAAAGAATGTTTTGAAAGAGAAGTATTTCAAAGTATGGAAGCTGTTTATGAGTTGCATGAAGGGCTGTATACCTATAGCCCACACAAACGTGGCAGTATAACTAGAACTCTGTGAACTTTGAAAGCACTGCTTAGCTGCTAACATTTCTATGGTAAAGTATGTCTGTGTAGTGTGACCTCTGTTCTTCAGTTATTGAGAGTGCTTGTACAGGTTTTGGCTCTAAATAAGGTATTTGCGAAGGAAAGCCATGCAATACATCTCACTCCTGAAACTGGAGTGGTGGATATTTGTGTAGATGAGCAACATGACAAACGCTTGATTTTGTTTGTGCAAATGAGAGGGCCTTTGTGATGCAAAGCAGCATCCTGAAAAGGCAAATGTGCTTTTTTGGTTGTAAATATCCCAGCTAAATACTGCAGTAATTGCAAGCAGAGCTTGGCATTTTTCCTCTCTATTCTCTTCATCGTTATATTTTAACAAGTTCTCATGAGACTATTAAAACGTCTTAGTTTTTGGAACATGTGGCCTAGTGGGGATAACTCTGTCTACAGATGCAGTGGGTTGGCAGCTCGATTTTGCATGTCTTTTCATTTCCCCCCAGATCCTGTGACCCAGTGTAACCTTTGGTCTCCCTCTGAAGGCCGGGTGAGGGAAGTATGAGCAGGTGACTGATGATCACTGTCAATACAGCCTGCAGACAATATGGGAATTACTTTAGCAGTCTCCCACTCCCTTGCGCTCCCCCCATCCTCTCTTAAATCAACAAATGCAAATAGCAGCTTCCTCATTTGCTGCTATCTCCGGAGGCTGCCCAGGCAGCATGGGCTTTGTTGCCATCCTGCCTATTGAAAAAAGCGGCTTCAGCCCTAGGCAGAAGGAAAAATACCAAGTGGGACCTGATTCCCCCCGCCCCCTTAATGGTTAGTGCTGCTCATATTTGGCTCTCTGGCGTATACAGGTAGGAGGATGCTGAGATAAGGTAGTGCTTGATGGTGTGGTTCAAGAGGGCAGCCTGAAGTGGCTGGAGCTGTTTGCATTGTTACTCTTTGTCCTGGAAGGGGATAGGGATTGCCTAGTGTCCAACACTCATACCTGTGCTCCTAGAACCTGTTGACATGAAAGTGGTGTGTATTTAGCAATAGCTGTGTCTTTACTGTTCAAGAATAGAAATGCATAGATTTCATGCTAGATTTCAGCACAGGCAGAAGCACGAAGAATTTGTTAAACAACATTTCTTTACAAGGTCATGATTGTTTTGTTGAGTGCATAGTTGGGTGGCACAAATAAATAAAAATAGCTGCATTTTATATTGTTGTAAGTGTAATACAGGGCACAATATCTAATACTGTATTGTACAGCATACAGTTGATATTATTTGGCTTTCCAGATATACAGCTTAACATGAGTTGCTGTTCAGCAATTCAGGGACATAAGAGTAATGCTGTGCCAGCATTTGGTTAAAATTCTGTTCATCTTATTTTAAGCTGTCATTGCATATGAAAATATGTTTTGGCATACATAAATAAAAGGAAAGTGATCACTTTGTACATCCAGAAGGTGGTCCTTCTCAGATACCTAGGGATATCATGTCTGCATTTGATGTATTAGGATTGCAACCAGCCATAATTAAGAGATTTCTTCTGAACTGCCATTTAGGAATATTAAATTAGTAACTGAATCAGGCAAATAGCAATGTATGTAAATGCTCCTACAGCTTTAGAAATGAGTGTCAGTAGTACTTGTATTTTATAAAAGGTCTGTGTGCAGTGTGTATTTCATCTTACAGTGACATTTTCTATTGGGAATACTTAATAATAGTTAACTCCTGAATAAAGATAGAGAGTTAAAAGAACAGTTGTGAAGCAAGGTGCTGGACTGTTAAGCTGAATATGATTCATAGAGCTAGGCATTAAAATTGTTAATCA
Source organism: Monarcha castaneiventris obscurior (assembly GCA_026261815.1). Taxonomy (NCBI): domain Eukaryota; kingdom Metazoa; phylum Chordata; class Aves; order Passeriformes; family Monarchidae; genus Monarcha; species Monarcha castaneiventris. The sequence goes on along the minus strand of JAMPIT010000566.1, from coordinate 34,077,311 downwards.
ATCTTTGAATATGTTATTTTCTCAGTTTCTCATTTCAAAAGTATCTTTGTGTTTTATTTTTTGTTTTACTTGCTTACCAGAAAGCTTCAACCAACATACTAATATTTTCAGGGAAGAAATATTCCAAATTCACAAAAATCCAGAGTTAACAGCTCCCTGTGCTCCATTTCCAACATGAATTTGTGCTTTGAATCAGGCACTGGTGACTGACACAGTCAAAGCCTGCTTGAACTCTAACTTGCAGTACTTCTAAGTTATGTAACGTTAAGTTCATGGTATTTAAGGTTGGGGTGAATCACATGAGTTTCAAAATCAGCAAGATGCAAAAGGCTGTGATAGGAGCAGTGTGACACTAGAAAGCTGTCTAATTTTAGTGTAAAGGTTTCAAATTATTTCAAATATGTTGTGTTTCTTTCCCGTACCTCTCAACAAAGGTAGTTTGATGTAAAAAATTTTCCCTTTTTCATCTTCTGCTTACCTGTCCTGCAGCTTATGCATCTGTCTGCCTGCCAGCAGTCTGGGACAACAGAATGGAGTATTTGTTGGCCTTTGGGAGTTTGTATTTGCTTTTTGTTGGCCACTGCTGCTGTAGCATGGTGCAGTACATCTTTTCATTGAGGATATCTCCTTATGTTCTGTTTGGCATCTTTTTGGTGTTCTAATCTGTCCATTGGGAAGGGAATTGTTAAAATAAAACCATCATTATTTCAGAGAAGAGCAAGTTGGGTGGAAAAGACCTGTGCATTAGGAAGTTTAATTTAATGAAGTCTGGTTACATTTTAGAGCCTCACACCAGGTTATAATACAGTCACATCATATGCATGTTGGAACATATCCAAGTGGATATCTGTTGGGATCCCATATTGGATTGGAATGGGAGATTAACCCATCTCACGGGAGAAAATCACTTCAGTGTTGAGAATTAATAAAAATGATACTTCATGTTTGATTTTTGGAATCCCTTCTTTGAAATGGCACCAGGTAGAGAAATCTGGGTATGGTTATGTGAGCTTAACTTTCTAAACCAGCATCTCAGACAAATACTCATTAATGACATTTTGCCTTTCATCAGTTTCTCCTTCTCACTGGGATGATTTTCTTTCCTGCTCTGAGTTGTTTTATAGCTCCTCAGAAGTAAGTTTGCATGTCTTGTAATTGTGGAAACTGCTCTTAGAGGAAAAGGGATGTATTATAGGCTGTATAATTTGTGTAGTATTTTTGAAGGCCTTCTTGATGAATGGCAGTTTATAAATATTGTAATTAAATTACGAGAAGCATTTATAAGGTGAGTGGATTAATTCTTGGGGTTTTTTCCCAATTTTTATTTGAATGTTTTTTCTCTTAGGAAAGTCCCTCTAAAAGAATGGGTACAAAGAGTTCTCTCTTTGGCTTCAATGAAGTTCTATAGTTTCATGCCAACCACTAAAGTTCAAAGTAAAAAGTATATTCATTTTACAATGTAAATTGTGCAGTACACTTTTATTTTTTTAAGCCTTTGTTAGAAAAGTTGCTTTCCATTGTTCATTTTGAGGTTTTCCCTCCCTTCCCTTTTGTTTTTGTTTTTCCTCAGTTTCCATTACAAAGAGCAGTGCAAAAATCCAATCTTCCCCTTCCAAAGTGACCCGGCGTTCAATGCAGTCTCCACAGAAATCTGCTCCAGTACCGGCGCAGCGGGGCAGGAAACCAGGTCGGGGCAAACCCCCTGGACAGTCTGCAGTTCCCAAGAAGGGCAGGTCTCCTAAAAATATTCCCCTGACAAAAAGCACCTCTCATACTGAAAACCTTAAAACAAGGAAAAAAAGTTTAAAACCTGGAAAAAAGGTTAGTCCTTATCTACTACTTTACTTTATATTGCAAAATTTTGTAGTGAGATTTTTTTATTATTATTATTACTTAATTTTCTGTCTTCTCTTCAGCCTTCAGGGCTTTACTGTTTTCAGCAACTGATTACAAGAAAAAAATTAGAATAGCTCTTCTGGAATATTTTAGTATAAGTTCCTGTGGACTATTTTATTCCCAAACAAGATTACTGTTTTATTTATGGGTGAGTAATTGGTGTTGAAAAATGCTGTTCTGAAACAGAGAGCCAGGGAAGCCTTTAAGCTTCTTAGTTTGGGTTAGTTTGTTACTGAAGCATATATATAGCTTGCGGTTTTTGGTTTTTTGGGGTTTTTTTTCAGGTTTAGAAACAAAGAATTAAAAACAGTGAGGGCTTTATTGCTAATTTAGGCATTTTAAGCATACAGCTGGATTTGCCAAATGAATCTCATGGATGCCCTCTAATGCTGGAGGTGCTACTAGCGTGAAGCAGGAAGCTTCTTTTTCTCTAGGTGTGGGCCTAATTTCTGCCCTGGTCTGAAAGGCATGGTCCTTTCTGCCTTTCTGCCTGCCAAGCTGAGTCAGACCTGGGGTGTTGGCAGCTGCCTCCAGCTTCAGCTCTGGTGGAACTGTTAGGTCAGGTACACACTGGCACTGCTGTCCCCACTGCCACTGACACCAGTACTGGTGGATGAACAGCCTCAGAGTGAGCCAGCTCAGGGAGCTCAACTGGTAGACAACTGGCACAGCAACCATCCCTCTTACTTCCTTCTTTGTCTGCTCCACCCCAAAAAAGCACAAATGTTACAGCTGCTGCAAGGAAGAATAGGATCACAGCAGGGCAGACTTAGGGCAATTTGGATTGCCATGGAAGTACAATCTATTTTCTGAGGCTTGCTCATGCACAGCAGGCTGTTCAAGAGGAGTAGCAATCCTGCAGTGTCTTTCCTCAGGCAGTTTGAGTCTGTCCTTGTGCTCCTTCCTCCTTTGCATTAGCACTAGTGAGGTGGTGGGGGGCAGTGCTTTTTTCTGGTGTTCTTGGAGGGGTTTTTTTGAGTTCATTCCCCTTTCCTCCCCCCAAGAATCAAAAAGTAGAAGTTTTGTGGCTTTTCTCCTCCAGTCTGTATCAGTGTGGGCTGTGGGATCTGTTGCTAGTGATGCATGGGAAAAGGTGGAGTAATGGCAAGATAGGAATTGCCCGTTCAGTGATTGTGCTGATCAGTGTAAAGTGCTCGTGAAATAACATTATTAGAGCATAGCCAGAAGCTCTAGTATGAAACTGGAAGCAACACTTCATTGCAATGATGATCACAAGATAAGAAATTATTTTGGGGACCATAAATTGAAATCTGAGCACTATTCTCTGCTGCCTACCTCTTCCAGTCAGGCATCCAAACTGGTAGGCCACTGATGGAATTGGTCTCCAGTTTTGTTTCTCTCTTACTTGGTGTATAAAAATGCACAGCAACACAGACTAAAGAGGAGAAAGGTGCTCCTATCCAGGCTTAGCTGGTGGGTGGGGTGTTCTTCATAACTCTGGAGGGGGCTTTAAAGGACAGCATTGAACACAGGACTGTCATATCTTAAGCTCTTATTCAGGTGTGGCAGGATGTGCACTTGCATGTAAGAATTTTGTCCTCTATCTCTCTTTAAAAAGAAATTGAGAGGCTTTACCTAAGTTTTGAAACAGTAGTTGGAGGCAGCTTGCCATTAGAAGAGGCTTCTGGGCCCTGGGTGCCTGAAGATGTCTGCTTGGAGCACTACATTTGACACCTGGTTTGTGTGAGGTGCCTGGGGGGACTTTTTGGGGAATGGGTGTTACTGCTGACATTCCCTGTCCTGAGGCAGCAAATCTGAGGTACCTCTCTGCACTCCTGATTTCCTTTGTGGGACCAGGCAACAGAGAGTTAGGTTTTGCAAAATCTAGGTTTGATACATCTAATTTGGGATTTTTGCTTCATTAACTTTAGCATTAAAAACTTGAAAAATTAGCTTCTTTTGAGAATTCACAGAAGGCTGTTGGTGCTTTGGTAAGTGGTTAAATTGCCAAGATGTTATACATATGTGCAAACTTTTCTGTGGACTATTACACCTGTTAGCATAAGGGTAAAGAGAGGAAATGGGCCTTTGTGGGAGTTGTGCACAGACAAGGTGTGTCTGACATGAAGTAGAGCCTGTACACCTCGCAGTATGTATGCAAGTATGCAAGCAGTGTGTGCCTAGAGGCTTGAAAGTGCTGCTTTTCTTCCACCCACCCCCCAAGACTGATCAAAACAAAAATCTCTCCAGATTTTGCATTAAATAATTGTGCTTCAAGTGTGGTGGCTATGTGGTGTATTTAGAGACATTGATCTATGCTGTTTCTCTACAGAGTTGTTTGAATTTCTTTGCTGCTTTAGGTTTGTTATGCTGCAATGTTTATCATTGTGCAGATACTAACTTTTATTATACAGCTAGAAATGTTGAGCTGTTGCATAATTTTTCTCCTTTATTTAAAATTTTTCTAAGCTCTGTGAGTATGAGATGCATGTTGGATTTTGTTTTTCATTTGTTTCTCACAGCTTGCACTGTATGTTTTTACTCTTTCATAATAAAAAATAAACCTCTGTACATCTCTTTCAGTATATTTTAAAAGTACACTTTACATAACAGTGCAAAGAATTCCTTTCAGCATTTCTTGAGGAAACCCCTTGGTCTGAGTGTGGGTACCAGCCCTAAATTCAACTCCACAAAAAGAGTTTTTAAGCATGAGGGTGAAGCTGGTGAAGTTGTTCTGGTGGTATAAGCTGTGAGACCTGCTCTCTGCAGGCAGACAGAGCTGGTGTGCCCTCCCAGCTGGCAGGGGCCAGCCAGGCACAGCCAGACCAAGCCACTGTGCCCAGCCCTGCTGGGAATGTGGCCTGTCCCATGAAACACCATGGCTCTGGGCTCGCTGCTGGCTGCCTGTCACTGTGGGGCTGCAGAATGAGAGCCTCAGCTGAGCAAGCATAGTGTGCTGTATTCCCTTCTGAGGGAAAAGGTAGGAAGCAGCCAGCTAGTCTCATCACACATGTGATGTGTCCTAAATCCTAAGTGTATGGTTCCTCTTAGTTTAGTGTTTGTATTTTGTTTTCATGCCTACATTTTTCCTCATCTTTTCCCTCAACTCGACCACCCATTTTTGGCAGTGTTGTGAGAGAAAATTGCACCCCCCCTAAGAATCCCTGCTACAGGGGGCCTTCAGGAATGTTGGACTTCAGATCAAAAGCTGAATCTTCCCCAGTGCATTTTTGTTCTCTGTATTAAGGATGGAGACCTCTCTGTCACCCAGTGTTAAGATAAATGGGCAATTCCTGACAAGTAATACATCACTGCTTGGTTCTGTGTCTAACCTGTGCCACCTCATCTCATTCACAATGCAGTGCCAAGCCTTGGCAGTCTGTTCCTCATGTTCATGGTGATTCCACCCAGTGCCATATTGTCAAATACTTTCTCCAGCCATACGTATCTTCTCTGAACTGTAAGTGGCACAGAATTTTTCTTTGAAGTGCCCTGGATTTCAGAAGAAAGTTAGTTTTTTCTTTCTAGGTGTTGTGAAGAAGTTAAGCACTGCTTCTTTTAGGAAGGGATATATTCAGATTCCTTTCTACGTGGTTTTCAGTACATTACTTGGAAAATAGGCTGCTTCTAAAAGTGTAGAGGATAAATACTGCGAAATGGAAGAGGACTTAGCCTTCCTTAGCAAGTTGGCTGAATTTTTACTTCACTATATGTCAGTTTTAACAGTAAATCCTTACCACATGACCACAAGTCTCTGCTGCATTCAGCAGTGTCCAGACCTTGGGTAATCTCTTATATTCCTAATTTTTGCTAGGTGAGAGAGTCAGAATGTAATTTGTTCACATGCAAAAACAAGCAGTGAAGGGAAAAGTGATGAACTCCAATTTATTATTTATTTTATTTTGATGTATTTTCATAGTATGTCAAAACACATCACATCTCTTTTCTGGTGACCAGTGACAGGACCCAAGAGAATGGCCTGAAGTTGTGTCAGGGGAGGTTTAGGCTGGATATCAGGAAAAGGTTCTTCACCCAGAGGGTGGCTGGGCCCTGGAACAGGCTCCCCAGGGAAGTGGTCACAGCATCAAGCCTGACAGAGCTTGAGAAGTGTTTGGACAATGCTCTCTGGCACAGGGTGTGGCTCTTAGGGATGTCCTGTGCAGGGCCAGGAGTTGGACTTTATGATCCTTGTGCATCCCTTCCTGCTCAGCATATTCTGTGATTCTGTGAAATGTCTTCCATGTGCACATCTCTTTTCTAAACCCCAGTCCAAACCAAATTACAACAAAATTCTCTTTTCCTCAGGTGGAGAAGGTAATGTACACAACCAGTTTCTAAATTGCTGTGCTCTGACCTCTGGTTATCTGTCATACAATAAGCTGCAAATACATTTGCTTTGGGAAAGCAAAAGGTTTTGGCAACCAGCATGACTGGATTGTAACTACAGGCTTGTTTGATACCTTGCATATGAAGCACCTGAAAATTTCTGGGAGTGGTTACTTGAGAAGTTCAACTCCTTTGGAACAAACTGAGGGAAAATACAGGTGCACCATAATATTTATACCTAGATGTGACTTAGGTTTTTTATGGCTATACATACACAGCCCAACTAACTTATTTGAGTTGTGATAAACCCAGATGCAGGGGCATGAACAGGAAAATAATCCAAAACACCTCTTCAGAAGATTTTTAGAAGAGTCATGAATCAGTATATAAAGCTCTTTCTTTTCCCAATGTTTTAGGTAAAGGTGGGTTCCTTTATAAGTAATTTGTCTTGCACTGCATCACTAAAGTAGCTGTAACTGCAAACTGACAGTTTCTGGTCTTCCTTTCCTGAGCTTTCCCTTCTCTGCTGTGTGTGGCACTTTTCTAGTAAGGAACCACACACATTCGTTAAGGTGGTAACTGATAGCAGAGTGGTTGTACAGACTCCTTAAAAAAATTAGACATTTTGACTCTGTTTTTATTTTCTCTTAACAGAAAAAAGTCTTGCCAGAACAACTGACTCCTACATCTCCTTCTCCTCAGTCATCTCCTGAGGGTGACAATGGCATGATGCAGATACTTAAAGATGGAATCAGTTTGTCTGGTGCAACTGCAGCTGTTATATCCACAGGTAAAAGACAAAGAAAAAAAAGTGTGTGAAATGGCTTCCATGTCAAGCAGTTTCATTTTATGGAGAATGTGCTGCAAACTTATTACGGTAAATCATTATCCAACTGCCTTATTTTTTAAAGATATTTGAAGGAGCCAGAGTTACTTTTCAGAACTAGTATTTTGATGCCCACGTTATAGCAATAAGTGCTGGCGCACAGGGACTTTTGATAGATCTGCTAGACCTGGCAGTTTGTTCCTGTGTGAAGAAGGAAACCATACAGTTCTTTTATGTCTGTCCCACTCCTTAATGTATGAAAAGGGAATAGATGTAGCTAAAAGCCCATATGATATTCTGATATCATGCAAGCTGTACTGTAATATAACAAAATGGAGATTTTATCTCTATATAGCCTCATATGAAAAGAAACAACTCTTAAAACCCAGTAAAGGTAATCAGAGGGAATACATTCCTCTTCCCTCACGTTTGCTTTTTTTTGTTTCTAAATATAAGGAAATGTGTCTTGAAAAGGGTTGGCAGAAGAGAAATTAGCTAGTAAATGAACTAACCCATTGAGGAACTGGTAACCCTATAGTGAAACAATTGGTATATTGTCAGCCAAAATCTCAGAACTTTCTAAAAGCTCCATAAATTAATGGTAATTTTGCTTGGGGTGCTTTTTTGCATTTAAAACCTGTTTTTACAACAGAAGTTGTCAGGCTCTTCTCATGCCCAGTTTCAGTCATGGACAAGGGGAAGACATGTACCTTTTTCCTAGGAAAATAAACCTTTTGCAAGGCAGTTGTTGTTGAGCCCAGACAGAAAATGCCATACTATTATCGTTGATTTGTAGCTTTGATTATTTGTACAAATAAGTTTCCTTCAATTTGCAGACATCAGAGAGTAAACCAATATGTACAAAGACATTACATCATTAAAACTCTTGTAGAAGTAACTTTGTTATTAAAAGTTCAGGGTTTTTATCTAAACCCAAATAAAGTCAGAAAATATGTCAGTCTTTTGTGTAATAGAATGTTTAGATTGCTTAATCACCACAGAGGCACATTTTTTCATTAAGCTGTAATAATGTCTTGGGTGCATTCTTGGTCATGTGGCAGCCAGGATGAACCAGAAAAAAAAAATCATCAGTTACATGTTTCCCATGCCTTGGCAATTGTTTTGGAAGACAGTTTAACATTATCTCTTTAAAAAGTAGTTACAAAAGTCCTATATGATTGTTTTGTGCTGAACTTTAAACCACCTTACAGTGTTTGTAAAGAAGTGTTTGTTTAGCAGACAAGGCCCCACTGCAGTGTGGAAATCCTGTGTGAGGGCTTTGGGTCTTCTGAAGCTACAAGCCTTCAGTAGCCTCTCTGTATCATGATCTGAGGGATGTATATGTTAGTGCCATATGGGTGCTTCAGAATGAGCATCAGTGGCAGGTATATAACATAGGGTTCTCTTTGTTGCAGCTTCTCAAATAGGAAAGTATTTAGGCAGTAACTTGGTAAGGCCAGCTTTGTAGAATAGTGACTTGGTAGTTTAGAGTACTTGCCAGCAATTTGTGCTTTATTGGAACTAGTGTATGAGCAGAGACAGTCAAAACACAAGCACAGATCATGTTAGCTTTGTTACATTACTGAGGTAGAAGAGGACTTCAGAAAGCAGAAGAAAAAAGTGAGTTTAGGATTCAGGCAGGAGAACCTTGGCAGAAGAGCACTTTCTGCATGCTCTGAAAGTATGTGTGCATGCTCAGCTTCTTGAGTTGACCAGTATATAATTTCTGCAGGATTAAAACTAAAATGACAATTTGCAGTTCTAACTTGGAAAGATTTACTTGGCAGTAAATACGGCTTGTACCTTTTCAGTGTGTGTTTATGTGAACAAACATGGAAATTCTGGGCCTCACCTGGATAAGAAGAAGGTTCAGCAGCTTCCAGACCATTTTGGACCAGGTCCTGTCAATGTGGTGCTTCAGCAGGCTGTACAGGCTTGTGTGGACTGTGCCTTTCAAGCCAAAACAGTCTTTGGATTTCTGAAATCTGGCCATCATGGAGGGGAAATGATAACTGGTATGTGAAGATGCTCTGTTTCTTTTGTTTCTTTACTTGGTGGACTTGAGGTAGAAGCAGAAGAACTGAAGTACCTACAATGAGTTTATATCACTTTTGCAGCTGTGTAAATGCAGGTGTGAACATCGATGATGTATGATTTATCTTACTCTGAGTGCAGAGTGATTTGAACAATTCTTTAATTGCAATAGCAGTGTTTCAATTACAAATGCACAATACAGTTAGTTTCTTAACACTAAGTAGAGCTTGTACACCTCATTTAGCAGCTGTAGCCAAACATTTGTCAAGTAAACTCACTACAAGTGAAATAATCAGCTTTATTAGTTCAAGTCATTCGCATAATCTTATCCATGCATGGTGTTTGTGTTCTTAAAGCATTAACCAAGTGGGTGACAAGTCTCAAACTAATCTGTTTAGCTTCCAGGCGAGTGATTCCACATGTTAAAGTTACTGCTGCTTCCCTTACCCCATTCCCAGAAATGCAGCAGTATCTTAGGTCACTGTTCATCCACCTATGTCACCTATTATGGAATAGGTTTATTTCTATTACATCTTGATGTCAGGTCTGTAGATAAATTATCTCTGTGTCTCAGTCTGCATAGCTGCTGCTTGATATTTTCAAGGCTATATTCCTTCTAGGCTAGGAAACATTCTATACATAACAGTTAGCACATCAATTCATAATTCTATCAGTGGCAGTAAAAGACTTGGCATTACTTTAATCTCTTTACATTAACACCAGATGTGAAAGATGATTAGTGGAATAGAGGTTCAATTAAGTGCTCATAAAGATGTTGCTGTCTAACTGCATTTAGAAAGCAGCACCCCAACCTGGGTATGGCAGAAGTACAATAAGCCTTGCTTAGGCATCCCCCTGAGTTTGTGCACAAAATGGATGCTGCTTCTCTGCTGTGTAGTAGAGGTTTAATGGCATCGTATATATGTGGTTTTGAAACTGGTACTGCTTTATTTTTACAATATATATGAACGTTTGTTATATTATTAATACCTTGCTTGTATTTCAGACAAGTCAATTTTCTAGAGCAAAATGCACTGAGATGTCCATTGCCAGTATTCTGTTTGTGACTGTTTATCATGAAGGGCTAAATCACAGGCCAGTGGCGTCTCTGGGCTGTGACTGAGTAACTGAAAATAATAACTTCAAACAGGAGAGAGAAATTTCAGATTCCTTATGTGGCTGTGGCTTGTTTGCATTCAAAAATTCTGTACAAAAAGGAATTACTGTTCTGCACCTGGCTTCACCCCTAGGCCTGTATTCTGGATTTGAGGAACCTGGCGATGTGGGCTGCTCCAGAAGCAGAGTCCTGGTCCTGCTGATAGTGAGCCGTGAGGCCCCAGTGGGTTTCTGGTGTTCTTGAGCTCTTGCTTCTCCTTGGCTTGTCAAACAGGTAGCTGAGGAGTGGCTGAGCAAACTCGCCCTGTCATTTTATCAAAAATTTGTGTGTGATAAATTTTGTGAAGCATAAAATATGACTTAGATTAATGTAGCACATTACATCTAGCCGTGCGCGTGAATAGTAAGGTAAAAGAGGGAAGCAACAGCAGAATAAAATAAGGAATTATAGAATTAAATTTTCTTGTAACCCTTTTGTTTTAAAGTGGATTTGGAGGGTGGCTTGTTGTTCAGGTTTTGTTTGGATTTTTTTTTAGACTGTCAAGAAAAAAAAGGTTGTGGCAGAGAATAAGCAAAGAAATCCAAGTCTTTTGTGAACTGATGCTTTTATAGAAAGTATTATACCTGCCATAGGAGGAAACTGTGTGCTGATGAAGACATAGATAAAATAATCTCACTAGAATACATGGAATATTTAGTGGGTTCTTTTGGTTCAGCTGCCAAAGAAAATAATTGTTTTGAATAGAATTAAATTTACGATTTTTCCATCTTTTCTTTCTCAAACAAAGGCACAAACCATTTTATTTTTGCTTAATGGATAAGGTTTCAATTCAGGCAAATATATCTGAAAAGAAATTAAAGGCTTGATTAGCATGCTCACTAAAGATGGTGGTGCCAGCCCCTTTTTTCTCCTTGTAGCACAGAGACTGTGGTGTTTGGTGGGATGAAATAGATTGAGGCTCAGATAAATTTTCTCAAGCAGTGAATTAAAATCAGACTCTTGGGTGAATTTTGTCACTCTCAGAAAAATACATTTCTCTCATAGTTTAGTTCTCAGTCTTTCTCCTGGTTTGAGCCTGGTATGTAAAACATACTCAAAGAATGGAAGGTGAAGAAATGAGTATGACTCTTCATCCTGATGGCTGGGGTTGCACATGCAAGCTCCAGTCCCTGTTCATATATCATTAAAGGTTGAGGTTATTGCACCTCGGAGGTACTCCTTTTTATTTTTTCCCCTAGCATTTATCTGGGAAGTAGGATGCTTATGCTGTTCCCAGGCAGAGTAGACAGTTGAGCCTATGGATCTGGATCCCACACCCTTGGCTGGAGTTTGTATGGTTGCCCTCAGGTGTTAAGAGTCTGGGGAGCAGCAGTCCAGGAGTTTGCACTGAATCTTTATTTGTGTATTTTTCTCATTGAATGTTTTGCTGGGGCAGTCACAACACTTCAGCTGTTTCTTGCTTTATCCTCCTGGCAACTCTTAAATAACATTGTTCTTTTCAATGGTTTTTTTCTAAGTGAGAAATTGAGGGGTACAGAATAAGTCATTTCCTCAAAGGCCATATAGGAAGATCCATAAGGCTATTATAAAGCATTTTGAATTTCTGCTGTAGCTGACTACTACATTGCAGTAAATTTGTCAGGAGGTCAGGCTATGCTAGGTCTCACAGCCCATTTGCTCTTCAGAACTGGTTGAGTTCCAAGCAAAAATTTGCCTTTGGAGACCCCCTTCCCCAAACAGGATGTAGAGGACCTTGTGTCTGAGCCACATGTGGGACTGTTAATCATTAGCATTTCATTTGGACATTGGAGCCTGGAAAAAACCTAATAGGCCATGGAAGCACTTTGGTCCTGTAGTACTGACCCTTAAACTTCAAGCACTTGCACTGGTCAGTCTGTCATGAAAGCAGATGGGAGAGGCAGCACACTGTTGTTGATGCTGGCTGGGTAACTCACATTAACTCTAACCAGAAACTTCCTTACATCAACAGTGTAAGTAATTGACACTTCAGATTTCCTAAGGAAGCCTAAAATATGCTAGACTTAGGCATTTTCTTTGGTTTTGTGTATATTATCTGTCTCTTTTGTAACACAATATGGAAATATTCCTTAATTCAGATCTGTGAATAAAGGCTTTCTTGTCATTTCTGGCTTTTTTTTTTTTTTTTTTTTTTTTTAGCATCTGCTACCAACAAAATGTGATCCTTTAAAGCTCTGCTTATCATTTGGAAACTTATGTTAACAACAGAAAGCTGCATGACAGGCTGAAAACCAAAAAGACAAATTGATGCATAAACCTGGTGTTCATGCCACTTCTTTTCAGCCCTAAGCTTAAGTTACAAGTTCATTCCTGCTTTGTTCTAAAGTCTTTCTCATCACAAGTAACTAAAAGTTTCGGCTGATGTAATGGTAATTATTTACCCATGTATCTGTAGTATTGAGTCTTTTCCAAACCTTACTAATTTTCACAAAAAAGAAAAATATCCTCAGCTGCCACACTGTTTGAGGGGCAAGGAAAGAGGTCAACAAGGAAAAGACATAGGCACATGTCCACGCTCTTTGTAATCACTCAGTTTAAAAGACAACAGATCCATTTGTGGCTGCTGTGGTATCTCTGCCACCTAACTCCTGTTGAAATAAATGGGAGCTTGACCACTGTAGTGTTGACAGCAGGATAGATTTCTCTAGTGATAAAATATCAAATGGCAAAACAGTTTCTGAGTCAGAATTTCAATGGTAATGGATGCCAGCACCTTACCACAAGTATTCTCCATTCAGTTAGAAACTGAGGGAAAAAAACCCCTAAAATTGTTTGTTTCATTTCTTCAGGGGCTTTTTTGGTGTTTGTTTTATCTTTTTAATAACTGTTTGGGCTTTTTGTTGATTCCGGGGTGGGGGGAGGTTGTTTGTTTGGTTTTTTTAGCAAGTATTGTAAAGGGTCTTTTTTGTTCTATCTCCTGCAAATAGGTAGTGGAGAGCTTGCTGCTTTATAAGCGGTGGAAATTCCACATAAAGTTTTGGTAGCGAGGGAGTAGTTGAAAGTTTTGTTATACTGGTGTGAATCCAAAATTATTTTTTAAAATAAGTTCCCATAGAGCAAATTTAAACTGACATGGATCCAATGGAAGGTAAAGTCAGTCTTTTGGATATAAAGTTTTTAAACTATCAGAATGATTGTTTACTCCTTTCATGTCTTACATGGTTTAAATCAAGTCTGGATGTCTTCTCCTTTGAGTTAATGATGGTATTTTGCTATACTTCATGATAGTATGCTTGGGGGGTGTTTGACATAATCTTCTTATTCACAGCTTCCTTTGATGGGGAAAAGCATGCCATCAATCTTCCTTCTGTAAACAGTGCATCGTTTGTCCTACGCTTCTTGGAGAAACTCTGCCACAGTCTGCAGTGTGATAATCTCTTCAGTAGCCAGCCTTTCAGCCCTTATGTGGGATGTGCCCACAGTCCTATGGAGTATGATAGGAACAAGCCAGGTACTGTTAATCACTTGTTATTTCCAAGTGCTGATATTTTTGAGAAATATGGCGACCTCGTGAAATGCAACTTTTTAGTCTGTCTTTCTGTGACATGAATTGCTTGAAAGAATAGACTTCAGTTCTTAGTGAATTGGTTCCAGTGTGGAAGTGCTTTGACAGTAATGGATAGGTCATACCACATGTGCAGAAATAATTTTGTTCAGCAAACTTCTCCTTGTAGGCAAGCCAGAAAACATATGTACTTGACCACTGTGATACCACTAAAAAGACAAGTTCAGGACTTCATATTTCATTTGTTAAATTTATGCTCAGCTCATAAATTAAACTTACCAGAAGATGCTTGCTGTCTGTGAGAAAGGACTTGCCCTGAAAGGGAATTCAGTGTAACCCATCCAACACAAGTAAAATGTCTTTTCTTTCTCTTTTCACCTTACTTAGGGGTGGCTTGAAAAATTCTACATTCTACTGTGTACAGTCCAGTTATCTAGTAGAAAAACTTGGGAAATGGGCTGCTTGTGAAATTTTGTATGAGTCCAATACTTCTGCTGCACCAGGAACATAGAACGAAGGGGAGATGAAATCACTTGCCCAAGATGCCCCAACAGGTTGTTTGTAGGACCTCATATTCCAAGTCCAGGTCAAGAGTCACCAGGAGTGACAGCTGAGATAGCCTTGTTGCCAAGACAATTTCAGGAGTTTTATACTGGGAATGAAGCTTCCTCACAGCTGTTTGATAGCTGAGTCTGTGTTCCGGGTGCTGCTGTAGAATTTTTTTTTCCTCTTTCCAATGGAGAAATTTAGTTTATAATTCTGTCTATCATATGAAAGTTCTTAATTTTAACTATTCAGGAAAGTAGACAGAGTCAAGGTAATTCGAAATTTTGTATTGAAGTGACTGAGTCTGTGTGACAAAAGAAATGGAACTCTAACCTGGTGAATGGCTGATGTCTGTCTTTGCTTCTGTCTCTGGACTTTGCCCATGAGCAGCTTTATGCTAGAATAATAGGCAGTGACTTTTCCTCTTCACAGCCAAAGAAGAAATACCTGAAAACAGAAGTGCTAAACGATACTCTCAGGACTCTCCACCATACACTGCTCCTCTTTCCCCTAAGCTTCCCAGAAACGATGCTCATCCATCTGAAGGTAATTACATTATGTCAGAATTCTATATGAGGATTATTTATGGTTTTAGTATGTCCAGTCAAAAAGGACTGAGTACAACATATATGTCTGGGTTGTCTCTAGCCTTTGACAGGTCAGGGTGAAAGTCTGTTAATTATTGATCACCAGCACAGATTTTGCACTTAAGGAAGATCTACTGCAAGTTCCAGCAGTGCTTCTCCTAAACCTGCAGCCTTTTCTGTGAAGGGGCACAGGCACACAGGTGACAGATGAAGCCTCCTGCTTCATATAGGGCTACTGAGCAGAAAACCAATTGCCTTGAAATGGGTTAGGAGATAAATTGGAAGCAACTCTTAACTCCAGGCTGGGTTCATTAAGTGAGTAAGGGTGCAGCTTGATGATACAGTTCAGCTGAGTTTATGGCTAGCTGCCAGTGGAAGTTGTGCTTTCCTTGCCTCCTTGTCCCTGCAGTGAGTCCTAGCTCACCCCCTGCTCCCTTTCCGTGGCTGGTTAGTGAGCTGGTTAGTGAGCACAGAAAACATTCTGGTGAAGAGTCTTGGTTTACTTCTCTGGAGCGACTCTGTGGGCTCGGATGAGCACAGAGAAGGGTTGAATGGAAGGTGCCTGTGGCCAGAGGAGCGCTGTGGCCTCCCTGTGGCAGCTCACTCTTAGGTTGCTGTAGTTCACAGATAAATAATACTTTTTCCTGTGCTGCAGCTCAGCTGCAGTAAGTGAGCACGTCTAGTCTTTGTCTTCCTCAGATGTGAAGTAAAGCATCTAGGTTTAAATGTCAGTGAGAGAGACACAGCAAAATGGTGGCATTTGCTACTTAACTGGTTAAGATATGGTGAGTTGATGATACTGACTTATCCCATCTGATACATACTTTCTTTTGCAGCAAGGTATTTGCACATCATTTCCAAAGGCTTTTTTGAAATATGATGGGGATTACTTAGTTTTTGCTTCTTTTTTTCTTTTTTTTTGTGATCTTGAAATGATTTTGTATTTATTACCATGAGCGGGGGCAGGATATCTCTTCTGTGCATATTAAAAAGCCGTAAGACAGCAGTTAAAGCAGAAAAGGATGTAAAATTAAAATATTCCAAGTGATAGCTTATTTAAAATGATGCATCTTAATTTTTTGTGTGTATATAACATATTCACATCTTTATATTTCCTGTGGCTGTTATTATACACAGTTCTTCATTGATTATCGACTTCTGTGTCTTCACAAAAGAAGCACTGGCTTAATTCCAAAGATACATTGTACACCTAAGTCAGATTTCTGGTACTTACTTAATAAGTGTGGAGCACTTAGTAATGCTCAGATGAAGTTGTTTCATTTGGAGCAAACAAATGTTTAAGTAGATCTGCATTGTCTTGTAAGAAATCTTACTCAAGTAAACATGAGTGCACATGCTGTTTTTTATTCCTTGTTTGCTAGTGGACCTTTTACAGATGGAGTCTGTGTACCCTTTAAAATACACTTTAAGATGCATAGTTCCTTGTAAAATGCAGTTACTTGAATAAAAAATAATTAAAATAAGTGTTTTTCCATGGTTTCAGAGGTTTGAATTTGTACTCTGAGCATTTTAAGAGGCAAAGTGTTCTCTAGTGTTGTGTGTTTCCCATTAGGGCAGTGTCCTCTGCTGAAAATCTGGAGGCAATTTTGTAGCGGTCAGTTTTGGGTTGGTTAACAAGAAAGATCTGTCCCCAAAAAGTTCTGGTTCCATTGAGACGCAGTTGTCTTAAAATAGTTGTTTTGAAATATCATTTGAAGGCAAAATGGAGTAATTGTGGGAAATGGTCTTTCAAACAGCTCGTTTTCCTTCTGATCCGCTCAGGGTTATGCTTTGCAGATTTTGCTGCCTTTCTTGCTCACTAGCAGTTTCTTCTTAAAGTTATGAAAGATAAAGGAGGAGGGAGTGGGAAATAACTCAGACTCCCTTCCCCTGAAAACAGAGTGTTCCTACTACTGTGTCCAATTACGTCATTTTGTTATGTATGAGACAGAACAACTGGCTTCTAATTCCCAGAAGAGCCTCAAGAAAACAAAACATCCAGTTCCTGCTAAGGCCTTCAGAGCCTAAACAGTCTGCTGTCATCCCTACATTTGAAACTTAAGGCCTCTTACTGGCCTTTCATTAATCTACCCAGAGGTCAGGCATTCTGCAGTGGATCCTTCCATCTCTTTCCATACCTCTGTTGTTCACAACAGCTCAAAATGCCGAGGTAGGCAAACTGTGTCACTCCATGGATTGCAATGCTCCATTTGCTAGATGCCAGTTTTGCTGCATTTTGTTTGTAGAGAAGCTGGATGGATGGAATGGAAGGTGGATTGGATACTATAGCTGCTGAACAGAAAGCCTTCCCTAAAAAATTATGGGAAACATTCCAGCTTTTCCACCTTGTGTGTATGAGTTTAGAATTTACCGTAAGATAAATTCAAATGCTGATATCCCAGGGGAAAAAAGCAGAGTTGATCTTTCCCAAACCTAGTATTTACTTTAGGATATATAACATCAGAGAGAAATCTGGGATATAATTGGAATAAATATAATTAAGTTCTTTTATAATGCAGTCCGTTTTTAACATCTTTTTTCTTCAGATAATCTTGACAAAGATAATGTAAACCAATTATTAAAAACGAAACAAAAAAAACCAACTTATATTTGGATTCCTGCTAGTTTACTATAAAAACTTAAAGATGTTTTTTCTTAATTCGTTACACGGAGTTGGCTGATACATGCTTGAATACTCCAGTTGAAACTCTGCTGGTGAGTGTTGTCTCCATTGTTTCATCCTACCTTTCAAGACTTCTGAAATCTGAGTCTACAGGTTCAGTCAGTTAAACCTTAGGCTCCTTCATACAGTTTTGCTGTAACAATTTAAGGTATCACCTCTGCCTTTTGGCCTTGGACTGAGATTTGGTTTCATTCTCTACAGCTCTGATTTTCCCTTGGCTGGCTACTTTTTAATTTTATAGTGTGCATCCATGACTTCATCTCTTAACGTCTCTCTGAAATTCCATGGAATGATAGCTTTTGTTTTTAATTTTGATAAGTTGCTGTAAGTACTTCTGAGAAATATAAAGGCTTTTATTTTCTTGTTTGTTTTCTTTGAAAACCTCAGTAGCTTCTTTGCTTTTGTGATTCAGGTCTGACAAACCAGAAAGTTTTGCAGTGGTTATTTTGAAAGTTATTTATATGAAAGAGAAGGACTTGTATCCATAAAAGCTTCTTTATTCCATGATTATCAGATTTAGTAAAAGATGTTACATCACCTTGCAGATAAGGAGTCCAGGAAGGCTGGACATTCTTCAAGAAGGAAATCGTAAACATACCAGGAGCAGGCTGTCACATGCTGAACAACAAGCTTGCAGGGAAGAAGACTGTCCTGGCTGAACAGAGAGGTTTGGCTGGAACTCAGGAAAAGAAAGGACCTTTAGAAGAAGGGGCAGGAAAATCAGAAGGACTACAAGGATGCCATTAGGTTATTCAAGGCAAAAATTAGAAGGGTTTGAGCTCAAATAGAACTTAATCTGGCTACTGCCATAAAAGACAAGAAAATTTTCGTTTCATTTTTCTCAGCAGTCTGGGGAGGACTAAGGAGAATCTCAAGCCGTTATTGGATGTGGGGGGAAACAAAATGACAAAGTTTGAGGAAGGCTGGTTGATGTACTTAATGTACTTCGTGCCTCCTTTTCCTCCGTTTTTATTGCTAAGATCAGTTGTTCTCCATGTACCCAGCCTCCTGAACTGGAAGGTAGGGATGGGAAGCAGATTTAAACCCCCTCAGTCCAAGGGAAAATGGTCAGCATTTAAGACATGCTCAAGTCTCTGGGACCATACAGGATCTGCCTGGGAGTACTGAGGGAGCTGGTGGAAGTGCTCACCTCCTTCCACCTTATTGCCCTCTACAGTTACGTGAAAGGAGGTTACTGCGAGGTGGGGATTCATATCTTCTCCCAAGTAATGCTTGTCCCAAGAGATAGGACAAGAGGAAATGGCCTCAAGTTGCACATGGAGAAGTTTAAATTGGGTATTAGGAAAAATCTCTTCACTGAAAGGCTTGTCAAGCATTGGAGCAGTCTGCCCAGGGTTGAGTCACCAGCGCTGGGGGTATTTAAAAGACATGTAGATGTGGCTTAGTAGTGAACAGAGTGGTGCTGGGTTAACAATGATCTTCGTGGTCTTTTCCAGCTGAAATGATTCTATGGTTCCATTCTGTGATTCTATGGTCTTGCCTTACTGAATTCACTAAGTAGGGAGCTGGCTCTCTGAGTGCCTTTAATTCCCTTTCAGGATTATGCTGTTTGAAAGTCAAAATACACGTAACAGTTGTTCTCTGTACTACACTTTAAACAGGATTCAGAAAGAGAACCTGAGTCCTCGTGAAGCAAGTTGAAAGTATGCTTGAGAAGCTCGCTGGGTTTTTTAGGAAGTTCTTTTTCTTTGGTTTTAATTGGGCATTTGCCCAAGAAATTCTTGAAAGTTTTCATATAAGAAGGATAGTAAAAAGCTTATTTCAGGAACTTGTGTTGCAGAACATACCAGTTCTTATTCCAAAGAATATGCTGCCTCAGTAGCATATGTTTTATAACTTCACTAGAGTAATTTTCAAGATGGTAGTGTGGGGCTTACACTTCTGTGAACCTGTTAGCTATATTTTCCAGCTCTTAACTCTCCTGCCAAAGCAGCATTTGTTTCATACAGATTTGTACATCATGCTTCCAACTTCTTTCTCGTGCTAGATACTGGCCCGATGCAAATGGAGGGGAATATCTATGATTGCTAGAGAATGGAGTGGTGTTCCTGTTGATTTGGGGCTTTTTTTCCCCTCACATGGCATGCTTCTCCCAAGCAGACCTGAATTGTGTTGAACGGGAGTGGAATTTTCAGTAATTGAGCAAACCTGGCTCCTGTCTCATGGCACAGGGAAAGGGACGTGCTGGACTCCACTCACGTGGCTTAGGATCAGTATTGACAGACTTTAAAAGTTCACAAGTCTTATGAGTGGATGTTGTGTGTCTTTTGTAGAGTATAAATTAGCTGAAAAGGCATTAGAGCCAGAATATTGTTATACTGCCTCCCTGAGACTTCATATATTTATTTTTTTACTTGCTCCATGGGTTCAGTAGTTTACCTGTATCTTTAGCTTTCCAGAGTCTGCACTTAGAGACCCTGAAACCCTGCCCTAGGCAAAGAATTGTGTGTAGATACAGCAGGGTGGTCAAAACATGTTACATCAGTGTGCCATGCCAGGCACTCACAGTCTTTGTGGCTTTGCTTACAACCTCTTCCTTTTTAATAATGGTACCTCTGTCTGAACCTGTTGGGGTCCATAGATGATAATTGTCCACTTGTTTTGTTTATGAAGTTAGTGACTCCCTCTGCTGTTTAGAACATATTCAACAATTGTTAGTTAACGTGAGTTTTTTATTTGTACTAAAAATGTGTTGCAAAATAAATGTTACATAATATTAATGGTTAGCTTTTTAATGATATGTGTAAAAAGCAATTAAAATTCTTGATTAAAATTATTTGATGTATCAATATTTACAGCAGACAATTTTATAAAAAAAAATTTCCTCTGTCATTTCTCTGCTCATAGCATTCAGTAAATACAACTGAAATGATTTATGGAAGAATGTCTCAGACTTCACATATTAAATCTTTTACCACAAAAATAATGTGTTAAAATACGGTAAGAGCCCAGTGATTAGTTGAGGAAAAGGGACAAGCATTCAGTCTCAGTGGTTGCCTCACAGGAGATTTGTTAACAGGATTACAGTCTGTCGGTACCTTCAAGAGAATGTAGCAAGGCCTTAAATAGCAAAGGTATAATGTCCATCACGTTGAACATATTGGTGCTTGCTTTTTGTGTAGCAGAAACATTGCCTATAGAGGAAAACAGCACTTCCAAAGAACACCGATTTTCTGAGGACTCTGTGGATTCTGCACTTAATTCTGTAAATCCGTCAAACCCAACCTGTCGAAATTCCACGGAGTACCGTACTTCAGGAAATGCTGCATATTACAGAAATTCCCATCAGCCAGCGACTGCTACCTCAAATTCAGCCCCAGTCCTGCGCAGGCTGTCCCTGAGCTCCGCTGGGAGCAGTGGTTACTATGAAGTCAGTAGGAATCGGATACAGAGGCGGATTGAAGGTATGTTGTTACACAAAACCTTCCAGAATATGTAACTGCTTCTATTAACACACAAAGTTATGAATAAAGAAGTTCCTTGCCATTGGAAAGCTTGCATATGGAGTGAAATGTGCTGTTGCCAAGCATGTCAGGCTTGCTAATGTAACTGCAAATACAGAACTTAAGCCTGTTACTACCAATAGTGTAGTGCAAGCCAGGGAGAGTCTTTCCTGCTGCAGCTTCCTCTTGCTGCTGTGATGGACCCTGCAGCAAGCCAGACCAGACAGGGATAGCTTTATGCAGCTCACTTCCTGAGCATCTTATCAAATATTGCCATGTTGCTGAAATACAGGGATAGGGTTTCGTACTGTTTCCCTCTGTCTGCACAGCTTCACTTGCCTTTGCCTCATTTCCAGTTAATAGCATCTTGGGACCCAGGAGCCAAGTCACACTAATCCCTCTAGGTATGTCACAGTGCTAATGTTTATACTGCTGGAAGTATTTGCAGTTATAGAACGCATTTAAAGACAAAAGGAACAGTTCAGTATTATGAGAAGAAAAATAAAGCATCTTTTAATATATTGCATACAATGCATAATAAACGCCATAACCTAATATTAAAGTGTCTTATGTGAAATGAAATGTGTTATCCCTGTACAAACTAGTGATACTTCTTCCTTTCACAATATTTTTATATTAAAAGCTGCAAGTTCCACAACTGGACCGGATTTGAATTCACTAAAAAGGGAACCTTCAAGAATATTGAATAAGGATCCTTCCACTTGGTCAATAGAGGAAGTAGTGCGTTTTGTGAAAGAAGCTGATCCACGGGCACTGGCTCCACATGCAGAACTTTTTAGGAGACATGTATGATGCATATCCATTCTATTCTAGTAGATTGTGTCATGTTGATCTCTTAAAATACAACTTTCATGTCTACCAGTCTATTTGCAACTGGAGGTAGACTCTCCTCATATATTAGGGAGAGACTGAAAATTGCTTTTCCACCTGAAACCCCTCCTGCGGTATATTTTTTCTCTCTTTCAGTCTTGCTAGACTAAAGTAAATAGCCACCTCTTTCCAGTGTATATGAAATAATGCCAGCCTAGAAGTGCCCAAGTTCTAATGGCCAACATCCCTGGTTCCCCTTCATCCCTGGTGCCTCTAGAGAAGATGGCATTCTCATGTACAGTGCAGGGCATTCAGTCCCCCTGTTTTGGAGACTTAATGTCCTGAAGCCCAGATGATGTTATCCATCATTAGGTAGAGACTTGGTCATTGATACTAAAATTCAGAGAATCAGCTGAAATATTTAATTAATCTGTTTGGGAAAACAGTGTGTAGGGTTTCATAGGTCTGACTAGATGTTACCTTTAGAGACAGAAACAGTACCAGTTTGTGCTAGGTTTGATCTCCTCTACTCCTTCTTGCTGTGCTTTTCTATGGTAGGTTGCTCAGTAAAGAGCTGCTTTCTTATTTCATTGCATATATGGCCCTCCAAAAAGAGGTTGGCGTTCTCTCAGTAGTATTTCTCCCATGTTCTGCACCAGCTCCTCCTAACAGTTTAATCTCTTGAGTAAGCTGGCTTGGAAGGAAAAATAAAAATAACTTCCAGGGGAGATTCCTGTCTTCTATTTTATTCTTGGTTGTATGACAGAAGTAAATGTCACTTGTTTTGTCAGGTTTATGTTTAAAAAAATAAGGCAGAATGTTTCTCTTTATGGTGCTTTATGGAACTAATTGCCTGTCTATGGTATGTAACGATACTAAGAACTTAGGACTGTCATATTTCAGCAGCTTCTCCGTCAGACAGTTGAAATCTGACTAAGTTGTCCTTGGTCCTGGTCCTGACAATCTCTCTGGTTCAACATGGAAACAGATCTGTCTAATTTCCCGTATTTAGATGGTATCCAGCCCCTTCCTCCATGTGACCCTTTGCACACACATGCCAAAATCCTCCCACGGCTGTTTTCAAGGTTCAGTGCAAGGCCTCAGTGCTTGGATCATTTAATCTCTAACTGCACAGACCTTCCTTTGCAGCTTCTGGTTTTTTTTTTCCCTTGACCCATTCACTTTTTTTCGTGGTTGGTATCTAATTCTGAGGGCTGTTGGCTCAGTTTCTTTTATTTACTATTATTTTCTTTCTCTAACATCTCAAATACTTAATCACACATTAAAAATACTGTAACAAATTAAATTTCAGTGGTCATCTGTAAATACAAAATTGCAGTTGCTGTTTTATATATAGTAGATATGTTTTTACTACAGTATAAACAACTATAATGTACTTTCCACTTTCACCATGCAGCTTGTTAAAGCAGTTGTCTGTTGTGTTTATTCTCTTCCTTCTGCAGGAAATTGATGGGAAGGCACTACTCTTACTGAGGAGTGATATGATAATGAAATATATGGGACTGAAGCTGGGGCCTGCCCTAAAGTTGTGCTACCACATTGAACGACTTAAACAAGGAAAGTTCTAGCCAGTGGGGATACCACAGACGTGTGCTCAGGTCACACCAAGCTCTCAGGTTCACAGCCATCGCCTTGATTTGAAACTCTTGCTGATATAAACCTTTATTTTTTGAAAGTGCTCTCAAAACGTAAAAGAGACATTCAGGACGCAGCAGGGGAGGGATTTGTATTACTTTCTCGTATTTTTGCAGATTGTTTCACAGAAAGTTGGCAGGGAAGGACAGTTGGATCACACTGGGTGTGGGCAGGTCTGGTAACAACACTCTCCGAATCCTGAAAAGTGTGTTCTTTGTTACAGGCTTCAGCCAACATGTTCATATCCAGAACCAAAACAGCTGAATCCCAAAGGGACATAATAAATTAAACCAGCATCAGGTGTTAATAATTTTTACAGGGGTGGCTGTAAACTTTTATATTGCAAAAAAACCTTAAAATAGAATAATCTCTGTAATGAATACTCTGGTCTTTCAGAAGAGAGGAAGCGTTATGGAAGAGAGGGCTTAATACAAATATAAGCTTTTATAAAGTGTGATTATCAGTCCTTTGGGAAGTTATGAGGACAAATGTACCGTATATTGTCAGTTTAGGCAGGCAGTAAATATTTCTGTTTCATGGAAGGTCATATTGGCTGTATAAACAGCCATTTCTGGGACAGACTGATTTCACTGGAACAATGCATCCACATATTAAACATTCCATCTTTTTGCTAAGTTTGACATAGATGTGTGTGTTCATGCTTTTTATATGTACACGTGTATGTGTCAGGGAGATACAAACTATATAAATATACATACACACTGTACATATATATTCAGTTTTTTAATGTGTACTTTGCACTGTGCCAGAGAGAACTGTACAATTTCTTGTTGTTTTTTTACCAGTAAATTTAGTTGTGTATTACTTTCATTAGCACCTGTTTAATTTGTTCTGGGAGTCAGAAGGTGACAAACAATCAAAAGGTGTCTTTATTCATACAGGTGAAATCCCTGTACTATGCAATACTCGTGGTTATTCATCCCTTAACTCTGAGCCATATATTCTGATATATTTTTGGAAAGACACATTTGGTTCCAATGTTTTGGGTTTATATTTCCTGTGAGGAAGTGCTACTATGTAACTGATAAACCTTTTTTTGGGTAAAATTGGTGCTGTTTGTATAAGCTGCAAGAATGAGTGGTGATAATAAAACAGTTTGTTGTCACTGCCAGTTGTAAAATACATCAGGGACAAGAAAATATGCTTTCTGTTTAGGAAACTGAATGTACTGTATGTAATCGTCAAGTGATAAAAACTGTTAGGGAAGATGTAGTCCTAAAATGGTAGGATTTATTATATTTCTTAATGCCTTTTTATATGAAAGCATATCGTATAAATGTATTTTTTACAAATTCCTTTTTTGAAAATGCCTTTCTTTACCCATAGACTGATACTCATCAGATTTCAGCAGAGATGCTGCTAGAAAACAGTGAATTTTGTGACTCACAAGTCCAAGTATTTTGGTATTTTAAGTGACTGCAATGCAATTTCAATTCAGCAAGTCATTTGGGCCCTGAGAATTGTTTTTGTTATTACATCATTAGACATTTGACACTAAAGTTTATCTGTATCGATTTGGTTTGCATATCTTTTGTGGTGCATGTATGCTTAGATGGATAATACAGGCATGCTCTTTATAGTAAGAAAAGGTCAGAGCAGTGATTGAAGAAACAGAATATTTTCTTTGTGTTAGAAAAATAGTGACTTAACTTTCATATGGTTACACCAAAAATTATATATTAAGGAAAACATCATGCCCCACGTGTTGAGTGTATAGTTTATACTTATGTATAATTGTATACTACTTCTATGCTTTATTATGCTGAATTGGGGTTCTTCAGCATAAAAAGATCTCATACAATTTTAAGTGGAAGTAATTGACTGAAAACAGTTTTCATTTTTTACTTTGCCCTTGGCATAAGAAAAACAAAGATGTTTAAATTTTCTGGTTGGCCTTTATGGAATGACATTTTTGTACATGGCACTATTATGGGTATAAATATTTGTTCAGTATTTGTTCAAGGCTTTCTGTGCACCCAATGTGCACAAAGATAACTGTGATGTTGCTGTACCAGAAATTCTCCACGTGCTGTAGCATGAGATTCAGACACTCAGAGTGTTGCAGCAGAATATATTTTTTATTCTTTCTTTTCAGTGGGACGTTCTTATCTAGCCAGAAAAATAAAATAGTTTGTTCATTGTTGTAACTGTGCATTCTGTTTGACGCCGTGTGGATGTGTGAGCGCTCTCTGCGTAGGCAAGGGTGCCTGTCTTATCTGGCATCTGGCAGTTCTTGACACTTCATGGAAACATCTGATGTAAGGAGGTTTTAATGACAAGAGTAAGATCATTCCAACATTGTTCGTCTGAAGCAATTAATGTTTGAACTTGGGTAGTTCTGTGCTTTCAAAATAAGAACTTACCTAGTTATTCAACTATTTAGTTTTATATATCTCATTTTGCAACTTACAGCTTACAGAATTCTCATATAACCACTGAGGGCAAGGGACTGGTAAAACCTCTTTGTGCTGTGTTCAGATAAAGACACAAAGTATTCTAAATCAAAGCAGTTAAGTTTGAACTTTGTACACCTCAAGCTTTCTTATTTCTGTGATACAGAAGTCTCTCGTTCCAGTGGCTGTTTGCAGCAATCAGCCTGTGCCTGAGAAGGAACTTGGACTGGGTTAATGGTAACCTCACAACTGTCACAGGCAGATGATGAAAATTGGAAGTTGGCAGTGACAGGTAGTCCAGAGGCATTTTGCAGCTGATCTCTCTCAGAACATACTTAGTATCTTTTTGGTGTTTGTTTGATATAGAAGACAATATGATTTAGTCTCTTTGTTCCTCCAAGTTGCTTTTCTGTTAACATGGATTCATCTGTTTATCTGGTTCTGTAACTTTTGATCATCTTGGAAGACAGTGCCGTAACTTGTCAGTGCATCGTAGGACTATTGGAAATTAAAATACTGCTGCCTGGGAAGACTAGCAGCTCTAACAATTATTTTTGCAGAATACCTATGCAATAGTGGAATTGAAGAAGTCTGGAGGGTAGACTGAGGCAGTATACATTTTGTAGGACTTTTTCATACATACGTAGGAATGACAGTGAAAGACAGCAAATCATGTTATAAATGTTGGCTTGCAGGATGGAGCATCTTCCCCTTTTTTGTTGCTTTGGATAAAGACAACCATCTTTTATTTCAGGTGGTAGACACAGGCACAAAGATGTTGATCTGATTACTCATTGTATTTGTAGAAACTCTTCTTCCTCTGCAGTCAGGGATATAATTTGCAAAAAGCAGTGTTAACCTTCTCTGCAGCACTGACAGCTTTATGTGAGTCTGTGGATGTGATTATGTAAGTCCTGAACATGATACAAAAATTCTGAATTTGAGTATCTCAAGTATTTCTGTAGGGGAAAAATGAAACCATGGGTGGGAATGACTAAAACCTTGAACTTTTAACTTGATCAGATAAAAGTTTTGTAAGTGTTTCTTTGTGCTTGTCTTTCCTTTAATGGAAGTTGAAATTCAGAGAATTGAAATATGAGTACACTGAGGCAAAGCTTGTATTCAGTACTTCTGCCTTTTCCATGTTCTATGTAATGAGGTCCCCTGTCTCATTCAGCAGTGGGCCTGAGTTTTCCCCAATTTTCCTTTTGTCACTTAGAGAGTGTTGTCTATTTTAGTGCAGGATCATGGAGAGAAACACATTTTAAAAGGGGGTGATAGTAGTATTTTTTAATTTGATTGGCTAGCTAGCTACATAGTAGAGTAAAATGAATGAAGAGGTGTGAACCTCTTCTAAGTAATGAGCGTCTTCATCTTTCTGCCATTCTTTCTGCCAAGTTGAAGCTGTGTAGAGTTACACTGGCTTGGTTTGAAGAGGAAAAAGGAATGAAGAGAGACCTCCTTGAGATCAATTTCAAAGGCCATATATTCCTCCTCTCTGTTTTTATTACATGTAAAACTGTGGGAGTGAGTAAAAAGTGCTCATTTGGAACTGCCAAAGAGTGATGCAGGGAGGCAGAAGCTGACTTCATGTCCATTTTAGTGGTGAAATGATTGCTGCTTTTTTTTCAAGCCTTGATTATAATCTTTTGCTCTGTAAAGCTTACTAACTAGCCCATAATCCTGGGATTGTGTTCCCCAACTGTCAGTGTTCCTGTTGTTTCAAAGGTCATGCAGAGCGATTTTGAGACTTGTTAAAATCTGAACAGTCTGTTGCAAACTCACTGTGTTGTGAGTCCACAACTGTATCTATCTATAACATTTTATCTATATTTTAAATTTTTTAGTGTGAAAACTGCAGAGTAGGGTTGGGTGGTGATTTAATAGCAAAGTATTTTGCTACTTTGTTCTCCGATGGTTTGTTCTAAATAAATCCTCATTATTGTGGCTGTGGTAGATGACTAGAGTCCTGTGTGTACTTAAAATATGCCATTACAGTGATCCATGGGCTTTTAAATTCCTTGTGTACATAATCATCCATCCCTGTCCTAGCAGATAATTTTGATTAGCTGTAATTTGTTGCATTTGAATCAGAATTAGCTTCCATCAGCTCCAGAATCTCCCAGTCCTGCTGTACACACTGAGGAGTCCTGCACAAGCTGCTTCTCCTCATAGCTTTATGGACCACTGCTAGTTTTATTTCAGTTTTCATTATGTGCAGGGGAGCTGTTTAGCGCTGATAGCAAAGGCTGCACACCTCTACTTCTTTTCTTCTTAAAATACACAAAGCCATTTTCATCCACAGAGATTCACTTTTTAGCATCCAAAATCAAAGCCCTTTCAAGACAAACAGCACATGCAAACAGATGCTAGAACAAGGGGAAGGGGAGATTGCTGTCTGAACAGACAAGCGTGAACAGATGTACAGCTTGAAGCTGGCAGAAACCCTCTCTGCCAATGGTTCCTTTCTAGTTGTGACAGCTGGAAGAAAACGAATATGCCACAAAACCACCATGACAATTGCCATTACCCAGTGTTGGCTGTCCCAGCTCTGAGGTCTAGAACTGGAAAGACAAAGACTCATCTACTCATCTACCCTTCCAGGTGGATGCTGAGGCAATTGGCAAGGCAGTGGGGAAAAAACACAGTGAATGGTGGCACGCCTTAGAAAGTCTGGTGTTCAAATGCAAGAGGTCATGACTTTATTAAATTTTTCCCTTTCTCATATTTAGTTTTTTTCAGTAGTTATGGAGGCACTCTCTTTTCCCAAGCGATTGCGCTAATGCCGTCTAGGTTTCCAAGAGTGAGGTTTTCAAACAGGTGTGAGCTCTTCCTCAACTGCCATCTCTCCAAACTAGTGCTGTAGAACAGGTTTCCTCTTACTGAAGACCCTTCTGAGGGAAGGATCCTTCCACGTGTTTCCTGCTCCTGCACGTTATGAAAAGTAAGGAAAGTACTCTGCAGCCTGCTTACTTTATCTCTTATGTATCTACCAGCTATTGCTACTGATTTCAGCCCTTGCCTGGGCAGGTACGTGGTACTCTGTTATGAGCAGATGCCTCTCACCTGCACAGTGTTACTCAAGGTGTGATCTACAAAGTGCTTTTCATCATAGTTTTTAAATCCCTGTGCTTAGATGAGCAAAATAGTGGGAAGGGAGAAATTAATAATTAAATGCTCTGTTTTAGTCTACCTTTGGTTTATGCTTGTACTTTAGGGGTGAGGTAGTAGATGTAGGCAATTGTATTATATTGGAACATAATTGTTTATTAGGTTCAATGGATAATGGCGGGGGGGGAGGATTTTGTTGGTTAGCTGGTTTTAGTTTGGGGTTTTTTTCTTGGTTTGTGGTGGAGTTTTTTTGTTTGTCTTTGGTTTGTTTTTTTTTAACTGACTGCTGTCAGCTATTCGTTTATTTTCAAGAGGCCAGCTCAGCAAAAGGGAGCATATTACTTTCATACCTCTTTGCATTCACCATAATACAGTAATTGTAATTGCCTGGGTGGTGTTCGGCTACAGGAAATGAACAGGTTGGGGAAAGTTGAAATGTTTTGAAAGAAAACAGAAATGCAAGGCTGGGATGAGTGATAGGGTTTGCATGCAATAAACATGGGAAGGAAAATACACGAAGAATGAAGTAATGGAAAATTAGGAAGGAGAAAACCAGGTGGCTATATCAAGATAAACTGTTTCAGATTCACATATGACTTGTGTCTTTGACTGTTCATGTTGAGCTGGGATTTTTAAGGGGAAAGTTAGAAATAAACACTTTGAACCATGTCGGGGATGGGAAGTCTTTTATCTTGACATGATTTTATCTGAAAAGAAGAGCTGAATCCTTGTAATTCCCAACCCAGTTTTTGGGACATGCACTCTCTGTCCTTAAATTATTTCTTAGCTGCTGCTGACAACTCACTCTTGGTAGGATTTCTTTTAAAGCCAGAACAGCTGAGGAGCCAAAACCTGGGAATATGGGCTTGGGTTTGACTTCAGGTAACTTCATGTCTTGATATCATAATTGTCTAGACTCTCTCATTTTAGTCCATGGGAGTTCAGGGTATGAGTGATCTGACCAGATACCAATATCTGCTTTACAGAGACTTCTTGACTATTGGTTTTATTAAATAAGCCAGTTTCTATCATGGGAGTCTTCAATGCCCATTTCAACTTCAGCACATGAGCTAATTCCCCACCTAAAGTGCTCCTTGTTGCAAATAAGCTGGAACAACCCTCTTACTGGGAGTCCTTCACTGGAAAACCTAGTTGCCATTGAGAAGCAAATGTTCAAGTGCATATTACAGTGACCAAGCAATGTTGGCCACGTCCCAAGCTCTACCCCACAAGAGGTCTGGCTTTAAAGTCCAGTTCAGAATATCTAGCCAAAAGTGTATCCATAGAGAATATTTGTGCTTTCTTAGATCTTTGTTGTTGCACAGAATGCTGTGTCAAAAAGCAGACAACAAGCACTTAAATATTCTGTCAGTGTTTGTTAACCCTGCTCTTGACCCCTGTGTACACAAATATGGGTGGTTCTAGGTGAGGGTGGCATCATCAGGCTTTGAGTGTGGGGGCCTTGTGCCATCATGGCTGAGCTGTGGAGGGTCTCCGAAGGACAGGTACGTGTTCTCTTAAGCTGGACTGTGCTCTGTGGACCAAGCTTTCAAAGTAGTTATTTTGAAACATTTGTTTAAAAAAAAAATCTACTTGTTCCTTTATAACCTTGAATGCAGGTAGGTTGGATTTGGTTTTTTCCCCTCAATATGTGAGAAATTACTTATTTATCAGAAACCTCAAAAATTAATAGGTTTCCCATGCTTATTGATGGTACTTTTAGAGGTTTTCTTTGGGTATATAAGCTCCACAAAGAAGGACCTCCTTGTTTTGTGTCCAGTGGCCTGCCCTTGGTCTGTGAGATGCCAGTCTAGGACAAAACATTGCCTATCTTTGTTCCTAAGCAAAGAAAGATGGGAACTCCGTTGATGAGAATGTGGTGGGAAGGATGATATTGAAACAATGCAAAAAATGTGACTGTTTTGAAACAGCTGTGGGCTAAGGAACATTAGTAATCCCAGGAGCAAGGAGGGAGACACAGGCTGATGCAGGGATACAATGTCTGTTACCAGTGCTTCACTGGAAATGCTTCCAAACAGTGAAAAATGATGTTCTACTTGGAAAAAAGTAGAAAGAGTCCTTCCTTTCAGATATTTGATTAGACCGTACCATGCTGTTTGCTCTTTTAATTTTCATGTCTTAGTTTGGAAGAATCCTAATAATTTAGTACTGGGATATTACGGTATTATTCTAAGAGATCTTGGAGTATATGGGCACAAAGCAGTGCTAAATATTTTAGTGATTAGTAATATTTCTACTCAAACATGAAAAAATGTTTCAGATGGTTCAACAACAGAACAGATTTTCCTAACAGGATTGCAATACCATGATTTTAACAACTGTGGAAAATATGTTTTCCACACTAAAATTATGAGATTTGCTTGTGTGTGTAGGACTGTCCTAGAGTACTCTGAATTGAAAAACTTCAGCATTAAGGGTATGTAGTATAGCCTAAGAAACGCAACTTTCCTTAAATGAGGAGGAGGAGGCACTGGGAAAAGAGTGAAAGGTGAGTCAAAAAAGTGAATTGCACAAATTAACATCATTAATGTCACTGTGTCAGGCTGTCTGCCTTCGGGAAGGCAGGAACAGACCCCAGAGGAAAACAAGGTCCTTGACTGAGCCCTTCAACATGTTTTTATAAACTTGAGCACAAAAAGAAACTAAAACATCTGGCACCAGGATATTATGCAATGTTGTTTTATGCTGTTTTCATTGTCTAATATTCTTCATGAGAACTGTTAATGAGTCACTTACTGTTGTCAGATCACGGTCCCAAGTTGCCTGTGTGCAAGTGAAGGGGCACAGACTTCTCTGATTCACTCCCTTCCATGCTCAGTGGCCACTTCTGTGCCAAATGGTTTCCCCTGAAACCTTTCACGTGCAAGTGTGTGAAGCTGATGCTTGAGCCCCTATGGGTCAAACCTCTGCAGGGATGTGCAAGGTGGTGTACTCATCCCAGTGTTCTGGGAGGCCTGAGCAGAAAATGGGTAGAAGTGGTTAAAAAAGTGAGCACTGATCATGAGACATCATGGCATATCAATTTTATAGCAGATAGGAACGTGGGTGGTAGGAGAGCATAGATCACACATGTTACCTCAGGCCTGGGAAAGGCAAAACCAGCTACCTTTGCTCTTCTGCTCCCCTTCACCTTCCTGCTGGGATGGTTTTGCTGCCTCTTTTCCCTGTCCCCTGCTGTCAGGGCAGAAGCAGGAAGGTTGCACTGCCTTGCATGCTCTGCATGTGTGGTTTGATGTGTGGTCTCCCCCAGGCCTCATTTCTGGGCTGCCTTTAGCCCAAGAAAGCATTACCCTCCCTGGGCTCGGTGCTTGCCTTTGTCCTCGCTCTCACCAAGTGGCCCGAGCCTTGTCTTTGAGCTGACACCTTTCTTTTCTCTGACTGTCATCTGCTCATGGCCAAGGTCTGTCGCTTTGCTTCTCCCTTTCATTCTCTGGCTGGCTGCTTGCTAATTTCAATAAAGGTGCAATGCTAACAGGCCTGGATCTTGTCTCAGCTTCCATTGCCTGCTTTCCTCTCCCTATTCTACACCTTTTCCTTGCACTTGGAGTCGTCTGTGCCTTACCTGACTGCTTCATGCTCTCTCAACCTAGAAACTGCCTGGTCCAGATAAGTTCCCTGTCTGAGAAGCTGCTCATTCTTCTTTTGGATTAATTAATTTTGCTGACAACTAACTCCACGTGCAGAAGCCTTAGCTGTGCACCCCTGGTGCTGGAGCTGTGCCTTGGGCAGAACAGGGGAAGGGCTGTCCTGTGTAGGAAAGCTGGTACATCTGAGCACTCCTGCCCCTGAGGCTGCCCTGTCCCATGGCCTTCATCTGTCATGTGCAGCCCTTCTGCCTGCCTTGGCTTCAGTTTCTGGATTCCTGCAAAGCCCCTGCCTGACACCGGGGAGAGAGCACCTCTACCCTCTCACTCACCCCCTAATAAGAGTCCCTGCTCAAAGTCCAAGTCACACAAAGCCTGGAGCCAACAAGGGGTGCCCTTGAGGGCACAGCTCCTCTCTCCCTCTCCTCTCTCTCTCCCCCTTGCATATACCCATCATTGTAAAATGTCTTCCTCTTACCATTACAGCTTAATGACTTTCCCTTCAACTTCACTAGAGGTATTAATGTCTCCATTAACAGCCACCAGAAATGGAAGCTCCATATATCATGAGTGCAGCTCTGCATCCTTCTTCTCATACAGAAGTTTCAGAAGCAGTTAAAATGTAGCCCTGTAGAAAATTAATGGCCCAATATACAAAATCTGTAATTGCTGCTAGAGGCGAGGAGGAGGAGGAGGAGGTGAAAGTGCTCAATCTTGGTATAATTAAGTACTTTGGTCTGTGGATGCTTCTCCCCCGTGCTGATGTGATGTAGGACTTGTGCTTCACACACGAGGGATGGTGGGAGGCAAATGGTCCCTACTTAGCATCATTTGCCCAGCAGAGTCCAGCAGCAGGAGAGGTGCTGGTGTGTGGCTCCTCTTCCCATGGCACAGCCTTGAAGGCTGGGATTGCATGAAATGACAGCAGGGTAAGGAAGTGGGAGCTGCCCTAAGCCTTCTGGGAAGATGCTGTTGAGAATATCCCCCCTGTCCCTGCAATTTGAGCAATGGAAAAGCCAGGCAGAGGCGGGGGTGAGCCGTGCTCTGCTTACCCATTCCCACGGGAGTGGCTCCAGCCCGTGCTGCAGGCTCTGGGGATGTTGGTGGAAACCAGCAGTGCCAGGGAGCTTGCTCATTCTGGCCCTGCAAAGCAGGGGAGGCTGTCCTGGAGTGGCGGAGAGGGATGCTGGGATAATTGGAGCCTGCTCTGCTTTTCCTCAGCCCTGCTTCAGAGGGAAGGGGTTGCAGTTACTCCTCCAAGGGACTGGGGCAAGATGCAGCTGCATGTCTGCTGCTCTGGTCTACTGTTACAAGCACTACCAGCCGGCTTTAAACTCAATTTGTTGTCCCCAGGCATTGGGTGTTTTGACAGTGCTCGTATGGGTTTATAATGTCATAAAGCTGATTTAGCCTAATTTGTTGTCAGGGTTTCTGGAGCCTGTGGTCTAAATTCAGTTAAACCAGACCGCTGTGTGCAGAGTGGGCTGGGAGGTACCCTCAGCACTGATGCTCCCAGTGAAGGCCTGGGAAGGAGAGGAGGGAAAAGCTGAGCACCTGCAGCCAGTGCCACCAACAGGCGCTGCTCTGGCTGTCCCAGGTATCCCGTGGGCAGCAGGAGGGCAGCAGTGGATGGATGCCCTCTCTGCCTGCTGAGGATGCTGTGGGGAATGACTCACACAAGGATGGCAAGGGCTGGGGCAGTTGGTGCAGCAGATGCAACCACCAGAGGGGAACACTTGTTAAAAAAAAAATTAAACTTCTTTTGAACTTGCTTCTGTCAGCTGCAAAATAAAAATGAGAGCAGCCAATGCTGTGATTGCCTTATTTTACTCTGGTATAGCCCCAGGGAAAATTCACATCTTCAGAAGGTTTTTTGACACTCTAGAATGGGCAGGCTGAAATAGATGGGGACAGTGACAACCGGGGTGGCCATCCCAAGGGACGTTGAAATCCTTAGCCTCTGCACTGAAATAACCACATGACACATTTCATCAGCAGTTTCTTGGAAGGAGAGAAACAAAGTAGCTGAGTATTTTCAATTAAGAAAAAAGATATTAAAAAAAAAATAGTCAGATGACTAAACATTAATGAATCCATCAACACTATGCTTTTCAGAATGTTGTCAGTTCTGCCACCTCAGGGAAAAATAAAAGGCTTTTAAAAAACTTAAAAAGCAAGAGTTTGACAGAACTGATGCTATGCTTGTATGAAAATCTTCCATTTTTGTCTGAAGCTAGAAGGCAGTGATCCTTCAGCCAAGGAAAAGAGAAACAACATGTCCTTCCTAACCTCCTAGTGCAAATTCATTTTCCAAATAGTGAATCAGTGTCTGCTGCTATCAAAAATTGCCAAAGATTTTGGCATGACACTGTGCCTATGTGTGTGAGTAGACTTGAGACACTGAAGCTGCTCCTTTGAGCAACTTCTCATTGTATGAACAACTGCAAAAACCTTCCCAAAGATGTCCAGGAGGAGTCTTAGAAGTAAGTTGGCTGCAGCTAGGCAAAGGCAGGCACAGTTAGTGTGTGATGGCATCTGGCTAATGGCTTTTCTTACTCAGTCAGTCCTGGAGCACTGCCAGGAACATGTAATTTGAAATTGTAACGTAAGTTTTCTACAGGTACAGCCACAAAATAGGCAGTGCCCACCAAAAACTGTCCTCCTGCTCTCACATTTGTCCTTCTGTCAGGATCTATTTTTACCAGTGAGCTGTGTCAACTTCGAAGCTGACAGACAATAATGCACCTGCAGCTCATTTCCACAGACAAGTGCAAAACCGTAACCTGGCAGAACTTTTATTTTAATTGTATGTTCACATTTCTCCATTGCCGCGGGTGGCTTTGTACACTGCCGAGTGATAAAGTTACACAGCTCTGCTCTTTTACATGCATTGGTTTCAGCCATCAAAGAAACTTAGAAAACTGACAATAAACAACTTTTCCATATAGCTGTAGTCAGGCTGGAAAAATGATGTGATTCTTCCTTCCCTCCTGCCCCCTGGCAACTGAATTCCCGTGACTTTTAGGCTTTTCTCTTTTAAATGACTCATAACATTACTTAAGATGGGTTCCTATGGGTGTCTTGCAGTGAACCTGTCTTAGGTGTGCACAGGCTGTACCGCTCGCTCTCACTCCTCCAGCAGCTCCTTTGGGTGCATCCTTAGCGGCTGTTGTGATGTGCTCTTGACACTGCTGCAGGACAAGATAATTTTTCTTAGCCTGCTATTCATATTTTATGTTCATTTTAAGTCAGTTCCAGCGCTTTACAGTTTACAGATTTTTTGCACAGCCTTCTCTGTACACTGAAAGCGATTCGGAAATGAGAAAAGAATGCTGCAACCAATTAGCACGTACAAACATTTATTTTGAAATTTCCATTCCGACTGTTATGAAGAGTTACATCATCAAAGCACTTTATGGCAGTGAAAATAGCTCTTACCCCTCTGACTTATCCATTACTCCATTAAAGCTGCAAAATGTGCAATCTGCTTGAAAAATAGGTTGCTTTTTATTCCGTTTCCCATGAAAAGTCAAAACTTGGTAACAAAAAAAAATCCAAAACAACGAAAACAAAAGAAAAAAACCAAACCAACCCAGCTTATAGGGACTCTACATCTGATCCTCTCCCTCTTCCCCCAAAAATAACTTACAAAGATAGTTTAAAGTTTTAAATGAGTTTAAAACCAAGTGCATCTTTTTAATTATTTTTTTCTTCTTCTTCTCATAATAATCTTAAAATTCTAAAAACCCATAATTTACTTTCTTGGAAAAAAGGCAGCCAGCCGTTGCTTCTTGATTGGAAGAATATGTATCTCCGGCGAGTTCATTTTCTTTAGCTTTACGCTCCTGTTTTTGACGGGTTTCCTGAGGGCCTCGGCGCTGTCCCGGGGCTCGGGCGGGCTCTTCACATCGTAGCACTGCAGCACCGAGTCCTGGGGCAGGTCCCTTTTGAAGGAAAAGTTTTTGGTGGAGACCCCCGACAGGCCCTTGATCTTGCCGCAGAAGATGGTGGGCACGGCATCCTTGACCGAGACGATGACTTTGGCTGTCTGCGAGGTGCTGACGATCTCGATGTTGCCGGCCTTGGGCTCGCAGCCCGCCCTGCCCGCCTGCTCCATCAGCCACTTCTGCGGCTGCCGCAGCAGCTCGCCCGCGGCCCTGCCCTCCGCCTTGCCCGCCGCCTCCGGGGGCTTGCAGGGGGCGAAGGGGGCGGCGGGGCCGGGGAGCTTGTCCGGCGCGGGGTGGGCACTGCCCTCGGCGGCGGCAGCGGCGGCGGCAGCGGGGCCGGGCCCGGCCGCCTCCCCGTGCAGCGCCCCCGGCTTGCGACAGGAGGCGAGGGACAGGTCCAGGGCCCCGTCCTCGGGCGGCGGCGGCGGCAGCGCGGCCTCGCTGGCCCGAAGCGCGGGCGGCCCTTTCATGGAGAGGTCCAACGCCTCGTTCTCACCACCCATCTTGATGACAGTGTGGCGGCTCAGCTGCGGAAACTCCCGTGGGTGCAGGAGTTCGAAGGGCTTCGTCTCCTCCTTCTCCAGGGGTGTCTGGGTGCCCTTGCAGGAGTGGGGGGTGAAGAGCGGCGGCTTGGGTGGGTCAGGGGCCGCCTTGGCCTCGGCGCCGTGGGGCACGGGGATGGGGACAGGGATGGGGATAGGGATGGGGACGGGTAAGGGCACGATGACGGGGTAGGGCACCAGCAGCGTAGCAGGGGGCACCAGCGGGGACAGGGGCGAGCTGAAGGCCTGGGGTGGGAGGGTGGTGTAGTCGGGGGGCGGCTGGCAGGGGGCTGAGCCCAGGGCGCCCTGTGAGGGAAACAGGTCCTGAAGAACGGCGGCGAATCCCGGTGTCTGAAAGGCCGGGGGCAGGACGGGCTCCTGCGCTTGGCCGGAGGGCTTGGGGTCCAGGAGCTGGGGCTGCCCCACGGGGGTGGCGGTGCCGGGGAAGAGGCCGGCGTGCAGGGGGCTGGCGGGGCAGGCAGCGCCCGGAGGCAGCACCAGGGGCGAGTTCAGGTGCTGGAAGACGTGCTGCTCCAGGAGGACGGGCAGCGGCACAGGGCCCTGAGTGGTCATCACGTAGGGGGTGGCAGCATTGGTGGCCGGCATCTGCGGGGCAGCGCTGCCCGCGACCTGCAGGTGGATGGGCAGCACCACGGGGCTGTCCCCCAGGCAGATGGGCTGCAGCACGGTGGCCGCCACCTTCAGGGCCACCCCGCTCTGCGACTCGGCCGGCGGCGTCAGGATGGAGGGCGCGGGGACCGTCACCAGCGGGGACAGGGCTTTCTTCATCAGGTCGGCCGAGTTGATGTTCCAGGCCTCTGCTGTGATCAGCTGGGCCACCCCATTTTCCAGCTTGTTGTTGGCCATCGCCGAGGGTGAGTTGGTGACGTCCATAGGCAGGTTTGGGGCGTCCTTGTACAGCTCCTCCATGTCGCAGGGCTTCTTGGGCTCTGCCGGCACCACCTCTACATTGCTGTCAGTGGGACCCACGGCGGCTCCACGCTGCCAGGAGCATCAGCACCAACATAATTTGGCCTGGAAGCCAGAAACATATTTTAGGCACCACATAAATCTCCTCCCTAAAATAATATTTGCAATTGCCTTTAAAGACCCCATCACCAAAGAAAAGCCGTTAAACATTTCCACACTTCAAGCTAACAGCTCCATAATACAGAGTACTATATACACAGAGATGCTGGATATACATACAGCCCTGAGTGTCGTGCGAAGCGTTTTGAGGAACTTACATTTAGCCATAAACACAGATAATTTAAATGGCCTTAAGGACTGCCTGCAGCCAAAAAAACCTCCCAGTACACAGCCTGAAACAAGGACTCAGGATGCCCATCCCACATTTTTAAACAAAGCTTCACAAAATGACAATGCATGTCAGAGCTGAGTGACAGCATGTTGTTTTAACTCAACAGAAGCCCTGAAACAAACATTTCTAAAAATATTGCAGCCAAGAAATACTCAACCATTAGTGAAGGGTACTTGATTCCCCTTCAATGCTTGTCCCTCTTTCATCCCAAAAATGCTGTGTGCAGGATCAGAAAAGAGCATGGCCAGGCAATACCAAAGCAAAACCAATCCAAACCCCTTGTCCACCCTGCCACAGAGCTAGATAGAGACAGTAATGTGAACCAGGCACCTGATTCATTAAAGACTTGACCAAAAAAAAAAAAAAAAAAATCAAAACAACTTAAAATTTATTTTGATAGCCCAAGTCTTTATATCAACCAAGCAAACGGCAATCAAAAAAGGGCAGGGATGGTTTCTGTTCATGATTGCGGTGAAATATGCAGCCTGTTTCTCTTAAAGATCAACACTTCCCTCCCACTGTAGAAAAAAAACCCCAAAACCCCAGAAAATTAATGGCGCTATGCATCCATTTATTTAGAAGGATAAGTAATTTCTCCCCTGTGAGCTGCTGCCAGCAGACTTTGGCTGATGCCTGGCTGCTTTGACTGGTGCTGCCCATGCCTCTCGTGAAGTGTGCAGGGAATCCTGCCATAGTAATAATCACCATGGAAACTTGTCCAGTTTCAACTCTGTTACCATGGGAAAGCACCAGCGCACCCCAAATGTACATTTTTCACCTGCACACGGCTGAATCCTGCTCCCTAGGAGAAAATGATCACCACTGCCCAGCTACCCATGCCCAGCTACCCATGGGAGCAAGGCACTTCCCCATGTCCTGCAGGCTTACTGCTACTGGGATGGCAGGAGATGACAGGGAGGGTAGCACCACTCTGAAACTGAAATTGTCTGGGTGAAGGGTCCCAGCCTGGGGATGTGTCTGTGTCTAAGAGCATGTGAAGAACTCCTTGGTTCTGGTGCTTACAGAAATGATTTGCTGGCAGAGATGTTTGTAAGACCAACAAACCTGCAAAGAGGTCAAGGAAAAGGAGAAAAAACAAAACCCCACAGAGAGAGGCTAAAAAATGTCCAAGGCAAGGAAGTGGGAAATCTCCTAAATCTCTCCTGAGACCTGCAAATCCCTGGATTTGGCAGTGAGATACTATGGTGAGCACAGGACTACCTACAGAAATGCCAGGAGTTGATAGCAGAGGCTGGTTGGGTGAAATGCTAATAATTTATCAAGCGCGTTTGAGTTCTTAAAAAGGATTTTTATAAGTAAACACATGAGTCATTTATTTTCCCCTCCTGCTGCTGCCTTAAGGAGAACAATTCCAGATTATTCCCATCTCATGAAACGTTCTGCAGAAAAGATTCACAAACATAGGGCTGGGTTTGGGGTTTTTTTTGTTTGTTTCCTTTTTTCCTGCCTTGGCCGAGACAGATTGCAGGAAGGCAGAGATGCCTAAGCACTGAAAACAGGAGCAAAAATCAAATTCCTTATTCAGAAAGTGACAAGTATGAGTAAGAAAACGATTGGGCCAGTGTTGTTTTGAAAAAAAAAAAGAAGAGTAATTGTTTCTAAAAATAAAGACTGAGGAGACAGGTCAGCAGATTAAGCTGACAAAAACAGACATTGTCATTTCTGTTAAGGAATTAAAATCCATTTTCTACTGCTCTTATATAATCTCTCCCTCCCTGTTTTTCAAATGACCATTTTAAACCCTTGGTCTCTGCACACCAGCATCTTTGCTCCTCCAGCTGCTGCAGCACAGCTGAGTGTTCTGCACAAGACACTGCCTCTCCCCCATGTTTCTGTTTGCTTGAGAAGTGTGAGATTGCAGTGTTTTCATAGAGAATTAATGATTTGGTGGGGACAGGAAATGACCCCCTGTTCCCCTGGCAAACCCATTTAATGCTGAGAAACAGAAAAATTAAGATGAAAATTATGCTGTGTAAGAGACTTGAGGGTTTAGCATGCTGTAGGGACCCATGGAGAGAGACAGATCACCGCCAAAGATGAAAGTCTAAAACATAATAAAATCCCCCCACTGCTGCTTTAAAAGGCGGCAGGGCTGGAGGCAGAGGAAATATCGAGATGAGGGGAAGAAGAGCTCATCTATCACCATCAGACACCTTGGAGAAATGCCTGTAGGCTTGGCTGTTTTTTTTTAAAGCATAGTCAAATATTGTTTTCCACACTGAATCCTGTATGTGCCTGGGATCTGTAAATATACCTTGCTGGGCTCGAGGTCACTACCTCTGGGAGGGCCCCACTGTGTGAGGGGAAGGAGACACGAAAGGTGAGGTGCAGCCCTTTACCCAGGTTTATGGTTTTGGGGTGGGTTTTTTCCCCCCTCACCCTTCCTATGTGGAAGTACCTTTCTGTACTTCCAGTACACCTGCTTCTTGAGCATGTCATCACTACAGGAAAAAAGTATAACATATATATAAACATATATATATATACTTAAAATTATTTCCTGATCCTGCTCGCAGCCTGCAGCTTGGCAGTAGCTGGCTGCCAGGTACATTGGAGTCCAGCACAACTTGATCCTGCTCCCTGCAAAGCTATTTTCAGTTTCATTTGGGAGGGAATCCCAAGGCTGCTAAACACGTGTTAGACTAAACACCTATTACCAAGGTCAGTAAGCAGGCAGAGTGAAAAGGATCCAAGTCCCCAAGCCTCAAATAAGGAAACTTTGAAGATCTGAGATCAAGAGGCAGATTGAAGTTGTCGAAAGGTGTTTTGTAGTTCCTGGACTCCTTTTTTATATACTGTGTACATAGAGGACAGTACAAAACTCTAAATCCACATGGAAGTGACTGAAACAAAAGTAAATTTTCAGTATTGATATAAACAGTGATAGCTATATTATACTTCTCCTGTAATAGTAATTAACCTGAAGCATGTGCTGGGGTTTAGAGTTTTTTGGAGTCTCTTAAAATTGCTGCTTCACTACATATAAATTATTCAGTTACCCAGTTTTTAAAATAAGTTTCATATACCTAATATACATAAAAGAAGGGAATATAATCTAGAGGATGTGCCTTAACTTTCCTCTGCCTACAATACAGCAGTCCTGAAGAATCAATTTCACTTTCCCTACTTATCTGTTTTATATTTAATTTGCTGTTTTAACTGAAAAGAAGCTTGAAACACTGAAACAAGCCCTACTGTAAATAACCCGAGCTTTCCCATCCGGGTGCTGATAAGAGCTAAGTTCATGGCACTATGCAATGATGTGTGTGACTGTACAGGAAATGGTATCTTAGCTATACACAAATGCCTTGAAAGGGTACTGATAACTCCAGCTTATTTTTTTAATCTCCTGCTGATGGCTGTGGAACAGATTTTTCTCAGGGCTGCTGTGTGCCTTCCTGTGCGGCCACAGCACAGCTCTCCCTGTGCTCTGCCTGCTCCTCTGTACCATGGCTTGACCTTGTGTCTGCACAGAACTCAAATTATACCGTGCACACTATGGGAAAGGATTGGATGCCCCCTTTGTGGGATGCCTGGCTCAGTATCTCCTAGAAAAATAGGGCTTCCCTTGAGTATAAACAGAGTAACAAACTGAAAATTAAAGATCTTGACTTACTGGAGCTGCTTGGGGACACAATTATGGTTGGATATGGACTTCAGTGTTTTCCCAAAACTCGCTGCTTGATGTCACTGATCCAATCAACTACAAATCATCTTCCATGATACAAATTTTGGTCTCTATAGTTTCAGCCATACACAAAGGCTTTACTGTATTGTTGCTAGAATAGAAAAAATCTATTTGAATAAAGTGACCTTCCATATACCAAAAACACGGAACTATTACTACACAAATAACACACAGGCGGGCTCTCCCATACATGCAAGCCACAAATGATTGCAGCATGTTTGCCTGTCACATTTCCCACTGATTCACCTATTCATTCAGGCACCTGGGACTGACAATCCTGGCTATCCCATATATGCTTTTAGTAGTGTAATCCTCAAGTACCAAAGGGCAAAGGAAGTATCAACTCACAGCCAGTGGTGAGCTTGCCTTCTCCCATGTTGCACCATTTCTGGTGCTGTTTTGGATACCCCACACACATTACATGGGTGCAGAAGCACCATAGGGCCAGTGGGGCCTGTCCCCCTTCTGCTTGCAGAGGGGCTGATGGTGAACCCCTCCAAGGTATGGGGCAGGCAGAGACCCACAGGATATTTCTTAAGGCAAGCTGGCCTTCACCCTCTTGCTGGCTCACAGTTGAACCCCAAATGCAGTCCCACTGCCTCTGGAAAAGGGGCTCAATGACCCCTGCTTGGTCATCACAAAAAGGGAATCACTGGGCATGTGCTTCTCTGTGTCCTCAAGGGGCACCAGGGAAACATCCTGGTTTAGCCCTGCCCTCTTCTGCCTCACTCCCTTGACTCAAACACCCAGCAATGCCCTGGAAAGATTTAGGAGGTGCCATTCAAAATCGACTGAGGGCAAGGAGAGAAAGGCATTGGAAAGGTGGGCATGATTCACTCTGGCCTGGGTACCACTGCCAGTATGAAAGTTGTACCCACAACCTTTGCTGCCCATCCTCTACGTGTCTCCTGTTCACCATGCACCTACATACTGCCTCATGGTGCTTCTTACTATGGAAGCTGCACCGTGGAGGATGAGCTGAATGCTGCCAAGGAGCAGTTAAAATAAGCATCACATCAGACAACTTCAAAAGATGCTAGAGAAATTAGGCTCCAATGCAAATCAAGCAACAGGTTTATTTTCCACCGTTGCATTGTGGATCCTTTTGAGAGGCAAAGCTATTTGTGTCAAGGCTCCCATCCAAGCTATTAAGCCCTGGGGAAATGAGAGAGAAAGGAAATCATTACGGCAGTGCAAAATGGCATGTTATAGATGGGACATGGACAATATGTATACACTGCTTCAGCACACAGCATGATCGTTCTCAAATGCAGCAGCCTGACTAACTGATCGTACTTCGGTCTTTTAAATAGTTCAGCTGAATAAATACCACAGCCTCTGCCTATTGCACAGGCTAATCACCTGCAAAGAGCACATTAGAGCCATATATTTGCTAACTATATTGCTGTTGTCAACAATTTGTAGTTAGCAATCCATTCCAGG
Organism: Monarcha castaneiventris obscurior; assembly: GCA_026261815.1. Taxonomy (NCBI): domain Eukaryota; kingdom Metazoa; phylum Chordata; class Aves; order Passeriformes; family Monarchidae; genus Monarcha; species Monarcha castaneiventris. The sequence continues at coordinate 34,033,748 of JAMPIT010000566.1, read as the reverse complement.
GAGGAGAGAACTCGCTTTTTTCTCATTTAAAAACAAATCAGAACAATTGAAAAAAAAAGTCCTGTCATGGGCTTGAAACCAATGCCTTCACTCCCAAGGGCGATATATGCAAGATGGACAATAAATGCTGTGGAAGGAACAGAAAATTTGCCTGACAAATTTCAACCTGCAGTGAATTTTTATACCCAATGTGAAAGCCTCACAAAACCCCCTACATTTGCAGTGGAAACTGTGACATGCCCTAAGCGTAAGGGAGGGCACTTGCTGCTGTACTCCTGGATGCCTTTTCCCTCTCCTTCTACTCCATTCACAAACTATTTCACTAACTGGTTGTAACACTTAACTGATGGGCTCTGCTTCCAAAAGGACCACTGAGCACACCCATATACACTATTACATGTAATCCAGCACCATAAAAACAGGGCTACCTTGAAATTATTTGAGATTGATTTTGCTATTCCCAAATCCTCAATCTCTCATATCTGCAGCATCTGCTTGTTCCTGGGGTCTCTGAACTGTCATGCTTGGAGGAACCTTTCACCAAGTTTCTGAAAATAAAACCTTTACAGTGGCAGGTTGTTTTTACTTGGTATTGTACACAAACGCCTGGACAGGATCAACTTGCTTAGCTTCCAGTCAGCTGAACACACACTCTGGGGTGGAGACAGTGCATGGAAATCTGATGTATTAAACCTGACACGTGGAGGACAAATATAAATCTGCCAGCCATAATTACTGCTGAGTCACGTGTTCAGTGATGTCCCTTCGACCCAGCTGGGGCTTCTGGCTCGGTTCAGCTTTTGTGCTCCCAATTTCTGTACAAACTGGGAAGACAACTTACTGTTTTTAAGACTGTAGAAGTACCTGTTTAAATCAGCTTTCCCCCTATAGATCTGGCAGTGTGCAGATGTCTCCTTCAAAGCATGAGGCAGTCCCTTGGGATGGGGATGCCAACAGCTGCAGCACTGTGTTGGGACAGATGTGTCAGTGCCCAGCCCTGAGCACCTACCATGGGAAGGTGCTGCCTGCGTAGCCCTGGGGTGTCTTCTCACCAGCACCTTCCCAAAAACAAAACTTCTTCCAGGAGAGATACTCTAGCCCATCATCTTTGTGGCTTGTGGTCATTTTGGTGTCCACCAGGACACCCAGGTCCTTTCTTGCTGAGCTGCTTTCCAGGTGAGTGCCCCCTGGCATGTACTAATGCTTTTCCCCAGGTGCAGGGCTTTGCACTTCCCTTTGGCAAACCTCACAAGGCTCCTGCCAGCCCATTTCTCCTGCCTGTTGATGTCCCTCTGGAAGGCAGCACAACCCTCTGATGTATCAGCCACTTCTGCCAGTTTTGTGTAACCTGCAAACTTCTGCGGGTACACTGTGCCCATCATCCAGATCATTAATGAAGAGGCTGAGCAGGGCTGGACCCAGTACTGACCTCTGGAGTACAGCTCAGTTACCCCAACCCAGCTGGACTTCGTGTTGCTGGGCCCATTCTGCCGTGTCCAATCCACTGTCTGCTCATCCAGGCCCTGCATCAGCTGTGTGTCTGTGAGGATCTTATGGGACACAGTGACAAAGGCCTTCCTCAATATCACCTGCTCTACTCTCATCTGCCAGCCTTTGTTCTCATACAGTAGGGTCAGCTTCCCACAGGGAAGGCAAACTGACAGTGGATTCTGAGTCTAAGAAACTCTAAATTAAAACTATATGAGGGAAACTTACTCTAGGGATCTGTCTTGCATCAGAGCTCCTGAGATTTACTATACCTTAAGCTCCATGGCTTTCATGCATGTTGTGCACCCATGCATTTACTTCTGTAGTAAGATCATAGGAAGAATGCTGATTCATGCTAGCATTCTTAGTCTCAAAAAGTGAAGTGCATGATTTTCCTATGGGAAAAAATATTTTAAAGAATTTTTCTTGTCATTAAATATCCCGTTTAACTGATTATTTAGTATCATTTTCAATCAAAACATTATTTTTGCCAGCAGAGCAAAGAAAAATAAGCTGGTTTGAGTACACAGGGCTAAACAAAACAAACAAGAGAGCCTTTACTTTACAGTAAATTTTAAAACCCAGGCATTTTGTTTTCCCAGCAATCAATACACCAATGATAACAAGAGGAAAAGGATACCAATTAAACATAATTGCCAGCCCTGCTTCCCCCAAAACCTGAAACAAAAAGCACTCAGTGTCAGCCTAATAAAATATTTGTTCCTTTCCCAGTCAAGTGCTTTATTAAACAGCCCATAAAGCATCTCAGTTCTTAAAAAGGATTTCCAAGTTTGGTATCAATGAAATTACTTCAAAGCCTCATTAGTTCCCCAGTGGAGGTTTGTTCACTGCTCTGAGACACTTGGCTCCCTATTTTGCCCTGACTCTCTCCACTGATCCCAGGCACAGATATTTTTACCACATTCACTTGATCTTCTCCAGCATGGGATGAGAATCAGTGTGGCAAAGGCTGCCATCCATTGCCCATCTCTTCTGACTGATGTGAATCTGCCTTGCTCATGGTAAGAGGTACAGAGACCCTGCCACAGATTAGTTACCAGGTCTCAGCCAACAGGTCACTGAGGTGAAGCTGAAAATCAGTTCTTAAACTGTTATGCCACTTTTGCAGGCAAAATATCTGACTTTTCCGTGTTATACAAACACACTTTTGACCCCTCTGTCTGTCTCCCAACTAGCCACAAAAGTGAAGCACACCAGACTACCTCCTCAAGGGGTAAACCAGTTTCACTAGCTCAAACCCCATAGAACAACCTGAGGTGCCACCAGTACCACACGCGCCCTGAGAGACCCAGCCCTTCAGACTCACTGCAAACCCTTTACCATCTAATCCTTACAGCACACCAGCTCCAGTTAAAAAACACTTTTTCTTAGTGCAGACAGGGCCAGAATAGGGCTAACCTCAGCTTTATTATAAAGCCATGGGGTTAGAATAGCAAATTCCAACACTTCTGTAACTCATCTTAAATCAACTGAAAGGCACATTTTCACATAGCCTCTCATCATCCTTATATAGCCTGGCTCAAATAAATAAATAATGAGAAGAAAAGCAAAACCAAGTGAAAAACTGAATCTTTCAGCTCACAGATCCTTTCTGGTGACACAAAACCACTCTTGCCTAAGAACACGGGTAAGGACACACACATGTGCCACCCAGCTTGCCACCATGGGCTGAAAGGGATAAACCCTTTCTGCTGCCCATAGCTATGATGGCTCTTATGACACAGATATCGTCCCAAATGACAAGATGTAGGGATGAAGAGCTGGCTTTCAACAACAGACTCATCAGCTTATCTTCTCTTGTGGGATAGGATCTCACTTGGGAGCCCAAGACAGACACAAAGGTGCAGGAGTATTGGGGAACTGCCTGGGGAGCCAAAGGATAGAGGAATCTTCCCTCCCTTTGGGCAAACTATGGTTATTTAACACTCTGTCCTTCCCCACTGGCATGAGTAACCAAATGCTCCATCAGCTTGCCACTTCAAAATCAAGTTTATGCTCATAGTTTCAGATTTATTAGACTGACTCTCCTTCTCTCCCTCCCCATCACTTTTGTAAGCCAAGCCCAACATTTCATCAGCTACACAATGGCACTAATCCTCAGCAAAAAGTATGCACACAGCAGATTTCAAGCACTCATGCACCACCCTATCTCATAATGTGTGGATGGAAAAAACTTTCAAGAAAAAGAAGCCCCTTATTTTCATCCTTGCAAAATTTTTAACCGCTGCAAGAATTTTGTTTAAAAGAGACAGAAAAATGTAAGACTCCTGTGATGTGATAAAAAATGCAGCATTTTTTCTTTGAATCTCACATCATTTTACACATGCTTTCATCACAGGATCTGTACCAAGTGTTTCCTGGTTTGACTTTGAGGGGAAGAGAATTGACCTCTTCTCTCCACCATGCCGTGATGCATGAGATGTCAGATGAATTCTGACTGATTTCGAAATAACACCAGCATGAGATGCAGCATGATGGTGCTGATGGATGTAACAAGAAAACCTCACAACCTCTCAACAAAACCGATTTTGCCCTCCTAGGTGCCCCTGGACTGAACTGTGAAATATGCCTCTGACAGATGGATCTGACCACAAGTAGTATGCAAATAACAGAAAATACTGAAAATATGTCATGTTGCATCTCAGTGCCACTGAGGTTACCACTGTTCAGTCAATCAGTCCAGGTTATCACAGAATCATAAAATACACTGAGCTGGAAAGGATCCATCAGGATCATCAAGTCCAGCTCCTGGCCCTGCACAGGGCACCCTAAGAGCCACACCCTGTGCCTGAGAGCATTGTCCAGATGCTTCTTGAACTCTATCTGGGTTGGTGCTGTGACCACTTCCCTGGGGAGCCTGTTCCAGTGCCCAGCCACCCTCTGGGTGAAGAACTTTCTCAGGATATCCAGCCTAACTCTCCTTAACTCAGCTTCATGCCATTCCCTCAGGTCCTGACACTGGTCACAAGAGTTAAGAGATCAGTGCCTGCCCCTCCTCTTCCCCTCATGAGGATGTTGAAGACCACAATGAGGTCTCCCCTCAGTCTCCTCCAGGCTGAACAAACCAAGTGACCTCAGCTGCTTCTCATACAGCTTCCCCAGACCCTTCACCATCTTTGTTGCCCTCCTCCGACAGTTGATCCTCCATAAGAGTCTAATGTCTTTTTTATATTGTGGTGCCCAGAGCTGCCCCCAGCACTCGAGGTGAGGCCGCCCCAGTGCAGAGCAGAGCAGGACAATCCCCTCCCTTGCCTGGCTGGCAATGCTGTGCCTGATGCCCCCCAGGACACAGTTGACCCTCCTGGCTGCCAGGGCACTGCTGGCTCATGTTCAGCTTCCATCAGCCAGGACCCGCAGGTCCCTTTCCATAGCTGCTCTCCAGCCTCTCGTTCCCCAGTCTATGCACAGAGCCAGGGTTGCCCTGTTCCAGGTGCAGAATCCAGCACTTGCCCTTGTTAAACTCCAGACGGTTGGTGACTGCCTGTCTAATTTGCTGAGGTCTCTCTCTCTGCAATTACAGACTGCAATAAACTGCATTACTTGTAATGCCCACCAATGTCCCACATGCACATGCATGCAAGCAAGCACTTCTGTCGTGCCTTTTGCCTCATCCACTTAGCTGTGAGGTCTAATGCGCAGCAGTAATTTTGGCACATAATTAGCACAAAGCACAGACCTCAGCTTGGATTCCAGTTACCACTGCAATCGCTCATGAGGATGAGTGGGCATACATCCACACATACCCTCACTGAGGTGGCACAGGGTCGCCTTCCCTTTCAGAATAGCTGCTGGCCACTCCTTGTGGGTGCATTCCTCCAGTGTGCCTTTTCCTCCCTCTTCATCATGTTTCTCTGCTGCTGGAGCACTTTTAGCACTTAGTCAGCCTAAGTGTGAATGTTATGTCCGAATTTTACTAATTTGATGCTCTATGAACAAAGATCTTCTAGGCAGTTCAAAGCCGTCTTCTCAACTGCTTTGGTATCCGAGCTCTGACTGACACACTGCTCCCAATGCACGGAGGTGCGACTATTCCAAACTATGCCAAGACTACACAAAAAAGTAATAATGCTCTTTGTCTTCAGGGGTCCAGACTCAGACCACTCAGAGGAAAAGGGCTGTATTTCAGGAAGTGCAGGCAAGGCAACCAGTGCTGTAAAAAGAAAGCTGCTATTGCAGGTAAAAGTAAATAGCATTTTCCTGATTCTATGAATAAGTCAACATGAACATATTTCGCAGATGCTTATTACAAGAGGAAACAAGGTCAGTTCTGCCCATACTTTTCCATCAAACCTTTGGAGAGAACATACATCATGATGAGTGCACTATACCAAATTTTGTTATTATCACCTCCCCTATCTTAATGATGGCTGCGTGGTTCCAGAAGAGAAGCACACTGCCGTGGGATATAGAGGCCCTGACATATTTACTGCAGCATTTTTCACCAGTAATTTCCGCTGCAATGTGTGCTATTACGTGTTCAGAAAAACTTAAGGAAACTGCAGGATGCAGAACGACAATTACATCTTTCCCAGATGAGACTACTACGTTAATGGATCGGCGTCATCCATCACCATAGATTGTAAGTCCTCTGGGGAACGTCACCAGCCCACTCCAATAAATCTGACTGGGAGATTTTGTATTTGGCTGTTCAGCTCAGCCTCAGGAAGCAGTCTAGCAACACAGTTCACAGCATCACTGTAGCTCAGCTCTCCTGGAGAAGTGATGATGCTCTATGGCAATGAAGCTCTGGATGTAAGAGGTCCTGCACTCTAGCAGGTAAGGGCACACAGGGCTGCAGCCTGGCATTAATTCCTCACATAGTCACTTCTTCAAAGAACTGAATTTTGGTACATGGATTGTAGGCAGATTGAAGTTGACTGTGTAACTACATTCCTTTACCACCAACAACAAGAAAAAGGAAATAAAAAATAAAGAAGAACAAAACCAACAGTGAAAAAACCCCAAACTAGCCTGCCAGCAGACTGGTGCAGCTCTGAAGTAAATTTTTTTTGCTGTCAATCTTTTTGATTCTTCAGGCCACCTCAGCAGACAGAGCAGACTGCCATGAAAATGTAAGGTGATGCTCTAATAGGTAAGAACGTACTTCTCACAGGCTCTCCCTTTAGAAAAGCCAAACAAATAACCCACAAATAAAAACCTCCATGGCTGTACCATGTCCTAGCTTATCCTTGTAATAACAGGAGGACAGGGCCTGAGGCTGTTTCCCCTTGTCTCCTGCACTAATGCAAATACAGCCACAGTGTAAGAGCAGGCTGGGGGGAAGGTCAGCCCCATAGAAGCCCTTTTGAGAGGCAGCTCTGAACAAGGGGGTCTGAGCACACTTTTGTCTCTCATTTTGTGTATATTCTGTTTCAGGCAGTGATATATTCTCCTGATACATTTTTCATGTAGCTGGAGCTAAGAATTTTCTTGTACTGTAAGGAGTGGGGAATGCCACAGCATTGCTATTCCCAATGGCTTAACCATTCTGAGTCCTCTCTTCTCTTAGTCACCAGCTTTTCCACTGACCCCACCCCACACTGGACCAATGCCACGGGTGATGCACGTGGTCCTTCTCCCTCAGCCTGGGTATACAATGAGATGGCACCAACACCAATGCCTATTCCCACTAGGACAGGGCCACCACCAGACATACCCCTGGAAACAGGGACAGCCTTGGGGGGCCACCTGTGCCTGTCCAACCTCCCCATCCCCATCTGCCAGCTCTTAAGCAACTCATATCAAGGGGGACTGACCCCCTCCCACTGTCTCAGTGTGAGTGCACTGGGTATGGCCAGGGAAACAGGGAGGGACACTCACGGCTTGAACTACTGCAGCTCCTGCAGCTCCAAGTACCTGACAGAAGCACAACAGAGCCTGGGAGATTAGCAAACAAGGAAGAAATAGTTTTAATTATATAGTAATTTTAGGGAATAAAAACTGCCTATAGCCTGTGTAAGTTGTGAGAAATGGCACAAACTTCTCTTGCCTCAGGCAAATGCTTATGTTGGTAGCAAGCTTGGCTACAAAAATGACACCCTTCCTTGCAAATAGAAACAGCAAGAGCACCCAAGAAGCACAAAATACTCACCATTTTCTTGGTGGGGTGTTAAAGAAAACAACTGTGTTCATTGAAGAGCTTGCTGTTGGCAAAGGAGGTGCCACCTGCAAAAGCTCTCCCTCATCCCTTCCAGTGGGACAGTCAGCATCTGGTCTCTGCACTTGCCCCATGCCCAAGGGGCGAAGCCATTGCTGACCAGAAGGGCTGCTGCACCTTTCAGGTCCTCTGCATGGAAAATGTGGTTCTGTCCCACACTGCCCCAAGAAACTCTATGGCTCCATCTGTGCTGTCCTGTCCAGAGACCCCCACATGCAGGGATGGGTGGTCTGTGAGGTACCAAGGCAGTGTGTGCCCGGCCACGGGTCCCAGGGGCTGCTGCTGGCCTGTCTTTGCCCAGGATGGTGGCTGAGGGAAACCAGAGGCGTCTGCAATATGAGCTGCACAGCAGGAACAAGCTGCACCACTACAGGGGTTGCAAAAGAAGCCCTGAGAACTAAGGCGGCAACCAAGAAAAAACGCTGTTTTTACTGCCTGTCAATGGATGTGCTCATGTGCCAAACTGTCGGTCAAGCTGGGTAAACATCTGGGCAGCACAAACCAAACCAGAGGAGACAGCTGTCCCCTGGCCAGCACAAACCCTCTATGACCTCAACTGAATCATCCCTGAAAAGGTGTCATGGTCCATAGCTCAAGAAGCCGAGCAGACAGCTGCTGGCCATGGCTGCACTGGAGAGGGTGGCCACCAGGGCAGGATAGTGACTGTAAACTCTGTCAAGATGTGCTCCGCAACAGGAAGGCACCAGAGCTGCCCTGAACTCAGCATCCACAATTTTCCCCATGAGGAGGGCAGGTCAGGCTGCAAGAACAAACGTGCATTTCTATGGCTGGCTCATGCAACTGAAAGGGCCATCTTCACAGGGAGCATTTCCCAGAAAACACTTTGTGCAGGTTAACTCCAGTAATGTCAAGGGATGGCAGCCCTTGGATGGACCTCACTGGTGAGGTCAGTGCCAGCATCCACAGCTTCACATGGAACGCAGCCATGGTGAATGCATCCCAGTGCACACCCATCTTACCACCCCCAGGCATCCTCTGTGTCCAGTGGAAAGGCTCCCGCAGAATGCTGCAAAAGCATGGAGAATCAATAAAATCCATTGACTTTTTGTCTGACATTAGCAATTTTACAGCTTAATGCTAAGCAGAGTAAGCAGGAGAGCATAATGCTACCAAAAATAAATAAAGGGGGGAGGTGTGGGTCTTTGAAGATCCCAAATCACCCAGTACAAGTAACACCCAGTAAACCCTGCCCAGTCCTAACAATGATTAAGGACAATTCGGCCCTTGCTCTGGGTGAAGGTTTCTCCAGGACCCAGCCACTGGCACATGTTTGGGTTTAACAGTCTAAACAGGCAATGAGGGATTAAGTCCCTGTGTGTCTTCAGCACTAATTAAAGGCTGTTTATTATCCAATTGTTCCCGATAGCGTATATTACTTCTTTCTGTAAACACAGCCAATGCCAATGTCTAAAAAAACCCACAAAACCAAAAGTGGTGGAAAGGTCTGCATTTCACCAAGTTATGGGGTGCGAGGGGCACTCCACAGCCTGACCAGCTGGTGCCCAGCTCTCCCTATCCAGCAGCCACAGGCACGGGTGCTTGCCACCACGTGGAGCTGAGTCTGAACACTCCTGAGTTCCATCAGCTCCCTCCATGCTGTTCACAACTTGGGCAGTAGTTACCAGGAGAAGTTCAGGTCACATTTGCTCACAGAGAAGCAGTGTTTATGTACAATCAGATCTGAAGAAGGTAGCTGGAGCACACTCCAACAGCAGCGTGAAGTTAGCACTGGAGCATCCTGGGCAGTGTTTGTCACAAACTGACACACAAAATGTGCCTCTGGGACAAAGAGCAGTATCCCCTTATTTCATCAAACAATTTTTGGGACCCTAGAAAGGGCTTACCCATATAGCATTAAACAAAGCCCTTTGGCAACAGCTGCATCCTTCATAGAGCCCGTGAAGAACCTGTCTTCTCCAGACCTTGGCTTTACATGGCTGGTGGACCCCAGGTGCGTTTGGCTGGGACTAGAGCATAGACTTTACATCAAAAAGCCACTGAAGCTGCAAATTCAGGCACTAAGGAAAACAGAACTGCAACTTTATCCCGGTTGTCTATATGGTCCTGACTGTGTGGCTGCATTATGATACATTCTTAAACACACACTTATCCCCTCTTTTTTCAAAAGGTCTTGTCATGATGCAAAAGGTCATCCACAGAAAGAAAAAGCAAATTTTTTCATAGACCTTTTTTTGAGTTCTAAGCTTCTGACTCCAAACTAAGCAACACTTATTTCACACAGATTTGTTTATGTAATATGAAAAATTTAAATTGGTCTATGAATCTGCTCTTAAAGATAAAATGCTACTTGCTACCCTTGTAAATGTATAGAACTATTATAGTCTTTCTCTTGCTGCATCTTACAAAGGCAACATACTGTAGTTTCAGTAGTTGCATTTTTAAATGTGTTTATCTGGGTCACTGCTACTTAGAGCATAAGAAGATTTAGTGAAGCCAGTTTAGAATCAGTCTAGTGCAAAGGAAAAAATTCTTTAATTAAAACCGAAAGAATTACATTGTTTGGAGGGTAATGATCTCAACTTAAAGTCTTTGGACTGATTCAAGAAGAAAATAGACCCACAGGCAATTTCATTCAAAAGGCGCTTAGGCTTTTGGGGGTTTTTGGACTCATCACAAATTATTTCATGTAATTGGCAATTTCAGGTAGAGAAAATAGAACCCAGAGCATTACAACATTAGGATTTTAATTGTATGATGTAAAATCAAGAATAAGAACTAGATTCCTGATTGTGGTGGTCCATCTGGCCCACCTGGAGCACTGCTGGTGTGCGTGCCAGCTTGCCCTGACAGGCAACACTTCTTTCTGTGCAGTGGCCCTCACAGAAGATGGGAGAGAAGACAACCTGTTTTGATGGCATTGCTCCCAGATCCTTTCACTAAGACAAACAATCTGCAAAGAGAGAAAGCAGGGAGGGACATTCAGAGGCCAGAAGTGGCACCAGGCTCTGTGCATTTCCAGTGGTCCTAGCTTTCCACTGTCTTGGAAAATACCCTAAGGAAGATGCTGGTCAGGAAAGGCAAAGCTGCCACTCACGTGGGAAATGATGTGGGAGGCTGAATGGCCTGAATGGCTGAGCGTGTCTGTGTGATGCAAGACAACATCCCTCAGCATCACACTGCCCATCAGTGACAGGGAAATGACTCAGGAGACAAGAGCACTTCAAAGGTTCATGGAATACTGGTTTATTTTAGCTGAAGCCTGTCTGCCACGGAACAGGGAGGACTGCAAGCAGAAAGCATCCGCTCTGCATCCTGCAGCTGCTGCTGGAGGGGCTCATCCCGCAGGAACAAAAGCCTTCCACCTCTTTTCCCTTTCTTCTGGTCAAGGGAGGAGGGCAGGCTGGGAGATAGCCATCACTGCTGCTGCTGCTGAACCGCAGCCAGAGGACGCCTGCCACTGCACCCGAGTGGGATGGGAAGTTCAGCACCAGCCCCAACCTGCCCCACAGTCTCCATGCCAGAAAGCCAAACAACTGCCCATCCATCAGCAGGATACTGGTGTGACAGAAACACTCGGTTACAGCAGCTGCATCACTCTGATCCACAGTTAATTATTCCCCATATCCAAACAGCAGCAACACGGGGAGGAGGAATGGAACGAGCATGTAGTCGGCAGTTTGATCCTGTTATCGATCAGATGCTAACGGAGGGAAATAACTACGTATAAAATATTTCTTGTGTCAGAAGCAAGTAGGAAGGGTGATGGATTTTCTTCAGATTATTGAAGAAAAGAAAAGGAAAGACAAATTCTCAAAACCCCCAACTTTTTACTTAGTTTTTTTCAAACGGCCAATTTTTACCGGTTTTTTGGGGGTTGCTTTTTGATTGCTTTTTGGGTTTTTTTTTTTTTTTCGGTTCCTTTAATCTATTCCTTGACAGCACACCAGCTATTAACTGGTTATGGTGATCTACAGCTTCACTTTTTGGGGTTCCCATGTGACTGCAAGGAGGCAGTTTCTGGCACTTCAAGTCCTGCTGGAGAAGTCATCTCACAGTCAGCAGGGCCAGCTACAGAGCAAGACCCCAAAAGAGTAAAAAGCTCAATATCTAACCTCCTAGTAAGAGAGGATTTATTTTATCATAATGTTTTTTAGAGATTTATCACTTCCTTTACCTTCCTCCATACGCACAGTGAAGAAAATCTGTTTTAAACATGTGACAGGCATGATTTCCATTAGAGAGTAAATTTGGGGGATAAATGAAGAAAAAAGGGAACTATTATTAATCCAGAGAATCACTGTGCTGGTAAGTGAGCACTAGCATCTGAACATAAGTGTTTTTCAGCCTCTTTACCAGATCAGGTTGCCACACCATTCTTCAGATGATCTCAGATCACTGGAACTCCTTTCCTTAAAAATAGGGCTAAGAAGTAATTAAATGTTGTCTTTGGGTTTGTGCAAGTAGGCATAACCACTTTCTCCACAAGTACCTTGGAAGTCTGCTGCTGGTCCTTATGGAAAAACACATTTGGCCCTAACATCAGGTCCTGCAGGCTGTGAAGCCCTGCATTCAGCTTGCTGGGATTTTGGTGCAACAGCTTCAAAGAGCTGTATTGGGTCAACCCCAGAGATGCAGATACCTTTGCAAGCAGGTCAGACACCAATCCTGCGGAGACCAGAGCATGCCCCAAAAACCTGAAGCAAGAGGCAGAAAGAGAGGGAAGAATGCAGAGTTCTGACATCTGTATCACAGAACTGTGGGGACCTCTGAGTTGTCTCCAGATCAAAGGACCACTTGATAGCAGTCACCAAACGCCTTCTAGCAGAACACCACCACTCATCTCAAACTTCACAACTCCTCCCAGGAAAGGCCACTATGCTGACACATTGCATGATTTATTCCTAGGACTAGCTGCAAGAGAAGGAAGTGGTAGCACACGGAAATGTGGCACCAGCAGAGAGTTTGGGGAATCCAATTCTGGGGGTGCCCATTGTACTGCTGTGAAAAATGGAGACAGTGCAGGGTACAAGACACAGAGTTCTGGGCATTGAAAAACCAACCAAACAGAAAACCCAAACAAACCACCCCACATCGTGCCCCCCCAAACAAAAATATGTAGAGAAGACGAAGAGGTGAATGGAGGAAGAAAACCTAGAGCTGCTGGCCCAAGGGAAAAGACGAGTGAAGCTGCAGAGAACACAAGAAGTAGAGGTGGTGGAAAACTGAATTTGTTGGGGAAGATACAGAAATCAGGGACAAATAAAGAGCTGCTGTTCAGTGCCCTTAGCTTGCAGAAATTAAGACTCCTTGAGAGACGTCTACTGTGTTTCTAAAACAGTTGCCAAAGATGGATGAAAATTGTTCTGACCACAATGGAGGAAGTGATCTATTTTCATAACTCTGAAAGCTAGAAAAGAACAGGCTTGTCATGATCATACCACAGAAAGCCAGGTCATGTTAACAGGTGTACTTGGGCAGACCATGCTCTTTTACAGACCTCCATGGGCTCTCCATGATCCAGCTGTGAAGGTCTGATTTGGACTAAACACTCAAATGAAGTGACTGGCAAGCAGTGGAGTCCCAGGGCATCTCCACAGTGTGATCTGCAAAACTGTTCTCAGCTAAAATTGCAGGAGCTGCATTTGTGTGGAATGAAAATATATTGAGAACGATGTTTAAGGCTCTTGAAGAAAAATGTTTTACCTTCTGCCTGTAGTCAATCCCATACACAAATCCCCCTGCAGTTTGCCTTCTAGAGGGAAAGAATATTACACTGAAGCCATTCCTAAGCAATAGCATTTCTTGTGATGACCAAAAATCAACTTTAAATTTATGTCGTCTCTTACTAAGCCATTAAAAAATTTCTTATCATTGCCTTGAAGCCACTAATTCCTGTGGTCTGCCTGCATCCACTTGGTGCTTCAAATTCTCAAATCAGCATAACAGTTAAGATTATTAGAAAATGTGTGTTATGCTGCAGCCAGTAAACACCACAAATAGCACCGCGAGATTTACGACACAAGGTTGTAAGATTTGACAGACAGCCTTCAACCTGAGAAATAAAATAACTATGGAAATAGTCTGAAAAACAAACAAAATATATTCCCAAGTCAAAGCATAAAAGAACATGAAAGAGCCAAAGAACAGTCAATACAGATTTTCAATTCCATTATTTTGATTTAATAAAATTCTTTGGATAGTGTAGCTTGCTCAGTACAAGCATCAAAATTGTAATGGCAAATACTGTATTGTGATTTATGGATTGAAAAGTTGTCTGATTTCATTATGCTGGTAAATATAACACTGCAAAAACCTTCTATTGGAAAGCTATTTCTAAATTGCTACATCAATATTAAGATAATCAGAATTGATATTTACCTTTTGCAGGAACAGCATGTGTCTTTATGTCCACATGGGCACATACACACACACAAACTTCCATTTTTAACCCTCTTCCATTTTTTGGATCACAGGAATACATGCTACAGGAACTGCGGATTTATTCCGAACCAACCTATGAAATTACAAGGGGCCTAGTCCAGGGTGTTTTTACTGATTGTACCCTTTTCTCCCATTGAAAGTAATTCAAACAGAAGTACCTAGCAGAAGTTCAGCTCAATCACTTGTTATTCCAGACTTATGAAGGTGTAACTTCACCTTCAGTTTACAATGACGTAATTGATGGATAAATCACTGAAGCCCTAGGATACACAGTTCAACACTTATGTTAACTATATTTTTCAGCTGGAGTAGTGCATGGTAAATAATTTTTAACTGAACTTTGCCTTTCACTCATGGCTTTGCAACAGAAGTACAAAACAGTACATTAAGGCGGATTTCAGGTGCCAGAGCCCACACACCATTATCAACAATATCTATGGGACAGGGGCTGGCAGGGAAGCAAAGGATGTGAGACAGCACCAGTGAAGGAGAGAGAGGCAGAAGTGAGGAGGCAATGTGGCCAGAGAGGCACAAGGATGTCCCTCTACAAAGTGGAGCCTGGCGTCCCTGCTGATTCCTGCCTTCAACGCCTTGTGCCACACATCTGACCTGGCTGTCCCCAGAGCGGTGCCTCTGCAGCACATTTTCCACAGCCCACGGCTCACACTGTCGACGGCTCACACTAAGCACAGCCCACACAGCCCATGGCTCACACAGCCCATGGCTGACACTGCCCACGGCTCACACTGCCCACGGCTCACACTGCCCACAGCCCACACTGCCCACGGCTCACACAATCCATGGCTCACACAGCCCACAGCTCATACTGCCCACAGTCACACAGTACACGGCTGACACTGCCCACGGCTGACACTGCCCACGGCTCACACTGCCCACGGCTCACACTGCCCACGGCTCACACTGCCCACGGCTCACACTGCCCATGGCTCACACTGCCCACGGCTCACACTGCCCATGGCTCACACGGCCCACAATTCACACTGCCCACGGCTCACACTGCCCATGGCTCACACAGCCCACGGCTCACACTGCCCATGGCTCACACAATCCATGGCTCACACAGCCCATGGCTCACACGGCCCATGGCTCACACGCCCACTCACACTGCCCATGGCTCACACAATCCATGGCTCACACAGCCCACGGCTCACACGGCCCACAGCTCACACGGCCCACGGCTCACACTGCCCATGGCTCACACAATCCATGGCTCACACTGCCCATGGCTCACACAATCCATGGCTCACACTGCCCATGGCTCACACAATCCATGGCTCACACTGCCCACGGCTCACACTGCCCATGGCTCACACTGCCCACGGCTCACACTGCCCATGGCTCACACTGCCCATGGCTCACACAATCCATGGCTCACACTGCCCACGGCTCACACTGCCCATGGCTCACACTGCCCACGGCTCACACTGCCAACTCCCCCAGCCCTCAGAGCAGCAACCCTCCAGAGGGGGCATCTGAAAAGGGGCTCTAGAGGGAGAGCATAATGAGGAAAGCAACTAAAGCTCCAAGGACACGGATCTGTCCTCTGCAGCAACTGGAAGAGTGAGGGCACGTCCAGAGCTCATAAATAAACCAGGCCACATCCCCATTTCTGCTCGCCATTGCAGGAGCCCACAGGGTGATCCTCCGCCTTGTCCCCCTCGATCACTGTCACCAGGAACAACAACTGGCACTTATCAGCAGAGACATCTCTGCAAAGGAGTGACTTCAGGACACGGTGTCCTTCCCCGGTCCCTTGAACCCTTGAGACAATTTACAATGCTGTCACTTGTACATATTCCCTCCTCATCTGCACAGTTCTTGTCTCTAAATTTAACATTTTGCTTTCTAAATAAAAGTCCTTAAGACTTAAGTCCTCACTAGACCTTGAAAATAAGCCCTTTTATTGATATTCCAGTTCACTTTTCAAAATATTTGCAGATTATAGGATAAAGGGTGTTTGCTTTTATCCCCTCTTCAGGAGATAACGGTTGGGTAACTTATGATATCCAGATGAAAATTTATTGGTTAACACTGGGGAAAGCGGATCCTTCCCAAAATTAGCCTTTGACCCAGTTAGTCTTTCATAAACAAGCAATCATTTAAAAAATCCTCAGCAGATAAGATGTTTGCAGCTCCAGCATCGACTTGCATAAATGTTACAAGGTGTAAGCATAACAAAGCTACATCAGCCATATTTCACAGCACCAAGACTGAGGATGAAAAACTATGGAAAACTTCCCTAACGAAATGTCAAAGCCAACTAGCTTCACTACAGCTAATCCGCAAATCTTGATGACAGCGCGGATTACCCAGCCTGCTAAACTGACAAGCGCCCAAGGAAGCTCATCTCCCAGGGATTACACCTCCATTTCGGTTTGCCTGCTTCTGAGTTATGTGGAAGAGCCCTGGAGGAAGCAAGTTTCAGCTCATCTATTTCCTTCTGAGGGCTTTCAGTACACCACCCAGTCTTAACGCATCAGGCAACAACAGTACATATACACACACAGAAACAAGAGTCCCAAATACTGACATTACTGTGCAATAGGCCAGTCACCCACGGATGCCAGGCAGAAAGCTGCTGACAGATGCTGCAGCATAAACCTCCTAAGAACCTTCATGTTTGGCGACAAAAATCCTCTGTTCCCCATTCATGCTGCCCTGACGTTTGTATCTAAATAATGTCCAATATGAGAGATTTATTTTTTTCTCACACAGGCTATCTATAGAAAATCCTTTTTTGTACGTCTCTGTTGTGCAGCTTCTGAATGTCAGGCCCAGCAAATCAAAACATTTTATTGTAATTTCATATTGTTTACTTTTGCAAGGCAGGATCTTGGCAGAGACGAGTGTTTCCTCCAGGGACAAGGAGGATGGGGCTGGGAGGAGGGGAGGATGGAAGGAAGCATTTTAATGCAGACTTCCTCATTGTCTGCTTTAATAGGGACCTGGCTAAAATACAAAGGAAGAGGTGAATAAGAAAGACCTTGGCTACAAATTTAGAGATGCCAGAGAATGGGTGTGAGGGTGCTCCAGGACCAGCCTACGCATGCAGTGACAACAGATCAGGGAAGCAGCGTGGCACCAGGGAAGTTCTGCCAGCCCCAGCCCACCCACCACTGCCCCTCAGCAGGCTTGGGAGGATCCTGGGGTCCCCATGGCAGGCACAGCCCAAAGGGCTGTGGCCAAGAAGGAGCAGGGAAGGACAGCTTTGCCCAGGCTGCTTCCACTGTGCTCCCACACACTCCTGCAAAGCCAGTGTGACCCCTCTATCCACAGATACTCCTGGCTCCTTGCCCAGATCCTCCTTCACCCTCCACAGCCCCAAACTGAGGGCAGGTTTCCCTCCAAGAAACATGGCACCACCCAAGTACATATTTCTCCATAAGGACCCTCCCACTATTCCATGATGGAAAAGAGGAGGTTCCTTGCACCCATCTGCCCAGGGACACTGGAAAGCACCAGAAATTCCACCACAGACTTCTGTTTTTCCCTGTGTGTTTCCAGGGAGATTTGACGCACAACATTCAAAGGTTTGGGTAAGCAATATTTAAGTTGATGAGAACTGATTTAAGTGCTTTAGGTTCAAGGAACAAGACATTTGTAACATGTCACATTCACACTCCTCACATATACGTGAGTCTGCTGCTGAAGCGATGGTCCTCCAAGAAACCTGCAGGAGACATGGATGGTGCCAGGGCAGCAGTATAGGTGAAAGCAGTTTTATTGACTTTGTTCTGTCCCCAGCTGTCCAACTGAGAGACCTAGACCTTCTCATCTTCTTTAATCCTGGATTCTTTGGGCTGCTCTGCAGGAGACAAAGTCCCAGGACACGTGGAAGGAGCATGATGCCTTGAAGTCACGACCTGCCCTGTCTCCAGGACCACCCGCGGTCCCAGGCAGACGGGCAGACACAGGCGACAGCTCCCTGCTCCCACTGGGTGCCTGGCAAACCTCAGCAGAGTCGAACTGCCAGCTCCCTGCTCAGCATAGCAAACCTCCCTGTCCTTCGGCATCGCCTCTCTCTCCTTCTGAAGCTTTGTTTTGGTAGAAAGCGGTTCACAAAGACCTTTACACAAACTCACCCAACGACAACTGCTTTATTACGTGAAATGATTCACTGGTGTTTAAAAATCCCACAAACAGGAGCCCTCACCGACTTTATGACCGACTTCCCACGAAGGCACTGAGGCCAGCAATGGCTAATGCTCCGTCTGGCATCGACTCCCTGTGAATATCTCTCAGCAATAACAACTGATAGCAGAGCACGGAGCCTACACATCACCCTCCTGTTTGTACATAAATTCCCTTTAAAAGGATTTCAGCATCCTCACACTGCTTCTTCCCAAGTGTTCAGGCTCTTAAAGCCAAGTCAGCCAGACAGAATGGTGCCACGCAACTACAAACAATGCAGGACAATTTTTTATTGCAATACATGGCACGATTCTTCTAAAAGGACTGCCAGTAATATGCAGTGTGTAAAAATATACATTCATCATGAAGAGGTTAGATCCTAATTCCTGCAGCTTAATTTCTTCTTAAGGGCACCAGCCCATTTTTCAATTAAGGCAGGAGAATATTATTAATCATAAAAAATTGCTAATGTGTAAAATTGTTTCCTTTCTGGCTAGCATTGGCTGAGAGACATCGGACATGCTGCCTCTGAATTAGTCTAACTTCGTGGCAGTATGGAAGCTGTATCATCCTTTTTGGTGAGGATTCACACTGCTCCCAGCCTCAGCTATGGGGAAAGGTGCATCCCTCAGGGAATATGCAGACCCACGTCTCACTGCATCAGGTGCAGGCTGGTAGCAAGGAGCCTATGGATAAGATTCCCATGGAAGATACAACACTGTCCACCGTGAGGCAAAACAGCTGGCATGAATGGGCAGCTCCATGCCAAGAGGGTGCTCTAATGGCCTCTGCTGCCTGAGAATTTCCAGGGCACTATGTTTCAACACCCCCTGAAGACAAGAAGGTTTCTGCCCCCCCCCTCAATTTTCTGTGCAGGATTTGGTATTATGGGACTCTTTAGTGAGGTCACCAGTGCTTTAATGTTTTTCCCCCTTTCCTCTGCTGCTGAATGGGTTTGCCTAATTCTGACCAAAATAACTGCACAAGTTGCCTTCAGATGGGGCCACCAAAAGCAGAATGGAGGGAAGAGAATTTAAGGAACAACCCAAACCCTATAAAATAGCAAGCTGTGAATAACAAAACCTCTCCCTGCCATGTAGTCAGCAAGGGAGACTCCTGGATTCTGACTTGGCAGGATCCAAGAAGATGCTGCAGGGGTGTGGGCATGCCAGCATCCTGCAGAAGGACGGCAGCTCTCTGCAAAGGCACACCCTGCTACCCCTCACCCTGCCAAACTGGGGGCCTCTCAGGTCAGCCCTGGTGCAAGTGCCCCACTCCACCCAGGTCAGAATGTTTGAGGTGGACAGGAGGGGACTGGCATGTGCCCTGGCCTTGCTCCTGTAGCAGCCAGCCATGACCTCCAGGAGCCCTTCACAGGACACAGACAAAGAACTCAAGTCAGGAGCAGGGCTGTCCCAGGCCCCTCAGTGCTGGAAATGAACCTCTGGCAGGTTTGCTGAGGATGATGGAGCTGGAAGGAGACAGCCTGGTTCCTGGCTCCACGAGTGCCTGACGTGTACTTCGGTGGCACAGATCCAGACAAAACGCCTTCTTTCCAGCCATGTGTCCAACCCTTTTTCCATCTATGGGCAGTTTCCCTTCCACACATCACAAAGTCATATATCCCCTGACTTC
Organism: Monarcha castaneiventris obscurior; assembly: GCA_026261815.1. Taxonomy (NCBI): domain Eukaryota; kingdom Metazoa; phylum Chordata; class Aves; order Passeriformes; family Monarchidae; genus Monarcha; species Monarcha castaneiventris. The sequence continues at coordinate 34,013,872 of JAMPIT010000566.1, read as the reverse complement.
TGTTGAGACTTTGCCCCCTCCTGCTCACAGGACCTCCCAGGAGCAGCTCATGGCAGTAATTTCCTTGGCAGCTCGACTCTTTGCCCATTGCCTGGAGAACTTTCGGCATCACTCCCAACTTGCGTGCCCCTGCCATTCATTTCTTTCCTCCCCAGTCTTGTTTCTCCCCTGTTCTGGAAACTGCACGCCCTGTATTTTTATCCCTACAGTGACCAATCTTCTCCCAGCAGCAGAATTCCCCTCCTGTTTTTCCCACACACAGTCAACTCCTTAACACTATTCCAGTTATCTGTAGCCTTGCGTCATTAGTTTTCTGACATCACCAAATACTTTCTTATCTGCGGCTGGTATTATTTATATACATAAATATATAAAAGGCCATCTTCCACCATCTTATCAACTGCTGACTGAGAATAAATCATGTAAGGAGAACGGGCCAGACTTTGGGACCACCTTGGGGAATACCCCACTCCACAGTTGTTGTCTCTTGGCAAGTACTAGCAAGAAGAGCACATTCACTCTGAAGTTTGAGGAGATAAATCACATAAACAGAAATGGTGAGTTTCAGCCAAAAAACTCCTTTCTGACAAGAGTCACTGCTATTCATATGACTAGGCTCATTAAGATCAGTGAGAACTGGAAAAAAACTGCAGGATGGAGTCTGCGTGTGTCTCCTGGCTGAGATGTTCAGCTGCATTTTTCCTTGTGAAAAGGAAAGCTAACCCTGCACCATGAAAGCAATAAACATAGTGGGATTACTGGTCAGTAACTCAAAGGATACTACTTCTAGCAGCCCTAGAGTTAGTAAGTACTCAGTGACTGTAATTGTTACAAACAACTGAACTACCAGAGAGAGATTTCCATGTTATCTCTACCCATACATCCATAAAAATACCAGTTTGTACAAATCCAAAGTATGTGAGGTTAAAGCTAATGAGCTAGCTTTGTTGAGCATCTCAAAAATCAAATTAACTGCAATCAAATTCATGGCACAACTCAGGGTTCATTTCATTACTATCAGAAAATTCAATCTCTGAAATCTTACAATATTAAGCTAAAGCAATGATCTTTCTGTTAAAGTTCTCTCTTTTTTCATTTCAAGGTGAAAAAAAGCTGGCACACCTGGGGAAGGTGAGGGTGATGATTCCCAACAGATACTACTGAAAGCTTCACAAACATCTAATCAATTACTCTTAGATAAAGGAAAGGAAAAAAAACCCAAACATCCTTTCAAACACACACTCAAAGACATTTTGCATTATAAATTCTACCTCTTGCATCTATTTCTACATCATGCCTTTTCTTGCAAAGATTGAGTATACACACAAATGCATATATAGGCACATACACACATGCATAGGTAGGCACATATATATTTAAATTCAAAATACAAATCCATTAGGGAGGTACTTAAATCTGCTCATTGCTGCAATAACTAATCATATCTCTGTGCTGTACTGTAGGTGGGAAAGTCAGAAGTTCATTGCATTAAATTCAGGCATTTTCCTTTTTTTAATGAAGCTGCCTTTTCGGTTTATTTCACAATAAGCACTCTTTAACCTTACTGCAAGACCTAGTTGTAGAATACTCACTGCAATTTCAGACTCCTTTTTTATCCCTCCTCTTCCAGGTTTCCAACTAGGTTTCTCTGCAGGAGTCAAGTGCAGTTTTAATAAGGCAGATGAGGCAGGGCTTCTCAACTGCTTTTGATAGAGGTGAGATGGCCAGCTCTTTATTGACTTTCTGCAGTACTGCAGCTACAGACCGTACAGACAATTTTGCTTTATGAGCATGTACCAGGCAGGAAATGGGCCTGGAAATTTCCAGCCAGCAGTGTTTGATGCACTGTTTGAAAAGCTGCACAATGTGCATAAAAAGGAAACTAAGGAGAGGCTTTTTCGTTGTTGTTGTTGTTGCTAAACCATCAGGCTGCAGTTGCTACACATACCTAGGAAAGCCTGCTCAGGAGCCATTTTAAGAATTAATATGTCTCAGGAAAAGGAAAGAAAACAACACTGGTTATTTTGTGCACATTAGAGAGTGCTGCATATCAAAGACCCTTTTATAAACACATGGAAAAATCACATGGGAGGTAACAAGCCACTGAATTATTTTACTGCCCTTTTCTTGCGCAGGCAGCCACAGCACATCCACACTGTATAGTGCACAGCTGCAGTGATATACACACATCCTTACAAGGGGATGTGGAAAAAAGGAAGTAATCACGGGCTGGTATCATGTACTATTAAGGTTTTATTGATACCAGCATGGAACAACTGCATCACTAATTAATGGATGCACACAAGCTACACACATCCTTCCAATCAAGTGGCAATAAACCCAGGTAGCCTCCTTCACCCTCATACACATATTACTTGAGCTATTTACCCCACTCCTTGTTTTTCTGGACTGCACATTCCCCTCTTCCCCCACCATCCCACATTTACACCACCAAGGCACATCCTTGAATTCTGCTCTGACACTGGGGAGATGAACATCCATGGCCCTATTCATGAGCTTCCCACATGGTGCCACTCTGGACCAGGTTTGTTACAGCAGACAGGGTCCAAACTACGCAGACAGGAGGTTTGGAACCCTCCCGCAGAGATGTCTCCACATACGCTGACATAAAAATAACCATTAAAATCAGGTTTGACATCTCTCCGTGTCTCTTTTACTCCCTGCCCAAGGGGGACAGCATCCCCCTGCCCCCCAGGGGAGCACAGTGATGGTGAGTGGATCAAAGACGGCAAGAAGGTTCAGACACTTTGCTGATGGCAGCCCTAAAAAAGCTACAACAGACTTTAGTCCCGACAAGAATGTACCCACACAGGGCTGCACACCCCAGCTCACACTCGACTGCAGCAGCAGCAGCTGCAGATCTGCCCCCATCAAGGACCAGCTGAGGGAACCAGGTACCACCTCCTGCTGAAGCACTGCACCTGAGCATCCAGCACTGCTGCATGGTACTCAGCAGGATTTCACATCTTTCAGCTAATTGCAAAGCTCTTGGGGATTCTGAAAATAAAGCTATACACACAGAGGCATTCAAAAACCTTACAGCTACAGTGTTCCTGTCAGGGGATAAACCCTTACTGCATCCAAGACTTAACTATATGCTTAAATTCTACTGACTTCAAGGGGACATAAGGATTTACTTAACTTTCATTATACCAGCCATTTGTTTCACAGTTACCTGGATAATATGTCTTGCCTTTTCATGTACAGCACTGAGCTCCTTCCACAGTAGGGTATTACTACTTACACATAAATGAAAGAGCAGGTACAAATTGAGGCAGAGGCTGCATTTTTAGCTAGCCACCTGAAAAGCACGGACAGTGACAGGCAGATGATATTGCTGCACACTGCAATGCTATCTGAGTGCTAATAAATTTTCACCTGTGAGATAAGCATCAGTGGACAGCTACAACATAGTCCTTAAAGAAGGGTAAGGAAAGGACAATAACCCATAGCACAGAACATTTCCATACTGTGTTCTGCATTTTATTTTTAAAAATGCAGCTACAGGGAACAGACATCCTGTGAAATAACAGATGTTAGACTCTCACCACACACACATTGCTTTAATTCAGATGACCTTGCTGAATTAGAAAGCTAAACACAAGATAAATGTCCACTTTCTCTCCTCAATGCCTGTCTTGAGCAGGGAAGGGTTGTGCTGGTGTTGAATTGTCTGTTTCCTCCCAGTTCCCCATCTGCAGTTCCCCAAAGTGTGTTCTTACAGCATTTCAGCTTGTTTTTCCAAATCAGATGGTGCTGACATCCTGAATCTCATGAATTTTCTTTGCTTACAGGGATTGGATACTGCTTCACTTTAACCCCCCAAGCTGGCAGAAGCTGGAGACTGGCCTGGACCTGCTGCCAGTTTGGGCTCAGGGTCTACTCCCAGTAGGCAAGAGATGCTCATGGCTTCTGGAGAGTCATGTGCAATACATTGATTTCATCAAAATTACATGCCAGTCTCACTCTTTAAAGCAAAACGCAAACAGTCAAAGAATTAATGATTTCTTTAATTCTTAAGATCTTTTCTTTAATTCTTAAGATCTTAAGATCTATATGTTCAAAATACTCTAAAAGAAGAAACAGACCGGCATTGTCTTTCAGTCTTTTGCTGGTGGCAAAGCAGATTATTCCTATCATGTTCTGCAGGGGTGCTGTCAAATGCTGTTTCAGGCTATGGGCCAAAACCTACCCCCAGCCCATGTGCTCAGTTCCCACTGGCATCAATGATATCTCCAGCATGGACTGACAGTAGTAAATGGGCAGAGATGTGCTGGCTGCTCAAATAGCACGATCTATGTGCTGAATAATTCATTTTAAACTGTTGCACAGATGTCAAAATGTTATTGCTGATTTCTAGCCAGCAGAATGGGCGTTTCTTCTCCTGATACGAGTGTGTCACTGCCTGTAATGCCAGAGAAGATTTGGGGGATGTCTCAGCCCAGACAGCAAAGCCCATATATGGCATGCCTGTGAACATACAATTAAAACTATCATTTTAGGCCACCTTTCACTCTCCTTATTAGGATTCTCCTGTGGATACACTCACCCATTGCCTTCAAAAAATTTCAGAAAAGCGCTCAAAACATTGCATGGTTACATACGTTTGAGTGTAGTCTCCAACATTCACTTCATCCCTTTGGATTTTTGCTAAAGTCCCATGAAAAAACTCTAAGTACAAACAAGAGTCACAGATGAGTTTGGATAACAAAATAAATCCAAGCAAACAAAAAAACCCCAACCCTTGCCTCTGTAAATGGGAATAAATAGATATATCCTACAGAGTTTGTCAGCCTGGCCATGGAGAGAACTCAATGGTACAAGTCAAAGATCCTCCTCCCCTCCAAAATCAAGGAAGAAAAAATGAGTTTTTCTATGTTTCTCCTTTCACTAAACCTGGAACAGCCAGTACGGTCCGCTCTGAGATTGTCTGGGTGCTGGCTTCCCCAGCCAGGCAGCCAGGTGGGCTCCAGCTGCTGATGCACAGCAGCCACCTCCAGAGCGAGGTGGAAGTCCTGTGTGCAGGCAGGCTGGGGTGCCTGGGGGTGATGGGACGAGTGGAAGGGAAATGGGAAAGATCCAAGAAAGTCACAGGTTTTGAACTGAGAGCAGAGACCAGGGATCTCTGACACAAACCAAACGAGCAAATGCACCCCATGCCAGCCCAGGAGCATCAGATGTGTCAGCTAAAAAGTGTGACTTTCCATGCTCCTAGATGGGCTTTTTCATGTCTGCTGGTCTGTGTAGAAACAGACCTAGGCTTAATGAGGTCTAATTTGTTTTAAATCCTAGGTTTCCTTTTAATAATTAACAATCCCCATCACTCAGCAAAGTCATTTCTTACCCCTGACTACTTGCTATTAGGAATGAAATTTACTGTGAAATACTGTTAAAAGGTGGAAAGCAAGTGACATAATTCAAGTTTTAATTAAAAAATATATATATCACACAAAGCCAGAGCCATCAAAGGTATCATAACTGAATAAGCCAAAAAAACCCCCACCCCAACCCAGTGCCTACTCTTCCCAATTATCCACTTTATTCTTTTCATGCTATTTGAATTCTTCTAATTGACTTCTCTTACTGGATGCCCTATGCCCAGACCATATCTCATGTGATTCCAGGAACTAGAGAAAGTGTCGGCATCATTACCATGAGCATTACACACCCTCACACACAAGGGTCCAGGAACTACAATTAACACATTAAGAAATAATAACTGCCAAGGGAGCAACGGAAGATAAACAGCATGGAGCTGATGTAGCAAGAATTCTACTTGGGAAAGGGCTGTCTCTTGGGTAACGGGCAAGGGAGAGGAATTGAAGCACTGTGCAGCACTGCCCGTTTACCAGAGAAAACCCCAAAACCAGTTGAGCTGTCCACATATTAACTGCTTGAAATTTAATTTCACTAAAAGCTTTAAAATAGATCTCGAAGGAATCTGAAGGCTCCTGTTCTCAATGAAATAACAATCATGTCCTGTTCTGAAGTTTAAAACTGGTGTACGTTTCTTTGTATTTGAAAACCTGCCCTGAATTGCTGTGGGTTTGTCATTATCTTATTCTCCTTTGTCAGCAGAAGCAAGAAATCTTACTTCTTTTACACATATGTTAAGATATATTTATAAAAAAATAATAAAAATACCTTTTTCCTGCTCATCTACATCTATTCTTACGATTGCCTGGGATTTTTTTTTGTTTGGCTAGTTTGTTTGGGGTTTTTTTTTAATAAATTTAAATAATTATTTTCCCAATTTTCCCAAGAATTTTTAATGAAAAAAAATTTAGATTTCAGAGTCTTTTATTTAAAGCTTCCAGTCTGAGAATGTTTTGTGTAAGCAGTCCTGCAGAAGCTGCATAACAACCTATCTGTCCTCACCACTGTAACCAACAGAAATCATGGAGCATGCTGCTCCCTTTGGGCATCAGTCTTGACTTTAGCTATTGCTTTCAGGTGGACCAGCCAAAGGCCTTAATACTTTTCACTGAGATTAGAAGCCGAAGGAACACGATGGCACAGGCGAGGTTTATTAAATTCTTTGTCTTGTGTCTCTCCCACCTTGGGGGCTGCACAGTCACAGAAAACCCAACAAAAATATCGCCATCAAAATAAAGCCTTTCCTACATTCACCCAAATTCCTGTGCAGGAAAAAGGAGGCAGAAGAGGCACAGACACGGAGGGCAGGGTTAGCAGCTCTGCTCAAACCCACCTTTTGGGAGAGAAGGGCGCGTCCCTCGCAGTGGGGGCGATGCCTGTGACCCATGCGGTGCTCAGGCGCTGGGATTCTGAGACAGGCAGGATCCCCCCCGCTGCCCCCACGCACGGCTCATCAGTCAACTCAGACATTTCAGCAAATCACATGGCACTTTGTAAAAACATAATTGTTTTTATTTTCCAATTTTCCATGTTTTGTGTAGAGTGCTGCTGTGTTCAAGCGAAGTGAATAAAAGCATAAACAGCAAGCACCATCTGGAGAACATTCTTCCAGCATGCTGAGAAATAGCAGCCGCCTGTGCGCTACCTGCTATAAATAAATGTCGTTAAAAAATGTCCAAAAATTTGTTTGTTCCTATTTGATGAACTGTAGCCAGTTAAAATTTTCCTTAACCTTGTCTTTAGGTACCCACCACCTTCACAGAAAAAAACTCCAAGGAGATGTAGATATTTGTCTCTCTTTCCTATGTTAATATGGGCATTACTAACAGAGTAGCAACCCTACACATTATTCTAATAACAGCAACAGAGGTTGCAACTTAAGCGTAACACGTGAACAAAGCACTGAAAATCCAAATGCTTTTTAAACTGTACCAGGCTCACAATAGGGAGATATTTCTCAGCCTGCTAGCAAGAGAACAGGCAAAATTATTCATTCTCCAAACTGATAGTGTATCAGTTTGGAGGGGAAAAAAATACCAGAAAGTCCATAATTTATTTTCAGTCTACACAAAGCCACATCTCCCTCTCTGCTGACAAAATACAGACCAAGCTGGCTGTGGGGCTGTGATGAGGCTCTGCGAAGGGTCAGAGTTAGCTGTGTTTGTTTAATCACTGCAATTAGAGCTACGCAAATAATGAAATTGTTTGCTATAGTGGCAAGGCTGGGAGAAAAAAAATTAAAAAGAAATATTTGGGCCGGGTGATTTAAAAACAATTTTGGTAAAATGAAAAGATAAAACTGTCTAGTTTGTTCTACTCGGATTCAACTTAGAATCCATTCAGTTTGAAATGAAAAATATATTTTCATGCTGGAACAAAGCATATGAGCAATCGTCATTTTTTCCTTCTTTTTTTTGCTTGTCAGACAAACATTTTCAGCACCCAGGAAGGGATGCTTAGGCGAGCTTGCTGTTTCTTGGGTAGGGAGGAGAAGATCCGACCATCCCTTATGCCAGCCTCAGGCACACCTCGTGCTGTTGCGCAGGGGCAGGGCTGAGTGCTGCATCTTTCTCTCTTGAGGAAGCTGCTGCCAGCCCTTCTCTTCCCCATGCTCAGCTCTGGGCAGTCCCCCCTGCCTGGGGAGCCCAAGGGTGGCAGGTAGATGTGGGCACGGAACAGCAGCACTGCCTTCTCTCGGTTACACATGGCTCAGCCACAGCTGGCACGGGGTGGCTCTTCCCAGAGCCACACAGCCCTCATGGCCCACATGGGGTTGGGGTGTGCTTTGGGGTACAGCATGGGGCTGAGTGTCTGGAGGCTGACACAGGATGTAGTCTGAAGCCTCCCTGATGAGCCACTAGTCATCAGTAGGAAGGATCTGAAGAAATTTTGGTGGCTTTCTCCCTTGTTTTAAACCCCCCTTATATTAATTAGTAGATGTCATGAAGTGAGAGGAGCGAATCTGTTTGTTCAACAGCATCCACCAAAACAGGCTGGGTCCCTTGCATGAGAGAGTGGCTGAGATCCCTGAGGCACAAGGCACATCACCAGCATAGCCACCCATCATCACTTGAGGGCAAGAGTGGAAATTGAATGATGGACATAAATCAGATTCGGTCCTTCCCTTGAACTGCCACTTTTGTCCAAACTCAAAAGTTGTTGTACATTGGTGTGGTCATGGAGCAGCTCTGCTGAAGCCCTGCTTTTGACTGGGACTGGCCACCATTCCCACTGGAAGCAAAGGCAACATTCCCACCTTATTTTATTCCCTGCTTTCATTGGGACTCAATGTGCAAGGAACTGCATGAATAGGGATAAGGGTCCAGTCCCTTCCCTGATGAAATCATCATCTCAAACATAGCAAGGACAGGAAATGATAATGCGGTTACAGCTCTCATTAGCCATGTTTTCCTAATATTTATATTTTAGCTACTTTTATTTACAGAGTCTGCTCACACTAGTTAAATTATATACTTTGGAAAAGAACACAAAGGCTGTATGGAAGTGAATACACCGGACTACTGATTCTGTTAGGATAATAATGATGATCATCATGATTAATCAGCCTTGATGAATAAGATTTTGCCAGACCAGGTGTGGAGGGAAGGCAGGTGGTGGGAACACGGCTGTCTGTCCATGCATGCACACATGCATGTGTGCGTGAGTATAGGGGGGAGGGCTGTTCTTTGTTTTGTTTTTGCCTTTGGTCAAATTCAAACAATGTGCAGTAACAAGAAGTAAATGTCATTTTCCTCCCATCCATCTTAATTTGGCATCCATTTTAAAGCTTACCTTTGACCTTTTAAAATGTTAATACACTTAAGCAGATATAAAAACACAAAGCTCCTGGAAAAATTAATCACAGCCATATCATGATGCTAGTCTAAAAATGTAACATCAGTTGTTTTCCTCTTTAGAGAAACATTTGTCCAATGCAGCAGCAGTAACTATACTACAATTACCTATTATTTCCTTTTCGAACAAATAACCACATTAAATGCTATAGCAAAACCCTTTCAGCATAACCAGCACAACCTACTATGAATCTATTTTGTTGAGTAACTGCCTAAAAAGACAGAAAGGGTCCTGAAAAGGACCTTGAGAAGTCTCCTAACCCATCCCTCTGCCCCAGGCAGGGCCAGCTATATCTAAACCAGTCTTGACAGGAAACCTTATTTAGATTTCCTTAAAGTAGCAGCCTTAAATAGAACTGGTAAAAATTGCACAAATCAAAAAATACAATATATATATGTGTGAAAATAATTTTTATATGTGCATTATGTATACAAAGAAGAAAATACAAAGAAACAATCCTGATCTAAATTATAAGTATCCCTCCTCTGACCACTTCATACCCTCTAACCAAAGAGTTCAAAACAGGAAGCTAATAAAAACGCCTCCTTCCTTTTTAAAAATAAAAGGCTGCTCGATTGAGAACCCCACCTCCTTGGAAATGCAGGGGCACCTCTTCTCAAGAAAATCAGAATCATCAGGTCCCGAAATATTTGGGTCTACATGCTTCAGAGCAAAAAGCTCTTCAGTTCCCCCAAAAATCAAATACAAAGTAAGGGAGTTGACCAGCCTTTCCAGTAACCAGAGTGAATCTAAGATGTCTGTAGCCTGTTTGTGACCAAGGGCACCCACCTTGTCTCATGACAACCATGTCTGTGGGAGGCTGTACTAGGTCCCTCCAGGACAGTCACTGCACAGCTCCAGGGTCACATGTTATGAACGTGGGCATCCATGGCACACAGCCTTATGCTGCTTCCACTTTCCTGTCTGTAGCACTCATGGCATCCAGGGCTACCCCCATCAATTTAATACCCCCCTTCAGGATAGAGAAAGCTTTGGTGACAGCCAAAATGCATCCTAAAAGAGAAGTGATGATTTCATAGCTAAACACAGCTGTTACCCAAGCATCCAAAAAAAATCAGTTAGGAACTTAAACATCCAATCCAAACCAATGGCAGATGCATTCCCTCAGCGAGGAGGAAAGTAAATTCCTTGCATCTGTTTTCTTCCACCTACCAACATTACTTTGTTTGTAGCACAACTGGAGTGTGGTCAAGCAGTTTTCTGCAAAATGAACACGAGCTTAGGCACAAGGGTGTGGGGAGATGTGAGATACTGGGCTTGGCACCACCAGGCCCGTGAGAGAACAACATCCCTTCATGTATCCTGCACACACAGTGCAACAGAGCTCTAATGCAGAGCCCAGATTCTTCTGTCACAGAAGCCTTGCGAATCCACCCCAACCATACATGGCTTCTCCAGACGTGAAAAAGCAACAGGTAATCCCATCCATCCCCCAGGGACCAGAGATGTATTAAAAGCATGTCACACTAGAACAGAAAGGCTCTTCTGTATGCTCCTTCTTCTAGGATCTACTTATATGTTCCTACTTCCTTCTGACCTCCCTTCAGCATCCCACAGCCTGCAGAGCAAGCTTTGGCTATGTCCAAAGTCTTCTTCCCCCACCTTTCTGCAGGGCAAACCTCCTGGCTGAGAGCTGCCTCTGATCTCCATCAGAGATGGAGATCACCAAGGCTGGAGATGAAGGCATCTGTTATTCAGACAGTGATGCCTGACTTCTTGGTTAAGAAAATCCTGATTAAAAAACAATGTGCTGCCCTTCCTGTTTGCTTTGCAGTGGCCTTGTGTAGATCCAGCTCTACAGCAAGTGATCCATCACCAACAACCAGAAAGATGTGTATCATGCAAAATACACAAAAATACTTCACATTTCACTTTATTTTCTGTCTTCCATTCTCACTGTCCATCTATTTCAATGCTCCTCACTATCTTTTCTTTAACCTAAATATTACAGATATATATGGAACACCTTGTCACATAAGCTTCAAAGACAATCAAATTTAAAAGAAAATAAACACAATGAAGACACATTTCTCACTTTGTCACTCCTGACCTTTTGTTTCTTGATTTTTTTGCTTACATGAAACAGAATGTACATGCGCTGTTGTCACAGCCTTTGTGATCAGTTTATTCACCTTATTCTGATAATCACAGACTGGAACTTCAGTAACACTCCTCTAGTTAGTTTATTCACTAGGCACAGATGAATAGCTGATGAGCTACAAAAAGTTGCTATTGTCTGAGTCAGTCACCAAGTAACTAACTTGGCCATTCAGGCAGGGAGAAGTTTTCTTCTCTGAAAGGTGACAAGTAGCTATGTAATGACTGCTATTATTTTCTCAATAAACTCAGAGAAAATAGGACATTGCAGCTAGAAAAACACAGAAAGAGAAATTAGCTGCTACTGTCATTAAGGATTCAGAGACTAAAAAAGAACAGTTGGTGCAATGCAGCTGGAGAGGCTTTTCGGAGTAAAGTGATTATTCTCTGGCCATTAACAAATTATTTTTTCCTGGAATGAAAGACCTGCACTCCTCCAAATAACCTGGCTTTGCTATGAGGAGCACGCTGACTGCCAGGGCACGCAAGAGCCATTGCCCTCTTGGCCCTCCTGGTGGCCACTACACTTCCACCTCTTTGTTTCCATGCCACAGGGAAAGCGCAGAATAATTAAAAGGTTGAAGCACATGCAGACATTGGAAGAGAGACTGGTTTTCAAAATTAGCCTGACCAAATGAATTTGGAGCTGCACCCAGAATGTTCAAATACCTGCCCACAGCAGCCACACTGAAGCTTAGTGAGGCATCACAGCAAACTTCCCTCACCTCTCTTGGAAATCAGAGCTCATCCCCAATCATCGAACGATAACACAATGATAAGACATTTATGCACACGGTCAGTCAGGCCTAGGGCTTGTTCTGATATCTCTGTGCCAGCCATAGGGGAGGTGGAGGGAACCCAAACCCACACCCAGCTTGTCCTCCAAATCAACAGCAGTCCCTTCCTTCTGCTATAGTGGCTGCTCTCCGATCACTCTAAAGGGGGTGGGAGCAATGCAGGGACCTGGAAGCTACTAAGCTGAAGGACACCATTTTTCTGAAGAGGGTGAAGGAAACAGGAGACCTTCCCCAGGCTCTCTGTTTAATTCTTGAGAACATTTAGCCCTCTGATGTCTTAAAGAAGCATTTCCAAACAACTACATGCGCAAATAGACATCAGTGATGAGTGGCGTCCCTCAGAGGTCCATACTGGGACTGGTATCCTTTAATATCTTCATCAATGACACAAACAGTGCGATCAAGGGCACCCTCCACTCTTTGAGACCCCACCTGGAATACTGCATCCAGATCTGGGGTCCTCAATACAGGCAAGACATGGACTTGTTGAAGCAGGTCTAGAGGAGGGCCATGAAGATGATGGGAGGGTTGGAGCACCTCTCCTACGAGGACAGGCTGAGAGAGCTGGGGCTGTTCATCCTGGAGAAGAGAAGGCTCCAGGAAAACCTTACAGCATCTTCCAATACCTAATGAAGACCGACAGGAAACACAGGGACAGACTACAGGGACAGATGTTTTAGCAGGGCCTGTTGGAATAGGACAAGGGGTAATGGTTTTAAACTAGGGTCAATTTAAACTGGACATAAGGAAGAATTTTTTTACTGGGAGTGCGAGGAGACACTGCAACAGGTTGCCCAGAGAGGTGGCAAATGTCCCATTCCTGGAAACATTCCAGGTCAGGTCGGACAGGGCTCTGAGCAACCTGGTCTAGTTGAAGATGTCCCTGCTTACTGCAGGGGGGTTGGACCAGATGACATGTAAGGTCTCCTCTAATCCAACTATTCTATGATTCTATTAGCTAGGAAATACAAAAGGATGCTGGAAACAGGTCCTGCTCAGAGGGATCCAGTCACTCACACCCAAAGCCAGCAACTGAATGTGGAGCTGCAGCCGCCACAAGGGTCCCCAGGACTCCCAGCCATCCACAGAACTGGCAAAATCCTACAGATGCAACCCTGTAAACTCACCTCACCCATGTTACAGCACTGCTCTGTACACTAAAGGACAGCATGGATAGAACTGGGTGGGGGTGGGAAAAAAGGAAAGCCAGAACTACTAAAAAGCAGCATTAAATCACCCAGCTCCTCCACAGAATGGCCTATTTACAGAGTAGCTTAGTGCCCTGGGAGAGATGGGCAATATTGCAAACCCAGGAAAGGCATTTCCCTCGGAGAACTGAGACAGGCTAACAAAGATCCCCACAGCCCAGGACCTTTCACACAGCCAGATCCTTTTTGAAATCTAGAGTCTGCTGGGAGGATTTAGGCCTACGGCTTTGAACATAAGATACGGAAAACTTTTTCATCCTGAAAACAGCCTGTGAAACTCAAGCAATGCTGAGAAGTGTTTCACTGTATTGTTATTCTGTAGATGCTGTTTCTGGAGGCAGGACCCAGCACAGCCTGATCTCAAAACAAAGCCATCTGTGGCTAGCACCGCACATCACCAACCATCTTCTTCCTCTCAAAATAAAATAAAATAAATGCAAGTACCCCCATAAATCATTCATCCATCCCAGTTTCACAACAAGAATATTTGTCAGCTCCCATTTTACATCCCTTTCTCTGGCTGCCTGTTCTACAAAGCCACCATTTCAGCTGCCTGTGCATACAGACCAACAAGCACATAGCACCACAACAGCTCCCACATCCCTATCCTCCTGCCTGCAGAGAGGATGGCCACCTCTCTTCCACAAACCCTCACCTGCATTGCCACAGATTTTTCAGGGGATTTTTTAAAATATTTTTTTTTATCAGTAGCTCTGGGGCACCCATCAGAGGTACTCAGCTACTGTAACAATCACGTGATTTATGTAAAAGTAATTGGGGTTAAACTATCTGCCACATCAAACTCTTCACATTTGGCCCCATCTTTAGGACCTAGAAACATCTGAAATAAATAAAACCATGTGTCATTTAACAGGGTCTGGGCTTAATTAGGATCATTCTGGATTTTATGGGAGAAGCCTTGTCCTGCCAGCTTTGCGTAGCTAGTCTATCACTTGCAAGGTTATCTGCTTTTCTTCTTCCTTTAGTACCTACATCAAAATATTTTTCCACACAGCTTTTTTTTTTTTTTTCATCCTCCAACCAGCCGGATGACAACCACTCCTTATCTTTGGCTGTCTTCCATGCTAAAATAAGAATGCTGTTGTTACACTGAGGGAGCTGCACCCTTCCACCTCCGTTCCCTCCCGACCAGCATGCAGCTGGCTGGGCAGGAATGCCTGAGGTTCCATTTTCTGGCCATTTTTCTGTGATGCTGTTGCAATTTACCCTTTAGCTATAATTTGTATTTCTAAATCACACCAGGCCTCTCGTGCTACGGGTTTTGTAGCCTCAAGTGACAGTCTCTGTCCTGAAAAGCTGCTGATCCTCAGCCCCTCTCCACTGCCACTACTTCCCTGCTTGATGTAGGCTCACCAACACGAGGGCAAGCACGCAGGCAAACACAGCTCCAGCGATGCCGGGCGATTTGATTAGCAGCAGAGAATGACTGGATTAGAAGAGGGGTAGGATTAGAGATTGATGAGTTGCTGTGAGGCTGCTACATCTGTATGATTGGCTCCAGCAGCAGTATTTGAATGTCAGACTGTATCCCCTTGGAGCACAGAGGTACCACCTATGTTGGGCTTCAGACTGCTGTGCACAAGGCAGCTGGGCGAAAGCAAGGGGTTTGAGCTGGGGTCTAAACTGACAGCCCTGTACAGATGAGACCTTGGCAGGGCAGGCAGAGATGAGGAGAGGGGGAAACATGAAATTATTTGCCCACAGCTACACTGGCAGTTTGTGTCAGAGGCAGAAACGGGAGCCAGATTTAAAAAAAAAAAATTAGTTCCTCAGGCAGGAGATGAGCCAGCCGCCTTTGTTACATCTAAATGCATTTTTTTCCCCTGTAATTCATACTGCTGCAGGCTCTGCACAACGAACTCAAACATCCTGAAGTTGTAGGGTGCTCAGTGTGACCTGCTCTTTGCACATGCCATGCCCACTACACAACCAGCTCCATCCTCCCACCCATGCCTACAATGCAACCAGCCCACGTTGCAAAAGCTTATCACTTGCTTATTTTTTGGTAGGAAGTGATCAGGACCCTGCAAAACCCATCACTGAGGTGATTTCCAGTCTGCCGGATAGCTCTGGCTACTGGATTGCCTCCAGAATTTAATGTATACACAGGAACTCCGCATCACTCTGCAGTAAACTCAGTTATCCCCTCTTCAAATTTGGCTTCAATCATCTCTGAAGGTGAAAGAAACTTCAGCTTCTCCCTACTGGAGATCCTCACAGAAATACTATGAAGTTCATCAGAGATGCCAAGGACAAAATAGTGAGGATGCATTAATTGACCAGGCTGCTCTAGCAGAGTGGTGCAGGAAATCACACGGGCTATCAGCAGCCCCCTCTGCTAGTTACTGTAGTTACATCTGATTAACTGGGGCCACTCATAGAGTCATGAAATGGAAGGAAAGGCTTTTCCAAATTTACGTATTAAAAAAACAGAGGTGTGCTGATTTCTGTCCTGTGGAGTGTTTCAGGCACAACATTAGTAATCAGTAGTGTATTTGCAAGGAAATCTTTACTTTGAATGCTAAGCCGATTTGCTAATGATAAATGACATGAAAGGTTACTTAGAAAAAAGAAGAACATTTCCTCATCAAGTTTAAACGGAAAACACCTGAAGAATTAATGGGCAACCAGATACTCTTCCCTCTTTAACAATACATCCCCATTAGACAATATACATACACTTTGAATCCCGCATTTAAATAATTTTTTTAAAAATACTTCTGACGGAGAACGGCACGCAAGAAAACTACCACCAACAACGGTAAATAAACCAAAGCCGAACCAATCTCTCAAAAAAGAGGTGTGTGGGGGGGTGAAATGAGAGAAGGAGAGTCACTGCCCTGCAACTCCCGCCCCGGGCGCTTGCACCCTGCAGCATCTGCCCGGAGGGATGCAGAACTTGCGGAGCACGACACTTCACCCTGGCACCCACCGCCACGTCCGCCCGGACCGCAGCGACGCCGGCGCAGATGACCCAGCCCCGCGACAGCCTCATCCAGAAACAGCCATGAAGGCAGACGCAGGTGACAGTCCCTCGCCTGGCACACTTCGCCAGGAAGCCGGCAGCCAGCGACATGAATTTCTGCCCCCAACTTCCAAAGGGTAAATTCTCCTCCCGCTTCTCGCCTGTGCCCGGCTACGCGAGGGACCCCAAATCATCCCATTACCGCCCATCTTGAAATCCATCCTACATTTTTTTTTTTAATCTCCTTCCCCCAGAGCGCGGACCGGGCGCTTAGCACCGCCGTGGCCCCGCCGCGGGTGTTCCGCCGCCCGTGGGGCAGCAGCCCGGAGCCGCGGGGGGCGATGCCGCTCCTCCCCGCGCACCCACGGCCGTGCTCTTGGAGAAGTTGCGCAGGCAGGAGGAGGAGGAGGAGGAGGAGGAAGGGCGGGGGTGGGGTGGGTGGCTCTGCCGTGCGGTCACGGTCTCGCCCCGTCCCTCTCCCCGCCGCGGTCCCTCCGCGCCCCCCCACCGCCACCGCCGCAGCTCCACTGCCGGGACAAGCCGCACAAAGCCGCCGCCGCCACCGGGATCTCGCTGCGCCCGCTCGGCGCCACCAGAAACAATAGTCACGGGCCGAAGCGGGGACCGCGGGGCCGCCGCCCTCCCCACGGCACCGCAGCGCCCGGCCGCCGGTGGGAAGAAGGCTTGGGGGGGGGGGGTGAGATTCCCGCAAAACGCCGCCGCCGCCCCGGCCAACCTGTCACCGCTGCGCCCGCCCTGGGCTGTCGGTGCGCAGCCGCTCCGCGGCACCTACCTCCGGTGGAGGGTGCGGCAGCCCCTAGCTGGGCTCCATGGGGCCGCAGCCGCCGCCCGCTCTGTCAAGCGCGGCCGCCGCCGCCGGGGACGCGCCGCCCTGCCCTGCCCTGCCCGGTACCGCGTCCCGCTCCCCCCGCGCCGGGCGGGCCGGGGCGGGGCGAGCGCCGGGGGCGGGCCCGCCCAACCTGCGCCACTCCCGCCGGCACCGCCCCCGCGCCCGCCCGGGGTGCGTGCGGTGGGCAGGGAGCGCCCGGTCCCGCCGAGCCGCGCCCGGGGTGCCTGCGGTGGGCAGGGAGCGCCCGGTCCCGCCGAGCCGCGCCGGGAGCTGCCCGGACCCCCGGAGGATGCTGCGGCAGGCGGCGTCATCCTTCTCCATCAATCTCGTGGAATTTTGGCTCCCTGCTTGCCTGAAGTTTTGACCTTGTCTCCTCTGCGTCTATCTCGGATTAACCACGATTCTGACTTCCTGTTTTTCTTTATTCCCCCTTCACCTCTTTCCCCTTTTAAATCACTGCCCGACCCCCCCTGCCCCGCGTCCGCCCCCCGTCTTTTCCATCCTCGCTCTCCCTTGTCCCCCTTTTCCCATCAGACTGAATATCCCAAGCCCCTTGACCTCAGTCTCTGGGCTTTTAAACGGTTTTGTCAAGGGCAAAAGAGTTTTTTGTAGGTTTCATATCGCTATTAAGTGTCGGCAGCAGCTTATTGGAAGGGGTGGTGCATTAAACTAAATCCATGGCTAGTATTACATAATATGCCCTCGAATGTATATAAAAGATGATTGTAATTCCATCTGGATTTCTGTTGATATTAGCAAACTGCTCAAGATTTCCCCTTGCGGTTTAATAGGCTTTTCAAAACCTTTGACTGCTGGTGGATCAAACAGATTGTGATTTAAGAAAGGGTAAAGCACACACATTTATGACATCGTAGGAATTAGTGAAAGAAGGAAAAAAAACGTAGTAGGTCATCTGCCTAATCCATCTTCCAAAAGAGAGTAGGAATGTCCCCCATACAGTAATTTATGGGCATTTGTCTAGTTTTCTTTCAAATGCTTCAAATATGTGGCTTCCTCATTGCGCATAGGAATTTAGGTCAAGCTGCCTGAGCGGGAATTTTGTAGCATCTTGGGATTTAAAATCCACTACTGTTATTCCAAGGTGGTTTGTTTTTGTTTTATTTTTTTCCCAGACAGCACAACTGTACAGTTGCAGTTGGTCATTTATTCTTCCCCATCATCATGGAAGGATTTTGGCCATTACTTTCCCCAGGTTGAGAGCCCAGGGACATGCACAGCTGAGAAAATGTCAACTTCATGCTCAGTGTAGCCAAAAGAGTGACTCAAATGTCAGGATTTGCTAGGAGAGCAATGAAGAGGAAAAGATTTTACACTGGAAAATGCGTGCTGGACCTGTGCTCTGAATACTGCAGAAATTCTGGTCTCACCTTCTCAAAAAGGACATAGCAGAGCTGGAAAAGATTTGGAGGAGGCTAGCAGTAATGGTCCATGGCTAGAAAGGTTTTTCTAGTTAGTTACATGCACACGGGCAAGAGGCACCAGAGGGGAGATGTGACAGAGGCTCCTCAAATCTTGAGCAGCATGGAGAGGGTGAGAAGGGACTGGTGGCCCTGGCTTCCAGCACAAAAGGGAGAGGCCATTAAATGAAGGTAACAGACCATCTGACTGTACAAAGGTGATTCTTTGAGCAAACACAGCTGTGGAGCCCTTTGCCATCTGACAGCAGGCAGTTGATGTCCTTTTGGGGGGAGAATGACTGAATTAACACGAGAGAAATCCACAGAGAGCAACCAAATCACAGCTTGCTCAGAAAGGTCCCGCCATGACAAATGGCTCATGGCTGGGCTTGCTGTGTTTTTGCCCTTTCCCCTCGGTGTACATTGATAGTCACTGGTCACCTGCCAGCAGTGAACACGCCTCTCAGATTTAATGTCACACCTGTGTTAATTTTGTGCTGCCCACAGCTTTCCTAATGCCCTTACTGCATAGAATTGAGTACTAAAAGGGATGAGTGGCTTTCAGTGGGAGAATGTCACTGCTGTACCAACATGCAGCATATCATGGAAGCTGGAATCATCAAAACCCACTGGAAAAACCATCATTATGCATTGAGTCATTGAAGAGAGAGAGCACTGGTTGCAAAGAAGTTTCTGTCACTCTTCTAAAATGTGACAGAAATAATCAAATCTAGCTGTGGCCTGGAGACAGTGACCTTAATTTAAAATCAATCAAAAATCCCTCTCTCAATGGCAGCTGATTGCCCCATTTGCTTTCAGGCTGATACCCTCCCAGGCCTGCCATTGTCAGTGCAGTTACACAAGTGGGTAAGCATTGTGTTGTCTTCCCTCTTTCTCCATGTCTTTGAAGCTGAGATAGCCTGATCTCAAACATTTCTCCATGCTTCTGGCAGAGGAATTTCTTCTGTGCATTAATTTATAAATCTGTACATGTATGCCTCAGTATGACTGCTTTATCCATGGAGCTTCTCCAGAATCTGCCAGTTCAGTATTGTATCTTGATACAAAAACTAGCTCTGGTGAGGTGGGTTGCCACACAGGAGGCTACCTACAGCAAGAATGAAAATGAAGGAGCCCAAACTATGTATGTGAATGACCTTGGTCAAGTGACTCATGGTCGTAATCTTTTATGGGACTGATCCCATAGACTGTTTTCACACTGTTAGTGCAGGAAAATGTATTCAGGTAGATCAGGATAGTCACCATTTGCCTGTGATGTTGCTCCACTTCCACCTGAATCTCAGCATGAATTCAGCTATGTGGGGCTCCTCAGCTCCCATACAAACTATGTTCTAAAGTTGGGTGTCTAAGGTAACTGTAGAGGATCTGCATGAACCTGGTGTATTGTCTGTGCTGATAAATGTGACATCTTTGCTTTTGCCAGGCGTGTAAAGCAGTCGGCAGCGTCATTCATGTCACCCTATTACTTGATCACATAGAAAGTCTTTGATCCTGGGATAGTACTATACAGCAGCAAAATTAATACTGCCAGGTGTGATTACTAACAGCAATCCAGGATGCGTTGCAAGCTTTAAATTCTGCATAAGCAGCCACACTACAAATGCTGGGTGGGGAGAACTGACAGATGAGTGCACACACACAGTCTGGTGGGAGCATTCAGAGCCCAGCAAGAGCACTCATTGCACCTAAAATGGGGGTTCTGAGCAGATGCAAGATTCATAGTGACAGAAGTAATTTTCAGGTTTTCCTCTAATAATATATAGGCAGTAGTAAGCCTGTGGCAAGTCCAAATTGAGTACTGAGCAGCTTTTAAATTGTTTAAGGCATTATCTATTATAAGGAAGTTTATAAAGCTCCATCTCCATTATTTGAGTTTTCACAAGGTCATAATCCACTTGACCCTCGTGGTTTATTTCATCACTATTGTCCCTCAGAGGAATTATAACCTTTAGCATTACCACTCGCTAAATATATCACGAGGTTTTAGTGATATTATCGTAAATCACCAAGCTCAGCTTTGTTGCTTGTAAATGTGACCATAGTATGTACTGGTTTTTGATGCAGTGATTATCAGCCTGATCTAGTTGTGTTTCTTTAATTATTTTATAATGGGAGGAACACATGCTAGCAGATATGAATGTGTATTTGATTTCCTTTAACATTTAAAAATTGCTTTTTTCTGAGGTCATCTGTACTTCAAGTGCGGGCTTTTTAGGCAAAGTTTCTGCAATCAAACATGGAAAATACAAACTCGGGGATATTGAAATCAAGCACAGTGACTTCAAGAACAGCATTCTCAGAGTTGTTTCTCTTTTAATTAAATGCATGAGCATTCATTAGAAATCATATGTAATTGGATCATCCTGAAAGCATTTAGTGAGAAGCACAAAGATATCACAGGTAAGCAAGGTTCATTACTATATGGGTTTTTAAAAGGATAAGCTATAGGGAAGCTAATGATAACTGAGAATTTTGGATAACAGTAATGCATATAACGATGTTGCTCCTTACATTTCAGTCTGTTTCTAGCAGAAAGTTGGTCCCATGTCAGCCTCCCAGAAGTCTTAAAGAGAATTTGCCACAGCAAAGATGCGCTACTGAAGCCAATCTTCAGTTGCACTTAAAGATCAGCTAGGATCAGAAGTCAGCCTCAAAACCATTTTGACAAGACATACCTTGTTAAGCAGTATTGGGATCCAGTCTAGCTGCTTCTGGCTCCAAGAAGGATTCACCAGCACTATAAATCAGGTTTACTTACTGGGATCCAAAATTTCTTTGCAGCAGCACCTGCAGAAGTTGTTTATCTGTCTGACAGGATATTGTGGGGCAGGTCTGGGCATATAATACCATTTCTGGTGATGTATGGCAAAACACCTTGAACCAAAAATCTCTCATCTGATTGAACTGTGAAAATCTATCTTTGTGGAGGAGGAGAAGAAGGAGGAGTTATCTGTTTTTCCTCTACAGACCCTTGCACTGTGGCAAATGGAAGAATAGGGGTGCACTTCAGCATCCCCCCATCCACCAACCCACAGGCTTGTATATCTAGAGTGTATTAATTTACATCTGAGTTAGTCACTTTTCAACCTTTATGGCCAGCTAGGAGGAATAAGCACTTTTAAGATGCAATTCATTTGACCTCTCTTAGACATCTACTTTAGGAAGAGATAAATCACTTCCCCGGGTGTCAGTGTTTTTCTGTTGACCACAAAAGGACCAGAGAGTGATGAGTTCAGAGGCAGGTGTCTATATTGCAGGCTGTCTGCAGGCAGTTAGGCAAATTCCAAACAGATTTTTCTACAAATCTGCTCTTATAGTGGCTGTTGAATTGTTTTACAAACATTTTTATTTCTATATCATGAGTATATAAAATATTTTTTTCCTTCTTTTACACATTTTTTTTGAGAAGCATTACTTTAGCAGAGCCTGCATGTTGTGTTGATTACGTTGGTGCTCTGTTCAGAATTGTTTTCAGCTACCTACTGAGAAATTGGCAATTTTTGCACTATTTCACCTTGTGAGTTTCACCAAATATTTGTCTGATTTAATATAAAGGTGGAAAAAGGGCACATTTTACACCAAGGAAATGAATACAGCATTAGAAATATCTCTCATTGCTGTATGTGACTAGAAAGCTAGGATGAATACACACGCTATTTTTTATTTGATCACAGGGCAAGACTTTAAATGCTATTAGTGATGAAAGATCCATGGCAGTAAGAGTCACTGTACTGCCAATAAGCCCACTGAGCCCATGTACAGTACATTTCAGAAAAGGCCCAAGGCTTAGATGTCTATCTCCATGTTCTTGTATTCCCAACAAGCAGTGAATAATGCATTAGTTTTGCTTCAAGCATCCTATTTTGAATATGCTTTAGCCAGAATTATTAGCTTTCATGTAGTGTATATTGTTAACAGAGGTCATGCTCTATACCCATCTAGTGCTGTCTCCAGAAGTGCCCTGGCACAGCACACAGAAAGGTTTTACTAGAAATTCTCATTGTTGGTTGTCACCATGAGGTCCCCTGAGATGTCCAAATTACAGGTACTCCAGATCCAGCTGGAGTCACTGAAAATGTCACTGAAAAAGTGACCTGTCTTTGGCTCAGGCTCAAAATATTTACAAAGCAGGAGGAGGGAAAGTTTTATATTGCAGTGACCTGGGAGGGTTCCTGATTTATGTACTCATACTGCTCTGTGGAGATCAGCCCTTAGACCATCTGCCCCTTTGCCCAGGCACTCCAATGTGTGTGTTGGGCTGTGTTGAGAACATCTGAAGCTGTGTAAAAACAAGTAAATCCTTGGGGCTGCCCCTCCCTTGGCCAAGGTGAGGAGAGCCTGAAGAGAGCCTTTCTTAAACCCTTAGGTCTTGATGAGGGCCACCAGTGACCCAGTACTGACGGTGACCCGACTCATCTGCTGAAACTTTTGTGAGAATGGGGTTGCACAGCCGAGTCCTGGGGTGAGGCCATGATCTTGGTTGTTAAAGCTGTACCATTCTCCCCTTCAGCAGCTGTGGTGGTCTAAAAAGAGAATTAGCTTTTAGAGTTATAAAGAGAGCATTATTTAAGATAAATGGTGTCATTTGCAAAGGAGTAGGCGTTTACACACACAGATGTGTATGCACACACACACACACACACACATCCCCCAGTTAAGTTTCCACAGCTACCCTCAGTGCAACGCAGCCAGCTGTTAAATCCAAAATAGCAACGAGTGCACATCATACGCCCTCTGTATTACCATTTGAAAGGGACGGTTCCTTGGGAGGATGGGAATTTGACAGGATATGAATATGTCTGAGACTCTATTAGGCACTAATTCAGCAGGACTGGCTGAATGAGATGAAGAAGCAATGAGGAGGAGAGAATCTCTTCAAATTTGAGCTGATTGGTAATTTTGATGAAAGCCCTTTAGTCTCATTCAGTGACTGTTAATTACCTCTGGAAATTAACATTTATTTTTCTCTTCAGGAAATGTTGTTCGCCTGCCAATATAGAAAGATTAATTAAAGTCTTCCATGGATGAAGGTGAAAGTAGGGTTCTCGTGGTCAGCACACATTTTGGCTGTAGATGCAGGGATATCATGACAAATTCCCTTTTGAAAAGAGCAGTCCAACTCTTTCCTCTTGTGTTTTCACAGGAAAGGAAGGCGTCCTTGTCCTCATGAGGTAAGGTTGGCTTGTATTTTCTTTCACCAGGAAAGTCTGGATGTGGGAGAGCTGTGAAAAAAGGGAGGGAAATGACTAGGGTTAAACAGCCTGGAAGTAAATTAGGGGAAGCCTCTTGTACCACTCAAGGAGAAATAATTCATAAGCGTGGACAAAGGTATCTTTGCTTCAATTGAAGGGAAACCCTCAGCTTAGACCCATTTATTCAAAATATCACAAAAGTTAATTGATTCAAAAAAGTGGTAACTTGAACCTCACATCCATAAGCTATGCCAGCTTCTGCTACCAGCTCTCATTTATTTGATCTTGGCGCAGCCTCAAAAGCTGCTTTTGTCAGCACTAATGATGGTCCTTCCACTGCTCAAGAGTTTATTTCCAATATCCACTATTATTCCATTCACTCCTGCTGTGCAGAATTTAAAAAAAAAAGGAAAGAAAGAGTGAGGCAATATCCCAGGGAAGCTCCTGTGCAGGGTTGGTACAGGCTTTTGATTGAGTTCTTGTTTTAAAGCTGTCAAACAAATATCTGGGCATAGTTGTTAAAAACCAGAAAACACCATGAAAGGAAAGGAATGCTCTGTTCCTTGATCTATTTTTTTCTGATGGGAAGACCTTGCATTAAGTTTTAATGATAGATTAAATAGATGGAAAGTCGCTTGGAAGCCCAATGGACAGAGAGATTTCAGGCTGCCCGTGTCAGGATTGCAGGGAGGAAATGAGGCAGCTGAGAAGAAGCTCAGCATCAGGAAGAAGGCACACAGGTCAAACAGACAGACTTTCCAGAAGCAGCCTCGCTGAGAGCAAACAAGCAGCTGCAGTCAATCGAAGCCAGCAGGGCAGCCAGCTCCAGAGCTTGCTCCTGGTTTGTAGTGCAAGCCAAGCCTCCCCACGGGGAGCTGCTCGTGTGTTCCCACCCTCCATGCAGCACCAGGGCAGCAAGCTGGCATCACCAAGTGATCCTGCCAGGAGTGTGACAGCTTGATTGGGGGCAGGATGTTAGTCTACATGCCAGCCTTCCCATCTGCGAAAGCTGCCCGCCCCACCCCGCCATCCTTGTGCAAGGTTTCTCTGGCTGGTGAACTGCAGACCTCAGAAAGGGGTGTCCAGGAAAATCAAGATTTTTGGGTCTGATCCTGGTCTTGGGGGGAGGCACATTTACCAGGATCAGCAACAGGCCAATGCAGCAATGAAAAATGCAACCTTTGCTTACCTGACTTGATTTGATCAGAGGGGATCCTGCTTGACAGAGGCATGGGATACTATCCTGTAGGTTTATGCAGCAGCAACACTGAAGGATTGAAGGGTTACACTTTGAAGACTTTGTCATGGATGAAAGACAAGTCTATTTTGGCTCTTGTCTCTTCCCTGTACAAAGCGAAGAGGAAATAATACTTGACCCACTGGCAAGTGCCACATTGGTTACAGATTTTACCTCTAGTCTACTTTACGCTGTGTTTTGAGATCAGTATATGAAAGTGAAGAACCAGTATTTGTTACATTTTGCATGGGCTCTAATGTTAGAGGTTGCTGCCAAGCAATGATGGTATCTTTTGGATGTGATAAATATGGAGATTAGTAACTTAGAATCTGTTCAACTGAATCCATGCTGGGGAAAAGCATTGCAAATTATGAAGACGTAAAAGTGAAGAAGTAAAAGTGATTTAAACAGAGAAGATGGGATGGAAAAGAGTAAGAATCTCACATAGAACACGTCTGTTCAGTGGCCAGTCTGGAAAAAAACAAAGAAAAAGAAGAGATTCTTCTTTGCAGTCTAGCCAACCTAGATCCCTTTTAAAAGCTTTTAAATAATGTCACACGTGGAACAAATATATAATTTCCAAAGAAAACCATGGAAAGTCTCAGTTATGTTCTTATGAATGCTTTTTATTTCTTTCCCAGCTAAATCTGTTTACCAAGTTGGACTCAATTCTGCAAGTCGCTTCTTCAAAACTACATTTTTTGACAAATTTGTTGTTTGCCAAAAACATTCTCCCAGCTTTAATAAAAAAAACCCAAAACCAAACAACTAAAATTCAATGGATTGGAAAGAATCCAGTAGGCTTTGGTTCAGGCCTTGTAAAGCAGCAAGTAAACATTTTCTGCATGCTTTAGTAGAGTATATGACTCCTCAGTCCTCCACAGTCTTTGTGTAGAAGAAGGAAGCTAAGCACATGGAGGAATAACTAGTTAGATTTGTTTCATCTTCAGTTAAGAAGGCAAGCAAGATGTCCTTCAGCCTCTGGCACTGACATTAAGCTGCCATGATTGTTGGAAAAGGAAAACCTTTTTCCTCTTCTATGGCACACAAATCCGAGTGTCCCAAAGGACATTAAAAGGGAAGTAAATAACTTCATGAATGAAAGAAATGAATGCTCATCAGTGAAACAGAGAAAACTGAGGCTACCTGGAATAATTCTGTCCTATTTGAACTTGCTTTTAGGTCGTCAGCCTTCAACTAATCATATCATAGCAAATAGAAACACAGAGGTGCTATGATAACAACTCTCATAGTGAATGTGCTTTTCAGGCTGATGGAGCTAAAAAGCAGTGTTTGACATCTAATGGCAAGCGAGAGAGAAAACATCTATTAGACATTTCAGATGAGCACTGTCTCCAGTTCCTAAAAAATATTGGCCTGAATGACGTCTTCTGAGACAGAAGGAAAGACACAGTGATACACACACATACATATGATGGGGAGAAGGATGTATACACGTGTTTATGTGTAAGCCAATGCTAGCACTGAACAAATGGTTCAGAACTGAGGCAGAGATGCACATGCACATGTGCTTCTTGCTGCACCTTTCTTCCTCCTGTCCAGAAGTGTTCACGATATTATTTGCCTGCTACTTTTGCAATATTACTTGTTCATCTTAAAACAGCCACCACACTCTCTTCCTACAGAGCTCAGGGAGTGTTGGCCCTCTCTGGCTGTTGGGATTTTGTGATAGCTCCTACAAGAGCAGTCAGTGCATGAGTAATATTAGGAGCCTGGCAGCCCATGTCACCGTGATTCCACAAGACATTATTTTATGATGCAAACACATCCTGACCTCCAGAGCACTCAATATATCAAATGTGTAATGTATGCAGAAACAGTCCCAATAAGGAAGGGGGTAAATAAATTTGTTATGATTTTAATTATATGCATTTTAAATGTCACTTTTGCTGAGCAATTAGGGTCTGAAGAGAGTGACCTTTGCACAGTGCTCAAATTGTCCTGAGGCACGGTACTCCATGCATTTATTACTGCCTTGTGTGATGAAGTGTAGGTGGAACGATGCAAGTCCATCATTTGTGGGAGGGACCTTTCTGGCTGAGACACAGAATAAAAACAAGGTGGTGCAAACTTTTTGTCACAGAAATGCTGTGTGAGAAACAAGGGATGTTATTTATTGAAATGCACTACACACAGGTGCCCTTCAATATACGCATGCAGAATTGTGGGCTGGGGGGGGGTTTCTGTCTGAAGAGCAGAGAACAAAGGGGACCAAATCACCTGCCCCAATTGTGGTGTTCTGCCCTTCCCCTTGCTTCTCAGGGGAGCATGGGCCATGCTGTCTATCTGGGCATGGGAACAACATCTTCTCCTTATTCATCCCTGCTCCTGGGTTCTGCTACGAGCCCAACAGCTTTCAGAGGGTGTAGCACACCATCTATTCTCAGGTGTATCCACCCTCTGAATCATGTTTTAGGATATTTTTCCTACTTAAACCAAGAAGAGATGTTTTAGCTATTAACATGTAGGCCCACTGGACTGTCATTACCACCAGCAGTTTCAAAGGCAGTGTTTTAGGCAGAGGAGTGATCCCAAGGTAAGGCAGTCCCTCTGGGGTAGCTGCCACTGCAAAAGGGAAGCAAAGCCATAGACAGCTGCTTCCACCTCCTGTGCATCTGCTGGTGGTGTGGACAGTTCACATATGGGAACTACCTACACCCTAGGTCTAAGGCTATAAAGTATTAGCTTTACAGCTGAGGCATTTTAGTATGTGACAAAACGCAAGTGCAAGTGGGAAATAGTAAAATACAGGACTCTGTTTTGGCACGTAAGAACATTACAATAATGTAGTCATGGGCAAGGTCTACCCTCCAACTGTGCCTTTGTGAGCACTGCCATAAGTGCTGGACATTGTGTGGCATCTGTTAGCTCAAAAACAGTGTGATGCATCACCAGAATAAGCAGTAGCTTATACAGAGCCATGTTGCTCTCTCTTACTGATACTATTTAGTATCGGTAACAAGTTGGTATTTCTCTGGTGGAGACTGCCAGAGTTGCCTACTGGTCTGATAGGAGTGGGGAAGGGTGGCAAGAGGACCGATGGTTCTGCTTCGTCAAGCAGTCTGCAAACTGGAAGGCCAACCCTAGCAAGAGATATTCAGAAAACCTCCATATCTAATCAATTCTTGGTTTTATTGCTAGCAAGGCTGTCAAGCATTGGGCAGATGGCTAATATTTTCTTTCACTATCAGGCTCTCTGTTGGATTCAGACCAATGATGTAAATATAAACAGCCCTGGCCCTTGGTCACTAAAGCCTCCTGCCATCAGGCCTCCCAGAGAGATATTATTTAAATGAACTAGGGAAGTGTGTATCACTAAGTAAAACAAACCACTAAGCTACACAAACTGGAGAACTGATCTCTTCACCAAGTACTCAATTTTGCTGTCACTAACTCACATTCAAGGGGATTTGGTTCCATGTTTACTGCATGCCTGGTGCTCAGTGGCTTTGCAGGGCAGGAGAGGTGTTGGAGTATTTAGGATAGTGTGTATTTTAGGCCATCTGGCATGTTTGAGCCACATATGGAGCTCCTGCCACGTTGAACATTTGGAGCCCAAACCTGGTGGTCTGTCCAAGTCTAGCTGTATTGCCACGATGTGAGTCCATCTCTGGGGCTGATTCCAGTGAGTCCAGGGAAAATTCAAATAATTCATTAACAGCTGAATAATGCTTTGTGCCACTTCTTCCCAGTGTGCCCATATGTGTCATTTGCTGCCATCAGCTCTGCAGTGTCCTTCCATTCCCAGGCTCTGAAGCATTCAGCGTGCTACCACAGAGCACTAAAGCCTGGCACAGCCTGGGTAAGGCAGTGCCTATCACTGCTTCCCCATGAGGGAGAGTCACTTGAGGGACACTGTCATTCATGTCCTCCTTACCTGTCCTGCCCACATGGTGGTAGAAAGAGAGGGACTGGTCTCACCACTGGCCCAAACCCATCATGGAGAAGCACTCATGAGTACACACCAGCTGAGCACCTGGTTCCCGAGGGACACCAGCCCCTGCCATCATCCCACTCTGGACACAGCAGCATGTATCCTCCTGCCTCATAATATCTTCCTCCACATCCTTGTGACTGATCTTTCCCGAGCAGCATCAGCATCAAGCTTGATCCATTTGGGTTTGACCTTCTTATGGCGGTGAAAATGCCATTGGGTTCCACAGGACATAGGGAGACCCTGTCAGGAACCCTGCTGTGTATTTTTTTCCAGTCACAGAGTAGAAAAGGGGAGTATAACAGAGTAAATGATGAATGCTTCAAGCCTCAAAATTGGTACTTTCTAGGCTTAACTGTTTACAAAACTAGCTTCTGGAAAATCTGTTCCACAGTGGAGAGACCTCATGGCATCTTCATTCCACACTGGAAAGGAGACTTTAAATCAGATAATTATGTAGTGTTAATATGCAAAATAGCTCCTCTAATCTGCAGCAGAATGATCCATCTCTGGGACATTTGTAGGTAAGCACCAGTCCTGTATATCACTGGGGAGATATTTAGTTCTTTCAGCAGCAGTTTTGCTTGCTTCTTTACAAGTTCACGTGTCTCAGATCCTTCCTTTTGGATTTTTTGGTTGGTTTGCTGTATCAAA
This sequence comes from Monarcha castaneiventris obscurior, assembly GCA_026261815.1. Lineage (NCBI taxonomy): Eukaryota > Metazoa > Chordata > Aves > Passeriformes > Monarchidae > Monarcha > Monarcha castaneiventris. The sequence continues at coordinate 33,984,184 of JAMPIT010000566.1, read as the reverse complement.
TGGAATTGCATAGGAATGGAACAGTGTTGGCATTGTTCTGGCTCTTACTACACCTTGAAGCCAGTGTGCACCTATTGTGGAGCAGTGGCTTCAGACAGGGGGGAAAAAAGCTTCTACAGATTTCTGGATCATGCATTAAAAATTATTCTGAAATATTATCATGGATTAATTTAATTCTGCTGTAGACAAACTGTATTTCAATGATCTCTAAAAAGAGAAAGGAATAGTTCATAGGGCATAAATGAGTAGGGAGACCGCTAAAAAGAAAGTATGCAAATTATACAGAGAGATATTCAATACTCTCACTTAAAATATTGAGTATGGAAAGGGAGTCTAGTCGGGGGAGGTAGCGGAAGTTCTCATGCAATTATGCAAGGATATCCATGTCTTACATTTATAGTGTTCCACGGAATATCTGGATTTCAGCCTATGCTGCCTTTCAGAGGTAAAATAAATAGAGGCAAAATAAATGGAGTGAGTACAATTAAACAAGGTTAACTTGAATCTAGACTTCTGAAAGCCCAGTGTCTGCTTCATTTTTAGTCAGAAATTTCTAAAAGCATAGGTTTTTTTAAATTAAAAAAAAGCCAGACAGAGAATCTTTCTTCCCCCCTCTGGTGATTTTTCTCTACCACTTGTGCTTTCGCTGTGCTGCTGGAGTAGCTGGGAGACAATTGGAGGTTATTTTTAGACTGACTCACTCTGTAAAGCTGACATTTGTAGGTTAGGCGTACCAGTTGCCGACTGCTTCTTCTTCTGCATCTTCCTTAAATATTCCCCATCTAAACAGTTGGACATCCTCCTCCTCCTTCCCCAGTCTTTCCCCATAAGTATCAAAGTACTAAACCCACGTTCTGTCTGTCAACATTTTCTGTCGAGCTGAGTTAAATGCATCATTTGGGAGGCAGAGTCAGCTCGTGTCCTCTCCTGCAGCTGGAAAAACACAACACGATGCAGTACTTCTGCACCTCAGATCTGCTCCTAATGGAGCCCAGCATGCTGAGCATCCCCCTAAAGCACACAGGAGGACCAGGACATGGGCCATGCCTCCAGGCCGGATTCACATACTGGGGGTCCCCAGAAGACCCACATCAACACATCTTCTCTGCTTCCCATCCTCCCAAGAGGAATTTGGCTGCCCACAATCCTGCTTCACTGTCCCCAGTGAAGGAGATGTCCAGGTGCACCATGCAATGGGGTCTGCATTTCTAGGGCTTGCCTTTTGATATCCTTGTCCACTGAAGTTGGAGAAAATGAGCTATGTTTAAAAGTAAAATTGCTGGTGTGTTTTGCCTCTGAGGAATTATCCAAACGTGGGCGTGCAGGCAGCAGCCCATGGGAGCTGGGATGCAAATCCCTGGGATGGATTGTCACCAATTCAAAGAGCTGGAGATTCCCTGGTGTGTAAGAGACTCCATATTGCAGTTATTCACTGCTCTTAAGCCATAGCATTTAGCAGCATGGCAAATTTAAATCACTGAGCTTTCAACTCTGAACTCTTTCAATCTGCTGGAGTTTATGGAAACACAAAGACTTTCTAAGCCCAAGGGGGAAAGATGGTTGGTAAAACTGGAATTCAACAGCAGATTAGATTATGAAACTGCCATTAACCTACTCTATATTATAATCTCAAATCCTTCTAATATATTTGCCATGCAGCAGTACAAACATTATTTTCCACTTAAATTAAGGCTGAACAGAAATCCTTTTTCCAGTTAACCTCTTTCTTTTCCTGATGCTTTCTTTTTTAATGAATATCTGCATGCAAATGGCAGTTTAAATAAATCCAGGCATGTAATCTTTCAGGACAAAGTAAATTATTTTTTTTTCAGTAGAGACCACATGTGGGCGTCCTGCCAGGTAAAATGTAGTGTGCAGTCTAGTGAAATCCAGCCTTGGCCATCTTATGAAGTCAGAGCTCTGCTGTGCTGCTCAGTGCAATCCTCCTATAGGGGTTTATGACCACAGGGTTCACCATGGACAATGTTCATGCTGAGTTACCAGGACCATATCACCCTTTTCTGCCCTGATAATGCATATTCCCACCATGGTCCATTCAGGAGAACCCTGAAATCTGCTGCCAAAGAGCTGGCTGGGGGCAGACAAAACACATTGCTGCTGGATGCACACCTCCTTCCATGTAACCCAACTGCATAAGGTGCTTTATCAGAGACAAGGGCTATTCCCATGTCACTAAAGGGGGAAGTAGGAGCACGACCCAAACTAGGGTGGCTGGAGGAAGGGCTGCTGGGAGACCAGAGCAGTTCAGGCAAGGACTTCATTGAGGTTTATGTAGTCTTTGGAGGGAGGCATGGCTGAGTGGGGTGGCCACACAGAGGAACAGACAACCTAAAGCAAAACAAAGACACCTCACCCTGTTCTTCTTTTCTTAGCTCTGTACCTTCTTCTGAAATGAGGTCAAATAAAAATATTATTAGACTCTCTCCATTTTAATGAGATTTCAAAGGCCCCTGCAATGTAGTGCTCTTGGCTGACACAGGAGAGCAGACTCTGAGGGAAGCAGTTCATTGCCCAGGTCAGTCAGACTGTCTTGGTTCATGCTTGTAGAAGCCCAGAGTTGTAGCTCTGGCATTCCTGTCTCAGGAAGCAGCACTGTGCTGAAGCCTGGGAGCTTCTCCTGCTCTGGTGAGCACTGGAGGGGAAACCTGAGCCCAGTGCTGGGAGTAGTGCTGTCTCTGTTCATTTCTCCAGCAGTAAGCAGGATTGTGCCTGTATTTAATAAATGTACACCTGTTCTTTTATTTCCCAGAAGTGTTCCCTTGGTGCCAGGGACCCCACGAGAGCACAAACCTCTCCCTACAGTAGCAAAATAATATCATGAAGGTCATGTTGGTAGAGTCCCTCTCACACATCACTACCACTGGTTGCCCAGAAACAAACCTCCTGAAAATTCAGATGATAAAAGCAGCTAAATGAAAATCAAAAGCAGGAATTAAGAAGGAAGGAAATGTGTTAACTAGTTAATTAACTGATTGATGTTACTTTGTTGGTTCTTACCCCGCAGACGGCACTGGTTCAGTGAAATGTGCTTTCAAGAGAAATGATGCTAATTAAGTACATGACAGAGTGGCCCAGGTAATAATTAGCTAGGGATGAAGTGACCATTCGTTAGAAATTTTTTTGTCAGACCTGCAGATGATTTGTGTTTTTGTTTGTCTGCCTAAACCTTGGGCTTCCTATAAAGATCCTCACGAAATGTAACATCCAGATCCCCCCGGCTTAAAAAGCAGCAGAAATCTGAGATACAACCAGCATTCATTTTCTATTATGCAAATACAACTTCACAGTATGACACATCTGTAAAGCTTCATTTGGTTCCCCCCTGGCACAGTAAGCATCTGCAGCTTTAATGTCTTTGATATACTATTTTTGATTAGATTAAAGATGATATTTATAGTAATTTCAGTAATGTCATTAGCTGTCACTAGAGTATCCTCCAACATTTTGTTTCCTCCATATGTTTTGCAGAAGGGATAATGAAATTTGACTGTCCTGCAGCTTGTGTGTAATAGCCTTGTTGGGAGCAGGGTTCCACGGGACCAGGCACTTTGTTCATGTGAGAACGGGGGTGATCTGGTGGGCTCTGTGAGCTGTGCATGACCATCCTGCCCTCTGCCTCCACCGTGTCCTTCCTTCCCCATCCCTCCAGAGACAAGTTCTGCTTTCCTGTCGGTTGGCTGAAAATGCCTCACTTGTCTGTGGGGTCAGGTCGGGAGGGACAGATGGAAGGATGGGTAGGTGGGAGGGTAAGACATGAAGAGTGACTACAGATCCCCATTATACTTAGCAGAGAGGAAAATGCTGGGGAATATGACGACAAGCAATAAATACCTTCAGTTTAAGAGTTTAAACAAAGGTGGGGAGTTATTTATAGAAGGACAACGAATGTTGGCCAAAGGTCAGGGAAAGGAAAACAGTTCAGAGTTTTTTTTGACGTGGGGAAAGTAACTGGTATGTAACACAGTTGCCAAGACCAGAGGGGCTGAGGCATATGTTTGTGGCCATGCAAGATGTGAAAGACCATGGGTTGGGGTTATGTGGTGACAGTCCTGAGAGTGGGAGAGAGGAGCTGGACATGAAACCAAGAGATTTTGTCTTCTATTTCTGATCCTGAGCCTCATTCTGCAGAGCACAGATGCAGCTCTCCAAAGGCACTCCCTCATGGCTCTGTGTAGTTATTTGTGGGAATAAACACTCCAGTTTTGGGATTGTTCTAGCTTCACTTTCCTAAAGTCCGAAATACATTATGTTACTTGAAAGAGTAGTGCACTGGCATTTATGGTGCACAGTGGGCACACTGGAGTTAAACTGTTATTGCAGAATTCAACATATAAACATTAGCTCCCCAAGAGGTGGTAAGTGAAAGTATGTGTGCGAGTGACCTTGTTTAAGTAAAACAAGATTGCTTGACTTTGTGTTAATCTTTAAGATTAATGCTGCTGAAAAAAAAAATAAAATTAAGAAACTCCAGAAATATATCCCAAGAGCTTTAGAGGGACAAAAAAAAAAAAAAAAAAAAAAAAGATAATTTGGAGAATTGCACTTAAAATTTCCCATGTTGTGCATACTGAAGATCTGACCCACTGTAACATGACTGTAAGCAGAGGGGGTCCAGCCCCTGTGGGGAGGGCTGTGGAGAAAGTGAGGGAGAGAGGTCTCACTAGCCCCTGGAGTGTCCCTGTACTGGGTCGTGGGAGCAGCAGGGGTACACACAGCCCTGCAGCCTTCCCTGGTGGGCTAGAGATGATGAAGATGTCAGACTGATGGCAGGTGCAGTGAATTTGGGCATGGTGCCCTGAACCTTCCCAGGGCAGTGTCACCTTGATCAGTTTAGCACCAAAAGAAGAGACATTTTAATTCAGAACTTGCTGTGCCCCACAGTCTAAGGCAAGTTTTGCCCCTAACACGAACAGATGAAGTCACTGCTAGTTTAAGTGGTTATGGCAAGAGCACATCATGAGGCAATACCAACCACACTGGTGGATCTGACCCTCATATTCAGCCAGTGTGCTGCTCTGAGCTAAGAGCAATACTCTGGTCATAATAACCTTGATTTAGTCCCTTTTAGCCAAGCATGAGAAGCTTGCCAGGTGACTGCAACACAGGTTCTTCAAGCCAATTGTCTTTCTCTGGCTTCATACAAGCTTAAGCTGAGAGCAAATGATTGTCTCATCGGTCTAATCACAGCTAGCAAGTCCTTTCAAGCAGCAGTTCCCTTGGGAACAGCATATATTTTGCAATCAAACTGTATTTCACCACTAGATGTTTATACAAAGGTAAATAGGGCAACCAGCTTTTTTTTTTTTTTTTTTTTGCAAATGCATTTTGCATTTATGACAATGAAAATGTAATTTGAAAATGCAAAATTGAAATCTCGCTTGGAAACTGCCAAATGCAATAGTTTATGTTTCTGAAAAATAACCCTTCCTTACAAGTTTTGGTTCAAAAGATACGTGAATCATGCTTATATATTTTCATATGTAGTCATAGGCATATGAAATATATTCATATCAGTATATTTGAAGACACACTTGTATTTTGCATATAGCCATTACATTAACATTGTGAATATTTTCATTTATCACCCAAGTCAATTTGTAGGAAATATAGTAACCCATCTATTTATCTAAGATATGCAGGTACATCTGTAGTTCTGTCTCCTTTGTTGCTGGCTTCCCCTTGCACTAATCCTTTAAAACCTCCCAGGCCCTTTCTACTCCTTCTTTTATTAGTTTTTATCATCGAAACACCATCCCAGTTTCATTCAGGTCTGGTTTACCCTGGTTCAGAAGTTCATTTCACTGGCTCCCACACCTCTACACTGAGCAAGCACCTTCCCTCAGCGGGCTCAGCCTGGGCAATGTGGGGCTTTCAGCCCAACACATCTCAGAAAATGGGCCCACCTCTGATCAGCCCATGACTACCTCACATCCTCCTGCACTCCCACCACACAGGGATAGCATGAGCCCTTCACACTGAACATCAGGGGTTTGAAAGGAGAAATGTTGATTGTTTTCAGATCCTTCAGTTCCCCATCCTGATTAATGTCTCATATGGAAGAAGTTTATGTAAAGCTGATGTTCACAGGCTCTGCATTATGCAATGTCATTCCCTGCTAAACAATTCTTGTCAACACCTATAGTCTGTTTCTTTGTTGGACTTTTGGTGAAAATTGTTGAAACTCATGTTTTAATGTTCCCTCTCCTATTATTTATAATATAGTGAGTTACAAGTGACAACTAACCAAAACAGATCTTGGTAGATATTTAATTTTCTGTATATTTTGAGCACGAAGTTTTCTCTTTTTAAAGAAGAGGATGCTTAGCCTAACAATCTCAAAATGTAATTAAAACATAAAATAAGAAAATTTTATAGCTGCCCTCCAGATGTTCTAAAGATTTCCTGTAGGGTTAAAAGATGTGATCTGTTTCTGAAGTCCTCACAGCTTTCTGTAATGTTCACTGTCTCAAGCTGCCAGGATTTACCATCTGCCAAAGACAGACATTTTTGGGAAGAATAAGGAGATGATCCTTTTAACCTCATCTGCCACAGCCAACAGAGGTTATGAGCCAGTGTCCCAGCCATACAAGATGTTCCCAGCTGCATAAGCTTTGTCTGCTATCAAACACCCTCATCTTCTCATCCCTCGTTATGCTCCTCATTAGCTTGTGTCATGGGCTGATTTATGACTGCCCCTTCAGCAAGGATACCCCACATCCCCCCGTCCTGTAGGGTAGCCTGTGGTGCATGAGGAATACCCAGGCTGAACTCCTTGGAAGAGCACTGCCACCCACCATCAACTCCTGTCTGTTTGAGATCAGACTGCACCTCCTTCACAGCCCTTTGAGTGGCAAGGCAGCGCTGGCTGCCTGCCCCCAGCCCTCTCAGCAGACTCACCGGAGTGCCACAGTTCCAGGGTTACCCCTTATTCCCCCCCAACAAGGTAAACCCAAGCCTTTTAGGCTTGCTTTTGCAAGGTCTGATGCTTCCACACCAGCCTGCTCCCTGCAGAATCATAGAAGCAATGGTTTGGCTTGGACCTTAAAGATCATCTAGATTCAAACTCCCTGCCATAGACAGGGACATCTTCCCCTACACCAGGTTTCTCAGAACCCCATTCCAGCTGGCCTTGAACACTTCCAGAGATGGGGCATCCACAGGTTCTCCAAGCACCCTGTGCCAGTGCCTCACTCTCCTAAAGTGCAGTAGAGGACTTTTACAGCCTGTGAATTGTAACAGGAAAACCTGCCATGGACAGTCTCAATCCCAGCTTGTGCACGCTCCCATTGTCTCTACCAGAGCTGCTCAGGAACCAGGATTTTGCCATTCTGGAATTTGCAGGGGGAGGGAGCAGTCCTGAGCCCCAGCAGGGAGAGCTGCATCCTGCAGTGTCCCACAAAATGCAGCACCCCTCCAAAATAAATTGAAAAGCTGACAAGACATCATGCTTTGGTGTGTTTAATTTCCTTTTTGTTTTCACTCACACACCAAAGGATATTTGTGTATGAAAAATGCAAAAAATATCAAAATTACCTGAGCTGAAATTGAGCAGAGATGGAAGATTACAGTATTTTCTCATCTGCCAACATTGGTAACAACACTACCCCACAAAATATTTAGCTGAAACTACATTTTGCCAGAGAACTACTTGGTATAAAGATCATTTTGCACATTTTTCCCCAGCTGTTAGTTTAGTTTTGTTTTTTTATCTGCGTCCTGAAGAGCATGTATGTGTTTGGGATTATAGTAATTTTGGGATGAGCTCCTCATCTGCATGATGCAGCTGGCAAATGAGCAACTCAATTTGCACCTCGTGGTCTACACACGATGCCGCTGTCAGGCCTGTCAGGATGTGCTCAGTGCCGACTGAGCCCCCCTTCCCCCGCCTCCAAGCCCATTTCAGAACATCACCTCCAAATCCCCCGCCCTGCAAAAGCTCCGGGGACCTGCAGGCTGCCCCGGTAATCTCCGGATCATCCAAATTCGCACTTGGGGGGAGGAGAGAGGGGGCTGTGCTGCAGGAAGCCGCTTGTGCCTGCGCAGGCTTTGGCTCATTCTGGAGTTAACCTCTCTGCTTGGGCATCCTCATCTGCAAACTGAGGAATAACAACACACTTCAGAGGGGCGGTGGGGTAAGGATTAACTGCGATGCCACTTTGTAGCACTATATACATGCCAAATATTATAATCATCCTAAATGCGAGACTGGGATAATCCATGTATTTTGGCAGCCCTGGAATCCTATTTTACTTCATCTGTTTTAATTAATAAATTTAATTTCGCATTATTAGGGAAAACAAGGATAAAAAATAGAGCCTGCATATGCTTTATTACAAATTATTGTTATCAGCTGCCCCGCAGGACTCCAGTCAGCACTAAATATGAACAATGGTTAAATTACAGGGGTCAGGGAATGAGCACAATCAAAATGCAAACACTTTTCTTCCATGTGAGATGGGCAGGGAAAAAAAAAGAGGAAGAATCCTTGGAACCTCCTTGGAGCCACTAGGACTGCAGAGAAGCATACCAAGTAAACTGTAAAACTGATTACTGGGCTCAAAAAGGCTAACATGCAATTTGTGTTCTTTTTATGTAGATTAAATGCATTCACTGCTGCTCATAGAGCTTAGATACTCAGCAGGGATTCAGAGGGCTGGGTATCAGTCAACCACAGCCAGCCACTAAACCACAGGGCAAAATCTGCTATTGTACATTAGAATAGTCACTTAATCTATCTTAATGGGTGAAAACCCCATGGGACAAATGTATATTAAAATCAGAAAGTTAGTTGTAATGTTTGAGGAAAGTGGTTTTTTTTTTTTTTTTTTGAGATAACACTGTAAAACATTATTAATGGGTCTGAAATCTTCTTGAACATCTTTATGTTTAGCTTTTGAAAATGCAACCGCCCAGCAGCCCAGGTCTGTGGACTGAGAGGAAAACCAAAGGCATGAGACACTTGCCACAGGGCTGTGCCTGGAATAAACCAGGGAGGAATCAAACAGGATTTCCTTTTCGTAGTTGCTGTCTGATGGGTTTCTCTTGAGAATATAAAACATGCCAAACATGAAAATCTGGGGACACGGCTACCAGAATATTGATGCTGGTAACAATGGTAGAGATACCTTTCTGAAAATAACTCCAATAAAGGTACTTTAATAATTTTTTTATTTGGCAGGGCTACTGAAAGGCCATTTTATTTGGAATGAAAGACCATTCCACATCTGCAGCAGAGCAGAGAAAGCCCAACCTTCTGTCTGCCTCTTTCAAGAACTGGGCTACTGGAAATTGAGAAGCAATAACATAACCTTAGCCTCTGCTTGGAAAGATTCCTATTTATTTTGCTTGTGTCTGGGTTCTCCCTGGCCCCTTCTAGCTTAGATTCCCCCTACATAAGGGTTTCTCCCCCCCGCTACTTATATCCTATTTAGAGTTAATTGGGACTGCCTGCCATCATGGCTCAGAAATAATCACTTTGCCATAATTAGTCTTAAATCAGGATTTTTACACCTGTGCTGAGGATGGCTGATCAAAACACTGGCATCCCTACATGTGGACCCTGAAATGGTGCAAGGACACCAAGCTCCATGTAAAATACACAGGGGTAGAGATTGGGCGGGAGATGCTTTGACAGTCATCCATCAATATTATTTTGGAAAATACTTGGTGAAAAACCCTCCTAAAGCCTACAATGCCCATTTCACCTCAGCTGGACATAGGATGAGGTCTTCACCAGCTGTCTCAGCTGCCTGTTTACCAGCCCCACATGGAGGCTGCTGCAGTAGAGCTGTTTTTGGGCAGAAACTGCACTATGGTAAACCTGTGCTCCAGAAGCACAACTGTGAGTTGATTGGTCTGTGAACTAGCAGTGATGCTGTGGGATCTGGGAGACACACTGGGAACTAATGTCATATCCTGACTCATTCTGTTAATCAGACATTTTCAGTAGTCTCCTAAAAAGGTATTCCTGTTGGCTGGAATGCGGACCCCGGTCAATGTGCAGTGCTTGACCATGCAGGAAAACTGGATGACCTTGAAAGCAGAGTGATAGAAAGTAAATGACATTCGATAGTACTGAACGTCAGGTCTTGCTCTCAGGGACTGGACAAGCACTGCTGACATACAGTGAAGGCTCCTGTGTCAGAAACTACAGGTATGGCAGACAAGCCTGGGAGGGTCCATCAGTCACAGAACAGCTATGAAATGTTAATGCTCTTCCAAGAGCAGGGAGGAAAGGTGTTTCCAGCAGAGCTGGGGAAATAGCAGTGCTGCTGTCCCATGTGTAGGTGAGGCACAGGCCAGGTGAAGATGCATAGTTCTGATTACACCTTCCTTTGGGGAATATTTTTTTTTTCTCTGGGCTAGCTTCTGCATGATTTCTCCTATGAAATCTGTATGTCTCAGACAGCAGCACACAGCACAAAATTCTGTTCTTTCACTCAGCTGCCCTGCACATGAACACACACACTCATACACTTCACAGCATCTCTAGGTGTGATACAGGGACTAGGGACTGAAGCACCTCAGGCCACTTACACTGCTTGGGTAAGGACATCTTCCTGCAGATTTCAAACCTCTCCTGTGTGGTTCAGGTGCCTGGCACCGATAAGCTGGTGCACAGACCAGTCTGCTGGGGCATGTAGGGTGCCAGCCAGGAGGGACCAAGAGCAAGGGCAGATGCCAGCTCGGGAGAAGTCAGGACACACACGGTCCTACAGCAAGGAGGGAGGCTGGCTTCTGGCAGCAAAGGCACATGCTGCCTGCGGCGCTGGCACCTAACCAGACAGGCTGGTGGGAGGAAATGGGATCTGGCCTGCTGCGCTGGGAGGCGTGGAGGACTGAGTCCCCTTCATGCTCTGCAGCCAAGCAAACACTGCAGTCCTGCCACTTCACTGTGATTTGCATGGCAGATCAGAAGGACAAATTTCTCTCCGGATGATTTATCACTCACACCTCAGCAAGTGTATTTCATAAGGTAAAGAATTTTTCAGTGCCTCAGCAATCTCCCTTGCAAGCCTTACCAAAAGCAGGATGCCCAGGGTGCCTCCTGGGTCCTGCTGCTTGACCTTATCTTCGCTCACTGTGCCTCTGCACATTTGGTTGTCCTCCAGGACATACAGATATGGATGACATTGTCAGTCACTGGGATGATTTTTCTGGCCTCCAAGAGAGGGTTAGTTTGACATGCTCTTTTCTCCTGGCTTAATTCTGTGTTTTCTTTGGGTGAAACACGAATGCAGAGATGCCATAGTCATTGTTTTCTGTGACACTCTGTTGCCTACATGCCATGTGAAAAGCAGGTTTCTGTTTTGATAATTACAGGTTGCCTATAGACTGTATGGCAGGGACTACATGTTTCTTTCATTCAAACTACCCTGTTTTCAATATAACCTCCCAATCTTTTTCACCTGTTGGCCTTAACCTTCCACAAGCAATGAGCAGACCACTAGGAGTTGTGAAGTCTGATTTCCTCCTTGCTTCCATAAGGTCATCACGTTGCATACATCACATATCAACTGCATCTGTTTTGCCATTTAATTTTGTTCAATAGCTATATCACACATGGAGGTAAAGTAGGAACATCTGCTGCAGTACAAGAGCTTCAAGACCAGTCAAAGTCATTGTTATAATTTCACCTTAGAAACTTGTAAAGTCTGCATCCTCCATTCTATTGGGACATAGGCATTACTGTAGTCTAACAACCCACTGCTTAACCCATTGCTGCACACCAATGTGTCATGAAAAATATACTGGGGTTCTCAGACTACAGTAACTTTTCTAACCATGATGTTGAAGAAGGGAAAGATCTGGAACTTGTAAAAGATTAGGTGGTTTTCAAAAACTCAGCCACTTTTCAGGAGGTACTGAGTTTTTAAGTCCATTTTTGGAAAAAATAATAAAACTGGCCTTTCTATTACACCATTCAAGTATTAAATATGTTTTAAGTGAGGGATTTTCTTCTGCATATTAAATTTATCTTCCAGACATCATTCCTCTTGGTACTGTAACTAGAAGATGAAATGATAAAAGACACTAAATTACACAGTCTGAGATATTCTGGCTAATGTCTCTATTTTAAAAGCCAATATACACAGTGGTATTTACAACTCTTGCCTGGAGAATGGCTTATCTTCATTTTCTTTTATTAAAGACGTTTGAAGTATATCTCACCCTTCTCCAAGGACACAGACGTCCCCAGCACTATGGAAATCACATGGCTCCAGCTCTCTTTGATCCATAACAGGGAAGAAAATTCCAAACGGCCATCACAGTGCTAGCCAATTGTCTTGACTTCAGGTCACAGTCATCATCGTGCTGTCACAGAATTATAGAACTGTAGAATCATTTATCTTGGAAAATACGTTTAAGATGATCAAGTCCAACCCTTAACCCAGCACTACCAAGTCCACCACTACAGCCTGTCTCTAAGCACCACATCTACACATCTTTTAAATATCTCCAGGGATGGTGACTCAACCATTTGCATGGGCAGCCTGTTACAATGCTTGACAATCCTTTAACAAAAGAAATTTTTCCTACTTTCCAATCTAAGCCTCTCCTGTTGCACCTTGAGGCCATTTCCTCTCATCTTATCACTTGCTACCTGAGAGAAGAGGCTGCTCCCCACAGCTGGCTACAACCTCCTTTCAGGCATCTGTAGAGAGTTATAAGGTCCACGCTGCGCCTCTTTTTCTCCAGGCCAAACAACCCCATCTTCCTCAGCTGCTCCTCATCAAACTTGTGCTCCAGACCCTTCCCCAGCTCTGTTGCCCTTCTCTGGACATGCTCCAGCACTTCAATGTCCTTCCTGAACTGAGGGGCCCAGAACTGGACACAGGATTTGAGGTGTGGCCTCACCAGTGCCCAGTACAGGGGGACAATGTTGTCCTGCTGGCCACACTGTTCCTGATACAGGCCAGGATGCCATTGGCCTTCTTGGCCACCTGGGCACAAAGTGGCTCATGTTCAGCTGGTTTCAGTCCTTTTCCACTGGGTAGTTTTCCAGCTGCTCTGCCCTCAGCCTGTAGCACTGCATGGGGTGGTTGTGGCCCAAGTGCAGCACCCAGCACTTGGCTTTGTTTAACCTCATACATTTGGCCTCAACCCAGTGGTCCAGCTTGTCCAGATCCTACCCAGTATACACATACAGGCCATGAGCAGCCAGTTTCTCCAGGAGAATTCTGTGGAAAACAGTCAGGCCATGAGCAGCCAGTTTCTCCAGGAGAATTCTGTGGAAAACAGTGTCAAAGGTTCATCAGCCTCTCTGTTGAGAGTCTCTCCATGCCTTGACTGTGATAGTCAAACACCCTTTTGGACTGTATTTAGGGCAACATAGATAGAAATAATTGACAATAACTTATGTGCATCATTACTTGTAAGGGATGATGTCAGCTCCAATAGTTTCATGCAACACATGATTTGTCTTATAGCTCATTGCTGGTTCTTGGGATTAACAGCAGTACACACTTAAACAATGTGATATTTATCTATATTGCTACAAATTCATTGCTACCTGATTTTTCATGTTCATTGCTAGATGACACATCCTGGCCTCTGAGGCATCCCGGTCCTAACAGCAGTGAGGTTTAATGCAGGTGTGTGCTGGTTTCAGCTGGGGCACACAGCCCCAGTGTAGTGGGGGTGGCTGGTAGGGGGCTGTGGTTTGGATTTGTGCTGAACACAGGGTTGATGGTATGGAGATGTTTTTGTTATGGCTGAGAGGGCTTACACAGAGCCAAGGCCTTTTCTGCCTTTCCTACTGCCACACTGGTGAGGAAGGTGGGGGTGGACGGGAGGTTGGGAGGAGACACAGCCAGGACAGGTGACCCCAACTGACCAAAGGGATATTCCAGACCATCTGACATCATACTCAATGGGGGGAAGAAGGACCAAGGGGGGGACATTTGGAGTGATGGAGTTTGTCTTCCCAAGTCACTGTTACACGTGGTGGGGCCCTGCCCTCCTGGAGATGGCTGAACACCTGCCCAACCATGGGACACAGTGAATGAATTCCTGGGTTTGCTTTGCTTGTGTGCCTGGCTTTTGCTTTCCCTGTTAAACTCTCTTTATTTCAATGCATGATTTTTCCAGCTTTTACCCTTCCATTCTCTCCCTGATCCCACTGGTGGGGCTGCAAGCGATGGCTGCGTGGGGCTGCAAGCGATGGCTGCGTGGGGCTTGGCTGCTTGGCTACACGATAAGGAGGTAAAAGAGTTCTTTGTAAGAGAAAAGAAATTGAAACAATTTGACTTCACACAAGTGAATTACATGGGTTGTGCTACATTAATGTAAAGAAAATATGTATACACCAGATAATGGTGATGCTACATCAATCAAACATATTAGAGAAAAATGAGCAATATGGGCTTGGAAACTTAAAAGTACTGTGACAGCTTCTGTATCTTTTTGCTGGTAAAGGATACAAAAGGACTTGTCACGAATCCAGTTATCCATGCCCACAGAAAACCATAAAACCCCCCTGAAATGAGCCAAAATTGTGTTTTCAAAAACAAAGGTCTCTCATACTTAAAGTCCTTTCTGGGAGCTATTCCAGATCTAAATGGAGTGTCACTAGGAAACAGGAAAGCTTTCTTTCCCAGTGCCACGGCCCTTTCATTTCTCTCCCTGAAAGATTAAATTTGGACATTGCACAGTCGGATTCTCTGCTTTCCCATCTTGTGCCATGCTTGTGGTGAAAGGCTGCCACGTCCAAACAGCAGTTCTTTGCTCCCTGTTTGCATTTCTCTGTATGGCTGCAGGATAAAAGCCTAAGGGTCATGGTGATGTTATGTTTAAAGAAACTGGTAACTGGTCCAGCACTACATCTTGCTCATCTCACCACCTGGCCACGTGGTGATCTGTGGAAATTCTTGTGTGCATGAAGGAAAAAAACCTCTTTAACAGGCGAGTGGGTTGGATTTTTTAGGTAATGGTGACCTTTGTGGTTTAGTTTTCTGTTTTTAAGTAGTGGCTGTTAAGAGGAATGCTAAAGTAAATCCTGAGAGATGGGATAAAAGTCAGATGGCAGGGGAAGTTGTTGGGGCTGCAATACAAATTCATTTAGCACATTGCTCTGCAATTTATCACTGAGGTCTTGCCTCCATATATGTGGTGTGTGCTGGACATTTAGGGACAGGGATGAAGCAGAGTGAGGAAAATGGCTTCCCTCTTCCTTGTACAGACGGTTTTATAAACCAGGATTTATTTACTAGCACACAGTATTGCTGTCAAGACACCTAAAAGTATTCTGACCCCTAGATTTTCACTGAAATAGGGGTGGGCAGCTGGAGTTGTGCCTTCCTCAGAACGACATCTGAAAGGGGCAGCCTGGTGGCAGCCTGCTTGGACTCACTTCACTGCCCAAATCTTGGCTTTTCCATGAAGCACCTAGTGTTTGCAAGTAACAGTAAAAACACAAAGTGGCATTTGTGAGCAATGTTAACAGCAACAGAACTTTGCAAAAAGATGGATATTTACCTGCTTGATTGCTGAGAGCTTGCCTGCAGAAAGTGGAGGGACATAACACGCCGCCAGGTCACTTGCTCTGGTTCCACAACGGGAGTGGCAGAGGAACACACTGTGCAAATTCTCAGTGGGCTCAGTGCCTTGTAGGTGGGCTGTGCACAGGAGGGCCCTAGCCATGAGATCTGCACATTTTCAGGGTGCAAGGGGTGGGCAAAATCTGCTGATAGCTGGATTGGGAAAGTGGGAGAGCAATAAAAGGAAGAGGGTTTGCAGAAAACCGTTAAGTCAGAAGTCACAGCTTCTATTTGCCTAACCAGCCCCAAATGGGAGAGATTTGTAGGTGGGGTGGCTAAGGAAAGTTTTCAAGAGAAATTCAAAGAAAAGGGAACGATGGGCTTTGCAAAACCTGAAGGATTTTCCTACGCATGGGGGGGTGTGTGAAAGTGACTGATGGGGAAACGCATTCCAGGAGAAAAATGCAGATCAAGGACAGAAGGAAGGAGCTTCAAAAGCTAAAGGACATTGAAGACAATTGTCTGTGCTTTGAGTCTGCTTGGGGCTGCACATGGCTGCAGCATTGAGGAGTGATGGCTGGCTTGCAGGTGGTCACTGGGCAGTACCACCACCACCTTGCCTCCTTCTTTCTTAAATCCCTGCTTTTAATAGAAAACAAACAAAGTTTCCTGTTATCTCATCTTTAAAGATTTGTTAAGATGCTGGCTCAGAATCAGAGGCTTTTACAGAACAAAATTTTGTCGCTCTGATCTCCATTTAAATTCCATTTCAATGGGTAATGCTATCAATTCTTTCACTTAAAATTCAGAAGAAACAGCCTTTAGAATAAGTTCCATTTTCTGGATTACAGAATGTGCTTAAATCTGTCTGTGGCTATATTTATTACAGTTCCTTTTTTTCAACTTGCTTGAACTCTGAAAGGGGAAGGTCAGCTGATACAACCTCATAAAATCCCAGTGCAAATGTAGGGACTGTCAGGAAATTTCATAAGTTTAGGACTTCTGGCATTTCAAAAAGAAAAATTGATTGTCTTTTCCCATTTGCCTGGAACAGGTGAATGACGATACTTCTGAAGTAACAATTTATTGTGTCTTTAGGGATTCAGTGAAGCATTTATGAATACGGCCCAAAGTCTCTTGACATTGGCTGCTTGATATGTTATCACATATTTTACACAGGAACTCAGAGAGCAAACTTGGCTTTCTGTGTGAAGTCATAAACACTAAAAAGCCCTGTGCACAGTGAAATGGGCTACCAGGAGGTGCATCCAGGGAGGCTTTCAGCTCTTCTTTGAGCCCTCCCTGAGCTTCACTGCTCTGGTCTGTTCCATCTGTGGGATATGCACTGGCACCTGGCCTTTCTGTGGGATGCTCCCCTCTGCTCTGCAATGGATACATGTAAGTGAGAGAGGAGGTGGGGACAGGCTGGGCACATCTGCATGACCTGAGAGGGATGGGGCAGCAGCACTCACAGGAGGCTGGAAGCCTGTCCCCAGTTCCATTCTGAAGACATGTTAAATCATGGAGGCTGCAAATTGATATCTGCAGCTGACAAGGCTCAGGAGGAAATTCCTTTAATTATGCTAGGAAGAGCATGATTAAAGGAGGTGAGAAGGGTAGGTGTGTAGGGTGAGGGACAGCAGGGGACTCATTTCTGTCACGTCTGGGAGCAATCCCACCATGACACAGCAGTATGTCTATCAGCCTTGCTTCTCTGAGGCTTTAATTAAATGAAGACAGTTAAGTAACTATAGTATAAAAGTTTCCAGATTTTGGGGAAGGAGATTTTGGCACCTTGAGGCAATAAAGTGCTGGGTATCTCCTGCAATGCAAATCAAAGTGACACAGTGCAGAATCAAGCCCATTGTGTGCTAAGGTCAAACCTTAGCACACATATGTTGAACAAGACTCTGCTCTCTTCCTCCTTGCTGTGATGTTCACTTTTGACCATAATGTGGACATGGAAGTGAAAATATACATAAGCATTTCTTACTAATGAAACAGTTTAAGTTATTCATACTTCAGAGGAGCCTAGGAAATTTGGCTCTTAGACGTTCCAGGGTACTTCAGAACTTACATCCTAAAATTCCCCTGCTTTTAATGCTGATGATTCCATTTCAAAACAAAATTATTTCAATCAGAGCACAGCCACGTTCCAGAAGACAGCACTGAAAGTGCAGTAATAAATGTCAGGCTGGTTCAGCAATGTGTGTGTGCTCACATTGAACTGGTGCAAACAACTGGGAAAAGTATGAAGCAAAGGCTGAACTGGCCCACTGGATGTGTTGGAAGAGTCCATCACAAAACCAGTATCGATGTCTGACCTTCATCAGAGAGATCTCACCTTGTCTCTACATAGCATATACAGGTCTGAAATCCTAGCCTGTGGTTATTCATAATCTGTAACTGTTTAAAATCTGTAGTCCTAAGTAGCTTGCACCCAAGAGTAACATTAAAAAAAAGCAGAGAAGTCCTCTGAACTAAATCTTTAAGCCCTGGGAATATCCTGCAAAAATGGGAGTAGGAGAAGGGAATAAAAAGCAAATAAGAAGATGACCAATATGGGCCTTAAAAGAAAATTTTGGGCCAATATTTTAGAAAGCCAAGGGAATGATGCAGGAGACACTGAATTGGTTATCTTGGCATTGATCCCAGGCATAGTTCAGGGAAAGGCTGATTGGGGATGCAATCCATAAAAAGAAAGGAAAGGATGAGAGCGTTAGTAATGCAAATCAACATCACTTTATGGAAAACAGGTTTTGTCAAATATATATGATAGCATGTTTTTAGTAGAATCTCAAGTCTGTAGGTCACAAAAGATGGTATTGCCGTAAAGTACCTACATTTTTGTGTTTGGGGAAAAAAGCAAAACCAATGTAGCTTCTATTCAAAGAATGAATAACGTGAACAGAGAAATTGAAAAAACTTGGAAGTAGGGAAGGGTAATCCCTTATAGTGTGGTTTTAGTGGAGTCCAATGGGTACCTATTCTTGATCTAATGCTATTTAATATAGGTTTTATAACCTGGCCAAAAGGTCTGCTTCTCTGTTGATGAAGGCTGATGTAAACCACATGCACTTTCTTGTAGACATGGGTACAGTTATGAATTTAGAAATAAATGGAGCAGATCAGGAGTGTAAGATGGGGGGTTGTATTCTGGAAATCTGTGACTCTAAAGCAGAGCTGGAAGTCATTTGAGATAAATTACAGAATATGTTTCTTCCAGTATAATGATTTAACCAGAGCAACAATCAGGTTTCAAGAGCACCTGAACAAGTAGAAATAGAGAAATGGTATCATCCCTGCATAAAATGAAATTATCTTTTTGCAAGAGCATTACTATTACACTGCACCCACTAACTGGTATGCAGACCTCAGCAGGGATCAGGAGGACTTGGAAAGTTCCAGGAAAGACCCGTGTGCTCTCCCAAGACAGGTTCCAGCAGCATCAGCTGGTTAGTGTATACAGAAGATTAAGATAAAAGCCTTTACGTCCTCTTTAAGAAGGTATTTCTGTTGGCAGAGAATTTCTTAAGACGACAGAAAAGCACAAGATGCTCTGGTGCTTCATCTGTATTAGAGAACTGGATGGGCCTGAAAACAGTAGGAGGAAAGCAAGGAGGGTGAACGTTTTCCTCCCTGCAGTGAGCTTAGGATGAATCTGCAAGCGGTTGTGTAAACTTCAAGTCACTGAGATAGGCATTTCCTATGATGTAGCCAGAAGGTTCAGAAAAATTAAAAGAGGTGTGTTCTGCCCCTCCACCCTCCCACCCACACATATATATTCAAAGTAAAAAACACTCTGTAAAATAATGTTTGAGAGCAATGGCCACTTTTCCATGATTCTGGGGATGTAAACTCTACTGACTTGAAAGAAATTAACCACAAAGTGAGGTGCTTTTGCAATACAAAATATTTTCACTCAGTTTGTAATGTGCTGATGAAATACTGATATACCTAGGTACATACAACATGAAGAAATGTACTCCAAAATTTCTCATGACACTGCCCAGAAAAACATTGCTAGAGTGGCCTTAATGGGATCCATACCAGAAGGGCTCACTCATTCCATCAGTGGTTTGCAGAGCTGCTTCTCAAATGACTGGTTAGTTGCCTTTTACAAAATAAAAAATCTCAGTTCTACAAGTTATTGTCTTGTACAAAGAATGGGCAAGAAATACACTGCAGAAAATAACAGCAAACAGACGTTGTGCTACGTGAGACACACAGCTCATTTAAAACACTTTGGCCTTAAAGTGCATCGGTTGTTTTTAATGATTATTTTGGTGCACAAAGGATGAAGCCACAGAACATTGCTTTCTCTAGAAACAAAAAATCCCCTAAAAACACTTGCTGAGAGGCTCCTTCCTTGGCAGCCATGGCCATGGGGAGGGACACACCAGACCCACTGTAGTGAAACAACCAAGGTACCCACCCCAGCAAAGGCAGCAGCAGCCTCTGAGCCCTGCAAAGGGCTGGTGCCCCAAGCACACACCAGTGGGTTACACTAAGCACCCAGGATTTCCCTCCACTGTTAATAAAATAGGGAAATGGCTATTGCTCTGGGCTAATTTCTGTGTGATTCATAAGATACAGAAGCATGTGACTCTGGAGCAGACAGAGAGGGGGACAGACATGGTTGCAACCAAAAAACATCTCTACATCAAACTGGAGCTAACAGCTTCTGCATTTTAAAAACAAAATGTTTTTTTCTGCATATGCATTGTGTCAGATGACTATATAGGTGTAAACAAGCCTGCACTGTCTTATTGTCCATAAATAAATAGTCAATAAGTTCAAAGCAGGGCTGGATTCATAAAGCAACACTCTCCTAATCTGTATTCGGGTCTCAAGCGTATTATCTGTAATTTACAACCAATTTAAATGGCATTAACAGTCTTCCCCTTATGGGAATTTAAATTTGCATCCTACCATTGAATTAAACACTGATTGCATATTTTCTATAGGGGACGTAATGCTCTTTGAAGCTTGTTTTGAATAATAAAGCATCTATTCATGCACATGGTGCAATGTGTTTCTTTGTCCTGAATGTAATTGAAGTAAAATGTGAGTTAAAGGGATTTTTGCTCTAGCCACAGGTTTGTTGATTACCATCTATTTTCATCTATTCAAGGTTTTAAAAAGGAAAAGAAAAATACAGTAATCTCTTCCTGCATTTGGAACCTCATTTACCACTCAGAGCTTTCCTGAGAGCATCTGAGATGAACAATCAGAAGGTCAAGTTTCAGTCCATCTTTGAAGGAGGAGAAGGGGAGAAAGGAACAACACAGTGCCTTACCCTTCTGAAAAGAATAATATGAAAGAAAAAAAAAATAAATACCACAAACAAAAAGCAGAAGGAAGCAGACAACACCACACCTAACCTCTAGGAGAAAGATCTTGCCTACCTGTCAGGTAGCTGTTCTCTCTGCTGTCAATCACTGAGAGCCAGGAAAACCACAGCAACGATGACTTCAACACTGAGGAAGCAAATAGGGTGAAATAACACTGTTGACCTTTTTTGTTTGATTTGTAAGGGAGGAATAACTGAAATACATAATAAACGTGACTTACTCCTTCCTGGATGGGAAAAACAAGCACAAAGGCATCCTGAAGAAAAGGATTAGCTGGTGGACGTGTGTTTTCCCCGCAGCACGGCTGGGTCCTCCAGCCACAGCCACCCTGACAGGGAGAGGCAGTCTGGGAGGACTTTCAGAGGAGTGATACCAGGAGTGGGGGACCAGCTGCAGCAGGAGTGGTGGAACTGTCCCCCCAGCATGGCTATCCCTGCGACCTTCTCTTGTCCTATGCAGCTCACCAGGCTGGAAAGCTCTGCTTGCTGATGATGCTCAGTACACTCAGCAAACCATCTGGAGAAACTGAGTTCTCCACTAGTTCTCCTGTGCCAGGGTACAGCTGCAAATGAGTTAGGGAAAAAGCCTCTCTTGAAATCTGGTGGATTTTAAGAGATTTTTTTCCCCCTCTTTTCCCCTAAAAGTGATCTTCATTTTCAGATGCAGGCAGGCCTGAGTCTAATAAAGCTGTTGTGGTGTTAATAGCTCTGATATTCATGATCCTGGCATTTATTCAGATATGACAGAGAAGACAAAACACAGCTGATATGTTTGGCAATTATGCAGTGATATAAGTAATTGTTTAGAGTGATTTTTTAAAATTACTTTTCACCATTGTCTGGTTTCTACATTCTTGAAAAAGCAAGGGCCACTTCTGTTGAAACCCTCATTTTCCTTCAGTTCTCAGAAAAGCTTTAGAAAAAACAGAAACTACTGGAAACCAGAACTTCATGATGATTTGTGCCTTTCCCCTTCTTAAAAGGTGGTTTTATGAGTCCTTGAGGAAAAAACACTGCTTAAAAACTGCCGACTGTGTTTTAGGATGAGGCAGGGAGGATTGCGGACCATGGCCTTGATCCCATTAGGACAAAATGTCACCCAGCAATGGTAACTGTATCTCTGGACTTAGCCAGTTGCTCAAGACTTCTTTACAGGCTATCTGAAATTGCTGCAGTTAATATTGTATTGGTGCTATAAAAGCAAGCACTGCCAGTGCCCCTGTTGCACGTGTAGCAAACATCAAAGTCCCCTGAAGCCACGCCGCCTGCAGATAGAGAGAAGGCCTCCAGACAGTGAGGGACATAAATGCTCTCTTTTTTCTTTTGCTTTCTGAAACAGTTTCATCGTATCATTTGCACACAAGAGACCGCAAATCGTCCCTGGGCACCTTGGGGGTAATTGCCATGTTGTTCAATTTGCCTCAAATGAATGTCTCAGGAATGATAAACGCTCTTTTATAATCAGCTCACTACCGTGGGTACATAGTACGGGTGGGATACCCTGGACCCTGACCCTCTGCCAGGAAGTCATCCTCCCCCTTTATATTTGCAGAGGCAAGGACTCTCAGGGGCAAAGGAGGTTTATTAGCAGGCACATACCCATCTGTGGGCTGCAGCCCCACGGGCACATTGTGTTACTGCTGTGCCCTCACTGCTACCTGCTACCATAGCACAACACAGAGACCTGGAGCAAGAAATGATTCCAACAGGAAGGCCTCGTGGCTGGAAAGGCTACATGGTTCAGAAGAATTCTGGCAATTCCTAGCACAAAATAAAGCTTGAAGTGAATTAGACCTTCTTGACTTCTAACCCTGGCTCAGGGAGAGTATGGGTAATGGTGGCTGCTCCTGTAAAGCTATCCATGCTCCTGACTCTGGAGGCTACCTGCAGCCTGCTGCCCTCCCAGAGCTGTGTGCAGGCTGTCACAGCCACCCAGCCCCAAACCCCCTGCTGAAACTCCCCCTCCTCCTGCCCATAAAGGGAACTGGAGTCTGTCCTTTCCCTGTGTCCGCCCCTGTGAACGGGATGAATTCATAATTTTTTCAGAGCCCAAGCTCACACAGTGTTTGGAAGGCATGGGGTGGATTCACTGTATTCCTTCATTAAAGGCCAAGCTTTGGTTTGCTTTTGTCTCCAAATGTGCTGCCCCAGTCCCATGGAAGGGAGGTGTGGGTGCCTGGCACCTGGAGGAGCTGAGGGGTCCTGCTGACCTTCACCATTTTTCCTTGGTTTCTTTCTAGGAATAAACAAGGGCTCAGGCCCAATTTCCTTCACACATATGGTAAGTCCAAGTCCAAGCTGGGAATGCTGGAGTAGGTGTTGTCCATCCATCAGCTGTCAAGGACAGGGTGCAGTAACTCCACTAGAGATCCACATTTTAAAACAGCTTAACCTCAGCAATCCTACCAGAGCTGCCTGAGGAGCCTATGCCTTGCTTCATGTTTGGTGCACATTGCCATACTGTGAAAATGCCAGTGTAGAGTGACATGTTGGGGAAAGAAAATAGACATATCCTCAGGTGCAAAAGTTGCTGCTGGAGCTTTTCAGAGAGCCACACACAACCGCTCCCCAGCATCTTCGTTAGTGGTGTGGAAATAAATGTGAAATCACTGCCGATAAACACCCGAAGAAAGGCAGGAGGGTAAATAAAGCAGAAAGGCTGGCTGAATCACACAGCCTGCTGCACCTGGACAAGCAAAATGCGTTTTACTGGGGGCTAATTGGAAGTAAAAGCATGGTCCTGAGAGTGATACATGGGGATGAGGGAGAATGACAGCAAAGGAGTCAACCTTGAAAAAATGCTGGAGGTCACGGTGGAGCTGATAAAAATTTGGTAGACTTTTTCTAAATCATGGAGAATTTCTAAAACTGTGAATGAAAGTGCACAGGATGATGATGGATTGATAGTTATGGGCATCTTCTGCTTAGGATGGGACGCCTTGTAGTACTCCCAACCAGTATGTCTGGTCTGCCATAAAGGGATAACTTGGTGACATTTATATGGGAGGTTGGCTTCAGCAGATCTGATGAGCTCTGCTGGCTTTAGGCTTTATTCATCTATGAAATTGCCACACTGCTTTATAATCTATTATAAATAAATAAAAAAGAGAGGGGGATGAGCTTCCATAGCAAACCCTCTGCCTGCTTTCCAGACCTCCACAGCATGAATTTGTTTTTGAAGAAAAAAATAGCAGGACAAAGGTGACAAAGCAGACTCAAACATCACCATTACCATAGCAACAGTGGCACTAGTCTGACACAGCAGCAGAAACCAAAATACACCCTTACACAGAATACCATGCAAGTTAGGACATTGCTAGCCCTGTATGGTGCACAAGATAAACAACCAAAATATAAATGACTATAGATTGCTCACTAAAATTATTAATTGCTACTTTAAAAATACACCTTCTGCAAATAAATAGTATCTTAATAATCTCTAAAATTTATTTCCCTTGACACAAACAGCAGAAGAAAAAAAACATTCAAGTTGTGTATATACCAGAATATGGAGCAGCATCTTTGCCTGGAAGATGAAACTACTAAGGCAGAAACATTGTAGGGGCTCCCTGACTGCCTTTTGGCTCAGCTCCTGCCAGCAGGGCATTCAGTGATGTGACCAACATCTGTCACATGTGGTTTGCTCTCTCTCTGACCTGCTCTTTGGGGAAGGACTATGTGTGCAGGGGAGTATTTTGCATTTTTTCTTTTTCTTTTAATGCACTCTCCAGGCTGCATTGAAATGGGGGAAGTTCAGGCCAAAGAAATACACTATATGCATGAAGAAAAAAAGGATTTTTTAGTTCCCTGTGGGATTTTGTACTGCAGCCTCAGACATAAAAGGACTGAGGAAAGTCTCTCTCTTGCCCAGATGAGTTTAGAAGAGACAGCTTGCTCAGTGCAGAGCAGAGACCATCGTGTTGGGCAAGTGTCCTTACCATGGTGCTTTGTGAGTGGTTGGAGATGACAGGTGAGAGCAGAGCCTCCCAGGCACATGGCCAGTGTGGCAAAGGGCACTCAGTGGAGGATGGCCAAGCCCCAGTGTCTCCACTCCCCTGCAGCAGCAACCCTGCTTGGGGAGATCAGGGGAGCAGCACCGCTGCTGCTGCTCCCACACAGCCACGGTGATGCTTTAGGTACACCAGACCAGGGCTCTAGACACAGCTCTGGAGACTCTGCTTAGTCTTTGGGATACCAGGACAGAGGGCAGAGGATGGTATCTGACATGTTAGCAGCAGGCTGTTTTCTGAGGAAATGCTAAGCTGCAGCCCTCCTTCTAGAGAGCATCCTGCAACCCATTGCCACATCCAGCTGGAAGCTGAGGGTACAGGGTGGGCACTTCAGTAGAAAAAACCCAACCCAGTGTGAACCAGTGGGAAATAAAATTGCTTTCCCCCACCTCTTCTGGAGGCAGACACTCAGGGTTGCTGACAGAGCCCTGGGGATGCGGTGCCCTCATCCCAGTAGGCAAACCAAGGGCACTGCTGTCACTCAGAGCTGGCAGGGCATCCAGGAGCAGCTCCTGTCAGCCTGCAAGGCCACTTGGCCTCTTGCCTGCATTTTCTCTGCCTGCGTTCTCTCCCTGCCTGACTGCCCCTGAGCCCAGGAGCTGCCACACTGCTGCAATCCAACATTTTCTTGCAGCAGCATCTGGGCACACACGGGCTGGGTGCTGCAGGCAGTGTGGCAGGGCTCTCCCAGGGGGATGCAGGGAGGGGGACGTACTGCAGAGAGAGAGGGATCCCATCTCCCTGGACTGTCAAAGGAGCCCAGAGTGGAGCAGGTAGCCAGTCAAAAAGCATCAGTCCCACCAATAAAACAAAGAAAATGTGGCAGTGAAGGTAGTTTTTTTCCATTTCAAATTGTAAAATTGTCAGCCATCTCTAGGTGCTATTAATCACACCTTGCGCTCCCGAGATGTGTTCAGACATGGTGGAGTAACAGTGACTTGCTCCACAAGGCAGCCAGCCACCAAGATCCCTGGGGACAGAGGGCTTTCCTAATTACCTTAAAGGCATGAATAACACTGTGCTGGTCCCGAGACAAAAAGCCAGACCCCCGAAGTTAAACAACTCCATCACCTTCACTGCGATAATGCAAACAGTACTGGGATAAATCCAGACAGAATAAGGAGGTGCTATCAGGTTTAGGTGGCTGTTATACATGCTCTTTTACAGGAGCCTTTTTTCCTACGTTAGGCACATGTGCATTTAGACTGGTTACAAAGCAACAAATGCTCTTTCTTTTTATTTAAATTCGGCTTCATAACTAGAGATCATTCCACTTCACACGTGTGATGGAGATGGGTCAAATGGAATTCAGATCTCGCAGACAGGAATTTATGCTGCCAGAAAGAGATGCTGAGAACAAGCTTGGTAGTGTTTGATGGAGGCAACACACACAACCTTTGCAAAAGTAAATACATTTATAACATCTAAGTCCAAAAGATGTTTTTCTGAGATAGTTATAACTTCCATACACATACAGGACTTATTTTTGTAGAATTGTTAGCTTGACATGTATTTTTATTGTAATGAGATTGCAGCATATCACTGTCATTTGCAGTTAGATCCCAACTCTGGTCAGATGATCTTAGAAGCCAGCAGAAAAATGAAGAAAAGCAGGCCATGAAAGTTGACTTGTAGTATTGGCAGTAAGCTCCTGTTGGTCACCAAACCTAATATCTTCTATACTTAAAAAAATTTCCATAATCAATTAATTCTGTGAAATTACTTTTTTTTTTCTTTTCTTTTTTTTAATAGTAGATAAACCAGAGGCATTTTCCCTCAGGGGATATAAATTCTTTTAAAGACTCAGCCCTGCTCAGGGGCTTATTGCAGAGTGCTGCCTGCCCAGGGAGACAAATACCATGTCCTTTTCAAAGTTACATGAAGATAATTTTAGTTTTCGATCAGGGAATTAGGAATCAGCCCATCATAGATGTTTAAGCTGCTTCCATCTTTTTCAAGAAACATCTGTTTCTCAAGCAGATTACCGCAGCTGATGGAAATGCTCTTTTATTTTAATATTCTAGAATAAAAAGGGAATATGAGCTGCTGGGGAAGGGATGATGGTTGCTCTTCCCCTCATCTACATGAAGCACAGAAATGCCTGGAAGGGCTGGGCATGAAAAGCCAACCACCCTTTCCCAGAGGAGCAAGACCTGCTCCACAGGGATACAGCTGCAGCACGAGCTAACCTGTCAGCCAGCAGTGGACAAAGCCACTTGGAAGTGGAAAGACTTTCAAATGGAGAGTTATTTAAATCCCTTACAATTACCCATTTTCTCCTTTTCTGTCTGTCATGTCAAACATTTCCCACTTTTGAATTGCCCTTTAATAGCTGCAGAGAGCATCAGGTTGGTGCTGCAGGCTGGTGGAGGGGGAAGAAGCCAGGAGCCAGCCTCCCTGGAGAAGCAGATGATTTCCACCAGCAGCTGGTTAACACTGAGCAGCACCTCCTTGGGTCCTTGAATTCTTTGTTAGATGACAGCATAAGAAGAATATGGAACTTAATCGAAAACTGTGCTTATGCTTTTTTGCTTTGCTTGCTTGTAGCTATGCAGATTTACCAGTTAACCAACCTGAAGTTAATGTTTAGGTCACTGATGTTCCTGTTGGCAATACAACCATAAAGGTAGGACCTTCTGTGCTGCCTTTCCAATTGTCAGGCCAGAAAGGTGACCAGAAAACCAAGGCTGATTTGTTTTCCTGTTTTGTGGCTGGGAGGGTAGGCCAGGCTAACAAAGCTAATGCCACCCTGGCAGTTTGCTTTGCACCCTCCAGGCTGTGAGCATGGAGCTATGTGCAGGGAGGGGCTGGGTGAGAAATGACACATTTTGGTATTTCTGAAGCTGTTTCCAAGTAAGCCTAGGAGAACCAGAGCCCACACTGAGGTGCACCTGTCAGGGTGGTGATGGGGAGAAGTGGCAGGAGCATCTCTCAGCCCTGTGCTCTGGGATAGCTTCAAGGTCTTCAGAGCACCCCTGGGTGGAAGAAAGATGCTAGTTTCCTATTCAAGATTTGTGAAACCCTTTCCCCAGATGTCTCAAATCTAAACCAAACCAGTACCTTGCTTGAAAACTGGGAGCACAAAGAAAGCTGTGTCCACTGCCCTCCACCTTCTGATATGGGTTTTCAAAATCACCTCTGATATGAGAGTTTAGATTAGGATGCAGAAATCCACATAAAAGGCTTTCTACTGGTGTTGCACTGTACTCCCTACCCTAGGAATAGTTTATTCGGTACCAAAATCAGCTTTTTTACTGATAAAGAGAATAAAGGGTATTTCTTGAGCTCTGGACAGCAAAGTGCAGGGGTTTGACACACTGGATATACAGCAATGGAGGAGTACCCAGCCTGCCCTGAAAATAGATAGGTAGAGAATTTTATAAATATTCCTGGTTCCTCATTCCTCTGCCAGAAATGATAAAAAGGAAGAAGATGTATAATTTATCTTTTATATACCTCTCCTATAAACCTTTCCTTGGGGTTTCCCTTACTTTAGTATTTTTTGAATGTTTTCACATTAATGTGCTGAGAATGTGAGGGGAATTTGACACAGAGTTTATTTTCCAATTATTTTTTCCCTCTTTGTGGTTTTTCACAGCTTTTAACATGTATAATACATTGAAAAGGTACACAGCCTTGTAGAAAGGTGGTTGGCAAAGAAGAGGCAAAAGGACATTCCCTCTTACCTACAATCTACCACTATGGGGTGAAACAACTTTCCACTCCTTACACTCCTTAAAAGAGAGACAGGATAGCATTATCTCCTGTTTTTCCTCCACAGTCCTCCTTGGGGAAGGTTTTTTTCGTGGCATGTCATAAAGAAGCCACTGGGGTTCAGCCACCCAGCCAAGCAGGTGTGCTCACAAGGCTCCAGGCACCTTTAGGTGTATGGTAACATCCCCAGCTTGGGTATGTAGAGCCAGGGACTGAACTGATGCTGAGAGACGAGTGGTACCTGGCTGCTCACTGCCCTTACTGTCTTGAAACTGCAGCAAGTGGCCTTCCTTGTGTCTGCATCCCACTTAAACCAAGTGTTTAATTTCTCATGGGATAAGAACTTGGTCTGGCACAGACCTCCAGAAGTGCCTACCCCAAAGTCAGCCTAGCTCTGGGATCACACCAGACTGCTCAGGACTCAGTTTGCAAAACCTTCATGGATGGAGCCAGCACAACCTTGTGGGGCAACCTGCTCCACTGCCTGACTGCTCCTCACACCAGCCTGACTCTCTTGTTTCAACCTCTGCTCTCCTACCATGCCCCACCACAGAGACCTTGGCTCCACCCTGATGACCTCCCTGTAAGCACTGGGCAGCTTTTGGGTCCTCTCCAAACTGCACGAGTCCAGCTCTATCAGTTTTCACTTAAAACAATTCAGGGATGCAAAATACCACCAAAAATAAATCCAACCTCTACAAAACCCCAATGGTTAACCGCTGGCACCTCCATCAGTGTTTTCCTAAACTACCACAGGTACAGGTATAGTTCAGTTATAGTTAAACAAGTAATTTTCAGCCTTCCTTGACCTGAAAACCTATGCTTCATCTTTGGATCCGTATCCCCAACTTTCCCAGTGAGCTAAGAACCACTGGCCTTCGAGGCTGTGTAGTGAAAGGAGCATATTCCTCACTCCATTTCCTGCCAGACTCCATGGAGTAAGAACAGCAGAGGAGATTATACAATGCACCAGAACAATTTTTACATTTTTCATTGAGCAGAAGTGTCACAAAACTCAATTTTAGCCTGAGAATTACCAAGGCAGCCTTAAAGGGTTGGCTTTTTGAACACATGAAATGACAGTCAATCAGTTCTCAATCCAGCCATTGCAATCTGACAGAGATGAGGAGGGTAACACATGTAAGGAGGATGGAGTAAAGAAAGTATACTGGAAATAATTTTTAATTAAAAAATTAACCGACAACAACAGACGTCATGTCAAGTGAACCTTTGGAAATGTGTGCAAATAGATGAAAGAAGGAAAATGAGACAGCTCTGGTAAGTGAATGAAGGGAAGTCTTTAAATGGCTTAATAATAGGAACATGTTGAGAAGCAGTGAGGTTAATACAGAAATGACATAAAGCAGTGGGGGGTCTTGGACTAGATTTATTGTGCATACTAATTGGAGGACACTGAATACCAGATAATAGCTGAAGGATGGGGCTTCCGCTCTGTCAACATCCTCTTGTTCACAAAGGATGATCCAGCAGAATTTAATAGCTTCACAATATCGCTGAGACTGACACTTTAATAGGTAACAAAACGCTGTATTTCAGCACTGTGCAGGGGGAAACCACAAGAAAGTGAGAGTGGAAGGGGATGACACTGGAGGCCTTGCTGGCAGCTGCCAGATCTGAAAGCAGCACAATACCCCAGCCTCTCCTAGCCTGAAAAAGAGCCCAAGTGTTTATCTGAGGTGATATTAAAGCAAACTTTAAAATAACAGCACCAACAATTGAAACCAAAAATGTCTAGTAATTGTTTTAATCCTTATAACCTTTCAATGACTGAGCGAGATCAAGAACTAGCTCATTAAAACCTTAAAGTTAATTGGAGCAGGAAAAGCAAGCAGCTCTTACTGGTCCTTACTGGCCAAGCTGAGGTAAGTGCAAAGATTATGCAGACAGCAAATAGATTGGCTTTTTCTGTGGTAGGGCTTTATTAACAATTCACACAAAAAATCACACAGCATTCAGTGATGCAGGAGAAGTCATGGTGTGCAAATGTAAGCCTCAGCTTTGCAGTACTCGAGCTCTGGGTTACAAGGCAGACTTCTGAATAAGGAAACCATCTGCCAGGAAAGGTTCTTTCATGAATATTTTTCCATGTAGCTGTTAACATGCCAGCACAAGAATACTTTTAGAGGTCAAGTGGCAGTCTCTGGGCAAAAGCTTGATAGTCTCAGGAAATCTCATACCTTAAAAACAAAGTGTGATGGCTGAGGCAATGCTTGCACACTTGAGGCCAGGCACTGGCAATGTGAGACACAGGATATGTGGAGGAGTGGCTGCTCCTTTGGTGGCACTGGGGGTTCTCAGTGGCTCTGCTGGGCTGGCTGCTCTGCCACAGGGTCAGAGGAAAGCAGTGCCCATGGACACTTGTTGGGATGTCCTGCTGCATCTCCAATGGCTCCAGCTGTCTTCAGAAGAAAACAGACCACTACTGACCTTAGAAGCTTGTGCAGAAACAGCCACATTTTATCAGCTGAATACACCACTGGGCTCCACAGTGATATTCACTGGATGTACACTGACTGCCATGAGACCTTAACCTCCAGGATCACGCCAAGCCATCCATACTGTGAGTAGCTTCTGGATTTCTCTGTCAGAAACCAAATCTCATCTTCCCCTGTGCTCCTTGGCACCTTTGTCACCCTGGCACTGAATTAATGAAATAGGTATTTTTCCTGCCACAGCTACCAATTCAGTGTCAAAGAACAGGGTATACTGTTGGCTGTGAGGTGTTTGTTTTTTTATTATGCAATGCAGGGAGGCGTGAGGGCATGTGTGGGGTGAGGCTCTGAGCACCTCAACAGAGCTCAGGGGTGTGCAGGGTGAGGTGTCATGTAAGTCACCACAAATAAAGAGAAGGCACCAGCCAGCACCTGTCTGGAAGAGGCCAAAACACTTGCATCTCTGACCATTTGCCTAAGAGGGAAAATAATTTTTAAGTGATTTTTCCAGACAGTGGCACGTGGTGGGTCACAGGGAGGAAGGCAACTTACGTGGCTCAGAATCTGGCCCTTTTACCTCCTCCTCTGTGCAGCATTGCCCTCAAAGGTGTCAACCACTGATTTCCAGGCATACCTTGTTCAATGGGTGCACAGTGTTTTACTCCAGGGGGAATTGGCAAACAGGATGTGCTCAAGGCAGCAAAGAGGAACTTTAATACAAAGTACATGTACTGGCAAAGGATGTGTCAGTATCACGTAAAACACACTTGGCAAGGCAGTTTGCCATGCAACTAGAAGCTGTCCAGCTAAAGATGATCAGACACTTATCTGCCAAGGCACATTACCAGGGTAAACTGAGCATGTAATCCAAGGAGATGACTCCACACAGTACTTGTTTAACTGGCTCTATTTGTGTGAAAGCGCTGGAGTCAGATAGTAAAAGAAGTGTTTCCTCTGAGCTTGGGATATAATTCCCTTGATATTCAGAGTGTATCACCAAAATGGGTTTTCCTCTCAAGTTTCTGACTGAACTTTGCTTAGGTAACCACAGCTGTGCCCAGACCTGTAAGCACAAGTGGGGAGAACATGATGAGCTGGGAACAAATTTTTTTTAGGACAGGGAAAAACCAAAACAAATGCTAGAAGAGAAGAACAAATTAAAGCCAAACCCTGAGCTGTACCCTGAAGCCTGAGTCTAGTTCAGCTGGGAGCATCCCTGGGGTGTGAAGTACCAGGGTACTTGAAGCAGGGGAGCATTGGGTACACTCTGCCTATGAGACAGGTTTTATTCTCCAGGTCTGAGCTCTCTGACCTCACCAGGATTTTCAGTTTGATGTAATTTTCAGGGTGCAGTAGCTGACAACCTCCAGGAAGCTGGACTAGATGATTCAATAATTACTTACAGTCTTATACTTCACATGACTGGAAAACATCCCACAAAATCCTTATCACAGTCTTGTCATGAGCTGGTACATTTATTACTTATTATGGAAATGGCAGTGCTGATAAAACTCCCTAGCTTTGGTCCCTGAAGCTGTCTTCTATCTGTGGCAAGATCTTATTTGCATTTTCTGTAGCTGGGATCCCTCCCAGGGGCTAAGTCCTGGGAGCCAAGAGCAATACAGAGAAGAAACTGGGCCCACAGCTTGGTTTTTCTTCCCCAGTCTGAGATGCTGCCACACACTGCTTTTGCAAAGTGCCTGATCTTCTCATGTCTCGGTCAGCGCAGCTGCCAAACACTGTAATAGCAGGATCTCACTGACAGCCATATGTTGCTGCTGGGTTGTTTTGGGGAAAATTAAATTAAAACAATCCACAACAGTTGTTTTAATGCCATTTCTTGTTTGCTTGAAGCCTTGGTCCCAAATGACCTTTACACAATGGGAAGGTGAAGCCTATGGCTTCCAGTAACTTAAGGGGCACGCCGGACACTCAGGAGCTGCTGCTGATGGGCAGCACAGAGACTCCCATCCCTGGGAGAGCTCTTGAGAGGGAAACTGAAATAAGGCAGAAAAATAGCAGCTTTACTTGCTTTAAATTCAGCTAAAAGAAAAAATTGCATTGCATTACATGTCTTTCTCTAGGAAAACATCTTCAAGCCAGTGGCTAACTTCATTCCATAGATTTTTTTTGGTTCCTCCCTCCCACTCCCGGTATTTCTCTGCCTGTGTGGTTATCAAAATAGGGGTACATTCAATCCACAGGACTAAGCCTCACACTCAGAAACGCAAATGTGCAGGTTATCACGGCTGTAGGACATAGAGAGCTGTCAGATTAGGGATTGAATTGAAAGCACAGACCAGAATTCCCATGGAGGACCTGGTTTCTCTTGATAATGAGAAAGTGGGCAGAGCTCGGTGGTGTTTGTCAAACTGAGCAATGGTGTGGGTGAGACACCCAAAGTGCTCTGCACTGCTGACTCCAGCAGCCTTGACCCCTGATCCTGCACTTGGCACAGGCAAGGGGGACCAGCATGTTCAGTCCTTTGCTGAGAGTTAAGGCTTGAGAACAGCTAGTGTAACAAGAATGTGTTTAAGGCAAATGGAGAAAAAACATATTTATTTGTTTTATGGAGACAGTGAGAACCAGACTTTTATATTCTGATAACATCGGGGAGTTCTGGGAGAACAAAGCTCTTTCCAGGCCGGGTTAGAGGCCTTCACTTTTAAAACAAACCCCAATGTGATAATGGTTCCTTACACACACATTTCCCTCCCATGATTTTACATTGACTAATCAAGAGAGAGAATGGAAAGAACCCTACAGCACAGGCAGAAGTAGCTGATATATCCAGAGCCATGCTTTCTCTCTAACGCTGTTTATGTGAGAAAAAACATATTTATTTGTTTTATGGAGACAGTGAGAACCAGACTTTTATATTCTGATAACATCGGGGAGTTCTGGGAGAACAAAGCTCTTTCCAGGCCGGGTTAGAGGCCTTCACTTTTAAAACAAACCCCAATGTGATAATGGTTCCTTACACACACATTTCCCTCCCATGATTTTACATTGACTAATCAAGAGAGAGAATGGAAAGAACCCTACAGCACAGGCAGAAGTAGCTGATATATCCAGAGCCATGCTTTCTCTCTAACGCTGTTTATGTGCATTGGCTGTTTGCTTGCAGCCATTAGTGTAAGATCTTGCTTGCATGACACTGTTTTATCTCCTCGCTTTTATTAGCACAGAACCTGGGTTCCAAGGTGAGAGCACTCTCCTCTCTCATTATTCCTGTAAGGCCCAATGACAATAATGATGGATGTGGTGGTGGATGCTCAGGGCTCCAGCGATGGTGGTGTGGGTTCCCTGGGGAGCAGAGCAGAGCTGATGGTGCCCCAGACTACACAGGTTCTACCCCTGAGGCCATCTAAATCTGCTGGGCTGATATGCTTGTTTGCACTCCTCTGGGTCTGCCCTGGGGTGTCAGCATGGGAAGGGGCACTCAGACTCCCTGGTTCAATGAGGGACCATGGCCATGTCTCAGGGATGCTGTGGGGTCTTGTCTGGCTCCTCAATTCCTTCCTGCCATCCTGCAGGCTGGGAATGTTGGGGCTCCCAAGGGGACTCCTATACTTCCCTCTCGGAGTGCCCCCAGGTGAAGAGATCTGCTTGGGTTTGGGTGATGTTTGGTTAGCATCTGGGAAGATTAGAAAGGTCATTCTTTTACTTTTAATTTCCTCCCCCCAAGATTTCATCTCCACGAGAGGCTCAAGGCCAGGGAGGAAACACCTCTTCATGTCTGGTTCATAGAGCCTTTGCCTCAGAGCTGTTTTCTCAACAGTGCCCCATCAAGGGCAGCCTTTGTCTGGGCTGGGATAAAGGCACTTCCCTAATTAAGTTAGCTTAACCACCACTTGGGAAATACAATGTTCTCTAAACTCATCCACAGCCAGGCAGCGATGAGGATCGCAGCAATTCTGTGGGAATGGAGCACACATCAATTATTCCCAGAATTTCAAAGCTGCAAAACCCAATAGTTTCCTTGGCAAAATCTGCCAGGCATGACACGACTGCTACTTGCACTCCACACATTTCCTAATGCAAAGGACTGGACAACCTCAAATACCATTTCCAAGAATAGCAAGGGCAAATGAACTGCAAATTACTAAATTCCTTTTATTGCTGGGAGCTACAAAGTAATTTAAATTAGTTTCAGTCTGAAGTGAACTGTGAGGTAAGCTGGGAAAATAAAATAAGTGGTGACATTTTAGAAACACCTTTTATGATCATTTAAAGAAAATATTTCATCTCACACCAGGGTATTTAGTAGTCTTAGGAAAGATATGTTTGTAAAAGGTCATGGCTTTCACATGCATACATGCAGCATATTTAAATGCACATGTACACGCACATGTATGATTTAACCTATAATGGAAACTGAATATTTTTCATCCACTTAGCAACTAGCCTTTGCAGGGAAAGGGATAGCAACTGACCCCAAGAGAACATATGTTTTTACTGAAAACTGCCATTAACATTAGGCTTGATTACATAATGCTCTTTTCCTCTTTCCCACATCCTCTGATGTAGGTGGGTTTACTGAGTGCATAGGTAAAATAACGATCTTGTACATTCTTTGAACAGTTTCCTGCTCCAGGAACTGCTTTTGGCTCCCCACTGTGGTTTTGATTAACATCCTACCTGTGACTTCTGCAGATCTGTGCTGGTTTGCTTCTGCAGGCAAAGGAGAGAGGGGAATAAGCTCCAGCACCTGGCACTGTATCATTGCAGCTGGAGTGGAGAAGTCATAAAATGCCCTGCCTTTTAATGAAATAGGATACAGGGAATAGACGCTTCCCCACTCTTGCAGCATCACTGCGAAAATAACTTGGCCATGCTGAGTGGTGTTGGCTGCACAAGCTCTGCATGTCACAGCTAGAGCAGACACAAAAAGACAACAACAAGGATAGTAGAAATAATAATAATAATAATAATAATAATAATAGTAATAATAAATAGAAACAGAAAATGGTTGGAAATCTTTCACGCTGTCATGCTTTCTTTCAATGAATGGAGGTTAAATCTTCAGCCAGCCGAAAAGCAAAGGATGGGATTTGTCCTCCTTACAAATAATGGATCAGTGACTGCAAACACTGGATGCAATATGTAGTTGCAGAAAGCTTTCAGTCAAGTGGAGATAACTTCTTCATGGTACAAAGCACTTTCTGTGACCTCAATGTCCTAAATGTAAAGCAATACAGTGCTAGTGTCATAGAAATCAGAGTGCTGCGGCGTGAATGGTTGAAGGGAGAGAGGGTGTAATTTCAAAGGGGAATGTCTGGGGTGATGGAGGAAGCATGGACCAGCCCATGCTTTGTTGGCAGGTTTTGTGTGCGTGTGTGTGTTCATTAATTTTATCTTTGCTGGAGTTTGAAACCGTGAAATTTCTGTCCTGCTTCTCCCGGTGTAACTCATACGCTTCCCCTGCCTGGTATCTGGGCTACAGGCAGGTAAAGATGGAGATGGGTGGGAGGAGGTGGACCAGTGCTCCCAGGAACTCCTTCTGGGAGGGGAATTGGCACAACATCCCAGTCTGGAAGCAAATTTGAAACAAGTAGAGGTGATATCAGGAAAAAAATGTTAGCACCTGGGTAAGTACAGGATGACCTCCACGGCTGTCTGGAAGCAGAAGGTGGGGGTGTGAGGCAGCTTCTCCTAGGCTGTCTCTTCTGAGAGGTTAGACAGGGCTCTGGATTGTGACATTAGGGGATGTCCTAGTGGAGAGGGTCACAGCTTTGACCCCCACAGTCTTAGGGCTGCTGAGCATCAAGAGGAACTACAAACAGGGAGCTTCCTTCCAGCTAGTCCTTAGCTAGCCCAAAGAAAGCCCAAAAGCTTTCTGAGTTAAGACCAAACAAATGAAGACAGGACAGGGCAATATGCTCCCAAGGCAAAGGGGGCCTTGGCTCATCATACTATTGCAAGGTATTATTACATTGTATTTCTGCTAAGTAATAATATTAGTAATACATAGAGGATCAGAGCCTCAACTTTTTCCCAGGCAAATGTCTAAAGTGAGAAGTTCATAAGGAAGCACAGATAAAGAGATGAAAGAGCTATGGGACAAATGAATGAATAGACTGGGAAAAAGGAACCTGGAAGCCCAGGGGAAGAGGAAGAATCACTGGGATTAATTTTAAGAAAAGGAGTCCAACTTTATCTTAGATGGAAAGGAAAATAGGGATATTTGGATAAGAGTACAATTTTTCAAGGATACATGGGTTTTGTTCACCAACTGCTTTAGAGCTGATATAAGAGGGATAAAAAAACATTTTTCCTTCACATTTTTCCTTCTCTTTGAGTGGGCCTGGTGCACATGAAAAACAGAGTGTCACAGAATTATTTAGGTTGAAAAAGACCTCTAAGATCATCGAGTCCAACCATGAACCCAATACTGCCAAGTGCTCACCTGAGCTACCTGCACCACAGAGAGTGATGTTAACCCATTGGATTTACTGTCAGTCTTCATGTCCAAGATGCAGCAGATAGATGCTGCGATAAGAGATAAGCAAGATAAATTGAAGAGAAACTTTGGGATGTCCTCAGGGCATAGTACATGTCCTAAACCTGCCCTAATCTCCACCCCCGACCCCAGAGTCATCATGCCCAGTGCTTGCAGGCAATACTCTGCTTGTGGGTTTGCAAAGCAGCTTTATTCTGCTCATTTAAGGCTGGTAAGGAGATAGGAAGGAGAGAAAAACATTATGTATATTTTATCTCAAAAATATTACTGATGGATAATGTAGACCTTTTGATATCTTAGCAGAGGAGTAGAAAAACTAATTTCTTTATGTTTTTCTTCCAGCCTTACCGAGAAATACAGGGCTTTGAATTCACCTAGAACTGACTGCCTAGACAATCTCACTTCTAAAGGAGTCAAATTGCACCTTAGTAAAGCTAGGGCTGCGCTCAATAACCTATGAAAAACTGGGCTGATAGGAGGGAGCAATTTCACAGAGTATCCAGCTTTCACTAACTGCAAGCTGAATTTGTGGTAATGATGGCAGAACTGGAAAATGTCATATTACAACTTCAATGTCCAGATGCACCTCTCTGCTGCTTGTTATAAGACTTGAATTTAGGCTCTTTTCCTTTTTAAAAAACCTGGGAATATGAGTTTGTTTTACAAGTGGCTGTGCATGATACCCTTAGTTTAAATTCCAGTACCAAAAACCAGTCAAGAGACATAGTGCAATGATGGTGTATTTAGTGTTGAAGAATATTATTCTATGAAGGGGAAATCCAGATGTACATCAGAAGAGGATGTAATTAGAGAGAGTTACTTCCAAATGGAACAGACCCTTTGGAGTTGAGAAAAGTGGGTGGCTGGCAATGAATAATTTGTCTGATGGACTGAGTCTCCTGTTACTACCTGTGGATAGTGAAAGAGTGGGCTGCAGGTCCTCCAGATATACTTGATTATCTGAATGACATTGCAAACCTTAAATTCAGAGGCTCAATTGATTCTAAACACTGTTCTGCTGGTGCACAACATTTGAAAGCTGCAAGGTGGTCATCATTACCCAGAAACTGTAGGATGCCATTTCTGATCTCCTGATTCCTGCCCCACTGATATTTCAGCAGGAATTATCATTCCTGTAAGATTAATTTTTCCCTAGTCCTAGGGAAAAATGTCCTAGGCACATTTTTGAAACTCAATTTCCATAAATGTCCATACAAAAAAAAAAAGTGCTGTATAAACATGGAACAGGGCAAAGACAAGAGAAACCATAACTTACATGGTTCTGTTTGAAGCAGTCAGGGTGTTGTTCCTAGAAATTCTTTACGCAGTATGTACAACATTTCACATTAAAACATTTTGATTATGTTTTTATACTATTACCTGTTTTACTGCTGTGTAGTTATGCTTATGCAGAGGATCGATAATTTTCAAAGGCAGGACAGCAAGGGAAAATCAAACAGCTTGGAAAGAGTTAATGCTCTCAAATAACGTTCATTTACTGCTATTGTGCTTGATAGAAATACTTTTTGCTTGCTTTCTGAAACCATTGCAGCACACTCATACCTGTTTGGGTTATTGCACCTGCAGGCCAGGTAGAGGCAGGTATTTGTGAGCAGCTCAGTGACATGATCAGAGGTTCAGGGTGATTTGGGAGGCTGAGCCTTCTGCCAACCAACCTTTTTGATGAAATCTTATTCTTCCTATTCATGATTTTATTTTCATGCCCACTCTGTCCCACAGAGGACTCAGATCCGTGCAGGGGAACCTGTGTGCTAGTCCTTGGGGCAAGGAGAGGTGGTGGGGTTGCTGCAGGTGCCTTGGTGGAGTTAGTTTGTATTAAATAAAACCAAGAGGCAGCAGTAAAAGGGCAGGCTCAAAAGGTTGCAGATAGAGGTCTGACTTGGAGTCGGTACTGCCCTGCTGAGCTCCGGTGCTCTGCTTCTGAATTTGAATGTCATGATAAGATAAAAGCAAAAGCAGGTTTGTATTAGGCTGAGCAAACAAAAAGAGAGCAGGACTTTTCCATTTAAAACCCCAGCCAATGCAAAGTGTCTAATTTCCCCTACTCTTTTCAGGCTGCAGCACAAACCAAGCTATCTCAGCACGGTTGTTGACACCTACTGAAATAAAAATGCATGAAGTAATCTTTGTGAAGGTCACAGTGACCTTAGTGCTTAGCACAAAATTCTCACTTAAGCTGGGGTTTCTGGCATATCCTTGTCTGTAGCTAGGGAACCAGGCATTTTGCTCGATAGAGACACGATCTTCCGTTGGCTTTGCTCATTCCCAGCCCGACTTGGCTGTGCCAGAAGTACAGTTGGGCTGAAAAATGGCTGCTGATCAGACAAAGAGAATTCAAGGCTTTGAGCGGGGCTCAACACGAACGCTGAGAAACTGCTGCATCACTTTCAAACAAGTTCAACCAACTTGTGCTTTCCTCTTTGCCAAATTAAATAAGGATCAGTTGCAAAGAAATGAATGAAGTGCATTTTTGCTTGAGTGAAAACAGTGGGGTAGCAAATAAATGGTGATTTCTAAAAGACTCTGGAGATTTTGAATCGCAGTGAGACTCCAGAAACCTGAACTCTGCAGGTCATTTCAAAAACTTCATTGTAACGTGTTTCTCTAACTGTGGTAGAAGTGGGAACAGCTACAAAATTTGACATCTCAAAACTTGGCTTCAGCATGGATTTTCCTTTAAAAATAAAGATTCATTTTGAATGAAGTGTAATAACTCTAATATTAGCATTACCAGTACACTTAGGACTACTCTGAAATATAAAGTATTAGTGATGAGGATTGAAGTGGATCTCTCCACTGACGTTTTTCCACTCTTCTGAATATTATGCTGCCATTAATACCCAATGCTACCAAATAAGCCCCCAACTTACTTTGCAGCACTGCAAAAAGACAGTGTTTTAGAGCAAAAGGGGAGGGGGCTTATGCTCACAGGGCCTGTGCATGTTATGAAACTGCCCTTTGCTGCCTCCCAGCCACATCCCTGCCCTTGGTTGCCCAGGCACAGAGTTCAGCAAAGAAGGCTGAAGGATGGCAAAAGACATGCACAGCTTTTCCTGCAACCCAAACAACAGGACCTAAAAGGTAAGAGAAGGCTTATCTATTGGGTTTTAACCCTTTCAAAGTAGATGAGGTGTTATGAAAAATGTGTGCAACACCTTCTTCAAACTAGTGTTGGACATTTTTAGCTTATTTTAAAAAAATACTATAAGGAAAAAAATCTCCATCTCTCTTCATGTATGCTTTAAATAATGAGTCCTGAGTCATGTCTGCAGCTCTTCACCTTAGAAGGGAAGCATTTAACAAAATCACATAAAAATGTAGGATATTGTGAGGTATTACTGATTGTGATAAAATCCCATGGGAGTGACAAGCCTCAAGACAATGTCACAAGAGAGTTGTACAGTTAAACACAGCCAAACAACCCTGAAGCAAAAGAAAAACAGGCTCACAGAACAGAGCATGGCACAAATGAACACAAACAACAAATGCAGTAATGAAAGCCACACATGAAAGATCAAGAAAAGGGTCTCTTTCCCAGGTGCAGCATAGAAAGGAGGGGGCAGAAATGCTGTGCTGCAGCAGCAAGACAAGGGCCACCTCAGGGAGGGCACATCTACCAGGGCCCGGGGTCAAGGCAGGAGGGTCCCATCTGGCCAAAATATTGATTCTGATAATCAAAATGTTATTTTCCAAGTCACCACAGTGTCAGTGCAGAGAGATACATCTGCAGGTGAGAATACCACCTGACAGCACATTGGGATCATCTTCTCAGGCCAGGCAAGGTTTCCCTGCTGAGTTTGATGAGATCTAGTTAAGACATGAACATCCAGGAAAAAAAAAGCCATACTGACTGATAACAAGGAATGGCTGAGAAACAAAACCCCACATATTTTCAGAATGCATAACCTGGTGTTGAAGTGCTCAAAAAACCTGATCTTTTTTTCTTTGTGTGAATTACCTTATCAAACTGATGGTTAATGCAATTAATTGACCAAAGCCATAGCTTCTTGTGAATGTAGAGCCATGCCACTGAGGTGAACTAAACTAGTAAGATGACATTGTTTTCACAAAAAAAGGAGACTTGCCACAATTACAGCCTAAACCTATATTGGAAGGGAACTGAGGCATCTTGTCAGCAATACTGCTTTTTTTGGTTAAAAAAAAAAGAAGTCTTACCAGCTACACTAATTAACATGCAATGAAGCTTGAATGGGTGCCAAAGGATCTACAGTAGCACAGTGAACAGTCAGAAAACTCAGACAAGAACTTAGTGTTCCTGCCTCGTCATGCTTCTTTCCTCCACGTAGGTGGACAGACTGAAATGGGCTGTGTGACCTCCTTCTGTCAGAAACCATTATTCATGTTATGCCACTAATGCCCCTGGCTAGCTCGGCTGCCAGATCTTACATTAGAAAAAAAAGTCATCGGGTCCTTTTCATCTCTCAGGACTGGCCACGGGCCTTGCCAAGGCTGAGATAAAACCCATGCTCAGTGATGGACCAGCAGGGCCAGCCCTGGGGTGCTGCTGGGGATGGCAGTGGGAATTGCAGTGGGAATCACCATGAGAAGTGCACTGGGAAATGCAAGGGGAATCAGAGTGGGAATCAGAGTGGAAATTGCACTGGGAATTGCAATGGGAATCGCAATGGGAATCAGTGAGAAGTGCACTGGGAGTTGTGAATTGCAATGGGCATCCCAGTGGAATTTGAACTGGGAAATGTACTGGGAATTGCATTGGAAATCACACCAAGAATTGCAAAGGGAATTGCAATGGGAATTCCCATAGGAGTTGCCCACTCGCAGCAGGGGAGCCCATAAAATCTGTTAGTGTGGCTCTGAGCCTTTCCCTCCGGAGGGAAGAGGGCAGCATATGACTTATTGCAGCACCTTTGGCCCCGAGATGGGGAAACTGGAGGGCAGCTGGCACCACAATGAGCCCCCACTGTTGCCAGGGCTGGCAAGGCAGCGGGGTGGCTTTGGCCAGCACCAAGGAAGCTCTTTGAGCAG
Organism: Monarcha castaneiventris obscurior; assembly: GCA_026261815.1. Taxonomy (NCBI): domain Eukaryota; kingdom Metazoa; phylum Chordata; class Aves; order Passeriformes; family Monarchidae; genus Monarcha; species Monarcha castaneiventris. The sequence goes on along the minus strand of JAMPIT010000566.1, from coordinate 33,941,663 downwards.
GGACCCTGCAGATGCTGGAGGGCTGCCCTGTGGCCAGGCCACCCTGGGGAGGTGGGGGACCCCTCTGCATGGGGGTTGGCAGCTCTCCTCAGAACCACGTTCATGGCCAGCCCCGCATGCCTGGCCCCACATTAGCTACTGCCTGATCATCTGCATAAGCAATCAAAAATAATTTAAAATTCAGGCTGGATACAGTTAAGCCTCCCATTGAGCACTGTTTGTGTGGGTAGTGGGGTCAGGGCAGCCTTTTAAAAGGTGGTCGGGCTGGTTGTGCTGCCTCTTGGTGAAGGTCCATAGTCTGAGCAGGAGTTAAAAACAGACTTTGCTCATGAGTGAGGATGTTTATGGTCTGCTATGGCATCTTGTGAAATGAAATAGAGGCCTACGTGCAGGGAAGAGAGAACTTTTGGTGCTGCAGCCATCTAGGACAGCAGAGGACTCCCAGCTTGAGAGGCTAACTCTCTCCCAGTGTTCCCAGTAAGGACATGTTTATCTTGTTTTCATCTGGGCTCTGAGTCAGGAAGGTAATAAAAAAATAACTCTTCTGAGTGTTCTTGCACTTTGTGTGTGTTTTTACAGGAATTTGCAGACACCTGAAAAGGATATTTGCAAAATGACCTATGATCCTTAACCTGCAGTACACACAATAAATCTGCCACCCTAAGCACTGCCAGCCTTTTTGAATGAAAGGCTGCATTATAACAACACATGTGTATGGCTACAGGGCTGTATATCTTATTGGACCTCATACTCCAATCAACTTCTAAAAATAAAAGGAAAGCAATATAAAACTATCTATGCATAAATTCTCTTGCAATGATTTGGCTCTGCCTTCTTCCTCGCCCCTTTCCATCCTGACTGATGGCTTTATTATACAAAGGACAGTACTAAACATCCTAGCTAAGCCAATGAACTTCTCTCACACATAAATACCTCCTTGGAGGATACCAGGTATGACCAATAGAAGAGTAATGAGTTGTTTTCTCCATTTATTCCATGTTAATGAAATAACTAGTCATCAAACTGTAAGCTTGGATGTGATAGATTTCCAGTTTGTATCTGGACACCAAAACAGATTTAAAAGGGAGAAGAACCCAGTTAGCATTTTTAAAAGGAAAGATGGTGACAAGCACTGTGGACCCAGGGTAGCACTACAGGAATAACTTTTGATTAACTTTTTGATTCAGCCTTTTGGTTCATCACATCATCTGAAGAAGAACCTAAATATAGGGTCAGATCGACCTAAAATAATTTTTACTTGTTTTCCTTCACCAAAGTAAAAAGAAGAAAAGATAATTTTTAATTTCAGTAAAACAACCGAAAATATAACATGCTGATTTTTTGTTCACATCACAAAAGCTGAGGGAGTAAAAGCTAGATTCACCAAACTTCCTGCAAAAATTCCTTGTGCCCGGTTCAGCTCGGGGAGCAGTCAACATTTATTGGAAACTCAGCCTTACATCCACTGTCTGCCTGAGAGGATTCAGCCCATCCCCTAGGACTGCAATCCAACCATTGGGATTCATGTGCTCCAGGATGAGCTCAGTCTTTTCTGCTAAGGCCTTTTTTCATTAGTGACATAAATATTCAGTAATCCAGAAAACAAAGCAGCTCCTAACTCATTGGTTAGGCCCCTCTAAGAAGGAGAAGACCTTAGTAGGTTGTCCATGCAGCAGGTTCTCCATTAATAATAACAATCTAGTGGCTGATGTGACTTTCACTATCTTACTCAATGCATTAATTTCTTCCAATTTTTCAACAAAATGAGCAATACAGTGTGCCTGTGTTCCCCTTGGCTGAGTTGAGGTCCCTTTCGTATCTCTTACTTGCAAGATCTGGCTAAATATCTGATGAGATAATATATACACACACAGCTATGACCATACTTCTCTCACATGTATGCAGAGATGCACTGGATGCCCTGAAATCGAGTGCCGTAAAACTACAGTGAAGAACAAAGAGAAGCTCCCAGCATCTGATTTTGTTTGACGTCCCTGGGTTGTTATGCTCATATTTTTTATTTGAGCACAATTTTGACATAATATTTTAAAGACTAATAGACCAATGACTACTGTGAATCACCTATAGAATTTTTTGAAACACTGAAACCATTTTCCTTGGAGACCACTGATGATTTTGTGGAAAATATCCAAATATTTTGCATATCCTAGTATTTAAAATAATCGCCTTTTAGGGGGAGGCTTTAGCACGGCAAGAGGAGTGACAATTGACCACAAATAGTTGTAGTTTTTCCAAATGTCTCAACATTCCCCTCTCAAAAAAATTGGTGGCAATAGTCAATGTTTCCTATGAAACAGTCTGCTTCAGACAAATTCTGCACGTTGTGCCAAGAAACCATGCAACCAAATTTTTCAGCCAGCTGTCAAGGTCAGGCAGACTATTTCCCAGAAAACTATGTGAAGGAAGAAATAAAAAGAAACCAGTCATACAAGCAAATGCTGCCCATATTGAGCTGTACCTGCAGAAGTTTTGGCCATAGGACTGAAGAGATATCCTCATGCCATGTCTGGGATTCTGGGGCAGCAAAGGGCTCACTGGCCCACCAGTTCAAGGGGCTACTGGAATTTGTGCTTTCATATGGGGGTGAAATCTGACAGGTGCCTTGCAGGGCTTCAGGGGGGTGCCTCAGGTCCCTGTGCAGAGGGGATCCCAGGGGAGCACCCACCTCACCTCCAGCCTTTGCCCCTCGGTGCACTGCTCTTGTGCTGGCACTTGTCACTGGGGACAAGCAAACCCACCCCCTTTCTCCCTGCTGGCCTCCCCCCTCCACCCCCATCCTCCCCTCACCTGGATTTTGAGACACACACCTCCACATGGGACAGGTTTCATGCCAGCCCTCCTTCCACACAGAGCCATTTAAACTCTATCCTTTAGACAGTCTTACCCAACTTTAGGGGATGAGGAAGGAGAAGGGATGGGATGGGATGGGATGGGACGGGACGGGACGGGACGGGACGGGACGGGATGGGATGGGATGTCCTGCAGTGCTGCCTGGGGGGATACAGTGTGGGGGCTGGGCAGAGCACAGGGTTGCTCCCAGACTTTGCCAACACCTCGCTCACTTTCCTGCTTTGCTAAGAGAAGAGAAGCGGCTGAGGAAACGTTTGCTGGAAAATAAAACAGATGAAGAGATTTCCAGCCTCCTCTCAGCTTCCCTGCAGGGTGAGACTCTGAATGCTGGGCCAAGAAGGCCAGCAGTGTGTGGGGGGGTTGCCTGTGTGCAGCCCCTGGGGAGGGAGAACTTCTGGGCAAGCTTTCCCAGCATGCGCTGCCCAGATGTGCTGCATCGGGCACGTCAGGATGGGGCTGATTTACTGCATCTGCACAGGCCATCTGTAGGGTAGGAGAGAGCCTGTGTGATAAACATCCCAGCCACGCTGGCCTCGTGGCACGTGCACCGCAGAGATGATTTATTTGCAAGGCAGTGGCCTTCTGTCCAGCATTTCTGGATAACCAGCAGGGACAAAATGCCAGCTGGGCTGTTGGAAGAATATCCAAAATCCTCAATCCTATCTATGCAACATTTCCAGGCAGAAAAATAGCCACATGCATGGGAAGGCAATGCAGCGCTGCTGTCGCTGTCATGCTGAAGGTGTATTGCTGAGACCTGCTCCCACAGCTCCTGCTCGCATAAATGGCTTGCTGAAACCACTGAGGAACCTCACTGGGTCCTTGACTGCCAGATTTACATCCCATGTGTTTTTCCTTTCCCGGCTCAAGGCATGCATAACTCACCAGCGAATGTGTCTTGACAATGGCAGACAGAGGAAACTGCTATGGGCCAGCTGTTATTCGGCATGGCCTCTGCTTCCCTCCCTAATTAGGATGAGGCAACACCCCAAAAAGTAAGGAAGCCAACAAAGCAATGCAGGGGAAATACAGCAGACGGCATTGTACGGATCCCTCATCCCACCCACAGCACTGAAAGGCTGATTAAAGCAAATGTCTTAAAATGCTGCAGGGTCCCGGCTCTGAGTGGCCGAGGATGTATTGCTGTAATCGTCGGGTGGATGATTCACGGCTTTGCACTTACACCATTAAAGGTAGCATTAGCACCAGGACCCTTTATGCAGCAACATTAGTGAACGCTGAAAAACATTCCTCTGAAAGGGCTTTGTCACCTTCCCTCGGTAGTGAAACGGTCTCTTACACCAACCCCGTACATTTCAATTACCATACGCTGGCATTTCTACCTCTTTCCCCAACTCATAAAAATCACAGCCAATAAACACAAATCACCACCTGAAGGAGTCGGTGCTTTCCTCCCACTTTAATATACTTGCCCATACTTCAAAGAAAGCCGGAGAGATTCTCATATCGGCCGTGCCCAGGCTGCCTAGTCCTAGGCAAGGATTAGCCACGTGTGCACATGGAACAATCTGCTCTTAGTTTGCTTTAACATGGTTTTTATCCCACTAAATCACACTCAGCCATTTGACCTGACAGCAGACTAATACATGACCTGTTCCAGGGGAGGAGGGTGGGGAAGGGCAGGAGATTTTGCTCTTTCCTTGTTGAAAACGGAAGAACCCTGCACCTTGCCAGGCGAGCTCTTTCCTCAACAAAAAAAATAATTCCCCCTTTGTTTCCCAATGGTAGCTATATCACTGTATTTCAAGATGGCAAGATAATGGCAATGACGTTAAGGCTCCATAATAAGAAGCTTTACGAGGAAACTACGAGACAGTCACCACTGAAAATACATGTAACCCTGCAAAAAAGAGGGCAGCTAATTGGCAGGCACTAGTAACAGGAGAGGCAATGTAAATACCTCGGTGCCAGACCCATCATCAGCCTGTCTCTGTTTTTCAGGGGGGCTCTGGCAGGGTTTCCTAGGCACTGATGCAGCATCGATTTCACCTGCCTGCTGTGCTAGCAGGTGGGGAGAGATGGCAGGCGGGAGTCAGGGGAGCCTGGCACAAGCGCTGCCTCCCCAGCTGGATTTTTCTCACTCTGTCCCAGCACTCTGCTACCGGAGGGCTGGGATTTGGACAATGCCAGTGCTGTGGAGCAGGAAAACAAAAGTAGCTTTTCATTCAGGGCTCTTGCGCAAAGCAGTGGCACTTTAAAACTTTCCAAGTGTTGCATGGGAGTTCAGCATGTGACTCCCATTAAAGTCGGTATGAGTCATGTGGCAAACAACCCCAACCACTTTGAAGATATACTGCAATTTATGTTTTTCTGATTTCCTCAAAAAAAAAAAAAAAAAAAAAAAAAAAAAAAAAAAAAGAAAGAAAGAAAGAAAAAGGGAAAGAAAGAAAGAAAGAAAGAAACAAACTGTTGTGGACTGGGACTTCAAGGACAGCTTTTCCAGAGCAGTTCTCTTTCCCTGTTTGCTCCTAGACATAAATCATGGCAGGAGGGAGCACAATCAGGCTGTTAGTTGGTGATGGCACAACAATGGTTGGACAAGGGGGAAAAATAGGTGTGAAAAAGAAATGTTGGTGAAAATTACATATTGATTATTCAAGCCTTGTACTGAAGTACTGACCACAAAGAAACCCAGGTGGATTTCAATACAACACAAAAGCTTTCCAAGGAAAAGCTGAAGTGTTTAACAGAAACTGGAGGGAAGGTGTGCTCCTGGGTTTGCATCAGTGCCAAACATTCCTGGAAAGATGGGCAATCAGGGGAGATGAAGGCATGTGGGTCTCGCTGCCCCCTTCCCAGATGGTCAGATCTAGCAGGGCCACTTAGCTTTGGTGCCATGTTTGGGACTGGTGGTCCCACTGCATTCTCATCCCCCAATAAGGATGAAACCCAGCCCATGCCATGTGGCTGAGAGCTCACCTTTTCACAAGTCCAGGCTTGAGGTTTAACTTGAAATGGTCAGAAATATGTTCCCTCTGGGTCCCTGCTGTCACTGGTGGGCTAAGGGACGATGCCTCAGTCAGAAGGGTGCCTTGGACATCCCCTGCCCATGTCCCATGCTGCAAAATCCCCTACAAAGCCATAAATCCTGTCCTCCAGCTCTGCTGTTAGAGGGTGCCAGGAGAGGCAGGCAGGCAATGGTGCTGTCCCGTCTGTGACACTGTCACACACTGCTACTGACCAGCACTCCCAGGTGAACATCACCTATGTCACCTCAGCCTCCATGTCCTGGCACCCCTCAAGAAATGCATAGCGCTTCACAAAAAAAACCTGATTTTGCGTCTTGCTAGCCTCTATGGAGCCACCATAAAAGGCGATGAAGGATTTATCACTGCAGTGGCAGAATGGCAGCTCAGTGAGTATTAAATAACTACAATTGAAGGAGACAGGATTTGTTTTGATGAACAGTAAGTAGAACAAATGAAAAATTCACTTTCCAGTGAGAACTGTGCACTGACTGGTGTTAGATTTTATGGATAAATGGGGGAAAATGGAGGAGTGAGACATTTTTGATACTTCCTTGATATTTTGCTTTGACAGTTTCAGAATAAATTGTTTCAATGCATTATTTTGAGAGGATTTTTTATTCTAAAATTCACTTGAATTGAGAAATAATGAAAAAACAATCATGTCTTATCTTGAACCAAAGTGTGGGGTTTTTTCCTTTTTTAATTTAGTTACTGAACTATTGAAAAAATAACCCATTCAGGTAAGGCTGAGCAAAATCAAGGTTGATAAAAAGCCTGATAATGTGATTGCCATTCACTCATGTCACTGCCTGGCATATAAAATGTTTTCAGGAAATTAAAACCTCCATAAAAGTGTAAATGGAATATTGCCTGTCTGTACTCACCTCCTCTGACGTTTATTTTTTCATTTTATCTTCGCTTGTCCTTGTCTCACTTTTCATCTTGTGTGGGGTTCTTTTCTAAAAGATATTTTGTTCCTGGGCAGAAAGCACAAGGCAGATGAGAGGCAGCATCCAAGAAAAAATGCAGTGCTGCACTACAGCAAATTCACCAGGATTAAGTTAGCTGGAGTTTTCTTGGCTAGCGAAATGCATCTGTCCAGAAAGTAAATGCAGCTCCCTGAGGCATTGATGTAACCTCTACCTTTATTTCCAGAGCAGTGGAATTCAAGAGGCAAAAATCAAGACGGGCCCACTTGTATTTTCCCATCCCAGTTATGCATCTCTGCACATTGAGCTTCCCAACTATTTCCATGGCAACAGATTACAGACTGACACTTTTTTCCGCCATTGGCAGTGAATTTATAAACCAGGGATTTATGAAGTATCATTGTTAAGAGATGCATCAGGATGGGAGAGACGTGCCATGCGTTTCTGAAATAACTCACGCGCGGCTGTCAGGAGTGCCGGGGCGCTCTGTGGAACACCCTGGTTAACATTCACACATTAATATCACCCGCTCATGCTGGAGCCCCAGTAAGTGGTGAGCAGATCCAGTGTGCCATAAATCACTCACTATATCCTTGCTTTTATGCTCTTGTAGTTTTATTGCTTTCCTTTAGCCACTAGCTGTTGTCACCAAATCAATTAAAAGTTTACTTATCACCCCTGGGAAGGGAACGTGGGTACTCACCTCCCTATCCAGTGCTGGCATGTGGGGTAGGCTGTGGGGATCATCTCCAGCCCCATTCCAGCAGCAGAGCTTACAGCCTCTTCCCCCCGGCTCTCCCACCATTGCATGCCGGGTGTGGGGCTGAAATGTGGGTGCCTTTGGGCTACTCCAGAATGCAAATTAATCCCAGACCTCCTGTCTAGCTCTTGTCGTCATGAGCATAGAATTATAGAATATCTTGAGTTGGAAGGGACTCACAAGGATCACCAAAGTCCTGGCCCAGCATGGTTCATCCCCAAGAGCCATACCATGTGTCTGAGAGCATTGTCCGAAAACTTCTTGAGCTCTGTCAGACTTGGTGCTGTGACCACTTCCCTGGGGAGCCTGTTCCACCCTCTGGGTGAAGAACCTTTTCCTGATATCCAACCTAAACTGCCCCTGACACAGCTTCATGCTGTTCCCTCAAGTCCTATCACTGGTCATCAGAGAGGAGGTCAGTACCTGAAGCAAGCAGGAAGCAAAGAGCAGCAAGCAAATAAGGAGCAGCAGCTGGAAATCAGTCCCAAAGTCCTCTAACGAGCAGAGTTGTGGCCCCAACAGCGAAGTCCCATCATGGCACAGGAGACCCCCAGGACATGGGAAGCCCAGAGATGGAAGGACTAAGGTGCCATTAGCCTGGCACATTTCCACAAGGCCCCTTGGTTCCAGCTCACTTATGCAGAAGAGTAGTTCAAAGCATGAAGAGAGGGTTCAACAGACACTGGGAGAAGAGGAGCCTCCTTTAAAAGCCCTGGGTTGATTTGTAGTTCAGCAAGTTCATAAGAATGATTGTTCAAAGCAGAAGGAAAGGTTAACGTGCAAATGTTTCACCCCTGAAAACTCGGGTACAGCTCCTGATTATGTCACAAGTAAAAAATTAGATTTTTTCCAATATGGAGAAATATTAATAAGACCTTTAATGAGTCCATAAAAACATTAGGATAGCTTTAGTCACTTTCTTTTAGTAACTATTAGGTTTGTACATTTTCTTAATGGAAGTACAGAGCAAGAAAAGTGCTTCCTTACGAAGAAAAATGAGGAAATGGCTGCTAAAAGTGGAATACTCAAGGATGTGAGAATGTTGCTGGCTTCTCCATCCATGTGAAGAAATGTGAAGGAGAGTCAGGGGAGAGTGAACTCCCAGGCAAAGGAGACTTGAAGAGAGAGGGCACAGCTGAGACATGTACATGACACTTTGGGGGGGTTACTGGACGTTTCTGCACTACAATCTTTCCTTTGAAAAGTGACAAACTTAACTAATGTAAGGAAGCCCCATTTTTGTAGGATTTTTAAACCTTTCCTAGGTCTATTTCTGTCTGATTACATAAATGTTAGTAATGCAGGTTCTGTCTTCAGAATGAATTAAGAGACAAAGTTAACAATCTTACTGCTAAAATCAAAGGTTTAGGTTTTTTTTAATACTGTCACAGCTTTCTTTGGAAAGAGTACCTTAAGTCCAGAAATACCACACTAAGGGAGATCCTTTAAACTGATTTCTGCAGTTTTCCTCCTCCCTTTTAAATTCTTTTTAAAGAACTTTCAACAATGCTGACTAATAAGTGAGGATGCAGTTCCTGTGTTGACACAGCACTCATCTCCATGTCTGTTGATTCTTATTTACCTGACACTCTCTCCTCCTGCTGTCCCTGCTATCTGCAAACCTGTTCAGCAGCAAGGCTGCATGAAGCACTTCTGAGGCTTCTCCACTCTCCTGAAGCAGCCCTTACAGCTCACTCCCCATGCAAAGAGAGGAATGAGCAAGCAAAGGCTGGCTGCCACAGGAGCCAGGGGCAGAGCACTGCACTCCTGGGACAATTCGGGTGCCAGCAGGGCCAGGCTGTCCAGGGGATGTCCATCTGGGAGGACAACAGAAGAAGCAACATAACCTAAGGGCAAACCACCAGTCCCACTAGCAATTCAAGAACAGAGGAGGAGGAAACATCATCAGTTCTCTTCCTTGTGACTTAGGAAAGATGCTGAGAGCATTTCACAGCACTCGGGGGACACATTGACATTTCCAGATCTGCTATTCAATTGTCACCTTTCCACAGGCTACCAGGTGCTTTTGCTAAGCATTGCCTCTGGGTGTGAGCTATCCACAGCAGAGGCGTTTGCCACTTTCCAGGGCATTTTCCCAGCCCAAAGCCTCCCTCAGTGGCCCAGTCAAACACGGGGAGGCGCAGAGTTCCCAGGAAGCACAGCACATCCGTGACAGAGCCATGTGCTCCATGGTCAGGGTTGGAGGGCTGTTCATGGGAGACAAGGAGGGATCAGTGACTCTAATGAAAGTAAGAAAAAAAGCAAAAGCAGAAGCAGTCGAGACCACCCAGGCAGGTCCCCACTGCTGCTCCCCAGCCCAGCTATCCCTGTTCTCTGAGCACCCCAGCCACAGCTCCCAGAGTCCTCTGGCTCAGCCTGCCAGAGGGACAGGAGTGGGGCCTGCTGGGGCTCCAGGGGTGCACTGCATGACAGAAGTGACCATGCTCAAGGCAAAAAAGGGCAGAGAAGGTGACACAGCTGCCCTGAGCATGCAGGCACTTTCTGGGGTCAGTCACACCAAGTGAGTGTACGTGTGCTGGTGTGTCCTGAGGTGTCAGACACTATCCATGGCAGCGCCAGCCCCGGGATGCAGGAGCCAGCAGCACCCAGCTGCAGCAAGAGCACCTCACATACCCACCCACAGGGCTCTCAACTCATGCACATCTCCTAGAGAAAGCTGCAGCTTCACTGGCAAGGCTGACCAGCCTCTCCCTCCAAAATGTTCACTGTTCCCATCCATTACAGGAGTTATTTAAGTAACAGGAGTGCTAGCACAGACATTCAGCTTTGCACAACACCCCAGCTGAGACTGTAGTGCTATGTGTGGCTCAGGATACTATGGAAGCCACATTTCCATATAAAATCTCATTTTCTACACACATCCAGAAATCAGGAATATGACATCTCTGCATGTATTTATAGTGCCCTCCCTTCCTTGCACTCAGTTCTGGGGAACTACCAGTGTAGGCTGCATAAAGAGTGGGGTACAACAGTTCACTGCTGCTTTTCTTGTGGCTCACACTTCCAGAGCAGACCATGGCCCATCCAGTCCAACGGAAGCGGGTGGGAGGGTGTCCAGCAAGATCTGTGAGCAGACACCCAGCTCTGCCAACACATTCTATGGGTCCTGACTTCACAGAGGGGCAGAGCCTGGCACTGACAGTGGCACTCAGTTCAGATGTGCCCCTCGCTATACACCAAAGCCACCCTTGCTTCCTCACATTTCCTGTGCAGAGGACACAGTAGTTTGTAAGACTCTGCCACGTTCAAGACTCCAGCCATCTCAGCCTGCCTCCCCCTGCAGCATCCTCTGCCCTCTCAAGACAGCCCAGAACCCTGTGCCAAGGATACTGGGCAGTGAGGCACTCAGGCCTTGCAAAGTGCAGCACCTGCAGATCTATTAAACTTTGGCCCTGGGTCCTTGCACCCATGCAGAGAGGTGGGATAAGCTCAGCGTGCTGCAAACAATTACAGGGAGGTGGAGGAGAGACAAGCACTGCTCGGCTCTCTAGCAGTCAGAAAGCAGATGGCTCTCTCAGCTTGCTTCGAAACAGAGCTCCAAGGCACAAAGGAAGGCCAAAACCCATCCACTTTCCTGAGGGCTGGGCTCTGAAAACCTGTGCTTTATGCACTACTGTAGTATAAATCCTAGACTTGCTCAGGTTCCCACTTCCAGACCCCTGAGCAGAGCCAAGGCAGGTCCCTGCAGCCCCCTGGTACTCAGAGCCCAGCTAACACATCCCATCTGCAGCAGTGAATCAGCAAAATCCATCAGTATTTCCCAGCAGGATTTGGCACCTGCTCACAGAATGAGTCGACAGCCGAACCTGTTATTCCCCACTGCAGTAATAATAAGCTTGCGTTTTCACAATGCTTTTCAGTGGAAAGTTTCCCAAAGCATTTCACAAACAGCATGAAGCATAGAAAAAGGGATTGTTCCTGCCAAAACCTGAAGCACAGCCATTCTGTTCTGGAAAACAGCAATTGCTAAATAATGGAGAGAAACAACACAGAGCTTTTTAGGAAGCAAAAACAAATGGCTGGAGGAGTGTAGCAAGACATCCTGGAAACTTAGCTACCATTAATTTAAAAAAAAAAAAAAAGCTGCGGATATGTAACTGTCTCGACTTTAATTTTCATTTCAAAAGGCTTCCTTTTGTTATTTTTGTGCCAGTCATAATCAGGCTCCTGTGTCTTTGAAAGGCAATCAGTGATCACAATTTCTTCCTTTATTGAAAATAATCCCAGTGTTGAAGAATATTTAGATCACTTAGATGTCCTCCAGTCAGCGGAACAGGCAGGGTCTGACAGAGGTACAGATGGGGGTTGCTGGGGTAATTTCAGAAGCCATAGCAATTATCTTTGAGTGCTCACACAGTAACAGGGAAATCTCAAAGGCACAGCTGGGATTGGGTCCAGGTTAAGGTCTTTGATGGTAGGTCTCCACATCAGAGCTGGGTGCCTAAATTTCCATTAGTGAAGATCCAGTCAGTGGGGGTGGGGTGCAGTGTGCCTCATTGTAAAGGAGACAGCATGGGCAGCTCAGCTGAATTCCTCTCCAGATTATGCACTAGAGTTTAAACTTGGATACCTTGTGCCAGTTTGGACTTCCTGGGATGTCCAGGGTGTTCAGATGAGGCTGACAGGAAACATAGCACACTCCAGGTGCCTTTTTGGAGTGGGTGCTGGAGGCGAGGTCTGGACCTTGTGCACCTCAGGGGACATGGGACAGCCCTGTTTACCAAACTTCGTCCCATCTTGAATCCCTCCCACCTGCAACAGGAGTGCAGAAGCCTCAAGCCCACGCAGCTACCAAGGTGTGCACACCTAGAGGTCACTGCCTTTGGCTCAAATTGCCTTCTGGCCCTCACAGGTGCTACAGCCAGAAACAGAAGGACCTCAGAGCACTGTACATGAAAGGCCCTATCAGCTGGAAAGGGCAGGGAATATCCAAACTCCAAATGCTCATGTGGGCTTGACAGCTTAAGCTCCAAGTCGGTAATCACAATGGTCTGACACACACTTGGTGCCTACAGAACAGGGGCACCAATGAGACACAGTGGAACAGAAATTGCTGAAAATACTGCTGGATTTGCAAGCAGTGCCTTCAAATTCAGCAGAAAGCATTCAATCAACCTATCATTATATATTTTCCAGTGAATTTAATTTCAATAGTATCTTACTGCACCTTGTAGGGATTGCTGATTTTGATTTTTTTTTTAAGGAAGAAATGCTGCACCTGGATCTGTAACACTCCAGGAGGAGCCATGTGAGAACACATATTGAATGCAGTTTTGCATTTCCTAGAGATTATCAGATTATGGTTATCAAATCATGGTTTATGATTTAATTACTTTTCATTATCTGAGCTGCAGAGTTCTCGAGCCTGAGAAACCTACTCCTTCAAAGACTCAACAAAAATAAATTGTTAAAAAATAGTATCCTCTGTAAGCATTTCTATAAGCCCTTCTGAAAGAAATCCCTTGCACATCCCCTCTGCTACAAAAAAGAACAAATTTTATTGTTCAAGAAAAAAACAGCATTATCTTTCTGAAATAAAATTCCAAGTTCCATTCAGAGGCAGGAGCTCTATCCTGAAATGCAGAAGGAGGTTTCCATACTTTTGTGTACATTTTTCTTATTTCAACAAGACCTTGCCTTTAATACTGCACTAGATAAAGTACCTGGGAAAAGCTGTTTAATTACTGACAAAATGTCAAAGTACGTTTCTGCAAAACAAAGAGATTTACAACAAAATGTGTTCTAGCTCTTATTTAAAATTCTTTATTAACCTGTTCAAATATTTAAACTAATCCCGGGGAAGAAGGGGAACAGAGATTAGATGCCAAATTATTTGATTGGCTTAAAACAAAGACTACACTGAAAAAAATCCCCATCATGTGCTGCTGTGTATGTCTGTTTAACTTGTGTAAATAATTGCAGATGCAACTAATTGGCCTAAAACACTACCAACCAATAGCAACAGTGGAAGAGCAGGATTCCTCAGAGATACTGGTTTGAGATGACATCTCTTTTGCAAACCGCCTGCTTTTCATCTTGTAGAATCATCCAAAGGTAGGCTTAGTTTAAATCTCAGGAGGTCAGCTAATTTTAATCCATCCTCCTGTCCTCAGGCTGGAGTGAACATCCATTACTGAGATATGTGTCTTGTGTAGCCCTAAACTACTCCATAGTCAGTCTCAGTAGCCCCTGCCAATTCTTAACAATCATTACATTTAACCTAAATCTCTCATGTTGCAACTTAAGCTGGTAATTTCTTTTCTTGCCTTTGGTCATGGTGAAGAAATGAGCAACATCCTACTTACAGCAAGTTTATACACATTTTAAGACATTCAAGATTCCTGTCTTTTCTCCAGTATTCATTTTCAGGAAACAAATTACTCAGTCCTTCCCTCCTTCTCTTTCATCCATCCGTCTATCCACCCATGCTGAATTTCTCAGATGTCTCACAATTTCCTTTTTTGCTCTTTGTTTTCTCTGTAATGCATCTATCTATCTATCTTTACCTGAATCTCCCAGGCCTGGAAACAGCTGAGGTCTTGCCACAGTCAGGTAGAAAGCTATAATGGTCTCTTCTGTCATGTGTTAACAAGACACAGAACAGGGATTGTTGCAGCTAAGGAGCATCACTTGCTAATGCTTAGATCACTTATCAATAATTCAATATGTTTTCATTTGATATAGAAACCACAGGTTTCTCCTTCAGGTGTGATATTTTTCATTGTCTTTGTTCAGTGCTATCTATTGATTTAAAGTAAGTTAACCAGATATGTATCTCCTTTTCAAGGACACCATTTAGCTCATGTCTTCCTAGTATTCTTGTGAGTGTAGCATGTAGAAGTACAGGAAAAACTGTAAATTTGACATCTACTACAGCCACTGTGCATTTGCTTTGCCAGCCACCCTGCCAAAGAAAGCCATCGGGTGGGTTTCATGTGGTTCATTTTGAAGACAGGTAGGATGGCTTGCCATTAATCCCCTAGTTTTCCTTTATTCTAGCATCACGAAGTGCTCCAGAGGAAAACTATGTGTGTAGACTTTAGGGCACTCATGAACAATGATGAAGAGCTGGGTTTGTTAAGGTCTTGGTCTCAATCATCAAGGTTGAGGATCTTAACGCTGTTTTCCTACACCCAGGATAGACATTGCCATGTTGAGGCTCGTGGCTGTTTTGGAGGAGAGACTGGCTGTTGTTTTCCTTCAGAGACAGTCCATCGTGCACTCCTAACTCCATGGTAACAGGAAGGCCAGGACTGGGCAAGGCACAGTGAGGTCAGACATCTTCCCAGTGTGCTAGCTGGAAGAAACATGTACCTCCATTTTTTTTCTCTCCATTCAGTGTATGTCTGGCTGCCCTCCCTGCATCTCTAGTGTTTCCCTCACACATCCTTTGTTCACCATTCACCTTGCAGGAACAGTCTGGTTCCTGCTTTGTGGCTGAAGGTGCCTGCTGCTTAGTATCTAGATGCCTGAGGTACTTTATAATACTGCAGGGCTCTGCAGAACACAAACACTTGTTTGAAAATCTTGTGAGTCCCACTTCAAGTGCCTTGAAGAAATTAATTCTGGAAATTAAAAAGTGTAAAAAAACTTAATCCAGAAGCATGGGAATCCAATGATGCTTTGGCAAAGAATCACACAAAGAAGCACATCTGGGAAAAGCAAAGTCCTAGGTGAGATTAATACTTGCATGTTGTGTACCTACTGTAATTTCTAATGGTTTATAATGTTTTGACTCGGGTGGAATTTTGCAAAAAATAGGGCTTTAAAAAGTGATTCCTGAGGAGAGTCCACTGGATTATCTATGCCTCTTTCTGCTGAGTTATGAAGCCTTGGACCTTGTAAGAATATCAAAATTTGTTTGTATGTGTATCTGAGATAGCAGCTATAATGAATATCAGGAAGCAGTTTTACATCTTTTGGGAGGGGCGGAAATGACAAAATGAGTCTTTAGCACAAGTGTCTAAGGAAAAGTGTAATTCCTTTATCACCTTCTCAAAGTCAGTGTAATCCTCAGATTAATTTTCAGCTTAACCCATTAAATTTCAGTTTACGTTTTCTTTGTTTTGTATTTTAAAATCCACTCTCTGAGGAAGAAAACATTCAAGAATTCAAAACCAGAGGCCAGAGCTGAAGTATTGCTTTGTGTTGCAATCTTATAGGACTCAAATCTGTTTTCTATTAAATTCAAGCAAGAATTGAATCCTGACCATACAAAATAAAGGACTGTGAATTGTGGGCTTTTCAGTTTTGTCAAGCAGCTTGGCTTTAGCAGGCTCAAGGGCAGTGTTTGCTTGCACTGTGGTGGTGATGCATTAGGTGGAAGAGCTGTGGGCTTGCTGCTCTAGCAGGGCAGGGAATTAGCCTACCCAACCCATTAGATAGGAGATGTGTGTTTCAAATGAACTTTCCCATCGCCTGCCTTCTTCCCTTCCCCTGACGTAGATAGCCATTTAAGCATAAAAAATAATGTAAGGGAGAGAGAAACATTATGGTTTAACCCCTAGAGGCACTTACCTTCCCATATGGTATAAAGTGCCTTGGCAGTCACATACACTAAATGCCCACTAAAAACAGGCAATGTGAATCCTATTCTTTGTGCTTTCTTTTGCATTTCCAATTAAAAACCTGATGGGATTCCACAGCCTGATAAATTTTAATGGATTCTTTCCACTGACTCCACAGCTCAAGACAGACCAACCCATCCCACTCAGATGGCACACAACACCTTGGGCTGGAGCCACCAGACAGATGATCTTTGTAGAATGGCCAGTGGGGTTTAGGATTGTACCTCCTGAGCACTAGAGGTGATTTGCCTCTCCAGAGAGCCCGCAGAAGCAAAGACATGATAGTGGGGGTCATGCCTTGTATATGGGAGCCCAAATTTCAGGGCCTCACTTCACTTGATTCAAAACAAGAGGCTTAAAACAAAGGCTGCATCTGTGCTGTGCTGTGGAGAGTCCCTGCCCAACAGGATCTACCTCAGTGCCAGAAAGGGCGGGTTTCACAGCTGTGTCAATAGAAAGCTGCACCCAAACTGCTGGCCCTGCTGGGCAGCAGGGCTTGCCAGGGTAGGCACATCAAACAAGCTCGTGTTTGAGAGAAAGGTGCGCCCACGGCGGCGTTTCAGACTGACATGGTCTAACGTATCCTCATCAAAGTGTCTAAAAGGCAGCAAGAAGCTCCACTCTTATCTAAACGTTAGTGTTTATTGTCAGCTGAGATGCCATAGGGACAGTAGGGCCCCAGCTGGTGGCCCAAAAGAGTACTGGTCACCCACAGATGTGTTGCCATATCTGCCAGTTTCATATGGATGAGACTTCTTTAGACACCCATGGTTAGGCAACTGTACCAAGCCCTGATTGATTGCAAATGGTAACTTAACTATCCAGCTCACTTAGATCTGTGTGACAATTTCAAACAAATCACACCCACTGTCTCCATACACACTCTGGATTAGCCCCTTTAGGCTGGCTTTGGAACACTCTGTAGCTCACTCCATTATATCAGCTAGAAATTATCTCAGTCTCCCAGGCCATTGCCCTGAACAGCTTTGAACAAGGCTTTGGCTGATCTGGAGCCCCTCCACAGTTTGGGCAGAAATTCCACCTCAGAAGTGGCAGGTTTCACCTCTACAGCTTTTGTGTCAACAAAGAAACATGTTGGAAAACCACCATCTGGATTTCCCTGAAGATCCTTAAGAATGGCACTGATTTTTCAGGCATTACTGCCCATGCTGAGATTGCTGTTAGGACCACACCTCTATCCCTCAATTGCTCCCTTCACCATGTTGTTTTGGAAGGACACAGGAGCTGGCTACAGGCCTGAGGTTTAGTCTTTTCAGCAGCCCCTTGGCATCTCCTATGGGGTAGGGTAGAGGACATCTCCTAGGGGAGAGTAGGCAGAGACATTGGCTGCTTCAGTGGACAGGGGCCTCCTGGAGAACCAGGAGGAGGGACTGAGCAGAGCACACAGCCAAGGGACATGTTTGAATGAGAGCTGCTCAGAAGGAATGATGCTCATACTGGCATCCTTACTAAAATACCCAAGGAGTTTGCATTGTCCTTTCAGCTGTAACCTGAGTGTTAACGTTGTTGTCTGCTAATGAACTGTATCTTTTTTAGTCTTGCAGATGCCCATATATGTAAAGCTGCTCCTTGAACTGCTCCCGGATGAATAGGTTGGTAAGTGATTACTTCCTTAGCACTTTACATTCCTTGGAAACCAATTATTTTTATTTCAGAAGCTGTGAATCCTAGAAAGCCTGTCCCTAGCTCAGAAATGTAGCTGAAAGCATAAGTACTCTAAATTAGGAGCGTGATCTAATTGATTAGTTTTGCAAAAATATGAGTTCCGAATTGAAGCAAGGTTTCATTGCCTTGACTGCTTTAAAGCATGAGTGTTTCCTTTTTAACATTGCTTCCCAATAAATATTATTTTTAATGAGTTCCACTGATGTCTTGTGCGTTGCTAAAATTTTATCAGTCTACGCTGAGACATTTTTGCTTTTCTCCTTGAGAGGTTTACATGGGTGTTCAAGATACTTGATCATCAAGAAGGGTGATTTGGGAGGCCTGATCTAATGGACTGGGCACAAGCCTGGGACCGTGAAGACCCAGGTGCTAATCTCGGTTCTGTGACCTTGGGCAAATAATTTCATCTTCCTGCATTTCTCTCCTACCTTTTATCTTTCTTTAACACTCTTAATTAAGCCAGAGTGCTACAGATAATACTGATAATAACCAATTCTTCCCTTTCATGAATTAGACATGCTCCTCTTAAAATGCCATAGAGGTTAGGCTGTGGTGAATGTGTGCAATTACTTTTAGTGAAGACAGTGGCTGTTGCACACAAACTCCCGGATTCACATGAGCATCTGGATTAATTATATCCTGTCTTCAGTAATTCTCTGGAGAATGAAAATAATGAAGGGTAAATACCTTTTATTAATACAATTATGGAGTGTAATACGAAAAAAGCTGAATGCATCATACATTTCACTAACTACTTAATGGAGGACACAACTAGAACAAACACCCTTTCCTCAGACATACTCCATGCCGGGTTTCAGCCGATGGGCCTTCTGGCAGGGAGGCAGAGCTGCCAAGCTTCCCATGCCACCAGCAGGACACACAACCTGGCCCTGTGATACTGAGAATGTGCTCTGGGAGCTCCAGCTGGATGCCAAGAGAGGTTGTCCCTCTCCTGCTCTGATGCTGCAGACAACGGGAGGACTGGGGTCCATGAAGTCTCCACGAGCAGCCAGAGCAGGCTGCGTATTTTGGAGGCAAGGAGGCAACTGCCAAGCTGCTGAGCCACTATTCAGTGGCCGAGGATGTCTGTGAAAGTCACTCAGCCATGATTAAGAAAGTAAAACTTACAGAGGAAAAGAATATCCTAGTTAAGCACTCTTAGTGCCTAAAGTAAACAGTGACATCTTTGTATTGAAAAAAAAATCAGCAGGAGAAATCTAACCTGTAAAAACCATCTGGATGCACAGAGTGGAAAATGGATCATGACAGTCTGAGTGCAAGAGGATGTGATGAAAGGTATATCTGCATTCAAACAGATAAAGTAGATGAAATGTAAAAAATCTAGAGCCCTCCTAATGCAGTGCCCGTGTGTTTAGTTGAAGATCACAGCAGAGGGGCACTCAAGCCCTCTGAGCCCCCCAGCAATGTTCATGCAGCCTCCTCGCAGAGCCACACCGTGAATGGTGAGGGTGGTCTCTCCCTAATGCCAGCTCTCAGACAGACAACACACAACGCATGGTTATTACCTGAGAATAGAGGTAGGAGCGCTTTAAGGAGCCGCTTAGGTAGAACATTATCATCCAGGAAAGAATCGGAAAAAGCGAGGCTGTGTCTTTACAAAAGGCTCTGGAGCAGAGGGACAGTACTGCCCCCTGTCCGGAGTCGGCGCTGCCCTGCTCTTTCACTCATGGAGTACAATTTGCTGCACACACTTCACTAGGAATATGTATGGCTTACAGCATTTTAAGGAATGGCTAGAATTTCACCCTCAAATGAATCCTTAGGATATAATAAGTTTTTCAGATTACAAAATCGACTCTGTCTGCTTCTCATCCTTCTGGTAGAAAAAGAAAAATTAATGTATTTTGCAAATTGGTGGGGAGTGTCTTTCTTTTTTCCATCTCAGCTCATCTATTGCTAAAGCTTAAAGTCCTGCAAGGTGAGAAATACACACTTAGTATCTAGAGGCAATTGAACAAGAGGTTTAGGCTAGACAAACTCAGAGGTACTGTGAAACTTCAGCTGTCCCATAATACTGTGAAGAAATGCACAGTCTTGCTTTCATATAGGTCCAACAGCTTTGCTATCCAAATGCTGCTATTCCTATGTCACCGAAGCCCATCAGAAACCTAGTCCAGTCATCTCTGGGGAAAATGTGGTGTGTCTCTACCATGGAACCTGCTGTGCTGTCTTTATTTTTTGGCTTCCTATTAGCTGAGCAGGAATTAAGGGAAAAGGAATCAGCTTCAAACCAGATTGGTCTTAAATTCTTTATAAGGGAATCAAACAGACCTTCAAAGTTATGCAGACATGTCAAGCTCTAGCCATTGCAATGCATGCAAATATTTTATACCCTGAGTACTGCATGTAGCAATGGGAGTTCTGGCTGTTGTTTTTTAAGAAGCACATGTTCCCCTATCTTGCATTGTTATAAACCCTCCATGTCCATGTAATTTTTATTTTCCGCTTAATTAAGTAAAATGTATTCCCCAGCAAAATATTCAGAGTGTTTGGCCTGATAACTCCTTACAGAGGCAATCACAGCCTTCTGAGATGGGGGAGGAGGGGTGTGCATGCACGGCTTCACCTCCCTCTGCAGCAGACAGGGCTGCCTGGTGCTACTCCTCAACTGTCTGCTTCCCAGCCCACGTCTGGGCATCCAGCCCCTTCCAGTTATCCCTCCTAGTCTCTGTAGCTGTTCAACATGAAATTTCCAGGTATCTCACTCTCTAAATGCCTGAGGTCGACATGACCCTCAGGGGCAAGTCCCTTCCCTGCTGGGAAGGTAATGCATGTTCACACACTATCATTTTCTTCCTTTGCCTGTGCTGCTATCCTCATCAAACACACAAGCACACACACACACACACACACACGAAGCTTTTAAAAGCAAAGTCAAGAATGAGCCCTGCATTTGCGTCAAAGAACATAAAATACCCCTAGTTTAAAAAACTATCAAAATTAATATTAAACTGAACTTCATATGCATCAAGGAACAACTAAGGTACCCAAATAATCCTAATTCTTAACCTGCTGAGAGACTATCTATCTCTGATTTTGTGTGCAGACTGCTGAAAATACACACCACAAAACTCTAGGTCTGTTTTTGTTTACATATATACATTAATATATATGTCTAGTCTGCAGTACTAAATGTAATGCTTCGTAGTCATGCCAACCTTTGTATTTTTCAGGTAAGTACTATAATTTTATGATCTGGACCCATGAGACCTGTACTTAGTGATAGGTCTAATGGCACTGGATAATTCCCAGGAATAGGCCAGGTGCTTGGCAGACTGGAGCAGCAGACGAGGAGGAGGAGAAAGTAGTACCTGCCTTCTGGGGGATGGGTGTGAGGCTTTAAGCCACTGTCTGGTCTCATGAACAAATGACACAAGTCCATGCTCCCTTGTAATTTTTCTGAATTCTCCAACAACCTCCACCTTTTCCATCAGAACAACCAGAGCACTACAAACTGCACATACAGCTTCAATGAGGCTGTGTCTGAAACATTTTTCAGAGTCAAGGCAGCAGTGGCAGAAAGAACAGATCCAAAATGACAGACAGAGGAGATAAAGGAAAGGAATCTGAAGGGTAAGAATAAGGTAACAGCATATCAGAGACTCAGGTTCAAACCCTGGTCCTCCAGATGAATGAGGTGACAGATCTGCAGTCATCTGCCCATACCTGAGGCCAAATGCACCTCCTGCCTTCACTGCTAACCCCCACAAAGACATTTTGGCCATGTCCTGTGGTGACAAAGCCCTGCTGCACTGATGCTATAGAGTGTAAGAGGGCTATGCCCAGAGGTCCAGGTCCTAGTACCCCCTTGTTGCTAAGGCCTTCTACCCCTATGCAGCAGGTCTAGTCCACCTCACTGCCTGTGCAGCCTCACATAGACGATGTGAAAGCACACAGGAAGACTTTATACCAAAGGCACAAGAGGAGCAGACTCACCCCATGTCCAAGGGAAGGCTGGTCTGTGCATTGCAGCAGTACCTGGGAGCTTCCACTGCTTATAAGAAAACCCTGTGCAGGTATGCAGCTGGCACCTGCAGGGACAGGCTCTGGACTCTCTGATGACCATTTCTTACCCAGGTTTGCCTTACTGAAGAAAGACCAAAACCTCCCTCTCCTCTTTCCTAGCCCAGCATCAACTGAGCTGTGCTCACTTCACCATCAAACCCACCTCCTCGAGCAGATGAAATCTTCGCTAACCTTTATACTTGGCCTCATATGCCATTTAAGCCCCCATGTACTCACATTCTCTGTTTCCAGGCTTCTTTCTATGACTCCAGGCTCACAAATGTTTTGTCTGACAAGGAATATGAAAAGGCATTTCTGATACCACCCTATGGGCAGTGCTGGGGCATCAGAAAGGGCCTGATGTGAGGCTTCTCCATAACTTGGTGTTCCTGGGAGGCTGCAATCAACCTTTCAGGTGCAGGGGATCAGTGCTTTTGTGGTGCTCCCGGAGTGGCACATGCCATCTCATGGGGGAATTCACAGTTCACAGTGGACAAATGGAGCCAGCCTTGTTCATGCTGCCATTAGCTTGCATCTGTGCCTCTCTGCAGTAGCAGTGTGAGACTCACAGCTGCTCCAACAGCTTAACACCACAGACTGATCACCACAAAGCACAACACCCTTCACAACTCATACAGAAGCATCACCTCGCAACAAACCCCTATCTCAGCAGGGAAGCTGAGAGATACTAACAAATTGTGTTGGGTGTGTGTGTCACAGCCCTTGCTGAATGTACTGAGGCCATTTCCCTTCCAAACACCTTTTTCTGTGGTTAGTTTCTGTGGCATCCCAGACAGGGTTCAAAGAGCTGCAAGTGAGTGCCAGCCCTGCTACAAACTGGCAGGAGCAAAATTTCTGGGTCCTGATCCCCTTGTCCATCTGGGTTAGGTACTTCAGTGAAATAGGGGTACATAGGACATGATTAAGAGGAGTCACAGGCTCTTGGTGGATTTCATTGCAGTGCTCAGCCTCTGCTGTAATGACCTTCCACGCAGCCCCTGACAGGTTCCCTGTGGCAGATAAGACCTTTACTTGTCCCCGTGGTAAATAGGACTCTACTTTGACTGTCAGAAATACCATTACCATTGAAAAATTTGGTAAGTGCCACCTTCAGGCAAGTGCAACAAAATGTCAGCGAGTGTTTTCCATACTCAGATCTCTTCTGCTTCTCAAAAACTACATATAATGCTCAAAAAACAGGGCCTAAAATATGCCACATATCCAGAACATGTGTTGAACTCTGATATTTTGGAGTCACTGGGAAGTAGCGAGTAACACCAGGGTAGTAAGGTAGATGATTAAACCAACACCCACATCATCAAAATAACTGTGGACTCTAGGCTGATGCTGTTGCAGCCACATGAAGGCTGTGAAATGTCATCTGTCCTCAGCAAAATATGAAAGGCACTCACTCTTCTGCTATGCCCAGTGCTTTGCCATATACCTGACAGGAATTTTCCATACCCAAACTAGTAAGGCAAAATCCATGCCTGCTTCAAAGACACTTCAAAGACACCATTGTGACTTGCATTCAGTTTGTCAACAAGTTGTCCCCTGGCAAGCCACTCATAGACATGGCAGTGCTTTCAGGATATGTCTGGTGAGAAAGGAATAGCCTCTGTCAGTAGGAACCAAGAAATATGTTGAATCACTTGTTTGTTCCTCTGACTTTACAGAATCACAGAATATTCCGAGTTGGAAAGGACCCACAAGGATCATCAAGTCCAACTCTTAAGTGAATGGCCCATATGGGGATCAAACCCATGACCCTGATGTTATTTGCACCATGCTCTGACCAACTGAGATAATTTCAGTCCACTCTGCTTCATACTGCTTTTGCTGAGCAGTCTGGACCACCTGAGGACAATACTGGCAGCCCCCATGGAGGAAAAGAGACAGAAAGATACCCCTAAATATATGACCAAACACAGATGCTGACATCCATCATCAGTAAATCATTTCCATCCAGACCCCGGAGGCCTGGAGACACACAGCACAGCAAATGTGGAAGCTGCTGTCTTGCTCAGTGAAATTCATGTCTGCTGGAAAAGGAGGCCTCAAGCAGCCAGCATAAATTGCAGCAGCCCTCACGGCCTGCATCAGTTCACACCAGGGAATAAGACCAAAGCATCTTGACATGAATTTTCCCCAAGATATGCTCCATTGCTTTTCACTCGCCAGCAAGGACTAGGACATAACTGTTTTGTTATCTGCCATTATTTGTTTTCATGGTCTCACAAGAAAATGGGTAATATTTCCTCAGCAGGTAGCACTCTGCAAGGCTGGCCCCTGGGAACAGATGAATGCATTCATTGCAGGGACCTCTGCATGGAAACTGAACCTGGTGGCTCTCTGTGGCACTGGGCTGCAAAGGCTGGCAAACAAACAGCAAAGGGGGCAGTGAAGTTATGCCAAACATACACTGTGCAGTTGATTTCCAGATCTGGTTTGCTATCTGTATTAGCAAAGAGCAAGAAAGACTTAAAATATGAAGCATGATAAAAGTATTTCTTGGTGGGGTGTTTTTAAAAGTTTTCTGTTAGGCATCATCTGCTCTTTAAGCCTTGAATAATGTTTCATTTTCAGAATTTACATCGCAAATAATAACTGCATTTTCTTTCTTTTAGAAGTATCTGTGCAGATCTTCAAACAGTTGGCTATCAGTTTGACCAAAGAATACTGTACAGATGGCTCTCCCAACCAAGGTCTCAAGAGATAACAGGATAATAACACTACGCATTGGCTCTTAGTGTTCCCCCTACAACAGACCCAGGTACTTCCCAGCACAGACTTCATTTTTGGTAGCTGGCAAAGTTCACTCCAGCAACTTGTGCAGCATTTCCTGCTGTCCCTTTCCCACTTTCTCAAGAAAACTGGGATGGAGCAAAACAGCTTTTGAGGCCAGAGTCAATTACCATCCCCAGATGCTTTACATTCAACATGCCATCTGTGTTTTGTTTTCTTATTAAGAGGGTTTTGTAACATTTTTTATTATCTACTGTAACTAGAAACAACAGCAGGAAATCATATAGTGCAAAGCAAGTATAGCGAGTGATTTGGCTTCACAACCACTGGCTATCAATCCTCTACTTGAAACCTCTCCATTGCAAGCCTTTTCCATCCTTGCTTGCACATGTACATATGAGAGAGAGAGGGTGCAAGTGTGGGACAAAAGCATGCATATGGAAGAAGGGCAGGAGATGGTTAAAAAAACTCCCAAAAAGTAAGACATAGCAGGGTTTGATGTTGTTGCAGGTATCATTTGCAAACAGCATAACAGTAGGCAAATTAGTTAGCTCATTGCTCATTTTTCTGAGAGGGACACAAACTTTTCTGCATCTTTGGTCAGCCCAAGAGATTATCTGACTGTCCAATTTACTCGGTCCTGTGCTCTCAGCAATTTGATTAACAGCTTCATTGATTAATAGTGATTAGTTTAACCAACGGACTTAACCTCAGAATTAATGTGTGGTCAGTAATTTAAGTGACTTGTAAAAAAACTCATCCTGATTGCTGTCTTGCAGCCCATTTTCCATTAAATCTTTCTTTTAATTAGTAACCTTCTGCTTTCTGTAAAAACTCACTATCTCACATAACTCCACTTTCAGTATTTGGACTCCTCTGTATATGCTAAGTGGAGGAAAAAAAGGAGGAAGCAACATGGATTACGATATCCTAGTACAGGGTTATTGTAAAATTGCACTCGCTGCATGCCAAGGAATAGGAAATTTCATTTTCAAGGGCTCCCTGGGGGGCAAAGATAAACTACAAAAGTCACAACTTGTCATAATTAAACACTCATGCCCATTACACACAAAGGAAATTATGCACATTTATCTAGGTCATTGAAACATTCATATGGCAATACTATACAGGAACGTCCATTAATATCCTGTAAGAATTTAGTGAAAGTGTTCTCCCAGAAGCGATGCAAGGCTGTCTCTGATGAAGGTGCTGTAATAGCACGGAGGAGGTGGGGGGAGGGATGGGAATGGTTAATGTATTTCCAGAAGGAATGCAAAAATACTTAGATGGATATACCCACTATTTTTTCTCTGCCAAGTAAAGCATAAATATGTTAATTGGATAAGCTTTTCATATCATTATTCTATGTGGTTATCAAGCAACAGCAATGGAAGTGGTTTTAAAAGTGATAAACAGCAAGTGTTGTGGGGTTTGGAAGTCAGCTTGGTTCATCTGGTGAAATATGGTGTACTGGAAGTTGGTAGCTCTGAAAATATCTCCCACCTCTTCTCTCCAATTTGTATTTATTCTGAATATCTACTTTCTGTGGGAATGTGTGTGTGGGTTAACAAGTAAGAAAATATTTTTCTACAGATATTGCTGTAGTCATCCATATTCCCTTTATTTCTGTCATCTCCTTCATGGTAAACTGTAGTAATTTTGCCTGCCCTCTGGTACTTCCCAAAAGTCAAAAATATGTTTTTCCCCATTAAAAACCCAGCAAGAATTGTTAGAAACAGCCCTGATGAGTGTGGCACTAGCATCTCCTGGGAAATTAATGGCCAGGTGTCACTAATGGCTCTCGGCTTTGCGTCAACACTCCAAGTTACTCTTAATCCCCAGGACAGGCTCTGCTCTTTATTGCTTAATTAGAACACAAACAATTCTATGAAAATAACGCTGATGGTCTGATTCAAACTCACAAAAAGAAGATAAAATGTAGGAGTTAAGGGTTAAAAAAATCCCAGAAGAACTAACACGCAGCCATCTGTGTAAGTAGGTTTTGTTTTATGGCAAACACTGTTAATAGAAATGGCTGAAAATTTATTTTTTTCAGAATCTGATCTTTTGCAGCTAAGAGACCTGCATTCATTAGCTTTTATTCCTAGATTATGGTTTATGCTCTTTGGACCACTGCCAAGTATGTGACAGCCCTCGTGTGGGAAAGTGGCATGAATTTTAAGAATGAATGAGTAGTCTTCCAAGTGTTTGTGCCAGAAGCACCTCATTCACTTGTGGTGTTTGTTTTTTACTTATATAAGATGTTTTATTCATCCAATCAAAGAAAAAAGTCTTACCATATGACCCCTGAAATTTGTGCATCTCAAAGAGTCATCAGGTAAAAGAACCCACAACTTTGATATTCTGTCAGAATACTGGGTAAAACTCTCACCCAATGAACATGTTCACAAGAAATTCATAGTAAGTTATGAACCATTTTTTAAATTCAAAACGACGGGAGTTTGTGATAACATCTGAGGTTATTTCACTTCCTTTTGCTTTCAAAATGCTTTTCAAGCTCTGACATGTACAATAGTTTGCTGTTTGAAGAAGTGTTCCATCCCCAGCTCTAGAGCTTGAAAGGTCTAACTAAAGAAGACGGCTCCTAAAAAGCCAAATCAATTTAGCTATGAAAGTTTATTCTTCTAGATTCAAACTTTATTGTTGGAATGATCTAAGGATAATTTTTATGAATATGTATAACTTTTTTTTTTATATGGATAAAGCAATCCAAATTAAGCCCAGTGCTCTGTTTAAAATATATGGCTTGCAATGTACGTCTGACTGTAGGAGAAATTTCCAGACCTGAACTAGTAAGACCCATGTCTGGATGTAGATTCAAACACATGATTTTGCTTAAGACACTTTGTTCCAGCTGCCAAAGAAAGAATTTTTATTCTTTAGCTATTTGTGAATCTGGATATACACCAGATACAGTCCTACAGTAAAGCAGGAACACAACCTTTAGACTTTTACAGAAAACCAGTGCTAAAATGCAATTCAAATGATTGTTTTACACTGCATTAAAAAAACCTTTCTCCTCCAAATTAGCAGGTAATGCTAGACTAAGTCCCATTTCCTTCAAGAGGATGTTAGTGAAAATAAGCTATTATTTTATAGGTTTTCATTGGTGTCTGTCCCTCGGAAAAATAAGAAAAGCAGCGATGCAGCCATTGGTATTTTGAATGCATTTGGAATATGTGCCATAGCTATTAGCAGTGCTTTTATCCCTGTCAGCAGCACTGCTGTGCTTCTGCTAAGCTGCCTCGGAAGGCTCACATACATACAATGCATCCTGTTTCTTCTAAAAAAAAAAATCACTTAAGCTTACTTCTGCTAATCCCCCTGACCACACAGAGTGGGCTCAGTCAGGCTGAGGAGCCAATATATAACCAGACCTATAGTACCTCTTGCAAGATAGAAATTCAGCTTCACATTTGGAAAAGGTGAGAGGGGGGAGAAAGAGTTGGAAGGTTTTCACAGCTATCCTGGTAGCAAAATCTGTATGAGCTGCATACTGGAAATCACAGTAATAACACAGAACATCTACTGAGCAATGTTAGTTACTCTTTTTCTGTCTGTGTGTAGCACACAAGTACAAGTTTTAACAGTGCATATGCACTAGAGACTTATGACTTCATACATTCAAATTAAGAACTTTTGAGAGATGTGTTGCTTCATTTCTTTCAGCCAGTTCTAGTTTTAGCCTTTTTTAGCATGAGATATAAATTTTACGTATTGTGAAATACACCACACAATTGCACTATAAATTATTTCTCTAGGGTTTCCTTGGGGTAGAAGGGTTGATTTTAAGCAGATTATCTGTCCAAATGTGGCTGTATGCATTTGTCACTCAAGTGTTCAATTAACTGGAAACTCTTAATAGCCATGTAGGACCTGAAACTTTTGTTCAGCTTAGCCTGTTTGGCTACACTTCATATACTGGCAAACAATTACTCTTTTGCACACATGGTACTGTGTGAGGGAAATTTCCCCAAGTGAAGGGAGAAAAGTTAGTGGCCTCACTCTATGCACTGTATTGCCAACATTTGCTAAGCATGATGTGTTAGGTGTTGATCTTGCAGTACACCTCCAAGGCAAAACAAAGTTATGCATGTAGTGTGTCTTGACCTACCTATGCCTCACTGAGTCTGCTTAGCCTGGGTAACAGGAGAAGTTAAAGGATGGTGTACAGGAATCATGACAGCTCAGCACCCCAAGTGCCCTTCCAAGACTCATTAGTGAGGCCTGAAGCCTCTGCACTGCATCCCTGCTGATCTGGTACATTTTTATAAGCACACCTTCATCTTGTTATGGAGACAAGCTCCTAGAAATTGAGAGTTTCTAGGAAATTTGTTTCTCTCCTAAGAGATTAAAAAATACCACCTCTTTCTTCTTGCCTTTCTTTTAAATTGATAGATGGATGCATGGTATTACCTGGAGGAAATGTGACAGAAGTATGTCTTCAGGAAGGAAAGCATCAAAACAGGTAAGTAGTAAGAGCAGGGTGGCCACCTGCAGGAAAGTTGCACCACATTCCAAGGGCCAAGGACAGAAACACTGTGGGGTGACACCCAGGCAACTGAGTTGGGATGTACCTGTAAGGTAGAGGCCACAAATAGATAACATAACTCAGAAATACAACATGTGGGAAAGGGCAGGACTGTGCCCAAAACTGAGTGTAAGTCAACTCCAGCTGAGACAAGTCAAGAGGGAGTGGTGAGGGCTGAGGAAATAAGGAAAGAGGACAAGCTTTGCCACAGCATTCTTCACAGACTGGAAGGTGCAGTGCTCAAGGCAGCTGGTGCTGGGTCTGGGATGGCCCTGGGATGAGGTAGAGCAGCACTTGAGCACAGATCTGTGGGTTGCTGAAGTAGTTACTCCTGTGTGTCTGTTTTTCAATAGCATTCCCTGAGAGTTAATGTGCAACTGCACACAACACACACACTTACACACTTACACACTTTCATACAGCATTGGTTGTTTAAGTTATATCTGCATAAAATGAGTGTTCAAAATACTGAGCGGCTGTGTAACCAAGAGTTGAACAGACCTAAACACTTCATGAAATACTAACAAAATAGCTATAAATCTCAAGCTTAAAACACCCTGCTCAATACGAGCAGAATATTTAATCTTACTTTTTCCTCAGGACACACATCATTAACTGCTAATCAACTCAAGCTTCAGAAATCCCTGAGCACTCTTCTCAGTTTTCAAAAATGCAGGCACAAAACAAAGTACTTTTTATCCCACCCTCAGCAAGGGTAACGGGTCCCAGAGGTGTCCAGGTGCAGGCGACATCACTGCGCCGCACACCGTACCAGCACTTCGCCTGTGTTTTATAGAACTTACACAAAGCCCTTCAGGTTATCAAACAAAACTGCTCCGTGGCACATGGTGTTGCCCTGCAATTAGGCAGTGCCTGGGAAGCTGAAGCCAGCAGAACTTGCCTGCTCCCATGAAATCTGGGCAGGCAGATGCAGTCTCGGTGGGGCCGGGTGGGAGAGAGGTCGGTGCAGGTCTTGCTTTGCTGAACGAGCTGAGCGGTGGCATCAGGCGCAGAGCAGACCCCTGGTGCTGGAAGTCTTTATTTCGCTGTTGGAATCCAACCCGGGAACGGTCACCCTTTGTGTGCAGGGGCTGAGCTCAAGCACACCCTCTGCAGTGCCCTTATTTGTAAGGGAGGGGTTGCTATTTAATTAGCCTGGCGGGATATGCTGTGCATTTCAACAGAATGAGAGAATGCTGCTTTGTTAAAACGCCTGCTTGCAGGTGCTAACAGGAGTAATTGGTGATTCCCCACAGCACACCGTTTCTGCTGGGGAATTTCTGCCCCAGATCCTAGAGTCTCTCACATCCCTGAATAAGTGCACTGCAGCCTTGATTCGGCAGGATTTTGCTCGAGAGCCTTCTCCCCATCTCTCTAAATTGTTGGGAATATTTATACAGAATGAACACAGTCCAGAAACCAGGTTGCCTTCATTTGAGTTCATACTGTGTGTCCGTGAGCTTGGCCACTTCCTTCCACTTCATCCTCTTTCTCCTGCCTTTTCTTCTCTGCCTTTTCATTCCACACCTATTATTGCAGGGGGCTGCTGATTGAGGTGAAGGCTCAGAAATCAAAATGCAGCAGAGTCTACTCCACCAGGTGCAAGGAGCCCTGAACTGTGTTGGAGATAGACCGACACAGGATTAGATATGCAGAAGAAGCACGTGCAGGGACACTTGTGCTGGACTCCTGCCAGGCCCAGAATCAAGCCTGAAGGAATTGCTTTTCTACTGACCCCATAATAAAAATTCTGCCTACTGGGCTCAGCTGCCTGGGCAGTATGTGGGTCTGAGGTGGCACTGGTGAGGTTGCACCTCAAGTACTGTGTTCCATTTTGGTTCCCTTGCTTCAAGAAAGACACTGAAGTGCTGGAGTGCATCTAGAGAAGCTAGTGAAGGGTCTGGAGCACAAGTCTTATGTGGAGCATCTGAGGGAGCTGGAATTGTTTAGCCTGGAGAAAAAGAGGCTCAGGGCAGACATTATTCTCTACAAGCACCTGAAAGGAGGTTGTAGCAAGGTGGGGGTCAGTCTCTTCTTCGATGTAGCAAGTGACAGGGGGAGAGGAAATGGCCTCAAGGTGCACATGGGGAAGTTTAAGTTAGATATTAGGGAACATTTCTTCACTGAAAGAGTGGACAGGCATTGGAATAGACTGTCCACGAAAGTGGTCACCATTCCTGGCAGTGTTCAAAAGGCATGTGGATGTGGCATTTGGGCACACGGTTTAATGGTGGACTTGACAGTGCTGGGTTAATTTTTGGACTTGATGATCCTAGAGGTCTTTTCCAACCTCATTCTATGATGAATAATAAACCTGTGCTTCATCACATGGATGGACAAGCTGAGACCTCCATGATCTCAGACATCTCTCTGCCAGACTAACATTGGGAGTAGATGTGCCTCCCCACCCTCTGCCCATCATGCTGCTGGAGGGTTCATGGTGTCTCACCTGGTATAGCCTTTCTCCAAATCCATAAGGAGGGTGATACTGCACTGCTAAGGGCACCTGCTCTGCCAGCAGCCCCTGGCCACCAGGACAAGCATGTTGCAACATTTTCTGCCCCCACTGCTCTGGGCTGGGCCTGTCGGAAGCAAAATGACTGAATCCACACTATGTGATACACTGAGCTGTTCCTCACAAAGTCCTGGACACCTGGCTATGGGTTC
Organism: Monarcha castaneiventris obscurior; assembly: GCA_026261815.1. Taxonomy (NCBI): domain Eukaryota; kingdom Metazoa; phylum Chordata; class Aves; order Passeriformes; family Monarchidae; genus Monarcha; species Monarcha castaneiventris. The sequence continues at coordinate 33,909,849 of JAMPIT010000566.1, read as the reverse complement.
AAACGAAGGAGCCAGGCTATTGAGCCAGCCATCTCTGCACCAAATACTTCCCTAGTAATGGCTGCCATGTTGCTCAGTGTGGAGGGGGGGAGTAGATTTTGACGTAAATTGGAGCAAAAAAAATTAATGACCTGGATGATTAGTACCAGGTACTTGAGCTGAACCTTCATCTGAAGAAGGAAGGCGTGGAGGACTCTGGAGGGCTGTGCTAGTTCTGCTGAAGAGAGCTGCCTGGTGTGTAGCTCATTTCTGTGTTGGTCTGAGCCTCCATGCCGCAGGCTAGAGGACGTTACCATAGTTGGCTTTTATTTTTCCATTCTAGAGGGACCTTTTAATGAGGAGGCTTTGCCTCACAGATGTCCCCCTCTCTGAGTCAGTCTGGTGTAAGAGAAATAAGGATATGGCCCAGAGGGACTAATCATATAAATAAGATTTTAGGATTCGACTCAAGTAATAAATGAAAGACTAGCAATTTGGTATTATGAAACCCCAGCTGCATGAACTCTCAACTTCAGCCTAGTGCCTGTGCCAGCTTCCAGCTGGCTATCAGAAATCATTTCCACTTCAGTGAGACCAATGTTGAAATGTCCCCTTTATCCTTTTCCAAACCATGCCCACACATTCTAGCTGTATTTATTTTTACTACAATTTGAGCAGAAAAGGTGGCCTGACATCACTCTAGGAGTAGTGCAGCATTTGTTTGAATGCTTCAAGAGTGATGCTTGCCCTCCTTCCCACCCCACCAGGCTCAGAGCTCTGCCATGGCCTGTCCCCTCAGCCCCAACCCGCTTAGGCACGCTGCACAGGGGCACAGAGCCCAAAACATGAACAAAAAGTGAAAACAGAAGGGACAAAAAAAAAAAGCGCCTATTTCACAGGTTTTTACCACAGTTTTGCCAAGGTTTGCGAGATACGGGTCTGGCTGGGCCTTCTCACCTTTTGAGTGTGTTGCAGCTCATTCATCAGGGGTAGATGGCGGGGGGCCAGGGGTGGCTTTTGCTGAGTGGCGTTGGCTCACATTCACCGGCTGGCCTGGGCTTTCTGGAGAGGGGGAATGAAATTCTCCACCACGCCGTCCTGTGAGCTCTGATCACGACATTTCAGCTTTCCTGCTGAGTGTGGCTTGAAGCAAGGAAGGTGGTGCAGGCACCACCCTGCCGTGGCTCCATACCCCAGGCAAGTGCTGCTGCAAAGAGTTTTTTGTGGAAATTTCTGGGTGACAGCAGCTGCAGGACAGCTGCTCTGGAGGCAGCTGTATTTTGTGTGGGAACCATATCTCTGTAGGGGTGTGTGGTGTGAAGCCTTGGGGAAGCCCTTTGGGGTGGGCAGCTGGGCAGCTCCTATGGCCATCGAGGGTGGCTGGCCCTTCACCAGGGCCCACTGGCACCACTGGTGATCCTGTTGTAATTAATAATAATTTAATGTGGCTTTTGGTGACCTGGGGGAAGCACTGCCATTGGCAGGATGTGGGGAGATGTTGGTAGCTGGGGGATAGGGGCAGACTGGCCCTGCAGACCCCCTTGCATGGCAGCTGGCAAGACAGGGCGTCTGAGGGAAGCACAGCCATAGGAACTTTCTGCATGCTTTATTTTTAAACAAAACCCCAAATCCCTAATTTCTGATGGGGGAGGTTCAGTGCTGAAGGAGGAGGGTGGGGGGGCTTCTGGGAGGAACCAACAGGCTGAGTGGGTGTGAGTTGAACCCCATCTCCCTCCACAGAGAGGGCCAGGGTGTTTCAGAGGGACAGAGGTCCACACCAAGGTCAGTTTGGTGTGCAAAGGGGCTGGAAGGACATGGCTGCAGACGTCATTGACCCGGCCTGTTGGTGGACTGAGGCTGTCCAGGGAGGAGTATGGCTGAGCGTGCAGTACCTGTGGTGTGTCAGGGCATTCTGGGCCTGCAGTTCTCTGCAAGTCTGGATCATTTCTGTCACTGGGAACTGAGGCACAAGAAATCATTAGTCACTTTTAAGGAGTTTGACCATCATACATGGTCACAGATCAACATCAGCATATCCTCAAATGGCAGCCCTTTTCTTAAGATCTAGGTCACCAACAGTCAGGTTTTCCAGGTTATTTTACATGGTCCAATCTTTCCCTCTTTTTAATGTCTTCCTTCCTTCCTTCCTTCCTTCCTTCCTTCCTTCCTTCCTTCCTTCCTTCCTTCCTTCCTTCCTTCCTTCCTTCCTTCCTTCCTCCTTCCTTCCTTTTTCCCTTTTTTTCTTTTTTCCCTTTTTTCTTTTTTCCCTTTTTTTTCTTTTTTCCCTTTTCTTTTCCTCCCTTCCTCTCTCCTTTATTTCTCCTTCTCCCTTGATTTCTCTCCTATTCCCCCCCTCTTTATTTCTTTTCCTTTTTTTTTTTTGGTCAAAACAAACAGGGTTCCCTTCAGAGACTGTACAGAACTGCAAATCTATTTGCAAGCCAGAATTTCGATACACTCACAAAGTTGCCTGTGAACATTCATATCTTCTTTCAATGCTGATCTTCTTTCAATGGCTATAAAATAATCCTTCAGATGTATAGTGCTTTTTAATAAACCAACAACCCTCTCCCAAACCAACCCAAAAATAATTCAGCCTCTTACTTCTGACATGCTATTGCTACTGTGCACAGAAACACAAACATTTGCTGCTCATGGATGTGTGGGGACAGCAGCACAGTGGCAATGGCTGCATGGCCATGCCACCTGCAGGGTTTTCTGTTCTGCTGCTCAGGTTGGCCTAGCTTTGTAGTAAAGCTGCCAGCAGCTCTCCTGCCAGCTGCAGCACAGCCCACTCCCAAAGCTATGCTGCAGCTCGTATTTGAGCACTGGGACAGCTTCCCCCAAAATCTATCACAGGATCAAGGGTGTTTTAGGCTTGGTATTGTTTCTGCCGAGGACGGCAATCAGCTATTTCCCAGCACTGAGAACAGGTTTGCCTTTGCCTCATTATCCATAACACCATTAGCTACAAAGCAGTGTCTTGCTAATAACCGGCTTTTGCTTATTACTATGAAATTATTCTTCTGTGCCATATGCCATCTATATTCCTCTTCCAGAAACGTGCTAGGGACTCCATTAGTGGCATCCACTGTTTATTGGGATCACAGCAAGCAGATAGTGCTTGAAATGTTCCTATTCACGTGGGCATAACGTGTGAGAATTCAGAACAAACCTCAAAACACATAAAGAAACAACAGAGGAGAAAGAACACTCCCTTTGTGCTTTAACATTCCCTTCTTTACTGACAAATGCAAATTCTCCACCAGTGAGATGCCCTGAGAAGGCGTGGCTACCAAACCAAGGGCACTAACACTAAATAAGAATTTCCCCTACACCTGTTTGCCTCTGACTAAGCCCAGCTAAAATCTGTAAAGAACCATAACCAAAAGCAAAGCCATAACCATTGCGGCGTTGTCAGAGTCAATCTCTACTGGGCAATAAGGAGCAGAAAGAGATTACATGAGTCCATGCCAGGAAATTTAAAGGGTCAGTAGTTGAAAGTTGTGACTTGAAGAGAGACTCAACAAGCACCCAGGGAATAGTAAAAACTGGGAAGGTTCTTCCTCCTGTGGAAGAGAGCAGAGCCAGGCTGATTTTACACCACAGCCCCCGCTTAAAAACAAGAAACAGATTAATTCCACCACAACAGTGTATGGACAGGCTCTTATCTGCCCTATTTTTTGCTGGCAGATCTCCAGGAGGAAATTATTGTGGGGATCTTTGATGCTATCTGGCATCTATACAAGCTCATGTATATGGAAAAAGCAAAAGCAGCTCAACCATTAAAGTGGGAACCAAAGCAGAACAAGTCCTGAATAAACTAGGTGGGAGATATGGAGGAGGGTTTGTGTGTCAGACTAAAGTAGCATATGCACTTGTTTTTAAGGCGTATGCTCAAAAGCAGAGAGACATACAAACACATTTATGAAAAAGGCACAGTGAAAAAACTTTATGCACAGGCTAATGAAGGTCAGGAGGATGTGCCACTCACACACCTCCTCCCCCTCTCCCCAAGGGAGAGCTTCCTGTACTCCAAGCCCTGCTGAGGTGGACACACACTTCCTGAATGTCTCTGATGCTCAGCACATACCTCCCCATGCTTGGCACACGCCTTTAGACACCACGCTTCCTTTGCAAACTTCTGTCCTCTCAGAGACAAGTAAAGTCTTCTGGTGGACTAGGGAAGGAGCCCCCTGGTCTTTGGGCTTCTCCCAGCTTTTTCTGCATGACTCACACAGCTTGTAGGCAAGGTCTGCCTTACTCCCTGGTAGAGCTTCACTGCCCAGCCTGCAGTTGGCTGGCCACTGTAAGCTTTGGCTAGAGCAGAGCAACTTGACAGATGCTTAACTGCTAACAGAGCCAGAGCAGACACTTTGGGAGCTAAGCAGGCATGGAGAAGTTTGGAATATGTCTCATTTCTCCCAAATGACTTGTCTACCACCTCCATATTCCCTTGTTCCCAGAGGCTACAGGGCTGCTGATGAATGGCAAAAACCCTTCCAAGAACTCCACCATGGTGAAAGAAAATCATGTTCTTGAGAAGTATGAATGTAGTCAGAATTGGGGTCAGAAGAGGGGCTCTGATTTTTTACTCATTATCAAGAATATGGCAGGGGATTTGCAAGTGCATTTTGTGCCTAGGATGGCAAGTTCTGTGTCAGCCTTCAGTACACACCGCAGAGTGCTTGCTGTGAGGGAGTTCTGCAGGCTCATCACTGTGTTACTTCTCACACCTTCTATCATCCCACACACACACACTGAGGAGTACCAGTATCTAGCTTAATCTCACGACTCGTCATCTAGTAAGAGTCTTGGTTCCCTCCCTGAACAGTGAACAGAAGCTGAATCAGATCCCCTCAAAGGGCTATTCACCAAGGAGCTGCTTCCTCTCCTTCTGGTAGCAATAGAGGCTATTAAATATAAATAACCAGCTCAAGTGCCCAGCTTTCAGAGGGATGAAATGGTCAAGCAGGGTGAATTCCACACACAATATTTAATATCTGTATATTCATTTTCTTGCTTTGCATAAAAATGTGTATCTGTTATAGTGGGGCCATGTGAAAGCACACACACACACAAAAGAAGAATGGCTTTATTGTGCAAGGCTAAAGCATCTCGAGCCTCCTTCCTCCACTTGGCCATAGTGCTGGCCAAGGCACTTGTGAGGTATAGAGAGGCTGTGACCACTCTGTACTGTGGAGCAGACATGGCCATGGAGGCTGGGCTGCCTTCCTGATCTGCCTGAAATTAGCTCAAGGCCTACTACGGAGACTGTAGCATTCTTATTTGAAGTATTCTCTTTCTTCTTATGTCTTGGTTTTGTGATAAATCAAATTATTTGGCTGTTATCTCAATCCTTCAACATTAAACAATTCATTTTAGTGTTAGGCTTTTATGATCAATAGAAAGCTCTTAATCAGAGCTGCCAGCAGTGCTCCTTTTATTTAAGGCTCACGAAGACTAATGAAAATGTATATGATCTCAGTTGTGCTAGTTTTTGCTAGCTATGGCAGGTACTCCCAGCAGCCTGCAAGGGTGACTGGCTCTGATCCACTTCATGCATCATCATGGACATGCTGACCCATCCCCACATGCAGGGATGTATTCCCAGCCCCACACCCACTCACCACGTGAGTGCCATCACCCGCTGAGGACCATGGCTGTAGGACCCTAAGTGAATCCAGGATCTGGCCCTGAGGGAAGACACATTATTGAGGGTAACTCAATAAACAAAAAAAGGAAGCCCGGGCTGGCAACCAAAGCCCAAGATGAGTTGGCACATCTGGTGAACAGAGTGGGAGTAAAAAAAGGAATAAAGAAAATGTTTTAATTGGATTTATTCATATATTCCCATGGAAGCCTGGAAGTGTGGGATGCCACATGAAAAAAGCACATTGTGTGAGCCCATTTCTTCCAGCTTGTGGCAAGCAGCACTACTAGTATTAACAAGTAGAGGGTTCATTCACTGTAACTCAAAATAGCAATGACAAAGCAGCTCAGAATAACTTAATACCTCTTCACTGGATTCTTTTAAGTGAAAATTACAATTAAAATTTCAGCTGTTTCTTACTGTTTTGGGGAGTAATTTGGTGAGGTCACAACCAAGGACAGAGCAAAGATGACATTACCACTGAGTGGATATGATAAGTGGGGCTGATCCTGCAACAGAGAAACCCAGGGTGGATCAGATCACAAGTTCACATACATATACTGCAGCTGAACTCAACTCCTGATGGTGTGTGATAAATGTTGTTAAAATCTATTCTGGAGAGATAAAAAAAAATAACCCTAAGAAGCCAGTGAAGTTTGGGGGGAAAAAGCGTATTTGCAGCTAATGTGTATGTGGGTACCCTCAGGCCTCTTGAGGCATCATCAGGTTATCAAGTTAAATCTGAACACTTTGGCATGCCAGTACATGGTTATGTACTGCTGCTGCAGTATTTCCAAGGATGCAGACACTGCCATCCATTGGTATGAGTCCATCACCTCTGTGGAATTCCAGCTGTATTAAAAAATTCGAATTTAAAGACACAAGAGCAGTGAATGGAACAACATTCTGGTTTCCATTTAGAAATCATCATCATCATCATCATCATCATCATCATCATCTAAAAATCATACAAGAAATAGACAAAAATCATGAGGCAAAAAGTTTTAGGAGTAAATGGCTGGATAGTTACAGGGTATAAGCAGATGCCATGTGGTCCTTCAATGAAATGTTGATCTGAAAAACTGGCAGGTCTTGGAGAAAAAAAGCTTCTGAAGACAGCAACACCATGTCTGGTAAGTGAGAGGAAAGATGGGACTGTATAACAGACAATGCCAACAACAATTAGTGTATTTTTTTTTGTGCCAAGGAAAATTCACTTATTTAGTTTATTCTCTCCACTGACTACATAGAACAAAGAGAAAACATTTCACTTGTAATTCCTAGGGAAGATTTTTTTCATCAGGAAAGTCGATGATCAAATATGCAAGTGGAAGCACAAATGGTATCCATGAGTACCCATCCCTTCTGAAAAAGAGAAATAGTCTAACACGTGTAAATGGTGCCTTGAAATACAGTTGTTAAAACAAAGGGATAGAAAATTTATTCTCATTTTTAAAACAGCTGGGCCACTGACTCATTGTGTGGGCAAGTCTTAGGACTTCCTTGCATCTCATTCACTCCAGCAATTCAACTGGATGAAAGCAGAATGGATGGCAGAATGCTCCAATATTCATTATGCTGCAGATGCTGCAGCTAAAAGAAGCATTCCTGGCTAAATAAGCTCACAATGCAAACCCAAGCAAACTAGGGATAGCTGCAGGCACCAGTGCAAACAGCAGCGTTTGTGTCTCCTCTTGAAGCCTTTGTGCTGTCGTAGATCTTAATGGTCACTCAAGCTTATAGCTCAAAGTGCAGTAGATTGGATTAGATGAGATTTAAAATTGCTTCTATGCTGTTTTTCAGGTAAGCTTTATAATACATCAAATATATATGTAGGTAAAACAATACGAAACTCTTATTTGTTTACCTCACATATAGCCCCAGGATGTTTTGATGCATACATAGCCAAACATGTAAACACACTGCTGCCTAGAATGGTCTTGAATGGTTAAGCAAGAGATTAACCTATTTTAAAAATATTTATACATAAAACCTTATTAATTATTCCCATCACAAAATGATTCTGCAAGCTGGAATCATTAAAAGAGTGCATGTGACATATTTTAAAGTAAATCCCTCTTCATGGAAAAGTATCCTTTCAAGTAATAAATATTCAGTGCACAAAACTGAGGTACACAGTAGGCAGAAATATAGGTTAAAATCTGGCTGTGGGACCAGTTCAGCACAACGTTTAATTGTATGTGGGTACTTAGATCCTAATGCAGCAGAGCACTAATGCACACATTTAATTGCCACAATGAAGAAAGACCTAAATAGGAATGGGATTACACATTTTTAGCCTTCTTAGTAGTTCTTCCTGTTCAGCAGATGTTTATTGCTTAATGTTTTACTGAGCTGGATCTAGGCTAAATTTATTAACAGAAAGATTTAAAATTTCTTCAGGAAATTTCAAGCACTTTCCTGAGGAAAGTCAGAGCTTTTTATTTTTTGAAAACACTGTAAATCCTGGAGATATTCTGGACTGTGGCCGAAGACCAAACTGTTTCACTGGGTTTTGATGCTTTTGAGGTCAGCCTGCATTGGAGCACGTGGAATCACCTTCTCAGTGTCTTAGCAGAATGAATTAAGCATCCAGGGAGTGTGTACCAACATCACAAACTTGCATCTTCTTCTTCCAGGACCAACTTTTATGAACAACCTCAATGAGTGGAAGGGAGCACTGGCTATGCAGTTACCTTCTTACTAGTTTTCAGCAGGCAGGGCAGAATAATCAGCATTGCTCTTGTGCTGTACATGCAGGAGGAAAAATGTAGGCAATGCTCGGGCAGAAACCAAGAGAGCACAAACACCATGTGCAGTTCTGGTCAGCCTCTACCAAAATGGATATAGAGGAAGTAGAGAGAGTAGAGAGAAGGATGAAGGAGTTTGTGAGAAGCACAGGACTTCAAACATTTGAAGAAAGAATAAAGAAACCAAGACCCTGTTCCCTTACAGCAGCAGCAGAGATGATAAAGGCAATTTGTGACTGAGGGCAATATAATCACATGTGGGGAAGGTGGCCAGGGCCCAAATTTTCTTCTCTTACCACAAGAGTTCGGAGGAACCCCATGAAACAAACAGGCAGCAGATTTGAAAACTAACACAGAGAAGAAGCTGGTTTCATACTGTGCATAATTACAGCTGTGCAACTCATTGCCATAAATGGCTCAAAGCAACTAAAAAGGGGACTAGAAAAGTTCCCAAGGGAGGGCCTGTTGGTGATCTATGAAATTGAATCACAAACACAGCCTTTGGCTCGGCAAGTCTTGCATGAGGTGGAGACAGAAAAAGTGGGTGAGGACAAGGGTGATGCTGCACCAGCCTTTTTTTCATTCTCTCAAGGTGTCTGCTTCTGGCAATTGTGCAAGATTAGTTCTTGAACTTGGTAAGTCTTTGGTCTGATAGAGTATTTGAGGGACTTCTGTTCTTATGCACCTCTTCTGTGAAAATGGATCCTACCTGCACTCCCCCATTGTGGAACCCTGGTAAACTGTCCCAAGAAATGGCAAGAGGTGGGGTTAATCCCCACAATCTCTCCTTTAATAAAGCTACTCTTAAACAAAGAACTGGATCCTCAGGCAACAATGTCTCTCCACAGGAAAAAAACACTATTGTATGCTCTGTGGCTTCATTGTCTTGCCTTAAGATGGACGAAAAAGGCAATGTGTGCCAACAACTCATTGCTGGTTTGATGGAAAAACTGAGTTTACACAGACCAAGAGCAAGTAAATTGGCATGTTGTAGTCACTAACTGTGGTGACTTGAAAGGGGAAGCTGGTATCACTGACAGAGGGCCCAGGAGTCCTGCAGGGAGCACAACAGGTATTCTGCATACCTTTTCACACATAGTCAGGTCTTTAGAAGGACATTGTCCATGTAGATGCTTTCCACTCTTTTTTCTCAGAAAGCCACAATCTGCCATTGGTTTTTCCTTGCCTCCAAAGCACAGTATTTCAGTGTGCACTGAGGAGCATTTTTTAAAGTTGCAGCAGCAAGAGCAACCCAACTATTTGGGCCGGTGCAACCAAGAAATGCAAATTTGAAATAGGAAAGCATTATTGTGAAATCAGGAGTTAAACTCTTGCCCAGGTAACAGTGCACTAATTTTGGAGGGCAGAGATACGGCTTCAAGTTTTAAGTCTAGGCAGAATTGGGATGGGTGGGGCATGATGGTAGGAATGACTTACTGGTGCATTGATTTATTTGGAAAGTGCACTAACACCTGATCTGATATCCCCATTCCAGCTTGGTTTGTTTCCTCCTTCTGCAGCTGCTTCATTACCCCCTTTCCTCATTGCAGAGATGGGTATTTTGTGCTCTCATGACCTGCTAGAGAACAGGACAAGAGTCATCACGACTGAGCAGATTTTGCCTCTTCCCTTTGCTCAGCTCTGCCCCAAAGGAGTGTTGCGCCAGGAGCTCTTGACATTAAATCTGAACACATTTTGCTGACTGTTGCAGAGTGCATGGGTGGCTGAAGCAGGCTCATAATTGCAATTTTCAAGAACAAGCTTACAGGAACCCTTCCTTTCATCAAGAAAGGTGACTGCATATCCTGCATTTGATTCAAGCACATTGCAGGTGATTTATTATGGCAGCACCTAGGGACTACATTTTCAAGAGCATGGAGAATGAGACTTTTCGCTTTCACAGGGATTGAGCAGGAAGAGAGGCAGATTCCCTGGCATTTTGCCCCCTGAAAGCCCAGGCCAGGGCCTGAGAGTTCTGTTCTGTTCTGTCTGTTCAAAGGCCTGGGATCAGGTCTGAAATATATGCTTTGAGGAGACCAGACATCTTGAATCTCTAGTGCTGGTCAGAAACTTCTGTCCTTGCCTAAACCATGTTTTCTGGCAGTGCAGTGACAGAGGCGTTTCCAGCACATCCTTCTGGCCCTGTTATTGCCATGTGTCCTACCCCCACTGCTGGGAACACCCTCTTTTCCTCAACACCAGTGCACCTGTAGTCCTGCCTGTGCTGCCATGAGAAAATCTGTTTAAATCCCCTCAATGAATAGCATAGGAGCTCACTGCAAAGACAGCAGTTGTTCATTACATTAACAGGGCTTGATAACAGAAAAGAAAGATGATGAAACATATTCCAATGGATTTCTGTATCTCTGTCTGTGAGGGCAACAACAAAACTTTTCCATGCCGTGGGGCTTGTACTCTTTGGGCTATGACATTCCCAGAGGATGCCACTTGTAATAGGGAAGAAGGACCCTAACTTTGCTGGTGGGCCTGAAGGGAAAGCTGTGTTTCAGGCAGTGTTGCAGCAGGCATCCCAGCTTGAGGAACACATGGCAAGGCTCTCAAGCTCACGACACTGTGTTTAACACCCTGCATTCTTTCCCAGCTTTGCCCTTCACTTTAACAGGAGGCATTTTCTGTCCAAATTTCATCGCTGAAGAGAGGCATAACAGATGAGAAAATGCTGTAGTGGTCTTGAGCTGAAATAAAGCACAAATGGCTTAGAAATCAACAAAAAAATGGCAAAGAGGGACCTCCCTCTTGTTTCAAATCAGCGCACACCAGCGGTGCCATGAAAAACCAGCAATCTGAGGGTCAGCAGGAGAGAAAGAATAAACCCTTCCTACCCACAGATCTGGGGGTGAGAAGGAATCAGCTTATTAGTATTCCTCCACGGACACACGTTATCGAGTAGAAAGGCACTGAAGGGCTGGGGGGGCTGGTGTGATCACGAGCTCTGGGAGAGCCTGTCACGAGCATGCAAGTGGGAGCAAGGAGGGAGCATGCATCAGCTCCTGGCTCAAAAGCTGTTTTCAGGGGATGGAGAATCTGCCTGAGTCAGGCACAAGCTGCACAGCTACCAGGAGAAGCAGAGAGCAAAACTTGCTGGAAGGCAGGATTTTGAAGCAGTCAGGCTGCAATTTTAGCAGTGCTTTTTGTTCAACTGGGCAAGCCCACCTCCACTGCAGCTCTGGATGGCAACATTTATAAGCATGGCATGGGAAGGGAAAGGTCATTGAAAAGCCTGTGCTGTATAGTGGTGTTGGCACTGGAGGTGCCATGGTGGCAGTGGGCTTCTCCCTGTGAGACATCCACATGTTGGCACTGGGGCATCTCTCCCTGTGTGTCTGTGGTCACATCCCTCCCCTGCTGACTTGCCATGAGGCCACAGGCAAGCTCCATATCTTCCCTGGACCCTGAAGAGCTTCCCTGCTGAGTTTAGCATGCCCACTGCCATCCACCAGCAGATATTGTGACTCAGTTATGGGTTGGGGGTTGGTTTATCACAATAGAGGTTTTCAGGCTGAAAACCTTATGTCCTGCCGTTGGGCTTTGGCTCTCAAAGGCAAGGGATTTAAATCCCAGAAGAGAAGGTAGCTGCCTTCTGCAGGACTGCTTTTATGGTTGGCGATAGCAGTCAACAGACCCGTAAAGTGTTGGCTTAGCATGAAATGCAGAGACCAACAGTGCTCCAGCCCAGAAGTTGCAGTATTTTTACCACAGAGGGTCAGGGAGGCATTAAAATAGACAAATGTTTTTCCTCTTCAAAGCATTCACTTAACACTGACACAATCCACACACACACCCATCCCCTCCTCAGGACACTTTAGAAGGAATACACAAAGGGAATATGCACATGGGTGCATCCCAGCCTGGCTCTGAGCTCTTTTTTCTCCTGTAGAGCTTCAAGTGATTTCAGGATTCACACAGGCACAAGGAATTCATGTGGGGACTTTCCCTATATGACCACATCCCCAAACTTTTACTTGTTTGGATTTCATGAGGTCCAAGAAAAGTATAAAAAGCAAAACCACGTGTAAAATACTCAGATAAAACTTACATTTTTTCCCTCCAAAGGGAGGTGGGAGGCAGGCAGTGGTTCCTCCAAATGTCCTCCCATGCTTATAGATGCTAAGAGCTCTTCAGTGGCTCATGCAACACCTGCTCTGACTCTATATGGTTTCTCTTCACCATCTGTATCATTCCCTCGCAGATGATGGCCAGAAGCACTGAACTTGCCTTTGCCAGCAATGGTCTGCTGTTCTGCTCTTGGGCAAAGCAGACTCAGAGCTGGAAGGATCATTTTTAACCAGCCATTACTCTGTCCTTAAGACTGTGCACAGGGCATTCATGTCAGTCCATTACTAGTGCATCTTTCCCTGGCCCAGCTGTCTGCACCCAGCTCCTTGTCCTTGCCCCTGTTTGATTGCCTCAAACCCACTTCCCTTGAGGGTAATAAATGCTCCTCTTTGCACTTACATTAATGTCAGCATGACACTTAAAATTGTGTGTTCCACATCCAAGATGCCTTTCAAGAAGTCTGGCCAAATTGCCTACTGAAGTCTGACCAGCCCTGCTCACTACTGCCTTGCCCTGATAACGTGAAAAGCTTTAATTCTGGCTGGTATGACCTGGCACCTCTGACCCCATCATTTCTCCTAGCTTGACAATACCAAGAGCAACCACTCTCGTACCATCACAGTGTGCTACCCAGACTCCAAAAACCACTTGGGGTCAGATCTCCATGACCACCACTTTTTCCGTCCTCTAAAATGACTGCAGAAGTGCAGGTGGCTGCAACCACTCTGACCCCTGAAAATACCACCAAGAGCAATGTGTCATGGTCAGGCACTGAAGTTTAAGCAACTCACTCTGCAGTTAGGATGAGAACCCACAATCCCCCAGTTCCATCTTTTACATATCTTGATGTGGTTGGCTGTTGTTTTCCCCTCCCTGTTTTATGTATAAGTTTGTAAATATTCATTTCCCCTTGGTAAATATGTATCAATTCTAGAAATTTCTGTACTACTTGATACCCTATTGCCTACATCCGGTAATCCCTCCCTTGAGTTAATCCCATAGGTTACCTTGTTATCAAACCTGCCTTCCTTCCCTTATCCTATTGGCTGTATCCCTTGTCCCAGCCTTTCCTATCCCCACTATAAAATCCCTGGACGAGCTCAGATTTTCTGCTCTTTGTTCCTAGTTCCTTTATGTTAATAAAGCTGTGTGTGGGACCTATAGGAAGAGTTCCCCTCTATCTTTTGCTTCCACCTGCATGATCTTGCCTCCAGCTTAGGGATAGCTCCCTCAGGTGAGGATCTCACCCTCTCTGCCTCTTTGTGTGTGCCACCTTGAACCAGTTGGGGTGCAGCTAGACCTCTGGGCTCCTACAAGGTAGTGCAGAGCCTGAAAAAAGACTAGCTGGATTTCATGGAGAACATGAACCTGATGTTTTTGTGGCTGCCTGTCACTCAGCAGTGCTGTTCCAAGGTGGGAGCATGACTGAGCTGAAAGTAAGGGGGCAGTCACACAGGTGGTGGGCAGGCCCAGCAGGGATGCCCAAGCAGAGGCTGCTCCACACTGCTGTGCCTCATCCACATTTCGTGTGTCTCTCCTTTGAGGGACTTCCACATTCCAAGCTGTGTTGCTGTTGGCCCATACACTTTGCTCTGTTTTAATTTTTTTCTTGTTGCCAGCACACAGAGCTTGGGCAAAACACTTGAACATTTTGTCTCTAAGTATTTACTTCCTCATAAACAGCCAGCCTGGCACCCAGTCAGATTCCCAAAATAATCCAGTTAGGATTTAAGTAAACTGCCTTCAGGTGTTGCCCAGCTGCTTCATTGTGAGGAAGTCTTGAATTCTACACCAGGCCCTTAAAACCAAGAAGAGACAGGGCAAGACTGACTTTTTTGCAAGCCTCATGCTCTGCCCCTGCTCTGGGTCTGCAACAGAGCTGCCTAATTCTCCTCTTCCAACTGCCTGCTGCTGCTGCCTTTTTTCCACTTGCACTCTGAGATCATCTCTAGCTATACTGTCTCAGATATTTTGCCATCTTCCCCCACCACAGACAATGGAGGAGGAAAATGAAGCAATTCACAGTGATTCTCTCCAGAAGTCACCCTAAGTGGAGGAAAGGGGCACAGGCACAGGGGCCTGCAAGAGAAACCTGGGAAGACCTGTCCCCATCCAAACCAAGGGGCCTGAGAAGAATGGGGGTTTCATTCCCTGAGCAAAGATCAGGCAACCAGACTTGACGTGGCTGTCCCTGGACAGTTTGGCCCCAGGTCCGTGCTGGCTGTAACACACTCTGGGGATACAGCTGTAATGGTGCTGTGGACTGGCACAGCCCTTAACCTAGCTGGCCTTTGGCAGGGCAGTATCCTGACACTGGCCCAGGCTCCTGTAGCTCTACCAGCCAGACCCTTCTTGGGCTTCAGCTCACTTAGCCAAGTCCCATTCCACCAGGACTGGCAGTGCAAATTAAAGCCAGGTTAAAGGAGAGCTGTAAGATACTGCAAACCTGCCCTCAGCTGCAGCTGAGCTGTAAACCCGCTCCTGCTGATGCTCGTGGTGGGAAGTCGGGCCACGGGAATCGTTCTGAGAGGTCAATCTCCAAAGCCAGTGTTTAAAAAGAACTTTTCTACGTGAAATTTTATACATGCCTGCATGCTATTGAAATAATGTTAACCATCTGTGTTTCTACATGCAAATAATGGGTATATGTTTTCTCTGCCTGTGCACATACACACCTGCAGTCACACACACAGACTGGGTGAGGGGCATTAGATTAAGCTGACTGCAATAAATGTAAGCAGCCGATTCGATAATGACCCCAAATATGGATCCAAATGTTCCTTCTTCTGCTACTAATTGATCTAATGGATTTCATATTTGTAACCAGGCAGTGGTTTGTATTGTGAGTTTCTTTTTGTTTGCTGCTTTAGAAAAAACAAGAGCTACTAGAACACAACCCATACCATATTTGCAGATGTAATTGCCACGATACACCCCCCGCCCCCAAAGCAATTGCCAGTAGTGGATTACTAATGGTTTGGAGCAGTTGCACTGTAATTTATAATGGCAAACACTGGGGCAGAAATCCTCAGTCACTATGCACACAAATACAATGATATATATGCATATTAATCTATTTTAAGAGCAATATGATATTTTAGATCCTCAGTCAAGTGCACAGTGCTGTCAGAAGGGAAGCATCATTTGCTTTTATTCAGGTGGGGGAACACTGAGACAACAGATCAGCGTCTGAAGTGGGAGTAGATCTGCCATATCATTGTTGCATGAGGCTGCTGTGGGGTCTGCTCCCGCTTCGGAGGCACAGCCTTGCCTTCCTTGGCAATGCTGCACTTAATTTCTGTCCACCCACAGTCTCCCCCACCTGCACTTTGCTGTCCCTGACATTTGTTTTCCTTGTTTTCTTCTCCCCTTGGTCCCACTCCAGTTTCAGTGACTCTGCAACACTTCCCACTTGAGGGAGAAATTTGATTGAATCCCTCCCTTTTTTGAGTTTCCAAGGCACAGCAGGAAAGCTAATGACACAGCTGCTTGTGCCACAGTAGCTCTGGTCATTTCAATAAAAAATAAAAAAAAGGGAAAAAATGAAGAATTGTATGCTCTGCAGCTTTCAAACTGGCACCTTTCAGGAGTGTTAAATGGTCTTAATAAGTAAATTAAATGCAGGCTACTTACCAGGGAAATCAGAATTTGCAGCTGTTCCTGTCTCCTGAGGAAAAAGATATAATTAGGAAGGTTTGAGGGTTTTTTAATGAAAAAACCCACTTAATTTGGAATCATTCTGGTCTGCTGAGTAATCGTGTGTCTAGGTGAACTTCAAAATATATTTTCTGTACTGGATAGAAGAAAATTTCAGAAGGAGCCTCCCTGGTTTATTGGATGAGTGTGTATTGGGACAGGTTTAAAAACATTTTAGTGTAGCTGATGGACCATGACCTTTTAGTATCAGTTAAATCCAGATTTATTTTTTTAAGAGGTATGCTATTGAAAGGCACTGGCAGCCAAGTTAGAGAAGTCTGCCACAGTATTTCAGAGGATCATTCCAAGGTATTCTGTTGTTCATGCCAAGAAATAAAACCTTTGGTTTTGTGTGCATTTCTGGACACCACTGTGCTCTCAGCACAGGCAAATTATCTCCAAAAGGTGTTATTTCACAGAGAAAACTATGTTTTAAACTCTTTTCTGCATTAAGATACTGAAACAAAAAAAAAGATGGATTTACATGTGTTGTACATATAAGATGAGAGATCAGGCATGTACTCAAATACTGTTTTAACTGTTTTTCACTTGTAGTCCTCCATATGTTTGCACTGCAGTCAGTGAGCAACTGAAGAGCTCTCCTGTGGTTAATTTTACACCTGTAAAGTCCCCTGGATACAAACCAAGATTGCGTGGCCAAGTGCATAAAGTATCCTGCTTATCTGGCCAACGAATTCATATGCTCCAGGGGGTTGGAGAAGATGGGGAGAATATGAGGAATTTGTTATTTTCAGTCTTTAGCAGATTTTCATTACTTGTACCCTTTCTGTCTCCAACACCTGAGGAAATAAATCCCCACAGCTTCAGGTTTTCAGTGCGAACATGGGAAGAAATCCCCACGGTATCTGTGCTCCTTGCAAGCAGCAGGGGAGGAGGAGGGCTCGCTGCATGGGCTCCCCCATGTCCCACACCCCGTGGGTGTGTGTGAGTGATGCTCCAGCAGAGCCTGCTCCCAGCACAGCCTGGCCGAGGGACCACAGGGACACATCTGAATTTTGTTCAGCCCTGCCCCATCCCTTCATACCGCCCCTAATGATCTGCCAGTTACCATCAGCGCAACAAAAGCCGTGGAGACGCTTGCATTTTTCCCTACTGGCTGGAGACTCGTGGGTTTCCAGGCAGGGCCTTGCAGAAGGCTTCAGAGTGACCTTGTGCCAGGCATGGAGCCTGTGCTTCGCTCCCCCTCGGCAGCCAGGGCAGCAAAGTCTGGCTCCCGCCTGGCACCCACGAGAAGAGGCTGTTCCATGTGGCCCTCAGCTCCTACCACACACTCACACCTCCGCTGCAGTCACTGCACGTTACCCTAATCGAAATTAATAGAAATAATTAGTGCTTCACAACCATGCAGAATTAATAAGGCCGGGAGCGTGACACTAATATATCAATAGCAGAGTTTACAGTACATCGTTGGTATTCTTTGGGAGCCATGATCTATATTCAGGTATAAAGGATCTTCAGTGTTCCTTTGCAAATAAAAGTAAATGTTAATTAAAGCACTTTTCTTCAAAAGGCCTGTTTTAAAATGACATACAATTCAAATATTTGTTTTATGGCACACACAGATAGTAGGGCTCACAGTCTCACAAGAAACATTGTATGAATGTAGGAAGGAAAAATAAAAAAAAAAATGTAAGGAGATTAATTCCCTTCTACAGCACATCAGAATAAAGACTGGTGGTGATGGGCTGAAGTGAGAAGGGTACCTATTACATGTTTGAAATGTTTTTAACTGCAGAAAAGGTTGGGATCAATTTTTCTTTTTAGTGAAAAGGATGGGCTAGCATTACAGATATGAAATGTAGTCTAACATTTGCATTGTTTTCAAAATAGAGGTCTGGAGGTATTTTATTTTCGTAATTTTTTCACTCCTTAAGAAAGCTCTCTTACATAGTTTATTTGAGGCTATATCTTTCTACACAGTCTTTTGCAGTATATTTTCAGTTACATTTACAGTGCACTTCAGAAGATGAAATCACATACAAAAAGCAATGCCTTTTGCAGACATAAAAAACATTGCTCTTTTTTTGCACTGAAAAATTCCTTTTTTGGTGCAGTTTTTCCAGTTAGAAGGCCTACTAAAGCTCAACTGAAATATATGGTCTCAGTGTAATATCCCAAGACATTCCAGTCACCAATAAATGTTCTTGTTTTTATTAAAAAAAACAAACCCAAACACTAAAACCCAAACTCAGAGTCTCCAGGGAGTCAGACTCTGCTATTGTTCTTCCATTTCTGATGCAAGTCAGAAGATACCAGACAATACAGATTACTGAGTCACCACTTGCTAAACTGTATTTTCTTTAACAGCAGCTCTCCCAGCTGACCCTTCCAAGTTAGCAGAAAGAATGTGAGAATAAAAAAGTGATCAGTGTTCAAAAAACCAAGTGCTTTTATGTAGCCAGGTGTGCTGTGGAGCTGGGAAAGAAGGGAATCAGAAGGACATTTCAGTGGGGAACTGCTCCAGCTGGGGCTGATTTGGATGGGTTCATTCTGTGACAAAGTGGGGACAGAAGGGTCACTCAGGGCTACAGGGTGTAGGCAGAAAAGGGGGAGTCAGAGCGAGGAGGCACTAGATAAAGAAAATATCTACGTTCTAGCATATAGGATACTTAATCCTAACATAAGGGTAAGCAGGGCTTCAGCAGTTACAGACACATTGGACTGGGAAATTGATTCAGGACAAGGGGTTCAGCAGCAAGTCTGCTTCTTTCAGCACTTTTTCTTTAAATATCCTAGAATTCATCAAACAGAAGATAGATTACACTTCATAATATAAGCCTCCTGAGGGGATGCTGCTAAAAGGCTGTCAGCAGAAAGAAAAAAAAAGTGTTCAAAGTGTGCATGTAGGGTTAGGGACTCCACATTTCAACTCATCTGCAGCTGGAGATGAGATGCATTTGCATTTGTTCCCCTGGCTTAAGACATAATATTCATTACAAAAGCTATTTCAAAATGGTTATAGTTTAATTTTTTTTATTCACACATAACCCATATAAAATTTGAAATTATATATATATAAAAAAAAAAATATATATATACACACACTCAAAATTTTTATATATATACATTTCAAACAATTTTGCCTATATCCGGTAGGATCTGCAGAGAGACTACTTTCAGTTTCAATTGTGTTTGTGTCAGACCTTCAAATAAAGACCAGAATTTAGTTAATTACTGTAGTGCTGATGGGTTTTCTGCTCAGAAACTGTTTTGCACAAAGCATTGTGTATAGAAACAGAAATGAAATGACCCCTGGCCCAGAAAGCTTACTTGTCATGGTTTCAGCATCCCTCTACCCTGCAAATGAGTGGCTTTTGTTAATTATCACTGTCATTTTCCTGACATTTAATTCAATAGACTTTTTTTGGAGAAATTAAGACAGACAGTAGAAACCACGTTCTTAGGTCCCTCTGTCACAGGGATCTAAAACATGGTCACAATAGCAACCAGTGAATCCCAACTGCTTTGTAAAATGCAGAAATACATTCTTCAGTACTTTGGATTATGGAGATGTTTCTACTGCCTGTCTTGGTGCTTTGGCTCACATTCCCTCAGCAGAGATTTGTGACAGCCTCAGGCACTGTCACTCCTCATGGTCTTTCTTCCTGCTTCACAGATGTCAGAAGAGTATTTGGGGAGGCACCTCAGCCACTGCTGTTCAGAGTCCAAGGTCCTTGTGCAAGTGCCCATGCTGAATTATCAACTGGAGTGTGTTACTCACTTGGGACAAGGTCAGACACCCCCAGGAGGAGGGACTAGCTAAATTTGTAAATCTTTTCTGAGTGACCACAACACCCATTTCCTGCATTCGTTCCTTGTGATCTTTAAAAGAGTTACTGCAATTTTTAAAAAATTATTTGAATGATATTTGAACTGAGTTTCTGTATGTTAATCTTTCCTACCTTGAGGAATCATAAATAGAATGGAAGTCACACACCCAGATGCTTGCAGAACTGGGCCACAGGTTCAAGTGTAATAAACCCAAAGCCAAGCAAAAATTTGACTAGAACTGCTTCCAGACTATGCAAGACTAGGTTTCACCCACAGTTTCTGAGAAAAGACTTTCTTAGGACAAGTGCATATTTTAAATGAAATTCAGAAAAGCCACAGAAATAGAAAAAAATTCAATGTTTGGGACATGGTAGTTGTATTTTTCCCTTTTATAAAGAATATGCCATCTTTGATGTCTTGTCATAGTAAAGATATCTTTTACTTTTTTTACAGTTGCGAGAGACAAAAAGAAATTAAAATCAAAACCAAGTTCTCAATGGAAAACCACCTCACTGGCTACATGGAGGAAAATAAAGATTTTTACAAATACTTGGTTTTGTTTCTCTCTGCTACCAATGAAAACTGAAGGCGTAGCTCTGTAAAACTATGTTCTTAAAAAGAAAAAAAGAAAGGGATGGACAAAATATGCTCAACTAGCACCTCCATGAGACTACACAGCAGAAAAATATTCCTCACTTATAATCCAAATACATTCACGGATGGAAAAAATGCTTTATGGAAAACTATCTTACTGGAATTTAAGAGTTCTGCAATGTGTGGAAAACAAGCGTATTTTAATAGATTGCTGCTTTCAGTGGCTGAATTTATTTCCAAGAAGGTCATAACCATAAAGTAGAAAACTAATTCTTCCTTCAGAGCAGGGGCAAAAAGGGAACAGAAAACAAGACACTGAAGTGTTATCTTTAACCTCTTAGATGCAGTGGCAGAAGGCTTTGGGGTTTTTGTTTTTTGTTTTGTGGCATCTGTTTTTTTGGGATTTTTGGTTGGTTTTTTTTAAGGTTTCTTTGAAAAAAAAACCCTGTATTTTTCTCACTTTTTTTAGTTTAGTGTCAATGAATCATCTGCAAAAAACATTTAAACAAAACCAATCATGTCAGTAGTGCATTACTATTAATTTCTTCAGTGTTTCCATCCTTCTTTGACAATTGGGGAAAAATATGTGCCTACCTGCTTCATTTTCATGTCCCAAGCACCTGACTGCTCTGTTCACTCCTTTCCTATAGGCATTAAAAAAAACATGGCAGTATGCAAGTCAGAAATGTAAAATATGATTCTATTCTCTGCCCCCACCCTCCTCAGTGTCAGCTTAAAAAGCTTTCCCTTTCCTGCTGAAATTTTCTGCTGAAGTTTCCTGCCTGTGGAGCTGGTAAGGAAAGGAACTGTCTTGTGGATGAGAAACCTAAGCCAATCCCTTTCAGAACATTTGTTGCCATGAGTGAAGATTGATGCTCTGGGCAACAAGAACAAAAGTAGGATGCAATACAAAAACTGCTCTCCAAATCCAGCTTACTTGGACCCATTCCTTGCAGACTCCTAAACAATCGTTTGCAAATCTAAGGAGATGTGGGCTGGTTTGTTATTCTGCCATGGAACTTTTCCCGCCTCTAAGGAGGCACCCAGACATTTTTAAATGTCTTCTGGCCTACAATATTGTTATACCACCCTCTGAAACCTGACAGTACAGGCAGATAGATGTTCTTCTGGACTACTGTGGTTGCTTCACAGAGTTTGGGAATTTCCCAAGCCTCTGGCTGCCTTCTGATGGCTCTGAAGTTCTCTTCCTCGATGGTGTGCTGGCTTTGGCTGGGGCAGAGTTAATTCTCTTCACAATAGCTAGTATGGGGCTGTGTTTTGGGTTTGTGCTGCCAATGCAGATACATTTTCCCTATTGCTGGGAAGCACTTGCATAGTCACAGCCTTTTCTGCTCCTCACCCCAACCCAGCAGTGACAGTGCTGGTGTGCACAAGGATTTGGGAGGGCACACAGCCAGGGCATCTGACCCCAAAGGATCACAGGGATACCCCACACCACATGGCATCATGCTCAGCCTAGAGAGCTGGGGGAGAAGGAAGGAGAGGATGTTCAGAGATACAGTGTTTGCCTTCCCAAGGCACCCTTACACGTGATGGAGCCTCGCTTTCTAGAGGTGGCTGAACCTGCTTGCCCATGGGATGTGGTGAATCAATTCCTTGTTTTGTTTTACCTGTTAAACTGTATTTATCTCAACCCATGAGTTTTCTCACTTTTACCCTTCAGACTCCCCTCCCCCATCCCACTGGGGTCAGGCTTAGTTGCCAGCGGGGGTTAAACCAAGGCAATGGGGACTACAAAGTAGATGCCACCTTTGGAAAGTTCACTATAGCAGATTAAATGCCAAAGAACTTGCTAAGGCTGTGAGAAAAGAGGATGCTGAACCTGGTGTTCCATCACTCCCACATTTTATTACTCATAGAAAACTGTATGTGATCAGTTGCCCCATGTGTTAAAGATTTACAGATGATATTAAAAGCAACTAAAAAAAGAATAACATCTCACTGAAAAAACAATCCCAGCTCAAATTAGATAATTTTTAAATGGGAAGATTTAGCTTAAAAGGGTAAAGCACAGGTAGAAGTGAAACTTCAAATTTCCAGTGAGAGCACCAATCAAATTCTCAGAACGCCACGACTGTGTAGAATATTCAGTGTTTATTTCAGACAGGGAGGTTTTCGGTTTCTTAGAAAAACTTTTGGGTCTCGGTAGGTGGTGCTATAGCCCTTCAATCCACCCAACGGACAGACTTGCTTCTAGTGCTGAAGTGAATTTCATAAAGTAGTACAATCAATGTCACTTTACCACCTGAGGCTGAAAGCTGGAGTAGGAATACTAAAAAAAAAAAAAAATCTATGCTGAAGTTGTAAGTTAGACACTTACATAAGCCTGTAGTTCAGGTGACATTTAGAGTTCTCAAGTCAGGCACAGGTATCATCACACCGTACACCAAACAAAAGGAAATGGTAATTACACAAGAGACCTACAAAATTATCACATTGCCATACCTATACAAAAATACAAATAAAGAACTGCACAAATACTGAGCTCTTTCTACAGCCTATTCTAAAATCCTACGACTATCTGAATAAACACTGGAAGAAAATAGCAAGTACTGATACTGTTCTAAGGAATGAGTTCTGGCTATAAAAGCTGAACACAGCTGTAAGATGCGTTGTTTACAGCCACGCTGTGAAACAAGCAAAAATTCTGATGGGAGCCTGAAGGGTGCACCAAGATGCCCTGGGTGCCCTGAGCAGCCTGCCCTGTCCCTCCTGGCCACCCCTGTGCCTGGGCCCAGGACCTCACCCCTGCCAGCCCCATCCCCTGAACCCCCTTACGGGGCAGGGGAAGCGTGTCCCACCCACAGCCACATTCCCCATCCTGCGTGGCGCTGGCTCCTGCGTGGCCCTCGCACCCACGGTGCTGCTGGCCCACTCTGGCCTGACTCTCCAGCCTGTGTCCCGGCCCCCCACAGCGGCCCTGCTGGGCAGGGACGGGCACAGAGCACTGTGCTGGGAAGGGCACACGCTGCCTGTGCTGAGGGTGCCCGGCCCCGGCTGCTCAAGCTGCTCCCTGCAAAGTGCAGCAAACAACAACTGTTCACTCCTTAGGTCACATCCAGGGATCCACAGCACCTGGCAGGGAATCCTCAGCGCTTCCTGCCAGCCCTGTTTTATTCCTTGAATAAGGACTAACACAGAAACTGATGCCACTGCATGAACAAGGCCTCATCTACTAATTCATCAGTTTAAAGGACTTTCTTAAAAGTTTTACTCAACTCCTACCCTTTTGTGGCAAGCTCCATTTTGGCTAACTCATACACAGCTGTAACTGACAAGTCCAGAAGAGTTTGCTTTGGTTTACAGTTAAGGCAGTCTAAATTTGGAAATCATCTCACC
Source organism: Monarcha castaneiventris obscurior (assembly GCA_026261815.1). Lineage (NCBI taxonomy): Eukaryota > Metazoa > Chordata > Aves > Passeriformes > Monarchidae > Monarcha > Monarcha castaneiventris. The sequence goes on along the minus strand of JAMPIT010000566.1, from coordinate 33,885,948 downwards.
TCAATCAGAAGATCTCTCAAAGCCCTGGTTCTTCAAAGGACATCAGAAAAATCTTTTCAGATGAAAACTGAACTGTAGATCCATGACGCAAGAAATACATAAGACACATGTATGTAGTCAAAGAGCTGTATGCTAGTTTTATTTATAAAATACTTTACTCCTAACAGCAAAATACTTTTACTTTATAAAAGTTAGCAAAATCTGATACATTTGAAACAGAAACAAGAAAACTATTTCTACTTCAATTATTCAATTTTCTTTTCAATATGGAAGCTATAGGTATGCATCACACTTAACAGATTTCAGTGCCAGACATGTAATTCAATAAATATATCCTTCTACCATTAAAATCTGTGAAGGGCAGCGAAAAAAATTCATTAAACTACTGAAAAAATATAAGCATTTTTGGCTTTTTCTGAGGTTTGGAACTAGCAATATCTATACACAACAAAGTTCTTGCCATTTACAATAAGGTTTGTATAGAACAGTAACAGAAGAATTTGTTAACAGTACACCAGAACAACCATATTTACAGTACAACATTTTTAGTAAGAAAAGAAAAACAGAAATTCAGTCTACTTCTTGAATCCTACAGAGGACTTCTGCAAAGAAGTGGCAGAAGGAACTTAAATTACCAACTAATTTTGTATTTGATAAGGCCATTGCATATCCTAACTTGCAATTAAAAAGCTGATCCTATACTCCATATAATAAAGACTGTTTGTCAGGAACAGAAGTTGAAGTGAGAACAAGTACTCACTGTTTTATCCTATTGCTAACAAATAAACTATAAAACCTTTGCCTAGGAGTGGACAGGTTTAGTTAAATCTAATTCTGCTATGTACAGGCATTATTTTGGAAGCTACAGTTTCCACAATTTTCAGAGGTAAAATGCACTCCCTATGCCAGTCTTCCCAGAAGCTTCCTTCTGTGAAGAAGTTGGACCTCTGAGACTGCACTCAGACCCAACACAAGTGGCAAGGCAAATGCACACACCAGTCAGCCAGTACAGACCCTGGGAGGACTGATGCTAAAAACACAGAACAGAAAGGCTTATACCAACCGTCTGGAGTTTAACAAGGGCAAGTGCTGGATTCTGCACCTGGAACAGGGCAACCCTGGCTCTGTGCATAGACTGGGGAACGAGAGGCTGGAGAGCAGCTATGGAAAGGGACCTGGGGGTCCTGGCTGATGGAAGCTGAACATGAGCCAGCAGTGCCCTGGCAGCCAGGAGGGTCAACTGTGTCCTGGGGGGCATCAGGCACAGCATTGCCAGCCGGGCAAGGGAGGGGATTGTCCTGCTCTGCTCTGCACTGGGGCGGCCTCACCTCGAGTGCTGGGGGCAGTTTTAGGCACCACAGTATAAAAAAGACATTAAGCCATTAGAGAGTGTCCAGAGGAGGGCCATGAGGATGGTGAAGGGTCTGGAGGGGAAGCTGTATGAGGAGTGGCTGAGGTCACTTGGTCTGTTCAGCCTGGAGGAGACTGAGGGGAGACCTCATTGTGGTCTTCAACATCCTCATGAGGGGGAGTGGAGGGGCAGGCACTGATCTCTTCAGTCTTGTGACCAGTGTCAGGACCTGAGGGAATGGCATGCAGCTGAGTCGAGGTTGGATATCAGGATATCAGTTCTTCACCCAGAGGGTGGCTGGGCACTGAAACAGCTCCCCAGGGAAATGGTCACAGCACTAAGCCTGACGAGTTCAAGAAGCATTTGGACAATGCTCTCAGACACATGCTATCATTTTTGGGGATGGTCCTGTACAGTGTCAGGAGTTGGACTCGATGATCCTGATATATCCCTTGCAACTCAGCATATTTTATGATTCTATGATTACTTCCTCTTTTGAAAACAAATGAACAAAAAAAAAATCCCAAATAACAAAGAACCTACCCAACAAAAACCCCCATTACTTCTGTACAGGTACTATTGTTGAATTTTAACTTACATATGAAACTGAGCAAGATGTGAAATTGAATATATATAGTAATTAATTTTTATTTATTTTTAAGAGTTCAACATCCAAGTGATTTTGAAAATTAGTTTGTTAAAATTTGTTTGTTTGGTTTGTTCTTTTTTTTTAATATATAGTGCACTTAGTGCAATAATAAATCTTAGTCTTGTGTGGACAGAAAGGAAAGGCAAGGGCATGAACATTTATTATTGACAGAGAGGTGCTTTTCTGGACCTCATATACACCTGCAACAAGGGATTTGCTAAAAATGTGAAGCCTTAGCTGCATTAACCACAAAATGGAGTTCAGGATCCTGAAGATGTATTTTCCTTAAATTTCATTACGAAAAAACAGAACCAAGCATTGGACTGTTTTGGATGGGTTTTTTTGTTCTTTTTGTAGAGCTAAATCAGAGCAAAGCAGTATTACCAGCTGTACTTACACTGTTGTCTGCCTCTTATCCTACAAAAAAGACTGCTATAGCAGACAAAAATGTGAGAGATCATAGGTTGGAAAAGACCTCCAAGATCATCAAGTCCAGATACAAGAAGTTAACTAAGAGCAATTTAAAGTATTTTTGCCTTTCTGATATTTTTTGCTGAAGATATCCAATTGTCAAAGCAAATTTCATTCCACACACATAATGAGATAATTTAGCTGGCTATGATTCATCCTCCAAGGAGGACCACTCTTTCCTCTCCTCTTTTCCATCTGCTTCTGCTGAACTGATGCACAGTGCATCTTTTCTAATCAGATTAATCTTTCAGATTCAATGAATCATGAGAATAAGATGCTTTTAGGAGAGAGCATTGCAAATGCCATAGGGAACAGTGAAAATAATTTCTGAGGAGCACAAACGCTACTTATGTGAAGAGCTAGGGCTCCCAAGTCCTCTGCTAACTTTGGTCTCATGAAGGGATATTATTTAGCGCTGCTGACAACTCAGTTGAACAGGACAGCTTGATGTTACAGGCTTCTACATGGAATTAATGAAAACCTGCTAAATTAAGATTTGAGACAGATGTTAGAGAGCTTCAATTCGTGGGATGAGAGTGCTGCTTTCCACTGGCTTTACGGCAGTGGGATTCTTTGGGGGACTCTGCACTGGAGGGCGGCACTGCCAGGGCTCTGTGGCGGATTCCAGACGTAGCCTTTTTAAGCTCATGTCTGAGACTGCGGATTGTGCTGTTTATGGCAGCCACACACGCCTTCCAATCAAATCCACTTTCATTTAGATCAAAGGATGTAAAATTCTCTTGAAGAAATTCTAAAAATAAACAAGTATGTAATAGTGAGTTATCAATTATTTATGCAAGCTATATACTCTTTCTGGATGTAATTAAGCTAGAACAAGTGCATGCTACCAAACCAGGACAGCTAGGCATATTACAAGCCTTGAAAAGCAAAGCAGGGCAGATACTGTTTTCCCCCCTTCTGTTAGATTTGAAAAAGGAGTAAAAAAAGGTCTAAGCATAAGAACAAAATATGAAAAGAAAACAAGACCATGTATGCAGTCTTGATCCTTCAAGTGCTGAGTAACTTCAGATTCTAATGTGCTCAGCTAGCGAAGAGAAACCTTGGGCTCCATTTCAGAATGAACAGTATTAAAAGCAGGACCAAGCACTCCTTGAGCACTCTGACAATTATATTCACTAAAATTAAACACAGCAATTCAGCCTAACACAGGTGCACAGGAAACACAGGGACAGAAAAACTGCGAGAGCTCATTCCTTACCATACTGCAAATAAGATCAGCAAACAAATACTTGAGTTTGGTAGCAATGACATGAAAAGGGTAGGACTACGGTACCTTTCACCCCTTTCATGAATAAAATGAGTAGTTTAAAACAAAAATTAAAATTGGTTTTTAAAGTTACTGAGGAGTGATTGTCCTTCTGAGCTGAATTACATCTTTTCTCTAAGTGAACCTCTAAAAGACTTAAATAAACACCATAAAGGAATTCTCATCTGTAATTTCAAATCAAAGGCAATATTGCTTCTCCTTCTCTGATTAACATCTAGATTTGCCTTTGCAGTAGGAAGGTATAGCTAGTAAGATATTGTGTCAGACTTGTTCTTCCATATAACAGCAAAAATCTAACTGAGTAACATTGTTTATAGTCAGCTACATTTTAGCTTGTAGTTAAAAACCTGGAAACCCATTTTGCCAGAAGAACTTTGGTCTGGAGGAAGAAAATAACTTGAAATAAAAACTTGCGCTCTTGCAGTTCACTCTGCTCCAGGAGGAGAGGTGAAGGGGAGAGTAAGTGTGCCTTACAATGCTGCTGGTATAAACTATGCTGACAAAGGATACACAAGCTGTTGGCTGAAGCAGCAGTAGGCTCTCTTTACTTCCATCCCCAACATAAATTCAAGAATACTTGGCCTCAGAAGAACAGCACAGAACTGGAATTCCTACAAGATCTACAGAGCCTTTGTACATGGTGCACAAAATGGCTTTTAAAGTTACATCTTTTCTTTCACCAAAACTGACCAATCTTTGGGACTATAGTAAGGCTATACAGGGACTCTTCCTCCTCTGCAGAGTAACATTCAGGGTGCTGCCATCCAGTGTCTGCATGCCAGGCTGTGTTTAACAAAACAGGGGCAGAGACTGTCCTCTGGCCTCAGAGCCAAGTGACATGGCCTGGCTGCAATCATAACACACAGGATTTGTCTGTCATCTGCTCTGTGGCCTACAGGGTGTTCTTGCAGCCCTAAGACACACTTACCAGATCTTCTGAATGCTTCTTAAGCTCAAAATGCCAAGAAAGAAAATACATCTACATGTCTATATATGGGAATATGTGGAGACATTTAAGTGGCAAAGTTTCCCAGGCTAATGGTTGCCATACTGGGAATGGTTTCTGGCATGCTCTGTCCCTCAAGCTATGCCCAGACATTACCCCAGCAGGTGTGAGCCACAGCTCCATTTTATTTAGCACGAATGCTGCACCCTCAGAGGCAGTGCTTCTTTCCCAGTTCTCTCCCCCATCCCAATGGGTGGGGTGAGGGAACAGGACAGGGAGGAAGAAGGCGAGCAAGCAGCTGTGTGGTGTTTACCTACCTGATGGGTTAAACCACAACAGTTGCTAAATTCCACTTCATAAGCTCTCCTTGCTTCCAATCTCTACATGTGGCTTTTTTGCTCCAGAGATCAGTTATGAATTCCCTGCTCAGCCCAACCTGTCTCCCCGTAACTCTCTCAGTTCTCCTAAGTGTCAAGATGGACCCTCACGTGCTTGCAGAAGGCTGTTCTTAAAGATCTGCCAACTTCCATGAGATTCTCTCCTATTCAGAGCTGTCTCTCACAAGCTCCCATCTGTGACTTTCCCAAATATGTCAAAGTCTGCTCTCCCAAGCTACAGAGCCTATACTCAGACCGTTCTAACTCTACTCGACCTCGGGGCCCACGATTTCATAATCTCCACAGGCAATGCCACCACCAGTTATCACACAACAACCCTTCTTGTGAAGGGAGCCATAACCTGCTGTACATGACATCTCTGCTTTGTGCTTCATCTACACAGCCCCTGTATCAAGAAATTATCTCTGATGTCCTCCAGAATCCTCAGGGATTGCTTCCATCTCCCACTGCATTGCCCTTTAAAGCCAATGTCATGGCAATTGAGTTTTCCCATACAAACCAGGTTCATGATCTGGAGAATTTCTTGAGCTCCTAAAATATAACTTCATCTACTTCCTCTCAATTTGTTCCACTGCTTGCAGACATGCCTGTAAGAACAGTTTCACAGACTAATTTCTGAAGCTCCATTCTTTGTTCATAGGATACAAAGTTAATACTCTTATTAGTTTCCCCACATTATGGTTTAACATAGATTTTCTTACTTACCTCTGAGAGCATTAATTTTATTGGAATCCAGTGGGCTCATGCCACGATCAAGACTACCATACACGTTGCTTTTCACCAGCACTTCTTCAGGGAACATATGACGAATTAGGTAGCGAGCTGACAACTCTGGCCGTGTCTTCCCCTTAGCAACATAAATGACTGAGAAAGGCAACTGAACGTTGCGCCATGGGCTCCCAAGAGGTTCTAGAGAAGATGTCACGGAGGGAAGAGACATACTCACATCCAACACTGACTATGCTTCAAAGTGGCTGTATTAAATCAAAACTAACACAAAAAGCTCACCCAGAAACTGCTCTACTTACCTGGAAAGACCAGAGCAAAATCCTAACACTACAGCTAGTGCTAATGTGAAACACATTGCAGACACATGGCCAAGCAGCCAGAGAACCCTGCCTGGTTTACAACCATGTAACAGTACTTCTGATCTGTCTTCAGCAGTGCAACCTGCATTATTAATGACTGCTTTCTAACTTATTTTCTCATGTCATGTGAAAAGATGATGCTTTTCCAAGTACATAAGTAAATAAAAATTCTGCTATTTCAGTAGTGCTTAGATCCTGTAAGTGGAAACAGAAAAAGAGTGAATATTCTTAACTACTTCCACCTGACTTCACTGCAAACATCAATAAGAAAAAATGCAAAATTTTTAGTACAGAGACAGGTCTGTGGGATCTGACTGACAAATCTTGGGTGCAGGAAGAGATCTGATACAGCCCCAAAGTGATCCTAATCAAGTAAAGGACTTCCAAGGGCAACTAAGCTCATTTTCCTTGAGGGTCTCTAAGCATCACATGCTGTACATGGATTTCTTCCCAATTCATTTGTGTATTGCACACTTTCATTAAAAGAAGTGAAAATATAATGGCTGCTTTAAGATTTTTATTGTCCTAAAAAGTCAGTTTTGCAGAAAGCCAAGCTTTTTCTTCTGAAATTGCAATACCATTCAATAGCTATTCTGAGCTAGACTGCTTCTTTAACGCAGACTATCTACCAAATAAAAGAAAAAAGCCAGGGCAACTGAACAGAGTAACTGAAGCTGAACTTCCCAATGTCATAGTGGATATGCATTATGGAACACTGGTAGATGCAAACATATATTCTGTTAGCCAGATATAATGTTCTTGTTCATTCCCAAAAAGACTTACTATGTATACACCAAGTGACTGCCTTAAGAGAAAAAGAAGAGTCACATAGTTCAGAATATCCCTTTACTATACAATTACACCTACAGTAGCATCTTTTGCCTCTCACTGACCATTTAAAACGTAACAAGCAATTCCAGAAAACAAAAATTTCTTAGTTTACCCATAGGTTCCAAAGACTGTTGTTTCTTGACCGAAGATGTGTGGAAAGCTTCTGGAAACTTATCCAGTCCTGAATTCTGCAATGTGTCAGTTGTGGAACTGGTCATTTTCTTAGAGTTTTGAGAATTGTCTCCACTATCTTCATTACAATTTAAATCTACCCAATGAGATGTATCAGGTGCATCAGTCACTTTTTCTTTCCCCTCAGCTGTCTCCTGAAACATTAAATGAGGTTAGTACACACACTGAGAGAAGCCTACCAGTTTTCTAATTAGTGTTCCAGTTTACTTCACATTTAGTATAAATTAGATTCCAGATATTTACAGTATAGTTACTCCTGAATTTCTATAACGAAAACCACAGGCGGAACAGTTAATAAGTATTTAAAGATGTGCACAGAGCATTTTAGAAGCAGAGGTAAATGGAGGTGTTTTGGGAGTGATGTTTCAGTCAATATAAAACTGAAATGCATGGCTGGATATATCTGAAAAAAAAAGCAGGTGAAAACAAGTGCTACCAGCCACTTGTTTAAGCTCTCAATCAAATTTGACACTACTTCTGGGCAACATTTGCAGTGCTTTCCTTTTAGTATCCTATGCCTGAACATAACTGAACTCTGGACGCAGGAGCAGGAAGAGGCAGAGCAGAGAAAGGCATATTCCAGTATTCCCCACATGGAACCAGTGCTGCAGTCAGCAGGCCTGTTCTGAGCAACGCAGAGACAGAATCCAAGGAATTTCCAGTTACAGCACTTGTACCATGAGGAGGTCAAATAACTGATCTGAGAAAAAAGCACAACGTTAGTACTTAATAAATGATCACCTTAGGAGAACTTGCTGAGTTTGCTTTGGTTTCAGAGCGTAAACAGCGGATCATAGCATTGACATTTGTGATACAGGTTTTCCAGTCTTTTCCATGCTCACTCAAATCATAGGTTGGAAAGTTGGCTGCAAGAAACTCTGCATATAAAATATAGGAAATGTTTTAAGCTTCATGACAAAAGCCAGTATTTAGAAGTGTCCTAATTTAGAAAGAAAGAGAAAGTTAACTAATACTTCATGTTTCCTGTTCTACATTTACAAGCTTTAGATTTCCATCGATAAATAAAGATGGTAAACTTATGTTTTGAAACAAAGCAGCACTATGAATGCAAGAAGTTCTGTGATGCTTTTTGAGATGTTGTGAATAATGCTTTTATTACATTAAACATTTCCTGGTAGCATTAGAGGAAATACGTGATTTATCATACTAACTTGAAAAAAACCCCAAAACCAACACCACCACCACCCCTGCAAAAGAACAGAGACAGGGTAATGCTGTTGCTGCAACTATTTCACATGGCTTATATAATCTCACACTCAGTTTTAACCCTTTAACACACACATGTCATGGGATCTGTGTAAATGACTTGACATTTATAAAAAAAAGCCCCCTCCATCTTCACCATTTCTTAATCAAGAGAATCAAACATAAGAGTATTTCAAAAACACCAGTTAATGTTTGTGCCAGGTATACCATGGACATAAACCAACCCCAATCAACCAAACAAAAAACCACTGACAAAATCCATGGCACACAAAAACACAAAATAAACTGCAATTAAAAATTTAGAGACAGCAGGCATGACTGATGAATTGTTTTATCCACACTGAAGAAAAACTAGCATTGATTATTACAAAGCAGGAATTCCAAAACAAAAAGATATTGTAGAGCGGAGCACATCCATTATGGCATTTATGTGTTCACCAGCTGTCAGACAATGATTAGCCAGAAATATACAGAAAAGGACTCCTTCTAAGTTCAAAACTTTAAGTATGAAAGAAGTAATCTTTCTTTCTGTACATTTTGAAAGGTAACATACCTCTTATTGCAGCAATTTTGTTTGGGTCCAATGTCCTGCGCCCTCGTGCACTTGCTCCCATAATGCTGCACAATAAAGTTTTCTTGGGGAACAAGACACGAACCAAGTGGCGTGCTGCATACTTGGGTTTAGTCTTTTGCTGAGCCTTCATCAAATGGTTTCCAAGAACTTTTACATTTCTTGCTGGGTCACCAACAAACTCTTTCGTAAAACCAAAAACATTCAAAGAAAAAAAATTAAAAATCCCAACAACAAGCAAGTTGTTAAAAACAGAACATTTTTTCAAGTTCTTTCTCTTGACTTTCAGAGCATGTTCTCTACTACAGTTAATTCTACTGTGTATTACTAGTCATCTTTGCTCTTACAAAAGCAGCTTTAAATTGAAATGCTAACAGAAATATCTTTTTGATTCACATTAACCACCAACATAACTAACTGAAATCAAAACACCCAAGAAAATACATTAGACACACAATTGTCCACAATGTTCACACTGGCCTATTTTACACGTGCACATACCATGTATGTTTTCAAGACACTGACTCAGGAAGAGTGGCATGTCCATACATAGAACTGCTAAATCATAAATTGTTTAAAAAGTTTTAGATAGATATCTGAGTATTTCACCTACTACTCATGCAGCTCTTCAGCTATACAAACTTATTTTTCAGACCAAAAGCAATGAAAAAGTCATAGCTCAGCCTTGCACTTAACCTGGGGCATTTACACTTTAGAAGGGCGTTAGTTTTTAATACATGGTGCTATATGTGTATCTTTATTATAATGAAAAGATCTAGAGAATTCTTCTTTTCCTGTGGAATGAAGTATTTTGAAAGAAACCAAACACTGGAGGATTTGAAAACAGAAAGGATTTTTCACAAATAAAATCCCCCACAAGAAGAAAACTAGGTATTTCCTTCACACAGATCAGGTAAGCTGCTTTCTTAAAACATGCATACAGGCATATGCCTCAATTAGCTTTAGTGGCAATCTCTTTTGCCTCCTCCAACACATGGATAAGCATGTACACATTAACTGTGAATTATACACAGGTTAAAAAAGGTTACATTACGAGAGAAAAAGAGCCTAGAATTGAAAGAACCCAAAGGACCTACTGTATATCAAAGGTTTGTGGTAGTACCAGCCATTTTTTTAGCTGTTGCTTCTGGGTATTTATTGCAAAGGAACTCACCAAAGCTAGGATTGATGAAGACTGAAGAAGATGGTAGTTCTTCACTAATATTCACATCCTCAGATGTATTTCTGTAGTTCAACTCCACAGCATTATTTTCTTGACTGGGCTCAGATGGTGCTGGTATTGATGGGGATGCCACTGGTGAAGATGCAAAGTTGACAGTACTTTCCACAATACTGGGAGCAAGATTTGGTTGTGGTGAAAGGTCAGGCATCCCATTAGTTGCTGTGTATGATGAATGCAATGAATGTGTAGAAACTATAGTGGGGAGTGGTGGGCTCTGTCTTCCAACAAGCTGCTGAGATTCAAGCTGGAAACTCTGCTGGGCATGTTTCACTTTGGAATTGACATGAACATGGCCATTTTGTAAAGCAACCCTTACAACTGGGCTATGCCTTCCCTGGCCTGATGAAGAGAGATGAAGACCTAAATCCCTTTCCATGTGTTTTTGTACTCTTATTTTTCCTGGGCGCAAATGACTGGAACTTCTGTATTTAAATCCAACTGGTTTCTGCAAACATTATTCAAAAACAATTAAAAGGTTAAATTAGACACAGCTGATTAATTTTGGTTTGGTTTTTTTTTTTAGCAAACCAGGGAAACTAGATTTTAGTAATTATGCTTTGACAGCATACTCTTCCTTGAAGTAGTCTCTGTCATTAACTTAGAGATATCAGGTTTTAGCTTTCCCTCTACTTTCTTCTATTCTCACTTGTAATTCCAACACTACAAATTTATCTGGTCAAGTTCAGTGTTTCTCAAATTTTTTCCACCTGGGGTGGAAATTACTTTCTAGAGCTCTATAAAAAAATAAATGGGCAAAATAAAATTTAAAATTTTTCAGTCATTGACCCAGTCATTGGCTGATGAATTTTCAAGGAATGTACCCATTGCTAAGCTAGCTTCCTTTCAGACAAGAAAAAAACCCAAACACCTTCTCTTCTTTCTTTTACTTGTTAGCTGAAAAATTAAACATTCAGATCTCATCTACAATGGAGATTCCAAAGAGCCTGAGACAGACAACCTGAGAGATAGGCTATGTTTTCCATCACTTCAAGTACTTTTACTAAAAACCATACAGCATGCATTCTAGTTCAAAATACAAGTCACTGAGCAGGAGCCACCAAATGCAGATGAGACACATGGATTTGTTTTCCTTTGCTTTATTTTTGGTGGTTTTGTTTGTTTGTTTATAGAAATCTCATTATATTTCAGCCTTGTAACCTTAAAAAAAATCTATGATCTTAAGGAAGTCTTATGTCTCTGAAAGCCTGTCTGTTTCTCCAGGTTTGGAGGTCATCTAATAAAAACAAGTACCTTTACCAAAACCCATTCCATTAGCCCTTCGCAAGGACAGCAATGGTACAGCTACAATTAAAACCCAACAGCATTCCTGATGGTTTTAAAGGGCAGAACCTAAGAAAATAGCTGGCAGGTTGCATCTTACTCTTTATAAGGATAAAAACATTCAGAAAAAAAAAAAAAAAAAAAGACAAAAAGCAGTGCAGGTCACTTTTAACCCAAAAATCCAAACATTAAAGCAGCTGCCATCCCACATGTCAGATGGGAGGGTAAGAGCACAGGGTCTTATAGGGTTCATTTGCAGGTGACAAGAACAGTTTACTCCCCAAAGCTTGTGGTTTTCCATGTGTGGACAGCACAAGCTTGGAGTTGAAAACAAAAACACATACCAAATAAAACCTAGTATCCCACTGATACCTGACAGGTGTGAAGAAATTCAGCTTCATCCACCTTTAAAGCAAATGGCCTTACTGCTGTCTTGACATCTCCTGACAGTAGAATCATCTCTGCCACATTAAAAGCTTTGCAGTGTTGTTGACAAAAAAAGTCATTATGGATTTTAAGATCTTTTTCAAAAATCATCCGTTATGCTTCCCTTTCATCAATGTTAGAAGTACTAATATTATGTCTCCTTAGTTAACAGTAGATTGACCATTTAGGAACAAAATGAATACTGTGTACTCAATATCAAACCTTATTAAAAATGTTTAAAAGAGAGTTTTCATTAAGAAAAATAATAAATTCTACACTGTAATGGATATGACAACACACTGTTGAGATCTAAAATTCAGTAAGTCAATTGAACCAACCTGAATGATGCTTAAACCCTCTTCTAACTGCAGAACCCAATGAGACAACACATCATGTGTTGCAAAGGTGCAACAGCAATATACTGATGCACGTACACGATTCACTTCTGTTCATGCCAATACAAATAGAATTTTACAGCCTCTGTCACAGCATCCTGGATTTGATGGGGGTCACTGCCAATCTGTGGCCACCAGTCAATAACAACACAGGAGACCAAAGCTGGCACATAGTCAGAAATCTCAAGTAATTGAATTGAAATAGATTCTAAGTCTACTATTTTGCTACTAATTTTCATCTTGGTGAAAGGACTGGGTTTTTTTACATAAGCATCAGAGGAAATGAGAGAATTAAATCAAAAATAAATGTCTTAGGTCTTTAATACTCACAGGTTTGAGCAACAATGGCTTTATACGAGTATGCTGCATTTCCAAGACCTTACGATGAAGCAGGTCAAATTTTTTATCCAACTTTTGAATGGCATCATACATGGCCTGTCAACAAACATAAGACTGAAAACAGTACTGTTTCACAAGAACCCAACCTAAACCTGAAGAAACCAAGAAAGTTCAATTAAAAGCTGAACTCCTTCCCTAAAACTTAGTCAACCTCCTTCCACAGCACTACTGAATACTTAGGAGACTTACAAGACACTGACACTTGGCTACAAGCCACTTACAAACTGACTTCCATTAAGCATGGCCTGAGTGACTCCAGTCACACAAGTGCTCACCTGAATAAATACGGGATGCTTTTAATTTTTAGTGCATCTATTTTCAGTTTTTCCAGTTGCTGCTTCAGAAATCATACGGAAGGAACTCAAAAAAACAACACTGTAAGAATTTTTGGTACACCTTTGGCAAGCAACATGTACTTTCAATATCTGGGTGTTTACCACTGCCGTATCTTTCCCATCACTGTGAAGCTCCTCCAAATAACTAAACTCTACATTTTGTATTAAAACTTTTAACAATTGAAAAGTGTTCTCATGAAAAGTTCTGAGAATATGAAGGAGATTAGTTTGAATTTGAAAATATTGTAGCTATGTGGGCAACTAACAAGCAAACAACTGGAAAGGATCAAGTCACTGGTTGCCAAGTTTATAATACAACTCTTCCTGAAGTTTAACTAAAATTGTTTAAATGCAATTTCAGATATAAAGGAAAAAAAATACCTGGCAATAACTGAGGACCTCCATAAGAGGATTCTCTTGATATCCAGTATAGGAAGCTTCAGATAAAATGCTCTCCTATTTCATTAAAATAATTATTAAATAGAAAAAAGAAAAAAAAAAGAGTGTAAGATACTAATATATACACAGACTTAGGATATCACATTACGCAGGTAAATCCCAACTTCAAATCTCTCATGTTACTTCAGCCTACCCCAAAACATGCATCCCCAAAGCAGCTTTTCGAAGTCAGTCAAACAAAAGAAAATTAACTTACACATTCATAGTCTGGTTCATACTCATAAATTACACTGTCACTATCTTCATATTCTTCTTCCCTGGTTCTCATCTGGGAAATAACACAAAGAACATTCAATATTTTGAAAAATTAAAGAATTCTCCTAAGAATCCAACTTGGACACTTTCAGTTGTAGCTGCAATTCCCTCCCTTGTCTACGAGAGGGCCCAAGAAAACAAGATTTAACACAGTCATCTTATTTATGTGCTGGTGTGTTCAGGAAACTTTCCTGTCTGACCACGCAGGAGACACTCTGGTGGTCACCCAGAGACTGTAACTGCTGGGACTGAAGCCCCTTTGCAGTAGGTGGGTCAGGTGCCCTGCTTGACTCCCTACACACTCTATTTTCACAGTCAGACAAGGTTTCTTTACCAGTTTGACCCTGGGTTTGCCATAGTAGAGTCTCAGACCTCTGGTTTCTTCAAGTAATTTTAGCAGGGTACAGGAAGAGAAAATATATATATAATAACATGCATTTTTATTTGCTTATTAGAAGGCAGAACTTTCTCATCTAACTAAATGTACTATACAGCCAAGTTTATGCAATCACAGAATCACGGAATCACTAAGATTGGAAAAGACCTCTGAGTTCAAATTATGAGAATTCAGTGAGTATAACTGAAAGCATAAGCTGTAACAAATTTCTGGAAGAGGCAATTTTCTCTTGGCTTGAAAATTGCTTTTAGCCAGGAAGAATAGCTCCACCACCTGGACAATCCTGGTATTTTCCTTTTACTGGATGGATGCCGATCCCATCCACCATACACCACGGATTTAATGCATCCACTTTGTTTTTTTTCTTTTAGATTTTATTTTTTTAACCAATCAGGTTTTATTTTAGAAAAGGAAGTCTGGTGGATGGTAGGTGATGCTTTTGCTTTGTTTACCACTGGCAGAATACAATGACTGGTAAAATTATGGATATTATTCTGGGAGTTACTGAAAAATATCTGAAGGACAACAGAGTCATCAGTCACAGCCAGAAGGGCTTCAGAAGAGTGAAGTCCTGCTTGTGAAAGTTAATTTCTATTTATGACAAGCTGACCCACCTAGTTGATCAAGGGAAGTCAGCTGTTGTAATCTGTTTGGATTTCAGTAAAGCTTTTGATACTGTCCTTGACAGGATCCTCTGGACAAAATGTGCAGCACTCAGCTGGATAAACACATCACAGGACAGGTGAGCAACTGGCTCACGAGCCAGGCTCAAAGGGTTACAGTGAATGGGGCAACATCAGACTGGGGACCTGTCACTAGTGAGATTCTGCAGGGCTCCATCCTTGGCCCTGTGCTCTTCAACATCTTCATAAATGATGTGAGCACAGGACTACTGAATTTTCTGATGACACTAAATTGGGAGGAGCTGTTGACTCCCTTGAAGGCAGAGAGGTCCCACGGACAGATGTGAACAAATCAGAGGCTGGGCAACCACCAAATGTATGAAGTTTAACAAGGACAATGCCGGATTCTGCACCTGGGATAGGGCAATTCTGGGTGTATGGACAGATTGCAGAGTAGGAGGCTCAAGACTTGCTAGAAGCATCCGTGCATGGATACTCTACGCATCTTCAGTGGGATGTCATCAAATCATCACACAACAGTGAAAGAAAAATGATATTCCAAATAACATTGAAACTGGCCTCAAAACAAAGGGCTACTGTTTGGTGAAACATACCACATTGTGTTCCACTATAGCAGGAGAAAGCCGTTTTCTTTTATTACGCAAAAACACAAAATCCATTTTTTCAGGGCTGTGACCATTTCGTCTCTGCATCATTGCAGAATGGCTCATTTGTGGGGCTGTTTGATCAGCAAGCACTGGCAAGCCTTCGCTTCCTGGGAAAGTGAAGAGAAAGCAAAGCACATCAGCAAGCTTCCCACTGCATTAAACATTTCACTACAGTAGAAACAGGCACAGTCACCCCTTTTATTTTAACTTTCAGACTGCTTGATTATTTGAAATTAGTTTACCAGTATATTATCAAACATTTATCCCATTAATTTAGATCAGAAATTATTAATTCAATTTTATATTGTTTTTTCCAAACATAATGATATTAAAAAAAGCAACAGTAGAAGTAATACTGACTTTGTGAGCATAAATGGCTAAGAAAAAAGCAAAATAAAAGGTGTACTGCAGCATGCAGGGTGAAATAAAGACCTAGATCTCTATCTGCATGATGCTGAGCTTGCTTGGACAGCTTCACATTGTAGGCAAGAAGTCACAAGACAAAAATAGAAGAAACTGGTTTGGACAGACAGAACAAGATCTGAAGGAAAGGCACTGCTCTATAAGATACCAGTCTAAGATGGTGGTTGAATAAAAGCAAGCAGAGAGAATTTCAGTTCAAAGTTCAATAGTTACATCTGAGATAAACTTGTGGTGTGTTTCGCTCATATATATCTCACTATACTTGGTTTTAACTAGACAATACCTAATGCTAATACACCCAAAGATAACAAACCCATCTTTTTTACCTTTTAAGAAACAACTGCACTCATCATGATTAATTTATTAATAATGAAATAACTACTCATGTCCTAAAATCACCGTCAGCAACTCTCTATGACAGCTTCTTGTCAACTTCTATGACAGCAGAAGTTTTAATTTTGGTGGGGTTTTTTGTTTATTTTCAGTAACAGAGACAAAACCCAAAATAAACCATCCAAACCATCCTCCACTCCCAAATTTGTTTCTAGTCATAAACATACAGAAAACTACAGAATACTCTGTTGTCAAACAGAAGACCAAAAAGACTACAGGTTCTCAGAAGCACCCAACAACACTAGGAAACAGATGTAACTTGTGTCTGTGAAGAGAAATATCGATGGGATTCTCTCTAGAGTTAACTGGTTGAATTAAAAAAAAAACCAAAACAAAAAACCCCAAACTAGAAAGTGCCTTCACTTAGTTACATTCATTTTCCTCACTAACTTGGTAATACTGCTACTGGCCTTACTAAATGCTTGTAACAGCTGTGAAGAATTTCTGCCTGGGCCAATGAAGCATTGGGTAAGATTTCTTGAGAGACTCTGATCTTACATGATAAAATAAATACAGTGAATTACAGACAACCACAATGGCTACTTAATAATTTATCACCTTCAACAACCATCTTGCTATCATCACACGTAAGTATCTCCAGTACTAAGTTACACTGGACAGGTTACTTAAAAATCTAATTTTTTAGGCTAGGTTTTTTCATGACATTTTTTTTCCAAATTGTTTCCTAATTAATTCCTTTCCAAGTAAGTAAAAAGTTGTCTTTTTAAAACATAGTAGTTTAGTGGACTCACTACTTACAATGACTTCTAAAGTAATAACTAAAAGGCACCTCTCTTTAAAGGCACTGCCAAGCAATTTCTAAAAACTAGCTTTCTAATAAAATGTTTTTTAAAGATACAGGTAACACAGAAAGCACTGAATACCAAAGCACAGAACATATGGCATTAAAACTAGCCATTAACTATCAGATGACAATAAAAATGAGCAGTAATTACCATAGGCAAGTTGACCCATGTGGTGAACAGCACTGTTTGCTTCAGAGTTTTGCTGCACTGGCATGCAGCTTTGTGTGGATAGTCCATCTTCTCCATGGTCCATAATCACTGCGTCATCCTCTTCCTCAGTCTTCACACACAAATAATCTATTAGCAGATGCAGAAAGAGAAACAGGTAAGACTACAGGCCGTTCTGCATAGCAGGTGACAGCTGTAGTGCCTGTATCACATCTAGCATTATCTCAATTGTACCTCAGGCTACTATAAATTCAGCCTCACTTTAGCATCTAAATGCAAAGCCACTTAAACAGATACTGAGGTTTTACCACACACTAGAATGGAAGCAGCTTACTATTGCTTCCTTGGTGGGATTTCTGAAACTATTCAGTACCCAGCTCTCCCTAAAGTGTCCAGCTTCAACAGGAACAAGCACTTCTACAAACTCCAGTTTACATAATCAAGCATATGAAAAAAAGTATTAATTTGGTTTGAAATTTTACTTTCATAATTAAGACTTGCTTAATACACTCGAAACAAATCAGCCTACAAATCGTAATGGTATACTTGGTATTCAGATCAACCCAAACATTGGCTCCCAATGCAATACTGTGCAGAAACACTGAATGGCAAGTCGCCAGTACCAGATTTTTTCCAATGAAATACATTACATCAAGAGAAAAGTGTCCTAGTTTCAGAATAACTGTATTGTAGTTATTATTGCTAGATCCAGTGCTTTTGACAAGATTGGGAAGGGAGTGGAATTTATTTTTCATGAAACAAATTAATGGAAGGAACCATAAAAAGTTAGGAAATGAAACTGAAATTCAGCCAGCACACATGCATAATGACACTCTAACTATGCGTTAAGAGTGGAATACACAGGTTGTATTTTCCACAGGGTCTCTGCCCTGTTCAGTGCACAGGATGGACTGAGCTCCAAGAATAAATCAGAACTGTATGAGTGGAACAGCAGTTTGGGTCTCTACTTTCACATAATCAATTCACTTCAGATCCTGCTCTCTTGCAATTTCTCAAAGAGAGGAAAAGGAAGGAATGAAGTTTAATTCCACATCATTCAGTTTTCCCTCTGGCCAATACTGCCATCTAATTCAAAAGACATAATACAGCAGGGTTTGGATTTAGCTGTCACCAGATTAAGAAACTGCTGGTCTGTTCAGAAACACCCATCAACTGCCACACAGTCAAGAGCCAAAAAGCTACCTGGAGCAGAGCTGACCTGTACAAAGGAGTTTAGCTGAGGACACACACCAGGATATGCTGCTTTGCCTGCCAATAAGGGAACAGTTCCTAGTCAGTTTTCATCAGCTGTACAGAAGTAAACAACAGGTTTACTCATGAACTTAATTTAGGTTCAGCTTTTAGCAAAATACTTGAGTGATGTTCACTGACTGAAGTTCATTGCAGTCTAACGTGAGTTATTACCATGTGCTGAATTATTTAACTGCCTCACAGAAACAA
This sequence comes from Monarcha castaneiventris obscurior, assembly GCA_026261815.1. Classification (NCBI taxonomy): domain Eukaryota; kingdom Metazoa; phylum Chordata; class Aves; order Passeriformes; family Monarchidae; genus Monarcha; species Monarcha castaneiventris. The sequence goes on along the minus strand of JAMPIT010000566.1, from coordinate 33,867,204 downwards.
ATTTTTTTGTTGACAATCATTTAGTATTCTACCTACTTTGGGAGAGAATTAACAAAGAGTCAGTAAAAGTGCATCTGCATTGAAGCAGGAGGGATGAGAATCCTCTCTGCCAATTTCCCCAACCAGCATGCCAGATAAATGCATGTTCTGACAAATGCCCTATTTACAGGTGGGCTTTTGCTGTCCTGCAGTCCTCTTTCTATCCCTAACTAGCTAACACAATACCAACTGTATGTTATTTATGCCACCCTAAAAAGCACAGAAGTGACCTGTATTTCATAATCTTTGCCACAGATCTCACGCCTCACTCAACACAAGCAAAACAACCCTACCCAGCTATGTCACTCAAATCTGAGGCAGACAGAGTGATGAGTATAGAAAAGAGAAGATTCTGCAGAACCAGCAAGTGGCAAAGATATAGCAATGTCAGAGCAGCTCCATCTGGACTAGAGGAAGGCCAGTATGATCAGAAGTTAGCAGAGTTTCTACAAGCGGTTGATACTGAAATCAAGGCTCAGTCTTCCATACCCTCTACCACCCTCTCTCAAATAAGTTTCAAAATCAGAATTTCAACAGTGCAGTGGACTCTGGGTAGAAAGTGCTTCCAAAGCCTGTAGCTACAGCAACTCACAGCTGGAGAATAAACATAAACCAAAGAGGAAAATACAGAAAGGAAAACCACCTCAATTAAAAAAACCCAAACCTACAACGCATTTCTACAATGATGTGGAAGCAATGCAGCAACAAGCAGTAGAGTCTCTCATTTAACCTCTCAAATGATGGCCAGGTTTCTCCTCATCCCCTGACCTTTTAATTTCCATCACCCATTGCTGAATGTGGCTACTTTCACACATGGAAAGGAAATTATTCTGTCCCCAGAACAGCGCTTTTACATGGACAGTCAGGAAACTTGGAGATTAGAATACACGTCCCATTTCTATGAAGGCTTATTAGTATGATTGGTCACACTGCAGCAATAAGGAAAGCAGCTGCAAGAATGTAGACTGACTTGCTTTACACCAACCACTTTCCTAATGCATTCTAGTTCCCTGGCCTCTAAAGTCAGTGGACAAATTTAAATGTCTTTGCTGTAGATTGACTACATTCATCAGTAAGAGGAATATATATGTGATCAAAAATATTTTGTTTATAAGACTGTTGAGGATTAACTGACATTTACTTGTAGAATATTAGAACATAGAATATTATTCACACCTTCAAAAAGTTGTGACAAGAAAAAATTACAGCTATTTACCCATAATCTGAAAGACATTACAACTTAGTCCTCTAAGCAATTCTATATATTTCTGATACTTCTTTAAAGTGCTAGGAATAGAGAATATTATCATACATATATAGCACCACATAGTATGAAATGCAACTCTGACTCCCAGGTAGAAACCCCAAACTACCAAATTCTATGGATTACTTTGTGCTCCTGAAAAAAAAAAATATGAAGCCATCAAGGTATTTTTTTACTTCTGACTTTGATGAAGATGCAACTGCATTTCTTGTGCCAAGTTAGTAATTTATATACATTAATTCACTCCACTGACAGAAAATTTCATTATATAGATATTTAGATGTTTCTGGTAAGTCTTGAAAGGAAATTATAAATTTAAAAAGTGTGACTAAGGCTTTTATTGTGAAATGGATTACACGGTAGTTAAGACTTATTAAACAGACTGATTTATCCAATCATTGGATCAAGTTATCAGTTTAGGAGAACTCCAAATTTCAGTTTGAAAGCTGAAGTTAACAGTCATCTAAAATTAGAAAACATAACCAAACTAATTTCCTTTTCAGACCCATTGCATACTCTGAGTTATAGGATATAGGCTATGACTTAGTATTTTCAGTAAGACAGTAGGATATGCTAAAAGCTTCAAGTTCACAAAAAATGTATATTGTACATTTTGAAAGACATTTATAAACACAGCAGTACAGTGAAACGACCATATTAAAAAGCCAAGATTGGAGGTGATATTTTTAACTTCTAAAATGTTTATGTTCAACATTTAGAATTCTTTCATCAGGAGGTCGTCTTCACTTCTGCACAAAATCATCAGGTAGCAGGTACTTGTGAAACGTTAAAGGCACTTGCACTTGAATTATTTGCACCCAAAAAGTCCAATTCTGTGTCTAATCCTGTACTGTATTAAATTACAGCTTTTTATGCAGCACTGTGAAGCCAAGCATCACCAAGAGTTTATATCCAGTAACCAACAGGAAGATATTTTTAAAAGTAATTTGGACTTGAAAATTTCCTCGCTTCTTTGGAAATGCTGTCATTTGATCAACATACTGCAACATATGTAAGAAGTGTATCTTTCTACTACCACTCAGTCACCTATCCCCAAAAATCCAAGCACTGCTGAAAAGAGCTGAAAACAAAAAGAAAAAAAATGAAATGTAGGAATGAAAGATGAATACAACTGAACTACACTATAAAAAAACTGGGGCACACACAGACCCCCCCCCCACCAAAGACAGGACACTGACAGGCCACAGACAGATGAATTATTTTCTCTAAAATCATTTAAAGATGGAAAGATATTGGTATTAAATATGAAGAAACACTAAAACAAAGCAAACAAGCAACAAACAAGCTTCAACTCTTTCAAAGCCAGAGTTAAAAAGAAAAACATTAAAGCCCAAAAAACCCCTGTAGCAGCTATGAATTACATACCAAAACAAATCAAGCAAAGCAACCCCGCCCAAATAAATAAAGAGTTTACCTGGGTTGAAACTAAGCTACAAAAGGAGACAGCTAGGCTTAACTTGAATCGCTGTTAGATCCTGCGCTATTTAAGGCGTGACACTTGCACTAAAATACACAAAAAGGTTAACTAACACAAGGGAGAGCCCAGGGGCACCAGTGCCTTTCAGGTTTAGTATCATCCCATCACATCTCTGAGTAATCATTTGCCTATTAACTCAATCTCACTGCAGACATAACCAAGAGTTTGAAGCAGATTTCTGCATCCTATGATAATGAGAGCTACAAGCACAGAAACACAACCAGATCTGATGCATCAGCTGAAGTCTGAAGACAAGATGATAGACTATTCTTTTCTTTCCCCAAGCATGCTTCTAATAAAATACATCACGTAAGCCAGTGGAATAAGGAAGGACTTGCACTGAATCAAACATTACCTGATGAATGCTCTTACTTGTTGCAAAAACACAAATATAAGTTACTATGAAGTACAGAATGGTAAAGAGAGGTTGATAACAGAGATAGCTGAAAACAACAATTAGTATTAAATCCTATCTCAACCTCTACTGCAGAGTTCCTGGAAGACTTCTTGCAAAATCACTAAAAACTTTTCACAGAAATCTAGTGGGTTTTCTTCATTTTCTAAGAGTTTGGTTAGACACACCTCTGTATTTCTGCAAATGTGATCTCAACACTCCCAGGTGCAGCAGCCAGCCATGGAAGTTCTGTGTAAGTCAAACTGGATTTTATAAAGATGTTTAAATACTGCACTCAGAAAAAAATGGTAGCACTCACCTCAAGTCACATCCACAAATTTAGCATACTTCTGATTACTTTGTTTTCCCTCTAGATATGTTGTCAGGAATCAGAGACACCAGAATACTCTACCAGAGATAAAATGCTTAACAACAGCCTCTGAACACTGAAACAGTTAATTTAGAATGCCGTTATCAGAATTTGCAACAAACTAAGACAACAGCAACTAATGTTAAGCTCAGACAAACCAATTACTATGGAAAGAAGCAGAATAATAAAAGCAGATTTCCTGTGCCTTTATATATCATATTTGGATCACTGAGATGATAAAACCACTCAAAGTCAAAGTAAAACCACTCTCACACAAAGACCTCTGGTGTTTATTAAGACTGGAAGTCATACTGCACCTTTTGATTGAACAACATTATTAATGGCTATCTTTTCTATTGCCAGGGATTAGTACAGGCTAAGTATTTGCTAGGATTACTGAGTTACAGAAAAAGCCAATCGGGAGACCAGAGAATTGAGGACAAAGGAGAAAGACCAACAAACACATCACTGTGTATGTTTATTTAATAAGGATTATATCATGACTACTATGCTCCCACCCTCCTACATCTCAGTCCTACCCCTTTAATTCATGTTGACGCTTGAAGAACTGCACAGTGAACTGGCTATTTCTTAATCAGAAAAGTTCCTTGATCAGTGAAGTCATACACGGAAATTTGGCATCTGAGCAAAACGCAACCAGAACTTCTTTACAGTAGCTCTGTGACAGTAACAAGCTAAACGAACATAAAGTAATCCGAGTCTGTATAAACGTCACGCCTCTGAAGGGCAAGGTAAAACACATAATTGGCAAAAACAGACCTATTTCGGTCCAAAAAGTGTCTGCTGTCTAAGACACCTAAGCTGCGCTACGCACTGTGTCTTCTGATAGGGAAATCATTAGGTCAGGCCTCTCACTTCACCAGCACCCTTCATTTCCCCCTTACTCAGTTTTTGTATCCGAGTAACTGCAGCGCTGGGGGAGCCCGTCAGAGCCGAGGCGCTGCTGTTCCGCGGCAAAGTCTCCCCAACGTTCTGCCGCTATGTTCACCCGCCACTTGACGACTATGGAAAGCAAAAGCTTTCCACCATCAACACTGGAACTGAGGCAAACAAGCTGTAGCCGGGCCACACTACTCCTGAGCAGGAACTTCCGCGAGAGTCCTGCCCCGGTACCACACACACTCCCGGGGAGGGGCCCCGAGCAGCGGCCCCGGGGCGCGCTGGGCCCGCAGGCCCGGGGGCCGAAGAGGCGCAGCCCCGCCCGCCATGAGCCGCGCCGGCCGCAGCCCCGCGGCGCGAGCCCCCGCCGGCGCTGACGCGGCGGCGACGGGCAGGAGCGGCAGCCAATGGCAGCGCCGGCCGCGCGGCAACGGGCGAATAGCGACGGGCGCGGTGGGCGTGGCGCGGGCGGCCCGGCTGCGGGCGTTGGGGCTGTTGCGAACGATGAGGGAGCGTTCCCCGCGCCTGTCCGCCTCCCTCGGCGGGGCGAGCCCGCCGGCCGAGAGCCTTACCCTCCTCGGACATGGCTTGCTGCGGCGGCTGAGCGCGGGGTCCTCCTCCGGCGGGCCGGGCGGCGGAGCGAGCCGGGGCTCGGGCTCGGGCACGGGCAGGTGTGGCCGGAATGCGGCGTTGGAAACGGAAGCGGTTCCTCCGACGTGAGCAACAAACTGTCTCGGAGCAGTGCGGCTGCGCGCTGGGTGCGGGGCCGCGCCCGGGAAACGGGAGCGTGGGGGCGGCGCCGCCCGCTCCGTCAGCAGCCCCAGCGTGGGCGCAGCAGCTCGGCAGCTACCGAGGCAAACAGCCCGTCCGCTCCTGCGGCAGCCAGCCTGCTTCCGCGGCAACTAGCCAGCCAGCTGGCCAGCCAAACAACCGGTCCGTTCCCGCAGCAGCCTGTCCGCTCCCGCAATATCCAGCGAGCCAGCTGGCCCGCTCCCGCAGTATCCAGCTAGCCAGCTGTCCGCTCCCGCAGTATCCAGCCCGCTCCCGCAGTATCCAGCTAGCCAGCTGTCCCGCTCCCGCAGTATCTAGCTAGCCAACTGGCCCACTCCCTCAGTAGCTGGCCAGGCCGTCCGCTCCTTGAGCAGCTCGCCCACCCCGCAGCAGCCAGCCCAGCCCAGCCAGCGGGCCCGCTCCCGCAGCAGCCCTGCCGTTCCGCAGCAGCCAGCCCAGCCCAGCCAGCGGGCCCGCTCCCGCAGCAGCCCTGCCGTTCCGCAGCAGCCAGCCCAGCCCAGCCCAGCCAGTGGGCCCGCTGCGGGAGCAGCTAGGCCGTCGGTGGGCCTTCTCCCCCAGCAACCCGCTGGTTCGCTGCCGGGCGCGGCTCTCGGGTTACGGAAAGTGCCCGGGCTTTCTCCACTGCCCTCTCGGCTCCGTGGCGCTGCCACATTTCGTGCTAGCCGAGGCCAGGCTGAGGGCAGCATCTTTAGGTTCATGCAGATTTCTTGGGCCCCTGGCGGATGCGGGGCTGCCGAGCTGATCCCCGGGGCTCTGCGCGGGGGCAGAGCCTGTTGCATGTGCCATTCACAGTTTGAGGGTACTAGACCGTCTGGTTCTCCTACCACACCAACACATTGAGTTTTGGTGGTCTGCAAAACCCCCTGTTTTTTTGATTGAGGGCTCGGGATCAGCAGGTCCAGGAGACGCCCTGCCCAGATACCCCATGGGTGTCCTCATGCATCCCCCTGGAGGCGCAAGAATTTCTTTGGCGATATATATTCAGGGAGTGATGGGAAGAATCACAGAATTAATTAGGTTGGAAAAGAGGTTTGAGAGCGTGCAGCCCAATCTATAACCTGACACCACGTTATCAACTAAATCATGGCACTTAGTGTTATTGATGCCTTAGGTTTTTACTTTTATATTTTCAAATTCTGTAATGCTTAGAGTGTAACTCTGAAGTTCCTCGTAGCCTGTAATTTCTGCTCTCTCGTGCTAGGTAGACATAACAAAGCCTCTCCAGGCTTTGCCTTCAAGGACACCCAGGCTGTTCTAGGCCCAAAATGTGTAAACCAAAGACTATAAGGGGGGGGCAAGCTGAGGGGAATTACGTAATTAAACTGGGGCTTTAATTGGAGAATTAACCATGATATTAACCAAGCTACTTCTCACAGGGATGTCTCTTCTCGTGTCAGTTAGGTTTAAGTTTGTTAGCGGAAATTCTTTCATACCTATGCACAATCTTTTCTCCCTGCAAAAGAAATCCAATGTGGGAAATAATCCTTTAAAACAAGGCCATTAAAAAACCCCAAACAGTAGAGCAAGAAAACCTAAACAAAGGAAGGCATACTTTACCGAGGCTGTCTAAATTCCACCTGGCCGTTCCCCCAGTGAATCTCGCCGCTAGCAGTCTCCTCTGCTAGTCTGCTCTGCTGAGCATATGCACAAAGCAAATAACCATGAACACATAAACCATGTGTTATAACTACATTTACCAACACATTTAGTATCAGAACAGTGATCCATAGTCCAAACCAAAGACTGACCATTCACAGTTGCAAGCAGTATTGCAGCAAACATAGTTCAACAAACACACTGCAACACAGGAGTGGTCTGAGACACTGAGCCTTGGGATAACTCAGGAGGACGGCACAGCGTCTCACTGGTGACAGTCCTTGGTGGGTGGGTCACGGCAGTATAAAGGCGAGCTCCTCACGCTGGGAGCTAGTCTCAGGCTCAGGTGTAGGTGCGTCGGTGGAAGCAAAGAAGCAGGAGGGACTTTCCATGTGGGTTCCACGAATGGGAGTTTATTAAGTGAAGGTTCCAGGGATGGAAAAGCCAAAGATCTGAGGGTCACCAGGCGTTTTATACTAAGAACAAAAAGGTGGGGAAAAGGATCAATAGGGCTTGGGGCAACAGGCGGGGTCAGGGACAAGAGAACCAATAGGGACTCAACAAAGGTGGGGCTTAAGGAAAGGACCAATGGGGTGTTGTGTAACTCAGAACTTTCTAGAACTCATACGTATTAAACAAGGGGAATGAATATACATTAAGCTTATACATAAAACAGGGAGGGGAAAGTACAAACCAAGCACAAGAAAACGTGCAAACATCAGAACAGGGGAATTATGGGCTCTCGCCATAACCAGAGAGTGTGATGTTACACCTCTGTGCCTGAGCACCACAGATTATTGTTAGTGTCCTCCTCAGGGGTCAGAGTGGCCAGAGCTACCTGCACCACCACAGTCTTCTCCAGCGGTGCCTTACTTGAGCAAATTCCAAAGTCCCACGCCTCACACCTTGAGAGGTACCTTGTTTTAGCTACTCCTGTTACAACAAAGGAGTGATGTCTCCAAGAGGTACCTTACTTTCATTAATTTCCATGTTCGTATAGAACTCTTTCTGCAATATACACTAAGTGGTTCAACACAGATAAAATATCTTTCACCAGAGTGTCCCACTTCTGACACCGTTAAATGTCCGCCATGGGGAAGTGTGAGGGATTCTTTTAAACGAATGCCTAGGATGACATTAGACGCAAACAAGGTCAATATTATATCTGTGAACCATTTGTTAATGAGGAAAAGAGAGTGGCTGTAAGAGAAGAGGCTAGAGAAGGCAGGGAAAGGGGGAAGAGACAGAGACAGGGTGTTTACCAGCAAGACTTTGCGGTGTACTGTCAGTGTTGTGTGTACTGTGAGCCGGGGGAGTCTGTGCAGCTCCTGGGAGGAGGGGTGCGGTTTCCACAGTCAGCAGGCAGCATCTCTTCCGCGTCAGCGAGCGGTGGGATGCTTGGGCAGGAGAGCGTGGTAGAGCAGCAGGCAGGATCATGGTGCGATCATGGCAGGTTGCAGCAGGATCGCAGGCAGGCAGTTGTGAGAACAGCTGGATAGGAGAGCAGGGTCATGGACAGGGACAGTGGGGCAGGAGTGAAGGCTGGGCGAGAAGGGTCAGCAAAGAGTGGGTGAGAGAGGGCAAGGGCTAAGGAGCAAGGCCTAGGGGCAGGGCTCGGAGGCAGTCAGTGGAGCTTTCGGTACGTGGCAGGGCACAGCTAGCCTCGAGCAAGCAGGGACTGGATTCAGCAGGCTCTGGCAGGCTGTAGCAGGCTTGTGTGATGCACTCCATGATTGTGTATATACCACATAGCTCCTCCCATGGTCCCATCACCTGAGAAAGATTATTGCATAGTCTGGAGAGTCTTCCCCCAGAGACAAGGGTTGCCCCCCTCTACGGGGACTAATTTAGTAGCAGAGGCTTTCTTCCCCCAATAGGCTGCTGGAAAATCTTCCCAGAGAGAGAATCCTTCTCTATTTCCTAAAGGGGCTGCTTGCTCAGAGACAGAGTCCTCAGCGATCTCCTCCCCTTCATGAGGAATTGCTGCCTGTGCACATGCTTGCATGTCACAGCTCATAGAGTGTGTGTCCTTCTGGTGCTTTCCCATTCAACATCTGTCTTGGTTTGAAAGACAGGTGTCTGCCAAGGAAGGCGGGAACCTCCCTTGGAATGGAGAATACGACCCCCTTCCCTCTGAATTATTATAACATTGAAATTAAGGGACTTTCAGGCAAAGATATGGGAAAAGGAATAACAGTTCTTTACTAGCATGTGTATCTATATAATAATGCAAACAAACAATAACAGCAGCAACAACAAACAGAAGCAGAACTCAGTGCCGGCCTCTCTCAGCCCAGGCCCTTTCCCCTTGGGTGCAGTTCCACTCACAGCCAGCAGCAGCACCGATGGCTCCTGGCCGGGCAGGGCGGCTGCGATGATTCCCTGTGCCTGCAGGCGGCGCCGATGGCTCCTGGCCGGGCAGGGCGGCTGCGATGATTCCCTGTGCCTGCAGGCAGCGCCAGTGGCTCCCGGCCGGGCCTCTCTGCCTGTGGGTATTGGTGGGTGCAGCCTGCGGGAGGGATGGAAAAGGGGCTTGCTTTACAAACCCCCAGGGCAGCTGATGCCGGTGCCTCTCTGGATAATGAAATGAGCTGTAGCAGGAACCTCGGAAGCAGCGAGCTGGAACAGCAGAGGCGAGCAGAGTAGTAAGCGAGATGTATCAGAAACTCTGCAGCTGTAGCAGGAGCCACGGGGTGTCCCGGCAGGCAGGGTGTGCGGGCCTACAGTGTAGTGAAAAACCCGGAGCAGTGGCAGAGAAGTGGTGGGGCTGGGCAGCAGCAGCCTGGCTCCTGAACACGGGTGGGAGAGTCTCCCTTGGGGCGCTCAGGGTCCTGGGTTTTCCCCTGCGGCACCAGAGTAAATGGTTCTAGTGAGGTAGGGTGTTAATAAGGTCCTAGTGCAACGGCTGCTCTTACGAGCAGAGCTCCACTCATGGTAGGAGAAGAAAGCAGGAGACGGAACCCTGCAGCGGTGGCGAATCCTCCCCACAGCAACCTCAGCCTTTCTCCCCTCCAATGTCGAGAGCAAGAGAGAGCTAGAGGCTGCGCTCAGCCCCTTTCCTCAGTCCAAAATCTCGTGGTAACGCTGTCCTTCCCAACAGGAAAAACCCTCAGGTAGGAGAGTAGCAACCAGATGCACTCCTCCCCGTTGTCCTCCTCAGTGGCTACATGCTTTGTCTCTCTTAAGTACTGGTCATTATTGCTTCTTAGCAACAAATGGGAGAAAATTCCCTAAGAGAAAACAAAAGGAAAAAATCCTAACCCCCAACAACATCAAATACCAGGTTTATAACCACAGTTATAAATCACAGTTTATAACCATAGTTCAAGAAATAAAACAAAACAATATTGAGGCATTATTATTTCAAAATGACATCTTTACCTCACAGTGGTGGTGGTAACAGCAGGAGTGGAGGAAGAAAAATGGGAACCTTTGCAAGAGTTAAGTGTGTTCAATGTGGCCACTCAGGAGTTAAAAGATCTCTTTAGAGAAGCTGGGAGTCGAGGCATGCTAGTGACTTGTGAGCTGTGGAGTGCATGCCTTCGTCACCACCCCCTACAAGACCCCCCCCACTTCATCTGAAGCTAACAAGGCTCTATGGGAGACACGGTAAATAAATTACGTAAGTCCTTTCAAGGAACCAGAAAGAAAACAACATGCGCCGGTCAGGGTGGAAGTAGTTCCAGGTCTTGTTGAGGCTGAAGCGGTAGTACATCTTATTGGAGAAAGCATCGTAAAAATGCTGAAGCTGTGGCTCAGTTACTTGTCCAAACCCAGGTCTATCCAATATGACAACAATAGTCATTTTACTGCCAGGGTGGTCTAAGAATGGGGTAGTTGGTGGGCACAAATTTGTTGCAACCTAATGGAAGACAATAGTCCTTGAAAAGATCAAGGAAATTGTAACCAGGTATATAACAAGTTTCACTTAGGCTGTACTATGATTGATTGGTGGTACCCACCATCAGAGACTAGTGAATATTAAAAGAATAAGAGTATTTTGAAACAGACTACAGTGGGATCCACAACGGTGGATTCCTTCTTCATTTCATCCTCTCCAGAAAAGTTCAATTTGCAGGCTGTTCAGAAATTGCTGTTGCCATGTGCTGTTCAGAAATGTTTAAATCATTGCTGCCACAGGCTGTTATAAGATTTAAATAATTGCTGCAGTAAATAAAAATTTTTAATTGTTTGTTTTGCATTGTTTCACCATAATTTAGCTCAAGGGTATCCCAAATGTACCTCTGAGTAGGCAGTCCACGACTGCCCGTTTAGGGTCCAACATTTTGTGGCTTTCCCAGACCAGGTGGCCTAGAATTGCCCTCTTGGGACCTGACACTGCATTTGTAAAAAAGCACTGGGTATAGTTTATGTAGTATAATGTTTAGTCTTTCCTTCCACTGAGCATGAAAATATAGAGATACACAGCGGGCAGATGAAAACCAGCTTGTGTCTGCCCCTACCAGCTAAGCTTTTCCTACAGATCTTGCTTACCTATGGTTTTGGGATGGGAAAGGCACAGAAGACAACAGGAAATTATCTGCATAGAAATTAACTACATGACCATTTAGTTAAATGTTACGCAAACTGAATCACATTGGAGACTACTTGAAGGCTACCACATCATTGGGGCAATCCTCATACAATTGTGAACTATCATTGCAGATAGCCCAGCAGCATTCCCCAAAGTTCCTCTTTTTTCATGCTCTCTATAACATCACACCTGCATATATCAGCCTTTTTTTCCATACGTGTTTTTTAAGCACCAAGTACAGTGTTCCAAGGCTACTTAAAAGATGACAGCTGAAACCAAAGTTTCATGATGTGCATTTTAATCTACATTTTCAAAGAGACCTGCGAGGGGCTATTGTTTAAACACTTAACTTCCATGTCCTTACATCTCAACCTCCTGATAATTGAACCATTTTAAAATGAAGTAGTGTTTGCTCTTCAGAGTTTGTGTTTATTATCTGTGGCCTCCCTTTTGCCCAAGGCTTGCTTTATCTGAAATATCCTGTCCCTTGATTCTCTGTGTCTTGAGTCTGAAGTGTTGCAATTTGTTTTCTTTTCCAGCTGAACATAAAGTAGTGGTCTCTCCATTTGTCATCCCAGCTTTCTTTCCCTCAGCCTTTTCTTATCTGTAAAAGTTGTGGGGTGAATTCAGCAGTTACTAGGCAAAGTTGTACTGGTGGGCGCTTAAAGTGAGTGACAGTTTGGATAGACATTTTCCTTTACTCAATTTATGAAAAAAAATAAGTTGAAGAGAAAGCATGATTAAATAGGTTTGAAATGTGTAATGTGCTGAGAGTGACCTTGGGAAATAGCATACTTGTGGTCTGTAGATTAGACTTCGCATCTCATTATGAGAAAGTAAGGAGAACGTGTGATTTAATTGCAGTCACGTTTATTTGCAGTTTCTATACACACTTTCTAGGTAATCAAACTTTTCCAACACATTTTTTGAGAGGGGTTCACAATGAAACTGTCACCGTTTTTACTAAAAATAAATACAAGACTTAAAGTGTTGCACAGCTCTAAAATATACAAAGGCTTGGATTTAATGTAAACTTTGAAAACATTTTACAAAAGAAACCATATTTGCAACAATTTAAAAAGTTCATATTTACAAATATTACAAAAATACAAAATGGATGCAAGTCCATAAACCATTGTCTTTTCTGCCAGCATGAACTGGTGCTAGTACCAAAATAGTTACACTGTAACCTTCTTAATTTTTTTTTTAAATTCTTTAAGTCATAACCTACAGTATTTCTCTATCTGCCACCATTGCAGCAAATGCACTCAATCACTGACCTTTGGCAAAAGCAAACATATGCTTTATTTGCTACAACTATCCCATGCCCTCTATGCTGCCACAACAACAACAACAACAGAAAGGAAAAAAAAAAAAGAAAAAAAAAAGAAACAAGAAAAGGGGAAAATGTTATTTTTCAGAACACCGCTGTAAAACTTAGGAAATAATTTTCATAACATCAGTGCAAGCAACAGAACAGTAGGTTGAAATGACGGCTCAGCAGTTACCTGGTGCACGTACTGTACCCTGTCTAAAGAGGTGAGTGATGTTCCCTTTGCTCTATGGCTTGTCCTCTGGTGCCTCAATGGCACGACTGCAATGCTGCAGGGCTCCCCGCCATTCTTCTTCCTCTGACTCCCACGTTTGTTATGAGCTCTTTTCTTCATAGAGAATCTCTCTATTTGGGTTTCAATCTACTAAATGTCAACTAGAAAATTAAGCAAAAGAAGACTATAATGGGATTGTTCTGTGTTTGTTTTGTATTTAAAGTATTGCCTCACCATTCTGGTAAAAAAAAAATAAAATTATTGTATATATATTTATTTAGGATCTCTATGAAATTATGGATTGGTAATAAAAAGTGGTTTCATCAAAGTCAATTCAGCTGTATTCTCTTTACTGTTTTGAATGACTATTTAACGCAGGACTATTAAAATCTTGTAGAAGTGTTCCTGGTAAAATTTTTGTGGAAAATGACTGAAGATGACAAACAAAGGATTTTTTGCCCAGTATCGAAACTTCCTTTTCTCATACTCTTCAGAAGGTGATTTGTTCTATGCTAAACATTTCTTCTTAAAACATTCTCATTCATTCACTTCACTTGTATTCAGACTTATTTTTCTAACTAAGCTACTGATGTGATTAGCCTTTTGTTTCCAAAACCTTTCTCCCATTACCTTTTTAAAAACATTTTTTGACAATTTTGCAGCCCTTCAACTGAGGGACCAACCCTCATCCCAACACACGTATCACATGCACAGTGACTCTGCCTCATCAACTGAATGCAACCAGGCTACACAGGACAGTAGGAAACCCTAAATAATATATGTCTTGTGGTAAGCAGTAGAAAAAATCAGATGTGAACCTCATGGGGAATAACATTTTGGATCTGTTAAACTGTTCTGATTTGCTTTGACTCCTTAAAATTGTAACAGTTTTAGGTAGAACCTTCCTCTTCAAAACACAATCTGCCTTCTTTTAATAACTCTTAACTTTATGCGTTACATGATTAAAAGAAAAAAACCAGTAGAAACTGAATTCACACATCCCGCCTCCCAGTCATTGACTTATGCTTAAAGCCAGCTTTTAGCTGATTTCTTTGTACCAAAGAATGCTCTTTCTGCCATCCTACTTGACCTGTCCTACGGCACACCCCATTCGTCCTTCACTATTTTCTCTGCACTAACCTTTCCTCTATTCCAAACCATATCCTACAGCAACCAACACCAACTGCATCAGTTTTGGATAATGAGGGCCTTGTCCTCTAAGTAGCACAGATGGGGCTACATCTCAATGGAAATTGTGTCCAAAGGAGAATCAGGCCTGTTGGTTTTCTTCTGTTGAAAAATTAAAAGTATATAGCGACTCACGGGTTCTTGCAGTTTTAAGATGAGAATATTCAAGTAACTTCAAGTAATTCAGCTTTTATCTCCCTGCCTTCATTTGTATCAAAGCAGCTACTTTGATTTGTCTCCTTTCCCACCCCACCCCAGTCCCCCACCCTGTTCTGTGTTTCTGGTAAACCCAGACAAGATCCCTACTGTACGTGGCTGGCACAATGAATTGGAGCTTTCCCCTTCCCAGCTCAGCAATGAATATAAATAATGCATACACATACCTATTTCCCAGCTACGTTTTCACAGTGTCATTTTTGTAAATATTTAGGTAGCATGAATCTCATCAGCACAAAGAGAAAGCTTTACTGAAAACTCATTGCGGATATTTACTGATAAATTGAAAGCGCTTCTTGCATGCTTATAATTTATTTGTTTCCTTTATGAACCAGAAACTAATCGTGTTTAAAGATTATAGTTACCAGGTTATGACTGTGTTATGTATCCCAATAGCCTAATAGGAATATGAAAGTTAAGTACTGTTTCCTCTCACATCTATCCTCTCTGAAGTGATCCCTGCAAGAATAAAGGCCCAGGGGAGGCTGTGGGATGGGACCCTTTGGGGCTTTGCATCAGACCCAGCTTTGTCAAAAACACACTCATCTTCCCCACCGATCCTCATGGTAACCCTCCCAGCTGTGCTTTCCAGTTAGCTTCTTTGGAGCTGCCTTAGAAAGACAAATGGTTTCTTTAATCCCCTCACAGTTAGCCTTTCCATTTCCTAAACGAAGGCGGAAAATTCCCGCATTCCACTGCTCAATGTCATGCTTCAGGCCTGTCACACTGAAAGTGGTTATTGGTGGCCATGTTTTATGTTTGATATGAAAATGGTATTCACAGAATACAGTTATTACAATTGAATTCATTTGTCTTCTATAAACAAAGTTGTTATGCAGTAAATCATTTGCCACGTCCACTTTTTGATAATTCTATTTACAAATTTTTATCAAAAATATGGTATTTACATGTTTTGTTAATTTCTTCTAAATTTTGTTTCAGCTCATTTTAGTGTAGAAAAATACCAATTCTCAAGAGCATTTTCTTTTTTTTTTTTTTTTTCTCCCTAGGGAAGCACTACAGTGAGGGATTTGTTTCTAGATGGGCAGCTTCTGGGAAAAAAACCCCACCCAAAGTCACCTTTAACTCTATGGAAAGTGTATAGCCTTGAAATCTACAGTGACAATGGAAATGAGAGTGGGATAAACCAAATGAAGCCAAAAGAAAACAGAACAGACATAGCATATCTTCATCCTTTTAGAAAATGTAATGTAATAAATAGCTACAGCTGTAGTCCTTTTGTTTCCCCGGCGTCTTCCGAACGCAAACACATCTAAGCATTGATATTGCCCTGCGATTGTTCTCTTTTTCTTCTTTTTTTTTTTTCTTTTTGATTGCTACAGCATTGGCCTCTTACGTTGACATCCTTACAGAGCTCCAGTGGTGTTGGCAGCCTGGCCCTGGCACCCCCCCAGCCTATGTAGAGCTCTGAGAAGACCGATCGTCGTGGGGGCTGCCGTCCGAGTTCTCGGTCTCCCCCTCGGAGATGGCCTGCATGGGGGTGTTGTAGAGCCTGCAGCGCACGCTGTACCGGCTGCTGCTGGCTGCCGGCGGCGCCCGCGACCGCCCCACCCGCGAGGATGCCGACATGGGGAAGTTCTTGGAGGAGAATCCTTCCGTGTTGACCCTGGGGGAGCAGGGGGAGAGTGGGGATAATGCATCAGGGCTCGTTGTGGGAGGAGACTCTTCCGTGCTTTGAAGGGCGTCCGCCATCAGCTCTCCAGGAGACTTGGGCAAAATAGGACTTTTCAGAATTTCTGTGGCAGACATCCTGTAGCTGGAATCAGATCGGCTGCCCTTTTTAAGGAGCAGTAGCTTAAACTCCTCATTGGATGTGTTGGACTTTTTGGCATTCCTGTATATGAGCCCAGGGGACCTCTGACTGCTAATGGGAGTGCCCACACTGCTGGCTGGTGGCATGTTGCTGCTGGTGGGCAGTGTGCTGCTGGTGGGAGGCTGGCTGCTGGTCCCAGATGAAGCTCTCAATCTGTTTCTTACAGAAAGGTCTCCAGAATCCTTTCTCCCGAGAACTTTCCTTTTTGATCTGTAAAAACATAAAGGAAAACTCTTTCATATATTATTTTTGTAGGATAATTGCTTAACGGTGTTCTGGAATTTTACAGATGCTTTCATATTAGCCAGAGTTCTCTTAATCCCTCTGTCAAATATTGGAGGCTATCAGTGACTGATGGCACTGAGCTATGGAGTCTCCCTCAACATTACCCAGCTCTTCCAAAACAATGTATGCACAAACAGCTCTTTGTAAAGACAACAATGCATACAGAATCTTAGGTAACAATAATACTCAGAGTAATCTATTCAGTATCAGAAAACTTTAATTTCAGTTGTGATCCCAAATTTCAGCTGACTACAAAATACTCTAAAATTGAAGAGATGCCTCCTCATCTTTCTTGCTGCAACAACTTATTCACCAGAACAGAGCTGGTGGACTGGTAGGCAGAAGACAGGAACCACTGCAGGTAGTTTTTTTCTTTGAAGACATGTATGTTTGTTAGAACAGCCTGATGTTTTTATCTGTAAAGTATCCCACACATGCCACAAAGATACTCAGACTGCACTCCAGACCATAATAAACTATGTTTTAAAAGCTGCAGTTTAGAAAACTAAACTGAGTTAACTAAAGAAGGTGGTTTGAGGACTTAAACTTGGAATAATCTCCTGCAGCTACTGTTAGTGGACAGCTGTGCAGGGATGCATGTTACCATTTCCCAGTCACCTGTGAATGACTGCAAACAGATCCTCGGTAGTGCGGGGTTTGTTTGGAGACACAAAGACATCCTCAGTGTCAGCCTGTGACTCCTCGCTCAGCGGAGACATGATGGACTCATCGCTTGGAGAAGACTCTTAAAAAGGAGAGAAGCCACGTTATGAGTCAGACTCCACTGCGCTTTGCAACAGCACCTCCAGCTGAAGGCATCAGCTCCACTCACAACTGAGTGGCCAATACCACCATACAGCCTTTACCCTCTAATCCAAAAGTTGTGTCTGTTCCATGTTGGAGCCCGTAAAAGGGGCACTGAACACCGGATCTCCCATTTACAGCATAGCTGTGATAATAAGACTCTTCTGTACCCAGGGCCAATGCTCCTCCCTTTTATCCTTTCAGTTGAAATGCAGCACAAGGGAGGAAATACATATCAGAAATACAGTCTGAATACTTTGGAAAAGTGTAAATGGCTTTGGGCTGGCTGGCCAGCTAACAGACACGGGAGGCTCTATGCTTAAACACACAGAGGGAAGCTGATATGCCACTCTGCTCTGTGACTCCGCTACCATCCCGTCCAAAGCTGCCTGATTGTGTATGACACAGAAAGAGCTCCCAACTCACCTTTCAGCGAAGGCTCGTCTGCGCCGCCCACTGTCTCCTCTGCCTTGCTGTCATCAGAGGCACTTTTGGTTGGGATACCTGATGTGATATCGTTTTCCTGCTTGCAACCCTCTTCACTGAGTGAATCCACTGCTGCCATCTCTGCTTCGTAGCTGATATTCCCAGGCACATGGTGGCTTACATCGGGTTGGTGCTTTAACTGATAGGTGATGGTCGGTCCCTCAGCCTGAGCTGGGCTTTCACCCACAGGCCCAGCTTCCACACTTCCCTCGCTGCCTGCAGAGAGCTCTTGCTGAGCCTGCACTTGCTGAAGATCGTGCACTGTTTCTGCTCCCTGGACAGGTTCCTTTGTTTCATCATCACCTGTGGGGACAGCTGAGCCCTTCTGAAAGCCATCCACAGGGACGGCACGTGTCTGATTCAGAGAGCTTTCTGGTACGTGTTCAGCAGCCAGGTGTGTTTGGTCCTTCCCAGGTTTGATTTCAACCAGACCCATGCTTGCTGAAGTTACAGCTTCTCGCTCACAGCTATTCTGCCCGCCAAAAGAGGAGCTTTTCTCTAAAGGTGGCTTTCCAGGGCCTGTTTCTGCTGGGGAAGTGTCAATGTACAGCATTATGGCCTCATCTGTAGAGTACTGGCGTGATACTGGTTTCTTAGCTAACAGTGGCCTCATTTTACCTGGAGAGACATCAGTTGCCATCAAATTGGTCTCCTGTATGCAGAGCAGGTCTGGGGTACTGCCTTTATGTTTCACTCCTTCAGGCTTGTTGACTGCCCGGAGGTGGACAGACTTGAGAACGGAGGGCGTAATGGCGAGGGCAGAGGGAGGGCTGGGCTGCAGGGCTTCCCCAACTGCACTCTGCTTGCTGTGGCTGAAGGTATGCAGCTGGTGCCTGTGAGCGAAGGGCTTGCTCAAGACATTGTGAAGAGCACTTAGGTCGAGGTGAGTAGGAGGTATAATCGGAAGTTCGAGGTCTTTGCTCACTGAGGCAGTGCCGTCTTTTGAGAGTGGCTGCTGCAGCGATGACTTCCTCTCTGGTACTTTTGGCTTCCTCTTGCTCCCCCCTGGAGACAAGGGTCCTGAAAAGAAAGCTGTCGGAAAAGAAGAGGTGGGCGTCTCTGACTGGCTGGAGTACCCACTGGAGGGTGAGGCTAATCCCGCCAACTTCTCTGGGGAGGCCAGCTTAAACTCATTATCAACAGAGGGGAGAGATGGGGTTGTAGCTCGTGACCCAGACTGAGATGTTTGGGATTCAGAGCTCTCTGGTGACTTGATGCACTCTATGACTGTAGTACCCGTAGCAGTGCTTGAATTGGACAAGGACCTGTAAGGATCACTGGATTTCAAGTCGTTCAGAAGCCAGAGATCTGCATAGTGAGGTTGTTCAGCACCTTCATCTTTAAAGGAAGGAATATCAGCGGTGTCAAACGGAGTGTCCTTTAACCCGCCATTACCCTGGTTTGTCCAGGGAAGCTCCTGCTTGGCTGGCAGGTTGGGGCCTTCCACTCGGGAAGGTGTGTTTGAAAACTCAAGGGGCAGCTTCATCTCCCTGGCAGTGTGAGAGACGAGCTGCCCACCACTGATCTTTGGTTCTTTCTTGTCAGGAAGGTCGGTGCTGCCCTCTGATTTCCTCAAAGACGAGCTGCGTTTTGGTGGGGCTGGCTTTGCCTTTGGTTTCTTCAGTGAGATGCTCTGCCGTCCCTGCCTCCTGTGGCTCATGCACTCCTGCCAAGCACAGTCAGCCAGGCTGGAAGTCATGCTCTCGGTCTGGCCACTCTCGGAGCCTGGGGCTGCATAGTTGCAAATATAGCTTTTATTACCCTTTAGACCGCAGTCAAAGTGCATGGAGGTATAGTATCCTTCAGTATCCACAGAAAAGTGTGAGCTAGTGTCTGCCTTGTCAGAGGGAGTCTTTTCGAGGAAGCTGTCATAGGTGGCCATGCTGGTAAAGCTGGGGCATCCCAGGCTGTCCGCCTTCGGGCGCTCAGGGCTGAAATCCTGGCGACAGGAGGCGTCATGGTGATGGTGCAGGTAGTTCCACTCACTGTCGCTCGTGTTGCTGTTGTTGGGGTCATCCAGTAAATCTGCCACAGTGGACGTGAAGGAGCTCGCCCTGTGGCCCCTGACCTTGTCTGTGTGGTCACCAAACTGTTCTGTGATGAAGACACTGGAGTCCTCATTGGCATTGGGAGCGGTATTGAGCGACAGCTCGGAGTCACAGTGTGAAGAGCCTGTCAGTGGAGGAGAGGCAGCAGGAGGAATGGTTTCAGATGTCTGTGAGGGACATGTGGAGCTGCTTCCGCTCCAGTTGCCACTGGAGGACTGGTGGTCATCCTTCTGGTCCATGTGGCTGCTGAGCAGGACTCCTGCTGTGGAGATGGAGTGAATTGGGCTCCCGAAGGTGTCTGAGTTGGATGAAATTTCACAGCTGCCTGAGTCGACCATCCTTGACAGCCGAGATCTCCCCCTCTCGCCAATGCTGTGTTCAGGGCTATGCAGGTGCTGAGGACAAGTTAAACCAATGGGCTGGCACTCCTGTGAACCCTGCTTGCTCAAGATCTCTTTCCCCTTTTTTGGGATCCTCTCCTGACCAGCTAGGAAGTGCTCTGCTTCGTACCCTGCGCTCTTGGTGGTGGCATCCTGATGGCCCTCGCTGGCCCGGGCGCCCTCGCGAGGAAGGCTCCGTGAGCGGATGCGGTTGCTCACGGCAGCAGCAAAGACTGCATCCCCGTTGTCCGCCAGCACCAAGATGTTGCCAGCGGAGTGGGAGAGGGAGGCCACAACGCTCTGCCCCCGCTGGGCGCGGATCCGTCGCCGGGAGGGAGCGGCTATCAGGATTTCTTCCGTCTGGCACTCCGAGTCCCGGGTCCCCAACCTCCTGTTGCTGGAGCCAGAGAATTCCGGGTTTGTGTGCACAATCACATTGCGCTCTCTCGCCACTGGCGACTCGTCTGAATCTAGGACACACGGAAAGCTGGGTGAGTGGGAGAGAGCTCCACATTGCCTGGCACGAGACAACCCGCGGAGCAACCCAAGAAGCATTATCTGCTGTATTTTTTATTTTTTTAATCTTGCTGAGCATTGGACCAAATTTAAGTTTGCTATAAAGAATTTATAAGGCAGACCTCCTGCCAGTGAGGTAGGGAAATTCTCCTAGTCCTGCAATATGACTTCTGCAATGCGTTCTCAATGTGGAGCTGAGCTTGCTGTGATAAATATTAAGACAAATACTAAGTTTTCAGTTTTTATGACTATTTCAGCTACTTAAAGACAGTTTTCAGGAGTGGCTGCTGGACAAAACACTCCATAAGCTTCTAAAAATAATTCTGTTTTGCCTACCTGTCTGTTCAGAATTTCCATTATCTGCTTCTTTACTATCAAGAATATTTGCAAGACAAAAGGATCTTTCTTTCATAGGTTCTCTGATTGTTTCTTCCCTGTGATAAACACATTCCTTCTGCTTCCCATCAAGTTTCATGGCAACGGATCAAAATGCCAGAGCCATCTTCAGGTGCAGATGAACATTATGAAATAACAATTCTGTTAGTTTCCTTTAGAGTTAATAAGAATTTCACACTGAATTTGCCCCCAACAGAGTTGCTCCTAATTTACCTTGACAAAAAGTGAGGTAATTTGGTAGATTTAAGGCAAATATTCTTGGTGATAAAGAATAACAGGAAGGAATTGAAGAGTGTGATAAATAAAAGGATGGTTTAGCAAAGGTCCTGTAGGGTGCCAGCAGCTGTATCTATGGTGGATATTCAACCACTCATCTAAGTTATCCAGCTGTTGTGACAACTTGTCATCACTTTGCTGAGTAACATCTGTCAGTTCTTTACCTTAAGCTCCCCTGATGCAAGAAAAAACTTTCACTTAATCTAGTTACTTTTTATGCACATAACTATGGGTTCATAACAGAAATAAAATGAAAAAGAAAAAAAGAACTGATTAACATTTACACAATAAGAGCTGAACACGTACATCTATATTACTCAGTAAGGCCCCCGGTCCTTTGAGGCCATATGGAGTAATATAGCTTTACTTACTGTAATAAATCAAAAGAACAAAACATGTCATTCCTAAACTCCACAAGCATTTACACTTTCAAGGTTTCATTTCTTTGGAAGGCTAGCTACCAGCTCATATCCCTGCAATTTAAGTTGGTTAGAAAGCTATCTATGGAAGATTTGTATTTATACTACACCTATTTCTTGTTGCACTCTTCTGGGGATGCCAGAGATGGTTTTCCTCCTCCTCAACTTTCGTCTCCGCTGTAGTACAGATTGTGAATGAACAAGAGAGCAGCGTATACTAGCCTCTCTGTCAAAACCAACTCCTGCAACCCATAAATAGGTCTCATTAGCCTTTAGAAATAGTAAACAAATTTTCATGGCTGGAACACAGTGGAGGTATGTGAGCTTGGATTAAGCCTGTGAATAAACATAAGGGAGCCCTTATGTAGCTCTTATGTAAATTATATCACAGTATATCACAGTTTTACATCTAATTCCAGCTCCCCCTCAGCAGCCTGGTCTGCCAAAAATAACAGAAGGCATGAAAAGAAAAAGAACGGAAAAAGGAAAGAAAATCAGAAAGGCAAATAGAGAGCTCTTGGTAGCAGGGCATCTTTCTTATAGCTATTTATCCATCTGTCATAGGGACAATGACAGTAACTTGTCTGCAAAGCATTATCTGTTCAGCTGTAGCCTGACTTATTTTAAGCAACTAAGCGTAAGAAAACATTTTAAGGTTATAAGGCCATATTGCAGTAGTTGGGTGCTTCTTAGGAGACCAATATGCCAAGGGAGCTAACATTTCGAAAAGGAAGGAGACAGCTAAAATGGGGCCAAGTCACCATGCAAGTTTAGAGAGCATTCTCTGTGACAATGACACATGGCCAAGAGTGACATTAATGGGGAGCTGCTATTTATTTGCATACATCAGGAAGTGGCCTGATTTTCCCTTGTGTGCAGCACATGGTGGGAGTCTGCTCAGGTCACACAAACAAGAACCCTCAGTTTAGATTTAGAAGCACAAGTTCTTGAGTACATTTGTTTATGACCACTTTCATACAGAACAGGTGAGAATTCCTTGTTTTCTTTATGTTTCCATGGCATTAGCACAGGGAAGTGTCTTTCAGTTTGATTTTACACTGTCTAGTTAAAATAGAGTTAAAAGGAGGCTGACCAGAAGGCCTGTGCCTATCTGCACAGGCTTTTTGCACAACTATACACTCACGCTCTCTAAAGTTGACATGGGACAGGTTGGAAAAAATGTGCCAGGTCCATAAAAACACTAACATAAGGATTGCTGGTACAGTGGTTTGTAATCTTAAGAAAAACGAACAAACTAAACCAAACGAAAGGAAAAAAAAATCCTAATAAGAAGCTCTATTTTAATAGCGTATAATTATAGAAAACATAATTATACACAGACATACACATACATATTACATTACATAACAATGTAAAACATTAAAAAGTAACTTTCTTGTAAAAGTTCTTCTTGAAATCTACTACAGTGAAATAGAGGCTTCAAACAGATGTCCTGTAACCACCAATGCCCCTGGAATAAGCAGAGGAAGAACTTTCTTTAATATGGAACAGAAGTGCTGTAAACTCCAACAACAATCATTTTCAAAAAAGTGAACATTTCTCAGGGTTGGGAGAAGCTTAAAAAACAAAACAGAGAGAACTAAAAGCAAACTCTTTGAAACAAAAAATCAATCAGCATCATTGCTGGTTTTCCAGCAACTGTGAGTTAGCCGAACATGCTCTGTGTGCCAGATGCATGGGGGTCATCTCCAAGAGGAAAGTGGAAGAGGGTATTTCTTCCCCGTGACGCATACAAATTATTCCCATTAGTGCTAATGAGAATGATACACATAAACATCCAGAAGATTACATACCATTCTTGATCTGTAAAACTGATCAGTGGAAATTTGGTTCCAATGTATGGCAGGTGGAGTCTAGGCAAAAATGGCTATTACTGGAAAAGTTAACATTGGTCCCAGACCTAACTGTCCTCTGGCTGCATTAGGTGACATTAGCCCTGTTAGAAAGCCTGCACCGGTCAGGGTCCTATATTGAAACTTGAGGGAGCATCATTTTATCACCAGCTTTACCTCATGGAAATATGGCACATTATCTATGACTTTCCGTGGGGATTTCCAGTGGCAGTGCCCAACCTATGATCGTGACCAGCTGGCTCCCAACCTGCAGCCCAGCAGGGTCCATCCAGGCAGTTCTGCCAGCCAGCTGCCTGCCCTCCTGTGGCCAGAGCACTGTCCTGGGGAAAGGGACACCCACTCCTGGATGCCACCTCCACCGGCAGGCAGAACTGGTGGCACAGTGCAGTGTCACCTCCTCTGCCAGGACAGAGGGGACCTGGGACTGTGTTGCTGTCACTGGGAGGATTCATGCAGCTGCCGGTGCAGCAGATGGGGATTTGTCACCTTGATGCTGTAAGACAGACACACTGCAAGCCCCAGAGCCTTGGTTGTGAGCTGAAGCTGGGCTGTGGGCATGCAGCCCTCTCCAGCACCATGGTGAATCCTACAGCCTGTCTTGCAGGAAGGTTTGTGCAACACTGATAAACATGGGGAAGAACAATGGGAGGTGAGGGGCTGTGACCTTACCCCAACCCCCCAGTTACTGGGAAAATAGAATTAAATACAAATATTTTCTCTGGAGGATGAAGGTTAACTGAAAGCCCCCTGCTTTTTTCCTGATTATTTACTTTGAAGTCTATAACTGTAGAAGTTAGCCCACTTTATGCTCTTAAGTTAATCAAAACTTGGTACTTGAAAATATTGAGGAAAACTCAGATCAACTTTATGTTTACCATAGCCCTCTGGAAGGAAAGAAAGAGAAAAAGAGAAAGAGAAAAACAGCCTGATTTTTGATTCTGGAAATAAGTCATCTATCACATTTAATAAGTTATATACCTGCTGTTTCTATAAACAAGTTCTTCTTCAAATAAATCTAGTCAAATATATCCAAATGTTATAGAAATAAAAGAAAATGCCATTACTATACCTTCAGCATAGCAGCATGTAAAGAGATCTCAGAGCGATGGTTTGCATACTACACATTCATGCCTTGCATGTTTAAAGCACTGCAAATAGTAGCCTACATTCTCTAGTTTCTCTTCTCCTGCTACACATGATAACCATATGATTAATTTTGGTGGCTTTCTGCATTATTTCAGTCAGCTACATTCAAAAAGTTATTTGAGGTCTTTGTTAATACAGATTGTAGGTTATATACACAACAAAAGTACACTGTTTATACAGGGAACTAGGGTTATGTTACACCATATAACATGACTGAAAATATGGGCCAAATTAATCCTAGATGCGGCTTTGGCCACTCCAGCAGTCACGCATAAGGGATGAATTTAGCCCACTGTCTTTCAGAAACTAAATCTTCAAGCTAGGGTCCTTGCCCCCAGACTGCACAATCCCGTGGCTTCAAATAAATTAAACAAAATAAGTACTTGACCTCCCTTGAACCATGCAATAAATACAAAAAGAAATAGAAGAGATTTGTACCAGTGACATTGATGGGGATAATGCAAGAAGAAATCACTTGGGCATCTTGTTTCATTTTCTCCTCTGGAGTTGGGAGAGGTAGTGCTTTACTCCAATTGGTTTGTTTATCCAGTGTAGAAGGGATATTATGTATTGGATTTTTCGGCCTCTGCCCTAACATGACATCTGTATCTTCGTCCTCTGGTGGATGGGACTGCAAATGAATACATTCAAAATCAGTGTCTCCCATTCAGGCACACAAGGCTAATTTTGAAACAAAGCAGACACACAAATCAGAAATCAATTACAGGGATGCAGGAAAGAATCGTTCTAGCTAAGTCACACAGCACCAGCCATTCTCCAATGGAAACTTAACATCCTGCTAATAGGAGAAAAACACCTCAATGTACTGGAACTCAGCACATTTGCAGTGACATTTACAGGCCATCTCCTCTGTCAGAAGGGGCACATCCTGCATTCGTGCATAGCCACGGCAAGCGTGTCCGCAGTTACCACAAGCATTAGATGTGAATTCTCATTTGCAACTGCAACCGGCCTCATACAACCATTCATTCAAGCATCAGAAGGTCCAGAGTTTTAAAGAAGACCCCTCCATACTTCAGAAAAATCATTTGCATTTCATTTGTACAAATGCAGACCAAGAGCAGACCATGGCACAGCCATCCAACAGCTGTGTGGTAGGAAGTGGCAGGTGTTGACAGTGCTGGGACAGGGGGATAACACCAAAGAAAAGAGTAGCCACCACCAGAAGAAATTCAAAAGATTGTTTAGAAACCATTCATATTTTTATAGCATACTACAAGAAGTACTAGATGCTGAAGATGAAGAAACAGAGAGAAAAGTAAACAGCATGGAAGAAACACAGATGGTTTGTTTTCTTTTGGAAGAAACGACAAATCCCCCAACACCCTGTCTTGCAAAGAGAAATAAAGCAAGTGCATTTTCATGTGGTGCTGGCTGCCAGTTTGGGTTTGGGGGTCTCTTTGTTTGCAAAAAAAAAGTTTCTGTTTTGTTTGGAAGAGACAGAGGGGAGAAACACTTACCTTTGCCTTTTTCTGTCTAATTTCCCTCCCTTCTTCCATTAATACATTCTTCTGTAAGCTGTGACAACTGTTTGGCCAGCTCAGGACGTCTGTCTGCCTCTCATTTTTTAAAAATGAAGTGCAATCCTTTTCAGACTGGCTTTCTCTTCAGTCTTGAATACCCAGCTGCTTAACTGCCAGCCTTTTCTCCTTCATGCCTGCTGTTTACACTTTATTTGCCAGTTTTAGTTTCGGTAGCAAACAGGGCAAAGATAAAATGTTGCTCTACATTGGCACGGCAGAGCATTGAGCGGTGTTGAGCACTGCAGGATCATGCCCTGTCTGCCATTGTACTTCTGCCATTCCTCCGCCCAGGCTCCTCACAAATCCTGGGGGAATTAACCATCTCAGGCTTGCCAAACAGCATTTACGTCCCAGCCCCAAAAGCATTAAAGATCTTAACTCGGCAGCTACTGTTTAAACTGTTGGAGGGCATGCACTTACCTCGTCAGTGTCACCTCCCGCAGCACCCCCAGACCCAAGACAACGCACGTTTCCTCTTCTCCCGCCCGCAGAAAACCCCCTTTTCCCACGTAGGATTTCAGTCAAACATTGCAGCCTTCTTTCTGCCTGCAGCTTTTGTGCCGATTCCCGGCAGACGTGAATAGCTCATATAAACTTCAAGCACAAAAGACTTTGTTTCCTAGGTAACTCCCCCCCAGCCCTAAGTTTGATGCATGCATGCAAAAAACCCACCCTTGCACACACGCACAGGCACGTGGGGACACACACACACACACACACACACACACACGCACAGAGGCTTCATTTGTTGCTGAATTCATCCTTCCGTGGATGACAATGAAGTGCTGGACAAAGTGGGCAAAGTGACTCTGGCTGCCAGAGCTCCTCCTCTCCAAACAGTGGCATCACCAAATGGCCAGAGGATAAATACCTGCTGTCGGTGTGGCATCGTCCAAACCATTTCTTACCATTTAGGAACAAAAGAAGGGGCAGTTGCAAAACATGGCAAGAGAATTAAATACAATTGCTAATGCTATTGAGTCTGTCCGAGTTCAGGCCTTTTAAAGGAGGTGATAAGGGGAGGCAGCTTTGTGGCCTTGAGCTCCTGAAACCCATCCAAGGTGAAGAATGAAAGAAGGCGGAAAAAAGTTATTATTGTGTCTTATTGACATGAGAAAAACAGAAATGGCTTCTTTAAGCACAGTAAAGTTAGCAAGTGAAAAGCAAGCAAGAGGAAGGGTTAGGATCTGGAGGGGAGAAGAGTGAGACAGGGCTGTTAATTGAGGATTGCTTGTTTTTCCAGTACCTTTCTACTCCAGGGGGTCATGTGGCAACACTCAATTGGGGAGGGCGAACGGGTGCTGTAAAACTATAAATGTGAAATGTGGAAAAAAAAAATTAAAATTAAAAACATACACAAAACGATACTGGTAAAACACATAATTTTTGTCTGGATAAATTAGCATCAGAGCCAAAATAAGCAGAGATTTTTCCCCTGTTTCCTACTGATGGGTTTATTCCCCACAACAGATAGGTTTGGACCCCTGTGAAGTCTGTGCTGATTTTGCATACTTGGATTAGATAAAACTGCAGTGAAATTGGTTCAACCTTCTTGTACAGACATGCCTAAATTGTCCCAAGAATGCCTTGTATTGATTTGGTAACTCAAAACTGTGTTCTGCCTGGAGCTGAATCAGTCGAAGATAGATATCCTATTACGTTATAAATGAGTTATTTCATAATATAAGGGAATTTTTTTCAATTTTTTTTTCAGTTTTAAGGAAATGGATGTAAATAATGACACTGATGGTGATTTATAAAATTCATTGATTGCTGCGTGTTTCTGATGGTATCGCTACTTCTCCAAGGTTGCAATCATTGTGTCAGGGTGACAATGGCCAACTGGCTTTTGTCACTTTTTGTAACACTTGAAAGGACAAACAGCAACAGCCACAACATCCTGGGTCTTGCTGAATCCCTACACCTCTAAAATCCTCTTCTGTCAGAAACTTCAGTTTGTTTGTTATAATGTCCAGTTTTCAAAACCAAGGAGTGAAGGACTACTGACCTCATTTGAAATGGGAAATCAAACAAAAAAAGAGAGAAGGGTAACAGGTCTGTTGAGCCCCCTGGAAATCTCCAGCATGTGTTTCTTGGTAGGGGTTATTATCTCTCCCTGCATTAGTTAGCAGATTAATAATGTCAAATAATTCTATGAATGTTTTTCCTCCCAATCATTATCAATTATTATCAACACTGCTGTGACAGAGGAACTACCAACCTCAGTTTGAAAGACTTGGCATTATATGGTCTCCTCTCAAAAAAAAAAAAGCTGTAGTGATTCTCAAAAGGCCTAATCCTCCATCTCATCCTATTCTCTTCAACATCTTTTCTCTGGTTCCCCTGTACCCATGGGAAGCCTCCAGATGAGCTGTCCATAAGCCTTACAGGAGAGTAGAGTGGGGAAATTAAAAGAGAGCTGTTCCCAGTGAACTATTCCAGCAGCTTAGTTTCTCCCCAGGCCAACTGAAAAACCAGTTCTCCGAAGCCGGGAAAAGTCCTTATCTCAGGAGTAACACCTCTGTTCATGCCACAAAGACTGTGGAGATACTGAGTACATCATCCATTTCAGTCTACTTACTCCTCAGATACCCAAGGATGATTTCATGCTTGGTCCTCTGACCAAGTTTCCAGTCATCTGCTCTAAGCAGACTGACTGCAGTTACCAGGATGCTTGAAATTCAACTTCCTCATGGAAGGTGCTAGAGGATCTCTGGGGAGGGTCAAGACACAGGTGCTGCTGAGGTGACAAGAGTTCAGGATATGAAAATCGTTGCAATATCCCGTGGCCTGTGATTGTCAGTGCACAAGGAGAAGAGGACAGGAGAGATCTCCTGCCCTAGCTGCAAGCACAGCTACATGCACAAGCCACTCAGGGGCAAAACTGTCCAGGAGAGAAACAGCAGGACCTCAACTTTGGTCTCAGAGATAGCAGTGTGGGCTACAATCAAGACCAGCAAGATCTAATTACCCATCTGCCTGTCCTATCAGTGCAACACTTACCTACCTCACTCATGTGCCACTCTGCCAGGTGCCTCTTAGAAAACACTTGTTGGTTCCATGTACCTACAGCCATCCTTTGAAGTGCTAAAGACTCAGGCCCCTGCTTAATCATGGCAGGACAAAGTTCCTAGGTAGGTTCCTATCATTAGAGATAGGACAGAAATGAAGGTGACCAGCAAAATTTCATTTTCTGCTGTCACTGTTGTTCTCCTGAGAAAGCTGGTGCTACCATTGCCTCGCCAAGGGGTCCTGAGGTCACTTAGTGCCTGTTCCCACATGGTGCCCATCATCGGGTCAGCTGAGGCACAGAGCTGGCACAGAGCAGCAGCCTCAGCATTTCAACACCTCCATGCTGGGGGAGGGAGTGAGCTGCCACTTTTCACAAGCTCTCATTCACTACGAAGACCAGAATATCTCTAAATGTCCTGAGTAAACACATAATTAAGCAAGAAATTATTATTATAAACCCAAGACTGTTCTGGTCTGATGGACAAATCTGAAGTTAGGCAGCTTTAAAAGTGAATTTCTTTTGTGTGGGTGTGCTTGGCAAACAGAAACAGTGATAATAATTCTGTTAAATACAAAGCCAGAATACTTTAAATGTGCATTTTTCTTTAATGGGCTAAGATTGCTTTGAAACTAAACTGGTGCATAATTGCTTGAATAGGGATTTGTCACTGACATATGTGAACATTTTTATTCCTGAGCTATCCCATCAACCTCACTTGCAGAGGTGCCATTGTGCTTGTGAAACTGCCTTGCAGTAGAAATCTTGTTGCGTATGCACATGATCCAATTGATTTCTCAGTGCTCCGCATTGCTTCAGTGTGGAAGTCTCTGGTTTCTGTGCACTTCAACAAAATAGTCAGATGTCCAAGTCTGAACTAGTCAACAGAGCTTCCCCTACAGAGAAAGAGTGGCTGTGCTGAGGAGTAATTTCAGCTCACTTTCCTTCAGCACTTAACTTCGGGTGAGATGGAGCACCCCTGAACACTCTCACCCTGATTTTAGGAAGAGCATTACTTGCACATATCTAAGTCAGAACTCATGATTAACCATTTCAATGAATTAAAACCTTAAAATATCATCAGGACAGTGACAAAGGAGCAAATCAGCAGTCGACAAACTTGCCAGCCTGGCAATTTATGAGTCTGTCCATTTATTGTCCCAGACCTGGGATCTGGAGAAGGAAATGAATGGGTCAATAACAGGACAAAAATGCCTCTTTCTGCCCCCCTTCTCTTTTCCATCCCCCAAAGCTCTGAGATGTGACTGTTGTTTGACATCTTCAACATATAGGAAAGACTGGTTCAAGAAGCATATTTTTTGTTAAATCATGTACCTAGCCTGCCTTACCTAGAGTGATTGCCTTTCAGGAGATTCTGGGATTTCAAAGTTAATGCACAGGCCCTATGGAACACAGTGTAATGGTGATGGGAAAAACATAAACCCAAGAATAAAGAAGCAATTTTCCTCAGTTAATTAAAGATTGAGAATGGTAAAGACTCATCAAGAGCATTTAATCTCAACATGTTTGTTGAATTTAGAATGGCTGAGTTGATTCCTTCCCTCTCAGCTGTGTTTGATCAGGCAGGCAAGGTGTTATCTCACAAGGGATTTAGGTGGCAGAGCCACAGCCCCCAGCAGCACAGGGCTGGTACAGCCTTGGTGAGGGCAGGAGGAGGCTGGTGCATGCTGCTGCACAGCGCTGTTCTCCAGAGGATTATTTCTGACTCCTGCTGCCTAAAAGCTGCAGCTAACAAAATGCATAAGGGATCAATATGATTTCTGACTTCAGGCTTCTATTGCAGTAGGTGGGGGAAATTTCCCTCCCAGGATAACCTGATGAATAAAGTGGGTGATAATCACCCAAGCAGAGCATCAGCACATAGCTTCAGCATCTGCAACCTTTATATATTCTGTTGTCTCCAGCAAACAGAACACGCATAGAGTTTGCTTTCACCCTATGGGAGCACAGAAATAAGATGTACAGTACATCCTGACATCTCATTTGAGAACAGTCATTCATGCACTGGAAAGGCAACATGTGGAGTAAGTGGGAACTAGTGTTCAATCCCACGTTCACATGAGTACAGTACTGACTCCTGGGGCTCTGTTCAAACCTCTCTGTCTCCCTCTCTGCCTGTGAAATGGAGCACCTGCTGCTTCCTTAACTCACAGGACTTAAGGAAAATGGTATTTATTTACATGATAGAAAAACTAAAGGTCTAGAGAAAGGAGAAGAAATACTAATAAAAGGCTACCAGCTTTCCAGTATTTTCAGAGCACAGTTCACTACTTAATTAGAAATTTGTAACCATACAGCAGCTTTCTTACACAGTCAACTGATGCTGAAGAGAAAATAATGGGAATATTTCTGACCGTGCTATTTCTGCTACAAATCACAACCCTGCCCACCTGCCTGCTCCCAATGTGTATATTTCTGTATGTTTCAGTCTCCTCAAGTTTTTATCTGCTTGTGGGTGTTTTCTTTTCTTTTGGAGCATCACAAATGCGATCAGCTAAAGTACTGACAATCCTTTAACGATTAATGTACTGCTCCGGTGTTTTGACAAGGTAAAGACAAACTAAGACAAGTTTTGTGACAGAAGTCATACCACACATGGCATTTCAGCAGACAAAGGTACAAAATAACCATCCCACAATACAGGGTAGTAGGTATTAGGCTCATTGCACAAATAGTGCTATACAAGTTCAGTCTGATGAATAATGTCAGGTAGGTTTTATTTCTAACAGCTTCAGGTGGGATTTGCACACAGAAAGTGCAAAGCCCAGCTCATGCCTGTCCCTTAACTCAGTTGTTTCTTACTGAGGCTTCATCTGGCTTCAGCACAGAACTATGTGAAAGTTAGGATATTCAGTTGTACTTCCTTCCCTTAGCTGCACAAAGCATCCTAAAGCAGACCATACAGACTATTTTTGAAATGGCAAGGAGATGGAATAAAATTACCCGATGCATTATTTTCCCTTCACATTTGCTCTAGCTGAGGCCTCAGGGAGAGAAAAACCCTGTCTGGAAAAAACCCTCCTGCTCCTTGTCCCTTAGATTCCACCTCAGATTATAACTATGAATAAACTGAAATTTGTGCAATTGTGAGTGTAAATTTCCAATTATTGAGTTCTTTGCTCCATCTCCTTGGTTTTATTATAATAGCTGTGCCACATGGGGACTGAGAAAGTGTGGTATCATAATGTTCTGAACTGAAATACTGAAATTTCAGAGCCTTGCTGGCTGGACTTGGGGAAGCCCAAGAAAAAAAAATGCAGAAAAAATTAAAGAGAAGTCTAAAATGCAGTTGGAATGACACAGCATCTTCACACTCAGTGACTGGCCTCAGCAGTGCTACAGGCACGGTTGTCATGGGAACACGTGTAAGAAATGTTTTCCTCATTTTAGTAAGTCCATAACTTTCTCATGCTCTCCTCAGATTATTTTTGGTTTGGTTTGGGTTTTTCTTCTTTTTCTCCATTGGCAAAAAGGCCTGAATGAATGACACTTTTAAATGTGTTTGCTTGTATATTTCTTTAGTGTAGAGACAGACTAAGTATGCCAATTTTTCAGCTTTAGAAATGAATGACTGGAATGAATAGGAAAGTTAAGTGAAGTCATGTCTGCAAAACCATGAGGAGCATGGAGAAAGGGAATGAGAAAGCAATGCTTACTGTTTCTCATTGTCTGAGAACCAGAAGGGATATGATGAAATTATAAGGTATTGGGTTTGAAACAAACAAAAACTACATTTTCATACAGATTTTTAAAGTCATTGTCACAGGATGCTGTTGAGGCTGAAGGTGTAAGTTTGCTAAAAAAATTGGATTAAACAAATCTCACAGTCAACACAGAGAGGTTCTTTGGTGGCTATTGTTCTGTCTGTGATCTCTGGCTCAGGAACTCTGTAACCAGTTTCTGGATGAAACTGGAAGGATAAATCATGGGACTAGACACAGAATAAACCATGCCCTGTTCTTATTCTCTTTCCTGAAGGATGCCCTTCTGGCCTTTGGGCTAAGTGGACCTTTCATCAGGCAAGTCAGGGAATTTCATGTAACAAGAGTAGACAAGGAAGAGCCTATGCTGTTTCTAGCTCTCTACTCTTTCTCACAACAAAATGATCTTGTGATGGAACAGTCCAAAATGTCTTTCCAGACCCATTTACACTGGCATTACTTTCTTTGAACTTGAATTCATTTGTTCTTTCTTGGAATTTGTGGGACTTCAGTATCTTTCTCCCTGTAAACATAGTTGTGATTAAAAGTGAATCTTCATCTGTTGTGATTGGTTTTCTCTAGTTTTACTATACAACATGTAAGATCTTTGGAAGAGCTCATAGCCACCTAATTGGTAGCAATAAAAACAGCAGCAAAAGTACATGTGTAGGGAGCCTTGTCTCGTCTTAGATACAGGTGACCTGTTTTCTCAGTAACTTTCAGTGGTGGTAGTTCCCACATTCCTCAAAATTAAGTTTCTTATTTGTGTATCTTAATGCATGCATTTAACTTAGATAGTCAGTTTGGAAAAGACAGGCCCTGTAACTTTCAAAAATTTCCCAGCTTCTTGTTGATCCCTTTCCTAATTTAAAAGAAACACAAAAAAGGGCTTTTTTGGTTGTGTATGGCTCCCTTCAGCCCCTTCCCAATGCACTGAAGAGTGGAATACACAACATATTCCTAAGCCATGAATAAAAATTCTTGTGGATTTAGCACCTTTAGTTCATTGACGATTAGATGATACCACCAACTGGAATCAGATATCAAACATTACTGACACTCCCTGAAGCAGATAAACTTTTGCAGATGTCAAAAAGCTTATGCCAGAAACACTGAGCCAGCCAATAACAGCATTCTCAACTTTCTCTTGTAATGGTATCATTAAATCATGAAGGCTGGCACAATATCAATTAGCTATTCACTGTTGCAGTGTCTTGTAAAAATCTCTGATTCACCTCTGTCAGACTGAACATTCATGTGCAGCTTCATCTTGCCTTATTCTCTTTAATTTTTAAGTTACTCCAGTAACAAGGGGTTTTCTCAGAAATGGGTCAAGGCGCTTTGAAGTACTCTGGCCATGGTGTATTTGCAATTTCCAAAGCAGAGCATTATCAGATGCCTTGAAATCAATAGAACAACAGCTCTCCAAGCAGCTCTTGTTTGCTTCTCCTTAGGGGAACACTGAACCCGGTCAGCTTCCAAAAGGAGGTCTGATATGTGTGGGCACAAAGCTTAATATTTTCTGTCTTGAAAAGAAAAAGGTAGACTTTCAGATACAGCCAAGACATCTGCCTTCACCATGACTTAATTTTGTCAACTAATACAGGACTCAGAGAGTTGCTCACTATTTGTTATTATCTTGTGTTCCACAGATGGAAGTAATGTCTAAAATGCACTGGTTGTTTTCCAAACACAGCAAAGATTCAGGCCTTTAAGCACTGTGTATGCAATTTCAAAAGAGATGCCTTGTTCCCCATCTGAGACTAAGAAAGCTTTATGTTCAATAGCCTGTCCAAACTATCATCTGTAACTTGTTCTGATCCTTACCATGGCATCACCTTCCCTTTACCTTTCAATGACCCTACAACAGCACTAGCTTTGATGATGACTTATAAAGAAGAAACAGGTAATCCTGTTTCTTCCGTCTTCAAACTCTTTTCTATGCTGTCCTTTAAACATCAGGATATCTTCTTTAAGCTGAATCATAAGGCCTGCAAATTTAACCTGTTCAAAGCCTGCAGTGATGGTGATGCTGTCCTCAAAATTAGAGAGATAAGCAGCCAAAAAGCCAGAACAGTCAAACTAATCCAAATCTTATTATGTATTTAATGCTTTTTAAAGGAGAAACAATCAGTCCTATGGACTGATTAGCTGATGTTTTGGTCCCTGGCCATGTGTGACTCATTTACATTGAGTCTTTTACACTGTGAGTGCTTTAGCATTATAGTATTTAAATATGGTTTATATAATGGTTAGGATGAATACACTTGGATTTTTAAGCTAAGTAAGTGATGATTCAGTGTAGTTACTGAATCATCACTGAGCTTATAAGGCACTCACAGGTGTAGTATCTCTCGAGATGCCAGTGCCCCTGTACGGGCAGATGCAGAACAGATCTATTACCACCCCACTGAGGGCACGTATTAGACAAATGCCTCACCTAAAAGTTAAGTCCAGATCTGACCTATGGCTTTTAAATAATGCAACGGCTCTTTGTACAGGGCAAAATGTAGCTACTATTATACATTTTTGAGTAAAATACCCAGAGCCACAGAAGTATCAAAGTCCAGCGGAAGCTGGTGGGAATTATGGACCTAATCAGAGTTAAAGTTGTGAATCTAGCACATTTCCTTTAACAATGATAAATATCACGTTGTCAACACTAATTTGATTTCAGATTAATGCAGCAGTGGCAAGTCAGCACAGACATACAGGACCAGATCTTCAGCTGGAGTTCCTGCTTGGCTGGTTGCAAGGACACGTGTGAGACATGAAACATCTGAAAAAACTGCATGGAGATGAACATTGCAAAACAGAACTTTGGAAAGTGTAGCGCCCTGTTGCTGGGGACATGATCCTGAGCCTATCTGCACACGCACAAGCCTCAAGCCAGCACTCGAAGCCCTTGAGCTCTTGGCTTCAGGCAATGCTAATGCCAGGGCTGAAATTACAGCGCTTTCTGAAATTACAGGAGGGTCCTTGAAGTGCGATCTTTACAGCCTGAGTGGTGAATGTGAAGGACTGTGGAGGAATATGTGAAAGAGAGCATGTGTGCTAGCCACGGGTGAAAAATAAGAGGTTTCTGAGTGAAAACAGCCACCCTGGGGCTGGCTGCTGGAAGCTGTGACCTGTGTTACGCTGCTGACAGTCTTTAAGGTCAGCTCACTGTACCTGCACCGGCCTGGGGAGGGAGCACTTGTGAAGCACTGTCACACTTGGGTCCCACCATGCTAACAACGTGTTC
Source organism: Monarcha castaneiventris obscurior (assembly GCA_026261815.1). Classification (NCBI taxonomy): domain Eukaryota; kingdom Metazoa; phylum Chordata; class Aves; order Passeriformes; family Monarchidae; genus Monarcha; species Monarcha castaneiventris. Next base: position 33,830,882 of record JAMPIT010000566.1, on the reverse strand, counting down.
CTGTGTGGTAGCTGCAGTGCAAGACTTACTGGTAGCAAGTGCCGCTCCTTTATGGCGTGCCTCTTTTGGCTGCAGATTGCAGGGAAGGGAGGAAAGGGGGGAGCCACCACAGCAATGGGGCCTTGGACTTTTTGCTCTCTGTTATCACCTCGGCTTCGATGTTCTGTTTTGGATGAGAGAGAAGACACGAGTCTTTCAAAGTGTTAAAAACATACAATATCTATATTCACAGCACAACAGAGACAGGTACAGGACAGTGGACTCCAAAGACAAAGGTTCTCCTCTTCCCCAGTGACTGGTACAAATGATCCCTGTTGCAACTGAAGGGGAGAAGCACTTACTGGACATCCATGTACCCAAAAGAGCAATGCCCATACAACACACCCCAGCACATGCACTGAAGCTAAATTGTCCCCAGATGAGATTTATATTATTTCTCCCAAGAGACAAAGGAGCTACCTTCTAGGCACTTGAGACCCAAGGCCTGATTTCCAACAGGAACCTGCAGCTCCTATTGCCTTGAAATATAGAGGTGCAGTAACACCTGCACCCCATATACCCTTATACGGGTATATTCTACCCATATAAAATATATTGCTCTGAGGGGAAAAAAAGAAACACAGTTCCAGGTGGGATTTTATTCCCTGGCTGCATGTCAGTGCTAGGTCCTGAGCATGGCTTGACATCATGAAGGTTGCTGCAGTGGTAATGCTCAGGTTCCAGAATGAAGGAGATCATCCTGGAAAATTCAAGATCTTTATCCATGCTAGGACCACAGGAATCTTCACCATGGGCTCACAATATTCAGTCCTCTTCCAGCATTAGTCCCAAATCTCTGGAACCTTCCAAGTGAATGGGAGAATGCTCATGGACTTCCCATCTCTTATTTTAGGTGAGAGTTAGATAATTGCTGTTTGCATGGAGTGCTGCTGGAAGCAGATAACATATTCACCTGCTCCACTAGCTATGGCCCAGTTAACAATGTTTGCTGCTAGCATAGCTGATTTCTGACCTAACATTTAGTTTTAATTGCTCCTGGTTAAACAGATAAAGAGATACTGTAATTCTGATAGAAGACAGAGATGAGACACAATAAACATGTTTAGGGTAAATGTCAGGTTAAAATTTCATCCCCATATATGCAGTTATTTGGAAAATAAGATAAAGCAGCACATCCCAAACTGCCTGCTGAACCTGCACAGCTGCCATTAATTGTGGAGGATGGGAAATTGCCAAAACTGAGATTTGTAACTTTAAAATCATGAGACATTTCTGGAGCTACCTTCCAGTGCTGCTGTCAGGATTTCTCCTGCCCACAAGATGGCAGGCAAAGATCAGCCTGGTTCTGGGACAAACTGCAAAGCAGAGCTGCTGAGGACAGAAAAGAACTTCTGCTCTACTCCAGCACTACTGTGGTTGCAATTTGGCTGTATCACTCTCTGCCGTGCTTTGATGACATAGTGCACCCATAGTGTGTTCCTGACCTAAAACCTGCAGAGACGGTCAAATGTGGTAATTAATTGGAACATCTTATCCAGCTAACAGATGCTCTGCAGTTCTAAGTGATCGATTATTATTATAAGCTAATAACAATCAGAAATTAGCAAGGCAATTAGAGCTGTTGGTGCAAAGCGCTTTAAGACAGGAGGCTGCTGCTGAACATTTTAAGTGTGACCTGCTTGGATTTTCTCCTTCCTTATGGCACAGGAGAAAGACAGGCTTGTTTGCCTGCTTTGACTTGTGTCCTGGTAATAATTTTCCCTTGGTTAGGTTCCTGGTGAAAACTGACTTTTCCCCATCTTTTGCCTTCGCTTTAATGTGCTGTTGTAGGACCATCCAGATGTTTGCATCTAGTAAATTCTCTTTATGGCAACGATCCAGGAACCTGGTTATGACCCTGATTGCTCCTGCTTCCTCTCTGTGTTGCTTTGAAGCTACAGGTCTGCAGTTTGTTAGGTGATGTCAGAAAATGTTCCCTAGCCTGGGAAAGGGACACCTGCCCAACTCTTCCAAGCTGTCCAGGACATCTGTCACCTGATTTTCGGCTGCCACTCTTAAAGGACACTGGCATCCTGCAGTATTATGCTTGGAACCCCTGAGCAGACAGCTTGGTTTTTGTGGAGATTAATACCACTGGGCTCCAGTTTCAGCCCTTGTGAAGGGGGCTGGGACTAGATAATCTTTAAGGTCCCTTCAAACCGAAACCATTCTGTGATTCTACAGTTCTGTGATTTCTTTGCCTGAATACCTAAGTCCCAGTGCCACAGTTCTGTGTGCTTGTGCCTGAGCATCCTTCTGCTGCCTGGAGTGGGCCCTGCAGAGGTGTGACGTGTGTGGAGCTGGAGCACGGGGGAGCACCTACCTCTGCGCAAGGCTCGCAGGTGCTGCTTGGCGTGGTGGTGCAGCTCCTCCACGCAGGGTGGTCTGGTGGAGGGGAGAAAGATGTTTCTTTGCTGATGCCAAGGTGCTCGGTAATAGACACTCAGTTTGCTCTCTGCATCAAGGTTGGAGACAGCTGTAGGATCAAAACAGAGTGCAAGATAAGACTTCTAGTCTCTCTTCCATCAGCCTAGCTGAAAAGCAAAGGTTCTTACATAGAAAAGCATTGTCAAGAACAGGCACTGGGTTTGTTGCAGCACCTTTACTCTCATCAAATAGCAGCAAATATTATCTTCTCTGTGTTTCCACATCATTTTATACCAGTTAGCATTTAGACAATGCTCTTTTACCAGATTGCAAATGGCTCTATGGAGGCAAGCAGGTGAAATGACGACTATATCAGTGTTTTATATAAATGGACCAAAGGGATAATAATTTTATAGATAGCAAAACAAACATGCAAAGAAGCGACGCAATCTTTCCACAGTGACATTTTGAGCAAAGGCAGTGGGAGGAATAGGTCTTCCATTTACTCATTCTCCTGCCAAGATGCTTTTTCACTACATCATGTTACACACAACTAGTTTCTGACACAGGTTGCTAGTTCGCTGCCTTCCAGGGCGTAATGACTGAGATTAACTGCTTGCCCTGCTGAGAGACTTTAACTGTCACCTATCAAAAGAGGTTCCTTTAATAGACAGGGACTTCTGAGGGACAGGAACTCTTCAGTTCCTCTAATGCGAAATCCCAGAAGTCTGCCTCTGAAAATTATATTAATCAAATCCACTAAAGGTTTGAGAGAATTTCTCAGGAGTGCTGGGAGTCATGGGAGTCCCATGGACTATGCCCATCCTCAGTGTACACAGTAGGTAGCTTTCCAAGGGCCGAAGCAGGAGTGGAGGGCCATGGGAGATGCCAGCTCTCTGCCCCAGCCAGCAGCAGGAACAGGCTCATCCTCAGCCCACGTAATGCAGCAGAGCAGGTGGCACATGCTCAGGTGTAGCACTGGGGTTGATTCTTCTAGCACAGGCACTGGTACAGACAGTCTCGGGTCTAACACCAAGGAGCTGGTGCAGCTGCTTTGCTCACAGGACAGCATAGTGTGACACAGGCAGGCACCCTCAGGCACAGCAGGTACCTCCTGGGCTTCCCTTCCCAGTCAGCAGCCAGCGTGCCTCAGGCTGGTCCCTGCACTGGCCCTGCACTCCTCCACACATTTCAGGGCTCTCATCTACATTCCTGCTTTTGTGCTCTCTTACCTTTGAGGGCTAGCCAGTGCATCATGGCAGAGAACGGCTCTCTGGTGGAGAGCCAGAGAGCTCTCTTTGGTCTTTCTGGTTTTGTTGCTTTCTTTAATGCAAAACAACATTCCCTCAGCCTGAAGGCATACCAGTGCTTTGTACAGAGAAAGAATTGGGAAAGTACAGTTGGAGAAGAAGGGGGGAGCAGACAGAAGAGGAGAAACCTAGGAACCATGCTGCCATGCGTGGGATGATGAGTGACTATCTGTTTCTTTGATTAGAAAAACACCCCAACAGTTCACCAAAATTTGCAGGTGTCGTGATGGAAGTGGTGGTAACAGACCTGCTGATGTTCAGGTTCTCAGAGCTTCAGCAACAATAAAGGGACCCCAAACTCTCTGTCGGGTAAGGAGCCTTGCTTTGCTTCTCAGTGGATTTTTGCAGGTGGGGTTTCACTCATTTTTCAGCACATTTGTAGTGCTGCTCCATGCAACTGGCATAGTGTCAGGGCAAGGAATGGCACTGGGGGAGAAAAAAATTATAGTGGAGGAAGGTAGTAGGATGAATGATGGCAACCTGTCAGTGCTTGTTCATCATGAGGATTTACTAATTAAATTTTTGACATTGCAAAAACATAATCTTGCCAAATTGCAGGCAGAGCTTTTGATGGCTTGTCTGTCTGTTACCACTGCAGTAGGGAAATACCTCACTCGCACGAGCTGATTTTATATCTCCTTTACCCCTTGAAGGTAACGAAGCACTATGTCTTTTACATACAAGGTACTGAGACACAAAGCAACTTGTCCCGATCCTGTTCTGAGCCACACTTCCTCCTTGGGAATCTCAGCTCAAGACAAAAATTTGTAAGCAATAGTAATGATACCCCACCCATTCTTTGTATTGCCGAGGGCATGTGATATTCATGATCACAAATTGTACCCTGGAGGCTAATGAAAAGGCAGGCACAAGCAGTTCCTTCCTACTCCCAGAAAAATCTGTCTAGACTGAAGCGCTAGTAGTTGTCTGTGATGAGTATCAGTAAGTGAGTGGAGTTTTACCTACTTAAGAAATTTTCAGACATTTCATTAGACTAGAATAGATTTTGCTGCAAAATTTAGCTGGTTGAAAGCTCTTTTGGCCTTGGCAATAGTGTTTTACAAATAAGAGTTGGAGTTTGGATTAATATACTTTGTGTGAGACTTAAAAATGAAACCAAGTTCATGCAAGCTCTGCTGCACACCTATGTTGTAGACACTCATTGCTGTTCACATGCATGACATCTTAGCCACCCAACAAGTCTCCCTTAGCCAGCAGACCTGGCAGAGCTGTGCACAGTGCTGTCCCAGGAGAAAAACCACAAATACATTGCTTATCTCCAAATGATGGGGCATTAAGAAGCTTACAGTACCCTGTGCTATGGCCCGAGCCAGCACCCATCCATGTCTTCTCACCTTTCCCTGCAGGATCTCTGGTTCATGGTAACAGGGAATATACTCCCCCTGACACCAAGAAAGCAGAAATATTGCACAATACTCGCTGAACTGACCAATCCTTTAAAATACTCCAAAGCTGGAGTGGATTTTCTAGGAGATCCAGAATAGAAACTAAAAGTGCTGGCAAAAAAAAGCTGCAAGGGGATGAATGTTCTCAGCCTGCAGTGGGGAGGAAGCTCAGAGGGAGGGAGCAGTGCTGGGTAGGGTGGAGAACAATGCTGGCCCAAGGATAAGTAAGTATAAACCCACAATGAATGCAGTTAGTCTGGATGTTTGAGGAACAGAGCAGCAAAGCTTTGAAAAAAACTCCTGGAAAGGGGAGAGAGGGAAAAAGCTAACCAGTGAATAAAAGCCTGCCAAAAGAGGGACCTGCTTCCGTTTCATTCCTTGCACATTGTCCTTTGCATGTCCTTCCCTGTCCTTTGCACACTGCCTGTTCTTCTGCAATGACATTTCGCCTGGCTCTTGCTGATTGCCCCTGGGAACTGGGCACCATTGCTGGGAGCTGAAGCCAGAGGATGCAACCACACGAGTGGACTGTGAGCTTTAAGGACTACTGAACATCTAATTTTCTTCACAGGACTGAATCTCTTACTTCCGCTAAAAGAAAAAAGCCAACCCTGTGGCAGGGTAATTCAGCAGACAAAGACCACTGGGCTGAGATCTAGAAGAAATGTGCAGTCAAAGCTTCACCAAATGCTTCTGCTAGGAGCTGGTGTTAAATATTAAGACTCCCTATGCTTCCATTCTGTGAAATGAGGATAAGGTATCTCTTTCAGCCAGCACTTCCTTTACTCAGTGTTTTACACTGCAGGCTGTTTTTACAGTGCCGAGCCTGCGCGTGGCTGTAGCCCCTCAGCATCATCGTAACATGCATAATAAATAAAGCAATATAGAAACTGTAAAGCCACAGTCTTTAAACGATTAACAGCTGGACATCACACTGAATGAGAAAAAAAGCCTATACAGAAATAGGAAATGCTACATTTCAGGCATCAGATATAGACTGTTAATATATTTTTAGTGTGCACTTTGATCAGTTTAGACTATACAAGTGAATCATATAAACTATCACTTCATTTCATTCTTGAGTTAAAGTACTTGGGTTTTTTTGTCTTGTGGGATGACAGAATGACAAGAGACCATTTAAACGGATTCTCCATTCCGTTCTGTGGATCCATTAACAGTGGCTGGTTTCCTAACAACCAATGTCAAACAGACATACATTAATGGCTCTTCTCATGAAGAAGATTTTTGAAGATTTCCAAATAGCTGTTTTATTGAAGTTGATCATATTTATCATTTACAGATCCTTCTCGTCTTCACATCCTCTCATTCTCTCCCTCCTTTAGCCAAGCAGAAAAAAGATCCTGCCACAGCAGAGCTGGATGTGGATGCTTGAAGGTTGTGCGGCTTTAGTGCACTCAGGCGTGGTTGTTCTAATAATAACACCACAAAGGCCAAGCAAGAAAGATTTCTGCTCTATTTATTTGATAGATCCAGGGGTTTCCCCCCCCAACTCCGTCTGCTTCTCTAGACGCTTGCCTCCCCCCTTCCTAGCTCCTTCTGTTTCTCAACTTTCTATTATTTCTATCTGTATTATAGTTGCTATTAGCTGTCAGGGGAAGAAACTAAAAAAGATAATTTCCTGTGTTTCCTGGTTCAGAGACAAAACATGATTTGTTGTAAGGTGTGAAAAAGTGTGCAGCCTGGAGGGAATTGGAGCAGCGAGTGAGGAAGCTGCCTACATGTTAAGGGCCAGAGCCCAGAGCTGTCAGCCCTGAATTCTGCACAGGCAAAGCTGAACTGGCAGCTGCCGAATCCTTATTAAAGTATCCAGGTTCCAAAAGACAAAATCCAAAATTAAAAAGGATCAGACTAGAAAATAAGCCTATTCCAGAGCCCAGTTAGGCTTAAGAGAGGCTGCAATGACCCACTTTGCAGGTGGCAGAGGTGCTGCGGGCTGTGCACTGAGTGAAACTCCACCTCTTCACACACCCTGCTGCAGGGGTGCAGGATGCACCCAAAGGCTGCTGTGGCCAGCTGCACCATGCCAGGCTCTGCTTAGGGAAGCTCTACTTCTCCAGGGTTAAGGTGGTTGACCTGTCATTTTAGCATATGCCATTTTTTTCTAGCTATTTCATGTAGAAATTCTCACTTTTTTTTGTTGTGGGATCCAGTGTCATAAGAAAGCTGGATGTTCATCCAGCTTTGCATAAATAGGCCTATGCCAGCAGCAGTGGAATTCAACGTGATCAGACTCTTCCTCAGCTACTGCCCAGGTCAGCAGTGAGTTACTGTCTGCTGCATTTGTGTGCAAAACATTGCAAGAAAATTAATTCTGAGGAAGACCAGATTATCTCAAAGACTAGGCAGCCTGGCAGCACATCCAACTTCATCATGCAATTTAGTACATAAATGTTTCATTGAGGCAAGTGCTGAGTCTGATGTGAATTTTATTTATAGTCCTGTATGTCTTGAACGTACGCTTCCCCCAATGTACTTGTGTCTCCACTGGAGCACCCAGGGGCTTTAAGCCTACAACGCTGGTAAAAATCTAGAGTCGCTTCTTTGCTGTTCGTGTCCCACATCCATCAGCAACCTTAGCACTTTCAAAGCAGCTCCCTCTGTGGCTGCTGCTTCACAGTGCTGGCAAAGAGAGTGCCGGGGCTTACCCAGCAGGGACACTGGAGCCTGGAGCTCCTCGAAGATGGGACAATCACTCTCTTTTCAGCAATGGTGCTTCCTCCCAACCATGAGTGCACCCAGACATTTCCCTATTTGCCAATGGCAAACCCCACCAACGGGAACTGTGAGTAGCTATTTGGGTGAGCTACTTTCCTGTCCCATCTTTATTAACAATTGAAAAATGGCCATGCAAAGGGAGTGTGTTGGTGGGGCTGCTGTTCACTGCAAATAAGGCTACTGGCTTGTCAGCTTTTCCAGCACCCAGCTGAGCAATGGCAACCTCACCATAACTTCAGTGACTACACCTGCAAGCATGGGTATGCACACAATTTCCCTCATACCTCTAGAAAAAAGTACCAAGTGACTGCAGCTAGAAACTGGGACATACCCCAGTGCCCTAGAAACCCTGGTCACTCTGGCAGGGGCAGGATGCCGTGCTCTTTCTCCACCAAGTAAGTGCCAGAGCAACACCTGACAGTGATGGATTTCTCTTCTAAAGCTCTTTTGTTAGGGCAGGGACATCACATGATGGGAATGTGACAGGCACTCTGGTTCCTTGGCACTGCAGAGGCTGCTGAGGACCCTGCCTGTTCTCCCCAGTCCTCCTCTTCCCTGGGAAGCTGTCTGTGGTCCGTGTTCCCTGGGACATGTGAGACACGAGGCAGATCTTCCCAGAGCTTCCTAAGCATGTCCCTTGTGTAAGACAAGAGATGCTCAACTCAATGAAAGAGAAAACTGCACGCCACAGCCCCTGTCTCCTCACCAACCAAGTACATCTTTGGGATTTGTTCAGGGTCTGGATAGGATGCCCCCATCCTTGGCCACATCTTTTGTTCCCATTTTCCTGGTGTATTCTTCCATTTGTGAGGGAGCTGTTCAGGACAGACATTTCCCTTTCAGTCTTCACAGTGCCCACTGTCACAGGGCCATGGGTGACTGATGACCCACTTTAGGTGGTTTGCTCCTTGGCTACTTCTCTCTGGGAGCCTGTGCTGGAAAACACGGTTTATAATGGCCTTGTGCACCATTTTTTCTTATTGCTATTATCAGGGCAGAAATCCAAATTGTTTCTGAAGAGTTTTTGTGTTGTGCAGCCTGAGTCCAGGATGGATGTGAGTGAAAAGCTCCCGTGAAACAGACCCCAAGACATGGTTTGGGCAACCAGTCTGGACCTGAAGCCTGGATCACCACATCTGCCCTGCCACTGGCACTTGCACATGCAAATCAAAGCCAGCACAACTGTGTCTATGCAGGCTGCAGCTGCCCTCCAGAAAAACAGGAGGGGAGACATGACAAAACAAGTTAAGTCTTTAGCTACATGTGGGCAACAGCATGAGTACAATTATTATTCTGTTCTGCACTCATGGACAGACAATTTAGCAAATTTTTCAAACTCAAGCAAAAAGGCAGAAACCTAACTGACAGCAGAATCTGTTGACAAAGACCACAATCTTTTATGCTCTTTGTATTGTTTTATTTCCTGCCAATACAGTGAAACCTCTCATGTTTCAATCACAGTTTCTTAGCACATCCCTGTGGCATTTCTCTGCCTTGCATTATGCTACACATGGAAATAACAGCTATTCAGGAGAAAAAAGGGCAAGTGGACAAAACCGCATCCATATTTGGCATTCAGGTAGCAGGAGAGATTAAAATACTGGAAAGCATATGATTTGGATGTCATTTCCATGAGCAGATCCTTGAATTTTGCATTTACCTGATGTTTGGTTGACTGGCACAACAGACATAATTCAAGAGGGCTGGGAGGCGTGTGGTTCTTATGCACGTAAGAAGATTAGGCTGTTAAGCAATATGCACTTATGTGAAGAGTACCACATACTAATCCCATTCTTGGCTTTGCTGCTTTCAGCCACTGCTGGTGGTGTTTGAACATATTTTAAACTGCTTTTCCTAACTCTGTCAAATATGTTACAGTGGCCAGAATGGAACTTCGTATTTCAAAGTATTTCAAAGCTGTCACTGCAGGATAGACAATAACCTCTTAGAAATACAGAGTACTTTGTATGTTCAAGCCTTCATTCCTGTGAAGTTACTCTAGCCAGCAATTTCTTCCTTTCCTTTTATTCCCGTTCTCAGGTCTGTGCTTTACACAGCCTCCAAGAGTGCCCTGCAGGGTAATGGTAAAAAAGGCAGACAACATGGCAGTCCTGCCTGGCAAGCTTAAGGCTGCTGTTAGGTCAACTATTCTGCAGGAATGTTAATTTCATATTCCATTCAGATTGCTACCATGCTCAATGAGAAAACAAAGAGCTAACTAGCCAGTAAAATAGTGAAGGCATAAACAGTGTTAGAGAAAAACCCAAACCAGAACTATTTTAAGGTTACTAGACCTAATGGTAAGGATGGATTGTTACAGCAGGGATGATACGACATCCCACATATGCACATGTCTATGTGTTTGTGTACATACACACTCCAGAGCATGTTACTGAAATCAGTGTCCCAAGAGAGCCCTTTCAGTCCTACATGCTTAATTAGTTGAAAGCACTTCTTTCAATTTGACACACTTTCAGTGCTTGTCAACACAGACTTCTTCCCATGTTGACCCTTCGCATTACTCCCACTCTGGATACGCAGCAAGATGAAGTCTCTTATCTCCAGCAGTGTAAAGTGTGGTCTTGATAACACACTTTGTAAGCATGCTTTTAGACATCCTTTGCAATTCTCTCTCACTGCTCTGCTATTTTTCTCCTGTACTGACTCAGCCCAAATCACTACTAAGCTTGCCCGAGTCGCTTCAGCAGGTCACCATAATGCTCTTCCTTCTATCACAGAGAAGTGTGCTGTTCACTGTGATAGTGCTCTCAGATCAGTCACCTTGATTTCACATGCCAGCACTCAAGAACAAAGCTTCACAAAATTCATTTCCTATTCTACCTTCCTTAGTTAATGCTTACCTTCAGGATCTTGTGAAAAAAAACCAAAAACCATCCTACAGACAATTTTATGGTAGGTCAAACTGGTTTTTGGCAGCAGTTTTAGGGTATCCTGCCTATTTTTCTACTGAAAACATTCAATTCCCCCACATATTTCTGTCTGAACATTTGCACCTAATATGGTCGTTTTAAAGCAATAGCCTTTTGAGTCTATGCTGAGCATTCTCTTTTCAAGAAGAGCAGAGACTGGGTCATTGCAGCACCCATTTCCACATCAGCGTCTGCAATACGAACAATCTCTCCACATTTGTGAACCTAGAGACCATCAGTACAACACATGAACCTCGAAAATACACACTGAAAGATGACACTCAACAAAGAACATGCCGTGCTTGCCATATTGGGAGATGAGATTCAGATAATTTATTCCAAGTACAGCAAATGTATTTCTTTTTTCTGTTTGAAATTTTCAAAAACTACAACCTTCCATCTAAGCTCAAAGACTTAGTCTCTTTACCTTCTCTTCGTTCTCAGAAACAGCATTTAGTATCAAAAATGCCAGTTTGCACAGAAAATGAATGAGAAGGGCCCTTCTTCCCTTCCACTGGCACTGCCTGTAGGCTGAAGAATCAAACTCCCAAGAGTCAGGAACAACAAGCCATGTGTTACAAGTAGAGATGGTGGCTCATATTTCACACTTCTTCCTCCCCATCAGTCTTTTTCAGTGTGCTTGGCTAGATGCCTTGGATGCCACTTAACTGCAAGTGGAGGTAAGTAGCAACAGTTTCTTCCAATTCCATTTAGTAAATACTGTGCAATACTATGTATGTAAATACTATTACAACACGTCCCTTCAAATTACTCACAGGCCTTCAGGGGAAGACAGAAAATCAAGCATCTCGGGGGGACCAAAGGCAACTCTTTTTTTTTCTTCCTCTGGAGAAATATTCTTGCTGCTCTTGCAGCTCTGTAAGTCTGTTCTGCGGTAGCATTGAGAGACCTGGCTCTGTCTCTCTGTCCCTATCTCTGAATATCTTCCTCCCTGGAAGGGTAAGGCAGTGTGTTTCTTGGGACAGGCAACAAAAATCCCACACACTCCTCTACAAGTTTTCTCTGGAGCCACCCTGCTGGTGGCCCAGATCTAGCTGGGCACAGGGGTGCAGTTACAGATACAACCAGTTCACAGCGTAGCTCCTCTGGGTTCTTTCAGTACAACTCTTCCCCAGTCTCAGTGAATACCCAAGCCCTCCACTACCAGCCCCCTCAGATGTTTGGTCTGGCTCTGGCCTCCCAAGCTGTTTCCCTGAAGCCCAGTTTCAAACAAGCATCTGAAACAGCCCACAAATCACAGAAACACAGACTGGACTGGGCTGGAAGTGACCTTAGAGATAAGCTAGTTCCAACTTCCTTCCATGAGCAGGAACACCTTTTGCTAGACCAGATTGCTCTGGGCCAGGAGGAGGGTACTATTTCCACACTGTCCTTCTCCAGTCCCACTTCTGATGGGACATATGTGTAAAATATTACAGCCAATTGGGCTGTAAGAGTTCAGAGAAGCACACTGAGAACAAGGCCAGCTGAATTGCAGAGTTTCATCTGTTGAGCCAATAGTGAACACAGTTCTTTTTGTTTTGTAAGGGCAAGGAATTTGCTGCCTGAAAATAAGGACTCCTGCCCCTTTCCCTTCTATACTTTCTCAAAGGAATTGTTTTTAATGAAGAAACCTGATTAGGATTTAGGCAACCTTTAGAGTTCTTTTGAGTGCCCTCCACCCAACCTGTGATGCCAAGGACATGTTCCAGCACCACTCACTGCCAGAGCTCCAGCTCTTACCCAGGAATTGCAGCCTCTCTCCTCCAGGCCTTTTGTGTTTGAAATGAGCTCTTAATCCATGAAGTATGGATGTGTTACAATATTTGGAATGGCCTGTATTACTTACAGTACTTTCTATACACAGACAAAAAGACCTTCTATACAAAGACCCCAAGATACACTGGATTACTTTTTAAAGAATCCCATCCAGATAACATTTGGAAATTCTGTCAGTGATGTTGTGTATCTAGACTGCAGGATGAATAACTTACGTCAAGATAAATTATTTTCCCACTGTTGTTATTATTTGAATAACATGTTCTCAGCTTACTCACCTTAGGCACTAATATTTTTTCTGCAGACTTGCACTGTTTTTTCTACTTCATTTCAAGTCCTTGCTTACATCTAATGGTCCACAAGCCTCAAACGGCAAATGCCAGCTTGCAAATCTAACCAGGAGGTGAGCACTGGTAGCTGTATCCCCTTGGATGTCCCTGCAGAGGTGCAAACCTGTAACCATGCTGGGGAGCCCCCATGGCCCACACTGACCCACTAACTCCCACTTCGAAGTGAGACATCACAGCCAATGGCAACTAGCACATAAAATGCAACATGAAAGCATTTAAACTAAAATAAATTTTAAAGCATTTACTTATTTTAAAGTGTCATAGGATGTTAATAAAGATCATAACACAGGCTAGGCTTCATTGTTATGGCTAATATGCCTTTATGAGCCCAAACCATATCCTATTGTTTGTACTCACATTTATACTATTAAGCCACATATTCATGCACAAAACCTAATTGAGTTCTGATGGGGTTTCTGAAAAGCCACATCTGCTGAAGAGCTTCAGGGTTTGTCAGATGCTGCAGGGGTGTGGACCACTCTCTGGTGAGAGCTGTCATCCAGAACATAGCTGCAAACAGCTAATTCTTGCACTCCTCTGTCTCCACTTCTTGTAACTTCTCTGTCTTTGTGCCTGCATTGGACCCAGTACAAGGCAGCTTTCAACACATTGGCTTTAGCATGGCAAATACACAGCGTGGCAAACAATTGCTCCCTTAATGTACATGTAAAATGATTACCTTTTAACTGTGGGCAGACATTTTATTATGACCGTGTCCCAAGGACTGTACACGAAGAGGAAAACCAGAAGGCATGGCTGAAATGGCTACATTTCATTGCATCCAGTCAAAACCAGAGCAGAAATGTCAGGTGTCAACACCTACTGGCAACTATCAAATACCACTGTGGAACGACTGCACTGACAGCAGCACTGGGCAGGAAGCCTTCTAACTCTCAGCTGTAAGCAGTGATGAAAATTAAATAAAACTAATCTGCAGGAAATAAGCTTCTTCCAAAAAAATCCACCGGAAAAGGAACTAAATTAGGAAATACTTTCAGGAAAGGAATAAGGCAAGGAACAAAGGAGAGAGGGGAGAAGGGCATTGGGAAAAGGGAGAATTGTCATTAAATTTATCATGCAGAAAGTATAAGTTAAAAATGGGGCCACTGAGTAGCAAACAGTGTTTGACCTTAATGTATTGTGTATCAAGTGGAATGGTGAATCAGGGCGGAGGGCACTCCTGGGACACTCAGATTTATTTATGATGAGCAAAGTTGACAATATTTCCAAGCATAAAGAAGCAAACAACGGAAAATAATCACAGAAGTAACTTTCCTCAGGGGAGATTTGTCTCACTGGAGAATTTCTGTAGCTAACAGATAGGCTCCTTACTGATTTTGAGTACAAATGAGCCTCAGAGAGATCTGAAGAATCGTCTAGCAGCACCTGTCCCCCTCTGTTCACAGTGGAAGGACCATGAGAAGACAGACTGTGAGGGGCTGACACATTCTGTCACCACCAGGCATCAAGAGGGGAGACACTATGTTTATGTGGGAGCAGGGCTCCCTTCTTGAAAACAGATGTGAGTCTGTCAAGCTATGGATTGGTTCTCACATTTAGTAATTGAATATATTTAATGACAAAGTAAATAAAACTGGGTCACAGACAGGCAAGCTACTAAGGCATAAGGTGAGTTTTAACTCAAAAGGTGAAGCATTGCCTGAGAAACTGAACAAAATAGATTCATTTTTATGAAGGAAGGGATAAACACACTCAAAAACATGACCATAAGCTGGGCCAGGTGTGCAATTTTGCTGTCCTTACTCTGTGCTTCCTGAGTCATGGATCTGCCTGACTTCTATGGACCCTCCAGCTCTGCCAGGACATCAGGTCTGGCCCTAATTACCTCCCTCCCACTTCACTAGCTTCTCTTCTCTGCTCTTCTTATTTCTGTATGGATTTTCCAAGTGGTGTTAAAAAAAGGAAGTGCTGGAAGAGGTGCCAGACTGCTCTAGAGGCTGAGATGCTGTACATGCTGAACAGTGAAAGGCAGACGACACCCACGGATACAGCACAGCCCTGATCTGGCAGGATCTGTGGAGGGGGGAGGTGGCAATTGGTCCTCACATCCTATCAACTCCCGTAGCATCTGCCAGCACAGGCGGAGGGGGAGCCACCCCAGCCAAGTTTTTTTTTTATAAAATGGATCTTGTTCATAAAGTCAGAGACATTTTATATACAAATACAGATCAGCTCCCTGCCATCTGCTTATTTCCATGTAGCGTCTAAAGTATCATAAGGGTGTTACAGAGAATATGAAAACAAGGTCTTACCTCTGCTTCTGAGCTTAAAAAAAAAAAAGAGAAAAAAGAAAAAAAGAAAAGAGGAGAAAATATAGGAGTTGGTATGCAGTGAAAAGCTAAGAACTGAGACAGCATTTTCAATCGTGGCTGCCTGGGCTGCTGTTGTTTGGGGATGGAGTTTGGCCTCATAGGGATGCTGGCACATCCCTGCTCTGGGCCTGATGCAAGTTACCTCCTGGCCTTCAACAGCCATCTCTTGTCCTGCCAGGGACCTCCTAGCCTTTTCTATGGTCTTTCTACTTGTGTGTCTTAAGAGCAGAAATCACCCTTTTATGCTAAGCATTTGCACATACAATTACAGGCCCTGCATTTCATGAGCTAGTCTAGGAATAATACCTCTCTGGTGGGTCTGTTTAGTGTTATACTCTTACAGATAAAAGTAGTCCTTATTCCCCACTAGGACATGCCCCAAACCTTTGCAGATGAGCTGCAGCTTGCACTGCAGTTTTGGACCCACAAAACCAGGGGGTCCTACAGCACAACCAACCTTCACCATTTGCAAGCAGCTCCAAAGCACTGCACTGGATAAGAAACAGGTGGTTCATTACTCAGAATTAACCTCCCATGGTCAATATGGAAAAAAGAGCCAGTTTGCCTGGTCCCACTAGAGCCCAGACCCACGTGGCACAGGAAGACACAAGAATTCACTGATCATCTGCCAGATTCATTATCACTTGAGGTTTTTTTAACTACTGCATTTAAATGCAACTAATTCTGATAAATCAAGCTTGTTTCCCTCACTTGCCAGTTTGATAATTTCATCTTCGTGTTTATTCACATTAGTAAGTATTGATTTCCTCTGGGATGTAGTACCTTTTCTCACAGCAAGAGAGGGTGAGGTCTGCTTGGCAAGGTTTTTGTCACACAGGAATTTCTGAAGTTTGGGTACTGTAATATTGCATCCAGAAAAATGGCATTCTGGGCAACACCACAGAAGTGCAACTACCACTTAGCTACAAAAATGGTGTTAGGTAAAGATTCATTTGAATACTTTTCATTTGGGTTATCCTTTATCCCATCTATTAACATCCTGATTCCTTGTGTCTTTGTAATATTGCACAACAGCAACACTTTAAAAATACCACAGTGCTTCTTCACTCTACAAGGGCCAGAGCAACCTCCACACAGTTAGTACGACTTTGAAGATTCTCATTTAGAGTCATACAACAATTTATTTTGCAGATACTTCTACAGGACAGTGGAATAATTTTCAAGAAATTAAGAAATTAAGAAATTTCTGTTCTGTCACTACTGAAGTTACAGCCACATCCACGGTAACTTATGACTAAGGGAAATACTTGCTAAAGGGGTGGCTCAAAGACACTCATCTTCCTTCCCCTTTGATGCCCTTCTGTGGACACTCAGTGAATGTAGGATGATGCGACTCCAGGAATACTGCAGCCAGAAGAAACCAATGATGACCAAAGTGCCAGGCATCCCTCACAGAAATAAGTCTTGAAAAAGGACTGTGGGCAGAAAAACCTTTCTCACCCCGTTCATGAACCACTAAGACAGATATGTGCCCAAAGCTGAGCTTATTCACATAATCCCCCGGGAAATTTTTGTATTCAGAAACTCTTTATTTTGAGAGCAAAATGACAATAATTTGTTGCCTACCACAGAAAGCACAACTTTGCAACAGCACTGTCACTGCCTGATTTGTGATGATTCATTCATCCCAACAGGAGAAAAATGTCTCTTCCTCCAGCAAACTCCATACTCACCCCAGACCCCCTGCCATGAGCTGAAGCCCCATTGAACTACAGCTCTAAATTTTCCAGCCTTACAGGTGTCATCATGCCCAGCCATGCTGATGGGGGTTCAAATAATCAGGTAATTAATCCTCCTTTAACGTCATGAAATCAAGGAGACTTGGGGCTAGCTGTCCATCAGATACATATCTCAGCAGTACCTAACATTTCTAGGCAGGTGCCTACCTAACACTGGTTTTAAGATTACAGCTGATGATGAATAGAGTTTCATTCTGCATTTCAGTCTAGCAATCTTCCACTTGGACTACATGATCATGGTAGGCCCCTAACAATTGAAAACATTCTATTCTAATTCTAATTCTAATTCTAATTCTAATTCTAATTCTAATTCTAATTCTAATTCTAATTCTAATTCTAATTCTAATTCTGTTCTACCCTACCCTATTCTAACCTATTATTTCTACCAACATGACAAACACTGCTAATTTTATACCTAAGCTTCAAATTCATAATATCTCCCAGTCTGACAACTCACTGCATGCAGGACCTCTGCAGTACTGTGTCGGGAGGTCATGAACCAATACAAGGCAGTGTATTGTGCACATGAGGCAACAACCCTCTGGAAATAATTCAGGGTCTAGCTAACTCCAGCTGTGTTATCTGGGGTCATTTCCCACTCTCAAACTATGGAAGTTCTTTGGGTTTTAATGCAACAAAATGACCTTTGTCTTTATACAGTACATTATACTGGCAAAGCAGCTGCAGCCATGCAGAATTGCATTTCAGCAGTCAGTCTACTCTTTGCACCCCCATATTCTTCAAAAAGGTACATGATGCTGATAAATGGTAGCAATGGCTTTGGCTGGCACAGTTTTACTGGTCAAAGCTCACACTCTTTTCAGAGCTTTGTTCCATACCTTTGCACAAGCAGAAATGAATTGTGAAGAAAACTGGCTTCAGTATATTCTTTCAGACTTGTTATGGGGAACACAATCTTTTAGATTCAGACCACATTAAAGGAATTTTCAAGTCTGGGGCACTACAGTTTATACTCCCAGCTTCACTGACTGCAATTTCCTCCCCCTGAGCTCCCACACTTGACCTACTGAGTAAATACTTCTTCACAGGAAGTAAAAATTTCCACCCAGCAAAGCTGAAACCTTTCCATGGGATCCCAAGCTCTTCAGGGTTGCTTTGTTTGCCAGATCCTATTCTGATAGCCCACAGACCACAATTCATAATATAAATAAAGTTTATTGCATCTCTTGGAGGTACCACCAACTGCACAATGCCTCTGTTTAAACAGCTGCCAGAAGATCAAGGCAGGGCTCTGCCTGACTCCAAAAAAGTTTCCAATAATCCCATGGAGACTTCACCGTGATGCTGGTACCAGAAACAACCTGGGACTCACAAGCTGGGACTCACTAGGTCATGTAATCACCTTCCTCCAGAGAGGATCAGAGACTGCTACAAAGCCAGCTCAGGGCAGGATGGCTGGTTTGGAAAACAAACAAGGCTTACTGAAAGGATCAGGACAGAGGAGATGGATTCCTGAAAAGTTACGTGTAAGTGTAGGTGCTGTGAAGAGGCACCACAGAAAATGCAGAGGAAAAATTGCATGAATTGTAGTAAGTAGAAACCCAGTGCAAATTCAGAGCATGGGACTAGGGTAAACCAGACCGACACGTCAGCCAGACTTTGAATAGGCTAAACACTTTCTGCTACATTTATGCAGTTGTGTACAATTTACAGACTTTTTTTTTTTTAATTTTGCCTCATATGAATAGACACCTGGCACTGCCAAGGCAGAAAGGGGCAGTCATATGTTGAGACAGAACAACTCAAGACAAAAGATTTTATCAAATTTGGGGGAACCCCTTTCCTCTCAGGTATTTGCTGGACTTCTCTAACATTGAAAGAGTGAAAAACTATGAAGGGCAGGTTTAGGATGTAAGACAGGACAGTCCTGGACTGCTCTGAAGAACCAGTATTGAGCCTTCAAAACATGCCAGAACTGGGGATCCTGAGGCATCCATTTAGAGGATGAACACCTTTTTCCCATGGCACTACTAGACCCAGGCTAGTGATATCGATCCAGTGACTGACCCTCTGCTCTGGCAAGTCTTGAAGCTTACAGAAAATCACAAGATTGGGACTGCAAATATAATCTTGCAGTTTTGGAGTTGTCTAAGATTGGCATCACATGTCCATGCACATTATGGAAAGAAAAAGAAAGCACATTACTATTTGTGCAGGTTGAATTTGAGGAGACTACCATTTAAGCACAGCACACTTTGTGTTCAAAAGGCTATTCAAGGTATTGCAGTATTTTTTCTCATATTACAGCTCCAGCATCTCCAATGTACTCTGCCTTCCCAAAATGCTCATTAACCCAGGCCTCCTGGATCACATCTGCTCTTCCTGCTATTCAAACTGCCCTAGTGCAAGTCAAGTCCCTTTCTTACAGATCATGAAAGAACATCTTGAGAGTAAAATTTAGTCACTAAAAACCTGGGAGGAGTTCAGTTCAGCAGGGAAGTAAAACCATTTGTTTTGATGAAGCTGACATACCACCAAACCTTGGATTTTTATTTTGTTATATGACACTCGCTGTTTCCCAGTTAATTGAAAAAGCTGAAAAGTCACAGAATTGTTCTGATCTGTAGTAAAAATACAACCATGAGCTACAATTAAGTTCCTAAACCACTGATGGACAGGGTATAATAATTATTGCAGGCTCATCTCAACATTTGGAGTTAGACATTGAAAATAAAAGGGCTTTGGTAGGGTGGTGCTGAGACAGGGTCTGGGACAAACTAAGTGCAAGGGAAAATTGATCCTTCCCTTACCAGCCCCCCTTACCATGCCTGTATTTGAAGCAGGCAGTCTGGAGCAGGGTTGTGGCAAGGTGATAACACAAACCCCGCAGAGGCCTCGCTGCTGGCCAGTTGCACAGCAGAAGCCCTGGGATACAGGTGTGGGATATCAGCTGCCTCAGGCTGCAGGGTGTCAGCAGCACAGCAGGTGAAGCCCTCCAAGGTCTGCGAGTGCTGCCACAGCACAGGCAGTGAGTAACACCTCGTCAGCAGGCCACATTATTGAATAGCAATAACTTTCCATAATAACTAATTAATGTCACATACAGACCAGAGACTTAAAAGAGAGAAAGTGCTATAGCTCTTCCTTCATCAAATTGCAGTGCTGAGGTCGAGCTTTACTCATCTGCTGGATTGGCAGATGAAGGTATCTGCATGAGAGCCAGAACCTTCCCTTTGGCAGCTGTGGGCTGAATCAAGCTGTTTGGCACCTCCCCCAGCTCTATGATGCCATTATTTCTGTGGCCATCCTGCCTGGACAGCAAACTCTAGTGTATTTTGATATCCCCCACTCATCCCTGACATGTCCTCCAGCTCTTGCCCCTCAGTGAGAACCCAGCTCTGCAAAAGGAGGCTCCCAGCAGCCCGCATCCTGGGCAGGGCTCACACCTCCCAGGAAAGCACTGCCTGGACCCACAAAGGTTCCTCGGCAACCTTGAGACCCTAGGGAACCTCAGGAAAAGTTTATTTTGGCAGGCTCAATAGTGTGGGCATGGTCAGCACTCTATCCCCTCACTTTTCCTGTGTACCAATGGGGGGACATACCTGTGTCACTCCATGTCAAGCGTGTTGCCGTTTCATTCATAAAAGGCAGCCTGTATCTTTAATCACTTTGCCAGATAATAGCAAAGAAACAAGCACTTGATTGTCTGTGTTATCAGACACTACTGGAAAAGTCTAGATAAGGATGCTGAACAACCTTGGCTTATTAGTATTCCACATGCAAACGCTTCCCCATAATCCAGAGTCATCTGTATCCCGGCAACCCTTTAAATTTCATTCTCACTGAATTGCCAGATCTTTATCAAAATATAATTACAGTCTTAATTTGGATGATAAATTTTGATTGCTTGTGCTGTGCCAAAAAAAAAAATTTGTCAGGTACACAAAAAATGAGGTGCAACTGTGAGACGTGAATCTGCATATTCTGACATTGGTGCATCACCTTTCTTCTTATCAAAAGTTTGGCTCTGATAGCTAGCAATGAGGTTATGCAGGGGTAAATAGGCAGGGACATGAAAAAACAGTTTTCTGATGCCATCAAATGAAATTTGCACTAAAAACAGGGAGGAATTTGAAATCCACAGTTGCATATGAAGATTATCACCATTACGAAGATTATATACTATTATCATTACGAGGTAAATGATGTGCAGCACTGCTGTGCAAAGCGGAAGAAAACACCAGTCCTTCCTGAAACAAGAAGAGATCGTGCCGAACTCACCTTTTCTCCCACTGCCTTGCCCCCCTCTGTCAATTACTGGCAGAAAACAGCACAGTGCTTTATAGTTATATCCAGATTACATGGATGATTACAAAGATTTTTCCAAAACAAGTAGCCTTGTTTTTTCCAAAAAAAGTATCCCAGAGGAATATAACCACTGCCTACTCTACCAAGAGAGACCAAAGGAGAGGAGATGGCCCTGCTAGCAAGCCATGGAGGTTACCTAGTTTCTGACTTACCAGAGTACACCAGTCCAAACCCACTTCAGTTTTACCCTGCTGAAATGCCAGGGGGGGAAAGATAATTACTCAGATGACAATGGCATAAATGCAATTAGACGTTTGACCTTAGTGTTTCTTGGTCACATGCACAGAGTTGAACTAATTGCTAAATCTGGGTCTGGGAAGTTCTTCTTTTCCTTCTTTCCCACAAACACACTCACACTGAGTTATTTGCTCTTTTTCTGCATCTCTGAGAAGGATCCTTTCCTAGGACAGATGTGATTTCATCCCATGAAAATTATTTCCTCACCTCCTGTGGGGGTTTTGGGTACCCAGCCTTGGTCCTCTTTGTTATCTGCTTCTCTAACTTTGATCACCATTGCATACACCATAAAATACCTCCCTGACACACCTGTTAGCTTGAATTCATTCTCATGGAGTGTATGTTGTCCTCCCCTGAGAAGACCATGCAAGATGAGAACAACTGGAACAGAAAGTAAATTCCACCACACAAACAAACAGAAGGGTTACAGTGTGGACTGAACATCACACTGTGTCACAGTTCCAGTATGAAAAATGTGCTGCTTCCTTGTCAGCTACATCACTCAAGTGAGGTTTGTCTCCCTAATGCTCCACAGCCCCAGCACTCTCCAAGAGATCACTCCAAACCAAGCGTGGTTTTGTCCAGAGCCTGATGTAAGCAAACACAGTTGCCAACTAACGGTAAAATTCAAAGCTCACTGAAGTCCAGGAAGATACTGGAACCTTTGCAGCCACGTCTGTGCCCTGGATCCCATTCCCCAACAATCATGTCCATCACTGACACATCAGTAACACTTTTGCTGACAGTAGCATTACAAAGTTTTACAGCTGAATGGTCTGAGGCATTGAACCATTCTTGTCCCTTTGGTGGTAGGAGCTCAATGGGGCTAATACTGCAGTAGAAATGGAGGGCAGGAAGGAACCATGTGAGAATTGCCTGGTCCATGACTTCCAACTCTGAAACACAGCTAAAATTAACAGTAAATGAGGCACCCACCTCCTGACACAGAAAATGTTTCCTGTAGTGAATTTTGACTGATGTGTGACCAAACCTGTCCTAAAAATGCCAAAATGCAAAGCCAAGTGTAATTCCACTACTCTAAAGTGGACTAAGTATTTTTAGTTCACCTCAATTTTATTATTCTTAAAAAGCCTAAAAGAACAGCATTCTATAATCTCCATAGGAGCCTGTCCCAGTGCTTTACTCGTCTTCGTGCTTGGAAAGGTCTTCCTAACCTTCCCTGCTGCAAAGTCAGCTGGCTCCTAAGGGGGAAGGCTGCAGAAGCAGGCATGCTGGCTGCAGTCACATGCAGCTCCCCTCTTCTTTGGATATCAGACTCCATCTCTGGTGCTGTAAGTTTGCAACTTCTCACCTCAGCTGAACTGAGATGAGACAAAAATGCCAGAACTAGTGCCCTGGCCCAAAATCCAGAACTAGTTTTCATTCCAGGCAGTGGGGGAAGTGGGAATGCCTGAGCCCCCAAAGGAGGATGATGAATCACTGCTTATTTCAGATACACAGTTCTTTGCTCTCCTTTTAAAAAATGCATTTATTTCCTTCTGGTGAAGGGGGCCATGCTAAAATCACAGGAAAACAAAGTTGCCTATCCACAGCAGCAGGTTCAGCCTAGCACTAGGGAGAAGGAAAGCTTCCATATGCCATGGTGACTAGTTCAGTACAGCCTGTTAACCATTCCCTCCACCTGCCAGGCACACTGCCCCCCACATAAGCACTGTTAGTGAAGGCAAGCATGCATCTGGATGAAAACCACACTGAGAGGAACATGTCATTTTTAAAGCCTGGCTTTTGTCTCTGTCCTGTTCAAATACTACGGCTAATGTTGAGAGGACTGGCAGAAGAGGTTACCAGATTTACTCTTCCTCTGCACCATGGCATGTTGCAGGGGGAGGAGTTCAAAATGGCCCCTGTGACAGCTGCCAGCATCTTCACAATAGCTGCTAAAAGAGAGGCTTATTCCTCCCAGCAACTCTTCAGTTAGAGCTTTCTCAAGGGAAGCAATGGATTCCTCAAGCCTTCAGCCACAGCAGGAACTTCCTGAAGGAACATTTCATATTCAGAAGGAATCACAATGTTCCTATTTCTTTCCTGCCTCTTTCGTTCTTAAGCCCAGATCTCCCATCGTTGAGCTTGTCATTACAGACTACAGCAGGAGGTCTGTGGCTATCACACCAACATCCCAAGTTCCTAGTAAGCAAAACTGTGGTCTGGCTTCCTCTGCTGTCTTGAGTGTTCTCCTGGGTGAAAAGACAAGCAAGTCTCACCATTGGGAAATGGGAGCCCAGAGAGGAATGTTACAAGCCTTCCATAGCCAAATGGACTTTTGGCATTATACCCTCTGCTTTTGGACCAAACATCATCACAACCACAAACCCAAACTGTAGCAGTGACACCAGTAGCTGAATACTTGGAAATATAAACTGGGGATGTTTTTCACTGCCCGCCATTTGGGCTAAGACACTTTACCCTTGATGGACCAGTCGTGACAAACTTATTTATCTAAAAATGGCTTGACTGATTCTGCTGATTCCAGGAACCAGAGACAGAATAACCCTCTGTCCACAGCACAGCTTGGCATCCCACTGATTTCCATGGAAGACAGCAACAGGGCAAGTGCAGTGGAGGGAGCAGCACTCAAGTGGTTAATGCATGCCATGAAAAACTATATATACATATACTGTCTCACATAGCCAGAATCTATTACTTTGACATTTTCCATTCAGTGCCACTAGAATTACAATGCTCATAATAAAAACCTGCCAATCAAACACATAGAAATTATCACCAAAGCAAAATTCATTTCTATCTATATAGTTGACCAGAAGTCTTTCTGCCTCTTACAAGCAACATTAGTGCCATCCATTAAAACAACAAATGCCAGTCAAGTCCCTTTCTTTCCACCTGTGATTTTAAAAGTACATTTCCTGTGCAGAATGCTGTGTGCTTGGCAACCTCTGCATCTCCCCTCCTGATGAGTAGCAGAAACGCTGCATGCTAAACTCTCCTGTAATGACATGGATTCCCACATCAGAGAAAAATTCTCAAACTACCCAGGAAAAACTTCAAATAACCCGCAAGGTATTTAACAAACCAGAGGCAACAGCAAAAGTCAAACCCTCAAAATATACAGAGAGAGAGAGAGAGGGAGAGAGAGAGAGAAAATAAATGCCCTCTGCTTCACCCAAAATAACAGAACAGTTCTGCATAGGAAAGAAAATTAATTACCATTGTGGGGACCCTCAGTCATTTAGAGTCTCCAGTCAAGGCTGAGAGCCATTCTGAGACTGCAGGTTTTTCCTGTAACTTCACTTCCCAGCTCTGCGAGGAACCAGTTAAAAATGACATCACTGCTCATACTACCCTCCTCCCCCTCCCCATTCACTTGCTAAAAAAGCTGAGGCTGCTCCTCTCCCCCTGCATTGGCTCCAGATTTGGTCCTCACTCCTCTCTGACAAGTTCCTGGTCTGCAGTTGACTGCGTGGATCAGTGTCAGTGCGGGAGGGAGGATGCGTCTCTGCGCTTTTCCAGCATCCCTGCCAGCACCCACTTGAGAAATAAAATAGCCTTTCCATTAAGAAATCAGAAGAGGTCTAACCTCGCGATGTATAATGCATTACACAACCAGCTCCGTTTACAGAAGGCAGACAGTCTTACTCTTTGAAGTGGAAGGGAGAGAGAGACCCTCCAAGGGGCTCTGCCTTTCACCTCGTCTTCCTTAGAGGAGAGGACTCTCTCTGTGGTTTTGCTGCATCCTCCTTGCATTAGGACTGCAATCTATCTTTTTTTTTCTTTTTTTTATTTCCCTCCTCCTGAGTGTGACATCATCAGACACAAACTCCACTTCTGTAATAAAAAAGGATCCCAAGCAGAGCTACCTGGGACGAGGTCATCTGGAGGACCCAGGCAATGCAGGCTCCTGAACAACTCTTGCTTCTTACAAAAATACTTGGCTCTTACACAGTGTCATCAGGATTTAATAACCCTGTGCTTGCTGCAGACCAGGAGACCCAGCTGCAGGGCTGAGATCAGTCTCTTTCTATCCCTGCAAGTTCCACTGGCATCACCAGCGAGCAGGTACCTCCAGGGCGCTCCCCTTGTACCCACCGTTCACCTCTCAGCTCCTTTGCTCCCCGGACTGCTGGGAAGGATGCTGCAGCAAAATCCCTCGGCCAGCTACGGCTGCGAGCCCCCAGCGCACACGCTTCCAGGACTCCTCCGCTCTCCTCAGCCTTTAAAGCATCACCGAGGGGAGCCTTTGCAGAACACGGTCACCCCTGGCTGGCGGCCGCAGGAGCCAGCGGCTCTCGGCCCGCCGCAGCGCAGGGCCTGCTGGTTGCCAAGGGCAATTCCCTCTTACCTGTATCCTCTCTCCTGGAAGAGCTTAGGGCACTGTGCCGAGCCTGCCCACCCCCGGGGCAGCCAGCGGGCACCAGGGGGGCTGGGATGAGCCCCACCGCCGGCGCTGGGGCTGCAGAAGGGATGGCGGCTCCCGGGATCGGCAGCGTTCCCTGCGCGCTCCCACGCTGGCAGCGGCAGCCACGGCACTGCCGGGGAGAGCAGCCCGTGTGCACATGCATATGGATAACATGTGCCTCCGTGTTCCTGCCATACACACACAGAGCTGCACGCAGATAGAAACGCAGACCTGCCTTCTGCATCTCTCACCGCTTCCGCAAAGCTGCCGAGGTACCAAATACTGCACAAGTAAAAGGGCTGATGGAATAAGTAATTTAAAAGATGTGCAGATGTGGCACTTAGGGACCTGGTTTAGTGGTGGACCTGGCAGTGGTAGGTTAAGGGTTGGACTCCATGATCTTAGAGGTCTTTTCCAACTGAAATGATTCTATGCTCTTAGGATATGACTGCATTAGCAAACGTGCTCTGACTGGTTTGTGTGCTACCTGCCTACACAGCCTGCACACAAGCATAACCCTCGCCGCAGTGCTGATCACAGGTGAGCACCTCACACACGGCTGTAAAAGTATCACAAAACTTATGCAAGCCCCTCTAAAAGGGGTAGTGGTATGTCACACACGTCATGTAATGGTGCTGCTTTGTAAGCTAGAAATGTCTCACATGGAGAGGCGCCGGAAAGGTCTTTCAACAATGAAACCCCCACCAACCCTCTGAATTAGGAACATGCTGGTGCATCAGGTCCCAGAGAAAATCTGTGCTAGAGACAGTGGGAAGTTGAAGGAAGTTGGTAAAAACCTTGCCTTCAGGGTTTATTCATAACTCCCTCCTCCTTCTTTTTCAGAGCAGTGCTTTGCACGTGGGCTGGTAACACATTCTTATCAAACACCAGAGCCCTTCTGAATGAGCCAGAATTAAAACCCTGACATCTCCTGTCAGCTGGGACAGAACAACATTACACACTCATCAAAGGCAGGATTTCCACTAGAGAGTCTCCCACTCCATCTTTTAGCAAATATCTCTGCAAGTTCTCTTTTCCACACCACAGCCCTACCAGACTGCATTCATCTTCTCTGGGCGTTCAGCAGGAAGAGGTCTCTGGCACAGGCACTGTGAGCCCAAGACTGAGGAGTGATGACTATGGTGGATAGGGGTGTGGGACCATCTCGGAAGCTCTGCCAGTGTGAACCTCCAGATAAATACAGAAGAGCGTGTCCTCTGCCATCACTCATTAATCAAACCTCGGTTTTCTATCTGCTCTGGTAGGGATATCACAGTCATTAGCAAAGGGGGATCCTACGTACACGTAGTAGCATCAATAATATCTCTGGAGAAACATCGATTATACATCATTTACTAGATCAAAAGACAAAAAAGAAGAAAGTGTGCCAATTCACCACATTCATATTTCAATTCTAAATGGTTTAACCCAGCTTCTTAAGGAAAAAATGTGAACCTGCTGTTGCCTATCCCCTGCATCAAATCCCATAATTTTTGAGTTCCCTTCCCAAATTTGCCAGAATAATTTGATTATGTTCTATATACTTAAATACCTACAAATTTAAGATGAAACAAAATAATTTTAAAAGTTAATCAGTGCCACTCCCATTTAGGATAGCCAGGTAAAATTTCCACTGGGAATCTACTGCCTGACTGGCCCTGTGCTAGTGGTGGTCCCTTTGCCCTGGGAAAGGGAAGTGTGTCCTCCGGATTTTCTGAAAAGGCAAAAAATATTTCAGAGAGTAAAGGACAAGTCTACAAATCCACATGAAGTTCTTACTTCTTCATTTTCTTTGGTTAATGTGACAATTTATTTAGTGTTTTTGTTTTCTCTTCCTAAACCTGCTTCTCATGGGTCAGCACTTCGGAGCTCAAATTCCTATGGATTTTATTCCCTGAAGAAACCTTCAAACACAGCCTTCTCATTTTACTTTATTTCTCCTAAGCAATGGCATTGTTTCGATCTACAGATGGGAACGTTTGCAGACTGCTGGCAAATAACAGCTCCCAGACCTGACAAGTTCCATGCTCATTCCTGGTTGTGAGCTGTTTTTGCAGGAGAGCAAACAAACTCATTCCTGTAAGAAAGAACAGGCAAACAAAGTGTGGCATTGGGTGTAGAAAGATCCCAACAGAAATAAATTAGGGCTGCAACTTTATCCAGAGCTCTCAGAACTCTCAAAGATGCAGAAATCCTTTCGGTCAGAAGAAAAAGAAGCTTTCCCACCTCTCCCATCATTTCCCCTCCTATTATACTGGTATTAACTAACTGTTTTACTTGGTGACTGCAGATTGTCTCAAGTTTTTGGGTGACTGAGTTGAAGATCAGTGCTCAAATAAATGATCATTGAGTAGCACTACTGCCCTAATATATGCATTTCAGTGTACTTTGGGGTACCTCCAAAGCAAATGGGGCAGAATATGTTCCGTATTATATGAATTCTCCACTTGCCTTAGTAAATGCACCTTGTTCTGGATTTCCACTATCTTCTTTCATCAGTATTATGCCTCCCACAAGCACAGTTTAACAAATGTATTTTATCATATAAATGGGTGTTTCCCATTTTGAGAATCCTTCCGAGGTAAGCTGAGAGTCCTGGACTACTTTCCTGCTTTGACCAGTCTTCAAATGCAGTCAAGTCTGGTAAGAGACATGAAGGAGTCAGGAGATGAATGTCACACACCCATTTCCTCTGCTATTTTTAACAGCACAGAGCGTACTGAAAGGAAGGATGGAAAGTCCTCCTCTTTAATGATGTCCCTGAAATTTTTGAAAAAATCTAAATTTCAATACTCTTTCATTTCAACCCAAACTGTTAAAAAGTAAATCAAGGTCACGGCTGTCTGTCACTTTCCCAAATTACTCTTGAGTAAAGACAGCCCTCAGCCAAATAATATCAGTCTAAATAGGAACTCAGCCTCTTCTGTTTCATTATCCCAGAGAGGTTTCAATTTCAAAGCTGACTTGGGCCACATAAAAGTTAGCTTTTAAGCAGGAGAAGTATGAATATTTCTGCCTCCCCTCTATTTTACCTTCTCAAGGAAAGAAAGAAGAAAGTAAGACCCAGTACCAGTTCTGGTAACCTGACACAAGAGAAGGAAGCAGAACACAGTGATATTCCTTTGATAGGAAATCTCAGTACCATTATTTCATCATCTGTTTTCCTTCCTGCTCCACTTGACTGCATGTACCCTAAAAACAGGCTGATGCAGCCTGCTGGTCCCATTTCAGAGGAGCTGGCCATCGTTGGCAGGGGCATCGCCAAGCACCCAACCATTTGGTAACAAGAGGCGACAACTCAATCAACCCTGGAGATCCTTACTGATGTTACCCTTCTTTTTCACAAGGTGCAGCTGGAGCAGGTCCAGAGAATGGCTGTGCAGTGATCAGAGAGCTGAAGCACTCTCCTACGAGGACAGGCTGAGAGACCTGGCATTGTTCAGTCTGGAGAAGAAAGAGAAGGCTCCGGGGAGATCTTCTAGCTGCCTTTCAGTGCCTACAAGAAAGCTGGAGAAGGACTTTTTCCAAGGGCATGTAGTGACAGGACAAGGAATGGCTTTAAGCTGAAAGAGGGTGGGTTCAGATTAGAATGCTGTGAGGGTGGTGAGCCACTGGAACAGGCTGCCCAGAGAAGCTGGGTGGTGGATGCCCCATACTTAGAAGTATTCAAGGCCAGGTTGAACGAGTCTTTGAGCAACCTGGTCTTGAGGATGGTGTCACTGCCCATGGCAGGGGAACTGGAACAAGATGATCCTTAGGGTCTGTTCCAGGCCAGGCCATTCTTTGATTCTGTGATGATTCTATGGAGTGTGAGAAATGGAGACAAAAAGGAGGAAGAGAAGGAAATTTGGATGGGAAAGATGCAAGAAAGGAAGGAGGGAGCTGTTGCTACTTTTGCTTTCCATGTACCTGCCATAAAGTTCGAATGTCAGGCACATGTTGGGCACATGGTACAGCTCACATGTTTATCACATCACCTTTGCTGCACTGAATTCACCACAGATGGTTTCATGTCCTCAGCAGGCAGTGGCTTCAGTGACAGTCATACAGGAAATTCCAGCCTCTTCATACCAGGCTCCTTGCAAAGGTTGGTGTTGTCTTTAACATTCATCTTTTATGCTTTTAAAACTCTTAAGGGAATGTCCTTAGTATAGCTAGTCCCTTTTTCTTTTTTACTTTCATGCCTGAAAGACTGGGTTGCATTGCTGGTGTGTCCCTTTTTTAGCCTTGGCAGACAGACAAGGACACTGCAGCCTCTGGTCGAAATCTGGAAACAGAAGCAGGGCAGGGGAGGGCCAGTCTTACACCTCCCAGTTTCTCTTAACCCCCACTTTTTCTGTCTGTTACTGCACATCCCTGTCTATGCTCTGTTGCACACTCTGGAGCTATAAAGTGAATTTTGTAAGTTTAAGTAGTTGTTGGCACCAAGAGAGGAGATGTAAATTGGAGAGAAAGAGTAGTAAAAAATAATTATGCAGTAAGAAATAATTGTACTGTAATACAGAAAATGGAATATATTTTGGATGTGCTGGGCTGAACGTTTTTGAGGAGCCAGGAGGGGAAGTGTCAGAGTTGGAGCAGTGGGGAGAGGGACTACAGAAGGCAACAAACACACTTCAGGGTAATAATATAATCTTGAAAGCCTTTTCTCTTTTGCAGTAACTGTCCTCTGGGCTAGTCTTCTAGCTGCTACCCATGTGCAGTGAGCATTGCTTTGTCACAAGCAACATAAAACATAGTGCAGATGCTCGCAGCAATGGGAAATACAGAAAGTGAAGTTCAAAAACATGCAAATGGGAACAGCTAATAGCACATGCCTGGAAATGAGATTGCCAAAGCCATTTGGAAGGGTTCAGATATGCACTACCCATCAACACTTGGCCTTGTGAATCTTAACTTCCATCTTAGAACACCAGGGTAGAGGAAGGTCTCTTGGTATTTGGGAGGCAAGTAAATTGTATTTCTGAGAGAGAAAGAAGGTCATGTTAATTAATTTAATAATTAAGAAGGTCCTAATTATTAAAATAATTAAGAACTAGAAAACAATGCAATACAACAAAAAAAATCTTGAGGTTTTTGCGTGTAGCACTCAGAGAACATTGCCACCCAAAGGGCCTGGATTCCACTATTCAGACTATTTCCCACATCCATCCTCATACACAGGAACCTTCCCACGGCCAAGGACCCACATTCTCACGCTCACTGAATATGATGCATAAACCAAAAATTATCAGACTGATTGTCTTTTCATAGTGATAATGGTTCTTACAGGGCTGCATCAAATAGCAGGCGTTTTTCTCGCACTTCATAATAAATAATTTTTCAGTGCCAAAGCATCATTCGCAGGGCCCTCTTATAACATCAACTCATGAAGCACAACAACTCTGCTTGCACAAGGCAGGCCTTTCTCATATTCAATTATATGTCCTATATACTATCATTTCTTCAAGCAGGATTAATGAGTCTCTGGTACAAGACAAGTGCTGTTCCTGCACCGTTTTGAAGTCTGCCTGTCATCATGGACAAGCTCTGCTGCTGGGAGGTAACTTTTGGCCAAAGCATCTGAGAGGTGTGTTGGAAGCCTTGACAACAACTCCACAGCTGTCTGTCCTTCTTGGTGTCTGCTCCTTTTGTGACCCAACACCCTCCTGTCCAGAAACAGGGCCCTGACACACAAACCAGACAGCAAGGCTGGTTTGGGCAACCATTCTTTTTTTCCCCATACTTTTAGTATTGGTTTCATAGAATCCCAGCTTCAAAGAACCAAAGAAAGGTTTGGGTTGGAAGGGACCTTAATGTTCATCTAGTTTCAACCCTCCTGCCATGGGCAGGGACACCTTTCACTCCACCGGGCTGCTCAAAACCCCATCCAATCTGGCCTTGAACATTCCCAGGAATGTGGAGTCTGCTTGCAACTTGTTTATAAAAGACCAGGTCCTAAATATGCAGTATGTAGTGGTAGCTACAAATTATCAAGGTACTTGCTGGTAAAGATTATTACAGTTTTCTGCTCTTCTTCCTGATGTGATTACAGGGTGCTGCTCAGCACATGCACACCCCATACAAGCATCTTTTAGCCTCATTTCCTACAGAAATGAGTGGGATGGAATCACACCAGCTGCTGTCTGCATGGCTGCATCTTCCATCGCTGCCACGCACCATGGGCTCCCTGGCCAGCCAGGGCCAGATCCACACAAGGTAGGTGTCACCAGGGTGCAAAATAACAATTCAGAAAATTCATTTTTCTCACAGCTTAAAGAAAGGAAAGGATTTTCCATGTCACCTCACCTAGGCAAAGCTGTATTCCCCAAGGTGTCCAGAAGTGCAGTGATGGTAACACTTAACCAAGAGCCAGGGAGACACAGATGCAAACTTTCCTCTCCTCAGAGGGATGCGAGGCTGTGTTTCCTACCCATGAGAGCACTGTGCAATACAGTACTCTGGCACTGGTTTTCAGCACTGATCCTGGGTTGGTTTTTAGTGTCATAAAGGAGGGGAAGCAAAATTTTTTCATCAGGACACTAGGATTCTTTCTTCTTGGTTAACTAGTACATTGGGCTATGAAATGGAACTTGGTTTGCCATGGAACCAATAAATAAAACCTTGAACCTTATCTTGGGTCCTGCCCTGGGTGACAAGAAAACTTTTTACCTGTTTACTCTTCCCACTATCGCCCATGCTGCTCTGGGGTGACGGGGTGTGCAACCCATGCTTTGGGAGAATTATGATGTGGCTTACGAGTCTTTTAATGATAAAAAATGCTGGACAAGTTTATTTGTCTGGTCTTTAACCTCCAAAAGCAGAATTAAAATGTTGTTATATAGGAATTATACTAGTATAAATATTTTGGATTCATAATGTAACTTTCACTCATACCCAACAGTTAATTAAGAGATTTGTATATGTGGCTTGATCCATTTCTGCGTAATCCAGTAATGCCTCAACTGCCATGGTATTTGTGTGCCAGCTGCAAAACAAGAATTGCAGAACAGGATCCTCTCACTGACCTTTCTTTTGCCCAACAATGCATCACCCACTTAATTTGTCTGAAGCCTTTGCTTAGCCACAGGTGACAGTGCTGGGACTCTTAGAGGAAATGAGCCCTGAGTTACATGAGCTTTGTATTGTAACTATATTATGTTTATTGTTTTTCACTAGTGTTTCCATCCTTCCTGATCCTTTTTTCACAAGATTTCCTTCTTGTTTATTTCAGAAGAACTACTGACTGTGTCATAAATATTGATGTTTTATTTAATGTATTTTGCTTTTAGCCTGGCAACTCTGTATTTCTGCTTGCCAGGGCTCTGCATTTCAAACAGCTAAAGACACAGTTGTTATAATACAGACTAATAAATGCTTGAAAAGACCGCAAGGTTTTTTAACACAAATAGAAATACAAGTCACATTCAAGTAACCCACTGCCTAAAATAGTAACCATGTCATTGTCCTAGCACAACTGGTATCTGAAAAGCCTGCATCCACAAGAACTGCCCTATTCTGCCCTGTTAAAACAGGGCAGAACTGCAATAATCCCATAGTGCTTAATGTGCATTTTACAGCAAGCTCTACCCACAAGCCCAAGTAACAACCTAGGGAACTATCACTCTGTACTGACTGCATTGGCACAAATCATTATTACTTATCTAATAATTACTATCACTTCATGGAAAATAGTTGAGGAGTGTAATTTTCACTGCTTTATTTTCAATGCTGCCTTCTCGCTTTGATATTGAGTTAAACCCTGAAGATATATCTGCTGAATTTTACTGACAAATTACATTCATCATCTATGTGCCTGTCTTGTCAAGCGTCTGAGATGTAATACATATTAAAATACTACACATGAATTTCCTGTTAGAACACTTAGCACATACTGTGCTTGATTTCCAAAAACCAACCAATGCATTTAGTGACCCCCAGGGAGCAGCCAAGCAACAGGATTAGTGACCTCTATAAGCAGTGGCCACAAATACAAGAATCCAGTGGGTATTATCCCCAAGTGAGCTTGCCATCTGCTGCCCCAGGAGAACCACCCCAATTCCTTTCAACACACACAGAGTTTGAGACAATTGTGGAAATTCTGTGTTTATTCCTCTACATCTGTGTGCTTCATCCATCAGATATGAAGGAACAGATTATCATTTGCCCTGTGAGTGGGGTGCTGTATTTGTGCTCCCACCAGAAAAAACACCAGCACATGGTGGCAAGACTGAGCCATCCATCTGGAGCTTGTGGCTCTGCTGGAGAGGGTGGCCAAGGAGGTGGCAGCTGGAGCAAGGATGGACATGGTTGTGGCAAAGGCAGGGAGAAATTAACCTAGAAAGGGTACACGTGACCCTGTATTTCTCAGTGTTACTACACTTCGTTATGTGTCTCCAGAAGTTGTGTCTGCTACTGAAATTCCCTTTCAAAACTGAAAATGGGAAGAAGGCAGCACCTGAACATGTGCCTTTGATTGAGGGACACAGCATCTCTTCTTAAAAGCTTTGACCATCTTCTGTTTTTTAGCTAAAAAATAGCTTATAAACTCGGTGTCTGTTCTTGCCTTGGTGACAGCGTAATAGGACAACAGTTGTATTTATCCCTGTCCTCATTGCTGCTGTGGGAAAATGAAGAGAGGGATGTGGATAACCAGATGGGAGAGAGAGATGAACTGATCCCACATGCTGCCTGTGTCAGCTGCAAAAAACTCAGAGAAGGAAGGAAAGCAGAAAACCTTGAGCCTCCATGTCCTGGAAATAAATGGCCATTTATTTTAGAGATGAGCTGCCCTCATAGGATAGGGAGTCAACAGTGGTCACTTCCATCTGGAAAGTGGTCAAATCCTGTGCCAGATGGAGCCCAAGATGACCACTTGCATCCCAGTGACACCAAGGCTGCGAACACCCCACATGCCTTCTACATGTCAAACATTTAAATGGATGCTAAAAATGCTTAGTCTGAAAGACAGGAGCCTATTTGGGCAGGCTGGTGACTGAGGTAGATGTGTGCAACAGCAGTGACAGGGCTGCAGTGAGCACTGATGGTAATCCTCTTTGTGGATCAATCTTTAAGAAGAAAAAAAAAAATTCCAAGAGCTATGTGACACCATGACAACATGCAAGGGACTGTCATCGTACAACTATTTTCCCTGAGTTTCATTAGACAGCCTCGAATTTTGTGAAAATATTGACAGGCCAAGGGAAAATCCCAAATACCATTTAATTTTGACAGATGGAAAAAATAATGCCTTGTACAAAGCATGGTAGCTTGATGGTCTGCTTTGTCCCTTTTTATCAAGGACCAGCTCCCAGAGGCAGAAGCCTGGATAAAGCACATGTCAAATACAAGAAACCAGAGCAGCAGAGAGATTTTATGATTAAATATGTACAAGGGAGAGTGGAAGTGGGGGGAGGGAAGGATGTACATACAGTATATGAAGTAAATGGTGCAGAAGAGACAGACACGGCAATACAGAACTGCCTGATGTGAAACTGAAACCCAGGCTGTCAGGGAGGCATGACCTACCTCATTTACTCACCACAGTCTACAACTGGAAGTCATCCCAACAATTCATCTCAATTCCTTACTCAACTACTTTGTTATTTGCTAGGAAAACAGTTTTCTCTGCTAGAATGTATGAAACCTGGCTAAACTCCTATTCGTAGTAAATCTGGGACTAATTTTAATAAAGCCCTTCCTTGGTTGTTGCACTCTTCTTGAAAGAATATTGTGAAACAGCTACACAGATAGTAGTATCTCATAGAGACCTAGTGCCTTTTCATTTGGTACTGACAACAGTGACTGAAGTTGGTTAGATAAATGTGGTTGAGCACTGCTGTTGGTAAATGAGGAGTGCTGCAGTCTGCCCACTGGCTCTTCTGTTTCTACACTTCCTCCATTGCAAACACCCCTGTGTGCAGCTGCTTGGGTTGACTTAACGTGGGCCAATTGGTGTCCTGGGATGGAGCCCCACCGAGCCAAACCCATCCTTGGCCCGCTGCTCCAGCTGCCTTGCTCCACCTACTGTGCAAGGTTATTGCATGGTGCCCATGAGGTAGGAACACAAGGTGCCATGGATGGGAATTAGAAAAGGTAAAACCATTTCTCTTTGACAGCATTTAAAATCTGCTTCCCCGGCCCTTTGAAATTTGCTTCTCACCAAAGCTCCCTGTTCAAACAAAACTAGTGCACTGTACAGTGGATTGGTCACAGGCATCTTTGTTCTGCACCCACACAAAATTGGAAGTGACACTTTACTTCCATTGCAGGCCAGACATCAAGCAGAGTCATGTCCTCACTTATAGTTTATTTAAAGCCATAGATGGCTTTTTAGGGATCAAAGAGAAAGGGCCATAGGCGGGGGATGCTGCTAAGGCGAAGACTGGGAACAAACCAGTACAGTTTCTTTGACGGCTCCATGTTTGCTTTTTAAATTGCAGAAATGTAATGTGGCAATGAAGCTACCTAAAGCATGAGACACTGAGTAGTGGGCTCTGAAGCTGTTTCAGTTTGTCAGCACTTACAGCTCTCTGCAGTACCTGTCGCAAAAGCAAGGGATTAGACTGGTGTAAATCAGTGCTGTTCCATGAAGAGCAGCCACAGTGGGAAGCCAGGCTAAAGGCTCAGAGGGCTTCACAAGCTGAGAGTACAAAGCACCATTAGGATACAAAGCACACTGTCAGCATCTGATCCCTGGGACAGGATGTTTGGAAAGGGCACATAGATTTTTTTTATCACAACTTGGACTCTTTTTCAAAGGAATCCCATTTAAAACAGAAACAGGGCTCTGTGCACAGTCAGGCTCTCCAGAGCCAGCAGCTCACCTCTTCCCAGACCAGTACATCTGTGTTACAAGCAGCTGGATGCCCCAGCCCTCTCCCTGCTCCCTGTAACTGGGTTTCAAGTTTACAAGTATCACAAATGAGTTCATTTCCCCTCATTAACTCTCGCTGCTTCCCTGA
Source organism: Monarcha castaneiventris obscurior (assembly GCA_026261815.1). Taxonomy (NCBI): domain Eukaryota; kingdom Metazoa; phylum Chordata; class Aves; order Passeriformes; family Monarchidae; genus Monarcha; species Monarcha castaneiventris. The sequence goes on along the minus strand of JAMPIT010000566.1, from coordinate 33,793,991 downwards.
ACTCAGTATTTCTCTGCCCCCAAATCCCTCAGGAGTCTCTGGGGCTGAAAAAGCCCTTCTCGATAGGAGAGGTTTCGGAAGGCTGCCCAAACAAGAAGAACTTAGGGGGCCTCATTGGACTGGACACAGCACTCACAGAACGGATGGGGAGCAGGATTAAATCAGCAGAGAAAAATATAAAGCAGAAATACGAGCAGCTTCACTTTTTTCAGATAATTGTTTTCAGCAGGTTTCTTACTCAATACAAGCCTCACCCAAAGTGGTATGACAAACTACTGAGCTCATGCTTCCCAGCTCAGTTTATTCCTCTCTATCCATTCCTGGCCTCTCATTTTCTTACTTCTCTCAGCAGCCCACTAATTTCTCATAATGACAGCTGAGATCCCAGGCTCTCCTGACTGTCAGCTATTGCTCCAAATATGCAGCATGGAAATGTTTTAAACCCCAAAAAGTCCCACACTGAACAGCCAGTTTGAAAACCTTACTGCACCCACTGTATGCCAGAGGAATTTCTGGACTGTCTTATTGACACTTCCATCAAGTCTACTGCCACACGTGAGGCTGCTTTCCTAAACCTCACCTCCCCATGAGGTTTTCTTTCCATCTGGGATTTCTCTCCCTCATGTTCTGTCTCATATGATTTTCATGCTGAAGGCTCGCATGGACCTTTTCTCAAACAGCAGAACAAACAACCCAAAGCAGCCACACAGTTAGGGTAAAACTCAGCACAGGCATATTAAAACAGCATGTACATTTCCCCCAAACCCCAGCACTGAAGACATAATGACATCGAAGGCTGAAACAAAAATAAAGCATAATAAAGTTAGGTGAAAAGACTTTTGACTCTTTCCCTGTTCATAATATACACTATGGAGAAATGTTTGTTACCCACTCTAAAACTTCCTGTAATGACCCTTGGCTAGTCAAATTACTCAAAAATGAGGAAAGCAGAAAATAAATCCAACCAAACCCACCATGTGGATATGTTCATTCTTGAGACAGGGCAAATTCCAGTCATCAAAATTCTGGATAGCCTGTGAAAAGGTCTGGGCTTGGGTCCCAGTTATCACATAAGCTTTATATATGATCTTGAGCAAACCACTTAGGGTGGGATTCAGTTGCTTAAGCAAAGGTGTCCAGTACCATTTGAGATGCCCTAGGGTACACAACACATCTGTACAGAGCTGCATGGTTGACACAAAATAGAACCCTGGTATAGCAGCCAGGAAGGATTTAGACACCTGTAATGCATCCTGTGCTGCTTTTTGAGTGTCTGCTATAGATACCTCATGCAGCTTTCCAAGCCTAGCAGCTTCTAAGCTAAAGAACCCATAACCCAGCCCTCCTGAATGCTCCAGCCAGGCTCTGCACTCCCTGGCCCAAGGAACTGCCCCCACCAGGCTGTGCTTTCACTGGAGGGCAGCTGGCAGGGCTGGGAGCATCCTACACACCCAGCCCAAAGCCAGGGACTGCCGGCAGCAGGACTCCCTCTCCCCAAGGGCAGTGCTGCCCACAGGGTTTGCCCAGGGTTTGCAGTAGGACTGGAGTCACTGCACTGGCAGATTTGCACTGGCCTCCCAGTCCATGCTGTACAATACGCCTGGAAAGCTCCACGGGCCAGTGTATCTCACCCAGTGCATTGATCCCTCATGACAGAGAGAGCCTCCAGACTGGCCAACATGCTCAGCAAAGCTTGGAATGTCTGTTACTGGGTATATTTCCAGAGTTGAGCATATCCCCTCCTAAAATAACAAGCCCTCATTTCTTCAGCACTTTTCTAAACCCAGCGAGGCACACCTGTGTGTGTGCCACCAGCCCACCAGCCATTGCATGTTGGGCAGCAGTGCCTCTGCTTCTCTACATGGCCAGGACCTGCTATCATCTCCTCCAGCCATGGGCTGGCTCTTTGACTGTGTATGCTCCAAGCCAGCTCTACAGCACTTTCAAAATTCATCACCCAAGCCCAAACTGCCGGTGAGTCTGTCAGAGACAGAAAACTTTGGCAGCTGGGGTTGTTGGTGGCCAGAGGCCATTCCCAGTGAGTATAACACAGACAGGGCATGGGCTCTCACAGTGATTTACTGTGCACTCAAGACGTAAATCACAGTTTCTTCCTGACTACTTGTGGATGTAATTATGTAAGAAAGGAAATAAAGCATTTCCACAGAGTCTTCCTTTCTCCCAGTTTGCAAAAACATTTATTTCCTCCATCTTATCGATGTCTGACATTTGCACTTGAGCTGTTGAGAAATTGCAGCTGGGTTTTGGAGTCTGGCCGAAAGCCAGGGTGACTTCTGCACACCCCTCCATTTTTGTGCTTCTGCCTGACCATGAGATGCACATGTTCTTTCCTGAAAGCTTTGCAGGGGTAAAGAACAAGCACTCAGGACATCTAGCTACCTCTTTCCAGGTTTGATGCCAGTACTGCCCACGCTTCAGCCTCAGGTTTGTGCCATCCTGTGCATCCCCACTCTAAGTGGGTGGAAGCTCTCCCAATGTAGGGGCTGTACAATGCACCCAAAGGCCAGACATGAGGTTTTTGACAGGGAAGAAGATGACTCTGTTCCTCATTTACTGCTCGCTGATGAAAGTGAGCACAGCTCTGCCAGGGGCAACACTGAGGGCATTTCTAGCACTCACTGGCTGAAATGCCCTGAGCCACCATCACCAGGCCAGGCACCTGCATCCCTATTCTGCACCTAGCACTAAAAAAGCTCCAGAGGACACTGTATAGGGGATGAGGAACATGCCCCAAAGCCCCAAGGAGTAAGAAGACCGCAGCTGGGGCTCCTCCAGCACAAGGAGGGCTATGAACTGGAGATCCTCCTCCATGCTGCCCTTTTTCTTGGACATCAGCAGAGCAAAATGGTTGTCCCTTCATCCTGCCCATGCCCTGCCAGGAGCTGCACAGGCAGCACAACTGCTGCCCTGCTACCCTGAGTGCATTAATACAAAACCCAGCATTACACCAGCTGCTACTACCTCTCTGCTATCCAACAACAACCAGGGTAATTGGCAACAGCAGAGTAAAGTATCAGATCGACTGTGTTTTTGAGGGACTTCGTAAGAGGCCAACAAAAGCAAGGACGTTCAAAGCTCTCAGCTAAGCATAGCAAGAGGTCTCAAGTGGAGCGTCAGATGACGAGAAACAGATTTGCTGCATTACATAGTCATGTCAAAGGGCTGTGCCAGAGCTTTAGCTGACAGCAGGCCTGAATTGCTTTGCACTTGCTGGCTTGAGCCAGACAGGGGCCTGCAGACTTGTGTTTCATATTGTGCCTATCTTCTTTCTGAATTTCACTGCTCAAAGCCTGATAGCTCTCACATATTTTATCTTACTCACACAGGCCCCAGCACTTTTGCCATGGGGATGACTTTAGCACAACTACTGGAGGAGTAGGGCATCTCTTATGATTAAGGGATGGTCCACAGATCAAATTGCACCAATTAACATAAAGATGCATTATTAAATGGTAGGTAGTCACAGTACAAACCCTTCATGTTTAACTGAGATGCAGTTCTTCCTTGTTCTTCCTTGGAGCAAACTGATTTCAAAGGCCTTTTCTAATATGGGGAATTTGACAAGCACACGGTATTTTTTTCTGATCATTTTGTGTAGATTATTCCATAGGAAAAGCAGATTTATTGAGGAAGCACCATGTTAGTAATTTCTAAAATCCCTGCTTGTTCTGGAAGACAGTTCACAACAGCTACTCTGGAGGGGCTATTGTCAAAGTGTGGCTGTGTTTGCTATATATCAGTTCCACTTCCTCAGAAGGACTGAACCTATCCCATTCCTGCTGAACCCAAAATAAGCTGCTAAAGAAGGATAGCCTGCTCTGTCTGTCCCAGGGTCTGCATCCCTTTAATTTAATAGTTTTACAATTACACATTTATTTAGCTGAGAATATATTTTTGACATACACAAAGACTTAGAATTGAGCTCAGCTGAACCAAAAAAAGTCCCTATTACACAAAACAAAAACAGCTTCACAGACTGTTTCTAGTTAAGGGCACACCCACAATGGGCTTGTAATAACTTAGCAAGTAATATCTGCAGAGATTCTTCAGTGTGTGCACTACCAACCAAATACTCATCCATATGGTAAGCAGTAACATCTATACCTCAACGAATTAATGCACAGTAAATTTTACCTGAACAGCAGGAAGAACTTTACTATGGGGGTGACTGTGCATTGGAACAGATTGCCCAGAGAGGTTGTGGAGTCTCCCTCACTGGAGATACTAAAAAACTGCCTGAACACAATCCTGTGCCATGTGCTCTGGGATGACCCTGCTGAGTAGGGAGGTTGGACCAGATGAGCTACTGTGGTCCCTTCCATCCTTTTCCTTCTGTGACTCTGCAGAAGCCAGTAAAAAAGGAAAGTTTTAAGGTGAGGTAAATAGAGACCACTAAACACAGAGATGGGGGAGGTAGCTTTGCTGATTGTGGGGAACCTAGTAATTTACCATAACTAGACTGTACCTCAATCTGCCCAAATCCTATTTTTCCCTGGTCCTAAGAGAGTGAAACATATTTAAGTTGTATATTTCAGGTCTTTGCAGTCCCTGGATATTGCTAGCAGGTGTTGCAGACTGTTACACAACAGAGCAGAGAGATTGCTCTCATAACACAAACCCATTAACAACAGCAGGAACATCTGGAACAGGACATTGGTTTCTTTATGTTTGGAGAAGTTGTACCATGATGCCAAATTTTTGAAGACATAACTAGAAAACACTTCTTTGCTTTTAATTCTTATTTAATAGGGGACCCAAATATTTGGGAGAGGGAGGAATGGGATGATTCCTGTGAAGATGGCAGCCACAAAGCTTGATGAATTTTTTAAGGTGTCATTTGCACAAGCACAGCACTTGGTTTCATGAACCCATCACCGAGCAGTTCTGTGTGGACTTCAGTGAAATGTTGCAGAATGCCACTGGGAGGTGTCACTATAAAGCAATAGTGTCAGGCCAAAGAAAAGAGCTGAACACAGCAGAAGGCACATGCATTATTTTCAGGACTATAAAAGGGTGTGCGTGTGTGCTGGGGATTAAATCATTAACACCTGGATGCCTGACAATTTTGTCACTGGGTGCCATCCATCCACAGTGTTTTAAAGTGACCAACCCTGGCCAGAGAGTTAAGTGGTATCTTTTACTGACCTCCTCTTTAATCCGTCAGCATTTGCTGTAACAGCCTCATGTGCATGCACTCACATCAGCCTCCAAAGGCTTACGCATTAGTGTAATCTTTACCAGGCATTGATAGATTTGACACTAACAAGGTTTAACAAAACCAAACCTTATCCTACCAACCCTTCAAGTCATGGAGAAAAGTGCTGAAAGAGCTAACTGCAGAGCTAAACACACCAAGCCTTACCCTGATACTTTCACGCTAACCCTCTCTTCTGCTATCTCCCTGCCTCTGAGCATTTAGTTGGATCTCCCTTATTAAACTGATCATGCATCTGATGCAAAAAAAGTTTGACTGAATCTGCATTTTGCCCGGGGTCTTATTCATTTATTTATTTAATTTGGTGTTTCATTTGGGGAAAAAGAAATTCTGCCCAGTCTGCATTTTTTTTTTCTGCAAGGAGCAGACATATAGAGCTATTTCTCCCTAGTAGCAGAACCAAACAAATCAGAAAGGGTTTACAGCAGATTTTATCACCAAACCAATTAAGCAATATCGGTACTGCTGTTTAAAAAAAAAAATGATGGAGACCTCTAGCAAAAATAAGCTCAAGTGCCATCAGCTGCCTCTGAAGGCTGGTTGAATTTCAGATGATATTACACGAAGACCAGTCTCATCTCTCTCCAGCACCCCATGAAGCTCTCCACAGTGGGTGAGTTATGTTTGCAAAGGGCTCACACCCACCACTGACCAGCAGCCCTGGGGAGGAGGCTCAGGGCAGCACGGAGCCTGGAGCTGCCCAAGCTCTCTGCTCCTGCCCAGTGGGATGCTCTGGGTGCTTCATGGACTCTCCACTCAGGTAAGTATCATACAGAATGCTCCAACAAAAAAATAAAATAATAAAAATTAAATACTCGAGCAGATTTGCCAGCTCGCAGAAGACAAACGATGAGAAGCCTGAGCGCTCTGTAAATCAGGTTTGATAAGAAGTACGTTAGTTGAAGTTTTACAGCATGCTTTGGCTGCGGGAATGGAAAAAAGGAAAGGGAGGAGGCATCTTTAAAACAAGGCGCGACTCGGAGCAGGACGGCGAGCTCTGCAGAGCTCGGCAGGGTTGGGGGAAAACATCCTTCCCCCGCCGGGAAGGGCGGCTCGGCCTCTCCAGTGTCCCCGTGCCCGGCAGGCTCCGTGTCCCCTTGGTACCCAGGAAGGCCCGGCCCCGTGCCCGTGAGGCTCCGTGTCCCCGCGGCGCCCAGCGAGGCCCGGCCCCGGCGGGGGGGACGGGGCGCGGGGAGCAGCCGGCACGCAGATGGCCCGGCCCCGGGGCTCCGACCGCCTAATCCCCGCTCAACCCCGTCCCCGCGGGAGTGGGGAGCAGTAATCCCCCTCCACCCCTCGGCGCAGGGTTAACGCTTTCCTGGCCTGGAGCCGCTCCGCTTTCTCGCTTGGCTGCGGCGAAGACATAGGGAAACATTCCTGCCGTGGCTGGGAGAGGACGGAGAGAAAAAAAAAAAAAAAAAAAAAAAAGGAGAAAAACGACGACTGGTAAAATTAGCTAGGAAGGGAGAGGGGAAAAAACTGCAAAGATGGGATTAAAACCAGACCTTTCTAGGCCGCATGCCCCCAGCATCTCCTGCCCCAGCCCTTGACTTCTCGGGCACGGGGCAGATCCCAGTGGCACAGGGAGCAGCCGCTCTCCTGGCCGGTGCAAGGCTGGGACAAGGCCGGCAGAACCCAACCACAGCGTGCACTGCTCACAGGCCTTGGTGCTGCCAGGCCAGACAGACAAACTGCAGCTAAGAGAGACAACCAGCCAGTGCCCCTCTGCAACACTTCCTTAGGCTTCCCGAGAATTGTCAGCTGAGTACGTCCAGCCTCTCCAGTTCTGATTCCCGCGTCTGGATGTGATGCTGTGCAGAACTGCAAGGAGGACAAAGTAATTTTCAGCTAAGGAGCAGTCCCTACCCCAAACCTACTGGCTGTTCAATAGGCTGCTCCATCATGTAATAGCACCTCCAGTGTTGCTATCATCATGCAGCAGAGAGAGATGCTCTCCAGCGACATTCCTATTTTCATTTTCTGTGGGTCTCCATTTCTCCTCTTAAAAGTATTTTTTAAATAAAAAAAAAATACCTCTTTTGGTACACTGCATATGCTCATTGATAGTGGTAACCGGGTTATAAAACACTAAAACCAAAAAAGAAAGAGAAAAGGTGGGAAAACAGGTTTAAGGAGATATTTCAAAGATTTAAAAAATAACAACGATGATGGTAAAATGAGAAATTTTCTTCTCCGTCTGGGGAACCAGAAAGACTGTGATTAATGCTCGAGCTCCCTGGTCAGGTTACCCACCTCAGCGATTACATGAAGAGCTGAGCGATGCAGCTTGAGTTCAGAAGGGGAGCTGAAGCATAGCAGAGGCTCTTTGATGCATTAAGACAGCCCAAGTCAACAGCAGGTCTGGCTGTAAGGGAGGCAGCAGTCTTGGAGAACGTGACCTACATAGAGGCTTCAGCCTCCCAAGCAGCAGTGAGGGGAATCAGCAGCTTATACAGCCACGGACATTTCCTAAAATACTTATAATTGTGATACTTGCCGGCTGCTCTGTCCCCTCCCTTCGTGTGTAAGTCCTGGCACCAAGAGGGACCAGACAGAAAAACAGATCAGGCATTTCTACTGGGTTTTATTAAGATAGGACTTACAAATGAGCATTTTCATTAATAATAAAAAAAAAGACAAAAGGTAAATTAATCCATACATTTATTCAAATCCTGTGCTCTGATCCCAAGTCAGTCACAAAAGCAGAGTTTCCTTCCCAAAGCCAGCAATTTTTCCATAAAAATAACCTCACAAATGGAAGGAAGAGGTGCTTTACATTTTATTTTCTCTAGGAAGTAATAATAATTTTTAAAGGGGTGATATACCTCCAGCCCTGTTTTTCCCTTAAAATGACCCCAGGCTGCACAGGAAAAATATTTGCTCTCAGTGCTTGAACAAACCTCAGTGAATTAAGTTTTTGTTGTTAATGGCAAGGCTGCTGTTTATCTGCAGAGAATCAAACCAGATGTGGAAAATATCTGAGGGTTTAGTGGCTCAGAAGCTCGCCCTTCAACCTCAAGGATGAAGCCCAGTGCCCAAACCTGGTCAAGACTGTAAACAGCCCTAAAGCCTTGGAGATGTCCGTGTTTGCCTGCCACGGCCATCAGCGCACAGCTGGTTCCCAGTGGGGATCAGGGGGTGAGAAGTGGGAGCCTGGATGGGCTCCAGAGGCAGAGCTGGGTGCTTTGGCACCTCTGTGACCTCTGCACAGAAACTTTCACATGGTGCAGCCAGCTTTGAGCTTGTGACATTGAGAGCTACTTAAAATTTTTAAAATCTGTCCTTTCTTTGCCATCCCCGAGTCAATCATGTGTTTAACACAATGAAATCGGTTGTGAAATCTTTTCTGCCATTGTAAAATTCTCCCAGTGAATTCAGTGGGGAAGATTCAATGCTTGGAGAGCACTACCACGGCAACACGGTGTTGATCACAGCTGAGATCAGGGTGTCCCCTGCCCCTCACCACCTCCCTCCCCAGGGATTGACCCTTGGCCAGGGGAGTGGGGCTCTCACTAGCCAATGGGGGAAACACCAGTACCCTCAGTAAGATGCACAGCAATACAGTTCCCAACTGGCCCCACAGTGGCCATTCCAAATTTTATCTGGAGATGTGTGTCAGAAAAATTTTTGCTTTGTGGCTTTTACATTTGTGTTAAAAGTTTTGCAGGAAGAAGAAAAATAATAAAGCTCATCACAATGTTTTCTGACCAATTCTATTAAAGCCTTTTAATTGCTTTTTTGACCACAGAAGTAGGAAAAAGCTGTATTTTGGAAGTGTTTTCCTTATTTTTCACGTGATCTTTCCATCCTCTCCCAGTGAATGTTCACAGTAATAACCACAGCCATTGACAGAGCCTCTGAAGCCCAATAAGCAAGCAGGACAAGAGTCTGAAGAGCTGACCCTGGGCAGGGTGTGCTAAGGCGGGGTACAAAAGTTCCTGTCTGAATTTCCACTCTACCATGACCTGCCTTGCTTTGCCTCTCCAGGGACTTGCATCCCCCTAAACCAAACTCAAGGCCTGTGAAGGAAGGACCTAAACAGTGGGGAAAGGTGGCTCTGTGGATCCACTAGCTCTTCATTTCAGTAGCCCTGCTCCCTGCAGGAGATCTGATTGATGTACCAAACCCCATCGGGTAGAAAGCTGTCTGCAGGCACACCCCGGGGGAGCTGGGGAGCCATGAGGCTCCCCAGTAGCTCCAACAGCTTATTTTTATTTCTCACAACACACACCTTTGAATGGAATGGTGGACTGCAGATTTAGCAAAGGGCTCACCCATCTCCTGCTGTGTCTTTTTGTGGCTTTTTACCTATTAACATGTAATACAGCTCTTCATTTTCTTCATGGGACAGCCAATAGGTACTGATGGTTTAATTCCACTGTTCCTTTATCCTTAAATAACCAAGCTTGTACCAAAAATATATCATTTCTTGAAAGAAATTGTATGTTTTGAACAAACATCCAACATGCAGAAAATGGAGGGTGGTACTTCCATACATGATCTCTGTGGCTGCTAAGCAGTTTCCACTGCAGTCAGCCTTGCTAGGCTTTCACATGGCTGAGATGTGCACGGTCCAATAAGGGACCAGTCCTGCCCGAGGAGGCAAAGGCAGCAAAGGCATTGGCTGTACTGCTGGTCTTGCAAAACTGAACAAACATTCCCTGTTGATCTAGTCTTACTCATCAGAATATACACGCTGCCAATAAGAAAAAGCAGGTGGGTTAAATGTTGGTACAACATTGCACGAAAAGTGTGTGCAGCTGGTATGTGGATTTGCACAGGGCTGTCTCTGTGCATGTGGAAGAACTGCTGACTTATAAAATCAGGTTGCCTTTGCAATGCCTCGCACAGACCTCCTTCTCTCCCCTCCCTGGAGAAATCAGGATGTGAAGAAGCAAAGCTTTCTTCCTTCTTGATGTTTCCTAACTAGGCCAGATCACTTTGGAAGATGGCCAAAAGTTAATTTAATATTCACCGCTGACCTGTTTTATTCCTCTGAGGTTTCAATAAAAAGTTGGGTGAAAGCCTTTTCCTCTGTTTGTCTGCTAGGGCGCCACCGTTGATGCCAGTCCCTGAAACACAGTCTGCAGTGCACACATAAATGATTTATTCAGAGCTGCTGCTACTTACTTGCTCCATCAACACACTCCTGCAGAAACTTGCTGGCTGCTGCTCAGGTAATATTCACTGGCAATCTCAGCAGCATCAGAAGAAAAAAATAAAAAAATAAACCGTTTCCTTTTTATTTTAACGCCTTTCTTCACGTCTCTTCAGAGTCATGAAAGAGATTTGGAAAACAGGTAAGAAATACCAAACTCCCAGCTCTCCTCAAGCTGACTGCATATCACTGTGCTTCTTAGAGGGGAGATTATGCAGCTGTGTAATCTGCAATGCAAAGCTGAATCCCTCCTGCTAACCATCAGTACCTGTCTGCAGTACAAAGGTGCTGTTCTGGCTACTGGAAATAAGAGAGGATAAGGAGAGAGGAAACTGCAGAGGCAGAGAGACTTTTTTCTATAATAGCACATGAAAATCCAAGACAAAGTGCAGTAACGAGTGCAAATAAATTTGAAGCGAGTGAAAATGGTGTTTTTTTACTTACAGGCAGAAAGGATTGTGATGCAGTGTTGCCAGTCATACTGATCACACCCACCCCTACAGAAGTAAATGTTATACTGAATTAGGAGTTTACAAATACTACACTCACTTGCACATGTGTTCACATGCAGGATCACTGATTATCCATGCAGCAGATTCTGCTAGACAGACAGACAGACATAAGCTGGTGGCTCTAAGTCCACAAAAACCCTGCTAACTTTGGAAATTGCCCTAAATATCAAGCATATGTTATGTGTCACTAATCCTCTTGGTTTCCATTTTCTACAATAGGAGTTGTGAGTGTTCAGCTCTTTCTCAGACTTGCCTATGGAGGAGAATACATTTCTGTGCTTGCCACTACGTGCTCAGATACCTAATTTAAGTTACTGGTTGTGACAGGGACATTGAATTTAAACTAATGATTCTTGATTCAGTCTTTATTCAGTAAAGGGATGAACTGCTGAAGTCCCAACCATAAATAAATGCTGATGTTCGAGTCAGCAGTGGTCATTAAAGGCTGTGATGATGTATCTCACTAAATGACTACTGATCTTCTTCAAATCAAGCTGCCTTGGAACAACATACTGTTTTCATTTTAATTGGACAAATGAACTGCTGTAGTTCCTAAACAAAAACATGGTGCTTCCAATGAGCTCTGATACCTGTGCTAACCACCTGCACTGCTACTCCTGCCTTGATGGCTTTTCAGACTATGGCAGTTTTAGGCAGCGGATCCCACTGGATAAAAGCTGCTGCAGAAGGTGACGTGACATACATAATTTGCTGCTTGCAGAACTCTATGAGAGGCAGATTTTCTAGTGGCTTGGAGGTGCATGCTGACGGGTCCTGATGGATGATTTACAGGATACATATTTGTATATGGGTATGTTCCTCTTGAAGGACAGATACTCAGCTACCCATGATTTCAGTGACACTTGGGGGACACATTACAGCACCTCTGGAAAACACCTAGGAGATGTTTAGTCCCATACCTCCATGGGACTAAACCCTGTTGAAAACCTTCTGCTGGGGTGCAGTTCAGCTCATCTGACACCAGTTGTCTAAAAGTGAAGTGCCTACTCTAATCCAGTTGTCCAGACTCCTCTGAATCAAAAGAGAGGGACAGGCACCTTTGGAGGTGGAACAGCCGTGGTTCACCTTGGACACTTCCATCACAGTGGATTGAATACCCGCCTGGACACATCCACAGCTCTGTCCTGATGCTGGACCAAGTCCGGAGAACCCTAGGCCAGATAACTCACTTTCAGAGACCTCTATTAGACAAGATGAATACCAGCCCTGGCAAACAGGTGGAGTCTTTTCCTCATTCTCCCTGTTTCCTGGCAAAGTACTCTGTTGAGTAGGCTCTTAAACCCCCAAGTCCTCAGTTTAGGCTCCAGGTAGGGAAGTGTCTGTCCCAACACCACTAGCACTGTTCCCCCCGCCCCCCTCACCCCAAGTCCATCTTGCTCTTCAAAAGGTGAATTCAAACAGAAACATTTAATACCCAGAAGAAGTAGCCAGGCAGCACCTTTCTGTATATACAGAAATGTTTAACTTTTTGAGGGGTCTTTTCTCACAATAAATAAATAAGTAAGTAACTAAGTAAATAAATAAATAAATAAAAAACCATGCAAGTCAATCTTTCCAGAATTGACACTCAAAACTGATGATTTGTCTGGGTGTTTTCCCTCTTATGATAAGACTATCCTTGTGTCTGGATGCCAAACAACACTTCCCAAACAGCTCCTCTGATACCTGCATGAGCTCTGGTGCTTGTGCGAGGGCTCCCAGTGAACACAGCCTCAGCAGATAACACAGAGCTCAGCTCTCCTTTGATTTACAACCTCCTTATGCTGCTGGGATGCAAACATCCTGCAGTCCAGCGTTATTGAGTAACTCATACAATCTGTCTCCTGTGATTTCCATCAAAAACTCTTGGCCTAAAATATTTTCATAGATCATAAATCCATGGTTTTATCAGGATTTCTCAAGTGATCGTGAGCAAGATGTTTGCACCTACGGGAGTCTGTTGAAAACTTCTGTCAGCAAAAGATGGCTTTTGAAAGGAATAAAGATTTTCTTGTGATTTCAAAATCAATACCATCACTTTGGGGGCATACTAAAGGGAAGGTGTTTTTCTTCCACAGAAAAAATCTCTTACTAATGAAGACATTTTTCTTTGTTACACATCTTCCATAGATGAGAAACAAATTAAAAATCTCTTATGTCATCATTACCTAATGTTTAATTAAGCAAACAATCCTGTTTTTCCAGAAAGGCAGCAATCTGTGTGTTTGGGACAAAAAAAATGCAGACATTTCAACAATTATGAAGCAAAGCAAGAAACAGCAAACACACAATAGCAGCTAGTGGGGCTTTTTCTGTCTGTGGTGGAAACATTTCCTTTCAAATATCAAACACTGAATTAACTTCTTAAGGTGAATAGTTCAAGTGATAAAGGCACGTCAGATAAGAAAACAGGACAGAGAATCACGCATGCACACAACTGCAAATCATCTTATGTAGTGTGACTTATTTATACTGTACATCAATAAAATAACAACTTTCAACCCACTTAGTGACTTTTTGTGTAGGGAGAGAAAACGAGCACACCTAAGTAGGCAAAGAGTATTCAGGTTAAATGTACAAATTATTTATACCTTGTAGTTATTTAGGAAGAAGAAGGATTGGGGGAGGAAAGGGGAAGAAGCAGAATGTACTTCAAATAGCATTATTTATCATTTCCTGACTAAATATAGCATGCATCTCAGGAAAAGATTGATTTGGGCTTCCCAGTCAGTAGCGAAGGGAATTAACCCATGCTGGGTTTGGCATAAACTGGTAAATCTTTCAAATATGATCCACACCTTAAATTAAAGTCCAAAATGAGCTGCTGGAACTAGATGTAAGGAGAAATCTTCCCCTTCCAATGAGAATTTGCCTTGAAAAAAATACGGTTTTCCCTTAAAACTTGCTAACCTCCAAATGTGGCAGGATTTCTGTGGGATGGGGAAATGATCCACCCCCTCTTCAGTCATCAGCCAGCTGCAAGCAGGAAACCCACATCTCCATGTGCCAAGGAAACTAGCCCTGGATGATCACTCAGTTGGTAAATCCAAACAAAAGTGAGCCTCCAAGTTCCAAGAGACCCAGACATGGAGCAGTATGAGGTCTAGGAAAGAAACCAACAATTTCCGAAGCTGTGAAGCCCTGCATTTGTGTAAATCCTGGATTTCCACATTTTTTGGTGGTGTCTGACCTTTGCCTTGCCTGCCTCTGCAGTCTGAGTGAACAAAGTTGGCAGCACAGTTCATGGGAAGGATTAAGCAGGAGCACTATTTCAGTATTATGTTCCAGCACTTACCTCAAAAGCCGTGCAAATGTGCAAAATAATATGTTCTGTTAAGTGATGAAAATTCACATGAAAATTGAAATAATGACCCCTTTGGAAAAGCAACAAATATTTCACCAAGCAAAAGCGCAGTCGCCTTTGCACTTCCAGCTCCAGAGTTATTTTACAGCCCTCAGAATTGACTCCGTCATTTATATTTTATCAGCTATAGCACACTAGGGTACTATAAACATAATCCAAAAGAAGCTGCCAGCTCAGCTTCTAGAAAGCAAAAAAATCCCGTAAAACCCCCACCAAACCAAAGCCCTGTTCCAAAGGGAGACACAGAGCAATCACTGGGTCTCCTCCTAATATCAGGAGGGGTGAGTTCCTTCCTCCTGCTGGAGACAGCAGCCCTTTTCAGGGATTTAGGGATGGGTTGCTGGAAAGGTCACAGAATGGGATTGATGTCTCTGTGTTGAAAAGAGAGACAGGCAGACTTCTCAACTGCCTCAACCAAGGATACTTATCTCCCTTTAATCCCAAATTTATTCCTGGTCCCAGAAATCACTGCTGTTTTCCCACATATGTTATTACGAGCTATATACATCAAGCATGCTGAAATGAAAGTCTATGGCTCCAGACAATGTTCTTGCCAGTAAAGAAGTTGCTCCCATGTTATCTGAAATAATTTGTACATTTGGTTTTCTTTCTTCTTCCCGTTAACTCTTTGCCCATCAGCACCATCCACGTTTGCATTGTTGTAACTTGACAGATACACAAACAAGTAGTAAAAAAAGGTCCTGAGTATTTATTTATAGTCTTCCTGTTGTTATGGTGCTACATTATCTGGCCTGCCTGCCTGGATGGATGGAGTAAAGGGAGGGAAGGAAGGCTGAATGCTTTGGCTAATCCTAAAGTACTATCAAGCTTTTCCTCTAAATCACCAGTTCAAATGCAAAATCAGCAATGACCAACCATCCTTATGACTTGCTCCAGCTGCCTTGCAGAGCTCCTGAAATGCCATTAACTCTCCCAAAACATATCCACCTCAACAGAAATCCTGTTGCAGTGTGACTTGCAGCCATGGCCCAGAGGCTGGGCACTGAACTAGCATTTTCTTTTGCCTTGCTTCTAGATAAGGCAATGGCTGTCCTCTATGTAGGGCATGTGGGTCCTCAGAGAACTTCCTCTTGGACTCTCTGTTAGCAAGTGATGCAGGGCAGTGGGAGCTGGTCTGCAGAGCTGGATGTCACTGGGACCTCATGTCCACAGGACTTGCAGTTTGGTGCCAAAACTCAGAAGAGGACCATGGGGAGCACACTCCTGGACCAACCTCTGGTGTCTGGGACACGGGTCAGGGAGGACTGTGGCACCGTGGCTGTGCAGTCCACCCCACCAGCGCCTCCCAGGGCAGGTCATGCAGTCTCACTGCAGCCAAACACGGGCCACGTGTGTGGCAGCCAAGGGCGGGCAGGTCTCGCCACTGCCACCACAACCACGGCCCTGCCTTATCCTCAGCAGCCAAGGCAGCCATCCCCTACCCATCACCCAAATTTCACATGGAAACATGGTCACGTACACATGGATGCCACTGCTCTCCAACATCCAGCCATTAATAGCATGCAGGCTGTGGCAGGTGTGGCAGGCTGTTTTGCCATAAATAGCAGAGAAAAAGGGTCAAGCTGTGACTCACTCAGGGTTTTGGTTTTGTCCATTGAGCCTGGAGCTGCTCTAGTATTTTCAGTAGAGTAAACCAGATATGGTGTGGGCCTAAGAGGCTTTACACACACTGATTGCTGTCATTTGATGTGAACTGCTCCAACAGCCCTATCTTCACTATTCCTTTTGGAAATTATTGCACAGTACAGGAAAGATCAGAATGCTTTTCCCTTTGAAGAGTTGCTGGTTTGTCCTATGAGTAATCTTCTCCTGCCTTATCTTGGCATGTTCTGCAGGCACAGACTATTGCGTCTCCTCCTTTGCTGTGGCACTGCCAAGCAAGCCAGGTTTAATTCTTGCAAAGCACAACTAGCAGTCTAGCACCCTTCCAGTTCCATCTTTGTTGCCCTTTACTGAACTCTAATCAAATTACCTCTATTTTTCTGGTAACCGACAGATCAGAACTAACCCCAAACTTCCAGTTACAAATCAAGTCTCATGGAGACAGGAATTACTTCTTTCCCTGGGTCCTGAAGTCTGTCCGTAATGCTTTATGTTTTAAATCTCCTTTGAAGCCAGTCAGTGAAGCGCTGCCCACCTTCCCACATGCTCCTTTAGCGCAACTGTGTTCCACTTCAAAACATCCAAACCATGTTTCATGTTTTTCCCTAGAGCTTAAACTTGTGCTTTAACAAGTCAAATCTCACTTTGTTATTTTCTGTGCATTTTTCCAACCTGGCAAGGCCTCCCTGTCTCCCTGTTCAGTACTGCTCATGGATCTCATTGCTTTTTCCAGTTCTTTCCAAGACAGTGTCACCTCCAAATTCCTTGACTGGTGTTTGAGAAAGAAGACTTTCTAATAATAAAGAAAAAAAAAGAGAGAAGAGAAAAGAGAGGGGAGGGGAGGGGAGAGAGAAGAGAAGAGAAGAGAAGAGAAGAGAAGAGAAGAGAAGAGAAGAGAAGAGAAGAGAAGAGAAGAGAAGAGAAGAGAAGAGAAGAGAAGAGAAGAGAAGAGAAGAGAAGAGAAGAGAAGAGAAGAGAAGAGAAGAGAAGAGAAGAGAAGAGAAGAGAAGAGAAGAGAAGAGAAGAGAAGAGAAGAGAAGAGAAGAGAAGAGAAGAGAGAAGAGATCAGTAAGCCAGCATAGCAAGTTGCAGTCTGTCCAAAGTGGCAGACTTCGCCATCTGTGTGAGCACCAACCAGATAGAGAATAATGTGAACACAAAAGGATTATTTTTTGCTTAGAGAAAGAAATTAATTAAAGATCTCAAAACAATGGTGATGTCTCTGCTCTTTCCAATAGCAGGCATTTTTCATGGATCTTTCAGGGAAATTAAGGCACGGAGATTTAAAGGGATTTGTCCAGTCAGCATGAGAAAAAAAATCATGGAGAGATGCCCTGATTTTTGTTCTGTAAAAGCAAACTCACATTTAATATAAAGATGCGTATAGTTTAATTCTAGACTCTGGTATCAGTGTTCTCAGGAGCATACTGCAGTTTGATGAATTTCAGCTAAATGTTCAGGAAAAATGAGCATCTCTACAACATCAGCAATAGGAAACCAACAATAAAACTCAATTTGGTTTTAGAGACGATTTCACTTGCAGTGTCTCATCTTATTTCAAGTTATTTCATTTCTCTTTCTAATTGCTCTCTAGTTACACAATCCCCTTCATGGTATTGAGTTCTTAGCAAGTGCTTAATTAACAAAACGAAAAATTATGATTTTTCTTCCCTCTCAGATTGCGAGTGAAATCGCTTTATTGACATATTTTCGAAAAATTATCTATTTCTGCTTGGCTGTGTTTGTGAGTAATGAAATGAATGACTGCAAAGAACTTAAAGCAATCCTACAGAAACAGAATGAGTTTTGAATTTAATTTAAAAAAACCAAAACAAACTCCAACATTTCTTTTCATGTATGGAACTAAGAGCAGATAATTTAGTTCTGGTTACTGGGGTCTGACTTAAGCTTAATCTATCAAAATGAGTACAGTGTATTTCAAAATAATGTAGCCAGTTTAAAAGAAAAGAAATTAAACAACTACAGAGAAAGGTGGACTTCATTCTCTGTGGACAAAATAATCAAGAAGAATGACAGCACGAGATGATTAATATTCCAGATGGTAGCATGGTCTGTAATTAAAATATGATATGCCAAAAGATTACAGCCAAACAAGAAGCCTGCCCTCATCTGCTTCTTAGTATTACTAATTGTACATTTATTAGGCCAAATAGTGGCTTTTCCTCATTATATTAATTCCTTTTTTTGCTGTGAAGCTCCTGTCTTAAAGCCCCAGACACCAGAAAACCACTATGACACAAATAAGCCAGCAAAGGCAGCGAGAGGCCCTGGTGAGTGGTGAGGACAGAGATGCATGGATGGAGGAAGAGTGTGGCATCACAAGCCCCACATCACTCTTCTGTTCAAATCTCTTTCTTACAGCCACCAAGCTGGAAGAAAGATGCACACTTAGGTTTCCAACATGCACGGGATGAAGGATTTGGGGCAGTTTGTCCTCATGGATAACGTGTAGTATTTGAATACACAATAGAAACATTTCCCCACTGGAACTTAACATTTCTCAACTTCAAGCACATGCTGTATTTAATCTAAACGGAGCTAAAAGAGGATGTGAAGAATTGGATGTCTTTCAAAGTCCCAACAGCCTGGCTTTTCAAATCTCAGACCACCCTTCATCTGATTATCTGTGAGCCCAATGAAGTAATTGCAGAGCAGTGGCCTGATTTCCCTGAATCAAATGTCTACACTCACCAACCTTCAGGAGTATAGGGAGCCTAACACAGTGACTCTGCTGCATGGGGGCCCATACATGTTTTTCATATTAGGGAGCAGATGGAAGCTGTAATTCCCTCTAGAGCAGAGGGATGCCTTTCAGCAAACAGTAGCAGATGACATGTTCATTTCCGGAAACGTTTTCCACATCTATCCAATAGATCAGTGGGTTGTGGTGGAGAAGGGAGAAGGAGCTGAAACAGGCAGACATGGCCAGAATAAATGTTGCATAGGAGATGGGGAAATGCATCTCATAACCTGTGAGCTCCTGTTTACCTGGCGCTCAGCATGGGGACTCACCACTCTGTGATGCCAAGAAATCCAGTTATGGCACCCAGGCAAAGAGCTCTGCAAAGCTGCTTGGCTTTCAGAAACAGAGACTGCATTAGCACTGACAGCATCACACTATTTCTCACAAAATACACCACTTTTCACTAGGTGGGCTGAACAGGTGATCCAACCTTTCTATAGAGAAGATAGCCACCGTGGTCTCTTTTCATGTTTCCCTTTTTGCATTTAGAGGGTCCAGAATGCATTTTCTTGAAGTCAGAGGTTTGGCAGTCCTGCCTGCAGTAGAGTCAAGCAGCCTGTCAGCTGTCTGACTAAGGGAGATAAGTTGCAGAATACAAACTCTGGTTACTTCTTTAAAATGAAAATACCCAGGCTTGCTGTCTTTCAGCCCTCTTTCAGGCATGCATGTTTGTTCCGCCAGCAAGGCAGACACTTGGGAAGGCAAGGAGCACAGGGGACTTAGAACATCCTCTGAGCTTGACAAGGAGACTCTCTCACAAAGAAAATGCTGAGAACTTTTTAATTCAGCCTTTGCAATGCAGTGCCTGCCAAGAGTATTTCCCCACCCCTCTTTTCCTTACTCCTAGCAAGGAGAGACCAAAGCCTGCCTTCAGGAAAATACATGGCTAAAATTAAGAAGAACATGAACTAGCAAAGGGAGAATAACTAAAAGACTAAGAAAATACAGAATAATGTGGTTTACAGTGGGGTCTACATCACTGTACTTTTTAAAAAGGTGTACAAGTTTCTCTTTCATGATGCTGATTAGATACGTTCCCAAACTCCAAGGGGCTGTTTAAAATCCCATCTACTGCATAACTTGGATACTTCCACACTCTGAGTTTTCTGGAGTATTAATTCCAGTGCTCGTGCACACCGACTTAGCCCATTCCTGTGCTATACAAGATCCCTCTGGAAAGCTCTATCACTGCTTTAGCTCTGACCTACATCTTCTCAGTTGCCCAATTGAAAGCTTCTCCTGCCTGAAAATTTGCCATCAAGGCATAGAGAAGCTCCCTGTGACAGATCGAGCTCCTGTTCCCAGAGGTGAAAGGCCACCAGCTGTGAGAGCTGTCTTTCCTTCCTGTCTCCTGACTGACAACCCTCAGCAACAGCCCTCTAATTCATGCTACACAGCAGGAACTAAATAAACAACTGCATTAGGCAATTACTGCAATAAATGCTTTCTTTATTCCCTCCTTTCTACTACCAATTTGTTGTTGGAGGGCTGGAGTGGCTTAATTTTTTTTAATTGCAAAATAACCACCTTGCTGACAGGTGGGTTATGGTACATGTTTAAAAATCCATTCA
Organism: Monarcha castaneiventris obscurior; assembly: GCA_026261815.1. Lineage (NCBI taxonomy): Eukaryota > Metazoa > Chordata > Aves > Passeriformes > Monarchidae > Monarcha > Monarcha castaneiventris. Next base: position 33,773,763 of record JAMPIT010000566.1, on the reverse strand, counting down.
AATGAAGATTAAGTCAGATGGGCTGTAATGTAATGCAAATTTGAAAGTCTTAGCTCTTAATTCTGTTGAGTTTTTGCCAAGCTCAGGCATCCTCTACAGCAAGCAAATGATCCTCTCCCATGACACCAAAGTGTGGGGTTTTTTAATCCCACTTTTATCCTATTTTTATCCTCAAACATTTCAACTTTGAAATTCATCTTGCCCACTTATTTAAGTGCCCAGGAATTTGCTCCTGAAGTCAGTCCATCCTGCCCAGTGCTGGATGCAAGGAAGGGGACCTGTGATGGCAGATGTGCTATTCAACTACAGCCAGCTATATACTGTCCATTTAGACAGAGAGTTGCCTTCTATGCATAGCTAGATCTTTTCCACGAATGGCATTATCTGATAATAAGGCCCAGACCTGACTTGCTTAAAGGAATTTCACTTGAAACTGGAGAATTAAATTCTTCTGGCAATCAAAAGCAAAATAACTCAGTAAGCTGACGACACATTTAAAATTAACTCTGATTTTTAGAAGAGATATCTTTTGGCAAGGTTGATTTTCCAATGACTCTGACTTTTTTTAAACATGCAGCTCACTATTTATGAAGCAATAATAATTTCAGAGGTTTGAAAACCTACTAAATGCTCTTGAAACAATTGAAACATTCAGACAACTGAGTAAAGGGTGATTTGATACTGATTTATTTAGCATGAAAGATTTGTATCAAAATAGATGTCAACAGCTGAAAAGTCAAAAACATCTGCACCTTTACACTCATTTCTCTTCAGTCAGTCTCATTTCTCACAGTCTCTTTGTGTGCATTATAGGCACACTTAAAAATGGACTTGTGCTTGCATTTTACTTGTATTTAACACGTGTAATCTCTCATTGTAGAAGTTTGTTTAGCTGTTTTCTCGTATGTGTTGAGATACATGTGCCACCAAGGGTTGACAACCCCCTGTTTCACAACCCAGTCCTTTCCACACCAGAGCATCAGCATCATCTCCCTGCTTGGCATGGTGAGGGCAGGGCAGCTCCCAGGGGTGGTGCCCGAGCTGTGCAGTGCAGCAGGGCCAGAGAGGCACGGCCCCAGTGGGGTGCCATGGGCAGCCTCCACACCTCCTGCTCCTGCCACGGATTGCTGCTACCACAGCAAGGACAGCCAGCAAGAACAAAGATGTTTAAAAACTCATGTCATATGGCCATCGATCTGTAGGATTGTCAGTCACATCTGCAAAGTCTGCGTGGCCCCTCTCCAACGTACTGCCCCCAGCAAGCGTGTGGGTGAAGATGCAAGGCTTGTCTTTACCTCCTGTTACAATCTTCTCTTAGTGTTTTCCACCGAGCTTGGAATACAGTATGTGCACACGTGGGAACAGAGTCAAGTCATTCAATGGAAAAAGCAACCCCCGGAGCAGACAGAGGTTTAAAAGTCTCTGGTTTTGAAAAGCACCGCAGCAAGAGCAGGTGCTTCCACTCACACAGACAGGAGCTAATTGCAGGATTGGCTCTGGCCTACAGGCTCTCTTTTTTATGGTTATGTCCACAAAGTCTTTGACTGTTCTCTGTAGTTAGTGACCGCACACACAAAGAGGTCTTTCATTAGCAATGCTCTATAGGAAGCCAGGGCACAGAGTAAATGACACCTTAATGTTCCCTTTCAAAGCTAGAGTGGTTTGACAATGACGCTTGTTAGTGAACTGCTGTATGTTCCTCCTGCCCGCCTTCCTCCAGCTTGCAATTAAGCTTACAGACATCTAATATTTAGTTTGCCTCCAAAACTTTGCTTCTAAGTTACTTCGGGAAGATGCAAGGGAAGATCTGTGTTTCATGAGCATGGCTCCAACTCCACATTACAGCAAGTAGTGATTAACACAGCACCCCGAGAGAGGTGCCTGCACCCAGCGCCTCCAGGAATGAAGCCCTGCGGCTGAGCAGTGAGCAGCCAGGAAAACCCTGCAAGAATTCAGGGGGCCTGTTCGTTTTTAGGGCAGAGAATGACCTTTTTTGTTTCTAGAAAGTCCAATGGGATTTTTAATGTCCAGCCTTAGGTATGATGCTGGTTTAAACCTGGGGCACAAGTCAGCTCTGGCTACAAATCTCTGTTCCCGTCTGCAATGTAAACATCTGTGACTTTGTGGCCTGATGGAGGTGGTGTTATCCTCTCCTGTGAAATTGGCTGCTGGACCTTGCTACTTCTGTTTCAGAAGTTTCTGTGTCTTGCTCATTAACTGAGAAGCAAAGAGAGAAACACAAACAGCAGCTGTCACAAACCCCTATTTTTCATTAACTGTGTGCTCTAAACTGAATTGTCTTACTGCCAGTTCATGGTGAAGTTGAAGGCATTACAGCTGAAAGTATCCATGAGTATGAAACTGAGCTTTGCCCAGTTTTGAAAGCAGGGGTGATTCTTCCCTGTGTGAGCTGCTGCTTCCTTCTAGAAAGGCATCTCTGTTTACCCACATTAGTTAGGGGAGAGTTGTGTTTCAGTGAGTCAGTCCTATTTTTATAAGTAAGTCCTGTTTTTATAAGGCACCGTACTTTTCAGAGATTTCATATCAAAATCTATCTTCTTGGGGGAGTAGAAGCAATGGGCTGCGTGAAAAACAGAAGGCAAGAATAACAAAAACTACACTTGCTGAGTCATATGCAAGGCATGTTTACAACAGCAGACCAAATATATCTCAATATTTTCATCATTATTCAATTTGAGGCTCTACTGATAATTTAAAAAATGGTCTTAGTTTTGACAACTTAGATTATTAAGGAGGACTTTATGTACTCAGCCTAGTTTGAATGATGTGACTAAAAGTGCCTGAAAAGAAAATACACACACACACACACACAAAGGGAAAAAGCTTACAAGTTCACAAGTGAATATTATAGAAATATATTTAGGTAAATACTAATTAAACATATTTAGAACCATGGAAAAAGAAGGTAATTCTTCACCACTTCTTCCATGTATTTTAAGTTGCATTCTATATGACTGAAATATAGGTTGATGGAAATGTGATAGAAATATTTTTATTTTAGTTTTGGGGGAAACTGATGGGGGTTTTCTGAGGGGTTTTTTGTGGGTTTGGTTTTTTTTAATTTGCAAAATTAGCATTCACAAAGCCAGACAGCCAGGTGTTCTGTCTGTAAGAGATAAGCATCTCATATCTCTCTCAGCTTTGTTTGACAGATGAGCTCTATCCCATCACTTTCAAGGCATATCAGCCAAATTGAGACCTTCCAGCTGCATCCTTTGGAGCAGATCAGTAAAATGATGCGTGGGAGGTATACATTAGTAAGGTAGTTGTCTGAAGCATTGTTGGAGATACTTGTATTTGGAAAAAGCTAGCTACAAATATATGATACAGATCATCCTAAATAAGAGCTGAACTGTAGTTAAATGGCCTATTTTCTGCATCAGCAAAGTCAGCTTAGGAAACTCTTGCTTTCCTTTTGTCCTTCTCCATGTTTTCAGCAAGATGCATTAGGATTTTTGACACCTTTGAAAGGCAGTAGTTACCCAGATGACTAACCTGCACCAGGAGTCAAAGTGCCAGAGAGTTAAGGCGATTATTGGAGATAAACCCACAGAGAAGGGAGTAAGTGCTGAGGCTGTGCTCTGTTTGGCCATGCTTCTGGTGGGTCCTTCCAGCTAGGCCAGTGTTGGATCTGTCAGGTATTTACCCTTTCACCTGAGCTTTAGCACTCCTAGCAGAAGCCAGCTGCCACCACTCCTGACTTCCTTGCAAAAACTTTAGTATGTGCGGAGTGCGTGGGAAGTCTGGGAAATATAAGTATCAATAGACAACAAACAGGAATGTTTCCCAAGTACTTGTGCTCCAAGACCCATCTACAAACCACAGGAAACGGTACTATCAAAGTCCAGATGACAGAGCACTGAGTGATTTCAGTCCATGAGAGATGGGCTTTTGATTTCACTAGGACCAAATTTAACTTGGCTTCTGTAATGACATAACCAGACCCAGTTATATTCCTTGTAACTATCCAACTGGCTGTGCAACATTCGTCATGTTGAATATATCCTGGCACCTCAGCCAGGAGAAGGCATTATGCTCTGGCTCTGTTCTTATTTGCACAGGTTTAATACTGCTCCCTAGGATGTCCCATTCCTCTGTCTCATCCTTCATCACTGTCAGGATGTTCCTCAGACCCCTTTTTTCATCTTATCATTGCCCCACAAGCCTTGCCTGAAATCTTTATCTTAACACCTCCTGGCACATCTGAACCACCGTATTACTGTCAGACGTTCTGGTCATTCGGAACCCATCAACCAACTTGTGCCACATTCCTGTGAAGTGACACATCTTTCATGTTTTGCTTTGACAACTCAGCACTGGGCAACTAAAGTCTATTTTTAAAAGCACTAAAAATAATTGTTCTTTTTGTGAAAATCAGGATTAAGCTGCGCTTCTACGCCAGGAACGTGTAGGGCTTCCTGGAGGGAGCTGAAGACTTTCTCCTGCAGGGCTATTTTTAGAACATCTGAGACAAGTTTCATAAACATGTACTAAACAGGATTGTTTGCAAGTGGAAAACAGTGCTTTATAGCACATTTGATCTCTCTTTTTTCTGGGTTAGTGCTCCTTTGCTCTTGAAACTTTCTCCACAAAGAATGAAGAGGTGGTAGTGGCAACTAGTTCTGCACTGCTTCTCTACCTTTTCTCCTCTGCCTTTGATAGTAAATACATTCCTCTTGCATTTTCCAAAGATATTCTAGGTCTGGGTATTAGGAACTCAGGGCTACTTTTTTTTGGAAAGGCTGCTCCCCTCCAGGAACACGGGGAAAACGACAGATGCAGAAAGGCTGCAGCAGAAGTGACCACACTGCTCTACTAATAACCTGGCAAGCAAGGGGAGCTGTGAAGCACAGGACATTGGGCAGATGCATTTGACAGGATTGTAGGACTTTCTTTTCAAGTTCTCAGTGACTGTGAGAGGAATCTTCTCTCCTCCTCTTCTCTCACATCTGACTTGCACTAAAAACAAGTCCTAGGAAATAGCTAGGTCACAAACATCAGGGACCAGATGCTCCAAATCTCACTTTTTAGCAAGGTTGAATACAGAGCCATACTATTTGCTCTTTCTTGAGGGGGATATTTTTAAATTATTCCCCAGGCAGTAGCGAAAGCAGTAGCAGGTTACGCTAGCTTCCGACTGGATGATTCCTGTAAAAGAGCCAAGAGGCTTGTCTATAAAATATTTTGGAACAAGAAGCACCCAGCAGTATGTGCAGCTTAGAAAATGACTGTTTTCCTAACAAGCTTTCCCACAGTGGTGATGTGAGCTCTCAGTGCCTTTGTATGCCCATGGATCTCCTTCAACAACTTTGGCTCCCTCAGACTGCCATTCTCCTCCTGATGCTGCAGGCTCCAACAGGGCATCCTTGAATACCTCAGAACTTGATGATACACAGGATAAAACACCCTCATGCCATTTCCTGGTAATTTACTTCATTACACAAGCTGTTTGCCTGGCTAACTGGGTGTTTTTCCCTCCAACACCCGCAGTGAATTCGGCTGCTGGTTGCAGGGCACTGAATCACACATTTCTTAAGGGTGATTTCTGCTTTTGCAACTGGTCCAAACTCTTAGGAAGGATGATGATTACATCTGCAAAGACAAGCTATGTGGTGTGGAAACTTCCCTCCTATAAAACATGAACATTGCTCTTCTAAACTGACACGCTAACATTTGGAGTGAAAGGTGAACTGCTGCTCCTAAGCAGAGACCTCACGGGTGTGTCTGTGAAGAAGTGGTTTTGAAAGCTGGTGATCTTCATATCTATAGTTCCAGAATAAACAGGTGATGACTGAAGCAGTGGAAGAGAGTGGTCAGTACATATAAACAGAAAGAGAGACAGCAGGATATAGGGAGGAACAGAGCTTAGAAGTGTTCACTAAAAATTTAGTGGCACTAGGAATTGGGAGTACATGTAGGAATCAGCAAGTCAGAGGTGGTGGAATAATTTGTTATGGATATTTTGACTTTTTTTACTGACTTTTATATTAATACATCATCATGAGGAAATTCTGGTCAGTTTTCACATCCCCATGGTGCCAGGGGAAGACCAGAGCTTTGATCATGAGCCCAGCATTTCTGGAAGGCTCCTGCTCAAGATCTGACACAAGTCAGAAAGTTTTCCATATAGCTGCAAGGTATGTTTCAGAGTCTAGGGACATCACAGCATAGTTCCTCTGCCTGGGCAGAAAAAGCAGTTTTGCAGTTCATGAAACAAGCACTCAACTCTCATTCACCTCCTCTTTATTGATAAGGAACAGCAAGCTCTACAGCAGTACTTTTGTGCATGTCAATAAAACGATATGCAGGACAGCTGTTCTTAATATCTCCATTGTTTGCTCTTGCAATTTTTTTGTCCACTAATTAAACACCTGATTCACAAATAAGGCAAGGCTTGGGTTGGGTTTTGTTTTTTTTAATGCACCCCTTTCTTTTTTTTTTTCCCCATCCAGCTTTCTAAGCTTTTTCTTTTAACACTTCTGCCTCAACTCTTGGCAACACCTGGATCACATACTTAACTTGCTTTTTATCTCAGCAGCTTGTAAGCTTTAAACAACTGACACACTCCATCAAAGGAAGAGAAAAACCAAAACAAGAACCCTATTAACCTCTGTTACCCATATAAACTAATTAACTCTAACCCCTCCCCAATTATCCCTGGAGAGGCGAACTGCTTTTATAAGCTTCCTGCTTTTTTTTCACCCCTCCTCTGCATGGCTGCTTGCCTTGTTCCTGAGGAGTGAGGCGCTGACGTGCCCCCATCTGCGGCTGCCTTTGCAGCCCTGAGGGCTCTACAAACACTGGGCTGCTGTGCGAGGCTGAGCCCCACATCCCTGCTTGGCCATGGTGCCCTTCAGGGGGAAGGGGGAGAGGCTGCCTTTCACTACAACTCTTGGTCACACCTGGTTGTTCAGTCCACAGTCAAGGGTGGTGACCCTTAGTTTCTGACCTTGGATTATATTTCAGGTTTTAAACGGGCTTCCCGTCTGCTGATTAAAGCTTGTTTGTTCAAAGCAAAAGGATTAAAAAGAGTAATTATAATCCTGCTAATTTATGTGATTCTTCATGCTAAACCATGCCTGTGTGCATAGACATCTGTGAGCACACGTGCCTGGGATGGTTTTTGTGTGCATTTGTTTTAAACCTGTGCCAGCAGTGAGGGAGACAAAGATTATTAACTGGCTGCTGTTAGTCCTCTCTGTGCCATATATATGTCAACACACACCATCGTTCTTCCTTTTTCATTAAGAACTAGCTAAAAGCAGTGCGTTATTTCAGGATGCCAAGCTCTTGCTTCTGAACTGTTATTCAACAAGTAACCTGACATGTAAGGTAAGGGCAACTGTGGCCATCCTATCCAGCTCCACGTGGCTTTTTTGTCATCTCTCTTATCAAACAGAGTCACAGTTACACATTTCCAATGTACTGCATACTGAAGACACATACTTTGCATGGACTGATTATATGCAGGTGGAGGGGGAAGTCTCAGCAAGAGTGCAATAAAGCAGAAGGCAGCAAGTGGGGAGAAACCCTGTTCCATGCTTGCAGAAGGGATATTGATAGCAGATTATTAATAGCAGGTTGTAACCATCCTGATCGACATCACTCAGAACAAGTGGATCAATTCAGAGCTCTAAGCATGAGGGAGGTACAGGGCTCTCTCAGGTCTCCTGGACACCCTGTCTCAGTTGTTTTGTGCCAAGGAAGGTGTCAGACTAGTCCTAGAAATTGAGCTTCTCTCTGCAGCTGGGGCAGACAGCCTGATGCAGGCCAAATGAGAACTCAAGGCATGATTTGTTGTTACACAGAGGGGTTTTGGACTCAGTCTTAACTTGATCAAAACTTGCTTGAGGGACTTCTCAGTACACTTTGTGACTTGGGCCAGGAGAGGTGTTTTGGATTAGGATTTAGCAGAACTCCAGGTGGGCCAGCAACTGGATTGGGGGTCTGTGGTGCCTCTCCAGGTGAATGCTTATGGAGCACCCAGGGCTGCAGGACACAGGTAGGGAGGGCCCAAATGGCCATGGCCAAAGAACAGGATCCGGTCAATCTCATCCTTACAGTGTTAATCATAAAAATATCAATTTTTCTAAAATATCCAGCTAGCACACTCTGAGGGCCAAACAAGTATTTGACTGTTTTTTCTCCTGACAAATACTACAGACTGGAACAGGCTTCTGGGCAGGCCCTACAGAGCTCTACAGAGCCCACAAAGTTTTACTTTTGATATTGTTGCCTTCTCATTACCAGCTGAGCAGCAGGGCTGCAGAAACTGCTGCTTTGCCTTCCTCTCTACAGGGATGAGTTTATTTTATCCAGGGTGCATGACACTCGAGTATTGCCACTTAAGTAACTAAAAAAGTAAGAAGAGAGTCGAACGTGCAGGCACTATAGAAATGGCCTGCATTACAGGGAATCTAGCTTTGATGTGCCATCATGGCTACAGCAAGTCTCTCCCCACTCCATCTGTGCTGGTGAATTTGAGTGCTTTTCTTCTGAGGATGAAGAATTGAACCAAACCCAGGTGGATCCACCCAGCCCACATGAGAGCATTCCTTCAAAAGATAGCTGCCAGCTTATCCTTCTCTTTTTTTTCATTCTTTCCTGTTGGTGTTTCCCCTCTCCTGCCCCTGGGCCCAGCCCTGTGGTGCTCAGCCCACTGCTGGCTGGGGATGCTGTGGGAAGGAGCAGGATGGCCCTGGGGTTCTGCTACTGGTGCCTGCACGGGGCTCAGCATGCTGGGGATGCTGGGTCTGGCCAAAGCAGCTCCCTTCCCTCCCCACGGTGGTCTCTCTTGCAGAGCTTTCCTAGCTGTGCCCAAAAAACCAGCATCTCTATCTTCTGCTCCTCTCTCTGATGCCATGTGAGAGTGCAGCAGCAGCAAAATTAAGGCAGCAGATTAGAAATTCTAAAAATTTTCATCACTTCTTCCCCGTCCTCCTCTTTAGGAAGCTGCTTTCAATCACTTTATGTACTGAAAACAAACATGAAAGGAAAAACTCTCCTCTGCCTTCAGCTGTCAGAGCAAAAACCAGAATTCCCTGAGCTCTTTTCAGAAGTGCTAATATTCTCCCCTAGGCCTTCATTATATCGCACACAGATCTGCAGTCCTCTGCACACAGGCAGGGAGGGAACAGCCTTAAAAAGTTGGGCTGCAATATTTATTTATTTATTTATTTAGTAGAAATAAAAACAAAAAATTTGCCAGCACCAGTGAACAGCAGATCAGAGTGGAATAAAAAGGAACTTTATGGTTCCAGCACTAATCAAACATGTAATGTTGGGTCAGTGTGATGGGAACACCCCTGACCTGGCTCAGAGTGAATATGGCCAATGTGTGGCTGGGTCCTCTTCCTCCAGCCTGGCACCTACATGTCTCAATTAAGTTGTTTCTGTAGGTATCCAGTTCTCCTTCCCTTCTTCCCAGCACAAATATCAAACCTCTTCTGCCTGCTGCAACTGAGAAAAATGGTGTGCTCCCTGTTCAAGGTGCCCAATGCATAAATGTCCATGCTGTTCTCCCTGCAAAACATTTAGATTTTGTCAATGGCACTTACGCTTCCAGCCTCAGGAATACCATTTGTTTGAAATTTGAAACTGGAATTTGTTGAAAGGGAACAAAGATTCTTAAAAATTTCAACTGGGGGCCATTTATGATTGAGGAAACCCTCCTTTGGTAGTTAGGTACCCAAAACACAGGGTAATTCAACCCAAACACCACCAAGGACCAGGCAATGGGGTGAGCAGCCAGTGGGTGAAACTTCTCACTGTTCCTCCTCTCCTGTCACCCACTTATGAATGCCTGTATTATGTTTTAGCATATTACAATCATGGGTATTGACTAACGGCGGGACTGCAATGGCAGGACCCTCACTACTGGAATAACTCCCGCCCAGAAATGACATTTATAACACACTGCCAGCAGCCATCAACAGCAGACCCCTCAATTGCTAGATCACTGTTTATGGCATACAAAGATTTTTTTGTCTCTTATTTTATTCACACTGTCTAAAGAAGAGAAAGGGAAAAAAAAGGTCTAAAATGTTACTGTGTTCAGCCCTTTAAAAAGCCCCGCCATGAAGCACCATTCTAGTTGGGTTTTTTAAGCACTCTGGGAAGACATTAACCCTATCGTACCACTGCAGGCACACAGTGTGTTTGGAAATGGTTCATTTGGATATCACTTGCTAGCCCAGAGCATCTTTTGGCTTTCTGCTAAGTTATGTGTGTTAGATGAGTCTAAAATGTCAGTGTCAACACTACAGCACTAGGAACAGAGACAGGAGTATGTGAATTGCTGTCCTGATTGGAGCCAACAAACAAGAGTGCACAAATGAGACACACCATAAGACATATGCCTACACTCACAGCAAGGCACCTACATCAGGGCAACAGTAGATTTTTCTAAGCTCAGAACCTTTCACCTGCCTCTAAGAACCCTGTGGCGAAAAATTAAATCAACTGTCTTAATGTGCTATATAAATGCTAGGATATCAAAGCTTATGTTAGGATATAAGCTTATGTTTAGGATGAACCTTCCACTTTTAAAAGTTGAAAGTATTTTTAGTGTTGTGACTCTTGAATCTGTTGGTTGTACCAGTTCTGGAAAGCACTGGGTAATTCTAACTCTGCCCAAAGGTCTGATCCATTTATCCACTGTCTGGGGCCCAAGATTGGAGTGGTTTAGCATGTACTGGAATTGGTTCTTTTAGAACTCCTCACATATTAGAAAGGATAGGATAAACAGCTTTGAAAACTGGAATTTTGCATACGCCTTGCTGCTGAGCATCGAGTAAGAAAGCCAGGTTTGTTCATTTGCCTCACTGGAGTCATCCTGAGAAAATCAATAACATAGTCAAGATACAGCCATGCCATTCATATGGAAGCTGTAGTTCAGCTAGAAGTATAACACTGCATCCCTCGGGCTGTTTTCCAAGGCCAAAGAATTTTTAACCATCGTTACAGCACTGCATGCATGCCATGCAACACATGTAATACACCCCCGCATTCCCCTCCCTTTTCTTTTTGCTAGAGACAAAAATCTCTCTGAAGCTGAACAAATAACAAACAACAAACTATATTGTTCTCTGATCTATATTATTCCCAGAATGTTAATCCTCCGTTCTCAGAATATGTTCAAGAGATGGGGCATCAATAAAATAACCTGTGTTTTTTAAAGACTACTCTTTGGCATGACCACCTACCTAGAGAATTTGCCTCAATAGATTGTAAAGTAGTGATTATCATTTTCTCGCTCTTCTCTTTGATCAATTCTCACTGACAACTGCTCTCAGATAGTCTCTTCAGAGATGACTGAGTTTCCTCTTGCAGCTGAGATACAACAGAGGTAAGACTCACAAGCAGAAGTAATTTCTTTTTGTAGATGAAAGCCAACTGTGGACTGAGGCAAAGTCAATGGTCTCTGAGGGCAACACACCACACTGCTTGCAGAAGTGAAGTGGCCCCAGTCCTCCTGACCATGTGGAGCCCTGCCAGGCATAGTGGCTGCCACTTCACAAAAGCAATGGGAAAACAGGGAAGGTATTTCCAAAGAAAGGAGTAAGAAACTTCTTCCCTGATGGAGCTGCTGCTTTCAGCCCTCCAGGCTCCACAGGGGTAGCAGATCTGCAGATCTCCCCATCTCAACTTTTCACTCAGCTTTGGCCCCATTTTTGCCAGAAGTCTTTACTTTTGAAGCAGCAAAAATAATTTTTGCCTGTGCTGCTGAGCAGCTTGAAACGGCAATGTTAATTAGTCCCACAGACCAGATTTAGCAAAAATGGACAAGCTTTCAGGCACTCAAGTGCTTCATATTTGATTAAGCTATTTTCTGCAAGTAGAACACAGTCAAAAAACAGAATACCCTTTAAAATGGGCAACAAATCCAACTAACTGACAGGATCTAAAAGGATAGGATGAGTAAGGGGAGATAAGGTAAAGTAATAAACTGTAAAACTGAAAAAAAAAAAAGCCCTGCATAAAATGAGATAGATTTTGGGGGTTTCTCAGTGTGAAAGGAGTAACACAGACAACAGGAATGCTTTCTCTATATGTTGTGACCTGCTCAGTAAAAAAACCCCTACATGGTGTCTGTTTAACAGGTACCAGTGGCAAAGTATGTGTGTCCAGTGCGTTCCCCACTAGGCAGTACTCAAAATTAGAGGGGTCTACATCATCAAAGGTGGAAAAAGCTGAAGCTGGATCTCGGAGTCAGTCTAGTCTCATAGCTCATGCCGACCCCCCGATGTGCCATCACATCCCTGCTCTGAGATGTGGGCAGCACTGCTGAGCACCTGCCAAAAGAAAGTTGTACAAACAATCCTTCAAATGCTGTTTTTGCAAGGTCAGCAGCACAGGGCAAGTTAGGGTGCAGCATGCACAGACACCCTTGCTGGAATGAAAAAAATAACTCACATTTTTATGGCACACAGTACACAGCTTGCTACCCCGTGAAAAGGCTAAAAGTCAAGATGTGATTGATACTCTTCAAGGATGCCACAAAGGAAAAGAGGCCCTTCTCTTAACCACGGTACCACAGGCCCAGCAAAAAGGCTTTATTTTCCTGAGGTTGAGGGTAAGATAACTGTGATGTATCCAGCTGGCAAGGTTGTCAGAGAATTTCCCCAAGGCAGAGTCTGAGCCTACAGACTCCACTGGGCAAGATAAACAGATGTACCAAGCACATACCAAGATCTCCATGAGTATACTAATCGTGCTTTTTATATCATGTCTAGGAACAATCCCACTAAGGTTTTTGCATGGATGCAATGACCTAGATACTTGCCAGCAATGCAGTAGAAGGCAAGGAATTATTCTACTAAAGTTACCAGCAGGATGCCACAGCCCTATGAAATCACCAGATGCCAGGTATGATAAATGAGAGCAGCTCTTTACCTTTAGGTATAACCTTAGTAGGGCAAGAGAAGAGGTCCAGTGAGAGGGGACATACTTAAGAGAAATACTAAAGAAATAATCTCAGCAAATCTTCATGTTCTCCTTATGCCAAAATTTCCTTCACCCTTCAGCATCCTCCTTTTCCTCCCCACTGCCAGCCACCAGCAAGGATGAAATAATCAGGTTTATCAGATGAACACTATTGATGAGAACGTCTGTTTGCAAATGTACCTTTTCAGTAATGCTAGTTGACTGTTTCTAGGATTGAGTGCTTTTTAAAAGGAAGATGCAAATCTGACACTAAAACTGAAATGAAAATAATTCACCTTTTATTGTCTCTTAGCATGACAGAAGACAGGAAAACAGCAGGGTCAGCAACTGTCTTTATGCTGAAAAAATGTTTCCTGATCTGCCCTTTGCTTTTCACCTTTCATGTACCTGATAACTCTGCTCAGGGTCTGCTGAAGACAGAAGATTATTCATCTGAAAGTTGCAATCCCTTAATTAATGCTAATAGATACCCAAGTGGGTCTCATCATAATTAGTGTGGCTCTGTTAAAGTACTGGAGAAAATAGACTGTTCCACTAGCAGGAGGCTGCAGTACCAACAGATTGACAAGGAAACTGCAAAACTACTTGAAAGCAGCATAGGGCTGAATCCTGCTCCATTTCTATTTATGTCACTCTAGTGATGCTGCAATGAGACACAGTGGTGTAAGCCCCATTATTCAGGGATGAGGCTGTTTTGGTTAAGATGCTGATTTAGTTAGATATGCTCATATTCTCCAGGGGATTCAGAACACCAGGAAAAAGGCCATCCAGCATCCCAAGAGGATGCATATTCAGAATTCAGAAAGATTAAACGCAGCAGTGATAGACAGCTCCAATGAGAATTTTTAAATGGCAGCTTGCCACACAAATGGTGAAGTGTGGATTTTATTAACTAACTTTTAGTTAATTTACTGTCCAGTGGGATTCAACAATCAAGAGACTGCTCTTTTCATATGACTTAAAATACTGCAGTGGCAAAGCCTAGGTAAGCACGTTCCCTTGTCTTTTAACAGTGTGAAACTGCTTGAGAAACTAAAAAAAAGGAAAAAAAATAAAGGACTCTTTAAGTTGTGTCAACCTTTGATGCTGTTCCTGAATCCTCCTTAAATACTGTGGCTGAAATCCTCACTCCCATGACAGCAAGAGGAAGGTTCTTCACGGGCTCCAGGACCCAGAACTCCACTTGGAGCAGAATTCCAGTTTGCTACCCCATGCTTCCTGCTTTTCTTGTTTGCTCAGTCTGCCTTGTCCTCCCCTTTTAGCTCACACATTAGTGCAATCACTTCTAAATTAAGAATTAAAGACACTAAATCAATACAAACCTCAGAACTAACAATCTGTATTCAAGCCTCATTGTTCATTCCTCTGCCTTGCTTCTACTCCTGTGAGCTCTTGCTCCTAATGGCCAAACCTCCCATTTTTCCTACCAAAAGAACACAAGCCATTGGTTCCTGAAATCATAGAATCAAAGAATGGCCTGCGTTGGAGGGGACTTTAAAAATCATCTTGTTTCAAGCCCCCTGCCATGGACAAGGACATCTTCCAACAGACCACATTGCTCAGATCTCCATCCAACCTGGCCTTAAACCATTCTAGGGATGGGGCATCCACAGTTCTCTGGGCAACTTTTTCCAGTGCATCATCACCCTCATAGGAAAAGAATTTTTTCCTGGTATCTAATCTAAACCTGCTTTCTTTCAGTTTCTAGCTTCAGTTCTTTACTAATTCCTTATGGCAAGCTACAAGGTGCAACTGAAAACTCTTACTTGACTACAGATTATATAATAGAACACACAGAAGGACCTAATCTAGAGAGAGAAAATTTCAAAGTGCTTTGTCAAACACAGACATCAGAGAGAAGCTGAGGCAGTTTGACTTCTATTTACCACTTTAAAATGAGTCAATCTGTTCTACAGTAATCTATCTATCTATCTATCTATCTATCTATCTATCTATCTATCTATCTATCTATCTATCTATCTATCTATCTATCTCATATGCATTATAGAAAAGATATATATACGTAAATACATATATGAGAAACTGTTTACGTGTTCTTAAAAATTAAGAGTCAGCAACCCTACAATAATGAGGAGATCTAAACCTCAAACTTCTAAGTTTTTGTTACCAAGAGTGAGAAATATTTTTTTTAAGAAATGAAAGTCACAAAGGGTGTGCCTGTCTCATTTTTGTTCCGCTCCAGTTATATACAATGCACAGCATGTGGCGGTTATCTGACAGTGAGATTCTTCAAGTTCTGTACACCACAGTGGTGAGTTTGAAGGATGCAAACAGCATGGCCTCAATTCATACTTGTTTTACTAATGCTTTGTGTCTATTTTTACAGCCTATTTGAGAATTCCTTGCTTTACAATGGTGACATAGTTTTAATTTACGGCAGCCAGATTCCTAGGAACGTTGCTCCCAAGCAACCAGCATTTTGACCTCTGCACTTTCAGACACTCATAACCTCCTATAAAGTAAAAAAAAACCAAACCCCAAACCAAAAAAACCCAAAAGAATGATCATCCACAGAAGGGAAAACTTCAGCAATGTCTGTGTCTGCTCTTGTCTCCTAACACATCTAAAAGAGATGCTGCCCTCTCTGGGTGCATCTAAATTACTGTTTTGGCTTAAATTAAGCGTATGTATGGTTTGGAAGCAAATCTACCTGTCATTTTCACTTGCCAGATTTTGGGTCACATCACAGAGTGGGAGATTCTGAACTGGATATTTTCTACCTTGAAATTAATTTGGAAGACGTCTCCCAAGAGTGCCCTCAGTGTTCTCTGACCACGAATGGATAGCAGCTCCCCATCACCAAACTAGAGTTAGTTCATAGTAAACTGTCAGAGTGTATATGGTGATAATATAAATTCTCAGCACCAACTGCTCTTCTCCTTTTGCAGTGTGCTACTTGCTGATGTAGTCACAGTCTCTGAAACAAGTCTCTAACTTTCCCTACAGCCTTCCTTGGGAAGCATCTGCTGTGCTACAGCTGGACAGCAACACCCTTGCTCTGACTGCAGGACCAGAGTGCAAAGCTGCTAGCAGGTGGAAAGTGGCCCCTTCCCTCCACCTTCCCTCACACCCCTTTCCTGGTGAATCTGCCTTTCAAATCATAGAATCACAGAATATGCTGAGTTGGAAGGGATGCATCAGGATCATTGAGTTCAACTCCTGGCCCTGCACAGAACAGGCCAAGAGTCACACCATGTACCTGAGAGCACCGTCCAAACACTTACTGAACTCAGACAGGCTTGGTGCACCACTTCCCTGGGGAGCCTGTTCCAGTGCCCAGCCACCTTCTGGGTGAAGAACTTCTCCCTGTTAGTTAGTTAGATAACTAACCTAAACCTCCCCGGACTCAGCTTCATGCCATAATATCATAGCCCTTAAATATGACTTGGTGGAAAAACAGTCCCTGCAGTTTCCATTCTTGGAGATATTCAAAAGCCATCTGGACACAGTCTTGGCAACTGGCTCTAGGTGTCCCTGCTTGATGAGCAGGGAAGATTGGACAAGATGACTTCCAGAAGTCCTGTCTAACCTCAACCAATTCTGTGATCCTATGACAACCATTCTTTTCCAACTCTACCATAAAATCTGAAATGTATAGCTCACAGGACCAGAGGAACATGTCACCCAGCTCCCCACGGAAAAGGTTCGAGGGCTCCCAGGGCTGGCAGAGTAATTCGCCATAACCATCACAGAGGGATGCTGCTAATCCTAGGAGAAACACTATGGCTGAAAACATTTGTCCTTGACTGGAACATCTCCCAAGTCAAAGTAATGCCATTACCCCAGAGACATGGTGCCCAGGGATCTCTCCAGCAGAAAATCAAGTATTGCAGCCACTGGCAAGACTGGTGATTGCCTGCCTGGAGCTGGGGAGAAGCCACCACCAGCTCCAGCTTCAGCTTCTGCCCTGCCCAGGAGGGGGAGCCACAAGAGATGGTTGTGCAGATCTTCCCTATCACTAATGCTGCCGAGGGCATGGTGGGAAACAGCCCTGGAAAAGTATAGGCACAGCAGGGTACTGAGGGGAAAATGCAGATTAATTAGATCACAGACAAAAAAAGAAAAAAAAAAAAAAGTGAGCTATTTATTCAGGGTCAGCATTTTGGAGAAAAGGAAAACAAAACAGTTTTGCTTATGGTTCAGAACACAGTATAAAACATATTTGAGGTTTGCAGCTAAATATCTTCTAAATTTACAATAGAATTTTTACAGAGGTCAAATAAATTTTTTAGAGATTAAAAGAAAACTCAGGCTTAAACATTGCAGAAAAAAAACATCATTTCAACTAGTTACAGTAACAAGTGCTGGGCTGGCAATATCCTCCAGCCAACTCTTTTTGTCAGAATTGATCATAAAAAGTATTTGAGATGGTCCCTCTGCAGCTTTACAAAGCCTTCGACAGAAGCTGCCTTTTGTGAACTGCATTAACCATAGGGCAGCACAGCCACCTTCCATATAAGTCACAGACTGAGATGTGGACATCACAAGAGAGAAAGCTCCAAATGGCTCAAAAGAAATACAGTGAAAATAAAGGTCCTTTAAATATATGGTCAGGCAGTACAGATGCTATCTAAGACGTGTTAAAATAAAAGAAATGCAGAAATAAAGCACATCTTCCCATGCACTTTCAGATGATGACTTTTACCGTCAGCTATAAAGTTTTGGTTGGGTTTACTGGATGTAGCCAAGAACTTTCAGATGGATTTCTAAGTGTGTCATGATATAGCCAAGGCCTTCAGAGTGTTTTATTTACTAATTAAAAGGACGCTGGTAGGCTGAGTGCCAGTCTGTGCCATTACACAATTACATTAAAAGATCTGGATGATGTAGAACTTTCATCAGCCATTTGGGGTTTTAACAGGCTATTTAGCTTTCTTTACTAGTATTGGCTTATTATAGTAGGTGCTGTCATTAGCGTTCAGTCAGCCAGAGCTGAATTTGCAGCCAGTTCGATGTGAGCATGTGCTGTTGTGTATTAATTAGGAAGTGCTGAGTGTACCGTGTGACCCGTTTTCCTCAGCTCTGCAATTAGCAGCTTCACAAAAGCATCTTCTGAGGACCCGAACACAAGTTAATCTTCTGGGGGGAAATGGTAAAAGAAACAATCAGCAAAACATTTCAAATGGGATTTGAGATAATGCTGCCTAAATCTGAAAGGTCTCACGTCTATGCAGTTGTTTTTAGGACACTGGCAAAGTACCATGTCTTTGTTTCTGGAATAAAAATTCCAGTGGAGTACATTGCCCTTCACGTTTGCATCTTTCTTTCTACATTTTGGAAGCCACAAACTCTGACCCAGCATGTCTGCGTGTCTTATTATAGCATGACATAACCCTCCTGCCTGTAATTTGGAAGAGAAAACTTATCATTCCCAGTCAGATACCCACTGCACACATTTGCTCCACCAGTTGTTCAAAGACCTACCAAGAGCCAACTGTCTGAAGTTTCTCCAAAAGAAGCTGTTTTCCCACTGTGTTTTTGCGGTATTCAAAATGCATTTGCCACTCTGGTTAGCGCTGGAGACAAAGATGACTTCCAGGGATGTGCTTATTTCCCACCCCACTAAAGGACAGACTCAGCCAGTTTACCATCCATTTTCCTCCTGCACTCAGTGTCTCCTGTGGCTGGTACCAACCCAGCTGATTGGAGACCGCAGGCTCAGGGACTCCAGCTGCACCTGGTCTGCTTAGAACTTAACCTACAAACAACTACATTTCTCCTAACAAGTTCTTCTATGAAATTGGCTTTTAAAAGTAATTTTCTATCAATGGTGAGGGAAGATGGTGAGGATCAGCTCAGGTAAGCATTACCATTTGGAGTCTGTCCAAATGAGATCAAACATTTTGAGGTTCTCCTCTTGTTGAAGTCTCTATCAGCTCTTGAAATTTCTGGCAGTTGCTTAATGCCCTCTGGCATGCTCTCCCCTCCAGCTGCAAGCACACAATATCCTTGGGGGTTTCGTGGGAATTGCTTCTTTCTAGTACACTCCCAGTGCTACTATCTTTTACCCAGTGAGAAACACCATGTGATGAACTTCTCCCTCAGTTTCAGCTGACATCATTGAGCAATGATTGAACATAAAACCAATCCTCAAATCCAAAAGTTAAATAATCTAGCTCAAGATTTCTGTAACAGTTTGGTACAAATTAGGTTGGCTCCCAAATTTACAATGGCTGGCTCAATTCCTAGATTTTACAGATACCTGTTAGCAGTCATTAGCCACATCTTTGGATTTTACTTCTAACACAGTGGCATTATTCCAAAAAAATTCTTCCAGCAGGTAACACAGATGGGCAATCACCACCCACCAACCAGATCAGTGTGAATACTGTGTGTGATAACAGCTAGAATGAGGATTCGCTGTGTTTATCTGACATGATATTCTAGCTGACATATCAATTCAGTTAATCTGATGCTTGGCTAACATTTCCTGCACAGGAGCTGTTTACAGCTCAAATGGCAGAAAACCCTGTCCAGACTCAAGTGGCAAGTGAATGTCATAGAGTCATAGAACATTTTGGGTTGGACTTTGAAAGGTCATGCAAGTCCAATCCTGTGCCAGGAGACATGGCCAGGAGACATTCCCATGCCTCTACTCAGACATGGTAGAGATAACACAATATTCCTCAGATTTTTGCAGAAAACTCACATTTCTCACTCTCTCCTGCTCTCTGAGGAGTAGTTTAAGTCAGTCCCCACAACTCCAGCCATGAAAGTGGCACAAGCATGGGCAGACCTAGAACCAGTGCCCCAGCAGAATAAAACAGAGGACTTAAAAAGTCAGCTTGGGGTTAGACAGACAATGGAGCAGCCTTGGTGAATAGCCACACAGTGAAACCTGGGTCCCCTATTCCTTGAGAAGACCTTGTTGATGTCTAATGATATGCAAGAACACACAAACTGGTTGTCCACCTGTGTAAAACTCTTCTTCAATCTCAAACTGTGTAATAGATGTTCAGTAAGATTCACTCCCCTCCTCTGACATTGGCTGGATGCCCCTTTTGCAGATACCTTTTTGGTAACTGCCAATTGGGGAGTAGTGAGTCGGAGGTAGAATCATGGAATCATACAATGTTAAGGGTTTGGAATGGACCTTAAAGATCACCTAATCCCTCCCAGCATGGGCAGAATACCTCCCACAAAAGAATCCTGATTTTGAATTACTCCAGTCACTGTGTAATATTCCTTTCCCTAGAAAACCTTTAAACTTGAGCCATACAGAGGACAGAAACATAAATTATCAGCCCTGTTATTACTTCTAGGCATAGCTCTCAAGAAAAGCAACGGGAAAAAATCCTGACACTCCTTTCCCCCTTCCTACCCATCCTGGAAATGGCCATCAACATCCTACTGAACTTAATGAGAACAATACGCTTTATTAATTATGATTGTCAAAGTTGTGTTGCCAATAGTCACAGGAAGTTTTCATGATATTCAGAAGTGTGCCTAAGAAGAAGGACTTTTGCAAATCAATCTGCTCAAGACCAAGACACTGATGCTCTGTAGTCTCTTACATAGTCAAAAAAACAGATAATAACCAAATAATAAATTATCTAGATCAGAAGAAAACTTGTGGCTGGGGAACAGGTCACCTACAAGCACTGTATCATGTCTGGCCAGGAGAGTATGTTGGTCTTGGGGCTACCTGATAATCTGAGCCCTTTGCTGTGAGCAGCCTGAAACTGATGCCACCAGGTCTTCAGCAAAGGTGGAGGATGAATGTCTGTTCTCTTGCATTTGCTTTGATTGCCTTTAGTAATAACATTCATTCCCCTCCAGCAAATGTCCATAGATCCACTCAATGACTATGTCTTCAAGGCAATTTGCATTACCCTAAACTGCAGCAAACATCCTCATAAAGGCAGCAAATAAGAAAGATACTGTATGCTCTAAGATGTCTCTTGAACCTGAGCAATGACTATTGCCACACATGGACTTCTTCAACATATTTTATCCATACTGCCTCTTCTCTGGGTTCTCGTTACCCCCCTCTCAATATATTTCCCTTTCCTTCTTGAGAAATACTCTATTAGTTTAACTTTTAGAGATTTGGGTCACCCATAGTTATTGCAGACCAGGAATTTTTGATGTTGAGGCCTACACTGTAATGATGCTTTATAAGAATAAAGCTGAAGTCAGTCTACTAAACCTTCTGTCCACCTAACCACAACCACATCAGTGTTCCCACTAATAAATGGAATAATGGTTCTCCTAATCCATTGAAGAATTGTTCTACAGAGACTCAAAAAGGCATCTAAACATAGCATTTTAAATTCATGCACAGATAGGTTATTATTACATAATATATATCCTAAAAATTGTTGGATTTACCAACCAGTAGGTAAATAGTAGCCTAGGTATCAACAAATCTGAAAACTGCATTCCCTGGTTTGGGCAGTAAGGATTTTAAAAGAAGGCCTTTTCCCAGGATGAAAAATCTTTCTAGTAGTTAGATTTAAATTTTTTGAAGCAGTGTACCTGAATACAAAAATAAGCTTGAATTCCCCACTGGTATCTCAACTCAAGTTACCAGAAATAAGACCATCAGTGTAGTAAAGCAAGCACATGCGCTGGCTGAAGGGCACATTTCCAAGGACATTAGCAGCTGATATTCAAATGGAATGGTCTTTACTCCCATGGCAACCACAATTTTTCTCTTTTGAAGCAAGGAAGTTATCATCCTGAATGTTCTGCTTATGAAAAGATTCTTCTGAACTCATCCAAGGGCCACCAAGCCAACAGGAAGATTCTTCCATTGGGTAATTGGTTTTCTTATGTCTTGGATTTTTCTAATATGCATTGATTTGCTTATGAAAGATGGGGCTCACAGCTTTGTGGGCCAGTCTGCAACCTATAAGAAACAACAAATCAAAAGGAAGCCTCTTCATCACCCACCATTCTCTTATTTTAAACAAAAATTTTCCTGTGCATTGAAGCAATGGCCTGGTTAAAATACTATTCATCTGTGGATGGGGATGCCCCATTTTGCAGAATAACTTGTTTCAGTGACAACATCTTAACAGTGACCAAAAATTAAACGTTCTGGGATGAAGGCATTTACCTCAATGATCTTCTGTTTTAAATGACAAAAAATATATTGTGTCACCACTCTTGTTCTTTCTCTCTCATCCGGCTGCTAATTTGGGCTTCCCAGCAGGCCTTCAACAGAGAAAGCAAAAACCAGGAGGAGGTTCCTCAGCCACTGGATGTTGCTAAGAGCTCTGCTGAAGTCACTGAAGCTGTGACAATTGACACCAGCTAAAGATCTGCCTGCAGGGCTCAAAATGCAGTCAGTTGTTGTGCCTCCTTTCCCTTCACCATGCAAACAAAATTTTATTTAACTCCTACGGTAACTCACTCAATACTGTTGGGAAGAGGAGAGAACAGAAAGGGAGTTCCTGAGATTAAATGTTTGCTATCTGAGGCTTGGATAGAAACCCGCAAAACTGTGAGCAATCAGAATGCACCACATGGAAATGATGATGGAAAACCCCGGTGAATAAACACGCCAGCAACAGCAAAGCCTGTCTCTAAAGAACATATTATTGTAGGCTTTCTTTTTTTTTTTTTTTTAAATAAGAATTTGGTTGTTGACTTTTCTTAATAAACATTTTCTTAGTTTCCTGTATTTGGCTTTTTCTCTTCTCTCCATAAATTTCTCCCTCCCTCTATAGGCCCCATATGTTCAAAGGGGAGATGGAACATTAGCAACCAGGCCAAATACAACTGAAGCAGCATGCAGGTGCACAGAACAGGCTATGGGATGGATGGGATGAGTGCCTCATTTTTTAATTTGTGGATCACCTGGTTAGCGCTGAAATGGAGCTGATATGCTATACCAAAAGTTCCTCTCACATCAGGACAGGTTATAAAGTCTCCACCAGTGTAGCAAACTACAGGGGCACTCAGTTATCTGTGGGCAGAGCAGCTGAGCTGCCTGTGCTGCTCCAGTGTGGGTCCCATGGGAATTACGAGGCAGAAACAGCACTGTGCAAACAAGCTCGCTCTCTGCAGGGTAGTGCCAACCCAAACCAGCTGCTGTCTTGTCAGCAGTGGGACTCAGAGCAATTCCCAAACCCCTGGAAATGTTCTCACTGTGTCCTGGGGTGAAATAATGGCAAGCTCTACCTGACAAAGCACGAAGGCGGGAAGGAAGGCAGGAAGGCAGGAAGGAAGGAAGGAAACCCAGGTGTACATCGGTGACACGTTGCAATCTAAGTGCATCATTCCTACTCTGGGTCATCAGAGACCAGGACCTTTGTGTGTATCACCAAAGGAATCCTTCCCATGTGGCAGCCAAGAGGAGTCCTTGCCCCTATACAGAGTTTGGGCACCAAAAAGCTGAGTGAGCAGAAATGACAGGATTTATTTCACCTGCCTAAAAGTTTGGCCTAGGTTCTTTCTGTAGTCAAAAGAGACAATCACCTCCCCAGCAGAGCTCATCTCACCTATTTAGGATGGGCTGGCTCACTCTTCAGAGGTAGTGGCCTTTCTCCACTGTCTCTAGAGGACATCTTACATACTTTTAGACAGCTAAGAAAAATGAAATTATTTCCACCCAGGTGTCAAAACTGGCTCCTTTTGTTCCTGAAATTTGACTAATATGATTAATCAGAATGAACTGACTCATGATAATATTGAAAAAAAAGGAATTAATAGGAGTGAAGACAAGATAACGGAATCCAAGTTCTCTCTGATGTAAAGGAATGAAATATATGGTTGCTATCTGTACTGTCATTAGCAGAACATTATATTTCTATAAAGAAAGCTTTGTATTCCAGTTCATGAGGTACAGAAAATGTGTCAATTGTGCCCAAAATGCCAGCCTAGTAATTTCCAGTCTGGTAGTTTTGACAGTCTTAATGAACGGGCTCAGCAAAAAACAAGGACTGGAATGCAGAGATAGCTCTATTAGGTGGACTGACAAGTTCTTTGAGAAGGGCTGCGTAGGACCTGCCCTAAATATTCTCAGCCATTATGTACTAGCACTTCTCACTTTCTTAAGCATGAAATTGACTTACATATTCTAAAGAAGAAAAATGGGGGGGCTTGGAGGGCAAAGAAGAAATTGCCATTTTTAGCGTACAAGCATATTTACATAATCAGGGCAAAAACCTGCATTTTAAAAATGCCCTAAATACATATTTACATGAGAGAATGCAATGATTCCAAAGAGGCTGATAAAATGCATTTTAAGTATAGCTAACTACATATTTACACAACCAAGACAATAATCCCCATTAAGGATTTATTTTTTTTCACATTGCCACATTAGAAAACTGAACAGTTATTAATCCATACAACTCCACATTAACTCCTAGATACTGCATGTCCTCAGGGCATTGCAGTACCAGCAAGCGTACACTGAAGCCTAGAAAATTCCTCATGAGGAAAGGAGAGGTTCCCTCTCTCTCTGGGTTTTGCTCAATTATCAGTCATCTTCCAAGAGATCTCCCAGAACTGCAGTGTCTCTGCTGCAAGCAGAATCCTGCTCGAGTCACTGCTGAGCTGCACCAAGAATGGGAGTAAACACTTTTTAAAAGTCATTATTCAGAACAATATTTCTGAATGAATTGTGCCTACAGAGGCACACGTCTGTTGGGCATGGTCACTTCTGAGTGCAAATGCACTTGAGGCAGGGAATTCCCTTTTTCCTTAGGGCAGGAAAACCTGGTCTCCTCAGAGGCTACAACAAACAGCACGCAGGAATGTAGCGCTTTGGGCTTGACAAGGCAGGGGGATACATGGGGACAACAAGAAAGGACCTCTGCTATCACCACCAAACACCTCTCCTAAACAATTTTATGTAGTGAACAGATTACTAACACGAAAATGAAGCTTGTGTTCCCTCCTCCATACCCTGTGAATTCTCATCAGAAAATCTCATCTCATTAATACTTTGAACAGTATTTTTGTATATTTTCCCCCTTCCTTACTTCTAGGTTCAATTTCAGTGACAATGAGTTTCAGGAAATAAAAGATACTAGATTTTGTTTTCTGGTAATTCACCATCTCTGATCAATATAACAGCTTCAGTGTATCTGTGGGCACAACATTTTTTTTTTAAATAGAGTAAAAATAATGAATTATGAAACATTTTAAAAATTAATGCATGCTCCACTTTAAGCAGCTGTCAAGTTCATCTGCTCCTCCTCCCCAAAGGAAAACATCTCTTCCCCCAATATCAAAATCCTAAAGGCAGTCAAATACAGAGCTTTTACTGGTGCAGAAAGACAAACACCCATCCTCAAAAGTACTGGCTGTCTTTCATATCTTTTCTGCATTACCTCATTTGCCCACCACTCCCAGCCCTGTCCCATCAATAGAAAACCTGAACAAAACAGCCAGCAGTGCACCTGCCATCTGGTACATGTGCTCCATCCTGCACCTTACCTGCCCTCACAAGGGAAAGCCGGGTACTGCAGTGAGGTGGTTTAGTAGGGTTTTGTTTTGGGGGATTATTCACGTTTTCAGATTTTCAGTTTCTACACAAAGCAGACCTCCCAGGTTAGATTAGATTACACCTGGGCAGAGCTGGGATGGGCAGGCGGAGGATTCACTGGCATGTGGGAACCAGCCCAGACAACTACTTGTGACACTGTTCTTGGGAACAGTCAACAACCTTGTCACATCTGTGATGTTTTTACAGCACCTTTGCTTGCAGGTTGAACTTCCTTAAGCATTTATTTTGCCTTAGCTGACTTTCACTGCTGTTGTTCTCAGATTCTGTGCTCTCACCTCACTGATGAACTTCTGGAAAAAAAATTTCCTTCTCTGACATGTGTCCATCTTGTTCTAATTCTCTTTATACTTCTTCCCACATTCTGCTAATGTATGAGGTCCAGCTCAGCGTGGCCCATCTCCACCAATACAAGCCTTAATCAGATGGGAATCCAGTAACAAAGAAAGCCCAGATGTGGGAGAAGTGATCATTTACAGCGTATTGCCTCTTCAGCAGCTGCAGCCACTGACAGGGAACAGGAGGATACCAGAGACACAACAGAAATTCACATGCCCTACCTGAAAGCAGTACCACACGATAATAAAGAGCATCACAGGCCACTGGACCATGAAAAAAGAGAACACTGCTGAAAGATTTTAAAGGATTTTACCTAGTTCTCAAAAGAAGTGTGGAAAAAACAAGGAGTCTGTCTCTCAGTGTAATCTGTGCTGCCTGTTAGGCATTTTCATAAACACTTGTGGTAATTTCTTACTCAAAGTAAGCAAACAATAGCATTGACACACAAAAACACATGCATGCACACACATCACCTAAAGAAAGCTCCAAGCTGTGGCAATCCCTGACCTTTATTTGCAGACATGAAAGCTGTGTTGCACAGCCCTCTTCCATATATTTCTCTCTGCCACAGACCCCCGGGCCTGAGCACAACCAATGCACAGACATCAGAACAGAGACAGCACAGAAAATAACAAGCCTCAAAAGGGTCATCAAGGGAAGAGATTGATCAAGGAGAAAGTTTGGCAGCCAGCACAAGTGGGCTGAGAAAGCTGTTGTGCTTTCTATAGCATAAGTTCTTTGGGCCATAAAGCTGACAGTGGGGCTGCACACTTGCATTCCAACCCGACACATTTATTGGAGAAGTACAAAGCTAATGTTGGCCTATTAACAATTGCTGTCTGCTGTAAATCACTGCAGGACCTCCCTTGAAGCATATTGCCTTCCATTTATCTCACTGGCATCAAGGAAACCTTTGCCCTCTTCAGCTCATTCTTTGCCTATTAAATCAAAACATTGCCTTTCGGGGAGGGGACTGGTTCACAAAGCAGAGAACAGACTATTCCAATATGAGGTGCAAAACATCATTTGGGGATATACATGATGTGATCCAAACTTACAGTAAGTTTGTTGCAAAGATTTGACTTAATTTTATTTCCTTCTCTTGAAAAAAATCAGTTCTCCTAAACTTGGTCAGTGTTCTGGGAGAGAAACTGCTACAGAAACCAGCATCTCTTCAGGATATGATACATAAACAGATTTGCTACTCTTTGAAATGAATGGAAATGAAGAGTTTAGTATTAGTTTCCTATGAGTTTCATGGATACAATTTTTCCAACAGAGTTAATATAGGACTGGAATGACAGAATTTGATGCTGTAATTATAATTTTCGTAAATCTGGCTTATGCTGAAAAATTGCAAGACTGAGCTTTTTTTTTTAACCAAAAAAGCATCTTTTATAATTCCTTTACTATTCAGGGGTATGATAAATAATCATTATGGGAAATAGGAAGCTGAGATATTTCTATGAATTTTCTCATCATCTGGACTCCAAGGACTTGGTCAGATACATTCCCTGATAAACTCGCTCCTTCTGTGGTCAGTTTTCTTTCCTTCTGACAAGGAGCAAACATGTTCTGCTTAGTCAAACAGTAGGAAAGAGCAGTAAGCAAAAAAAGCAGCAATGAAGTTTATGTGGGAGAATACTGTGTTCCCAGTTTATACCACAGAGGTGGCCCCATGGCCAGAGCTCACACCAGTGCCCACTCCAGCAGACAGGGGCAGCCCAGGTTTGTATGTGAAAGGTCCTGGCAGTGCTGAGCAGGTGAGAATCCTGTTCTGCAAACACCGTGGGGGTGTGAGCTATCACACCCTCATCATATGAGAGAGGACAAAGCCCTACAGCTCACAGGAGAATGAGAAGATGACCAGAGCTGTGGTGCATGTGTATGGTCTGAGGGCCCAGAGTCAGGTGTGCACTCAAGCATCTGTGCCAAGGTCCTGGGGCAGGACAGAGAGAAGTGGAGCAGTCACCCCAAGAGCAGCATGTGCTGGTGCCAGGGAGGGGATTGGGTACCCACAGATGTCGTCTTGATTTACTCACAGACTTCAAATATAAACCAGATATTTCTATATTATGTTATTAATGTGAACCACAAAACTATAAAGGCTCTGAGCAGCCCGTAAAGATAGCAGTGTGAAATCCAGGAGGGCCAAGCCACTAAAGAAATGTCAAGCTGTAGAAAAAGTTAATAAATTCTGGAGGAATGTTTCAGTCTTACTCTGTTTCCAAGGGACCCAGAGATCTCTCTGTGCATAGCTCACAGGTCTGGCCAAAGGGGGCTTGGACAGACTTCAAGGGAAACCTGCAGCTATCTCTGTCTCTGCTGCCAGAAATTTAACGGTGCCGAGCAGCAAAGCACTGCTGTCGATTGACAGAGGGGTGGAAAAACAGATCAGATGCATGCCTGCCTCCCAGAAAAGGCCCTGCAGTCCACGAGAGCCTCCCATCATTTTGATAAAGCAATCCTTTTGAAAAAATAATTTCATATCTCTTTTATCCAAAGTGGACAGGCAATGACCTGGGCTCCCTGACACTGTCATGCCATGGTGCTACAGAGTTTCCTGTAAAATCCAGACCTTCTCACAGAACCAATTTAAAAGAAAACAAAGAAGAATGCTGTTTCTACACCTTGAAATGATTTAGGAAACTGAGAACTTAAAAGGAGCAAGTTGATGCAGTTGTGTTCTGCTGTGTCAGCAATACTGGCCTTGTGAAGCACACTTTTATTTCAGTGGGCCAAGTAAGTCTGAAATCTAATGTGATGGTTGCCTGTGCCATCATTGATCATGTGGGGCCCTGCTTGCCTCATACTTTTCCCAAGGCAGCAGTTTCCAACTTCTCTTTCATCAGGAAAGCATCACATTGTACTGACAGGGAGGTACGTGGGGAAAGGGAAGAGGAAATGAACAGACCTGGTCACAGCTGGCCAGAGACAGGGCAGAGCTGTATCTCCCTGCTCACACCCTGGGTCCTGGTTAATCTTTCTATGGACATGCTTTGATACTATGCGCAGTAAGCCTTGTTTTTTAAGACTAACATTTACATGGATTTGTATGTCTGAAAAATGAATTATAAAGTTTAGGAGCACATGGACACAGCACAGAACTTCAGAAACAACATTAACAAAAAAAAAAAATCAAACACCTAATCTTAGTAAATGAAAACCAAAATGTAAGAAGGAGCCTGTGGTTTTGATATGCCAAAAAGAGGAAAAGGAAATGATTAAAAAAGAGAAAGTTATAAATAATTTTTCTTTTATTCATGCAATACAGCTGGATAAAAAGTACTTTTTAAAAGGTCTTTTAAATTCCTTAAAATGTGCACAGCTAAAAGCTTTATTTTTACCTTTCTGGTTTCAGCTAAAAGTTGTTTTGCTGATCAGAACAATTATGCTTATAATGGGGAATAAAAGCAATTGGTTACCTATAGATACACAAATTGGCGATGCCAAAGGTACAGTCACAATCTGCTACTTAGATTGGTTTCATCTGTGCATTTTATTTGTCTGTAAAATGTATATACTTTTTCTTTCATTGGAAGCTTTCCATTGTCCTATGCAGTTAGTACTTTTACAAGCAGAAAAGCTTTCAGCTTGGGGGGGGAAAAAGAAAAAAATAGGGAGTACAAGAAATATATGAGGCTACAATTTACAGCTAAAAAAACTCAGAAAAACTAATATAAAACCTTTGGTTAAACAGTGACTTTACTCTTGCTGCCAATGGGAAATGTTGTTGCATACAATGATTTGTGCTGTGTTCATCTCATGATCTGTGCTGTATTGAAAACCCACCGATATCAGTTGTTGCCAGAAACAGGGAAGCAGATCACGTGCACTACTCACTGTCACTTCTTATATCCCTAGAAGGTTTTATTCCACCGGTATGATAATGGAATGTTCTTAACACACTGTCTATCCAGAAGGCCTGCATTTTAATTACCCTTTAGATGTCTGACTGGGAAGTTGGCTGTCTCAGTAGTTTTGCTTTCTTTCTTAACATTGCTTTATTGCTTAAGGCTGTACAGATCCCTTTGTGATAACGGCAAGCAACCAAAGAATGGAAACATCTCTTGGAAAAGTAAAAACAAATCAAGATTTGGGTTCAAGATGGCTTAGCAGAGTGAATTCTGATTCATAGTCTTCACGTTCTTGCTGAGGCTTCGCTTTATTGAATTCCTGACATTTTTCTGTTGCTCTTTGATTAGTAAAACTCACTCTAGGTTTCTAGGGCACTGTTGAAGCACATGTTCTTTCAGTCTCCCTGCTCAGCGGTGTTACAGCATGTGGAGAAGAAATGATGAATGAGTACAGTAGAAGAAAGAGGGGGCAGTACAGAGACACCAAGTCTTCTCTGGCATCTAAAGGGAAGTAACCTCTCACAATGAGATTGTCAAAGAACTGATCACACAGGTTTATTCTGATTTCTGTGTCAAACTAGAGTCCCAATTGCTCCTCAAGTAGCAAGAATGTAGCAGAAAAAATGAGAAGGTAGTGAGGTAGGACCACCTGCCCTGGAGTCACCTTTGACTTGGCTTTAACACGGAGTGAGCTACAAGAGCACTTTCTCTTTTTACATCAAATTGGTTCCCAAAAAGAAAATATGACTATCCAATAGATCTAAATAATTTATAGACTTGAGCAATTCTGGCTTTGTAGGACTGTGAGGAGAACAGCAAGTAGCGTGCAGCAACCAGGATCAGAGTTTGCTGTGGTAATCACAGGGGCATGTCAAAAATCTAAGCTCCTTCACTTGGTTGGATTGTAACCTTCATTTTGCAAAAAATATATTCCTATTCACCACTGCTATAAAGGAAATACTCACAAATGAGCCAAAGAACAGGTGTCTGCCTCCATCTGTAGGAAGCCTGTAAGAAAATGTTTCACCAGTTGTAAGCAGTAAGCAGTTCCAGTTCATCTTAACCTCAACCATACCTGAAGCGTGGAGTCAGGAAAGGAGGTGGGGCATAAAGATTCCATGTGAGGCACAGGGAGAGTTCCCAGTGCTTTAATTAATCCATGACTTGTGATAGCAATTTAGGTGTGGCTTCTCCAGCTCAGCCTACAGCGTTCGGGCATTAATACAACGGGGCAGTGTGTACTACCACAGCCATTGCTGTAACACCAAAAATCAGAAGACTTTAGTTTCTGTGCTGTCCATTTGTAATTTGTATTAAGCCTATATTCACTTCAAAATTAATTTGAAAATGAACAGCCCAGGTAATGCTAACTTCGGTACATTCCAGCTTATTAGAGAAGACAGAGGAAACAACAGTGTGCCATGCATAAATGGAGGTCCCACGGGAACCCAAAACAGGATCCCACAGTGTCTTTTAAAGTAAATTGTTAAATTAGGACTATACAAGTCACTGCAGAGCTGTCAGACAATACTGTTCCCAGTTTTCAACATTCTTTCTATCTTTTGCACACAAGTATGTACACAAATACTCCCACAGATTCAACAGAGCTCCTGAATACACCTCTGCCAATTCCTTGCCTGCATATGTATGACTTCCACTAAAACTGGCATGAGTTCAGTGAGAAAAAGAATGTATTTCTCTCTGTGCCATAATGCATGAGGCAGTGCTTTCTACCATTGCCATTTGTTGTTTGTAAAAAATTCAGTTTATGTGAAACAATTAGAAATACTGAAAAATGAGAGGGGAGAGAGCATCAGGAATACATATATTTGTCCATGACCTCTTGGAAAAGTACCATGTAGAATAAAGAACATCACCACTCTCCATATTTGAACTCAGATTAATCCATCAGTCATCTAAAATAACAGGCTATAATTAGTTAATAATATGAGGAATTAAATTATCATAAGCTTACACTGGAAAATTACTTAAACACAACCACAAAATACAGAAGGGTGGGAAAAGGCTGAGCTACAGGCAAGTCAGGCTTCTTGGATGAAATTCCCTCCCCATTCAGCAGCCTCCCACCAACTTCAAGGCCTTGATTTCTCTCCCAGACCCTTTACCAGATTTTCCTCTCAACTCACTGTTTGAGATCAGAAAAATTTTCAACACCTCCATTTCTGCCAAAAAGGGAAACCAATCACCAAATTCAGGCTGTTGTTCAATCTGCTATGTCCTTGGTTCAGTACAAGGCACTGTGGCTATTTTTTAAAGCAAGAGTCATCCAAGGTACTTTTTTAGCCTCTTGGACGGATGTAAAATGCCTTTCAATATATTTGGTTGGAGGAAGGCTTGTCTTGCTGAAATGCTGCTGAGATGCTGCATGAAAATACCTATGATCTGAGCTGAGTCCCTCTGTCCCCCATCCTACAAGGATCAGTATCGACCACTAAGGCAAATACACTTTTTCTCCCGATCTTGAGAGATAATGCAATTTCATACTCTGGAAAAATATCAAGTGATTATGGCATGAATCACCAAAAGACACTGTCACATGAAACCCTGCCTTGACGTAAAAACATAAAATAATTTTTAAACCATTGTCATCTTGCCCCTAAAGGACAAAGTCTATATGGATAAAATAGTGCTCTATTATTGTGGGAAGCAGCATGACAATAGAGATGTAGATGAGGAAAATTACATCTGTACCCTGAACCATTTCGTGCCAAAACCATTTCTTGTTCCCCACTCATGGGGGTGGGCTCCATCAAAAGGGGGCAGCAGGGAGTGGGACAAAACTCCTTTACTCCAGTGAGTGAAGGACCCATGCAAGGGGCGGCAGCAGCAGGCAGGAACTCAGACAATACACAGGAAAAACAAACCTGGCACACTCTACACAATCACTGCTTTTTGTTCTTTAACCAGTTTCCTGAGGAGGTGAGATAATCTAGTATTTCTCATCTTTGAAGAAGATTTCAGGCTGATGGGCAGTTCAGTGAAACTGTTGGAAATGGCATGGAGCCCAAACTAAGAGCATGAGGAGGCGTCACTTGAAGAGGTTTGCACTGGATTTGTGCAGCCCAGCTGTCATGGCACAAGATAAGGGAAATCAAGAACACATTTTCTCTGACCGCAGAGACCTTGTAGGTTTCATTTCCCAATATCACTCCAGAAACAATTCTTCATCCTCACTCAGGTGTCCACAAATGTGTCCCCAAGCAGAGCAGTGGGGGGACCTGATGGGTTGTGGCCAAAGTGATGGGGGTGACTGGGGCAGGGTGTGTTCAGAGCCTTGCTGTTACACACCAAATCCCATCGAAATACACTGGCCCACTGCAGAGGGGACCCTCAGTCTCTAACAGAAATGACAGCCACTGGCATCTACTGCCACCCTGCGCCTTTGAAGAAACATTCAGCAACTGACTGAAGACCCAGTTTTGTGAGCTGGGGTTATGTATTCAAATTCATCTGACCTAACTCTGGACAGCTACCTCCTGGGCTGAGTCAAGAAACACAGTCACATGGGTACCCCCCTTCCTTCAGAAAGCAGCTGATGTCTTAAGCCAAGGGTGACTGCACTGCTCATTTGGGACCTTGTGTGAGGTGGGAAGAATAGAGGTCTTGGTGACATGTCTCTTTGTCTAGCAGGACCTTTTGAAGCTCAGAGGACTGGAAAATCCTGGAAGGGGAAATTGCAACTCTGCACCCACCTAACATGAATGCCCAGGGTGCAAAAAGGCTACAGTAAATCTCTGAATTTTTTGTCCCTTGATTTGATCTTCTTGGCTACGGTCTACATTTCTTAGAAAATTCCTCCATCTCTCTGTTGGCAGATCAATTCTACACTTATCACACATGTGCTGCTTTAGCAGATGGGTAACTTAATTTTCCCCCCAAAGCAGTAAAATGCTGTGCAATGAACATTCCTGATTTTTCTAAGCAGTAAAATGTCTTTTATTTAACCTGTTTAATAGGTTAAATGTTTAATAGGTTAATTTTGTATTAAATATGAAGTATGCTTTTCTTCCCAATATCTCTCCCTCTTTTTTAATCTGATGTTTTAACAGTTTCAAGATCAGGGAAGTGGTTATTTTTGGCATAATATTTAGAAAGACAATCTTGCGATAGTACTCTCTACCAAGTAAGTGCTCAAATGAACAGAGCTTTTAAATGATTAATGTAACAGCAGTGAGATAACCCTGACAACTACATCTGGTGTTTGTTAACTGAAGATTATTTCTTTTAAAGTTTTAATTGGGCCATGTTAATTGGACGCTTTTGTTCAGCAGACATTTTTCCTATCACAAAGTTAAGCCAGGTTTTGTTCAGTAAAACTGTAAACATGCAATTAATCACAGAAAAACATGGACACCTCCTTATGCTTGGAACACACGGACCCTGAAAGTAATTTTCACAGGATTTTGCTCCCTAAAATCAAGTGAACTCATATGGCTGAGGTCTTGCATAATGTTCTGAACACCGACTGATGTCTCTGTAATTACCATGAGCCTGGCACAGCACTGGTAAGAACCCTTAATGGTAGAAATACCCTGTGTACTTCAGCAGGAGTGTTTCCATGAGAAATGGCTGACAAGAACAGGACGGTGACAGCCCTCTGCTTCCCATGCCCTCGGAGCAGAATAAACCTTTCCTGTGTGAAGGAAGGCAACAGCTCTGCTTCTGTGCCAAGGGCCACTCCGAAATGGCTCTGTGTTTGTGAGCAGTCTCTTACAGCACTCTGACCAAAGCCAGTAAGGTGTTAACACAGAGAGGGCAAGACAAAATGCACTACCACATCCCCTAGATTATTCATAGTATAATCGGAATCCACGTTTAAAAAATACTGCCACAAAGGCTACACAAGCCCTTTCTGCTTGGCAGCTGGGTTAGGTAATGGCACAGGGACTGTGGGAAGGGACTGGGTAAGTGCCTGTCCCATCCACCTTGGAAATGATGGTGAAATTTGAGAGCTTCCCATCCACTATTATACATTTTTAGGGTTTGAATTTCACTTTTTAGCTCCTTCCTTCCTTCCTTCCTTCCTTCCTTCCTTCCTTCCTTCCTTCCTTCCTTCCTTCCTTCCTTCCTTCCTTCCTTCCTTCCTTCCTTCCTTCCTTCCTTCCTTCCTTCCTTCCTTCCTTCCTTCCTTCCTTCCTTCCTTCCTTCCTTCCTTCCTTCCTTCCTTCCTTCCTTCCTTCCTTCCTTCCTTCCTTCCTTCCTTCCTTCCTTCCTTCCTTCCTTCCTTCCTTCCCTCCTTCCTTCCTCTTTCCAAAATTAGGTAAAACTATTGTGTAAAAGACACATCCATAGGCCATCACTGTAGGAACCCTCACCAATCCTTACCTATGGAGGCTTTCTGGAGCTTGGTACAAGTTTCTTTCACATTGAGAACACACGGTGTTGTGAGAGAAGATGAGAAAACCACAAAATCCATCTTATTTATGGGAATAACTTCAACTTGTGGTTTAGAATAGGAAGAGGTTTTAATGTATAGCTATGATGGAGAACTACATAAAATATGGACTTGTAGTAGTGAGGTACAGACACACACTCAGCACAAACCAGAGCACTGTCATTTTCTGGTTGGCTGAAATTATGACTGTACACAAGCACCTAGTGCATTGTGTAGGCATGATGATGCTTTTACATGAGAGTCTACACAGCTGTATGAAGAACAGCTATATAATGTCTGCTCTCATTATGTGGTAGCTGTAAAGTTCATTTGCAGTGAATTAATTAAGTTGTTTCTGTTACAGATTCATGCCAGCAGGAGTTATGATTGATTAAAAGTAGTTCCAGACATGATCTGCTTGAACATGTGTCAGAGGTCTGCAGCTGAGTGCCCATGTAAATTAGAATTATACAATTCGCCTTTCATTAGCCATAAGGTCTTGGTTTGAAATGCCCCCGAGGAAACTATGACCTACTCTGTGATCTGTAGAAAACACACTTTACTCCCATAGGCCCAGTCCAGGGCAGTGTTCAGCACAAGGCTGGTTTTAAGTTGGTGGATACATTGACTTGTGTCAGCAGAACTACTCATGAACTTAAAGCTGTGTTCCTGCACATACTAGCTGAACCCAGAGCTAACAGTGCATCAGCATGAGAAACCAAATGCATGCTCCATGAACACTCAGACAGCCCAAGGCTTTTTCAAAATTTTAACATGGGCAAAAAGACAAATGACAGACATTTTCAGGGGACTAGAATCCAGAATAACTTCATTCCTGATGCACAACATTTCTCCTAGATTCCCAGCAACAACCAAGCTAACTGCGTGAACACTAAGGATCCTAGAGAGTCACAGCTCTGGCAGCTCCACAGTGGAAACCACACCAGGGCCATGGACACAAGACTTCCAGACCATGAGTTGGATGGGGGACTCAAACCAAGAAGGAAGCTCCAGAGCCCTTGGAGACCCGTTTGAATGGCTAGATCTGACAGCAAGTCTCCTTCCATGGTGACAGTGAAGATGCCAGAGGAGCCAGCTGGCTTGGGAGTCTGGAAATGATAAAGTCCATTTCCTTAGGGTAGACTATTCAGTAGGGATTTTCTTGAGCTGAGGTCCCCAAAAGTCCCTGGAGTCTTTACTTTGATGCCATCTTTCAGGCAGTTTTCAAAGTCCCTGGGGAGCTAAGCTGGCAGTAAGCCTGTGAGGTTCCTGAGGAAACCTGGCTGGCAGGAAGGTTTTGAAACCTGCCTGACAGGCAAGGTCATGTTGGAGCATGGGGTGATTGACAGAAAATCAGCTGAAAGGAGCATGTTTCCATACGATGTTTTACATCTGAAAAAATCAGCATATTCTAAGATAAAATCACTCTTTTGGAAAATTCCCGTAACCTCTACTTAAAGGCTATCATCTGCCACAGTCTCGCTAAGAGCCTCACAGAATTGGAACACCGTTTGCTTGCTGCAAAAAGTCCTAATTGGAGTAATTTCTACAGCAGATTGTTTCTCCAAGCAAGCTTCATTTGGCCACGGAAAATGATACAGTACTTAGCTCCACCACAGTGGAGCCATGCTATGTCAGATCAGAAATATGATAAAAGGAAAATATTCCCATAATACAAAATACTCTCTTGAAAACAAAATCTGTGGGATATGTGGGTTACACATGGTATCCAACAGCTATCAAATAACTGAGCGGCAGCAGACCTGAGACTCTGTTTCACTTACCTAGACTTTCCTTTTCATCCATGAAGTTTTGCATGAAGAGCTCACCCTACCAGGTTGTAGCAGTTAAAAAACACCATTAGAAAGAAATCTGCCATCCAAATTTTAATAGGGTTTGAGTCACTTCAAAGCTGTTCGTTTCTAACAGTTTTAATCCTTTTCAGCCACTAGCTGTCTCCCCACCAAAGTCAAGTCAATTAGTTAAGAAGCCATTAGAAAAGCCCTCAGATATGAAATCCATGCCTTGAAGTCCAGGTCTTTTGTGACCTCTCTCAAAAGATGGGGCTGCTAATTTGGCATGGTTTCAGCCCCTTGGTCTACCTGAAACGCAAATATAAAATCAGCCTGACTCATCTGCTTTGTCTAAATGCATCCTCAGCCACTGGAAGAGGCTTTTTCCCAGAAAGCAGATGAGCAAGTACCGGCAGAGCAGCAGCCACAGCTTTAGTGCTGGCGACTGAATAATGAACCCGTCGCTTCAGCAGACCTGCTGCAACAAAGTTGTGCCAAATTTTTAACATCTTCAGTGATGCTGTTGTGCTCCGGCCTTGCGCAAAAGCCCGGGTGATCAGTGGCAAGTTCAGTCCTAGTCAATCCTCCATGCCATGAGTCAGCCCTCACCCCAGGGCCAAACGATGTGTGCTGGTTCATGACTGCTCTCAATGTGGGGTCCAGAGATTTCTCTGCCAAGAGAAATATTTGTCTTGTTTCTGACTGGAGCTCTGAATGCAAGCACTCATACCTACAGCGTGGGTGAAGAGCGGAGCTGTGCCCAAGGGCAAAGCAGGGAGTGAACCAACCTGACAGCACAGAAACACCCAGTGAAATTTATTTTCATTTTTGGCCCATCTTCTTCAGGGAGCTTATCTTTTGTTGCCATACAAGCTCTAACTCATGCCAGGACTCAAGTTTTTCACACTTCCATGCTTGCTCAGAGTCAGGCATCCTGATGGCAGCAATGCCTGTCCTAGGGGTGTCACCATGTGCACCCTGCTCCCTGGATATTCCATGGCCATGACGTGCCAGCCCCAGCTGCACCAAGGACAGCTGGCACCCACGCCACTGCCACACTCAGCTGCCAAACAGAAGGGACCCCTCCCTCTGCAGGGTTGAAGTGTGGCATTTGCTGCCGATGGATCCCACCCTCTCACCGAGCCACACCTCAATAAACAGCACAGGGGGGTGCAAAATAAATCCTGTCTATAACATGCAGCCCTACATGATGCAGAGATGGTGCATTGGAAACCAGGTCCTTTTACTAAGCCCGTTTACAGCCTAAGGCAGGCTGTCATCAAACTTGGCATTGCCATACTGAAACTGGCAGGGACCAAAGGCAAGAAGCATGTGCCTACTGCAAGTATTTCCTCACACATGCCCACATTTTGCATTGCAGCACAGCAGCAAACAATTTTATCAAGCAACCAAAAATCACTCAAATTACACATATTTACCCCTACAGTAAGTCAGAATGGGCGTTGATTCACTCATCACTCCAAAGAAACTGGATGGAATGACTAATGTGGAAATGATCATAATTCTCCCTGCCCTTAATTTTGAAACTGAATTCAAAAACATACAGTCTGATGATGGCAAAACATGGGTTGTAAATATTTTGATATGGCAGCATGAAAAAGGAGGCTGAGTGTTAAAAGGCATCCTAGCAAGAAGCAGGAAGAAGCAAGGATACTTGCAATTTTCACATGGGTTGTGCAACTCCAGAAAGATGTTGTCAAAATAGAAGAAATCTGGTAAATAGCAAAACGAGCCAGTGATAGGCTTAAGTTAAAAGGCCAGGAGAAATACCATGTCTGCTGCAGAAATGGTGTAAAGATAAATCTTCAAATTGCAAGTGCTGTAATGTGCAAGTCTGAAAAATAGGGTGCACCACAAGGATCAGACACAAAAATTGGTCTCTGCTGCCTTACTTTGAAATTTGGACCACGCAAGAGCCAATGGAGACAAGTCAACAATTGCTTCTGAGGGAAAACACAGAGGAGAAGTAGAGTCAGTGCAAATAATTTGTCGCCTGCCACCATGCCATGGCAGGGTGAGGGTCCCCTGCTCAGAGGGCTGTGGGACAGCTCTAGCTGTGCAATGTGTGTCTGCCCTGGGGGACAGGGACAGCACAGCTGGAGGACACACTTGTCCCTAATCTTCTGGGGGAGGAAAAGCTGGGGAGACGCAGGGAGAGGGGACATGGGGGTCTGTCACTTGCTTCTTGCCTGCTCTGTTAATCAAGATATTGGCTCCTCCAGCACAGCAACTGTGACCATTCTGCCAGGAGGGAAAAATCAGGGAGAGGAGAGCACACACCCCTGTCTACCCCCACTGCCAACCCCCAGCCAGGCCCTCCACACCTGTGGCAGTGCAGGGCCAGCTGGGCTTCAGCTCCCTTCCCTCGCCTTGTACCACAATAACAACCCAGAGAGGGTGGCTTTGGAGGGAGCTGGGGCCCCTCAGGGCAGGGGTGGGCAGAAGAACGTGGGGACAGCTGGTCTCTAGGACTACAACACAGCACTTTTGGGCAAGAAACACTGCAGAGAGGAGCAACCACGGGGAATGGAGAGGAGGCAGAAAGGATGGAGTTTGTGCCTGCCTTCTGGCAGTTCAATCACAAACTGCACAACAAGGATCCATCTTCCAGGTTTTGAGGGTCCACTACTAGGCTCTTGGATGAGCTGAAACATCCTCCTCCCTCCCCCAAATATCCACATGATGGTATGGGCAGATTTGAAAGAGGTAAGTGGAAAATGTCCTGTGTGTGGAGGCAGAAGTACCCAGCATCACTCTGTGTGCAGTGGATGTTTTCCAGGAGTTCCTGATGTCTAGAAACACTAGGGACAGCTGCTCATGATGAGCAGTTTGCCCCAGGGCCCAGGACAGAGTTGCAACCCCAGTCCCAGACCAGGACACTGACTGCAGCTGATATGGGACTAATGAACATACACCAACAGTGTAACACCAGGGGGATTGTGTGAAAGTCATCGGCCCCGTGCCCTGGCTCTGGATTATTGCACTCATGTGGAGGTGTCCTGGCAGATGACATAACATTTCTGTCTGACAGATGACTCTCTTATTCCAAGCAATGCTGAGAAACAGCTATGGACAACATGTGGCTGGGATGCCAGGTTTGTGGAACTCCTCAAAGTCTTCCCAATGTCATCTTGACCTGTAAAGAGCCTGATATTTCAGTGCCAACTTCCTTAAGTGTACCTCTGTTTCAGATAAGCCCCCAAACAATCTATTTTGTGTGTGTTTTAATTTAAGGGGAAAACATCTGGCTGCTAATGATGCTGTTGTTATTGGCAGCATAATTAAGACTTTTGTTTTCATAAACTAAGAATAATGGTAAGCAGTATTCAGCAGCCTGAAATCTTTATGCTGTATATGTAGGAGTCACGATTTTTCTAACGAGTTGGCTGATTGAAATGTGTTTATATGTCTATAAAGAGAGCTAAGTAGCATGTAGTGATGTTAATTGCAGAGCTGACAAGTTGTTCTACCCTGTTATTACATTGCCCCCTTCCACATGATTCTAATTCATAAGCCATCCAAAAGTTGTTTTGTTTTAAACAGACCTCCCTTGGTGGGGGCAAAGCTCACTGTGGCCTGAAACCCTGAAATGGAGGTCACCCAAGTGTGATGCTTCATTGTGGTTCGTGTTTCAGCCTGGCAGTGGCTCTGGAATCCTGGGAGTTAAGTGGATAAAATGCAACACCTCAAACCTGTTATCTACCCCGTGCAAAATCTTACTTGGAATGCCACCCACTTCTGGGAAGGGTAGAACTCAGTTCTTTATCCAGGTACCAGAGAAGGAAAGGAAAGGGTTGGGGAGGTCTGGGGTTTCTAGAGGTGCCATCACTGCCTGTAGAAGCAATACAAGCAAAGGGCTCAGCCCAGGCTCTCTACAAAATAGTCTCTTGACACTGCAGGAACACCGTGACTGCAAGAAGGCAGGTGACATCTGTGGGTCTTGGAAAAACAGTGAAGGTAACAACCAGGGCAATGCATGTGTGTTTCCGGACCCACAGACAGGCTGGCATTAGTGAGGGACAGTTTGCTCGTGGCCAACTGCCTCTGTGGCTGTGAGTGAGATGAAAAGCATGATCACACCCAAAAATCCACTCAAAGTCCACACTCATTAGGGAGCCAGTTTGCAGCAGGGAGAGGGTAAATGGTCCAGCAGAGAGAAATTGACAGTACTGCGAGCATCTTAACTACACTGCCAAAAAATCTGCAGTTGGAAAGCACTGTAGGTTCTGCATTTTATCTGCATTCTGGAGGGCTGCAACATGCATGTCCATATTTCCACATTAAAAGCTGGAAGTCTAACTTTATCACACAACTTTATCATAAATGCATAAGCAAGAGTGCACAGACATTTGTCAAATATCACAGGATTTGCAACAGTATCCCAAATGCAAGTGCTGAGCTCACAAGGCTCTTGGTCTGTGGCTACAATAAGAACGGATGAAGTAGAAGAATAATTGTCAGGGGAAAAAAAAAAAACCAAAAAACAAACAGATGGCAAGAAGCCCCAAGAAAAAGAGAAGGTTCCTACTGCTGAGGAAACAGGAAACTAAGACTTCCTTCTTCTCACTGGACCAGAAATATCACAGCCTCTGTCTCTCTCAAACCCTGGCATAACTTGGGCATTTTGTCTTGTGAGGAACATGGTGTTGACAAAATCAAGCACAGAAGAGGAAAGAGCTCCCCACCTGTTTTTCATGATCACAAGGGTCTCGGCTGGGGACCTGACATCTACGTGAGATGCTCCACCAGTGGTTTATTAGCTCCAGCCCATTGGAGCACACTTCAGGCAGACTATCCTGCTAATGCTGTAATGGTGTTTTCTCTGGTTGGCCCGTCCCTAGTACACAATAACACATGGCCAATTATAACCACACTCTATATATAGCTGGCCCCATACAGTTAACGGATACAGACTGAGTGGGGTTTTCCTTTTCCTTCCCTTAGAGAGAACGTATTTCAAAGGAATGTTTTCTCCTTATTCCTCCTTACAGATGCCGCTGCCTGGGAACCGCAGCTCCGACACCAATACACTTCAGGAATGAGCATCCTTTCCCTCCATTTCTTTTCAATCTCTGAGGAAACAGAGAAACATCTTTGCTTAACACAATCAAAACAGAGGCTAACATCCATCATGTGAGCCATCAAGGAAGCCTATCCATTTCATCTCTTCTCCAACACAAATGCAACAAAATAATGAAGAGAGTCAGGTTGAGCAGAAGAAACAGATTGCCATGATCTGGTACAGTTACAGTGGAGAAAAACACTTCTATTGTGTAGCCATATGTACAAAATCCTGTGTGACAAACCCTGTAAAAACAAATAACACACACACCACTGAAGGGGCAAGGCATTCCTACCTGGTCTGAAGGAAATTGCTCTACTGATGATGAAGCACAGGGGAGCTGGGAGCTTACTCTACCGTTCTGGTGACTCCCTTTCAAGCTAAGCAAACTTTAGCATGCTAGCAAAAGACCAGTCTTTTTTCCTTCTTTTCCCCTTTAGAAATGCTTAGGTTCTTTGTGGGCATTTGGGGAAAAAACCCTGTGGTTTCCACTCATTAAAGGAGAAGATATATTCCTGCAAAGTGATGAGCATGTCCAATTCCTACTGACAGAACTGTTTTTTTAAATAATACACTATCTTTGCTGACTGATACATGTGCTGACAGGTTATATTATTAGAGAATAACATGTGAGGAAGTTTATTTTACCATAATCCAAATGGACAGAGTTCAGGTTAAATGCTATTGTTTGGCTTTTAAGAGATCAAGTTAAGGAATTTACCATTCTCTTAATATTTTTTTTATTTGTATCAAGTGCCTAACTGTAGAGTGCATCAGTACATGCAGTCAAACAAGATACTCAGAGGTACACACAAGAGGGTGATGTTCCAGCCTCTGGAGATTCTGACAGTTTCTTTTTTGTATTCAACAGACATCCACCCAGCAGCACAGGATAGATCCAATCCTCCATTCATTCAGTCAACTTAGTTTACAGAAATATAGATGAATAGTGCTTAGCTGCAGCTAAACTCATGCTGTCTTCTGTGGCAGGATCCATAACAACCACCCATGCACTGCCAAGGGTTTGGTTAAAAACACACACCTACACTCTGCAGCAGAGACCCACTAGTGGGAATCAATGTAGTAACACCCCCTCTCACAGTCTAGGGAGATGCACATTCAAGAACATGATGGTGGCCAAAAACGTGGCTTGATGCTAAAACTAGTTGACCCTGGCCATGTCCCATTGAAAGGAAGGCTTTCCACAAGCTGTGAAAGTGATGCTCCTATATACACCCTCATCTTATGTACACATATCCCCCTGTCAGAAGCTGGGACAATGGGCAATCGTTTGATCAGGGCAACACAAAGGGCTCTCTGCCCTGTTTCTTCTAGGTCAGCGAGGAAGCACTGCTGTTAAATTGGGGTTTAATGTATAAACTGCCACTCAGTTGTTTCTGATTGTCCAGAATGTGTCTTTGTTTAAACACATAAACCCCCATCTGGTACCCATTACCAGCCCGCTTCTTTGCCTTGTGCATGGCTAACTAAACACAGAAGCTTGTAGGGAGGTTGAGGCTTGTCCACATGGCCCCAAAGCTCCCTCAAAGAGCCAGCTGGGCAGCCACAACATCCACTCACCCTGTCAAGGAATCATCTCCACTGCTAAAAGGGGACAAAAGGCAGGCACTCCTTTGTCCAGAAAGCCAGATCTCTGAGACAGGATTCGCAGAGGGTGTGGTTCAGATAGGCATGTTCCAGTAATGACAAGAAGTGATCAAAGGCAGAATGACTGAAATGGGGTGAGCCCAACCCAAAAGGGTTCACATCACATGCAGAAGTCCTAAATGTGGACTGCAACACTTGTTCTGCAGAAATCCACCTTTTCTTCTCTCACACGCACATCTATAGGTATTTACAGCTTACATCATTGTTGTAATAGAAATCTACATACTGTATTTTGAGCTCACATTTGGGCTCACTTTGTCTGAACAGGGTAAAAAACTCCAGCCTCCAGTTCTGCCCGGTTCAGCAACCTTCCCTGTCCTATCAGATCTCAGCAGTTACTTCTGAGTTGACATAAATCACCGTCATAGCTATCTGACTTAAAGAAGGCTTTGTGGGACAAAACCCACCCCAACCCTATGCTCACAAACCCATTTATTTTCCAGCCAACATAGACTGCACATCAGTCCTGACTGTGGCTCCCAAAAATGTGTGTCTGTTGTAAAAGTGGCAAATGGGACAGGTCATCTCTTTGTCCAAACCAATGTCCACACCCTTTTTTTTTTTTTTAAAACATTGCATTTTATATATTTATAACTTATCGTATAAACACCTAACATTTGTGTCTCCCCGAACTTGAGTTGAAGCTCATGCTGTCTGTCACATAAGGGGATGCTCCCATTTTTCTTCTGGCCACCAGTACATGAGGAGGGCTTAGAAAAGCTGGCTACTCCAGGAGCACTGCACTGGTGTCCCAGGTTTTCAGATCCTGTCAGCTGATGAGGAAAAGCACCCTCTCTTTTGGCTGTGCCCTCACCTCCATTCTCCCATATTGGGAGCTGACAGAGAACCACACAAAGGCTTTTGCACTCTAAGTCCACTTGCTATATTCAGAACTTCACAAGGTATCTTCACAGTGAGTCTGGTGAGTGGCAACCGCGTTCACACTGATGTGAAAAGAAGAATCAGCAAGGATAAAACTACTCAGAATTATGTGATTTTAAAGGTAAATGACACAAACCCCACACTTTTGCTGTGACAGCTGCTCTTCTTCTGAGATAAAGGATGACCCCTATGTT
This sequence comes from Monarcha castaneiventris obscurior, assembly GCA_026261815.1. Lineage (NCBI taxonomy): Eukaryota > Metazoa > Chordata > Aves > Passeriformes > Monarchidae > Monarcha > Monarcha castaneiventris. Next base: position 33,729,105 of record JAMPIT010000566.1, on the reverse strand, counting down.
AATAAATCATGTTGGGTCTACTGTGCCTTTCTCTTAGGATGCATTCAGTCACTGAAACTCATTAATTTCTCAAGTCAAGTGAATTTCACTAATCGTCACAATATTTTTAGCTTTCTTGGTTGCAGGAAAAAGCTTACACCAAATAAAGCTAAGAAATTGGAAAGGAAATTGTTTTTTGAAAAGTAGGTAATAAGCATGGTAAATTTCTAGTCCTTGACTGACAGTGTTGGCAAAAACACTGATGCAGCCAATCTGCTGAGAATTCGTGCAAGAATTCTGACTTCTATGATGACCTTCATGAAAAACCCATGGCCATCAAAGGCTGAAGTGATAAATTAGCCTATCAATGCCCACCAAGCACTTCCAATGAGATTCTGCTCTCCAATTCTCCATCAGCAAAGAAAATCCACCTGCCATGATTAAAACACCACAGTGGGAGTAGGCACAGTGCTGAAAACAGCACAGAAAAATCTCACAGGTCCAACACTCAGTTTGTACCAAGCCATGTTTGACATCACAGTGGCCAGAATCTGTCATTGAAACACCCACGTCCCCAGCTCAGCAAGGACTACACAGGAACAGGACTCTGTGTTTCTCTACCTGCCATGTACTTTAGGGCTGCCACTTGGATTCCCAGGAGCTGAGGAGATGATACACACACACACACACACACATTTCAGTCGGCCTAGAAACAACCACTGCAGAAAGGACTTTGCTTCTTTCTAAGGAGCACACAAATAAATGCTGTTATCCAGAAACTGGTCAATAACACTAGTTTTCAAGGCAACCCTTTGCCTTTCTGTGCAAAGCTGAAGCTGTTACACATTGTTCCCTCAGAGAAGAGTTTGCCAGAAAGCTTTTATGGACTGGCTGGTCATCAAAATGGTATGGGAAGAGGAAGGAGGAGCCACAGAAAATACTCATTTCAAATAAATTCGAGATGGTTTCACATCCCTGAGGCAGACTCATGTTGGTTTTGGCAGGCACAACATAAAAAATAACAGTGTGCGGCTCATGAGCAGTTTCCTGCATGGGCTGTGAATTTGCTTTGTTTTCTGTTGTTATTATTATTGTTATTAGAAGGAGGTTGTGGAAAAGAGCATAGGTACATGCAGGAGGTGAAATAGGAAAAAGCTAATCTGTTGTGTCATCACTCTTTTAATTCAAAGCACAGAAACTCAGTTTTTTATAGTGTGAGGTCTGATAATGATAATCCAGCACCACCTGAACAAACAGTCTGCGGGGCAGTCCATACCACAGCCAGTGGGAAGAGAGCAGTTCTCCGTCTGCTCCCTGCTCCTGCTCCGAGAACATTGGCCATGTGAGAAGGGGAATGGGGCACACATCCCCGTGCTTGTCCTGTCAGCTGGGCCAGAACATTTAACTGAAGGGCTTACTCGCTGTGAAAAACCTGCTTGGAAGTCTTGCCTGAGACCTTGCCCTCTGCCAGCCATGGGTTTCAGGACAGCCTCCTCTTTTGGAGACAAGCTCATGTCTGAAGAGGAATGAGCCTGTTAAAAGTGTTTACAGTCTTCCTTGTATTAATGTTTACCAAAAAAAAGGTCAGTAGCAATAATGTTTCTGTAACAGCTAGTACCTACCAAAGGGAATGACCTCAGCTTAGGTCATGGAAAGATCAGGTTAGAAAGTACTTAAATGGACAGATCCTCTTAAATCGCACAAGTCTGAGGAAATTAATCCAGAAGTACTTAGAGAGCTAACAGAGGCAGTTATTAACAGGCTCATTAGTGGTCATCCCTGAGAACCTGTAGATGTTGAAGAGGCCAGAAAAGGGTAAGAAGGAATCTTTGCTTTAAAAGGGAGAGAAGCAAGATCTCTCGGTAATACCACACTGGAGGAGGCTGCCCATGCCCCAGAGGGCAGGAGTACAATTCAGGTTGGAAAAACAGTCTGAAAATAACATACTGTAATTCAGTTTGGATAAGGAAAGCTTCTACATGAAGACTGGGAGAATTAGCTGCACTAGTAGCTGACAGAGAACCATCTGGGCCAACAGAAGTTGTACAGGAGGAGAACCTGTGCTTACAGTAGAGCAAAGGGGCTCTTATATTTCCTGGCTTAGCCCCAGTCTGAGAGGTGATACAGTAAAGGAAACTCAGAACAGGCAGAGATGCTTTTCTATTCACATGGGGAAGCAACATCAATGAAGAGAATATCAATGAAGGAGGGTGGCCAAACTCACCTAGCCTGAGCCCAAATGGCCCCCAAAGATAGACAAGGAGCTTGGTGAAGAAAAGAGACAATAAATTGAGGATGACAACCCTCTAACCACTGTTGAGATGAAGTTTCCAGCTTGTGTTGCTTTGGGTCCTTTCTCAGTTCTCTCATGACCATATATCCCAAAGAACTTTATCATTTCATCTCTCTCCCTCTCCAGGCTTACAGAGGGAGTTGCATGGAGAACCCATAGAAACCCTCCAGTATCTGAAGGGGGCCTACAGCAAAGCTGGAGAGGGACTCTTCATCAGGAACTGTAGTGATAGGACAAGGAGTAATGGGTACATCTGTAAGATGTAAGAGGGGAAATTTAGAAATTAGATTTTGGGAAGAAATTCTTCACTGTGAAGGTGGTGAGATACTGGAACAGGTGGCCCAGAGAGGCTGTGGATGACCCAATCCTGACAGTGTACTAGGCCAATTGGATAAGGCTTTGAGCAATCTGGTCTAGTGGGAGGTGTCCCTGCCTGTGGCAGTGGGGGTTGGGATGAGATGATCTTTAAGCTCCAGTCCAATCCTTAACATTCTGTGTTTCTGTGCTTGTATGAAAAAACAGATGGAAAATTCAGTAAGGTCAGTGTAAGCTAAACCAGATTCATATTAACTTCATCCCTCCATCACCAGGTTGTTTAGGTTCAATGTTTCTTTAATTGATACATCCTTTAGATGTGTCAGTCTGCACAGCATACTCCTCAAGGCAATTGGCCAGAAAAGCATGCTTTATGCATTTATATATCTGTGTTTTACCAGTGACATACTGACATAATTGCCCAGACGTCATCAAGTCAATACATTCAGGGATTTGGGGTTTATTTGTTTGGGAAAGTGAGGAAGAAAAAGAACAACAGACCAGAAATTAAGAAAATGCTGTGCCTTGAAGGCTTCCATGGATAGGTTTTGCCTGCAATGAAGGACGAAGAATTAGCAGCTGGAAGAGGACTCTGAGAGGAGCAGCTGTGGTGTGTCATCGCAGGGTAGCTGCTGCAGACATCTCTGCAGTGCTGGCTGAGAAAGGGACAGCCAGCACTTCAGGACTCTACAGAAGGGCTCTGCACCATTTTATCATTCATGATGATGTGTCCAGTGTGTGAACAGAACAGGAGCAGCTGCTTCATGAATGGAGACTACAGTATCCAGACTCTCCCCAGAAAATCACTAGCACTGTAAACTACCCCACTATAAAAAGCGGGGGTGTTACAGGAGACACCAAACTGGTCCCATTCCCTCTCTGACTGTTAAGCTCCTTGTGGCTCATCTTAGTTAGGAAGGGAAGAGAGGCAATACTGAGCCAGTGTGAATGAAAAGAAGTGGTTCCTAGGTAATGAAAAAAAGCAAGCCACTTCTTGTTCATTAACTCAGACATTCTACAAGTGAGGTGCTTCTTTCACAAAGAGCTAAAGGCTCAAATACATAATAGTCACCCTCTAGGTTACCCCACTGGTAGGTCACCACACCTTGAAACAAAACCATTTGTAGAAAAGGGTCTGTACTTGTAGAAAAGCTCCACGGGAACTCTGTAGTTTGAGTGTGAACCTCATAGGGTTGAGGAGATGGGCAAGCAGCATCACAGAAGTTGAAAAACCATATAGAAAAAACCACATGATTTTAGTATGGAAACCAAAAATAATGGGAGATGGACATCCTGAAAGGTTTAATGTGATACAAGGAGAACATAAAGACTCAGAAGTGTGAAAGCTCTCTAGATAAATAATAAAGTTAGGTAGCACAAAAAACGTCAGATACTACCCACAGGAACATGGGACAAAGGTTTCCTCAGCTCACAGTTAGAAGCTCCCATTGGTGCAAACTCAGCTCAAGTGGTTTCAGTAACCCAGTGGAGATCCTTAGGTTATTGTGTCTCATCTCCTGTGCACCACAGGATGAGGAAAGCCATGCAAGTGTCCATAGGCTGGGGTTGCCAAGTTACACCTCCAGTTAAACCATGTCAAACCCCCTAACTGTACCTTTCCCTCTTCCATATGAAACACAAGAGCCCTTGATACTGCTGAAAATGCAGGAATGCTTTGCTCCCTGTTTTTTCACTGCTCTATGACACAACATGAAATCTGGTCTTTGTAGTACCAAGCCAAAAGTTGTGAAATTGTTAATTTTTCTGTGATAGACATTGCACCTGGATGACACTGCCTACGACACAATTTCTCTAACACACGTGACCATGCCAGCAGCCACGTTACTGCCCTCAAGTTAGTCTTCATCTTGTATTTTGCATATGAGTATGGATCTTCTTTAAAGATATAAAATTATTTTTATTTGTCAGGAAAGAAGCTTCTCCTATCTGCTCTCCAAAAACTGAGGAAAATCCCTTAAATTTTTTCCCCAATGTATTTTCTGTGCTAATGGTGAAACATTAGCTGTGAAACAAGAAGGTATTCAGGAACATGACTAACTGTAAGAAAATTAGTATTTTGACCAACTCCATTGGAATGAATCATCTATACCTTGGTGAACCAGGGCTTAGAGGTTTATTTTGATGTGTAGCAAGTACACACAGAGAAGCACAGATGTGTATGAACTCCCTACAACCAGAGACATAAAACAAGTCAGCCATTTTAAGGATTTGGTATCTGTTGGTCCATTCACTCCTGAATATTTATTTTTCTTCTCATATAGGAAAAAAATCGGCAAGACCTTGCAGACTGGTTATAGTGGAAAATAATCAAAGCGTGTTTGTGTGGCACTTTTCTGTCTCATCCCAGACTTACTGAACCCAAGCATGGGTGAGCCAAGACGCAACGATGCAATCCTCTTGAATACTGCCTATGGACTCAAGATTTCTTCCCTTCAGTTTCCTGATGATTATGGAAGCTTATCTGTGCACAGTCCTGCTTCTCTCACAAAAACCATCAGCTGTGTCCTGCAGCCTATTTCATTTGTGATAACAGATGCTCCTTGCCTCCCTGCTTTCCCAGTCTTTTCTAAATTGCAGTAAGTTTCCTGTGGTTTACTGGTTCTTCCAGCTCATAAATTGCTTTCAGTGTCACTGAATATCACGCCTAAAATCTATCCACAAAGAAGGAGAACGAGAAAATGAGGACTGGAAGGAAAGAATGAAGGAACAAAAAATGCAGTTAGTGATGCTGCTTAATTTGATCCTCTCAGGAAGTGTGCTGTCCTAGAAAACAAACCTAAACAAACCAACCCAGCCCAGCGAAAGAAAACATTCAGAATTCCCCAGATAAGATCACAAAACTGTGCTGTTCCTTGGGGCACAAGCTGCAGTCAGCTGGGAGGGCAGCAAGAGATAGCAATAGACAGGCAGCAATGCAGGGTGTGGGTTTCCCAGGAGCCAGGCCAGCTGCTGCTCCCTTTTGCACCAAAAGCAGCGCTGGGGGCAGCTGGGGATGCCAGGCAGCTCCCTCTGTCCTCTGCACACAGGATTTGCCCATGGAATCCCCCCTGCACCCCTCCAGCACATTCATCCCTGGCTGCTGGCGATGGCTTCTGCCTGAGGGGCCCCTCCATCTCCGAAGACACCAACTTGGTGGTTTATAGGTCTGTTTCAGGTTTGAGGGCAAATCTAGGGAGATGGCCTATTTTTTGCAGTTTTTCTCCTCTGGCTTCTGGGGACTTGGAGAGGAAGTACCCCTCCTTTCAAAGGAAAGTCAGCAGAGAAAATGATACGATCTCAAGTGACAGGATTTGAAAGACTCAGTCTTGGCTAAGAGACAGCAGGAGACAGGAGAAGAAAATGGCTGTGCCCCTGGATTTTAGATTGTGCCAATCTGTGGATATTTCTGTGGGGCTCAGCAGTGAACTAAAAACATCTTTCACATTGCATGCCTTCCAAATCCCCCTGTGGGAATAATGGGTGAGGTGAGGAGGTGAGGAAACTACCACCAGAAACCTAACTAAAACTGCCCTAGCCAAGTATGAAAATTAAGCTTTCCTTTCTGCTGTTTCCAACGAGATCTGGAGACATTCTGGTCTTACAGTTTTAACGGAAATAGTTCCATTGTGGTCCAGAACACTCTGGGAGCAAGTTCAGTGGCTGGGTTCACATCTGCTGTTATTTGAGAGTCAGAAGACTATCCTCTCACTGAAAGTACATTTCTCAGAATTTGAAGCACCCAACTCACAACCTTTTCCCTTCTTTTCCTAAAAAGACACAATAATTTGTAAAGCAGCGTAGTGTACTGGGAAGTGACACCCATCCTGGCAGTGGGCTAAATTTTATGGGTGAATTACCCTTGAACATGCAAGCAGCCATGTCCTTTGTGAAATGAAAGAGGTTGCCTTGAAAAATAACATTAAACATTTAAACGTGCACAGTACTGCTGTTCTGCTTCCATTTATTCATTTCCCTGCTCTTCTTCTTATTTGTGCATGTCCATGCATGGAGTGAGCAAACCCCAGGATGGAGTCTGTTGTAATAACAGAATCAGTGCTCACCTTCCTCCCAGCTACAGAGGAGATGGTACCTCTTTTGCTATTTCTTACCCTAAAGCTACCAGAACAAACACACCCACTCATTGTCTCCAAACAGGGCCAAAAAAGTAGTATATAATCATACACACTCGAACTAAGTGCTCCAGGGGCAAATAAACAGACAATTTGGTGCATGGCAACCTGGAAAGCAATTGAAATGAAAAAGGACATTTGATGCTAACTTCTGCTTTTTTTTTCCCTTTATCAGGGCTAGCTTGTACTTCTGCTGCACCCTGGGAGAAGTAGCTGTGTGCTGTGAAGATAAGCCTTTGTGACAGACCAACCCATGGCACGTATTCCCAGGTCCTCACAGTGCCACGTGAGTGCTGAGGATGAGCACTACGTCTCTGCCTTTCCTCCAGCTTCTTTCTGAACAGCAAAGGAAAAGCCACTTGGAGACAGAGTTATCAGCTTGGTTTCTTGCAATATGAACATTTTTCCTAGTTCCCATAGAATACTAGTGAGGAATTTGGCTTTCATCTAAAAACTTTTTCCTCCAAGACATCTCAATGATGTCTTGTTCACAGGTCATCTGTCCTGAGAGTCCCACATGCTATTAAGTCACTGAAACATATACATAGCAAAGGCCCCTCTACTGTACACCTTTCATGTCGACAGAGTCACCTGACTAATATGGCTGTCTCCTCAATTCCTACCACTAAGGGGAACTATCGCTTGTGGCTTCATCTCCTCAGGCTTTCAAGAGCTTTGCAAAGCCAGCATTCTGGCTCTGCTCTGATGCAGAGTCAGCCACACTCAAAAACCTCAATAAAATCCCTGCTTGGACCTGCACAAACACACATTCACATATGAATACTCACGAGTGTGCCCCAAGTATTCAGTGTCTTAAAATTCAGTCTCATATGCAGCCAACCTAAAACAGGGCAGAGCATCTCCTCCCTCCAACTCATCAACAGCTGTGTGTACATCAAGAACATAAGGTAAGGGCAGAAACTGAAGCAGGGCACATTTCAAAGAGCCAGAGTCTGAACTTTGTGTAAGCTGCAGGTATCTAAACTCTGTAGGCTCTGAAGTGAGTAGGCACCTACAGAAAAGAGAACCAGCACATTTTTTGACAGCCACGGCATTTGTTTTATACCTCATTGGATTTGGAGAGGGGGGAAAATGAAAAAAGGGGGAGATAAAGAGGTGGCAATAAAGCAAACTGTTTGTTGTTTCTCTCAGGACCATCCACAGACCCATTTGGCAGTGCTCACATTTGCTCAGCTGCTGTGCTGCAACATGCATGACCTACATTACACTGCCAGGTGAGTGCCAGCATTTTCTCCTCCGTGGCAGGATGGAACAAGCCACCCTGAGGGATCTGGGCCTTCCAATTCTGGATAAGCTGGGTGACTCAAGAGAGAAGCAGAGGTCATGCAAAATGCATGTGTGAATTTCTCCGATATCTTGTTTGCATTTTTAGGGAAATCTCCTGTGTATTTCTGAAAACATCATGTGTGACCAAGAGAGGTTGCACCAATGTGTGAATCCATCTGTTTCACTGTAAGGGATAAGTGTAACTGTTAGTAGCTCCACTCCATCTCCTACCTTCACCTTCCCAGTGCCAGAGAATGCCTGATTTGAGTCTCACCACAGACAAAGGCAATGGCACCAGGTCACTACCAGCAGGGCCCCTTGCATTGGGATGGGTTCACAGCATGGCACTCTTGGTAACAGAGTGCTTGCATTTTTGTGCAACTGGTAGGGAATGTGAGCAATGGTGAAAAGCAACATCTGAATGGGGGGAAAGCTCCTGCACACAGAAACCCTTCTGCCAGGTGCCAACCAACCTACCTGCAGACTGATGCAGGATGTGGATCTGTTCACAGGTGAGGTTTTTAGCCAGGAAAAAATTAATGGCAATATCTATGAAAAGTATGGAAGAAAACTGATCCTATTTTGTTACAGGCATCCACTTGGAATAAAAGCTTTATTGTATTCACAACAAAAGTGGAACTAAACTTAAGACTGTAGAGTCCATGGCTGAGCTGTGGCTGCCCATGTAGGTCATTCTTTGAGAAGAAAACCCAACATCCAGTAGCAACTGTGAAAATCACAGTATGAGAATAGTCACAGGGCACAACTAAATGCAGTGACACTCCTGGAAACTCCTGCTGTACAAGAGCAGAGAAGCCACAATTATCTATATAAGCATATGTGGTCAAAATCTATGCCATAAAACTAGGCAGAATTTCCCATATCATATCCTCTGGGGCTTTTTTTTTTTTTTTTTTTTTTTAGAGATGAAGACAGAAAATTACTGATAGAATTATGTAAAGCAAATTATCTACTTGTCTGAAAAACTCACAATTGCATTTTAAAGAGCTGAATAAATGCCATCTACAATTGTCAGGTGGCATGGAAAGGAAATACATTCAATGATCAACTTAAACACCTGCTATTCATCCAAAATTCTTTCTTTACAGCCCCAGCCAAAAAAGAACAAATATTTCCTATAACACAAAAAGACAGAAATTATATTGCATTAGAAAAAAACCAAATCCTTGCTTCTGTTTTGATATACTTAGTACAGTTTAAAACCTTCTTCTATGATTTTCCAAAATTCAGATCATATATTTAAATGAACATACTGTTTCAGAATTAAATGTTGAAAAGTTTCATTTATCAAATCTGAAAATGACGTATTTTTGTGTTCAGAAAATTGCTGCAATGAAATGTTTTGACTTTGTTAAGTCTCACTGCCTCCTCTTTTCTGTCAAAAATACTAATCAATTCTCATCCCTTTTCTTGAACAATATCAGTACCTCTGAAAGTACATTTTAAGCAGAATGAACCATGTATTGACACTCCTGGTGGGTGGGATGTGACACAAGACATGGACAAGAAGTAGGCGCATGGGAGCCTCATGTGGTTTGAGAAAATCAAGTGCAGGGTGCTGCACCTGGGTCAGGGCAACCCCTGGTATGAATCCACGGTGGGGAATGAATGGATCAGGAGCAGCCCTGCTGAGGACTTGGGGTGCTGGTGGGTGAGAGGAGGGACATGGCCTGGCAATGTGCACTGGCAGCTCAGAAAGTCAAATGTGTCTTGGGCTGCATCAAAAAAGGTTGAGTGCTGCATCCAGGTCCTCTGCACAAGTAGGACATCAACGTGTTGGAACAAGTCCAGAGGAGGCCACCAAGATGATTAGAGGAATGGAGCACCTCTCCTGTAAGAACAGGCTGAGAGCTGGGACTGTTCAGCCTGGAGAAAAGATGGCTCTGAGATGACCTTATTGTGACCTTTCAGTACCTAAAGAGGCCTACAGGAGAGCTAAAAGGGAGCCTTTGACAAGAGCATGTAGGGATAGGACAAGAGGGAATGGCTTTAAACCAGAAGAGAGTAGGTTTAGATTAGATATTGGAAAGAAATTCTTTACTGTGAGGGTGGTGAGGCACTGGAACAGATTGCCCAGAGAAGCTGTGGATGCCCCTTCCCTGGAAGTGTTCAAGGCCAGGCTGGATGGGTCTTTGAGCAGCCTGGTCTATTGGAAGGTGTTCCAGCCTGTGGCAGCAGGGTTTGGAACCAGGTGATCTTTAAGGCCCCTTCCAACTCAAACCATTCTGTGCTTCTGTGAGTCTATGATGTACTGATAAACTCACCGCCTACTGTATTATCACCTTTCTTAAGATGATTCATTTCCTAATATAACAGCAATGCACTTTGTCCATTTTTTCTCTTTTTAAAATTTTAATTATTTTGATCTTTAACTTTCATATGCCTGCATTTTTGTGGCCTGATCACAAATGTGCTTTGAGAGTGAATTTCCTTCCTATTCTCATACACCATGCCTTGGTTAACATCACAGAGTGCTTTGGGAGCATGCAAACTGGATTACTTTCATACAAAACCAAACTTCAGGATGTGCTCGAGGAACACATCTAATGTATTCCAGCTGCTGAAGGGTGTTCAGTCCACGAGGCTGGATCTGGCGAGCCCCTGCAACAGGCACAGTATAGGGACAAGTTCTCAGCACTGACTTTTAATTTGTGTGCCTACTCCTGCTGCCCTGAACTACTGCTGTGCAGACAGAGGCAGAGTCCCCCAGGGAATGTCTGTTCTCAGCTCTTGACATGCTTTACAAACCTGGCTCAGTGACACCATTCCCATTTTGCACAGGGAGAAAGTGCGGCTGGCACTGTGCATTTATAGTTGGTATTTTCCCAGGTGCTTGCTAATTTTGTATACATCATAGCTGGGCAGGCACTGAGAGACACTTGTGTTAGGAATCACCGAGCTGGGGGAATCTAAAAGCTAGACCTCTATGTCTGAGTTGGTCAAGAAAGAGGAAGAGAGACCTTCACAAGATAACACATATCTTGTCCATTTAAACACCCAGAAAACAGAAGAGGTGGCTCTTCAATAAGCTGATACTTACCGTAACAGAAGCCAGATAACCAGCTGAAATTTAAGTGTCTAACTTCTAAACATACAGCAGAAGCCAGAATGCTTTCAGATAGTCCCCCAGAATAAATGTTTTCATGTACAGTGTTGACAGCCCACAGGGGACAGAAACTCTCTGGATGAGGCTCAGGCAGAGGCTGGAAAGCACATCTGGAGCACATCCAGGCCCACCCTTGTTCAGGGCAGGGGCAGCTGCAGCCGATTTCTCACAGCCATGTTCAGTTGGGTTTTGAGTATCTCCCTGGATGGAGGCTACACAACCTCACTGGGCAACCTGCTCCACTGTTTGATTACACTCACCACAGATAAGATTTTTCGTATTTTCAGATGAAATTTCCTGTCATTTGAATTTGTCCTGTCACAAGACACCAATGAGAAGAGTCTGGATCCATCTTTTTCTGATAGTCAGTACAGCAGTAGTCAGATTAAATTGAGCAATTGCTTTTTAAATGTAGGAATATACTCATTTGTTCTGGTGATTAGTAACTCCTAAATTTATACACTCCATCAGATTTTTTCTTACTAGCCTATTTAATTCCATGAAAAAGTCAAATAGCCATTTTCTCAAGCCTCACTATCAATCTCCAACTGCTTGTATTTAGAAACTTCACAATTACAATGTTTATTCATGCTTCATAACCTCAAATTCTGTGTTGAAAGACACAACGATGCCCCAATAAACTTCTATGTACACAGTTAAATGTTTATTGCATAACCCATTCCACTTTTCATGAGATTTTTGCTCATAAATTTCTGCAATTCATTTCATCATTGATATGTGTGCACAGAGGGAGAGAGAAAGATGACAGATAGTCATTTTTATGTTTAGTCCTGTGTAAATGAAACCTAACATTCAAACTGACTTTGTAAATACACACTGTGATATTCACATTGGCACTGAAAATGTGTATGCAGAGATACATGAGATGGTGCAGGTGTGGAACCGTGGTGCAACACTGGGCACATATTTTTAATTTTTATTTTCTTGAGTGTCATCAAAGTTTATGTCTATATCCATTCTTCCTTTGACAAATTATAATACGATCAAATTAAATTGTGTGTGTGCATCTTCACCCCTGTTTCTCTCACACTGCAATCTAAAAGCCACTTTCTGAAGAGAAAGAAATCCAGCAGGTGCCTGAAAACAGCTTTCAACAAACAGGAATTTAAAATGCACATGGGGTCAAAATCTTGTACGGCTCTAAGTACAATGGATGTTGAGTGCTTGCCTCCTAATAGTGGTGATTTAAGAAAAGCAGAGGCAGGGCACCAAAGAAAAATCTATTCTAATGGTTATAAAAATGTTTCCTTTGCAACGTGGCAGCCACCTGCCGCAATGTCCTCAATGGAATAAACTCCCTTCTCATCCACCTCCAGGAAATCCATTCAATTTCAACCTGGACCAGGTAGGAAAGTCTTGTTTGCTGATTGTAAACTGCAAGCTGGATCAGTTCAACAATATATGTTAAAAATGAAAGACCCTTTAATATGAACTTTTTTTAAATGAATTAAAAGACGCAACAAATCTTCTGGCTACAGTTTCTGGGAAGGGACTGAACCTGTTCCTCTTCCAGTGCCAGGATAGGCCTCATCCAGCCTCAGTTCCTGAGACTGTGACTCTTGCCCAAACCATGACTGTGTCACGCAAATGGATGAATTATTGACCATGCATTGGTGACACAAGACAGGCTTCTCCAAGTGTTTTTCCTAAGGCTTGATGCTGAATTGAGCCCAGGCCCTTCTTTCAATGATGGAGGCAGGGTTTGGAACTGCATCTGTTGTGCATCTGAAGATGCTCCCCACTGCCTGTTTTCAGTCCATGCCTAGGCCAGACCAAAATGTCCTGCTCTCTCCCTGCTCCTGACACGTAAAAACTTTCAGGGAAACCAATGGAGCTTCGCTTGTTAAGTGCAACTATTTATGAAAATAAAAATCCGTACTATGAATGCTAGCCCTAGCTCTGAGCAAAAATGAAAGACTCTTCCACTTCTTCTTAATTCTCTCTTTTCTCCTTCTGTCTAAGGAAGCCCAGCCAGCTGTCAACAGCATTTCATTGGCAATTTTGTAGTGAGCTCATAACCAAAAAGACAGCTAAAAGCAGTCATGAACAGCTTAATGCTGGTCCTAATTTGCCAAGTCTTGGAGTGAGTGATAAGGCTGTGTTCAGCCTTCTTCCCATGCTGAGGCTGCCAAGATTCTCAGAAACAGCAATGGAAGTAGCATTTTTTTATAATTTCTATCTGCCTTTTTTTCTTTCTTTATCTTTCAAGCAAGAATACACTGTTCTCTAAAAAAAGCAGCAGTAACTACTCCAGCTTATCTTGGCTGACTTTGCCTTCCAACAAGATGATCTTTAATGCTATATTTAATGCTAATTCTAAGTTCCTAAACTGGATTTTCCTTGTAAACCTCCATAGCTAAAGGAAAACAGAATGTACTTCAGAAGCAAAATGAGATCTGTCCATAAAACATCTTTCAGATGCCTTCAGTTGTTCCCCTGCTTTTTCATCTCTATCTTTAACAATGTACTATGGTAAAGTGAGTATTATGTGATAATGCGAAGTCTTTGTAAGTCAGAGACTTTAATGGAAGTTGTTGGCAATATGCCCAAGCAGTCAGAGATTTCTGTGCTCAAACTCTGAAATCTCATTTGACCATTAAACACCACACCATATCGAGGTCACATTCACACCTTTGGCCGTGGAGACCTGCCACAATCTGTTGAAATAAGCACATCACTATCAATCAGCCGGGATGCTCTCCTTCCCAATCTAATAGCTATTGAACTTTTGGCAATATGACAGGCTTGGAAGTTTGCTGGAGAGTTCTAGGGAATCATATCACAGGAAAGTAGGAAGGTCTCTGAAGAGAGCCCCTTGTTTGGTATAATCATCAGGAGAATGATATTGGCATATTACAAGCCTTCACTTTTGTTTTTTAGAAGCAGATGGACCTTCCCCATGATGCACAACTTTAGAAAGCAGCCCTTGCCTTACTGCCGAGATTAGTTATCTCAGATGACTATCATTCTGTTTATAGGGAGATTTGGGACTAGAGTTACTGATAAATAGTCTGGCAGTGCAAAGCTGTCATAAACATATTTGGGGCAACAGCACACAGCCCAAGCATCCTTCCACTTGGCAAAGTCCCCTCTCCTTGACATAATTACCAATTGAACTTGTGGGTAGATAGCAAATGGCAGAGTGGAACTGAGGCAAGACAAGCTAGGTCTTGGTCACCTCCAAGTCAGTACATGACAGGAACCCATATATTTTTCCAGTATCTCTCTGGGCAACTGAAGTGTGCTTCAGGCTGGGTTCAGTATACTTGCCACCAGTTAAACCATTGCATGGTAAAAAGAGATAGAAAATGCAGCATCTTCTACACACTAAATAACATTAGGCGACTCTGGAGACTAGTTTTGGAAGAAAATGGCCTTTGGAGTTCATTGAGATGATATTCAGCTTCCAAATGGAGGCAGTATTAAGAAGAAGCATGTCTAATGCCCATGGAAACCAAGATGAAAGGATTCCCCCACTGGGCAGTGTGGCAGCAGTTCTGAGCACTATGGATCAGCTGGGAAGAGCTCACCTCACAGGACCATGGCAGAAAACAGGGACATTTCCAGCAGCTGCTACCCCTTGCTCATGAACATATTTCTATTCTATCTGGTCTCATTTTCGAACACTGATTTAAAAAACCCATTTTCAAATGCCCCGCCATTCAAGCCAGCAATATTTTCTGCAATTAAAAGAGTAACCTTTTTTAATTCTTCTGAAACTCTGTATCACTAAAATACCAACTTCCCTGGAAACACTTTCTTTCACTTGCTTCTCTGACAGGGGTAAAATTACTTCACCAAGTATTTCTTTCTAAGAGATGAAAACCAGAGATTAGTGGGATTTCCAAGGCTGTATTTGGTGCCTTTTCTATATGAACTGTGATATGTAATTTTGATTTGGGACTCTCCAAAATTACGAAGTCACTTCTGTTCTTTGATATAGTAAGGAATTAAAAATAAATCAAACTGTTGAAGAAGATATAGGTAAATATAAAAATGTGATATGTGTAACAATTCCCAGACATCACATCTGCAGTATGCACATGTGCATGCTCTCTACATATTCATAAACACATTTATGTTAGCCTAGTAGAAGTGAGAAAACATACAGGGATGTATCACACAGTCCTTTTGGGCTAAGATTTACAAGAATGTTTTTAAGCTAAGCTCTGGAACAGAAAAACTACCAGGAACTGGGGATTTCTGAACCTGTGTTACAAGAGAAAGGTAGAAGTCTTCAGCTTTAGTCCTCCAAAATGAAGGCTGAGGGGTTATATTGGTACCTTCTCTAAATTCACTGTGGAGATAAAGGCCAAAAATAAAGGCAGACTATGCAAATTGGTTCAAGAACAAATGGTCAGAATCTAGCCAAAATTAACTAAGGCTAAAAATTAGAAGTCATGTAAGTTTTAAGGCAGTGAAATTCTGGAAATTCTTCAAAGCAACTCAGAAGACTGCCTACATCATTGCCGTTTTCCTTAAAGTCATCTCCTGGCACGGTATTGGCCAACCCTTCCACTGTCGGAGTTAAAACTCTAGTGACACACGACCTACTCCACCACCAGGGCAAAAGAAGATATTTTGGTGTCTTCTAAAGGAAGGATTTTTTTCCAAGAGGAAAAAAAGCAATTCAACCAAGGCCAGGTCAGATGGGGCTTTGAGCACCCTGGTCTAGTGGAAGGTGTTCCTGCTCATGGCAGGGGGGTTGGAACTAAACGACCTTTCGGGTCCCTTCCAACCCCAAACACTCTATGATTCTATGAAAAAGCATGTTTATGAATGACTGGGCTGGGCAGACAACAAAGCACCCCTCCAAAGTGTTTGGTACCTTGCTCCTCCTAGCAGGCAGCTGTCAGGGCCCTGCCCTTGGCACCTGGCTCACATGACTCTGCCCCAGACCTGTGTGATTTGCCAACAAGAGGCACATTTTGCTCCCCTCTTGCACTCAGTGCTTGGCTTGTAGTGGCTGTGGCCCTTACTTGGAGCAGCAAGAAACCAAACACTCTACCTCCAAAGGTGCCTTCTTCAACTAACTCTGTGAATTTGTGATTCACAAATACCATTTTATCCTTGGGAAGAAAATCAGAAATTCCTTGGAAGCCATAGCATGCCCACAGAGGCACAGGATTTTCTTCAGTGAAGGAGAGATCCTAGCAATTTCACTGGAACCCTGTAAGTGGAAACCTTACAGAAGTGGCTGGGTAGGTATGCGGGCAACGCCAGTCCCCACTGGGATTTGACACTTCTGAGGCTGGGAGTGAGCAGGCAGGCCTGCTTTCATTTTCCCCATTTGAAATGAGGGCTGTGTTCTGATTCTCAGGGAACCAATGTCCCTGCAAAGCTCCCTGACTCCATGGCACCCACACGGGCAGCTCCCACGCCGGCCCGGGTGCATCGTCCTGCCCCTCTCCTTTCAGCAATGTGCTGGCAGCAGCTTTACTTTTGTTTTGCTGGCTGATCCCTCCATCTGCACAGCGGCTGGGCCCATTCAGCGGCCGTGTGCCTGTCTCCCACTGCTCCCAGCCCCAGCCCCAGCACAGCCATTGTCTCTGGAAAAGCAGTCAGTCTTTCCAAACAAAAGTCCCCAGAGCTGGGTAAATCCTTCTGACATCAGCCCCACAGCAAAGGCAGCTGAACTTGGACTTTCTCCCCAGCCACGCTCTTTACAACTTGTTCAACGTTGCTGACCTCATGTCAAATAAGCACTGAAACTAAGAGCATCCTCACCCCCATGTGCACTTAAATGTCCCTCCTGATCCAGGCTGGGACACACTAAGAGGCCGGCAGAGCTCAAAAGCTGCAGAGCCCTTCTGGGCTGTCTCAGCTTGAAAATCAACAAACAGCAATGCAGGAAAGGCAACATTTCTGTGCCAGTGCATCCCAGCATTCTCTGCAGTGATGGATCAGAGCACAGCCATGCAACCTCAGTATGCTCATCCTTCCTTTCTTCTCGTCAATATGGAAGCATGGGACAGAAACTCAAGTTCATATTTGCAGACTGTGGTTCCTTTTTTAAGGACAAAAAGTGAAAAAAAAATGTAGAGAAAGAAGAGATTAAAACTTATGACTGTCCAAATTGATCTGGTTTTCACTTGAGAAGATAAGAAAGAAGCACTAAAGGAAAGATGTAGGAAAGACCTGTTCTGTATTATAGACATGTCCTTAGACTTTTTCTATTCTTGACTGGGAATTGTTGTTAACTTCCACTGTGGTATCTCCCACCACAGTCACTGAGATTGTGATGATACTATTCAGCTGTATTTATGAAGATGTGACTGAGAGCTAGGTAATATTCTCCAAATTAGGAGGAAAAAAAATATTACAAAATCCCCTCACTAATCCTTCTCAGCCAAGTACGCCAGTCAGAAAAACCTCTCCAAGTTGGTGACAGTAATAACTTGAGAATTCCAAGTACCTCATGTTTAAAAAGTGACAGCTTTCAAAAAAGAAACTTAGAGCCCTCCAAGGGTAGAGAATAATCTGAAATATTTCCTCAATTACCTAATTTAGCTTTCCTCTGACTTCCTCCTGATGTGGCCAATGTAAACTTTCCTGTTTTCTGCTTTTTTTTTCCCTTGGAGATCACGCCTTTCAGCAGAAACATGAAATCCCACAATTCCAGTTGCCATTGTGTCAGGGGTACTTTTAGAAGCATAGAATCATTTAGGTTAGAAAAGACCTTTGAGATCACCCAGTCCAACTGTTAACCCAGAAGTGTCAAGTCCTCCACTAGACCATATCCCTAAGTGCCACATCTGCTCATCTTTCAAATACCTCCAGAGCTGGTGACTGCACCATTTTCCTGGTCAGTCTATTCCAGTGCTTGACAAACCTTTCAGTGTATGAAGATTCCCACAAAATGGTGGGTTTGGGTCATTAGTATGCCAAGCAGTTTTTTTATTTATTTTTATAGACAGTTCACCTTCAGGTTTCAATGCTGCTCAAAGGCTTCAAAGAATATTAGCACTTTCAGCATTACTTGCTTGTGTGATTTGTTTTCATCCTCTGTGGAGACAACAGAGGACTTAGAGTGTTTTCCCTCTGTGTCTGACAAATGTTAACAATTGGTATTTGCATAAGAAAGGCTCATGATTTATATTTTGATTTTCAATCTATAATCAAGATAAGCCTAACCAAAGATCATTTGGGGAATTTAAACATTTATCCTATTTTTCCTTTGACAAGCTGGAAAATGCAGAAGTTCAGAATATATTAAAAGGGAGGATGCAGCCTTCCTACACTAAATTTATAGACCTACATTATCAGACCTGGCCTTCACATTTCCTTCCCTCCCCTTTTCTGTGCAAAAAAATCTGTAGAGCAAGGACCTTGTGCTCTTTTTTTCTTTAAGGCTCTTAGCACTTCCTAGTGGTGTCTGAATAATTAATCATACCAGGTTTGTTTATGGTTATGCATGCAGAACTATTTGTACCAGAAAATAACATGAACATGCACAGAAACTGAGCACATACTTTTGAGAGATTGCCTGGCCTATGTGTTCAGTATTGTCTTAGAAGGAATTAATATCTTAGCAGTGAAAGCCTTTATGTGACGGGAATATTGTGTTAACTGGTTCCATAAACCCTTACGAAAGTTCAGACCTCACAAGAATGAAAAGGTGTTATGGGTAGGATGATTTTTTTTCTCCAACCTTCCCCCTGAGAAAAATTATTTTGCAAGTCTTTTCCACCTATTTCATTTAAGAGATGCTCTCAGCAGATAAGGTTAGCGCAGTACATATGTCCCTTTCCAAATCCTCACTCATCTTCTCAACCATGCCTGAGATGCAGATGGCTGGTCATGCCCAGCATTCATTCTGTGCATGGCTTACTGAGCTTACTGAGTCTTTGAGGAAACCACAGCTTCAAAGTCATTGTTCCTACAGTGTTTTTTAGCTGCTGCAGCATTTTTCCTGTGCCCACATCCTTTACCTGGAGGGCTTTTCTTAGCAATTATGATTGATGTTGCTCTATTGCACAGCATTTTTAACTGTGGGACTTTGCCCTACACCTCATTCCAATTGCTCAGTTCCTACCTTCATCAGTTATAACTGGTGTGTTGGCATCTCACCCAGCTCTTCATCTGACACACAAACTACTTCAGCTGGTACACACCACTTCCAGATCCTGCAGTCTGTGGGGTATAAACAGCCATTCATGGGAGCATCCCTTGTTCCTGCTCTCACTTAATCTCTGTACCACAGCATGAATCTGATACTTGAGCACTATTCCCTTGTGTACAGTGTTACAAATCCCATCTCTGTCACCTTCCCTATGTGCCATAGTGGTTGTATTGAGGTTATCTGGTAGGGCAAGTCTCAAGGGACATGCATGAGGTCTGCCGGAATGATGTGGTGCTCCCATCCAGCCTGTGCCCTCCAACACCTTGGCAGAACAGGAAATGGGAAAGAAAGGTGCATGCTCTGGTCGTGCCCCAGCATGGAGTTTGGGCATGCCTGAGGCACATATCGAAGCACAGAAGCTGGGAAACTCTGCTGGGGTCATCAGCGTGGGCATTGCATTGGATAAAGGCTGTTATTGCACTTCCCAGCTACTCTGCTCAAAAACACAGGACACTGATGATTATTAAATGCCTCTGAAATACGTGCCAGCAAGCATGGCATTCTTTACTGCCTGCCAACAAACAAAACCAAGTCATTACATTAACATCTATATCCCCCAAGAGTGTTAGATATTGGCAAGGGTGATGCTAGGGAAGGAGAGGAGGAGCTGCAGACACAGATAGGAGGGAGGGGAGAAGTCTTTCCTTACATACAGGAAAAAAAAGTAGTCTCAGTCAGAGCTTGTGATGTTCTTTCTGTGATCTTCTCCAGCCTGCATTTACCAAAAGCACTGCAGAAGCCACTCTAACCATTATGCACAAGAGTAGAAGGTTTTCACTGGCACATAAGCACGTGTGTGCTAGAGATGCCAGAGTTATGGCTGTCCAGACTAATGTAGCTCTTGAATGTGCATATCACCGCTGATAAGGGGATGACCAGCAAGGGAGGAAAAGTACAGGCTCTTGCAAGGCAGCTCTTCAGTTTTTCAGCCTGAAAAAATGCAGTCTGTCTGTGGGGTACACTCCAGTAGCTCAAATGTCTTTTCTTCTTGCCCCCAGTTTCCATTGCCCTCTCTTGCTATGACTTTGAATGCTCTTGCTTGCTCTGCTTTTGACTGACTCGCTTCTCCCTTCACAGCCAGCAGAGCACAGCCCACCAGCCCTGTTGTTCTACAGCACCCACCAACCTTTGGCTGTATCACACACTGGAATAACAGCTGTCACCTACTCTCACCCTCCAGCCAAGCAATGCCTTTTGCTTTTCCTTTTGTTGAGCATTTGCAAGTTGGAGGACCCCCTGCAAGCTGCCTAAGTGTTGAATGAGGAGGGCCCTGGGATGCATGGTCCTGCAGAGCAGCAGGTAACCTCCTCTGTACCTGCTCTGACTACCATGGGGGTGGCTGCATTCCTCCAGGACTCTCTAAAAGATTAGCAACTAACTTGTGAAGAGATAAGGGATCAAATTAAGTCCTTAAGTGGTTTGGGTTACAACACAGGAGAAAAGAAAGCCAAAGGCAAACAAAAAAATAACTTTAACTCTACTCTTCCCTGATGCTCCAGAATGGGCAAGAGATTTGGAAAATCTGCAAAAGTACAGTTATGTGAGAGGGAATAAGGTCTTCTACCAGCCTCCTAGATCCACTTAAATGTCTACTTATACTTACTGTTTGGCTACATAGCAAAAAAAAAAAAAAGGCTCTTTAGTGCAATTTCACATTTTAATTTTTATCTTATAACAATAGTTGTTATTAATGCTGGAGAATTTCTTCATATGATGACTCTATCCTCAAGCAGAGGCATGTTTGAAAGAAAAGCCCCTCATCTATGAACATAGGATGAGATTCAGTTAAAAGCTATCAGATACAGATAAACCTCTCAGGAAGCATAGCTGGCTATTTCTTTACTATTTAGGAGAAAAGCAAAATTTATGATGCTTTTCTATAGGTGTCTGTGAACAAGTAACATCTTGCAAGCCTTAAAAATTCTTTCTCTGTCCATACAAGTAAATTCCTAAAAATCAGCTGCATGCACTTACTCACTTGGAAATGAGGGAGAGTTTCAAACCATTCAATTTTAACAACCTACGGGAAGTATTTCACAGAATTCCAATAGAGACCTGAATCTCTGTCTCTGTCCCAGTGATGGTGTGAGGGGGAATCCAACAATGGAGCTCAGGGTGACCTCTTTCTTCATCTGGGCTCTGCAGGGAAGTGTTACAAGTCAGGTCAGATCAACACCAGGTTCAAGTCTGCAGAGACCTATCTGAATAATTGGTCTTGGCAAAGGTAGCAAATGCAACAGCTCCACTGAGAGCAACCCACTGTCCTCCAGGTGAACATCCCACACAACCTGAGCAAGCACAGCGGGATTATGCCATACCCGAGCAGCATTATTAAATCTTATTTACCTAAATATGAGATATTACTCACATAAAACTTTGCAACAACAGGCCTCTGGTTATTTTAACTTCTAAACCCTTCAATAACTTAGAGAATATTAATTTTAATACAGTACAATATGAACAGCCCAGTCCTCCCTTCAGGAGGTACTTCGCATGTCAGAGCACTTCATATACTTGTTACCAACAAGCACAGGCCCTTTAAGTAAAAGAAAAATACTTTGGCAATAAAAAAGCAACAGCCAGCAGCTACAGACAGTATTATTTAAATAATAGTGACTTTAGGGTCACCTTTTGAAAGGTAAAATAAATAAACCCTTACTGCAAAGCCAACATAGCAAAGCATTCTGGACTCTCCTATCTCCAACACCACCACAAGTCTTGTGTAATTTTGGGTTCTGGAAAAGGAAGGTGCTGATAGAAACGAAAGTCCACCAGGCAAAAAATGAAAGTAGTTAGTGCATGAACTAACAACAGAGGGAAAATGTGGGGATTTATTTGACAATCCTTTCTACAACACTCCAGAAATCTGATAACTGGTTGGGACTTTTCTCTGGAAAAAGGAAGGAGTTGAATATGACTTATTTTTTAAGGATAACATGGAACTAAATCTCTTTTCCTTGATACTTCCAAAAGACCCATTATGAAAAAAAGGCAGAAAAGCAGCAGTTATCTGTGCAGTGCTGCAAAGACTCACTCACTCAGTAATTTAAAAACTCTGAACTTGTTTTCTTAAGGATCCTGCAGGGATTAGTCCATATGTTGTAGGAAAGGTGGTCACACTTTTCCTTGGAAACCAACTGGTCAGCCACCCTTTTATGGCTACGGTTGCAGCGAGAGGAACAACACATCATGGCCAAATATGGAGCCCGTCTGAAGTTGCTGAAGCCATTTCTTTTGTTGGACCCAAGCCACTAATTCTGCTTTTTTATGGCATGTTGTGTTCAGCTAGCCCAGATGTTATAGAGGCATCGAGATGCAGAAACACTGTGCCTTCCCTTCAAAATACTTCCCCTGAAAATACTGCACAGCCTAATTAAATAACGACATTTGCAACAAGAGAGATAATGCAAAAATTAGAGCAGCGTTTCAGCTTGCACCGCACCCCTCCTTGACAAGGAGCCCAGAGTAGCTGACAGTATGCAGAACATCATGCTGTGCTAGAAGACCTGATGTGCTCAGAAAAATAAAATCCATCCTCAGCTTGTGCTGCAGTGGAGGAAACAGGCAAGGAGGTCTCCCGGGAGTCCTCATACGAGGCAGTCCATCACCCGGACCTGCACAGCGGTGCCTTCCGAAGGCAAGAGCACATGGCAGCGCATGTATTTAAAGGCAATAGTGCTGCTGAGAAATAACTACAAAGAAGGGATTCTCAGAGACTCACAGATCACCACCAAGACATTATTCAGCTCCTGCGTAGCTCAGCACCAGGCCCTGGCTGCAGGCTGAGCACTGGGGCTCAGGGGGGCCCCTGGCACTGATGGGTGGCAGCTACATATGGGGACTACTGGAAACATGCTCAGCCAAACTTGCCAGGCACACTGGGGAAACCATTCAATAGTGAATTATATGGAGCCCTGAAAGCAAAATGCAGTTGGGCTCATTCAGAGGTAAGTTGGCCTTTAGGTATAATACCTATCACCATCCCTCCATTTCTGTAATTAGGCTGAGGAAGGAAATTAAAAGCAAACAAGGAGACACAACAGCAATATCTCTTCATCAAACAAGAAGAAGCAAGCGAGACCAAAAGGCAAAAAATTTACAGTTGCTTTTCCCCAGCCCTTCATACCCACCTTTGCTCTGCCTTGTGCTGGCACAAGCATTTGCTCAGCTCTGTGGTGAGCCACACCAGGGGAACTAACCCAGGTTGAAACTAATCTCACAAAAATGAATTACAGCACAGGGGCAGGAATGCACAGCCAGGGCAATGGGAAGGGTAAAATCAGCTCCCTCAGCAGCTGTCCCCCTGGGGTCATGTCGTACCTGTGAGTGCAGATGCTATCACATAGCAGGGAAAACGGTTCATGTGGCCACAGGCACACAAGGACTCTAAGCTCAGCACCTCGGATGCTTGCTAGCAGTGGAGACAAGAAAGCACCCAGCTCAGCACATGCAGCAGAGCCTGCTTGACAAGGCAGCTAAATATTCAAGCAGTTAGCTCTGTGCTGATGCAGCTCCACAGTTAGCACTGATTTAATGCCAGCTCCAGTGCATTTGCATCCATCATAGTTGCCACAGAGAATTAAGCACTGCAAGTGCAGGTCAAGAACTAGACCTGGTCCCATTTCTTCAAATTCAAACTAATGTTCCAAATGCAAAAATCAGCAGGAATATTAACACTTTTTTCCCTTTTCTGCTATTTGTAAATAGCCTTTAAGAACACTCAGAGGAGTACTGCCTCCCCAGAATCAGTCACAAGAAATTTTTTCCCTGTATTAGCCTTTGATCTCCCTCTCCAGACACCTCTGATTTAAAACAGCATTCATTTATGGTATAACCATGTTGGCTACCAAAGAATTACAGCAGAAATAAGGTGGACCCACCCCCAATTAGGACTGCAGTGTCTCCTTCACTCCAAACCCTCTCTGCTTCTGCCCAGCTCAGCTCTAAGCCATTGTGTTGCTTTCTCCAAACCCAGAGCTGAATCTGTTGCTGGCAGAAACCAGAACAAACTGGGGGCTGTTAATGAGTGCTGACTTGCAATGGTTTTTCAGAAGCCATTATGTTGTGAAGGCAGATCCAAGTGCTGTGCTCTTCAGCCACTGGAATGCAGTATCCCTCGCCTTGACATGCTTCCTGCAATGGGGAAAACCAAGGGGAACTGGCATCAAGCTGGGCTGGCTCCATACCAGCCAAAAATGCCCTGGAGCAAATATTTATTTGCCCTGATAAGGGTGCATTTAAGACCCTTATGTGCTCCTCTAGCAGTTCATTGTGACCTCTGCAGGGAAGGTCACTGCAGTAAACTTCACCCTTAACAAAGGATGAGGGAAGAAGAGAGGGAAGAGCAAAAAAAGGAAGGAAGAAAGAAAGATGATAGAAAAATGAATTTTCTGGTAATCAGTTTGCAACACAGTGTATGTAAATGATAGTTAATCCTAAATTAAATGCCATGGAGTAAAAAAGAATAGAGGGTGAGGAAAGACAGACCAACACACGCAGACATGTGTGACAAGTTAATTCTGAGAGTCTCTCTGCAGAGTCACTATGGCACTAACGAGCACTCCTGTGATGCGAGGGGTGGATGCCATGTTCCTAATATCTCAGAGGAGGGTTCAATTCTGCTCTCAATTACACCACAGAAACTTAGAGTAACTCCCTTTACATCTGTGAAAATGAGATCAAAACCAGAGCCAAGGTCCCTGCTCCACAAAGCTTGCTGTGTACTGTTGACAGACAAAATGATGAGCAAAGACATCAAACCTCTGGGAAGGAGAGAAAAATAAAGGTGACCAAACAGCAGGAAAAGGGGGTGGGGGAGAAGAACTACTCTTAGAAAAGCAGTTATAGCTTCTGTTTCATGTTTCTTTCTTTATGTTTAGTGGAGAGCAAGAGTGTCTTGCTTTTAAAAGGCAGGTGTGGCAGTAGGAATGAAGAGAAGCTCAGAAGAGATTCATGGGTATTTCAGAGACAAAAAGAACTACAAAAAGAACTAATGATTTTATCTAAAAATGATGATTTATCTAAAAGCTCTCAACAATATCCAGTCGAGGCCAGTCTCCTGACTTACCAGGGTTGGTACCAGTCTTCAGCTGGCAGGAAAATCTGTGGGTGCTGTCCTACCCTGCCACACAGATGAGGCATGAGGCTCTTTCAGTAAAAGAGTGCCCAAAAGATACTATGCAAAGGGAGCTGCTGTTGCCACAGCTTGTTCCTCAAAAAATCTAAGCCTGAAAACACAAACCTAGGGGTGATCTGTACTCCTGTTTTGAAGTGGGCAGTCTCCTTCAGCAGGTACGAACTTCCTAATCCCAAGCAGCAGGGCTCTGCTCCACCTATCAATAAAGATCAGAGCTTGCATGCAGCAATGACTCAGATACACGATGGAAAATGGTGCATATGCACATGCACACACATTTCCATGCATGCACATGCAAGGGTTCAAACTGATTTTTGGGCAATACCTTAACACTTTAGGCTGAATGGTAAAATAGCCAACATTATAAACTGTTAATCACTGCCACTAACTTAGAAATATAAAATATGCCTAACACTGTAACTCCTGGCTTATGGTGCTAGGACTTCACTGGCTATCAGTAGTCATGCATGAATGGGCCAGAAATCCTCTGAAATGTATAGGGAGTGGAACCAGTGGGGAAGGCATCCCTTTGCTTTTTCCAATAGTAGGCATACTCTCCTTCCAGTCCATTCTTGGGCAGCCAGGAACCCATCCATGAGGGCTGTTTCTGATGTGGCACTGCCTAAACGCAAACATGCTTTATCTATCTGCACTAGATAGATCAGCAGAAAGAGTAAAAGCCCAGCTTCTCACCTGCCCCCACGGCTCGCCTGGGGCTCCTCATCTGGGGGTCCAGGGCAGGCAGGGCTGAGCCAGCCTGGGGGCTCCTGGGCTGGAAGGAATCCCTCTGCATTGGCCCCAGGTAAAGAGCTCCCCATCCACAGGGAAGCTCCTTGAGACTGCTGGGACCTGGCAAAATGTTTCTGCCACATGGTGCTTTTGGAGGTGCAGTTGAAGTAAAATGAAGGCTCTTGGTGAATTTTTAATCAACTGAGACTGCCGCATAAGGAGGGCTGCAGAATTCAGCATCACTTTACCAATATGCTGACTAATAGCCTTGATTAAAATCCTAGGGCGCTTTTTGTAGCACACAGGAGCATTAATTCCAGTTCAGTTAATTACCTGTGCCTAAAGAAATGCCATTTGCAGCTTCAGCCAGGCCTGAAATTCTTTACCTCCCCTCTTAAAAAAATGGTGCTGTATTCACACACAGCTGCCCCATCTCCCTGGGATCCCAGGTCCTCTCTGCCCCTTCCCACTTCACCCAGGAGGCAGGAGGCAGGATGATGCCTGCATGGTGACTCCAGATCCACAGATGAAAGATGCGATAGAAGGGCAAAAAATACACGCTGTCTCCATGACCTGATTTTGTCCTTTTCCATTTATCAGATGTTGGGTTTTGTAGCTTATGGCTGTTTCAGCTTCTTTTGTTAGCACTGTATTTTTAAATGGGAACTCTCAACTGCGCCGCAGTGGCAGCTGCCATTTTGCATTCATGTGCAGAGAGTGAGGCAGCGAAGGAGCTCTGAAGAAGAACTCATGTTACTTCTTTTTTTCTCCTTGTTTTGCTGTTGCATTTAAATATAAAATAAAGGTCATCCTGACTGAAAGGATAGAATTGTTCTATGGAAACACATAATGAGTGCACTGGATATAAAAAGGGCAAATGTCCTTTAAGCAAAAACACAAATCAAATTGCCTTTTTTAAAAAAACCAGCTTTTTCATCCTCAGATAGTTTCTTTTTGTGACTAGTGTGGGTCAAGGCTCAAGGAATTACAAGCTCACATGAGCTGCCACAATTGCAGCAGAGGAAATACTTCCACTGCATAGGAGCCATTTTCCTCTCTGAACTTCCCTAGTCACTGAGTGGAGAATTTTAGGAAATGATAGAGCTGGAAAATTTGGAGAGAAAAATTACTTTTGCATGTTTGACCTGTTTCATGTGCTGCTCAGACCTAAAATTATCAAGCATCTCCAGTGTCACTATTAAGCTTACTGCTGTGAGGTTTATCCCTATTTGAAGGCTATGGCACTTACAGAAAGGAAATTAAACACAGCAGAAGGGAAGCCAGTGGCAGAAGGAGTCTCCAAGTGTCGCTGCCTAGAGCCTGTTGCCCCACTGGTACAGAAAACACATAAGCTGACCTAAAGAAGTAATTTCATGTTTTCTGCCAGGTAAGTTCTGCAAGAGGAGCGTGCAGAAGTGGGCACAACGCTGCTCCTTGATGAGCAAATGACGCCCTGCAGCCCTCTTCCAGCAGCTCCTCTTTGCACTGCCACACACAGAAAACAAAGACCTTACCTGGTGTAACACAACCCAAACCTGCACCACAAATGCAGCAATGCTGTGATGGCAAAAATGCTGGGCTTGTAACACTGAAGCTGTTTGTAGCACAGTTTCCTTTCTAGCCTTCCCTATCTCATCCCTTCCAAAGATGTTCCCAGCTAATCAGCAACTGGTTGTTATAAATCAGAAAACTTTGGTGGGTCACAAATTGTGGATATCAGAGCTCTATGGGTGCAAACATGGTGACACAGTGTTGCAGGCCAGGGGCCTCTTATACGTTGCAAAATATATTTAACACCTGGTCTATACATGCACTGAGTAGAAGAGGAAATGTGAAACCTCATCAGCCCAGCCAAGAATTAACCTGGAGTTTGGAGAAACCCACTACAAAACCTATGAGAACAATTATATCTTAGCATCACTATGCAAAACTGAGTTTCCACTCAACACATTATGACAGCCTTTTCAAATGGAGATGCTCAATGACAGGAAAAGGAAGGAAATTAAAATAAATGGGAGTTTCTGATCATAATAACAGCCTTGGAGGAGAAAGATCAATCCCATCTAGAAAGAGGTTTTGAATAACGATAATAGTAGCAGTTCAAGCCCCATCTCTAACTACCACTTTGGGGGCAAATGATTTAAACCTGTCTTATCAGTTGCTTTACTCTATTGGAATATTATAAGCAATATTGTGTTTTTATATTTTCCATAAATATAGTGCAATATGTGTACACTCAGAATATAATCCAATTAATACAATCATGCACACACATAGCAAATGATTGGAAATTTCAAACGCATAGACTATGCAGCACTGTCTGCCCCAGGCAACGCAAAAACTGTGACTTACACTTCAAGCCAGAATGGAAGTAATTTTAAAATCTCAATTAAAAAAAAAGTTTGGAAAATTGTCTTGAGGAGATCTTAATTCATGTTCTGCCTTCTGAAACTTTAGGATTCCTATTTGCCAGATTTTCACACAGCCAGAAGGATTAACAGATGCAGCCAGAATCTGAGACTGAGAACTATGTCAGGAATTTGAAATAAACCATTAATCTCCAACAACTCTGGAAAAGGCTGAACTCAAGTGACATCCTCATTTATTTCATTTTAAATACATGTCACTCCCAGACCCCGACTGGGTTTTTGCAGACTCAATAATCCTCCATAGGTGATTTTCCTAGTGAAAATGCAACCTACAGTGGACACTGGGCACAAGCTGTGAGGTCCAAACTGTTGTCAGTGGCAGTGAACTGCTGGCAGGCACTGAGGCTGGGGTTCCCAACCACCCCCACACCACCTCCTGCCCTGTCACTGCCTCACTACAATACTCATCCGAGCAAAGGGAGTAAATAAAAAGCAACCACATGAATTTCCTAAAACTGGTTTTTGGAGGGGAAGAAGGGAAAAGTCCCTGCAGGTGCTGCCACAAGCTGGGATGCTCTCCTGCCAGGGCTTTATAATCCAAATGGGGTTTTTCAGTGCACAGCAGCTTCAGGCTTGCAGGCACTGGCTGCAGGGTGGATGTCCAGCAGGTTGCTCTGCCAGTGGCAGCTCTCTCCTCATGTGCCAGCACCAGCAATTTTGGCGAAGTGTCTCACTGTGCACAGGGGAATCATTAATTTTGCAGCAGCCTGGAGAAAGAAAACACTCGTGGAAGCTTTCAGCTTTTGAAGTTTTCAACTTTTTACTCCCAAAATCAGGACTGTGCTGCTGGCCAGGCTGTATGTGGGTGAGTCTGTCAGATGGGGCTCTGCCCTCATGCTGTGGTGCCTGGAAAGCTCCTGCCAGCACCCTGACTGGTGCCACCAGACACCTGAGGTGAGTGGGGCTGTGAGAACATTCAGCAGCAGAAAATCCTCCCCATCTGTGTTTCTTATGCTGCCCCTGAAGAGCATTATATTTATCGTCTGCTTTGAATCCTTACAAGGAAGTTCTGCTCCCATCCTCCACCGAGTCAAAGCTGATGTGTACAATAAACAACCAAACAAAAATAGGTAGGACCAGGTTTCGACTGCACGTGCTGCTAGCAGGGAAAGCAGTCTTTTCAGCAAAGCTGTCTCTGAGCAGCATGGAGTAGGCAGGGAATTCCAGGCTGTGGAGAATGCACAGCCTGCACTCAGAGCTGCTCACGCCAACACAAAGTATGGTGTTACTACTTCACGAAAAGCTTGGGAGACAGTGCTCCTTTACCTCCACCTCTGCTACCAGAAACATGTTACTCAATGCTTCCTTCAGATGCAGTCACTACAAAGCACTGCAAAACACGCCTACTGACACACTGATAGGAATTTTAAATTCTTCAGCATCTTTGCAACCCCTTAACTCTGCATCTGTCTGAAAGCAGGAAGATTCACTCCTCTGCCTTTTTTTTTTTCAAACTGCGCTTTTTTTTTCTTCTGCCCAGAAATTCCCACAATATATCCATTTATCAAAGCTGAGGGGAGCTTTAGGAAACTACTGCTGCCACTATGGAACATGCAGGTTCCTTCACTGCTACTCCTGCAGCTCTATGTTTCTTCTCCTGGGAAGAGCATCCTAATGGTTGGATTCAGTGATCCTAGAGATCTTTTCCAACCTTAATAATTCTATGGTCTACAGAACTGTGTACTAGTTGTAATGTACTAGACACTGACCTCACCATTTTAACTATAGTGTCTGCTGGTCTGCCAGAAACCTCAGGTCTTGGTATCACCTGATTGCCTGAAACCCTGTTTTGATTTAAAACTCAATTTCTTCTAGCAAATCTCACTGCAGATTAATGAAAACTTGAAACACTTCAAAATGTTTCAAGACCTAGAATAATAATAACAATAATGACTTTTCTTTTTTGAGCAAATCTCAGGTACCTTGGACATGACTTCTGCACACGGCAGGCTGCCAGCAAAGCAGAACTATCTGCACATTTTCTCTTTATCATAGCAAGAATTCCTGCAGGCCCAGGAGGCCAGAGAACTCAGCATCATGACAATTACAACGATTACAACTTTCTTGTGAAATCGAGAACTCAGCAGAGGTACAAAGAGATGTAAATAGCATCCAATGAATCATGTGAGAAAGGTAAAGCCAAGCTGCAAAACATCCTCTCTCTTCTTGGCTCCCAGCCTGGGGGCTCAATCTTACCATAAAAGTCCTCCACAGATTATCTAGCAGCAGAGCATATAAATCTCCTTTTATTTCAAAGCAGTAGGTAATCAATACCCTAAATAAGACAAAAACACAACTCTCTACAGAAGATTGTTTTCTTGATAGAAGACAGGGAATATTCCTAATAGGTATCTACTTACTTTTAAATAATAATAGCATCAGCTCAGTAATGTATGATGCCTCAATTAGAGCCCCATTGTGCTATGAAATGTACAAACAGGTCAAACTGGTTCAAGCTATTCTTGTGATAATTTCTGAAAATGAACAGAACATGGGAAACATCAAAATGCTGAATGTAAAGCCTCCTGTAGTTCTGTCAGACATCTTGACTTGAGAAATCCCCAGGAAACCAATGAAGCAAACTACTGGGATAGGCAATCTTAGCATAAATAAATAAATAAATAAATGAAAAAATGAAAGCACTGAAAACTGATTTTACATTAATTCTTGTTTCACAGATTGCAGGGATGAAAGGCAGCAAAGAAGTGTGTCTGGTGAAGTAACTCCCTCTTTTGATAATGCACACACATGCACATGCACTTGCCCTCTTCCTACATACAGTAAAGAAAATCATTGTGCTTTGATTTTCATAAGTAATAAATGAATCACATCTAGATATAAATTAACATGATTAATACCGAAGAGTAATCCACTACTTTAAATTTGCCCACTGGCAGTTGCACACACAGATATTTTCAGTGTTTTTTTAATTTGCTTTTTCAAAAATGAAACTATCTCTCATCCCTCAGTGTCTGAGATACGAATGAGAGGTGGTTTGTGCCAGTAGGCTCCAACACTGAGAGACTGTATTTCCCAGGTCACCTTAAAAATGGATTAGAAATATGATGATGGAATGCATTTCCAAACTTCCCTTGATTTTGTTGCTAATTACAGTTAGTCTGACCACTTTCATTTTCTTTAAATAGTGCTTTCCATCCCCACTATGTACAGTAAAGATGTAGAGTCTTAAATGATGTTCAGCTATCTACAGCCTTCCACAATGGCTCCAAAGATCCTGGAGGTGTAAAATGCAGCAGATCAAGGTCCAGTTACTGTTATTATGAGAACTGATGGAAATTTTTCCTCTGGAAAACGATTAGGCAGAAAACTGGGTTTCTGCTTAAGGAACACTTTCTACTAAACTTCTGTTTTCTGTTGAAAAATATCAGTACACTCAGTCCTGTAGAACAGAGATGTTACATGCCACTGCAGTGAACCTGGGGAACTATTTCCACGTGTTGCTCGTGGTCTCACCTTGGGGTCATATCCTGCATGCCTCAAAACCACACATCAGGTGCCCATCTGGGATGGGCTGTGTCCCTTTACCTCATGGGAACCATTGGCTTGACCAGGCTAAAGGGAAGAGTGGAAGCCTTAAGAACCTACAACTATAAAAGTATCTAAAACTATAAAATGAAGTACCCTGGCAGTGTTTCAGAAGCAATATATTTAGGTGTTAGGGAATGTACTTAACCGAAACCTCACAAACTTTATGTAAGGAAAAAAATCCCTCCATTTTCAGTTTCAATTACCATCATGAGAAGCTGATGTGATAACAGTACCAGTGTCAAGTGAAAAACAGATAGGAGGACCTGCTCTCTGCCTGGGGGAGTTCGTGATCTAAGTATTTCACCACTGTCTGCCAAAGTAATATGCAAAGGCATGGTAAGAAAGACATAAGCAAATGCTTCAATTTGTATATCTAAAATATTACTAAGTGCTGACTCCTCTCATCCAGTGTCTCTCAGCTGCGTAATTCTATGTAGAAAACAGAGTTAAGGAGTGTCTTCGGGGCCAGGAAATTACTTTACTTAAAGATCAACTGTAGATTTCATATCTAAAGTATGGTTGGTAAAAGAAAAAGAAAAATCTGCAGGCAAGGTTAGCAGCACTGGTGGGGCAAATGAGTCAGAGGAAAGTGTGGAAGAGAAGCATGCAGAGGAGAAAACCTCTGGGGGGATAAGGGTGCTTGAGCATAAAGGGAGGAAACAGAGGTAGATATTCAAAGCGGGTGGCAACATGGCTATAGAGAGGGAGGTGAAAGAAGTAAGATTGTGGAAGAATAGGAGGGGTGTTTAGGGACATGGGTAAGTTCTGGGTGGAAGATGGGAGTCTGGCCAAAGCTTCTACTGCAGATGGTTTGGCACATGAGAGCAAGAGGACCCAAAGGTGACCAAGGGCTTTTGGCATGAGGGTCAGGGTGGAGAAGCAGGACAGTGAAGTACAGCCACATGTTTCCAAAACAGGTACCTCTGTGCAGTTCTCACTGCAAAACTACCTCATCTTTCCATAATGAGCTCAGGCAGCCTTGGCCTCTCTCCAGCCACCATCTGAGCTTCATTTTACAGCACTGATGTTTGGGCAGTTGCAAGTGGATTGTAAGCAGATGGGAGATCATCACTGTATGCTCTCCATCGCTGTTGCCCTTGCAATGCAGGACTAACACCCGAGCTTCTTCCTTTCCCCCAGGGAACTCTCATGCCTTACAATGGCTCTGCAGTCAGAAGGTCCTCTGGGTTACAGGGAGCAGACCTACGGATCCTCCTCCTCCTGTTCTCCCATGGAAAAGCCATGTCCTGAGAGGTCTCCCACCCAAAGACTTATCCATCACAGGCACCTGTGACAGATGTGAACCACATGGCTGGGCAGTGGAGAACAGCACTGCTGGGACTCTGGAGAGTGATCACCACAGGTAGGCAAGAGGTACAGGAAGAAACTTCTGCATTCCAGTCTGGAGATGTGCCAGGAGCACATTCAGCAGCCCGGACCCCAATTTGATGAAAGAAAGAGAGAAACTTGCAGCAGCTTTGTTCAAAAAGAGGGTCTTAAATACAGAATTTAGGAGAGACTCAGGTCTGTCCTAGCAATTGAAGGGTTTAATTTTTTGTCATCAGATCTGAAGAGACCACAGCAAAACAGAAGCTGGTACTTTACAGAGATCTCCCAATTCCCATGTCAACCCATGTGTGCAGTTGCATAGTTCAAAGGAGGAGAATAAACACAGGCACCTTTGGAGAGAAACAAAGCGACACCACCACCTTGATAAACCTTTCCTGCAAGTGACTTGGTCCTCTCCAGCTCACAGGCCTGGTCCCCAAGGAAAGAAGTGTTGAGCAGCTCTGTCAGAGCAACCAGACTTTATCACAAGTTTTCTTGTCCATGGCTGAATTCAGGTCACGCCTCCATGATCATTAATCCTGGCTCTTTGCTCTTAGTACACATTTGATCTGGATCAGCCTAGGGCACATAATCACATTTAAGATGAATTAGCTAGCACACATGATATGGAGTTTATGCTGGCCTCACGCCAGCTGTGGGAGGATGAACGACACCCGATCCTGCACAAAGCCCGCCAGCACAAAGTTACCCTGGTGCTGTTTTTGGAACAAACGTGAACCAGCAGAGCCACATCAGTCCCCTGGAACCAGCCCTGTGCACAGACTGGTTGCTGCATTTTTGATGCAGTTATACTTAGTCAGAGGCAGACTGACTAAGTCTCACTTAATTATGAAGTCAGAGCAATCAGACTTACTCTTAGTCAAATCACATTTCAGTCCTTACATCAGAGTTGTCCCACAGTTAGAAGGATCTACAGTACACCTAGACTGGGTGTAAACAAACACATGATACCTTCTTAGCTTTGTCTCCTTCCTTGCTGGGTCTGCTCAGGGCACATCCCATGGTTCTCCAGTACTAGAGCAAGAAGAGCCACATTCTTACTCCTCCCTTTGCATTTTGGAAATGAATTGCCTTACTCTTTTGGGCACATAAAAGAAAATAAGGACACTTTCTTGATAGACAACTGATTTAGCCTGTGACTTTACTGTTGAGTTTCTGCACCATCAAACTAAATATTGGGAGGAGAAGGAGGCAGGATGAGAGACACCCTGGCCAGTGCCTACTGTTTTATTACACCAAAGCAGTCACTGTCAGCTGCTATCTCTGCTTGAAAACATGTTCCTAAAACATCTGCTGTGCGTGCCACTGCTAGCCATTTTAAAATACCATGACTTTATGACTTTAATGGAATTCAACATAGTAGTTAGAAAGTATAGAAAACTGGCAAGTGTTCAAAGTGGAGCGTGTACATAGGCAGACAACACAATGCACTGTTGTCCTGCTAGTGTCTGGGTGACAATATCTATACATGCCATTCCAACATGAGCTTGTAACCAAATATTTTCATATTCAGGTTAAAAATAGAATAAGTTTTCTGAAACAATTATTGTACCAGTTATCTTTTACTAGATACAATTAAATGGTACTCAAACTTCTTGGATTGAATCCCTAACAGATAATTTGGAGGAAAAACGTAAGTTCTAGAAAATAAAAGCCATAGGTGCCTCACATAGGGATGCTCATAGAAGTGAGAGAGTTTGAGGAGGGCCCTGAACAGCAATTCCACCATTCTCCTCATGACAATGAAGGGAACAAATGGAAGAGAAAGGCAAAGAGACAGCCTGGCTCATCTCCTGGCCTCCCACTTTGCCTTATCCTTTGTCTTAGTCTGCTCTTCCCTAGTAGGACAAATAATGTCTATCCTACATCTTGAACCCCGTAATTCTTTTATTTCTAAGGTGTGATAACATTTCCTTATTCCTGCCAGTTGTAAAATAAAGCTTTCAAGGACCTTGGTGAGACATCTTCTGTTCTAGCCTAGCTGATTCATGAGAGAATCTGTTCTTAATAAATACAGTTCTAAGCCTGTAGTTCTTAAGTTTTAGATCAGCACAATATTCATTCCTTGCTGTGACTCAGTGGAGGCTGCAAGAGATGGCGGAGGGGAAAAAAGAGAAGTATTTTTATAGCAGGTTATTTTTATTAGAAAATAGTGTGTTGTATAAAAACGGCCTTATTGAATTGAGGTGTTCAAAGCAATTCCTGCAGAGTATGATTATAGTGAGCAGAGTGCAGGTGAGAAGGTCAGAACTGCAAACTACATGCAATTTATTCCACTGGTGCAGAAACCTAGGAATGTACTCCAAGGTAATCATAAACACGTGTGATACAAGTATCTCACATGCATAGATGTACATCCCACCACAGAAATCCTGAACTGTACTCAAAGGCAGAAACAACAACAAAAAGTAAAAATAGTAAAAAGTACAAACTTTTAGTCTCCTCGCTAAATCATATAATATATTATGTTCAGCACAAGGTATGAGAACAAACACATGGCTAAAAAGACTATGCTTGTTATATGTTTAAATAAAGCATTTCTGGGAAAAAAGGTAAGCATGCAGAAAGAGGGATGTGTTTGGGTGTGTCCATTTGAATCCATAGTAAAGCCCAAGGCACAAAGGAGATCAGCTTGAAAATAAAACCCAGGTGGTACATTAAGTGTACGTAGGTAACTAAACAATACAATGCAGTGGAAGCACACAGGAGTCAAGCCAGTGCAAGGGGGGAGAGAAGACATCTGTAAACTGCCCAGGGGACACAATGTATGAGATCATACTGATATTGTAGCTGTTTCGATGCATGAAAACCAGGGGAGCCATTTCTGCAGAATGATCCCACATTAAAGGTCATTAAAGACTGAGCTCTTACTGTCCAGTTGCTACCTGCTCCAAGCTCATCTCAGATACCCTGTGTCCACTACGGAAGTGGGCAAGGAAATGCACAATGAGAAAGTCTCATACAAAGCAGAGTTCATTTGCAGTGCCATGAGAATGGAGGGGATGAGGATGGGGAGAGCAAGAGCAGCACACAGAGAAGTCACCAAACCACCTAGTGCAGTCTTGTATTTAGCGTGAAGACTAAACTGCTCTGAATGCAAAACCAAACTGTTCACCAGCAGTATTTTGACTTTAATTAAACTCAGCCAGCCAGACAGCCAGCAAAAACAACATTTATACATATTGACTCCTCAATAGTTACCCAAGATGAAAGCAAATGAGGATGGAGGTGGGGGTGGGAAGGGTCACTGGGAAAGGAGGTTTTTCTCCTTTATTCTGCAGCTCATTATATATGTTTTCTGAGTGGCATGTTCTTGTCCATACCAACCTCATGGCTTGCCACCTCTAGTCAAGACAAGTCCAATTTGCCAGTGGAAATTAGATGCTCAGGTCTTGCCAGCATAGATGCCATGTACAAAAGTACACACAGACCATGTTTGCTCCACTGGCATTTTATTCCATTAAAATAACTGTGAGCCAAAAAAAGCTGAGAGTTACGTTAATACAAATTTCTACTCACCTATATTCTCCCCTGCTTCAAAAAGAAGGACAAAACGTAGAAAAAGGCCCAAGGAAACCCAACACATGGAAACCCAACACATGGTATGTTTCTTGAAGGAACAATCCCTTTCTCTGAAGAGCATCTGCAGTATAGTATGTCAGTCAGAAACTGGAATTTCCTGCAATTAATCAATTTAAGAAAAAAAAATATGACAGCCTTCCTTCAAATGCTGCACATGGTTTGGTTGCATTTCTGTTTCTGGATCTTTTGATCAATCACAGAAGAAAAGTGACTGGCTAGACTTGCTCTACTGAAAATGAAAGATGAACTGGGAAGCTCATTTATTTTACTTGGAGAAAGAAACAAAGACAGACAAACTGACCAAAAAGCTAAACCAGGCCACTGGCCAAACCAATTATTTGTGTCTTGCCAATCATTTCAGTCCACATTTGTTCCTCTAACAAAACTGAGCAGCCTGTTCATACAGTTATTTGCCTAACAATGAAGAGGCAATCTGAATTCTTCTGGATTGTTTCCAAACAAATGTTGAATATAAATTTACATCCTGGTAATTTTTAAAAAGAATGAGTTGGAAGCTTTCAGGCCTCCGCACTTGCTAATACCTATTAAACAACCAGAATGAAGCTGACTCACAAGAGAAAATGTCTTCTCAGATGATGGAGCCATAAAATTTGGCATTTCTGGCTTGTGTCTGGAGGGGAAAGTGATTTCCTCTATAAATTATGCTCGGACATGCCACAATCCTAACCAGAACTACACAGTAAACACAGGTAGGGGAAGATTGAAGAACAGGACAAGATCCTACTGGATACAACCAGAAAGTTTGCACTTGATTTACGGTCTCACAGCCTGAACATACCTCACTAGTGCTGCTGCTATAGTAACAAAACAGACTGGTATGCAGGTTTGTGGTAATAATGTTTGTTGAAAGAGTTTTCTCAGTTTTGTATTCATGCTTCTGCCTTTTTTTGGCCTTCCTCTAAAGGAGGTTTGTATAAGAAAACAAGAAATGTAAAACTAGAGGGGGAAAAAGGTCTTTAAAGGCTTTATAAGAGAAACACATAAAACCACGCAGTTACTTCACAGAGATAAGGGACCAAAATGTTAATGATTATTTGGGAATCTCCTAAGCATTTCAGACACCCTTTGGGCTTTGAAGAGCCTGACCTGAAGGCACAGTCCTCCCAAACTCTATAAATATTGGCAGCTTTCTAACTGAAGCAGCAGTGAATGGGAACTAAGTGGAAGAGAGCAAGACTTGGTGTATTCAAGACCAAGTTCATCCTGCGGCACCAGCGACTCAATCCCTTACACACCCACTTTTATTTAAATGTTACAAACCCCTGCTCATGCAGTGACAATCAACAGCAAAACTCCCACCCCCTGGAAGCATAAAATTACCTGTGAGCTTTTGCTCTTGTGTGGACAAAGACTAAACCCCATTTATCATACTGACCCACTGACTGA
This sequence comes from Monarcha castaneiventris obscurior, assembly GCA_026261815.1. NCBI lineage: Eukaryota > Metazoa > Chordata > Aves > Passeriformes > Monarchidae > Monarcha > Monarcha castaneiventris. The sequence goes on along the minus strand of JAMPIT010000566.1, from coordinate 33,690,649 downwards.
AAAGAGAGTCTGCTGTTTGGCCTTGATTTAACAAATCCCCTTATCCAGAGAAGATCTCCTGTAGCTGATCACAGTACATGCACTGCTGATCTGAGATCTTAAATACATCCCTTAATTATCACAACATTAAGGGCATGGAGGTTAATTAAAAAGCAAATGAGGGCACTCCATAAAGGTAATTCCAGTTACTTTGACCTGCAGAGGCATGCAAGGCTTTTGCTCTGGGTTTTTAATAGACAGGGAAAGCAGTTTAGTTCAATATTATCATGGCCTCTTGAATATAGCATTTAGCATGGAAACCCAGAAGTATGTTTTCATTTCTCATAGACCTAAAATGGGACTATTCTAATATTTCAAAAAGAGCCAAGAATTTGGAAATCAGCGAAGAATGGCATTTGTCTTTACTTTCATGTTTTCTAATAAATATTTTCAGTATTTTTTATTATGATATAATTGATCTGTCACTTTATTCTTTCATTTCTACTCTCTGTTTCTGTAGAGCCACAAGGAAGAACAAGGGCCCTCCACACCTACTCACACTAATTATCTTTCTTACTGCTGATGTCTCACCCACACTGACAAGCTGAGAAATGTGAATCTTTGAATCACTGAAAAATTGAATGGAGATCCATGCAGCTGGTCTGTGGTTCAGTTCCTCCATTCAGGACACCAGCTTAAAACTAAACCAATTTAAAAAAAATATTTTCAGAATCTATAGTCCATTAGCACATAAGAAGAGAGGAGTTAAGAAATGGCATGGCTTTCTGGAGTAGGAAAAAATCTCCAGTCTGGCATACAGAAGGGGAAATGCTCATCACCTACAGGACAGCTCACCTAATTTAACAAGAAGAACAGTTTCTGCACTGCAAGTTGTTTATCTAAGGTCAAAACAAGGCGCCAACACCATTCTTGCCATCATAACTACTGCAGTTCAAGGAAATAAACCATCCACCAACACATCTCTCTGAAAAAAACCCAAGGCCCTGCATGCTAGTGCAGGAGGTCTGAGCCATTTATTCAAGCTTTTTCACCTTTAGTAAATAAGGGCAGCTACAACATTGTTCTTTTTGAGTACATCAGGTCTGGCTTTTGGTTTTCTGGCAAAGTACCAAGGTACCCTCTCAATTATAAAAACCTGTGATCCCTCTGAGACACCAACTGGTTTGGAAAGTGGAATATGGATTAAGTGGTCCTTAACTGTCAGCCCCCATTAATGAGACTGAGCAAGAAGAATGATAAATGATGGGGTAAAGAAGATACTGTAATAAAGTACCCTGAGTCTAGTATAAATTTTTAAACTCAAAGTGTCACTCTGGCTTCTTTCCCCTACCCCCAAAAGGGGTTAAGAACCAAATCAGGAAATTACAGAGAGGCAGGATTACCATCTGGCATAGGAAAACTTTCGGGGATGTGACGTGACAACACCTGGAAAGACAGTTTGATTAAGGACAGCCAGCATACATTTAGACACAGGAGATCATGCTTAACTAACCTGGATATCTTTGAAGATAATGCTGCTGTGGCAGATAAGAAAAGCATGACAGATGCTGTATAACACATTGAGGTTAGATTTTTCAAACAAAGTTTTGACAAGTTCCAGTGTCAGAGATGACTAATGGAGACAAACAGAAAGTTATGGATCGCAAAGTAAAAGGACAGAACAGTGGCTGTGGAGCAAGAGTTCAAATAAGATATAAAAAATATGTTAGGAAAAGGGTACTGAATGCAGGGGTCAGATTACAAGTGTTATCCCATCCCACTTGCCCCAAACATTGTTTGTGTCAGACCGAAACATCGGCACAACCTACAGTACCTGTGATTAGGGCTCTTACATTATGGCAGTGATAAACTGTGGCCTTTAGAGCTGCTTTTGGTTCACAGTACTGAGCTTATACCTGTACACTGATGGCAATGCAGAAACACTGAAGAGAGTAATTTGACATGAAAAGGGGAATGGTGTTCTTCACATAGTGTTCAGGCTCTAAGCATCAAATCTAGGCTGAGCACACTCTGTACCGAAGAATTTGGTTTAGTCAGCAAATCACAGAATCATAGAATCTTTCAGGTTGGAAAAGACCTTTAAGATCATCAAGTCCATCAACTTAGCACCACCACCATGTTCATCATTAAACATCATCCTTATGTGCCATATCCACAGTTTTTTGAACATTCCTAGGGATGGTGACTCAACCACTTTCCTGGGCAGGCTATTACAGTTTGACAACCCTTGCTGTGAAAAAAACATTACCTAGTATCTAATCTAAAACTCCCCTGGTACAACTTGAAGCCATTTCTTCTAGTCCTGTCACTTGTTACCTGGGAGAAGAGGCCAACCCCCATCTGTCTTCTACAACTACCTCTTTTTAGGTAGCTGTAGAGGATGATAAGGTCTCCCCTAAACCTCCTGTTCTCCACAGGCTAAACAACCCCAGCTTCCTCAGCCACTCTTCATCAGACTTGTACTTCAGACCCTTCCTTAGTTCCTTCTCTCTCCTTCTCTGGACTTGCTCCAGTACCTCAGTGTTGTCCTTGCAGTGAGGGGCCCAGAACTGGACACTGGATCTGAGGTGTGGCCTCACCAGTGCTGAGTACAGGGGGACAATCACTGCCCTGGTCCTGCTGGCCACACTATTGCTGATACAGGCCAGGATGCCATTGGCCTTCTTGGCCACCTGGGCACAGCTGGCTCATGTTCAGCCACTGTCAGCCAGCACTACCAGATCCTTTTCTGCTGCTTTCCAGCCACTCCTTCCCCAGCACTGCCTGGGGTTGTTGTGACCCAAGTACAGGACTTGGCACTTGGCCTTATTGAACTTCATACCATTAATCCGGCATGTGCAGTTCCCTCTGCACAGCCTTCCTACCCTCCAGTAGACCACACTCCCACCCAGTTTGGTCTGCAAACTTGCTTAGGTGCACTTGATCCCCTCACCCAGGTCATTTATGAAGATACTAAACAGGGTTGGCCCTAGTCCTGATCCCTTGGGAACACCACTTGTGACTGATCACCAGTTAGATGTACATCCATTCACCACCACAAACTGTAGCTCAACACAAAAAAAATTAATCCCTGAGAAAGGAATAAGGCAAAGCTGTGCATGCTAGGTACTGTAACAACATGACACTTTGTTGAAGCAAGGGATTTTAAGGGTTGTAATAGAAAAAACATAATTAAAGCCACCAATATATGGCAGAACATCAGAGAAAATGACCAAAAAAAAAAGAGAGATGGGATACAACTTTTGTTAATAGACTTATGGCAATAGCAACTAGAAATCAATGGCTTCTTCTGGAGATGGAGGCTTAACAGATGCTCTGTATTAGTCACTGTATGACAGAGAGAATATTATTGCCTCAGAGGGTGCAGGAGCAGGGCAACAAAAAGTGAAAACAGATCTTGGCTCTTACTGGGTCCTAAATTATTAGGTGGGTGAAGTGAAGGCAAGTTATGCTTACTTTCATTGGAAAAGAAAATATTTGTGACCTAGTAGATGATTTTCAAAATCATGACGGGGGTGATCAAGGTAAGCTCTACCAAGCAAGGGTGAAGCAGCAGGGGAAAGGAAGGCAAGGTATGTCTGAACAGGCTGCAAACAAATAATACAATGGGGAGAAAACAGGGAGGTTGTCAGGTAGAACTGCTCAGCTTAAAGGCAATAAATGTGGAAGACGTTACCATGAGAGGCAGCTGAAACAAGGGCTGTGCATGAGCTCAAAAGACACTTGGACTTATTTCAAGAGAAGAGAAGAATTTGGGGATTTTTGTGAAAACCAGAATCTTAGGATTAAGATGCACTGTAAAACAGTAGGCATGCCAAGCCAAGTCAGGATGCCTAGAATTGCTCATACTGTCACACACATGAAGCAGAATTCCCTGTTTTGCTGCCACACCTTTACCCTGGAGCCACAGTTAAGTAGAAATCTTCCTTCCTGCAGCTTCTTTTGGTCAAACTATTTAAGCTGAGAAGAGCTCTTCTCCCAAATACCTCACGGCCACAAATAGCTGTAACAAAGGTAGAAATGAGCTGCAGGAGTACCACCAAGTCCCACTTGCAGTGACCTCCTCAAGCACAGATTGTGCCTGCTGCTGCAGCATTTGCTGTATGCTCCCCCCCCCACCCCCCAAATCCTGGCTGAGGTCTAGGAGGAAAGGAGCAATCAGAAACAAAGTTGTGCTCACTTTTCAGGGACATCTTCCCATATCCTCAGCCTTTCAAACCCCAAAATGGTTTTAAGGTTTAAGAATCAGGCTCCTTGCAACCCCAAAGCTGCCTCAACTCCAGGCTACCAAAGACACAGCCAAAGCCTCTGAAATGCAGTGGGGAGGGGGGTAGGACACCTGTCTTCTTTATTGCACTTTGGTCTAAAATATTGCTTTGGAAAAAAATTGCTGGGCATGTGCACTCCAGAAGGAGATGCACTCATCCCTCCTGTCCTGAGACCAGGATCTGATCCACTCCATGTTAACATCCCTCCTACAACAACAGCCATGTGATGCAGTTTTGACCAGAATCATGTCTAGGTAAGCAGGATAAATGAAAATAGGGATGAAGGAATCTTAAGTCTTTCTGTTTAAATTCCATTCTTTTTTTTTAGAATAGCCACCTCAGAATTCGCCTCAGTTTTCTTAAAAAAAATAATTGCTCCCTGATTTAGAAATTTACACCCACCAGTCTAGCTTCAAGCTCTTTCTTATGAATGAGCTGTAGCATGCAGAAATTAGGTGACTGTTCTGGAAATGTTCACATGCTTCTTTCTAGCAGAGAATTCACCACCATGCAGATTTATTTTTATGTTTGCTGTGCGTTATAGAAATACGTAACCCTGAGATTGAAACAGGTTTTCTCTGCTAATATGTTTTCTATTACCTGATGTCCTGATCTCTTGCTCAAGCAACATCATTAGTTCCTAGCATTTATTTCATTTTAATGTAATAAGAAAAAGCAAACATCAGAGCTGTGCAGAAAAGCATAAATAGCAATATAAGTATTGCAACTGTATACAAGAGGAAGAATAAAGTAGATGAAGAAACTATCCTGTCAAACATGAGCATCCTGTCCTAACTACAATGATAATAAGAGAGACAGGATTTAGAAGAAGGCACAAGGAAAATATTTTTTTTAATTGTGTTACTCTTCCTTTAGATACAACTTAGCAAATGATGCTACCTTCAAATATTCCTTGGATGGGTGTGTTTATCTTGTTCAGCACGCCCTGAATCCAAACAAACACTAGTCAAAAGCCCAGTCAGTATTCTGCTTTCCCTTGCAAACCAGACCTGTATCTCCCAGCTTGCTTTCCTCAGGGTGTCCACAGTATTTCTCTCCAGGGGACCTGCTGTATAATCGATGTCAAGTATGAATGTTCGAGTTTTTCTTGTTTGCAAATCTCAGGCAAAGGATCCCTTATCCCTCCTGATCACAACCAACTCCCCAGCAAAGGCCTTTAAGTGGCCCCAGTCCTCACACCGACAGGGATAACAAATGGAGACCTCTGGGGAAAATTAACATTATTAAGCAGGGTGTGAAAACAATTAACACTATTTGGGGTAATGACAGACCACATTCCCCACAGGTGTAAAGGGACTTTTGACCATTTATGGGAAGGCAGAATTTGGCTGTTGGAGAGCCTGCCAGATTCCTCCATCCATGCTCCAGCATTCACTGTGGAAACCTCAATGAAGACCACCCTTATTTAGAACTGTAGGCAAGTTCCTTCCAAGCCCATCCATTTTTTCTTTTGGAAGTTCCCATCTGAGTGATTTATTGAGATTAAATACTCAGGACTTCATTTACCTACAGAAGACAACTGGCATTACTCGGGCAGAGACAATCACTAATAAAACCAAGTGATGGGTGATGTCTCTTTTGCTCAAATATGTTGCTTTGGAGTAAGCAATTTCTAATAAAAATGTGTATTTTACATTTGTTCCTTGTTTATCACCAAGTTTCTTCATGTCCAAGATTTATTTAGGCTATGTCTTTTCAGTTCAAGGATTGAGAAAGGACTGTTTTTCCTGATAAAAATTTGTAGTTTTCCTGTTTCACTTATATCCTGATAAATTATATTGATAATCATGATAACTATGCAGTGCTTTGCACAACTAGGTGGAGTTTGAGCAATACTCCTTCTGCCTTTCTAGAAGCCATTCTGGAAGAGAAACACAAAACAGATCTCCAGTTTAAGACACTGAGCAAACTGAAGGACACATAAGTGGCAGAAACATTGTAAAACAAGATGAGAAAGATTAATTATATCCCAGGCTGCTCTTAACAATCTCCAGATGACTTGAAAACCAAAAACAGTTTGATAAATATTGCTGTGATATTTGTGTTCAGGCTGGAACCTAAGATAATCAGATAGTGTCCTCAGCACTATTTCCGAATACATAGTAAGTATAAATGTGTATATGTGTGTGTGTATATATAGATAGAGATTTTTATATATATCTCCAAACTAAGAATCTATTTTGAAAAAGAGGAGGAACAAAGTTTATTGTTCCATATTGGCACAGCAACAGACAAAGAAACACATCATATTCTTCACACGGAAGGAGTGCATGGAGCCCACTCCTTGTGATAGAAAGAGAAAGAGCCAAGGAGCCCTCTGAATGGCAGTGTGAGGCTGGGAGCTTCCCCTTTCCCACCAGTCTCTGTATGATTTAGTCCCAGCACAGTGAAGTGGGATACATGAGGATATTTTACCTCTCCAGAGCAACCTCTACAGCTTTATCATAACAGAGCTTGGGTGAATTGGCATCACCTCGGTGAACAGCAGTGCTTTGAGAAGGTGGGAAGAATTATGGTTATAATGAATTTTTTGGTTCCCTACAGTAAGTGTCCATAAAAAGATCTGATTTCCTTTTAAAGAAAATAAAAATGAAGAGTCTGTTTTTGCTTAGATGCATGTGCAGGCTCATGGCCAAAACCAGCAGTGAGAGCAAAAGCCTTATCAAAGTTCAAAAAAACCAGCTAAAAAACCCCAAACAAACAAACAAGCATATCCCAAGATAGACACTTAGCTGAACTCACTGTGACACAATAACCAAGTGCCTGTCCTTTCCCACTTCCTTCACTGCTTATTTGGGGCTTGACTCAGCCACAGTCTTGCCAGTCCACCCAAGGAAGTCCCAAGGGATGCACTTTCCCACTCCTCTGTGCAAAACTGGGAGAAAAGGTATGGGAAAAGGAAAGCTGAAGCCCCTGAGCCACCCCATTCCCTTCCAAGTCAGCAGGCAGACAGGGCAGGAGCAGGCTAGGCAGAGACATTCCCTCTTGCCCTCTCCAGCCCACCGCCCCATTCCTGTCTGGCCATGAGACAGTGAGCAGACCCTGTGCTCAGTGGCACAACATCCTCTCCCTCCATCCTACCCACCACGGCACAGGGGGAGAAGGAGCAGGAGGGCTGGGCATGCCTTCAGCTGCCAGTGCCCAGCTGGGGCTGTGTCTCCTGGAGTGAGAAACAGTCCCGTGGCCCCAGGGAACTGTCAGGGTTTCCAAGGCAGAAAACCTTGTATAGCTACTAAGGCACAAATGGTATAAATAATCAATGTCAACAGAAGAACAGCAAGGGAAATGTTCCACTACAGCAAATCAGCACCTATGTCCCTCGTGAAAAAGTATCTCCCCTCTTTCTTAATGGGAATAACAAAAAAGTACATTTAATATTGCCAGAGCAGTAAAAGAAGCATAAGTATTCCCTTCCCATCTTCATAGTTAGCATTTTACAGAATGATCCATGCCAGCACATCCCCTTCTCCTGCATGTCCCAAGAGATAGTTAAAATGAGCATTTCTTCATTCATACACGGAATGCACATTCCAGTGCTGCTGTACAAATGCTGTGATGCCAAGGAACGACCACATGATTCTCCTATTCAGGCTGCTTTTTTAAATGGAAAAAAAGAGTTTTACCCTGAACTGTCTGCTTTTGGCTGACGTTTTTCAATTTTCACAGAAATCCACCAAAGAGATTCTGGCATCCAGAAAATGAAACAGTTTGGTTCTGAGCTCAAAAGTGAAGTTTTTCATTTGGAAAGACTCAGAGATGCTGTTTTGCTGTTTTGATACAAAATAAACTTCCATCTTTCCTGCCACAAGACATTGTTTGGTCTTGACTCTTGCTTTAAATCAGTTTCCTCCCTTATTTCTCACAAGAGCAGCCCAAGACTGTCTGTCTAAATACTTCAGTCTCCTACTGTAACCCATGCCCTTTGCTTAGCTGATGCAGCTCTGATCACACAACAAGGTCATGCCATTCCCCTCATGCACATGCAGGGCCAGCTGGAGAGCCTGGGCAGCATCTGGAAGGCATGGGAGAGCAGATAAGCCATTACCAGAAAAGGCAGCTTGATTTAATAAATGCAAGTAAATGTTCTGCTTTTTCTGATAAAAATTGCTTTTATTCCTTTAGGGAAAAAAAAGGGAAGCTTTTTTTGCCCTATTCCCTCTCTCCAAATTATATCACCTCAGCCCCGAAAACAAATATACTTGGACACCTGATTAGTGGGAGTTGGACATGCAGGTATTTTCATGCAGCTGAGTCTATTCTCTTAAGCTCAGTTGCAGTGCTCCCCTTTATGCACATCATATCATGTTGCACAGTAATGGGTTAGGGAAGGGATTTCCAGATCTCCCTGAGAAACCAATTTAGTCCTGAAGGCAAAGAAGCTGAATGAATTCATGTTACCTCAGACTACACTAATTGCACTAAAACCAAGGACATGGTTAAGAAACAGTAAAACACAGATCTCCATGAAAAAGCTGCTACTTGATTTCTCTGTTGTTTGTACCCTTCTGTTCTTTCACCTCTCCCTGCTCCAGTGGAGACCAGAAGCTGCTGAATCACCAAGAAGGACTTTAGTTCAGGAAACAAGAGCCAAATTCAGCTCCACAAAGTGTTCCAAGGAAGCTACTGCCCACAGAGTTCATGCAACAGATCAGCTGCCATTAGATTCATTCACAAGGAAACCTGACAAGCAGAAATGACAATGTTTAGAGAACAAGGAAGGCTCAGTGTCCCTCTCCTCCTCTTCCCCCACTTGTGTCAGGTCTGTGCCTTATGTCTAGTGGTGGCAATTAGTTTCACCAGCTGCAACATGCACACTCATAGACACAGGCACTGCACAAACACCACGGAAGCAGCTCTCTCAGCCCTGTAGGGTGCTGTGCCTTGGGATTGCTCAAATGGGTATGACAGAACCTGCTGGGGAAAAGTGCAGAAAGGTGAACCACCTTGCCCAAAATCACAGGGTAAACCCATGGCTTCACCAGTCTCCACCTCCTAATGCCCTGATGACCACCATGGGACTGTACTGCCAGCTGCAAGAGAGTGCGAGGATGGGAGTGTTTCACGGAACAGTGCACTCCCTTCTCTCCCAAAGCACATACTGTCTTTGTTAGGCCATCTCCTGCCCCAGCTCATTACTCAGCTGCACCACGCACTCCAGGCTGGCCTCCCGTGGGTGGTGGTGGTGGTGTGAGCACAGCAGTGCCCTGAAGGAGCTGTGGCAGATCACCAGACCAATCACAGACAGTTTCTGGCAGCCACTACATGGTCGACAGAGAGCCACCTCCACATTTTGTTTCCTTGGTCAGGTCTTCTGACGCTTGCTTGAAACTCAAGGCTCATTTGGAAGACATTAGGATTTTGGGTGGAGGTGCTGCTCATGTCCTGGACCTGCACTCAGAGGTTTAGCTTTTCATTTCAAACCTCTTGAAGCAAGACAGATGGGATTTTCCCACCCCTTTGCTTTCCCCATAAAAGCATTTTCTAATGACTTTTGCAAAGCCAGCTTTGCCTGCAACGTGCATTTCTCCTCCCTCAACTGTTTCAACACACTGAGAACTTCACCTGCTCTCCACCCTGCTGCCTGTGGCACGCAGCAGCCACCAGTGCCCCTGCCCTGACACACACACCTCTGGGGGGGGGGGAAATGAGCCAGTTGGGAGTGGGGCAGCTGGAGGGGAAGCGAGAAGAGGCATGGGGTGCTGCCTGTGCTGGGGGCTGTGAGAAGCAGGTCACAGCCTGGCCGTCACACACAGCCCATCTGTGCCACGCCAGGGACAGGGATGCTTGTGGCTTTCAAGGCCAGCGGGTGTTGCCTTCTTAGCAGACCATGACATCAGTGCTCTGTGCAGGCTTCATTTCACAACAGCATAGAAGAAGCAGAAGGTTGGGTTAGAAAGAAGAACAGAAAAACAGTATGCAGTCTTTTATTTACACTGCAAAAAAACCATGAGAAGACTGGAGGGGAGGATCCAGCCTTCCTAACACTGTGTCTCAACTCTGGGGAGGGACACTGATGACCTTTCTTAAAAACACCCACCTCTTTGCAATGAATATGCAAGGAGCCCAGAGCACTGCTTCACTATCTTCCTAAAATAGACCTGGGTGGGTCGATGACACTGTCATGCACTCCTTCCAGGTATAAAAGGTCTTCAGTCATATTAATCCTCCTGCACCAGAGTGCAACATCTCATCATGTGAATGAAGACTTCAGTGTAACAAACATCTCTCTGGTGGCTGAAGTAAGGCTGTATGAACATCAGTTCTGGTGTTTTCCACACACTTTTTTGGTAACCTTAATTGTATTCTTTCAATAAAGACGTTCATGAGTTTTGGAGCTTTAGAGTTTGGGATTTTTTAATGCATAAGATATTTAATAATAAGATACCAGACAAAAGCCTCTGTATAGTAATAGTAAATCAATGGATTTTTTTTCAGCCCATTCACAGAAAACCCCATCTCCAGAGCTGATCAAACCACAAGAGGCAGAGAAAACTGAAGAGCTGTTTGGTTTTCAGAAGATCACTCCACAATAGGAGACAGAAACTTCTCAACAGGCTTCTTGGGATCACTGCAAAAAGTAGATCTCATGTGAAAGCTGAAAGCTTAGTTGGGGGAGAGCTGACTTTGCTTTTAGGGAGTGGTGACACAGGGCTGAAGTGGTGATACACAGTGAAACAACCAGGTGGAGGAGAAGAGTGAGATTTGCCTGGAGGCTAGCACTGAATATTAGCAAGCTGGTGTAACAGGAGTTGTGCTGTTCAAATACCTGAAGAGGCACTCTGTGCAGGAGATGAGTATCCTGTACTGTATCTCAAGACATATTTTCCTTCACAAAACAGTTGCTTGTGCAGTTCTCAAGATTTTTTGTTTATCCTGTAGGTTTTCTGGGATGACAGAAGAGGGTTGGTTTACTTGTTTTTAAACACCATGTCTTCCTGTCTCAGAATAAAACTGGTGGTGTTTATGACACTCAGTGCTCTACAGGTATTTATCAGCTGTATACAGTGCAACAGGCCAGTGAATAATTCTCATATTGCTACAATTAAGCCACTTCAACTCCATCACTGGTTGAATTCCTGGTGAGACTTTTGCCTCTAAAGCAATGAACTTTTAAAGTAAGTAATTACTTGTGCTGAAAGTTAAAAAAAATTTTTTAAAAAGTAGAAAAGAAATCTCAAATCCATCCTCTTGCAGATATTGGTAACTGTGCTTCATTTCATAACCACTATATTTTCAAAAAGTAAAACAAATGAAGGAGAGTGGAGTGAATGCTGAGGTTTAAAAAAGATCAATATAAAGACTTGTCTAGAACAGACTGTGCATTAAGACTATACAAAAATGTTTCTCTGACCTCCCTCTTGAACCCTGTGTTTTGGTAGCCACCTAACTTAACCTGTTTAGCATGAAAGTAAGCAGTGAGTCAGAGTCTTAAGCCTTCATAAATGCATGCTAGTAGAAGAAAACATCAACAGTATTTATTTTTTACAGAAATCCTAATATCAGGAAGACAATATAGCAATGGCACAAAGAAAACCTATTGGAAGCAGAACTTCTCATTCTCATACATTAGAAGACAGGCTCCCTGGTTACCCCAGGTACTGCCAGTGGCTAGTGGGACAATTCCCCCTGGTGCCCAAGTGCCCTGAACTTTTATTCACACACTGGTCCATCTTCATCTCGCATGACATAAACACTCCTGCAACAGATCCTCAAAAATGTTTCCAGACCACTGCTTCCAATAGGGTAGAGTCTAACTTAGAAGTTAAATTTCAGCATCCATGTGTCTTTGCTAACCACTCCCTGACACAGAAGCAACATTTATTACTGACTGGCTAAAGCATGCATCAGGTCTGTGTGTGCTTTCAGACACAGCCCACTGCAAAATGGGGTACAGCTATTAGGGTGCCAAAGGTTCAACAGTGACATTTCTTGGATTAAGTTCCACCTTCCCCCCAAATCATGCACGTAAATCAAAACTGAAGACAACAGAGTAACATTTGTACTGACTAGCATTTTAACCTAAAAGTGACAGCAAAGTAGAGAACATATTTGTCTTAAAAGACAAAAACTACCTAGTAGAAGACAGGAAAAGGACTGTAAGACAGTAAAAAGCATAGAAGAGATTCAGGCAGAGGGAAAAGAAGAAATAAGCTTTCTTTTCATCCCCTAAAAAGGCAACACTTCCTACAATTTCTACAATTCAGACCAAAGGTTCTCCTTTGTTTCACAGAGTTTGAAAGAAGGGAAGAGAGAGAAAAAGAAGAAATGGAGCTTCTCTAGCAATGTGGGTATTATGCCAGGGTGCCTTGCAAGTGCTGCAGCAGTAGTATCCAAGCACTAGTTCCTCTTTGCCACACTGCAGAGAGCCAGTGGCATCTCAGCAGATTCCAACTTCACCTTAGCAATGTCCAGCAGAGCAGCTGCACTCCAGAGAGCAGCTCGCTTGCACATCCCTGAGCTGTCAGGTTGCAGCACATCACTCCAGCCATCCGGATGGGAGGCCAGCAGAATGGGGAAGGCTCACAGTGACCTGCCCAAAAACATTTTCTGCAGATTGGAAATCTCAGTCAAAGCTCATCCGGTCCTAACGTAACTTCCCACAATCAAACCTGACAAGGAAAGCCAACTACAGAATGCATTTCAAGCCTCACCTGCTCTCCCAAGAGCAGTTCTACATGCTAGAAGCATTCTGATGGCCTTCCTGAACAGTATGTCTGGCTAAAGTGACCTACAAATACCAAAGAACAGCACATCCTTTATTCCACTTGCCTCCATTTTGGAAACCAAGTGCTGTATTTACTGTTGGGGGGGACCACAAAACAAGTCAGAACAAGGAGGTGGGCAATGGAAGAGCAGAGGAGCAAGGACTAGCTACCAAATTCTGGTAGAGGTAATTATTACCATTTGAAGGGTATGTTGACAAATATGTTATGACAGGGACTAGTAATCCTTATAATCAGCTATAAAGGTGCCTCCCGAGCAAAATTTTCTTTACTCATTACCTCTATAAGTATGAACCTAAAATAAGGAATGGGAAACAGCCAATTTGCAAAACTGTGCTGTCTGAGCAGGACTGCCAATCCCTGCTCCACTAGTGTCAAGCCCCACACGTATGTGCCAACACAAAGAGCAGAACACTGTGTACACAGGTCTGATCCTTAGCACAGTATCTTCTGCTAATAATAAAGTAAGAGTCATTTGAAGACATTGAAACAGGTCAAAAAACCAAAAACCTGGACTCAGATTCACAGGCACAGGTAATCAGTGCAGCTTCAGTGATAATAGCCAAGTTACATCAATTTATTCCTACTAAAGTCTGGTCTATTAAATGTGAACATCTTCCTTGGGTTTTATTTTCTCTCACTGGATTTAGGAAAATAGGCTCATTTTTTTTTTTTTTTTAAATAAAAACTTCCTCTTCGGTTTCAAGCATCTGTATTTGAATTCAGTGAAAAAGGAGCAGGAGAAATTATTCATTTTTCGAAAACACTTCCATCACTGCAAGTGGAAAAAAAATTTTAAAAGTAAGGCTGTATATATATATATGTATGGAGAGATTAAAAAATCCCACATATGTGGCATATGACATATATGGCCTCCGCCATACACATACCATACACACACACATACAGTATGGACATGGGCCTGCATGTTTGTATGTAGACACCTGTGGCAGAGATGTCTAAAGAGAGGGCAAAGAGAAGTCTTCATACAGTCCAGACCTTCAGGCATGGCCTCTCCAGCCACCAGGATAATTGTTACTCAGTGACCTTGAGGAACAGAAAATCTTCCTTTCTGTAGGCTCGACTGTTGTGGAGCATTCAAGCAGGCATTTCCAGCTCTTCCACACTCTCCAGTAAGGTTCTCAAACAGAGTGGTACCCTATTAAATCCTCTGCATTCTCAGAGTTCCTTCAGCAAGGCCTGACAGGTCTCACCCATTTTAAACAAGGTACCTAAACTTATGTCTGCATTGGAATAGCCTTATCCATGGCTAAGATTAAATGCTCTGCTCAATCAGTATTTCAGAGAATTTTGGGGTTTTTTTTTCCTTTTCCAGCAGGACAGAAAAAGATCTGTTGCATCTTTCCTCCCAGCAGCCTTCTGCAAGCAACAGTGAAGGTGTTCTGGCTAGGGCAGGCCCAGGTTCCCAAGGACGCCCCTCTTACGCCACACGCAGCAGAGAGACAGGGGGCAGTGCCGAAAGGAATGCCAAAGTTTGCCTTTCCCTTTTTGGAATGTCAGTGCTCACTGATCACTAAATCACTTCAACAGCTTATTAAGCAGATGTCATAGAGAGTTACTGCCAGTCTTCTATTAATTTAAAAATACTAATGGAGTTTTTTTGGGGTGTAATTTCTTTCTGAATGAAAAATGCTCCCTGTGTTAAATTATGAACATTTTGGACCTCACTAACCAGTGTGCAAGGCTGTTGATAACACAGAACACAGATTTAGTAGAAATTTTAACACTGCAATATGTTTTTAACATTGCTCCATAGCTTTGTTGTCTTATTTCTTTATCATTTCAAAGGATCCCTTCCATTTGGTTTTTCCATTTGCATACAAACTGACATTCTCTTGATATATATTATTCACAGGTTCATGTCAATACTAGCATAAGCAAAAGCTGTCAATCACTTCTGTGATGATAACAGTAAATAAATAATGCACACTTTAAACCTTCAAAGCACTGCATAAATATCAGTTTGTTTTCACGACATCCCTTTAAGTGTTGAAGAAAGCAGTTTAACCATTTCACTAGACAAAAACTCAGATTCAAGCACAGCTTAAGACCTGTATAAATAATTTTGTATATTACCCACAGAAGAACATACATTCTGATACAGAACCTATATATAAAAGACTGGGAAAAGCGTATTTCCTCTCTTCTTCCCCCACCAATGAAATTGAAGCCAACTATTTCCTAATCTTAAACTAAAGCCAGGAAGCGTTTCCATAGCAGAATTGCCATGTGGTATTACCAGATTCTGCTGCCTTTCCCTTTGGATATTGAAAGCTTCTGCTTCCCCACAAACATGGGGGAAAGGGGAGACACCACTGTCTGCTACCTCCTAATGCCCCTTCCCCACAGGGCATGAGGCTGGAGCAGCAGCTACACATCTGCTTGGCACCTCCAGGCACTTCTTTGTGGCCACCTGTACTGTGGCACCCTCTCATACAGGGACAGAACACATCTGCCACAGGCAGGCACGTGCCCTGGGCACAAAATTAAATACAGGGGGAAAAAGCTTTCTCGTGGTGAAGGTAGTCAAACCCTGGCACAGACTGACTGGTGAGCTTGTGGAGTCTCCATCCTCTGAGAAACTGAAAACCTCCAGCTCAGAGCTGGACGCCGCTCTGAGCAACCTGCTGCAGCTGCCTCTGCCTTGAGCAGGGGTTGGGCTGGATACTCTCCAGAGATGCCTTCTTGCCTCAACTGGTCTGTGTCTTTTGCATAAAGAAGCTGGGAATCCCTCATTTGAACTGCTACATGGCCATGAAAAATAACTATCAGTGTTTGAGGATACCAAAGCATTTCACTGGCTTTTACTTTTATGTGGGTACAGCTAGAAATGTCATGCCCATGGCTAGAGAGGTCATCAACTACCCACTCCTGCAACAAATGATATAGGGAACCAGACACATGAAACAAAAAAATACAGACAGAGGACCAAAACTAGACATCTGATTCCAATATTCAGTGCAAGGAGCGGACGGGTGTTCTTTGTGTTTGGAAGCCTTTCAGCCCTAAAATAAAACTACTGTTCATTCTCCAACAAAAGACTGGGATCAAGTATCAAACTTTTTTTCTTTTTCTTCTCTCTTCTTTTTGTTCAACAGCTACCAGCCAGACTTTGTAGCATTCTTCTCTCAGAGTTTTCCTTCACAGATTAAAAAAAAAAATTCCTGTCCATTACATCTCTGGTTATTTGACATCCATTGATCATTCTGCCTGTCCACCTAGCAGAACAGGAGCAAATAAGCAAGAAAACTAAGATAAGGCTAGATTTTTGTCCTGGAAAGCTGCAGCACTGTGCTGTCTTCTCTGTTTTCTCTCCCTTTCCCCCTCCTTACCATATCTGCTTTCATCCCTAGAGACATTTCCAATAGCAGATAAATCAGCACTTTGAATTCTTCTTCTGATGTTGTAACAAGCTGGCAACTGGCATGACATGTTGTAGAGAGACACATATGAATACCTAAGTCAGAAATAACGAGATTTCTCTCTCATATTCAGCATGAAATGAGAGGCAAACAACATCACTACTGAAAACAGAGGAGTGCAAGAAGTGTGGGGAAGGGAGGTAGAAAGAGTGGATGTCTAATGCACTTTGCTTACTACGGTGGATTTCAGAAGAAAACTCTCTCACAGGCAGCACCCTGGGAAACACAGACTCGGCAGGATGGGACGGTTGCAGAGGGCAGTGTCTCAAATCCAGGCAGCTCCACCCCATATCCCAAGGACACATCCCCCGTGGCCAGGCACTGCTGTGTGATGTGGCCAAATGAACCAGCCCTTCAAACAAAAACATAAGGGACAAAAGGAGGAAACAAAAGAGAAAGGGAATAAAAGGTCCCAGTAAATCAATTAATGCAACAGTCTGCTTCAGTTTATAGGCAGCACTGGTAATTGCTGTGTGTGCTGCCCGTGATGAATAGGGACTGGTTACCGTTGCACAACTCATCCTCCTCTGCACGGCTGGGAACCGGCAGAACGCTGATCGCCGCTGAAAGTCTTTAATTATTGTTAAATTAATCAGGGCAGGGTGTCAGGTCTGGGTTCATGCTTAATTGTCCCAATTTCTTGCAGCCTCAGACTTCCACCTTTCTTCCTCATGCTGCCACCCCCTCCCCTGCCCATGCAGCATTTTTGTCTTGGTGCTGTTTACACAGCAATGAGCCACACAAAGGTTTTTGAGATCCTGCACTTCCACTGCTTCAGGACTCTGTGTCTTCGAAAGCCACAGTGTAACACAAAACTCTGGAAAGCAGAACTCCAGACAAACCACAAGACAGAGGGTAGAGTATTTTGCCACCAGTGCAGAATTCAGATATGGTTGCTGTTGTTACTTCTTAACACTGGTCATGCAACCACTTTTCAGTCATGATCTCATTCTCTGGGGTGGTAGAGAGCAAGGGGCATCACCATCTTAAACTTTCTCATTCCCATTAGTGATCAGCTGATCAGCTTTTGTCTAAAATGAGCATAAGCAAGGTGAAAAATCTGGTCTAAACTGTTTTAGGGTTCAGAGCAGAAGAGGTCAAGAGACTGTCGGTGGTTAGAGATGACTTCCACATGTACTTGTGAAGAAGACTTTAGAAGTCTTCTTCACAAAGTCTTAAGCCCCTAGTTTCTCTCTTCTCTGTCTCCCCAAAATGCCAAACGATTAGTGGGATTGGACTAAGATATTCCATGCAACTTCCAAAGAGTTAAACCACAACTACATAAAAGATTACAGCAAGGAGAAAGAGGCTGTGCTTCATGAATAGAGAGGATAGGACAAGAAATAATGGGAGCAATTAAGGAATAATTAAGTTGTAGCATAAGACATCTAGGTTAGGTGTAAGAAGAAAAAAGGCAGTAAGAGCAGGAAATTACTTGAATAAATTTCCTAGGGAGACTGGGGGATCTGTCACCAGGGGGTATTAGGAAGCAGACAGACATAGCCTGAAGACATTGAGATGGTCTGAATGACTTCTTCCAGACCTACAGTGAAGAATCAGACTGGTCTAAGGGGAGGGCAGTCATATATGAGCAAAGCAGCAGCAGGAGGAGGACCTGCTCAAAATAAATCTGCAGTGACAAATGCAGTACTCAAGGTTTGGCACTGTAGAATTCTGAAAATTACCCACACTTCAGTGCCAGTCCAACCTTTACACACTACATAAACAAGATGGAATTTTTCATGATTCTTATAATGCAAACATATCATTTAGAGCGAAGTTTTGGAGAAAAAATAATAAAGTGCATTAAATTGAACAGTTTCTTTGTTAATCAAAAAGCATAATCCTCCCAGGAGTCTGAGTTCACCATTTTCCATCACTACGCAGAAAAAGTTAGCTACTTTTATAATGAAACCTGCATGACACAATCATACTTCTCCCCTTTCTCACCCAGCTGAAATGATCCATACAGCAAGGCACCAAGGGAAAGGCCTGAAAAATCCAACCTGTGCACAGCCAGCATAATCAATATTTTCTTTTCTTTTTTAGTATAGCTTAAAGAAGACTTCATGTAGATTTTTCAGAAAGTTCCTTCATTATTTCTCAGTCATCGACAGGAGAAAGTTTACTGTTTTGAGGAATATCTTATCAAGAGATGCCCAATCTAAGTGAACTAATGCATTTAACATTGTGGAGCTGCTTACAAAGAACTTGGCCATGAATCTGACAGGAGGAGAAAGACTTGAATTCTGAAATCTCAGGTTGGACCCCTAGTCATTCATTCCTTCACATTACTATATGTCTTCTTTACTTCTGGCTTCTCACAGATAAATAAAAAACCTTAAACCTGCTGAAGTTAGACTGTATAAGAATATATCTTTGCATAATTACATTTGATAAAAAAGCACTTTAGATGAAATGTGGTTGTTGTATCACTACAATGATTCTTTCTTACTTTCTAAAAATGGAACAAATTAGCAAGTCTTTATTATCCTAGAAAAAGGCATCTAGCTTCCTACTGGCACTCCCATATTTGCTTGGCTCAGTTTTACATTCATCAGGGGTGATATCATTTATACCATTTTATTTGCACTAGAGTGGCAATTTAGGATCATTGTGCAATCCCAGCAATATGTATCACACTGCACAGCTCTAATCTCCCCAATGTGCTGTGAGTAGGGAATCTAACACCAACATAAGTGATGCAATAGTTTCTCTTTACCTAATTGACTGCTTTCAGCTCTGTGACCTTATTTTGGGAGGGTTGAGGGAAGGGAAACTGTGGGAAAGAGAAGAACAAGAAGCAAGAATAGGGACCACAATGAGATTCACTCCCTAAAAAGAAAATGTCTTTTGTTTTTATTCAGACGCGTGCAACAGCAAAGTTAATTAGATAAAACTGGTCTTCGAAAGATACATTTCAGTCAGCCCATTTTTTTTCCACTGAAGGGCAGATATGGAATGATCTACTTCAAAGATTAATATGTTGGGGTCCCACTGTGGCAGATAGATGGACTATAGCAGGCATTTCCACAGCACTGGCCCATCTTTTCCTTCCCAAATCAAGAGTCATGAACACCTGTCTTCTCTTCGGTCCCCAAACTGCTCTAGACTAAGCAGCCCAGACAACTCCTGGTCTTCAACTGCGTCATTATCTTGGATTATTTTTGTTCAAAAGGTACTTCTTCTAACAGAAGATAGACCCCCATTCAAACAGTATGACTTATACAATAACAAACGCTCTCTCATACATGTGCATTGCATGTACCACCTAATTTTCTGAGGGTCACTACACGTCTCACCAAGAATGGCATTTGTGGGAGGTTTCTTATTTTCTTTTTACATATATTAAAAGATCTATTTCACAGGTAGCTGTAGCTGAGACATCATTTTTTTCCTTTTTACCTGTGTGATACTTGCATAATAGAATCACTGTTTCATACTATCAGGAGAGTAAAAGGACAGAGTGGGCAAAACCAGTTCTAGGGACAGTGCAAACCAAATCAGGGCATCGTGAGTTTGCTGGCACTTATTATCCTGCTTTTCTCGTCCATTGTAAGCATCATAGCGTTTTTCCTGAAAAATGTTCTTAAAGTCTTTTTCTGAGTTTGTTTACCCCTGGGGCTAGTATTTTGTACTGGAATTCTAGCTCTGCCAGTAGAAGAGTCAGTTAGGCAGAGTGTTAACCAATGCTTGGGCCCCCATGCTTTATTCCCAGATGCCTCTTTACACTGCAGCAATTCCTATGTTACTGTCAAATAATTGGAGGTGGGGAAGATGTGAGAAGGAAGTTATGTGTATTGGCTTCTACTGATGAGAACAAAAAAGATACTTAACATTCTCTCAAATGGATAATTTCTTAATTATCTTTATAGATTTTCTGTCTGTCTTGCTATTGCTACCACTGCATCTCATTAGGGGTTGTTTAGCCTCAGATGGTCTCACAATTGTTGTTTCACTATGCTTTTGAAAATTACTATAATTTGTTTGTTACTTGTGTTAAAAAAGGCTTGAATTATGAGTTTTTTCAACAAATGTTTACCGAGTATTACAGAAACCATAATGAAATTTCATTCTGTAACACTTGGTGGTTTTATTTTTTATTATCATGATATTGTTTATTTAATCATCTGAAGCATAACCAAACAGTTAAACCCTAAGTAGAGCTCTTAAGAGTTAAGTTATGGTTACCCTAGAGTTCTAGAAGTAGGACTTCATTAATTTGAGCAGTATGTTATTACAGCTTATACATAACAAATCACAGTCATTAGTAGCTGAAAATTATTACTCGAAGGCTAAGCAGAAACAAGATGACAGTCTTACTCGACCTTCCGGGACTGTGTGTCAATTCTCTGTGCCACAAACAAGTTACACTGGATATACTCAGAAGAGAGGTCAAATCCAAAAAAAATAGGTTTTTTTCCTCCTATGAGACAAAACATGCTTCAGCAGTCTTGAGTTTGGAGAGTGGAAAACAAGAAACATGGAAATACCCTCTCCTGGCACCACTTTTCTAAAGTGGAGACTCAGATGATGACCTGAGGGTCTCCACTGCCCTCTTTACAGCTGGCAGTGCTTGTTAGTGCACAAGGTAACAACAGGAACATTTTAGATGGCCTCAACATCCTTCTTGAGCACAAGATGGAAATGAACCAGCCCTACTGTGAGGTGCCTGAAGGGCTATGACCCCAGACCTGTCAGCAGGGAGAACAGAGCTATTTGTCACGTTAGTATCACTTTTCCTTCTCAAAGTACTGCACTCAGTTTATATACTAAAAAAAAAAATCCTTAACATGCTAGAAGGATTTAGCAGAGGTACTGCTCTTCTCCATTTGCAATCTGTTTTGTTTGTGGACTTCACACAAGAATCTGTGACCGGCCTTTCTCACTGTGTGATGGAAGGTGCGTGCTCTCCGCAGGCTCTACAACAGGATGCTTTCCAGAAACAGCAGCAAATCTGAGAGCAAAAGGCCCTCAGGAAGATGAGTAATGCAGAGAGAAAAGGGAGAGATTTCTGTGGCACGAGGCCCAAAACTGCAACTCTTTATGAAGATCAATCGGGTTTGGATGTTACTGAGCCTGGACGGAGAATGCCTCTGTGTATGAAGAAAACGCCTGCCCATCACTCATCGCTGTCCCGCGGGAGGCAACTCAGTCATTGGGCTGTCCACTGTCTCTGCTGTAGAATTTGGTGTCAAACCACATCAGCCTGAAAACTGTATTTCTCCAGGCTAGCACTGACATTCATAGTTCAGAAGAAAGACTACAGGCCTGATACATCCTCATTTCATGCCACAGCAGTTCCACAGAAGTCGATGAAGCTGCACCAGCACATACCTGGAACGGGTCTGGCTCAGCAGTCAAGAAGTGCTGGGGTCTCTCCTAGACAGCTTCTTGGGAAGAAAAGCCCCTGCAGGGAGTTCCCACCATGTGAGCAACAACGGTGCTTCTGAAAGTCTGTGCACAGGATTTTTGAAAGGGAAAGACTCAGTTCTGTGGGAAGTATAAGCCCAGTATGAGCACTTCACATGGATATCCCGTACAGAAAAAAATATGATCGGCAGGGCACTGATTTAGTTTAGATCCTAACATTACTTCAAGGCAATTGCCACTGCATTTTGGTGATGTAGTCTCTCCAAATGGCAGGTTCTGGAAATCATTTTCAGTGCTGCTTTTTATGTTAACATTTTGAATTATTAAGCTAAGGACTTTGAAATCAGCCCTGCTGTGAGCCTCTGTGAGGGTTGACCAGATGACCTCCAGAGGTCCTTTCCAACTTAGAGTTTTCCCTGAATTTAAGATTCAGAGATTATTTACTTCTGGTGATGCTTATTCTGCCAAGACCTGTTTCAAACCAGACTCTAGTCATGCACTCCCTTCCGTAACCCTTTTTTACTAAGAGTACCAATTAGAATGCATTACTGCAAGATCATTTCCAACTTACTTACATCGAATCTGCTTTTAACACTTACATTTATTTGTGCATGGGAGTTCATTGTAATTTCTCCTTATTTAAGACATTCCTTACACCTGAAAAGCAACATTTTCCAGACTGCCACCACCGGTTTCCCCAGAGCTTCCATATGGCTTTGAACATCTCACCATTTCTGTTATCCCATAGTAAATGAAGAGAGCCTGATGGCAGCCAGAACAAGAAAGAAAATCTCATTTTGTTTTGTTTTTTAATTAAAAATAAATACACTTACACACTGATCAGATATGTGGAGATGTCTCCCTGTGCTCCGTTCTGTATGTCTATACACCACATTTATGTAGAGCCTGTGTAAGCTATTTTCCCAGGAAAAGTCTGTCTAAGCCCCAGACCGACACACCCTGGTCCTCCCTGGATACACCACTCGAACGCAGACAAATTACAAATGTGAACATGCTACATCACTCATGTTTGTCTTGGCACTTCCCAAGATTTTTTACATGGTGTGCCAAAAGTGCTTCTGTCAGTCAGGATCCAGCTCCTCCAATGGCAAATGCCAAAGTGATAGAGCAGGCACAGATTTATTGAGGGAGGAGTGCAGGAGCAGGGAGATAGGATGGGCTGCCTGGCCCACACCTCTCCAGTTATTCTGCTGGACTCTCACCTCTACCACCCATATTCTTTTCAGCACTGCAGACACCCTGGTGCTTTCTAGAACAGCTGCCTCTGCCTGGTGGCACTGCTGGAGCAAACCAGTTCATTTGAGCTGGTAAGCCTGTCAGTCATTATATAAAAGATGTTCCAGTTTTGCAGTATATAAATTAAGTTTGACACTACTGCAGCAGGACCTTTACTTTTCCTGCACATCCAGTTACACTTGATGGGAGTTAATAACTGCAGGCGGCAAGAGAAAGACACTGCTTTCAGGAAAAATAGTGAGGAATAGATTTCAGGGGACATGAAGGTGTTCCTTGCAGTGAAGAATTTTAAAATTAGCTGACAGTCAAATACCCCAAAACACTTACTTGTGTATCCCTTTGATCCTTGGTGCTCAGCCCTGTGGCTTGTTGGAGGTAGCATCTTTCCTTCTCCTGCTTGCTTTGTGCAGGAGTTATATTCCAAGGCATCAGAGTACTGAAGGCTGGTAGTAGAAGGTATCATTTGTGTGGCCCTTTATCCTGATTAGCTGTGCTTCCACGTCCTTTAATTCACCCAACTAATCCTACTGATATCACGACCTTTATCTTTTACCTCCTTTATCACTCTCCGCTAATGAACTAGTTCCCATAACCTAGGACAACCATGACAAATAATCAGCCAGCACTGAACTCTATAGCTTTTGTCTGCAAAACCGAAATACCTTTGCTTTGCCAAATTCAAAGCACAGCTACAAGCTAGAAATCAGATTATAATGTATTTGTAGCAAATATTTCATGCAAATTCTGGCACTGTTTTTCTTTAATTAAATATTCCATCAGATATTTGTCTGTTAGTCCAGACTTTAACTAACTTGACTATAAAATAATATTCTGCAGACATTTGCCACAAATCACTGCATTATGTTTGAATGCACTCTGATATAAAAGCAAGCTGGAAGAAAGCAGCCATGTCATGGCTGGAAATATGTGCAACCAAATCTAGACCATGGGAAAAAGATATGCAATCATGTTGGGAGACTCCCCCCTATTCTGCTTTGATGCACACACAGCTTAGGTGGTATCAGCAAACAAACAGGCCAGTATTAAGCATGAAAAATGAGGACTTATGTGCTTAAGCCCTGAGCATATTTCCTGTGCGGAAGGAAAGCCAAGAAGGCAGAAAACTCAGCAATCTGCAAAATTGGGCATTATTTGCTTCACCTGGAAGAGTGGAGACCAGACCTCTCCTTGGAGGCAGTCAAAAGCCACCACAAAAGCAATGTGAGATGCCAAGATAAGCAACCAGACAACAGGCATCCCCTTACTGCTCATGGGATACAGAGTCACCAGGAGCTGCCATGCACCTGAGCAGTGACTTCCTGGGCTCACCACCAGCAGGCTTCAGAAAGCAGACACAGATGCAGGCTGTCTTCTCCCACAGGAGCTAATCCAGCCTGGAGAGTGGTCCCTGAGTGGGGAGCAGACCTCAGCCAGGCTCACCTTGTCTATCTGCCCCATTGGCTACATATATGCTAGATTGTCCTGCGTAACACCAGAAGTTTGTTTTACTGGTCTAAGCAAACAAAAAGAGCAAAACCAAAACCCAAACCAACCAAAAACTCAAAAGCATCCTACTTCTCCATATTTGCACAACAAACTCAGTGACTCATAGTGTCACTAAATGAGATGGTGTCAATAGGACCAAAGCACACAAAGACCAGTGACCCACATCGGCAGCAACTATTCTGCCTGGCATGGTCCCCAAAAGAGGCATCCCCCTTCTTTGTGCAGCCCGGCTGCAAGCAAGGTCAATTGTGTCTTTCCAGTGATCCATTCTGTTTGCTGAAAGCTGAAACAGGGCCAGTGGCTCTTCTGTTGGCATCCCAGTCCACTTTTGGGCTGCGTGCCTTGTTCTCTCCTTCTACCCCCAGCCAATCAGCTCGCTTAAACAGCCGACAACATTCGTTTGGATTTAGCGTGCAGCTATGGCCCGAGTCCAGACCCAAGCTGGCAGGATCAGTAGAGGACCAGCATCGTCCTATTCAGCTACACACAACCTACTTGTCATCCTTTTGGGAACCAGTGACTCAGACGTAACTTTATTGCAGCCTGGCAGCTGGTGGGACCAGTTGAGACGTACAGAGACAATAACTCTGGCACCCATCAGGCCCCAGAGTGCAGAGCAGAAAGCCTGACTGCAACCCTCATTCAAGCCCTGGCATAATTAAAACAACATTACCATTCTTGGTGGCAGATTTTCACCTTCTGTAAACCCAGACTTTCTGTGAGTGTTTTGTTTTACCAGTTTACTAGATCTGAAAGTCAATGGATTATAAAACAGAAGAGCAACCTCTCTTTTTTCTTTTGTGCGACTGCTATTAGCAAAGTCACTGCAGCCTGTATTTGGGGCTGTACATATGGTGGATGCTTGACTGCACCCTTGTCAGATACCTGGGAGACAGCAAATGAAAGTAAGGGTTTACTCTTTTGCAAAGCTGCAGACAAGATCTTTCTTTCAGGTGCTATTTCTAAAGGGGGCAAGTGAGAGAACTCTTCTATTTATTATAGGCAACCTTTCCCTGTTAGGCTGTGGTTTCAGAGGAGAGCTGGGCAGCCCCATAGGCTCCCTGTGCTGCCACATTCTCTCCTCCTTGCCCATTGCCTGCTCACACCTGCTGCAGTGCCCTTCCAGTCCTGCTGATAGAGCTGGTTCTGCAGGCTTGCTGAGCCCAGACCAAGGAACTCGTCTGGGTGGACGAGGGGGAGAAAACAAAATATTAAGTCACTCTAAACTGAAAACAGTTGCAGCCTGTTTGTCTCCATGCAGTGTATTATTCAGAGAACCTGTTCCTAGTAGGTACCAGAGGCCCACGTCCCTGCCATAAGCACTACAACATCCCTGCAATGCCCAACAGTGAGCATGTCCTCCAGGTAGCTTTGCATAGGCTCTAGATAGAAATCCAACTCCTTTCTGTCTTCTCAGTTACCAAGGATCCAACCAGCACCAAACTACAACATCTGTGTCTTTCCATAAATACAGATTTTAGCCCTGCCTCAACGCTGCCAACAGTGGACGGTAAGGCAAGAGGAAACATTTCCAGGGCAGTCGCAGAGCAGAGACTAAACACATCTCCCTCCTTTTCCCTTCCCAGGATGCAAGACGATGCTGCTGCTACAGCCTCAGAGCTATTTATTGAGTGTGCAGCCCATGCATGCCCCATTCACCCGAGGCAATGCCCACTCCTGGTCTAGGCAACTCCAGCAGCTGATCTCCCTCCTCCTCACATCACGGCTCTGTGTCCTATCCCCTCCCCCAGCTGCAATTTTTGTCTGCTCTTCTAGAGGGGATAACTCCTGCGGTTGCCTCAGCAGCTGCTCTTCCCTTTCCCAAGCAGCAGCAAGAGCTAAATTGACCTAATTCCTGCTTGTTTCCCTGCCACCCACAGAATCTGAAATAGCAGCAGTGAAAACTGCCAAGGCGCTCGTCAGCGGCTGCTCTGCCGCAGCGCAGGACCTGCTCACGTTCACTCCATTTTCTGCAGGTCCCGCAAGGCTCAGGAACTTCTCAGACTGCAAGTTTTGAAACCTGCAAAAGTGGCAGACAATTACTGCAGACAGCTCCTTAGGCAGCCTCAAGGACAAGTGGATTTTTTGTACCCTATGGCACATCCTCGGCAGCGCTCTTTATACTGCAAACATCAGACATATCTATGTGTAAAAATCTGTGGATAAGTCTCGCAGCTGCTGTCTCACCTCCTTTTCAGCTGTAGTTTGGATTTGCAGACAGGCTTGGACTATCAGGCTGATTTTTTTTTTTTTTCTTTTAATGAAAGCTGGGACAGTTACGATCAAAACTTCAGCCAGAACAGGAGCTGAATTTGTGTATGTAATTCTGTAGTGAAATAAGCTGTCACCTGCCAGGCAATGTGAGTGACCTGCTACAGCTTCATCAGAAGCAATCTCCCTTTGCTGCAGTCTACAGCCTCAGATACATTAAAAAAAAAAACTGTATAAAAAATTATTCTTTCCCTCTGATGGCAACACACTGCCACAATCCAAGCTGCCCAACTGCCCCCAAAATTTACCAAGCTACAAAGCAAGCTTGGAGTGGAAGCATTTATGTTAATTAGGGTGTGGAAAGGGAGCCAAAGATATGGTAAGATTTGATATGGCATATGGGATCCAGTAACATGTCATTAGAGGTAGAAAGCAACCCGTCACAGAGTAGCTTTTCAGCTGCTTATAAAGGCTTTCAGTTCAAACTTCTGGCTGAAATTTTCCATGCCATAATTACTACTATTGTGGTAATTAAAGCTTGCTATAGTGCAAAAACAAAAGGGCATTTCCTAACTTCTGAGTGTGTGCCTCTGCAACTTAACTCCTGTGGTTTCTAGTAATAGCTGAATGAGGAAGAAAGCTGAGGTCTCTCAACCTGAACATGAGCAATGTTGTCATTCAAGTTCTCCCATACTTGATGGCCATCAGGCAGGGATGTAAATTTTACCAGAACTTATTTTCTGTCCTTGCATCGGCACTGGGTTTTTATTGCTCTTGAGACTCAAAGCAATCTCAAATTTATGTGGAACTCCTGGGTCAGTCAGATGAGAGATATCACAAAAAATAACAGTGGCCAAGCACTCTCCAAATAATCCTCCTTCCCATACCTTTGGTAAGGGGAACGGTTACCAGTAGAAAAAGCTCGTAAGTTATCATAACATGAAACATCAGAATTCAATATTTAACTGAAGTTTCTGTAGGTATCTTGGCCTCTTCCCTATCCCAGCCAGCACAGTGACCAATGAATGTCATTCACTTAAAGCTCGCCAAAGCTTCCACTAAGAATTTCTGGCACTGCTTAGACTCCTAGGAAACCTCAGAGCCAAACAGTCTGTGTAATAACTATGAAAATTGTATTATTAGCTTCTAAACAGAAGCAGCATGACACTACAAAGGAAATATGCAGGCTGTCAGAGGCACTGAGAGAAGGTGTCAGCTACAAATTAATGGCTATTAAAACATATTATTTGTTCCAAAGTGTTAAAAATGAGATTTTTAGCTCCAATGGCAGAAAAGGTGGTCACACATTGGCATGCCATCTCTCCCAGCTGCTGTTGCAAGCATTTCAAAGCTGTTGATTGGTACCATTTAGATACCCCCATGGAAGCCTCAGGAGAAGCAAAAAGAGGCTTCGTTCCTTTCCCTTGGTTTAGCGAAGGTAGAGATGTTCCTCTTTTGGCTCTGCTGACAAACATATATGATTCAAGAAATGAAGGCAGAGGAGCAGAGATCACCTCAAGTTAACACGGATGGATGACTTGGACACAAATCTAGCTGGTGGATCCCTCTTCACTGAGAAACTGAAAGTACAACCAGTTAACTAAGTTTGGGTTCAACTAAGTACAGTGTGGCTCCTACACCCCAACTCAGGGTACCACAGGTTTCTAAAGAGTGGTGTGAAAGCAGAAAGGCTCTCACAAGCATTTTTACTGCTCTTCCCATTTTGCCCATTTAAAATTTACCACCTCAAAGCAGCAGTCTCTTATATGAAACAGCCTAGGAAAATTAATTGGGAAGGCTAAGAGCCAAGCCAGTGAAAGGCAGAAATCTCTATGCTGTCTGTAACAGGCAGTGTCTTAGCTACCATGCCAACTCTTTTTTGTGGAGTAGGTATGTAGAGGGAGGTGTGTTAATCATTGCTATTGTAGATGGGATTAATTCCATACGTGCTGCCACTCAAGGCACCTGGGGACTAGAGGCTCGTACTGCTAAGTGGAAATACTACTGAAGTATTCTCACAGCACTTGCAAGGAGAGGGAGCAAGTGTGGCACACACTGGTACTGCACAGCCCACAGGTGAAGAAAGGACCATTGATTTTAATCTGTTTGAAAATGTTTTTGTTGAACCTACTGCAAACATGTTGACGGAGACATGTAAGTCCAAGTTAAATAACTGGCCACAGCCACAAGAGCAAGTTGGCAGAGTCAATGCTTGGCACAGCATGCGATACCTGTATTTCATGCCAGCACTTCTTCAAAAATCTTTCTACAGATCCCTGAGCCTTGGAAGGCAGGGGCAGGAATGCTCAAGGATATGGGATGTGTAGAGCTTCAGAAAGTCAGGCTGATTTCAGAGCATCCTATCACCTGGGTCTCATCACAGCCACAGCTCAGGTGCTGCAAGACCAGGCTGCCAAGGACACAGACCTGAGACTTGCCTGCTCCTGGCTCCCATGTGACTGCTGGCTAGGTGGGGATACAGCAGAGAAAAAGGCAGGTTTCAGATCCTGCACTGCAAAGCAAGTTTTCTAGAAGATGGCTGGTGCCTGTCAAAATTGTGTTGTCACTAATTCAGTGTCATAGACTTGTCCAATTTTAAGTTGACATTGTCTGATGGAAAAAGTTTTGTATATGCCCAACCAAAACATCTGAATAAAAAATGATGAAGGACTTAGTCCCTGAGTCCACTGTGTCTTGGGACAGGTTATCTGAAAATCTAGGGTACTCCACATATTGCTCAGTGATCTTTTGAGTCTAAAATACAGTGGGGACTTCAAAACACCAGGCTTCTCTATCTAGAGATCTAGCAACAACCTAAGGCACACCTCCTTTGCCTGGTCAAAAGGACTAAAATATCACAGAATTAGTGCATCCATAATTACATTGACACTATCAGCTTTTGAAAACTAAAAAAAAAAAATTCTAAAAAAGTACCATATGAACTCCATATGCTATCCAGTGCCAAAGGGCAGCAATCCTAGCCTAGTTACTTACTAATTTCTCTTTTCAGTGAATTATATCTTTCTACAGAGTTGCACAAACTGACATCAGTCTCAGACTCTCACTTAATGTCACTCCATGCAGAACTTGGGTGCTCGCAATAACTGAGCTGATGAAAGGGTGTAAAAGTCTGAAGTGTAAAACAAGGGGACCCAGGGACACAAACGGGAACAAACACAGGCAGCCTGCACTGGTAAACACCCCAGCAAGAGCTCACACTGTGGAAGTCAGAAAGGGAGCTTAAATTAGAGGAGGTGCTGTTATTCTTAAGGTTTGTAATCAAAATCCTGTGGTTCCAATTAGGAAAGAAAAGATGCCTGGCCAACATGCTATTACCAGGTTTTTGGCAGGAAAAGCCATTTACAACAACCAGGCTGGCTCTCCTGCGCTCAAGTATTTGTTTTTACATTCAAGCCTTCCCAGACTCGACAGCTCTTGGAACAGCCACACTTCTATAGGGCAAAGTCCATATCAGATGGATCATCAAGCAGAACAAAGTGTTATTACTTTCTCAAAGCTGCTATTCAGTCACACCCCTTATATTATTTCTGTGAAAATGAGGGAGTGATTTCAATTATGGAAGTATGGAAATTTCAATTATTTTAGTATGGATAAAAAGAGACTGAAAATAGGAGATGAGCTGTTGGCTTTTTTTTTAACCCTCAAGGCTGAAGTTCATAGTAAAGCTCCCCAGAATAACACAAAGCACCTTCCTTTCAATTGTGCTTTTCCACCTGTCAGTCTTTGGAATGTGTCTGGGAGCACCCCAGTGCTGTGCAAGTTGCTGAGTGTTGGAGGCATTTGGTTCTACTGGAGCAGAAACAAGAAAAGGAAAGGATGTTCACCAAGACAGTGCCTAGGGAGAACTGGGGCTCCTAACGTCAGACTCCTGCTCTGCATCAGCCACGGGAAGACCTCTTCTCTCTGTCTCTCTTTCCTTCTTTCTGTGTCTTGATCTTCAGTGACTTGAGTCTCTTGGGAAACCTCCCTTTCAAGTTTCACTCTTCCACACAGTCTCAGCCCAGTGCAGAACTGCATGTGTTCAGCAGAAAATGTCCTCCACTTTTTTATCCATGTTATTTAAAGCTCCACTTCATTATATTTACTGGTATTCTGATTTTAATAAATAATAATTGCACGCTTCTTGGAGGCTCTAGGCATCTTAACGCGTAATTAATCATAGTACCAAACCCCATGAGCCTTCAAATCATCATTAGAAAGAAAATCTTTCAGCCAAACACCTTGGTAAAAAAATGAGATCCTTTCCCTTAATTGGTCTAGGAAGCACAGGCACAGCTCTCTTAAATGGATATCTTCTACACGGTACCCACAGATCTGGGCTCAGACCAAACCAGGGAAATAAACTCCCCACAGACCCCACACAGGCACATCCTGCCAGTGCTCCTCTCTGTCTGCAGCACAGTGTGTCAGGTTGAAATGACCATGAGGAAGGGGAAAGAAAAAAAAGGGAGTACTCCTTCTCCTCGAGTAATGTAAGAAGAAATATGTAAAGTGATACTTCAGGGACAAAACACTACAACAAGGACACGGGCAATTTCACAAAGCTGCCATTAAATGACAAGCACTCCTCTGAAAGGTGGAAGTGTAAGAGTAAGGCTTCAGAAGTGCTTTAGCTCTTTTTCCACCCAACACCTCCTTAAATCTGGAAGGTTAAACTCAATCTAATTTCCTTTACAGTAAATATCAGCCTTGATTACAGCTGGAGAGTCAGCACGTATGCCTAACAACAGCAGATTACTTCTAGTCTACAATAATATTAGTCATAATCTAACCTAAATGAGCACCATGCCCACAGGCAGAGGGTTTTCTCTTGCCTGAACAGAGCTCCAGATTAGCTCTGTCCCTGTGTTCTGTGGTTGCTCAGGACCTGTAGTCTTGGAGAAGTTGACCCTCCCTGCCAACCTCAGTAAGCAAGGAACAAGTACAGCTACCTGGGATCAGCAGCACAAAGCCTCCAATGGCCTTGGAGCTTGTGGTCAGGCCACCCTCACTGCACCTCCTGTATACACCATGAGCCCAGCCACAGCCATTGGTGGGTCCCTCCAACACAGATGTGGTGCAAAGCTCCCGTTTTCCCAGTTTGTAACTTCCAGCTCACTGCATTCACCTGTGGCGCTTGCTATTGGCATGACCCCATTACAGGGCTAACCCCTGAGCAATCCTAACAAGTAAGAGTAGAGGGCTTAAAAGCTTATTTCCTTCTAATTATTTAAATTCTCCTTCAGTTTTCACGTCTTCTACACAGTGAAGGAAGGTCTAATAGGTAATGGATTACTGGCAGGGCAGAATGAGCAAACAGCTAACTTATTTGTTTTAGATGGAGTAATACAATAAAAAGCGTGCAACCTACTGTATTGTGCCCATGAACTTTATCCTTCTGAATAACAGACAGTGTCCAAGAAAAATTTCCTGCTCTGAGAGTCTGCAACCTGGGACTGGAGCCCAAAGACTCCCAAGAAGATCCAGCAGATGGTAAACAGCTGCATGTCCTGAGGGAATGGCTAACCTGGCAGTGGTTTCCCATATACTAAATCCTTATTGCTTTAACAAGGTTGCCTGGAAGTGGCTTGAACAGAAGTAAAGGGAATGCTGCTCTGATCAAGTGACTCATAGAAAGAGGGAGGGAGGTCTTCAGATACTTTTTGGAAAGGATTTCAAAGCTGAGCATATTGTTCCAGGAAATGTTTACAGACTGGAAAAGAGGAAGTTTTGACTTTCATTGGCTTATTCTGTTGCAACACGGCATGGTTACCAAAAATACACAAAGAGAGTGAAAAGAAAAGCTCCCTTCTGAAGAAGAGCTGGGCAGGAGGCAAAAGGAGTGCAGCTCTGCCCCCTTTAAAGTGCCAGCCAACAGAAGAAAATGAACTCTGTCCCGGCTCCACAAGGCACACTCATACCTCAGCTCCACAAAGATATCAAAAAGGAACAAATGCCAGAGTAAATCAGAGAGGTCAGAGCATGAGGTGTATACTCTTACTGCAGTTTTTAGGGCCATACCTGTCGTATACAAGTCACTTTGCAGATGCTATAGAAGACAGTGCTCCTCCCTGGAGATGTTAGCAATGTCTGGGAGATGAGCAGTTACAGTGAGACTGTATTTGAGGTTGTGGTGGGTGAGGTGGTTTTTTTTTTTTTTTTTTTTTGGTTTAACAGATTGAACAAGTTCACAAAAACCAACAGAAAAAGCAGGACTTTATGGATGCTCCTGTGGAAGGGCTCAAGGAAATAATGTTACATTTTAGGTCAGTGGCTCCTAATTTTTTGTGCAGCTCAGACTCCTTTGATAAAATGTGCCTTCCTGTTTAGTCCTTCAGTTGCTGCACTATATCCTGAGCCAGTGTAATTTCATTCCTCTTATCCACTTGGGATGTCTCCTCTCATCCCCTACCAAGAGGCTGCAGGATCCTTCTTTTGCTGCCACTGGGTTTTCTGGCAGCAGCATAAGCCCAGAGAAAGAGCTCATGCTCCTCTCTATGCTTGCAGAGGGGCCAAGTGCCAGGGCTGTGAGACAGCCACACTTCAGCTGCTCCTCACCCTGGCTGAGCTACTGACTCTCCAAAGAAGTGTTGTCCTTCCAGCAAAAAGAGCTGCAAGAACAGAGGAGGAAACATATGAGAGCAGCCCCTCAGAAAGTAAGGGCTAAAATGACAGCGCAGGCCCCTCAAACTGCACTGTGTCCTCCCTGTTCTGCAGCCTTAGAGTATCTCCTCTTTCCTCCCCACCCTATAAACCTGACTCCAAAAAGGATGTGAGCACTTTCAAATAGGCCCCAGAGCCTGCTAGGAGAAAGAACAAAGAAACCAAAGGGTCATCACAGGCCATGACAGCAGTGATCAATCCAATACCCATCAAAGGTGAAATTATGTTCATTTGGACTGACAAAAAGACAAGGAGCCTGATCTAGAAGGAGTGAAAGAAAGTCTGGCAAGAAGGTAGGCATTTCACTCCTGGACATACGTGCTGGAAGATGACAGGACATGCAGAAGTCATCCTCCTCATCCTTAGCTCTTTTTGCAAACCATTTATATCCATTTTCTTGAACTTCTGAAAGCTTAATGAGGGGGAAAACAAACAAACAAACAAACAAACAAACAAACAAACCAACCCAAACCACAAAGGTTACTTCATTCTGAAATCATTTTTTAAGAAACAGAAGTCCTTCAGATGTCAATACTATGCTAACCTGTCCCTAAGTGGACTAGCTTTTGCTTGGGAAATGAAGGGTCCCTGCAGTTCAGTGACTTACACATTTTGAAATCCTAACCTATTTGACAAGATATTAGTCAAAAAGCAGACAGAATGTGTAAATTAATAGGACCCATATGTAACTGCCTAATAGTTACCACTTGCTTAATACTGTGTAGCTAAATGGTATAACAAAAGAATTAGCCAGTGACATCCACTTAGGAAATATGATCCAATCGATACTATGATTTCTTTTTAAGTGCTGAACTGGTTTTGACACATATAAAAATGTGGTTTCAATCAGACCAAACTGCACCACAAAAAAAGCCTTGTAAAGAAGCCCAGACCTGTGGTCTTTAAACAATGCACTGAAGAACATTCACAATGGGATCGAGACTGGGAGCATGGGGGAAAGAAATAAGTGGTCCCTCAGTCGTTATTACCAGCCATGAGATCACACAGACCTTTCATCTTATATTATCAATCTCCCTTTGTGCCGGACGTACAATAAAATATGTAGTGTCAGGCAGAGCTGTAACAGGAGGAACAGTCAAATTCCCCTTGCTTTTCTCCTCCTGACTGCGCTCATTTACATTAACTTCCCAGCAAACAGTAATAGCTAATGGAGCAAGACTGTTACAGTCCTGGTTCAGTGACACTGGCTAACTGGGAACACTAAAAGGATGTTCAGAAACACCGACCAAAATTACAGCAACTGACACAGGGGGAAAAAAAAATCAACTAAAATGAAATAAGAAAATAACCCCCCCAGACTAAAATATCTCCCACACCAGGGCCCACTACAGTGTAGTATTTTTATGAAGAAACCCCACTGATCACAGGTGATCTAATTTTCTGTATGTCCAAACAGGAGCTGAATGAAGTTTCCTCCTGGCAATGGTTTCAATCCAAGCCCTCAACACACCAAGAACTGTTATTGTCTTGGCTCCAGCAAGACACAGTGCCTGAACAATGTCCCACCTGCAGTTTTAAGATGGTGTTTCATTAAACTGAATTATCTTTGTGCAAAATGTACAGATTAGTTCCCTGGCTAGCTCATATTCATAAGTACACACAAGCACCAATGAAGCCAGACGTGTTTGATCCCATGCAGGGATCAATGGCAAAGCTAATTGAGCCTTCACAGACCGACTGAGAGTAACACATCTCCTGTGCATATAAAGTCAGAGGGAAAGGGCCAGGAAGAGCACACACCCTGAGCAGTATGTAGGAAGTGTGTGTGTGTGTGTCTATCCCCGTATTTGTATGCCTACCCTCTGACTGTGCTTGGCAGGCGACAGAGAAAGATGGCCATGAGCTCTGCAGGCATATGAAGAGCCTAAAAATCATAAGGGCTATGGCAGCCCACGGCAAACAGGGACACTTCAGTTTAAGAGCTGAATGTATCATAAGGACCTCAAGAAATAGACCTCCACACTTCCTTGAACAGGTTAGTACTTGTTTACAGCTTCTGGCATTGCTGCTGTTCCCCCTGGAGCTGCCCCAGTGGGTGCTGAGCCCAACACCTGCAGCCTTTGAGGGAAGCCAGCCCTATGCTGTCCTCAGGGTGCAGCTGCAATGCATTCACTGCCTTGTCACATGTGCCTCCACAAGATTTGTGCTAACTGAGCTTGCATCCTCGTAGTACTCTGGTTGTAGCATCAAGGTGCTCCAGTGAAGCTGCCTGCAGCAGGATGTGGCCAGCCTTTGCAGGCTCTTCTGCAGGCTGCAAAACTGGGGTGGTGGCAGGCAGACAGCTATCGATACCAGCATAGCTAAAGACTTGGCTGCATTTCAGTACAGTCCCAGCAGGCTCTGCAGAGCAAAGGTGGTGTGGGTCCTTCTCCTCCACTCAAGTTACAAAACGAAGAAGTCAGCATTCAAGTTACTCGGCCTACCAAACATTACTTTCCCAAACTATGTCAGGATCTGAAAGACATTTGTTAAAAAAATAACAACTTGCTGCTTTTTAAAAGCTTTGAGTTTCCTGGCTATTTCTTATCAAAGGTCACATGGAGTAGGTTTTAAGAGTCAAAGAGCTGTTTTCCTGTTTTGGAAATCTAGCTTCACAGCTGAGTGAAAATGGATAGACATGAGTGGGTTTCTTTGCTTTCTGAAACAAATATTCATTCCCACATATCTCAGTCAAACATTAACAGTAATGTCATACTCTAGGAGCCCATAACAACATGAAAGGTTAATGTGCAGATTTAGAGCAGTCAGCTTTTAGAAAAAGACAGTAAGGGTGATGCCAGCAGTGTCTCGGGGAGGTCTTCATTCCCTTGGACCAAAGAAGCTAATGTCACCCACTCTGTACTATCTAGGAGTAAAGAACAATTTTTTTGTTGCTTTCATCTGTTTCTTTAGTTTTGTTGTTCTTTATTTATGATCTCACTGACCATGTTAAGATGACAAGCTGTCCTGAAAAGAAGGACACCATGCCAGTTAGGATAAGAAAGCTTCCACCAGAGAAAGGATGATGAAAAAATCAGCACAGTCCAAATCAAATACCCCATTTCAGGGGGAAAAAAAAAAAAAAAAAAAGAGGCAGTAAACTCAATATTTCAATAAGCAATTTTTGCCCTAGCAATTAAATGTTTCCTCCATGTTCATGAAGTGCCTAGCACAAATCAAAGAAAAGGAAAGGGCTGAGGCACATCCCCTCCTCTGCAGGTACAATCTCATACAAGGGCGTGAGAGGAAAGATTCAGCAGCTGGTGGTGCCACATGAGACTCAGCACACTGCACCATGTCAACTCCACAGAGCAAAGCCAACATATTAATAGCTACAGAGAAAAAAATGCCAGTCAAATGTTTGCCAAAGCTCTTGTAAGAAGAAGGACCTGTTCCAAAAAAAAGTTATTCCACAACTAGTTCATCTTAGGAGCAGACTGGTAATCTGATGAACTGCAAGGAAAATCCCTCTGTTTCTGAGGATGGAGTAAGTAACGCTTCTGAAACAGCCCACTGGTGAACAGACACTGACGTTAAGCCTGTAATAGCACCACAGCAATAAAAATAGAGAACCACTATGCACCAAGGAGTACAAAAGGGTGAAGAGCTGATGGATTTATTCATATTTATTTTGAAGTGAGCCAAAAGCAAATGTAAATTTAAAACACTGCCCCTCAGCTGCATCTCATCACTTTTAACCTTACTCATTACAAACATCCAAATATAGTGTACTGATCTTAGGACTTGCACTTGCAATTCGTTGGTCACTGCGTTAAGATCCCAAGTGCGTTAAGATCCCAGGTGCTAGCAGAACTCAGGCATGTTTTTATTTATCAATTTACAAATTTCAGTCATAGACTAAGGCCTGGAGGAGAGACTTTCTTTTTTGTAGAGTGGGCCACAAACAATATAGGGGACATCTTCCCCCCTGCTCAAGAGAGAGCAATATATCACCATCAAGTCCTGCAATAGTTTCCTTGAGAAAAGGAAAGCTACACATGCTTGGTACACACTTAAATGCTTGTTGACGTGACTCAGTCATTGAGCAGTAGTCTTCCTGTGGATACACCTGCTTATGGGAGAGTCCTTCTCCCATTGTCTTCAGCCACCTGTCACTCTCCTGCAGATACCAGACACTCTTCTTCCTCATCCCTACTGCATCCTGAAAGGCAAGGATCTCCCTCAACTGCTTCAGGCAAAACTCACCTGCGTTACTTTAAATAACTTGGTGGTTCAAGCTAAGCCAGTCCCTCTGGGTTTTAATACTTCTAAGACTTGTTCTATCCAAAGTTTCCATAATAGTTTGACTACTTCAGCTGGGGGTGTGATGTTTTACCTGTAAAATAAAGTGGTAGCTACAGATGTACTTACACTGATTGATAAAAAATATTTCGCAACACAGTAGTTCATTTCTCCTTTGTGCTATGAATACCTGCAGCAGTGGAAACACCTTTGCACTGCCACTAGAACATCCACGTAAACTTCATGAGGCTCAACAAGGTCAAGTGCCAGGTGCTGCACCTGGGTCAGGACAGACCCCTGTATCACTAAAAGGCTGGGGGATGAACAGATCGAGAGCAGCCCTGCTGAGAAGGACTTTGGGGTGCTGGTGGATGAGAGGCTGGACGTGATCCAGCAATGTGCTCTTGCAACCCAGAGAGCCAACCGTGCCCTAGGCTGCATCCAAAGCAGTGTGGCCAGCAGGTCGAGAGAGGGGATTCTGCCCCTCTGCTCTGGTGAGACCCCACCCAGACTGCTGCATCCAGCTTTGGGGTTCTCAACACAGGAAAGACATGGACTTGTTGGAGCAGGTCCAGAGGAAGCCACAAAGACGATCCGAGGGCTGCAGCACCTCTCCTATGAAGACAGACTATGAAGAACAGAGAGAGTTGGGGCTGTTCAGCCTGGAGAAGTGAAGGGTGTAGACAGACCTTATAGCAGCCTTTCAGTACTTAAAACAGGCC
This sequence comes from Monarcha castaneiventris obscurior, assembly GCA_026261815.1. Classification (NCBI taxonomy): domain Eukaryota; kingdom Metazoa; phylum Chordata; class Aves; order Passeriformes; family Monarchidae; genus Monarcha; species Monarcha castaneiventris. Next base: position 33,652,220 of record JAMPIT010000566.1, on the reverse strand, counting down.
TAAAAGAAAGTTGGGGAGGGGCTCTTTACAAGTGTAGTGATAGGACAAGGGTTTATGCTTTTACACTAAAAGGAAGAAATTTTTTACAGTGAGGGCGGTGAAACTCTGGAATGGGTTGCCCAGAGAGGTGGTAGACATCCCATCCCTGGAAACATTCCAGGTCAGGTTGGACAGGGCTCTGAGCAACCTGATCTAGTGGAAGATGTCCCTGTTCATTGGAGGAGGGTTGGAATAGGTGAGCTTTAAAGGTCCCTTCCAACCCAAAACATTCTATGATTCTATACCAAAGAGATGATGCCATTTTTAGACTTCTGCTTTCCGACCAACATAATGAAAACACTTTGTAAAAAACCACACCCTGCAAGCAGTCTTGTTCACCTGTGTCCTACCTCCTGCTTCATCCATTTGTACTGGTCCCCACTCCATGTTCCAGTCCTTGTGTAACTAAGCAGCTTCTTAGATGCTCTCCCATGACATCTGCAGGTGTCACAATGCTGGGAAGGCGAGGGTGGGGATGTGCCCAGGTGGCAGGAGCCCTCACTTTGATGGCCCCCACAAAGCAGTGGGACCACATCCCTGGTGAGTTTTATTCAATGCAGCCTGCCTTTCCCCCTCTCCCCGGTGCTGAGCAGGTACATTTTCCATCACTCAGCACAAACGTGGGCAGTGTAAATATGAAGGGGCAGAGAGCAAGGAAACTTTTCTCCCAGGTTCTCAGTATCACTTATTAATAGGTGATTTTTTGGGGGAGACATGTGAGCACATGCTGTTTGAACCAAAGAGAAGCTGGTTGCTGTAAGCAGGATGTGTGCACGTTCAGTAAGATGAAAGCAAACCCCTCTGTTAAGAGCAGTGCCAGATACATTTCCCTACCAGCCGGCACAAGAGTGGCTCGGAAGGACGCATTTTAACAGGGTGAGAAGATACTAATGCACCATTTCAGTCCTAGCATGCCCATCACAGCTGCCAGAAAGGAGCTGCCAGATGGGGCTATGGGGAATCAGTACAAATTTTTCTGCTGATTATCCAGACAAGACCACCATCCATTTTCATGGGAGGCTTTGCAGTCATAGCTAGTGAGTTGGAGAGAAAGGTTATACATCCTAAGCCATCCAGCCTGGCTTTTAGATTTTATAGTTTTTAATTTAGATTCTCTTGATTAATCCTGCCATCTTTCTTTCCTGCTGTGCTGGAAACTGTAATATATCATGGGCTGAAAACAGAACTGAGGGGGAGGGCAGGAAGGGAAAAAGAACAACAAATCTACAAAAGTGATCAGGTCAGCCAAAGCAGGCTACAAGAAGAAGAATACAAAATGTCAGCAGTAAAAGTAGAGGCTGAAGGGACTGGCAGGGCAGCAAAGCTAGCAGTGGGATGTAGGGGTTTTCAGCAGAAGATAATCTTTAAAACAACAAATCAATTCAGGGCATTGTCATAAACCACTCCCTGTACAGAGGGTAACACAACCCTCCAAACACGGGTGGAGAATGACCTCTTCACTCAAGCTACAGCTATAGTCACCCCCTAAGCTTTTCCACAAAGGACAGAAAGGGAGACAGAAGTAAACTGGCCAAACATTGGCAATGACTTGTAACTCCACCCTGCCTTTTAGCTATTGGCCAGGAAGTGTTCATCCAGCAGAATACCGCGGATTTTTATCAGAACTGTTTTTTCAATACATCTGTAATAGCCAAAAAATTTTAAAAAACACCATTTAAATTTTACACTGGCACCTCCTTACAAATCAAGCAGACACCCCTCAAGAAAACCCAGTAATCACATCCAGCAACTTTATTAATTGCATATACTGGTTTTCTTACAACCCAAACTCCTGACATCAGGTGATTGACTGGAAGCTGAGATTATCATTTTAGTGAGAGGAAAGGAAGAAAAATATGAAAATTAAACCTTATCATTGTGGAGAAGCCTCTATAGATGAGCAAAAGTTTCAAAATAGAGAAAAGTTTAAAATAAACGAAAAGCATTATTATGTTCAAAATTCAGTGGGTTTTTTGTTTTAATAAACATCACTGTTTTAAGACTAGATAGATTTTGACTATCTATAAGTTGCAACTCACTTCAAATAGACTAATAAACTCTAACACAATGAATCTGTTTCTCTGCAATTTTTGAGTACTTGACATTTCAGAACAACCTACATCAATCTTCAGTTTCAGTATTTGGAGCCCCTGAACTAAAATGAAACAGCAAGAACTTATACTTTGTCCACCACCCTCCTTACCAACTCTCAGATAAGGGACCACTTTGAAACAAGTATTTTCTGTGAATAGTACAAAGAAGGGAAATGAGAAAGATGGGATGTCTAAAAAATTTATCTGAGAGTATAAAGAGAAGTGGCATTTGCTTAGTCTGAGGAAAAAGAGGGGATGTAGGACAACAGTCTTCAAATTCATAAAGTCTGTCAAGGAGGAAAGTAAATTTTCTATATTCATGATCAACAGAGAAGTAACCAGCTTAGATCACAGAGAATCCAATTCCAGTTGGGTAGCTGGGGACACCTTCTAATGATAAAAATAGCAAAGCCCTGGAACATGCTGACCATGAAGACTTCAGTATCAGAGGCTTTTCAACATAGGTTAAACAAACACCTTTTGAGAATGACATTGGTACAGTTGATCCGCCTCAGGGTACAGAGATGGACTGCATGATCCTCCGAGGTCCCCTCCAGCCTGAGCTGCCTATAATTTTAACAGTCGGACTTGATGATGATCTTGAATGCCTTTTTCAACATAAATGACTCTATGTTTCTATAAATTGTTTATTAAACTAAAAATACTTGCCCTTTAAAAATTCTCTGCCATATAATATGAAATAACCTCTGAAAACAAGCTAGTTTGTGGGAGAAGCATCCTTTGCAAATAATTTTTCTTCATTAACAAAAAAAAGGAGGAATTTTCTGGTTTTCTTCTTTATGGTAGCCACAATATTTACTCATTGGTCTCATTCCTGCAGCAAAGTAAAAGGCCTACAGAGCATTCCTTTTAATGAAAACAAAAGCTTAAAATGACTACACTCTCCTTCCCTAATATTTTGGCTGGCTTTCAGATCACTTGTGGGCGTCTTACCTGCTCTCCCCTCAGATTATCTCTGCCCTCACAACAGCTATACTACAAGGTAACTCTTCCCCTTAGTTCCATTTTCAGCTCTCTGCTACACTGTGATAGAAAATATATGTCTCAATTGCATTTGTAGCTGACCTTCCCCCACCTGAGGATTGATGACGCCTCTCCCTAAAACACTCTCTCTTGATTTTGCCTGCATGGATGTAAGAGAAAAAAATAGAAACAGATTAGACAGGCAGTGGTAAATGAGATTTCACAATGGGAATATGCCAGAAAGTCATCCCAGTTCCAAGAAGACAGGCAGGAAATGCCAGAATACTCAAGCCCAGGCAGTGATCTGCAGTTGTGATTCGGTCGAGTACGTGGAAGCATTTGCCAACAGTAATATGAACTGATGGCATGTTGTAGCAAAACCCATCAAAGGTGGACATGTCTCCCTTTACAGGATTACCCCTGTCACCCCAAAACCTGACAAATTATTCTGAAAACTTCTCTCAGTCGTAAGTTCAGCCCAGCTCTGAAATATCACAGGGACTGTACCACAGTCTCTCTCTCTTCCACTGAGAAAGAAATGGAGGGCTCAGTGAATTTTCTCCATCACAACACATTGGTAGAGGCAACTTTTCTTTCCAAAAGTGCCAACTTTCTTTTAAGCACACTTGTGATGAGCAGTAAGGGAGAGGATTCTACTTAACAATGCGTCAGACCCAGCTTCACCCTCCCAGGAGAAGTTCTCAGGGCAGACGGTAGTCAACAAGACTGCCATCCAAATGTGGGGGGCCAAAAGGGCCAAGGGATAAAAAAGTGGACATCTGGAGAAAAATAGTTTAAGATAAGTAAGATGAGAAGATGAGGAGCAAAATGGTGAAGCTGTTGGGTTCACCACCAGAGATGGTAAATGCTACCACCTTTTCAAGTTCATAACAAATCTTAGTCTGGGAGCAAATAGTTTGAAAGAGAGTACTCAGAAGTTGGATGCACAAGGGATTAGAAAAGCAGGAGACCTTCCAGGCATCCACTCTACCTCCCAGCCAGTCAGGGTTATTTCCCACCATTCATTAGTTGCACTTCCAAAAAAAAAAAAAAAATTCAAATACATTATCTTTATTGTAAGGCTCCTGAATAGCTAAGTTCACAGGGGAAAGAGTGAAGAGATTTAAATAAATTAAGTGAACAGAAACTATTATAGTGGTTTCTAATTGTTCTTAAAGACTTTTGCATCTACTGTAATGAGCACATCTGACACTCAGGAGGTAGCAGCTGCTCTTTGGAGGACAGTACATTTTGGACAATTGCTCTCTTGAGGAAATACTGAAACAACTAGTCCTGAAAAAGCTCTATTGTGTCAAAGGCATCACATTGACCAGATAAACCTTAATGTTTTCAGAGAAATCACTGCATTCGTAGGTTGCTGAAGCATGCACTTGCAGTTTTCTGAACAGGACATGGCCTTTTTGGTTCTAACAGCTTTAGAGAGCCCAGAGGAAGGTCTCATGCCTTTCATTTATATGGCTGTAGCTTTTTGACTAAAATACATAGAATCATAGAACTGGTTAGTTTGGAAAATACCTTTAAAAACACTGAGTCCAACTGTTACCCCATGTCTTGTTTTAGGAATGGTACTCTCCAATTTATTGTTCCCACTGAGACTCTCCAAGCCACGTGCAGCTCACAGGTGGCTGGAGAGGAGAATTGGAGGCACAGAAGGTAAATATCACCAGTTGAGATAATAACAATTTACTGGAAACGGCAAAGAGATAGAAAACAAAGAGTAACAGCAAGAATATTAATAACAAAAGTGTACGAAAGAGTGGCATAGAATAACCTCTGGCTCCTGGCCATGTCCCCTCCTGGCTACTGCAAAAATTAATCCTGTCCTCACCAGAACCAGGACAACCCAGCACTACCAAGTCCACCACTAGTCCATGTCTCTAAGTACCACAACTACACATCTTTTAAATACCTCCAGGGATTGTGACTCAATCACTTCCCTGGGCAGCTTGTTCCAATGCTTGACAACCCTTTCCATAAAGAAATTTTTTCTTAATGTCCAATCTGAACCTGCCTTGGCACAACTTGAGGCCATTTCCTCTTGTCCCATCTCTTGTCACCAACCCCCACCTGGCTAGAATGTCCTTTCAGGTAGTTGTAGAGAGTGAGAAGGTCTCCCTTGAGCCTTTTTTTCTCCAGGATAAACAAACCCAGCTCCCTCAGCTGCTCCACATAAGACTCTGCTCCTCATCAAACTCATTCTCCAGACCCTTCACCAGCTCCACTGCCCTTCCCCAGACATGCTCCAGCACCTCAATGTCCTTCTTGTAGTGAGGAGCTGAAAACTGAACACAGGATTTGAGGTGCAGCATCACCAGTGCCGAATACAGGGGGACAATCACTGCCCTGGTCCTGCTGGCCACACTATTGCTGACACAGGCCAGGATGCCATTGGCCTTCTTGGCCACCTGGGCACACACTGCCTCATGTTCAGCTGCTGTTGATCAACATCCCCAGGTCCTTTTCTGGCAGGCAGCTTTGCAGCCATTCTTCCCCAAGACTGTAGCATTGCATGGGGCTGTTAAGACCCGAGCGCAGGACTGGGCACTTGCCTTTATTAAACCTCACACAATTTACCTCAACCCATCAATCCAGCCTGTCCAGATCCCTCTGCAGAGCCTTCCTACCCTCCAGCAGACCAACACAAAAAATCAGCTTGGTGTCATCTGCAAACTGACTGAGGATGCCCTCATCCAGATAATTGATAAAGATATTCAAGAGGACTGGCCCCCACACTGAGCCCTGTGACTCAACCCAAACACTGGTTGTCAACCTAAGGAAGTAACTGAAAAAAAACTTTCCCAATTAATGTCACCTGGTGGATAAGCAGCCCTTACAGATTATCAAGCATTAAACCCAGCATTTTAGAAATGCACAGTTGGCCTCATCGGCCCTAGAGAATGAAGGTATCTGTGGGTGAAAATCAATGAAATAACAAAAGCTTGGTTTTAACTTTGAGTGATTTTCCATGAAGCATTTCACCTCAGCATCTTTCCTCCAATGACCAGGTAGAGCACTGGCAAAGGTCACTGCTCTACCTCCTGAACAGTTTCAGCCTTTTTCTTTGGAAGCGCTCCCTCTTGTAATGAGCCTGATTAGAGACAGACAATGCAGATGGGTGCTGCTGAGCTAAACTCTAACTTCAGGGACAGTCGGATTAGTCACACAGGAAGGAGAAATGCAGATTCAGGGTCTGTTTTGCTGTTTTCCCATGTCCCTAGATATAGCTTATTAAGAATCCCTCTGAGTTCCCTCTCTATAAAAACTTCAAGCAGTTTTTCATGTCATCCTCATGCACAATAACAAAATGCTTTAAGTTGCACAACATAGCAAAGTCAAAACAAGCTCCCTCTCTTCCTTATGTTTTCCAGCAGCTTTTCTATCTGCAGGAAGGGGCAGGGAGCTGGAGGGCTGCTCCCCCTCCTTGCTCTTGTTTTGCCCTCAACCTCCCATAAGCTACTGACAAATATCAGATTGCTGGCTCAGCTGGAGCATTCACTAAACAAGAGATAAGGATTACTTATATAGGAACTCTAAACCCATCATCAAAATGTCTATAATTGCAGGAGAAACCAGCTGTCCAAAATATGGAGGTCTCAGCTGAGTTTTGCCCACAGCCTGGGGCTTTTGCTTTCACCTCCCTCTTGTACTTGTTCAAAGAGAAGAAAAAATCCTCTTTTAGCTCAATTACTGGGGGCCATTTCCTCTGGTAGTCTATGTTTCCAAGTAAGAGAACAAGCATCTGCCAATTAACTACATAAAGACAAGTACAAAATCCCAGATTTTGAAAGGCTTTTGAAGGTGATGCCTCTGCTACAAGACCTGCCTCCCTACCTACTTCTGCAGATAGTGCAAAGCACTTCATCTTCCTTTGCTCTCTGGCTTGGCTTATCTAAGTTCTACCAGACACACACACTTACAAGGAACTTTTCATCAGAAGCAGGGCTTTTGCCAGGATACACAAATATAAGAACAGGCATAAGCTACCTGTCCCCCAATATTGCCTCATTGCACTATCCCTCTCTTCAAGATCTACTTTGCTTTCTTTGCACCCAACAGTGACCTAAACTGCTCAGCTATGAGATCTGGACTAGTATTTCCAGCAACTCATAAAAGCCAAAGTCAAGCAATAGCCCCTGTGCTTTGATATGCCAGAAGTGCTTGATCTCAGTAGCACACCAGCCCACCTAGGAGTAACAAGGAGTCATTTTTCATACACTTTCACAGAAAAGAGTATAAATGGAGGTTCACGCCTGATAAAGCAGCCATCTCAGCCTGTGATTGAGTCATGATGGCTTCTTCAACCACGATAGCATGGTATTAAGGAATTCTATTTCTATGCCCCTCTATTTTTCCTCTGCAGTTTCATTTTACGTTTTTTTAAGCTCAGAGTTTTATTGGGTTTTATTTCTTCAGCTGTTATAAAAACTATGGATCATTTGTACCTCTTGAAATTCCCAATGACCAGTGCAGTCTGTCCTGACTGATGTTGATTTTAAGTTGTTTTGCAGAAACTAAGTAAATGACAGACAGTGAACAGAAAGGAGTAATTAAAGAGGACAGAAAGCCTGAAGGCTGCAAAGGTGGCCACTAATCAGATGAAAACTTAATCTCCAGGTTAAAAAACATGGATGGAAGCTTGTCCTAAACAGCTGGTTTATGCACAATTCAGGTAAGGGGTTAACAGACCATCAGTGCTATTAGTGAATTAATTATCTGGTAATTATTTCATTAATTATTATTAATTATTGAAACTTGTTTCACCCCAACTCGTCTGAAGAAAAGAAGATGTAATGTCTGGCCAACATTTCACTCCTTGTGCCACTTAAAGCAGTGACACAGCTGCAGTGAAGGTAAATGAAGAGCAGAAAGCCATCCAGACACAGCCAGTGTTCTCACACTGTATTGTATGCATCCATCATATGGCAAGATAAGAAATGAAAAATCAACTTCCTGTTCTTGTGCACAAAAATAGATACTTGAGTTTGGGTGTTACAGCTGTAGTTCTCCCACTCTCAGCTCTGTGCCTCTTTTTCCATACCACCCACAACACTCAGAACAGCTTCCAATTTCCTTTTTACCTAATGACCTAAATCTCCACAGAACCTATTTTCCCCTTGAATCCTTCCTACATCTGCCAGATTTGGCCTAGCATCTTTGCACTATTTCATGGCCAAAAACATCATCCTGGCACTGGTAAACTACCTGAAAGAGTAGTATTTCCTCACATAATCCTCTATGTGCCTTTATGCAGCGCTGTATGCAGTGGGAATCTCGAGGATGACTTCCCACATTACTTCCCGCATTCCTTCCTATAGCATGCACTCTCTAGATTTCATTACAAAGAGCCCTAATCCTCACACAGTCATGCCTAAATCTGTCTGCTGCTACAGCTATGACACCAGCACGGTGATGAAGCAGCTGTATGGGGAGAGTCCAAAAAAGTGCAGCAAGCTTCTTTTCTGCTCAACATGCATTTTGTCTCCCTCACACTTATGTTACTTGCAGAAAAGCAAATAATGCATGGTCTCAAATATATATATGTTAATTTTGCTGTTAATGTTATTATTAATGTTTAATTAGTCTTTGCTCTGAAGATGAAAAACAGTGAAGCACATAAGTTAGGCTCCTGCAATTACTGTGATTGCACTCACAAAACCAGCTAATTGCACTTGCAAATTACAACTTAGCTATTTGCACATGTACTTCTGCAGTCTGCCGGCACCACCACGATAACTGTGGAGAGAGCCTGGAAAAAAAATAGGGTGAATTATAGTAATTCTGTGGACGGTTATTTGGGCTTTGTTTCCCTTCATGCACACTAGGATTTTCTGATTCTGTTGGCATGGCACAAGGGTTTTCAGATGATTGCACCCCTTGATGCATGTGAGACCTGGAGCTGTTCCAGGGGCTATGGGCCCCAGGAGGTGCTGTTGTGGTGTCCCTCAGCCAAAATAAGAAAAGAGAGGTCTCCAGGTGAGGTGGTGATCATGGACTTTCTCTCCCCACTGTGTCAGCTCTTGCTGAAGGGGAACTGCTTCTCCCCCTCCAGATGTGAAGTCCAGCAGGCTTATCTCCTCTGTGGTGCATGTACACTCATGTTCAGCTGTTTCCTAGTACTGTGGTGGCCCAAAAGCTGGGGGTGGGGTGAATGAGCTTGGTGGAGCACAAAACAAAGCCCTCAGGCATGACTTCTGCAGAACTCATATCTTGGGCTAAATGGCTGTTGTAAAATGGTCTTTTCGGGATACTTGTACACGCTTTTCAATCCAACACAGCATGCTCAGAAACTCCACCATGTCCTTTAGGAAGGTGGTGGCACCAAGGTAGTTTGGCCCTTTACCTCTTTCATCTCACCATGCCCTCAGGTGGAACTGAGCATTTGTATAGTGCACAGGTAGCACACCTAACTGCTCAGAGCTCCCTGGTTGTCTCCATCTGGCAACACTTGAACTCCTCACAGCAATGCAGACAGGACTGGACTCATCAGTCGCCTGAAGAAGCAATGGAGAGAGCCTGTAGTTCCCTACGGCACAATTCATTGATATTTGACCACCTATTTGACGGAATATTAACAAAAGTGTCAATGACTGTTAATTTTGCTGATGATTCCTTATGAAATACACATTATCTGGATGTCTGAAGGTAGCAGGAACAAAGGGTTGATCAAAACCCTTTTTTCTGAGCAGGGGATTTCAGTATGTCTGCTTTGCAGCAGTCATGTTCTTTAACAGCAGCATGGCCTTTGAATCCTTTCCCCTCCCCCTAACAAAATTAAACATTTGCTTGTTTTTCTAATCTTGCTATAGACAGCCTCCACAGGTCACGCACAGAATTGAGGACATGATATTAAAATCAATCTGTCCCGCATACTCATTTGAATGGAGGGGAAAAAGCAAAGCTAGAGAGCAGAACTGCAGGACTAGAATAAAAACCAATAAAGTGGCCCCTCTCTAATTTCTCTGAAGGTCTTTCTAGAGTTTTATTCCCAACAGTGCTCCATAGATGCCTCGGTTTGCCTGCAGAAACACTTGATATTTCTGTAGTGCAAATCAAAGTGAATTAAACATTAAAGCACTGTGATAGCATAGCAGGTCTGCTATAGGATAGAAACTGGTTAATGTGGCACTGAAGTTTATGAAGCAGTGGACTGGACTTTCCCTCCCCTCCTTCTCCTTCTTCAGATGTATTTACTTATTTATTAGTTTCATTCATGCATCCTTCAGTGCAAAGCAGCGAAATCTTTTTCCGGTATAACTCTCTAGTTATATTGAGCACTTTGAGTTTTCTGCATATTGCATGACACAGTTACATACACACAAGCTGTGGGACACACTGCATTCTGATGTGTCCTCGCAAACGGTGCTTTCCAATACTCCCTCATTAAAAGGCAGCACATTAACTGAAGGATCCCAAACACTGCTCAGAAGAGGAATCCCTCTTCCTTTAATGGAAGGCTAAGGGATTCATAAACACCCACTACTTGAACATCATTACTACAAATCATCTTCCATTCCAGGGTATAAAAAGCATCAAAGTGATGTTTTATTCTCAGGTGAGACCCTGGAGCACCTTGTACTGCCTCCCATTCTCTCATCGGACTCACAATGGAGCTGGCAAGCTGACCAGAGATCACAAGTTGTTTTCTGCAGTCAGCTTTCTGTCTGGCTCCTTCTCCCCCTTTCTTGACCATGGACACTCCCTGATTGCTTTCCCTTGGCTCCTTGGCCAACCCTGCAAGATTCTAAAATGAGAGAGAAGCAGGGACTTGTACACATCAAGGGGAGCCACCACTCCCCCTGGTATCAAAGGGTCTACAGTGGCTCCACACTCAGGTGTAGTGAAGAAGAGTTTGAAGAAGAGTTTGGCACTTGCACAGACACAACCACAATCCACACACAACCACAGCAAGAGCTGGAGCTTCCGTAAAGAAATGAAAGAAGTAATTCAGAGGAGCACACTGGAGAGCTAGCAAAGAGAAATAATTCTTAAGGCCAACTAAAGGGAGAGACTCTAGCCAGGGCCTTGACTTCTATATAGTAGAAATCTGCACCTCAATTAAGCCCAGAGGAAGTTTATCCACTGGAGCTGAATAATGAAACCATCATTCAAAATGATTACATGTAACTTTTGTGGTTGGTTGTGGTTTTTTCTTTTCAAGAGAGAAGCTGCAAGGCAGTTTAAAGCTCAACTGCATTAAGGTTCACGGGGGCTAGGTCATCTGGAGAAGCTCTGATTCCCTCTGGGCATTTTGATGATTCTGACTCCCCTCCCACACATTTCTGTCTCTCTCTCTCTCAGTGTGTCACATCCATGGCTATCAAGCCCTGACCAGCAAAGGCTGGGCATGTGAACGTCATTCACATTCCATCCTTATTCTATTCAGAAATATTTAACGGGTTATCTACAGGTGCTTTTGATTAACTGTTATGTTGGACAAAAAGTTCAAAGCCTCCTTCAGCACTGGTGATCCCGTTCCTGGCCCTGTTTTCAAACTGCAGACCTTAATTGCACAGCTACCTTTACTTCAGAAGGATGATTTTACACCATCAGAGAGATTGCTCTACATCTGTTATGGACTTCCCTGCAACACAAAGAGGAGATGCAACATGTAAATGTATGTATCTGGTTATGTGTATATATACATATCTGGGTCATCACCTGTCAAACACCTCAGCCAAGTAACACTCAGCCATGTTCCTCCAGAGAAGGCAGAGTACACACACATAGGTTCCCACTGCCACTAGGAACAGACCTAACACATACTATTTTTGGAAATAATATTTCCACATTGGAAAGAAGAGGTGGGAAGGACATGGAAACATCCCGGGTGAGTGTTTCTTTTTATTTCAAGAGATAAACATACAGAACTGCTCTGGAAGCAAGCCAAAAAGCTCATAAATAGCCTTGATCAGAAACTGGCAGATCAGGTTCCTTTTTTCCTGTTATTATTATTTTGAGGACAAAGTCTTGTGGAGAATTGAGGAAAACAAGCATCAAATGTGTTGTAGTGATACTGATGTGAAGACAGGATGAAATTTTATATCTTAAGTTCATCTGCTCTCTGTCAAATATTCTGTATGCATTGTCCCTCCATCTTCACTTTCTTTGAGAGCATGGCCACAGCAAGTACATGCTATCAATTATTTATTAAAATCCTTAGCTTCTCCTGCTCTGATTTCTGACTATAAATATGACTGTGCCTAGGCAAGATGAATGGGTACATCATTGATTCAAACAAGTGCTTCTTTGACTGATAAGCAGCTTAAATGGCCTTCACTGCTTACTTATTTTGATTTACACTAAGTGCCCAAACTCCTCACTAACACCAGAGCCTCTTCGACCAAGGTATTAGCCAATATCTATGAAAAGACTACGCCTCCCCTAAGAGTTTTATAATCTAAACACTCATGAAAAGTTGAGATACAAAGCCTGCTTGCCACCCAGAGCAGGCTACTAGCCAGGCACAGAATATATTCCATATCTCCTGTCTCTCAACAGGGATGATGGCATCTTGCCACATTGCTACAAGCTCTTCAATAGCTTTCACCAATACTGCTCAAGATTCAGGTTGACCCAGTGAAGCTGGCTCTTCTCCACTACATTATGAGAAGCTGGAGGTCTATTAAAAACTCACTGTTTCTTTCTCCCTTTCACTGGTTAGCATTATCCCTCAAGAGAGGTCCTGCAACTTACCAGAAAAACATATGACTTGCTTACACAGAGGATAACAAAAATATAGAAAAATGTAGGTATAGAGATTTGAGGAGAGCTTGTTTAAGCTTACCAATCTAGGTATTTAGCTTTGGTTTTGAAGTGTTCTCTCTGAATGAAGTTTTTTATTGACAGGAAATGTTTGGCTTTTTTCCCCTGAAAATCAATTCTGAGAAAAGCCTGTATACTCCTCTGGCAAACTGCTGATTTAGAGAGCAACAAGGGGATAATAATGATCTGACACCACCCTCTCTCAAGAAAAAACAATAAAAAAGCAAGTAACTTGATTCCCCAAGACACTGATGTGTGTAGTGTGACTAGTCCCCTTTTATTCACCTCTGTAATCACTGCACTTCTCAACAGAGTCAAGGACATGAGTTTTTACTAAGAACATTTCAAAAGGCCTCCTGATGTCCTACCCTCCTGAAGGGCATCAGCTCCCTGCACACATGAAATTTCTGCTGAAGCTCAATTCCAACTAAAGGTTTACATGCCATTTATACCCCTGCACTGAACCTACCTCTTTTTTTCCCCTCATGCAGCACCCCAGGTTTCATCCTCTTTCCTTACTGTATTCTTCTTCCCTTCCATTGTTAGCATCCTAACCTGTCACACTAGGCCCAAATAACACCCAAGTGTGTTCATTTGCAGCAGTGATGCTTCATGACATGTTAGAGCACATGCAGTAGAACAGAACTAGATGGAACTATACTTTTGCTATAACATCCCATGGGTGACTTCCATAGACCAAAGCACTCCATGTGTAAATTGTGGAAAAGCACCAAGAACAACATAGGCCCACCTTTATCTCAGACAGGATCTGTTTTGCAGTGTAGTTGCAGCATGAGTTTTAAGATTTCTTACCCTGTTTATCTTCAGGAATTACCCAGCTATAAGAAATTTTATACTGGGAAAATCTAGTTTAATAATGGATCACATGAAAACATCTGGTTAATACAGCAGAGTCCATATTTTGTTGTCAGTAGTTCAGAACTCAGTGCAGAGGGACAGAAACACCAGAAGCTTTATTTAAACTGCCCTCTAGATAGAACTCCCCAGATGTATTTAGCATGAGCATAACTGTGACACATAAACAAAGCATGCTCCACATTACAGTATTACATGAGCTAATGAAAATTACTTTAGAATCACAGCATGTAGAATGGTTTGGATTGGATGGCACCCTTAAAGAACATTTAGCTTTAACTTCTAATTGAGCAGGTTGCTCAAAGCCTCATCTATTCTGGCCTTCAACACTTCCAGGGATGGGGCATCCACAGCTTCTCTGGACAACCTGTTGCAGTAAATCACCACCCACACAATAAATAATTTTTTTTGTCATAGCTAATCTACATCTACCCTTTGTCCTATCACTACACACCCTTGTAAAAAGTCCCTCTCCAGCTCTCTTGTAGACCTCTCCTAGGTACTAGAAAGTGCTATAAGGCTCCTCAGAGCTCTCTTCTCTTCTCTTCTCTTCTCTTCTCTTCTCTTCTCTTCTCTTCTCTTCTCTTCTCTTCTCTTCTCTTCTCTTCTCTTCTCTTCTCTTCTCTTCTCTTCTCTTCTCTTCTCTTCTCTTCTCTTCTCTCTGTTCATCTTCATAGAAGAAGTGCTCCAGCACTGATCATTTTTGCAGTCCTCCTCTGGACTCATTTCAACAGGTCCATGTACTTCACAGGAGTGATGATGGAACAGTTTGTTCCATTGACAGGGTCTTTGTCAGCATGAGTTTCAAATGCCACAACTCACATTTAAAAATACAAACAAAACCATAAAAGGTACTAGAAACACAGGGACCACTATGACAGGGTTTTATGATTATAATGGGAAACAGGAAATACTTTCATAGGCACAAATCTGGGAGACACTGAAGGGACAACTTTAAACTATATGCACATACTTTTCAGGGATACAGACCTTTTTAAAGCACATTTCTAGCATTCCATTATTGAAAACCTTTTAAAATATTCAGACATGATTAGATCAAACATTTCCCTACAAAGACCAACGAATGAGGTATGGCATTTCAGCTGTCTGAAAGACATGACTGCAGAGTGAAGCCTAGGGGAGGAGAAGAGACTTTAAGCTTCACTGACATACACTCCATATAAAAGGCATGCTAGGCAGACTTTTTGGGTCAGTGGTAATCAGCAAGAACATTAAAGACTACATGTACTGTAACCATGGAAAAAATCTATTTATTCTCTAATAGCAGAAGCAGTCACAATGGTTGTGGTGAGCAGCCAAGTGAGGGGCCACTTACTCTCCAGCCGAGTCCTACTGAAGCCAATGGCCCTACAACAACTGCACCAGTGGTGAAGTCATCTTGTCAGAGCCCCAAGACAGACTGTGCTCTGAAGCTGCATAGGCACGTTCTGGTTAGGCACCACCTGGTTAGGAGACAGCTTCGGCAGAGACAGATCTAATGAAAATGTTCCTCCCCACCAAAAGCACGTCAGTGAATGTATAAGGGCACTTTTACAGCGATCAGTGATGATCAGTATTGAACAAACGCGTCACCAGCCCCCTGACTCACACACTAAGGAAAGCTGTTGCACTTTATGAGGTGCTTGGTGTTGCTAAAATCAGATGTCAAGAGGCTCAAATCCCTTGCTCAGGTTTATATTCTTTTCTTGTTGCTCTGTTTGAAATTCTTGAGCTGTTAAAAGCAAGACAGTCTTTCTGACTGTCAAGTCATTCAAATCCCAGATTTCATTCCCCATTAAAACAGTACACAGTGACAAGAAACAGATCCATATTTTACTCCAGCAAAGTTCTCCCCTCAAATTAATCATTCACACTATGAGCAATTAAAGAAAATGAAATCTATACACAGCACTTGGATAGATACTGCACTTGAGTATATGTAAACAGGCTCCAGCTTGTTTGAATGAGATTTTAATTACCTTATGTTCAACTGGAACTCTTATGTGGACGACATAGGGCCCTTACCCACACTTAAAACATACAACTTTAAAATAAGACCCATTCCTTCAAAGTAGACCCCCAAATAACCAAACAGTCTCTTCAGAGGTTGTTCTTAGGTGTGGTTGGCTTAGAGGTTTGTATCTCTGTTAAACGCACATTAAGGAAAAATATCAGAACTTCAACATGAGTAAGATAGGACAGAGGCTATCAAAAATCTTTCAGCAAAGAAAGATCCTTGAAATAAGTTTGAATACTCTCTCCTTCTGCTTAGTCCTCTCTATTGTCTGTCTGCCTTATCACTCAGTGCTACCTTAGTCAAGAGGCACAAGGGGCCCAAATCAAGTTTGATTTTAAGTATTATTTACAGCAACAGTCTCAGGAGGAGAATCAGGAGAGAACTTAATGAAGAGGTCACTTGAGGAAATCCGTAAAACCTTCCACCACATGGTGAAGACTTGCTCCCACCAAGGACCCAAAGGGTCTGGCTCCAAACTCTGCAAGACCACCTCGTACAGAATCACAACTTGTGTCTCCTGCAAAGCCATCTGACAGGAGGATGCTACAAGCGTCAATATTCACCTGCATGTCCCAGAGTCTTCATGATAGGCACAGCTACTTTTAAGAGGAAAGCAAGGCAGCAGTCACTTGGCACTCAGTGTGTGGGGAAATATCCAGCCAGACAAACAGAGCTAAGGAATGCAGCAAATAATTCAATACAAAAACCAGAAGCCTGGGTTTTAGCAGGTACCTGGAGCTTCCACAATTCAATTCAAATTCTAACAGCACAGGCCCAAAATAGAGAAAAGGATCATGGAAAATTAACAGGAGAGAAATCCAAAGCTTTACCTCAATGAAAGCATTTCCTAACTTTTAAGGAATGACAAAATTACCTACACGCACTGCAATTACTGACCACCTTTCCTCTGCTCCTGGAGCCAGAGCACCTGCACACCATCACAACATTACAGGTCTCATTTAGTGTGTGTTGTGAGAATTGTTATGTAAGGCTGAGTTTACTGTTCCATCCTGGAAGTGCTCTGTGTTTTGGGAAGCTACCGGCTGGTGTTTGTTACCCATCAGAACCAAGGTGTCAAGCACATGATGCTGCTTTTTTAGCAAGTAAAGAGCCTCTTGCTGGCATAGAAGCAAGTGAGCAGCTTTCCCAGGAGTGTTTTTGCAGGATACCAGCTCAATATTTAAAAAAATTTTAGAAGTCAAGGATTATGTATGATGAACAGCTGGAGAATGTTAAACATATTTTACTTTAGGTTTGGCAGGGTTTAGTAAATCATGATTTAATCACACTCCCAGGCCATCACTGCAAGTGAACTCTGGAAATGCTCAATAAGACATAAAGAAAGGATAAACAGAAGAATGGAAAAGACATTTTACCAGGAAGGACAGAGTAATTTGTTATTCAGCTTTGGAGTGAAACAAACGTGAAGATGTCTCAGAAATGAGAGATGAGAACAGCTATGAAAGAACACCATGTCACCTTCCTCCCTCAATCATGGGCACGCTTCAGCTGCAAACCTGGGCTGGACCTCTGGGTGGGTGTCCCCACTCCACACACACAGGCACACACAGAGCTGTAGGCTCCAGAATGAGAACTGCCTGTTCTTTATTCTAATAAGTCTTCAATGTCTGGAAACACTGCCAGCTTTTTCAATCAGATAGGCAGTGCATAAGCCCAGATAAATTAAAACTAGTTCCATGCAAGTTTTGAAGAATACTGTCATATGCTTTACTGAAAATTAAGGGACAAGTCAGTGAAAGCTGTGAAACTGACTTCAGTGGCAGAGTATTTAGCTGTCTGAGCTCTGCATCTACCTTATATGAGCAATTTTAGTAGCTGTAATAGCTAAGCCAATGCTCTGATTGATTCTTTATTAACACCACTTGTTCATTTTTTGTGGTTTCATTACCTTCTAGAAGCCAAAGGTTTATAGATTCTGGGCCAAATTCAGAAGCAAGGCTTGTAAAACGGATATAAACTATACTTGCATAAATTATATTCTACAAGATCTTCTTACGTCCAAAAGAAATGGGAAAACAAACTCTTAAACTGCAGGTCAAAGTGATTATGTGTGATTCATTGCACAAGCCACACCATCTTCTGCCCTACTGAGCGCCTGTGTGAACCAAAGAATACAAGACCCCTACTAGGTCAGACCAACATTCTGTGCAGCTCAGCAGCCTAATTTCAGTCCTTTGACTGGGCTTTTAGGTACAGGACACTGTATTACACAGGTGAGACAGTGCAGGAGCTGGCTGCATCCACTCAACACAAATCTGATGTGGCAGCACCTCCCAAAAAATAAACACCGCCAGCAAAAGTTAACCAAGCCAAAACAACATGCGATGACTTTTCTCCAGAGCACCCTGTTTCCAGCAATGTCTCCCTCTGGAATTTCCTGGAACAGAGCAGATGCCCCTGTATTTATCAGCATTCAGCAGATCTCCCTTTCAGTAGTGGCCCAAAAGTTTAGGTGAGAAGCTCCCCATCTGGCCAAGGACTCACCTCCCATAGCCTTGAACTTGTCACTTGCTAATTTGTTTTTATGTTTCCAACAGCCTTGTACAGCAACCAACTCTCCTGGTTTCCTTGGTGACAAACTACAGCAATCCAGGCTTCTGGTCATCAGTCTAATAGTGTCAACTTTATGTGGCTTTATTTTATCATTTCCACCTTTTTTTTTAAAGGATTATTTTACAAGAAAATAGCATAAAAATTAAGAATTCATTTTCTGGATTTTTTTTTCACAGACTTGTGATGTTTTATATTATAAAAATTGTTTACATCACAATGCAAACATTTTAAAAACATTACTGTTTTTTGTTTTTCATGTCTCAGGGCTGTACAAAAATTTCATGTCTAAAGGGCTGTACAAAAATTTTGGAGTTTTTAGTAAAAAAATTTCCATTCTAATTGTCCAATTTTTTTTCCCCACTTACTACATCTCTCCATGCTCTTTGTGAAATCACTGTGTTGATATAAATGAGGAAAACCCTACCTAGTGTCTTTAATTTTCTCCTCTACCCTGAAACAAACTCTCCCTTCCTTAATCACATGCAAGTTACAAAAAAGGATAAAATTATGCAAAATTTTACAATACAAAGAAGTTTGCCAAGACTTCTCTTTTACAGGATGGCATGGGACAAAGTGGCAAACATCCCTTCTTACCAACACAGCTAAAACTCCTAGGGAGTAGCTAGATTGTCTTTAAATAATTTTTTTTAAGCATTCAGCTTCTCGATTACTTCTAATGGTTTGGCCAGAAAGATTGTTCTGAAAGTCCACAGAAGTTGAGGCTTGAGGGCCTTCTTATCTATATGAGAATGATATTTTTGCAAGCTTACTCTTGCTGAACATCCACACTTCCCAAGTTTTGAAGCAGGATGGCACGGTTGGCAGAATAAAATGAAAGCAGTCAAGGTCTGTGTGAGCAGCTTATCACTAACAGTTCACCACTAACAAGGACTGCAGATGGGCCATGCTTTCAAAGTCAGACACTTGAAACTCAGTTGTGATGGACTTGCACCTTAGCACTGTTACAAAAATGGCACATTTGCAAAGTATTATCCATTTTGCCCTGTGGAAACATAGGTTTATAAAAATGAGCAACCAAATGAACAAATTTAACATGCTTTCAACTTGTCCTGTCTTGGGACTACTAGTGCTGAGTCAGATTCCTGCTAGGAACTGGCTGGACTTCTGGAAGGAAGGTATTAAAGACTGTGGGATAAGTGAATCCTTTCCATTTAAGCACATTTTAAAGCTGCTGTGAGACACTAAGATACAGGACAACCCATACCATCTTTCCAAAAGGGAAAACTAAGAAAAAAGATAAGGGAAAGGAAGGGAAGGCCACAGATTGCAGCCTCTTTTTAAATCATTTTTTGGACAACAATGGCAACAGGGTGAAACATGCACAGTCCCCATTCAGAATTAACTCAATTTTTCACTTAAGAATCCACACTATAAAAATCAGTGTGCTTACATACAGTCGGGACCTCAATATGATACTTCCTGCCATTGTAAGCATGGAACAAATGGCTTCAGTTCAGATACATAAGCTGAGACAGTGTGTACTGAAGCCTTTCCTCCCAGCCCAGTGGCTTGTGGTGGCTGCTGGAGCCCCAGGACAGAGAAGATGACCACAGTGGGCAGCTCATCCTCACCACACCCAAAGCCAGGTAGCAGAGACCCATGTCAGCCAAAAGCAACAGCAGCCCTTGTGGGGCCACGTGTCAGTTCTTTATGTGCAGACAATGGCCAAGAGGGCATCCCCACCGAAATCAATGACAAAACTCACATGGCCAGGACATCATATGGGGTGCCTGGTGGGAGCGGGGGCAACAGTGCCATTGCTTCAGCCACCTCAGAGAGAATGGGAGACACCCAAAAAAATTAAAAATTAAACCAAATGGGGGATTTTACTCTGAAACCTTAAGTTGAAAGAAAATTAAACTCCTTCAGAGAGTGATAAATATCATTTGCAGCTTTTATCTAAGCATCAGCTCAAAGTATTTCCTTCTTTTCTAATTAAAATAGGGATTTGAGTGCCAGAACAATGATCTCTAGTCAAAGACTCTCGCAGACAGAGGGATCACACCAACTCATTTCCTACTGGAACAATAAAATCAAACCAAGGTTTGGGAGACCGGCATTTGTTGCTATTATTCGAGCTGGCACCATGCACACTCTGCAGTACTTTGATGTGGCTGCCTTAGGCAGCTCATAACAGGAGTAATAATATTGTAAAATATAAACAATCCCAGTTAGCAGTTTGGGAGAGGATAAAAAAACACAAAAAAACCCAACCCAGAGCCCCTGCTTTTGGAGCAAGAACCAGCATACTGCCTTTCCTGTTTGCAGGGCCTGCTAAAACTAACCCCAAATTTTAACAGTGCTAAGACAGTGCTCCTAGACATGCTGAAAGGGGAGATGGGTGCCAGCACAGAGACTCCCCTGAGCCAAGATAAGCAATGCAGTCATATCCCAGAGTTACCCCAAGTGTCCCCCTGACTACCAGTGAAAGGGCTCTCCTGATGACACGAGGGCTACAAAAACTTTAAATTGCCAATGAAAGTGATAATCATGGAAATAAATTTAAGCGCTGAGAAAATACTGTTCACATTCCAATGCACCCCTGACACATAGGAGCAGATAATTTTTAAAATCATTAACTGCTTTTCAAGTGCACATGGCAATGAAAGTGAAAAAAGCGGGCACTGGAAAGAGCCATGGAGCATATCCACACATCCTGTGCCGTGTGACCAGCCAGGAATCCATCCTTTCAAAGGGCTGGAAAGCAACACAGACATGCTGACCACTTAGGAGTAACACTATTTTCTGATTCTGCACCAGGTCCCTTTTCCCTCCTCCCATCTTCTCACCTCTTCCCTTTCCACTGCCATCCTGATCCCATGCCTCTTGAAATCAGCAGACTTCCTGATACTGCTTTTAACAGCCCTCAGTCAGACTCAACAACACTTCAGGCTCTGCCATTATGAGCAAACCCCAGCAAGTGAGAATTTCCATCATGAGCTGTGATATGCATGGGAAGGCATGGCCAGCAATGCTTGGAGAAAGGGCCTGCCATAGTGGAGTTGAACCAGGAGGTTGAACAGAATGACTAAAATCACAGAAATCCCAGTTTAGCGGGGGAAGACATAGCCTAGCCTTGAGATGGGAGGGCAGACTGACTTTGCTTCAATAACTGCAATTCTGCAGGAGACAAAAAAAAAAAAAAAAGGCAGCACATGTCATAAAATTAGAATAAAATTAATGGTATTAATGCTGAGAAAGAGAGGGCTCCAAGTAAATCCAAAACGGTTATTGTCCTTCTACTATCAATTGCTGTGCTAAAAGCCTTTGTATTTTAGAGCCTGAAGCCAAGATCACAAGCCTTAAGATTCATTAGATCAAAAGAAATAGAAAAACAGACAGATTTAAGGACATAACCAAACATATCTATTTACAGGTTTAATCCTTAAGGCACTGGCTGTTCCACTCAGTCTGCACATGGATGATGGTATTGGTGGTGGTGCTGTTCCAACTCTCTTATTAAAATACATTCGGATGGAGACATAAACACTGAGTTGTGTTTTCTAGAAATAAACTTATAGCTATCAAAACCAGACAGTATTCCTCACTTCCTTTATCATATTATTTCCAGATAGATGGAATGCATAAAATGAAATGCTGGTCATAGAATATGCAGCCTCTGAATCATAAAATGAAGATGGGTTTTAAGTAAGTCTATTCAGTAGCTTAAGAGATTACAAGTATTAAAGAAGAGTGTTTTAGAGAAAAAAAAATTAAAATATGGCCGTTCCTTAGCATTTATCCAGATTCCTGTAATTTAGAAATTAGTTAACAAGAGGCATGCCAAGAGAAAAAGTTCTAAGCACTGTCATACTCTTTGGCCAATTTTGAAAGAAAAGTATCTCAAGTCAACCAATTTTAACTGTTATTCTTCTATAATTTTAGACTTTCTTTGCAAAAATAGAAAGTACTATCACTGCCAGGTAAAACTACCACCTCCAGATTAAACAACAAAGTCTACCAAGACCTTCTCTGTGAGAACTGGAGGGGGAAAATCCCTATGGAAGTACATAGTGAATGCAGCAGTTAAGTTCCTTTAAGTAGGATGGAAAATTGCCTCTTATTGCACTTCCAGAAAACATAGCAATATGCCTATCAGGAAGTCCTCTAGACAGACAACCCAGCATTTATTTGTGTTTTGGATTTATTTTAGGATGGTTAGATCAGTTCCAAGTAAAATCACTTTATAAAGGAGGTCATATGCCAATCTCTGTCCATTATTGCCAAGTTCAACTATTCAGACTTCAGTAGTCAAATGTCATTGGCTCCTAAAACAGAGTCTACATACATAATATCTAGGCAGAAGTACCAGGGCTCTGTGGGTTGTTTCATAAATGGTAGTTTAGTGCTCTTCATTTATCTTTACAGCTGTGAACCTCTAGAGTTCAAAATACTAATGTTTACAACCAGACTAGCTAGTAACTTGTTTCTTTCTAAACTCAGAGAGCTAATGCTCAAATGAGCATATGACTCTAGTTTTTGGCAGTCCAAGATGCTCAATAAAATCCCAGAAGTTGTCAACACTGCCCAGAGTGTCAGCAAGCCTTGAACCAAGAGCAAAAGTTCATCGACCATTTTACAAGGTGCTCTTCACCGGTGTTTTTCCAAACAGCTACTAATATAATCTCTGGAACAGTACAGCCTATGCACAAAATGAATAAGATTAATAAAATAGCTGTTAATTGCATTCAGTAATAAAGTTGTAACAAGGTAAGAACAGAATGCCTTAGCTTCCACTTAGCCAAGTGTGCTGGCCACAGTGCATTTTTCTCATGCACAATTTACACTTAAAGGCAATGAAGACCTTACAGAGTCCTCTCAGCTTCACTGCTTCACTCACTCTCATCTTTCATAGGCCACAACCGACTCCTAGGCCATCCACCCTTTCCTCATGTCATGCACTGACAAAGGGTCTGAAAACAAACTAATTTCCACAGAGATGAGGAAAGCAGCACAATTACACACTTTGTTTTTTTCCTGCAAAGCAATCCCTCTAAATGCTTCAATGTTTTTAGCACAAAATTGTCTCTGCTTGCAAAAGAAAACAAACAGTCCTAGCCTGACTTTAGGCCTGCACAAGGATGCTGCCCCACTCCCCATGCCTGTAACCATATTCCAGAACCAGCCATCAGCCTCCCACCCCTATGAAAATTTGCAGACATTATCCTCCTCCCCTATCACTGCTGCATGCAGCCTAACAATCTCCCAAGCAAAGGAGCCCTCTGAGGGCAAACACCTCCTTCTGAAAGGCCCTCCCACGCGCCTCCTGTCATCAGAATGAGAAATCCACATGCCCTGGTGACTGCTAGCTGGTGGCTATTCTGCCATGGGACATGGGATCTCATAAAGGAGTTCAGGCCATTCAGACTCTAGACAATCAATTCCTAGCTGCATACCACAGCAAGTTGCCATGATAACATCACTAACGTCACTTCTGCCTCCATGCCAAGACAGGGCAGACAGGGCAGACACTTTCTCCCTGCAGTATCTCCCAAAATGTTTCCAAGGACAGGTCACACTTAAGGAGATCCCCAGCAGGGCTAGAACACTACTATATCCAGTTCTACATCAACATAGGGACAAGAACACAACTGTGAAAGAGTTAATTCTCGCACTCTGGTATTTTTCTTTATTTTACCTTAGCTTAAGTGAATGTAATTTTGCAGCACAGGTATATGCTAACCCAGGTCTACAAGGACTAAAGTCTTTCTATCTTCAAATCATCCATTCTACAAAATTTGGTTTTCCACACGCTTACAGTTAAGGTGATTTGTTTGAGCTTAGGTTTTTTGGTTTGTTCTTGACATGAAAAATGAAAAATCGTAGAGCTGAATGTTTAGGAAGTAATTTACATGAAACAAAGTATCCCACACTGTTTTAATTATCTTGCTGATACTCACTTGAGTTAGTCACAGCACGTTTGTCAAACACTGCCCTTTACATTAAGGCTTTGGCAAGTATGATAAAGTACAAGCACAAGCTCTATAAAATCATACAACACGAATTTACCTTTATAGCACTTAATTATAGAGGACAGCAACAGTAGGGTGTGTATATTTGATGCTTTCTTAAGTTGCCAAATTATAGCAGAAGAACATGATTTTGAACATCTGAGGACAAAGATACAAACATTAGCCCCTTTTATACAGATAGGAGGAGGCCTGTACCTACTCACTGAGCTCCTATTCAATATGAAAACATGTAAAATGAAGCAAGTAGCTCATTTTCTCAAGAAAAGAAAGATAACACTGTTCCCAAGCTTAGTACCACTGATTAGCAGAATATACCCTCATTTACTGCTACTGTATAGCCTAGACATACATTGGCCCTAAGTTCCATAATTAGTGTCCTCTGTTACAAGGATAGAGTATTACATTCATGTCAGAAAGGAGGGGAGGAGGAGAGGGGTGGGGGAAGATACTGTTCCATATAAAAGAAGCTACTGTGTTTCACTGGCTCTCTGCAGACCGGTTCTGTAGGTGGTCATTTAAACAACAAAGGAAGTTCAAGGGTTCAAAACAGATTTCTGCTCCTTAATACACAGAAATCTGCATTTTTAAACTCAGTCTCCCTGCTGTGCAATTATGTATGAATTTAAGACTAGTCGTTTTCTTACAAGAGGCTGTGTCGTGCAAGTGGGAGACAAAATCAGGTCACTCAATCACAAGAAGTAAATTTCCCCCCACCAGCCACTGCACTCCTGAGAGAGACAGAGAGGAAAAGGCAGATTTTGTTATCTGTTCAGACTAGTCCAATTCTTAATCATATCCTTTGGAATTTTGAATACCTCTTCCATTTCCCTTCAGACCTAGGGAACTAACATGGGAACCTAATTAAACTGTAAGTAGTGCTGTGTAAAAATCAACACTTGCTAAGATTTGATGGAAAGAAAAGATTAGCCAAGATTGCTGCTGTAAAATATACATCCCCTGTTTAAAACAAGGCACCTGTCCTTTCTGATACTCCTGTGTCTATTCCAGTATCATCCTCTTTCTCTTACTTGCCTTTGAACACTTCATTTAAAGTTGCTTCTTTCCTCAGAGACATTTTATATATCCACTCAGTGTGTTCACAATGGTCCATATGCACTGAAGGTCATTCCCTTCCAGATCAAAAAGCCTAGAGAAGAACAGATTAGTCCCAATTGCTGTGCTTCACCCCATTCCTCACCTTAGAACCTCTCAAACTGTCAGCAGAAATTCCCCCACTTTCACAGCAGCTTTGCACAGGCAAGAGAAGCCACAGCAGCAAAGCCTGACCCATGAAGAAGCCTCCCCCACCCACCACTATGTGATTAATGTTCACACACAAAGAACATAAATATTTTACAACTCTCCAGAGGAAAAAAAAAAAAAAAAAAACAACAACACAAACAAGCAAAACCCTATCCCTTGGTTTTGGACCAGAATTCAGTATTAGTGAACATCGCTGAAACAAAATTTCTATTGCTAAAACCACCTGATTTCTTGTATGCTTTCACAGAGAAACCAGTAATTAGGGCTAAGGTTTTTTCCAGAAAGACATGGCAAAGGAAGTACATCAAGCCTAAACCATAGGACTACATGTGTCTCATTTGCTCCCAAACATTACCTTCTGCATGATCATGAATGCACAGATGCATTTGGAAGAGCTAGCCCGGGAAGAAATTACCTCCCTGATTACTTTGGAGGAGATTACTCTCAAACCATCCAGCAACAACTGCTTCTATAGGAAAGATGTGAGCCAGGTCCATCAGCTTCATTTATTTACGGCAGTTCTGCTCTGCCAACAGTTCTGTTACACAGCACAAACTGAGGATGTGCTGCACTGTCTCACACAGGCTGGCTGTTCCAGGACCCCCAAACAGTGTCTTATTTCCCTTAGGAGCAGTCATTCTTTAGTTTCTGTAGTAGAAAATTAGTACTATCAGACATTTCTATTTATTAGGTATTTGAAAAAAATATTTTGTTGACCGAATGTCAACAGTAAATATATCTTGTTATTCAAAGCTTATTTGAAAAAGAAATTGATGCTGTACACTAGAGATTACAAAGTTAATTCTGTTTAGTTTCAACACAGGCAATACACTGCACTAGATCAAAATGGAAAAACAAACCAGAAAGTGCTCTGATTCTCCAATATAGCCCACAGTTCTAACCCTGACCCAGTGTAGTTCAGTGCTGAAGAGCTGTGGATTAATTTGTGGTTAGTGAGTCAGGAAACAAAATCAGTCACTGGATCACAGTAGTACCCTTTATCTGTAAACAAGAAAAAGCCTGGGTTTTGCCCTCCCTTTCCCTATACAATAAACTACAAATGGCTGCAAAGAATGTTAAAAAGGAATTTAAAATATGTGAATAAATCTAATAATTGAAGATACTACAATTTAAATATATGGATGGATAGATATTTAACCTGCATGTACGTATCTGTGGATGTTAGAATTTACAGATAAGGTTGCCATGCCATGTTAAAGACCACAGTCAGACAAGCTACATGCTTTCCCTTGCTGGGGTCACAAGACTACTTTTTGTGACAGTGGCGAAAGTAAAGGGAAGGACAATTTTGAAAACAATCTTTTTTTGAGCCTGATTTACCACTCTTCTATCTGAAAGAGGCACCAGTGCATGGTCTACTGAAAACCTTTTTTGTCTATAATTTTCTTCCTAATTTATGGAGCAAATTTTTTTCTGCCTGCACTGGCAAGGTATCATAGATTATGTTCAGAGGGAAGAGAGACCTCAGGTAGCCCCAAATGAGCTATTAAACATCTGTTTGTGACTTGTACTAAAGAGTTCTCCTGAAATGAGAGTGAACTTCAACAGTACGAGCCTAACTGCTGCTTCTTCAGCAAATGTCCCTCCAGTGCTAGTTGAGGGACAACTTCTCTCTACAACCTTCATCCTCCAAGCACTTAGAAAGACTCATTTTTCTTTGAATGCATTTTCACAGGTCAGAGGCAGGCATGGCACAAAGGAGGGGACTAAAAAATTAAGTTCTCCCAGACCTGTGCTAGCTTTGGGAGTGCAGCACAACATCCATCTCCAGATAGAGCTGGCAACATCTAGTTGTGTGTATTAATGCTGTGGTGGAGCCAGCGCTGCAACAGCCAGAGGCTGAGACAGCCTGAAGGATAAGGAAAGCTTCAGCTGTACTAGAGGCAGCTCAAGGAACGAAATGGTAAAGTGAGGTGAGAAGCTGGACCCAGTCAAGTCCAGGACCCACTCAAAGCTGTTTCACGTGAGGCATGTAAGTGCATAAAGATTAGATGGAAAAATAAAAAGCAAGCCCAGCATTAAGAGTTCAGATGATAAATCCCTCCAGATGGGACCCATGCACCGCTGTTCTTTCTGTCCGATCTCGTGTTACAAACGACTGAAGCCACAAAACTGCTCTCAGATCACACACATCTATAGTGAACTAGATCCTCTTTGAATTCAATTTCAGCAGGTATTAAAAGGAAGGGATTTCTCTTTCAGCTCCTGTTAGCATTTTCATCCCATTCTGGAATTTGTCTATCATTTTTATCTTTTGATTTAGAAACGTTAATAAAGATTGATGGTATCCCTGAGGAAAAACAGGTGAGGAGATAGCACAAGTCGGATTATATCATCCCAATAAATCTTCCTTTCAAAACAAACACAGCTTTCTCTTCTTTCAAAATACTGCTCTTTAAAGACTATACTTTGTTTTTTTAATAAAGAAAAAAGTCTTTCAACTGCGTTAATGATTAGCAAATGATATGGCAGCTCACCAAGATGCTCAGGCCTGTAGCTTTAGTCACTTATCAGATTAATACACATAAATGAAGGATTCTGTATTCTTCATTTACAATGGCTGAAGCCATCAGGTTTAGTGAGGGAAGGCACCAGCACTGAGAGTGGAAAAATGGGGAGGATGGAGAGAGAGACTGAGGAGAAAGGAGCTCCCAGAACACACTCATAAGGATACTGCTGTCTGCAGCCTCCTTTGAGTTGTGAATGAGAAATAAAAGAGCTCCAGAAGCAGCTTATAACAATAATTAGTGGCATGAAAAGATCTACAGATGGAAAGACACTGGAGAGGTTTAATGTATTTAATTTAGATATAAGGGCACAAGAAAGAGGTACACAAAGGAATGAATAGTACAGAGAGAGAATTCCAGGATTCTTTAATTATCCAGCTTTGTAATGCAAGAACAAGTGGGTATTCAGAGAAATTAAACTAATTCCAGAGAGTTCCCAGGCAATACACAGGTAACCAGCAGAGCTGCTGGCCATATTTCATAACTGAGGCCAAGAATTTAGGAAGAATTAGAAAAAAAAACAAAACACACACCCAGTTCAGTTAATAGTAGCATGTTCAATGACAACACAGAGAGTGAACAACACATAAGAAGCTCATGCTTCAAAGGAGCTGTCAAAGCCAAGCCTTCCTTCTCTAGGATAAAGCTTCATGTGTGGGCAGTTGTTACTACTTTTTACTACAGTACTTCTTACACTTTGCTTGAACCATTTGGTACCAGCCATGATTTTCTGATCAAAACTATTTTTCTGAGTATTTGAGGATTGCCATTAGGCTCATGGTAGAAAGAATATTCTTTTCCCCCCCTGAGCCCTCACTCCATGCTACCTCAGCCTGCAGCAGCCCCTGCCTGGGATGGGAGGGACCCTGCACTGTAACAGCAGAACACTAACATTGCCATGTGTTTGTTTCCATGGCCCTGGAACACCTCACAGAAGCACTTCATTTCCTCTCCAGCAGCAGCAAGGCTCAATATAACTTCTCAAACTGGCTGTCATCCTCAGATATTTTCACAGCTATTGAAGGGGACGTGCATGGACACCGCTCCACAGCTTTTCTTATCAGCTGATAAAAAGGGGACACTAATGTAAATCTCCTGCCACTGGCCGTAGCTACAGAGTCCTCCTTCAGCTGTGGAAGCAGTTAAAAAAGAGTCTGTGTGCACCCAGGACCAGTGGTCTGGGCTCATTTCCACAGCTGAAAAGAAAACCATGCTCTCCCCTGGGAATTGGGCAGAGGAGTCAACCCTGCACCACACCAGCACCCGGGGAGCATGGGGCAGGAGAGGCACCCTCAGCACACCCCAGGCCATAAGCATGGGACAACTTTTGCCTCCAGAGGGCAGAGAAACGTAAATGCAAACGATCCAGCTTGCTGTGACTGCTCCGTATGCCCGGTCATTTTACTGAGTTCCCTCTGAGAGGGAGGGAATAAAAAAAAAAAAAAAAAAAAAAAAAAAGCCGAAGTGATTAATGAGGGCGGGAAGCTTTGTCTGCCTGAATAATGAACTAACGGCTGGCCCCGCCACAGCCCCGCGTCCTCGCACAATCGCATCCGTCTGCGCTTTGTTCCCGGCCCGCTCAGCCATCAGCTGAGAAGTTCATCTGTCTCAGCAGTACGCGGTGATGATGGCAAGGGTTAAATACCACTTACATGGAGGTACAAAAGGCCAGTATAATTTTATATGAGGCCAGACAGCTGGTTTGTATAATTCCAGTTTTCACAGAGCGTTTTCTTTCCGCTGCGTCCCCTTAAAAAAGCTTTTCCTCGTGAGTTAATTCTCTCACTGGAGAATGTCAGCGCAGCTCCAATTATCCCTGAGATAATCCAAAGCTAAATTCTCTGTCAAACTCAGACCTGGGATAAGGCTTCAAGAGAAAAACTCTTATAAAAGTCCTCACCATGAAATAATTTAAAGACAAGGTAGAGAGTTTGTTTTGTGTCTATCCTGTTGCGGTTTTTTTCCTTAAAAAAAACCCCTAACCACTGTATGTTTCTAGGAGTTTCCAGATAAGAACATCTGTTTTTAAATAATCTCAGTGCTACTTTGGAGTTTCTACAGCTTACAGTGACACAATCAGCTGTTTTTTATTAACTTATTTGTTTGTGCAACAGCATTGGTGAATGTTCATGCATTCATCGCTGCACATCAAGCAACTGGGGCAGATCCAGTAGCAGGAGTGTTCAGTGCTTGCCAATTCTGGTACATCAGCACTAACTAGTAGCTGAATCATGCTTGCCTTGCCTGAGCAGGCACTCACTGAAGGCAAACACATACACAGTTGCTTACTGAATCCTCTTTCCTCCACATTTTAACAGCTAAAAAGTGAACTAAAAGCATAAGGCAACAGCAAGGCATTCAAGGTGCAGCTGAATCCTCTGTCCCCTAACTCCCTGTCTCCGAGACTCTTTCAAATCATGAAAAAAATGCCCTTTTGCAGGGATATCCCTGCAACCATGGGTACAGGAAGGAGCTGATCCATGAAGACTCTTATAAATTTTTTTTTTTAAGATTTTATACTATCATGCACAGCTTTGCAGGGCTTTGGAATACCATCCTAGAAGCTCTTGGAATTTCTCACGGTGTGAGCTAACAGTCTCTGACTGCCAGAGAGCTGAGGGGAGGGGGCAGAGCAAAGCAGTCTCCTAATTTGATAACATGCTGTATGACCTTCACCTCAGCCCACTACTGCAGCCTTTAGCACATGACTCTCCTGTCGAGAACGGATGGAGGATACTGGGCATCACTCTTCAATTCACTGGACAAGGAGCAGGAGCAATAGTGAGACTCACAGGTGCAGGGTGTGCCACAGCAGCCTTCAGGGACCAAAAATGAACAGTTTCACTTCAATAGTGTGTTACCACAAAAGGGAGAGAGCCCCTTACTGCACTCAGTCTGACTGACAAGCTATCCTCCCTGCAAGTCTTCCTAATGGCTCAGAGCAGTGGACTTGATGCCTGTCCTTTTAGACAGTAAAAAGCAGGGTCCTTTAATCATGGCACCTCAAGCTCTTAAATGCTTCAAAGACTGGATTATAGAGAGGCACACAGAAGAACCAGAAAATCCCATAGAGTCCAGTCCAGTTTCTGCAACTACATATATTCTGTAACTACCCCTTTGACAGAACTGTT
Organism: Monarcha castaneiventris obscurior; assembly: GCA_026261815.1. NCBI lineage: Eukaryota > Metazoa > Chordata > Aves > Passeriformes > Monarchidae > Monarcha > Monarcha castaneiventris. The sequence continues at coordinate 33,620,939 of JAMPIT010000566.1, read as the reverse complement.
TATCTGATCTGATTTTGACTTTTTGCAATGAGTGGAAGTGGACAAGCTGCTTGGCAGCTGTGAAGATGCTGTGCATGATGGAGTGAGGGGGTGTTTCACTGAAAGGCAGGTCTCAATTTGTCTTACAGTGCCTGATGATCTTACGAGAACAGACTGCAAGCAGTTCTGAAATGTCTTGACCAAAGAACTATTGCTGTCCCTGCCGGAAACAAAAACACCTTGTAATCATGCCATAAACCAAGAAATTTTATAATAAGCCCTCTCTTCTACCAAACTGCCACTGTAAATTGAAGAATGGAGATCTCCACCTCCACTAAAATGAACAAAGCTGTAGATCTGGGTTTAAAAGGTAAGGGGGATCTGATTACACTTTACAAGCCACCTGCAGATCTTGAGTAAACTACTATTAATTGAATCACTCTTCTGAAATTTCCTTTAAAGAAAAAGAAAGATACTGACTCATTATGGTTTCTTTGATCCTTTCCAACACAAGCAGCTATATGAAGCAAGTAATTTTCCTTCCCTGGGTCCTCCCCTATTTGCTTCCTGAAGTGTCAGCCTGCTCCAGGAGACAGTCCCTGCTTGTGCCATAACACTGCTTATCTTGCCCATCATCGCTGTTAAAGATGCAGCAGTTCTGTTTAAACTACTAACAAGGTAGGTCTACAGCCACGGGTGGGTAAAACAAAATTATTTCTGATGTTTACTGAGGCACAGCAAAGAATGATCACATCAGGACACCACTTGTGATTTTCCTAGCCTCTACCACATTTTGGGAAAGGGCTGACTCCTAATACATCCTGCTCTGTCCATATCCCCTCAGGAATGCCAATCAAACCTAATGTTCCCCAAAATCCTTTCATGTTGGAGCATTTCTTTCCTGAGAGCCTTCATACTTAAATGATCATTTAAATATTATTCTGCGTGTGCATGATATCTACACTCACTCTATATTTGTGAACTACAGAAGAAAAGCTAATAGTAGTTTAATAATACACTAAGGTGATGGTAACAAAAGCAAAGCCACAGCTTTCCATAACATTAGATTTACTATATTAAGCTTTTAATACTGCAAAAGATTAACAGTGACAGATTCCCTTGTAGACTAGCAAAAGCTATTGCAATTCTTGCAACTTTCACATTAATCACATTTAAACATGCTGCTAACAGATGGGCATCATGGAGTGCTAGGTGTCTTACAAGCCAGTACTAACAAAAAGCATGTCTAGGAGATCTTGTGACTTCTACAGTTCAGAGGGATTGCATATCCAGGCACCTTGTTATTGTTTTTGTTGCATATTATCTAGGATTATTAGAAAAGCTCAAGTTAAATAGATGACAGACTTCAGCATACGTGAACGGGAAGGGAAGGGGGGGGGGCAGAAAGAGTCAAAACAAGACCACCCACACAAAGTTCCTCTAAGTCCACATTTCACATGCATGATCATGATTTTTCCACTACACAGGGAAAGCATTAGGTTCTGCACTGCAAATTTTCCTCTGACACTACTACCTGCAAAAACCTTTCCCCAAAGCCCAGACACAAGCCCAAGCTGTGAAAAATGAGCTGCCAGGCTCAAACCTGGCTGGACAGAATGACAGTCTGTCCTCCCTCCCCTTTCATCAGTGCAGATGTCAGATTCAGGTGGCCCTTTTTGACTGAAGCTGGGAGAGCACCTGAAGAAAACCAGCATTAGTACTTGGCACCCAGATAGAACATAGATGTTTAATAAACTTCCCAGCACTGTTTTTTAATTAAACCAAGTCCCAAGGTAAAACCTCATCTTTACATGACTGTAATTAACCAGGACACACTGTCTGTAATGTAAGAAAGCTCAATCTCCTCTATAAGCCAGACCTCAAGAGAAAGACTGGCAATTGCAATCTCAGCCCAACCTAAGGTTAGTCCTCATAGAGTAAGGCCTGCAGATCTCCTCAGCTCCAGCCTGCAAGGACTCCTGGCTTGCTGAAAAGTGAGACTGGAGAATCGCACCTGGGGGTACTGCCTTCATATGACACCTGAAAGCATTTGCCCATGAAGGACAGAAGCACTCCTGATGTGGAAGGTCTCAGCCTTGCAGGTTGCCTGTCATTTACAAAACAGGCCTGTGTGTCACGGATCTATCACCCCACAACCCAACTCGGCCTCACTGCTTGTGTGGTAACTCCTCTGAGAGGGAGGATGTGCTGTCACTCTGCCACAGACTGAGTGCCAAAAAGCTTGTGGCAGTACTCACTTCACACCGGGACAGTCACAGAACTTAAGGGACTCATGTGAACTAGAAACTTTCTCTGCTCAAGAGTGAAAGACAGGCTCATCGTTGAACAAAATGGGTGGCCCAAAGTTTAGAGTGCTAAAACTTGGTGATCTGAATGCCACTAACAACCTTCCCTGGAAGTTCTCATGAAAAGTCAGTGGATGAATCCAGGTCTCCTAAGCAACAGTATTTTAGCTGCTGGGTCCTCCTCCTCATTTCCAGCCTGCAAAACTAAACATTCGCAGCTCACTCAGGAAGAGTTCAGCACCTGGATGGGTCTGAGTCTCCTCTACACACCTACCAGCCATTGAAAGATAGCAGCTGAGTCCACCTAAAAGCTACCTGCTATGTTTCCTCATAAACCACATTCCAGTGTCCAAAATGTGCTTGGCCAGGACCACACTGACATGAGGCTTTCAGGGAGCAGGATTCACATGATACTCACTACTGACCACCAAGCCTCCAAAACATAGCAGAGAAAAGGCTGTACAGACATGAAAGGAAAATTCAGGTGAGCTTCCACAAGCTCTACAAATTCGTAAAATGTTCCTGTAGTGCTATCGGGGCACAAAGCAGTAGAGAGAACTCTGTATTTATGTCAATGAAAATAATTTTGGTATATCATTTAGCATCCTCATACCCAAGGAATACGATCTGAAAGAAAAAAACAAGAATTACTTTGACACTGGAGATGTAACTTGGACAAAGAAATATTGTAGTATCAGCCAAAGTTTGTCTCAGCCAGCTCCAGCCTTCAATACTAGAGCACTTAATTATGCTATCCAGCATTTAGCTCTAGGGCTCTGTCCATCTGGCTCATGCCACTAGAATGAAGAAGCTACAGAAGAGCAGACTGCAGCAAACAAGGTCAGTATGCGCCAACTTCTGTAGAGACATATTTAACAAGCCCAAGGTTGGACTGTATCAAAAGGGAACAAAGGCACGGAAGACATCTCTTTGCAAAAATAAATACAACACATTCCTTCAGTGCATCTGCAAATGATGCTGTAGACTGGCAGCACTTTACCTTTCACTTACCCATCTGTTTTCCTGGAAGATTTAATTTCATTAACTTGGCTTTTCTACATTTTAGTTTTGTTTTTCAACCCTTGCTGTAATATAGCAGGGGCAGTTCATTCAAAAGCAAAGCCTTTACTCTTGCAAGTATGCAAGTACCAAACAGCAGAATTCTCACATCCCTAAGCAAGATGTATCTCACTTCTGATCACCCATTATACCCAGTAGAAGAGTTTCCATCAACACCATCACAGTTTCTGAGTCCAAACTAATCTTCCATTGTGAGAGGGAGGGGATAGGAAGGAAGTGAACTCAACCATGAGATGCCTTTGAATGAAGATACAAAGTCAAAACAAGGGAAAAACAAGATACATCAATTACCTTCAATTTTTACCTCTGTAATGAGAGCTGGAATACTAAATATTTTCTCTCACTTGACCAGTTTGCTGCTAATGTGGCTGTAAATTTCTTCTCCCATTTATCAAGCTTTTCTAATCTCAGTGCCCAATATTATGTTGTCCAATCTTTCCACTGGTATTCTTCTGTTAACTAGGTAAGTGTTCCTGTGTGTGTATATGTATGTATGTGTGTATGTGTATGCACAAAGCTGTTCCTCCTCTAGTGACACACTGAATTTTGAGGAAGAACCTCTTCTTGTTTTTCTTACTCTTTGAGGAAAACCTATTTCAACTGTAGTTTAAAAAGGTCTGCACAAAAATGGGCACACTTATTTATTTTATGGTGACAGAACCTTTTAGTCTCACAGTCCAAGATGCTGCTTTATCAAGACAGATTTAAAGCCAAACAGGATTCAGAAAGGAAATAATCAGCCTGAACTGTGATACTTTACAGTTCCCTCTTATTTTCTTTAACTAATTGCCATTCTACTTCTTAGGAACAAGCAGATAAATGAAACAGACTTTTAATCTACACTAATAATTTGTGTTAAGTTCCACTTGGACAATTTTATAAATGAATAGTCACATTATAGCTGCTGAATGTAGCTGCAACCCATTCACTCATTTACAGACACAGCAACTCTCAAATACCTCATTTCCATATGTACCTGTAGGCAGATGATTTTATTGCTGGATCTGGAAGAGAATTGCACTCTAAATTTTGTGTGTATTTACAGAGGTCCCTAAAAACATTTACAGCATAAACTGGGTAAATACTCTGGATCATACTTCGATCTGGACACTGATTCACATCAGCTAACAGCAATAGAAAATTAACGATAAACCTTCAGGTGAGTCTCCTAGTCTCCCTCAGGAGGGTTTTGTCCAGAGCACAGCTTATCCAACTTCTGTCTGGGCACCAAGGCTGTAACAAGCCTGTAGCAGCTGTAACAGAGGCCTAAAAATACTACTGAAGTAATGAAGTAGTGATACTTATTTTAAGCTATTAGCAGAGTAATGATTGCTACAAAATACACTTCAGCTAGAGTGCAATTTGAAAGTACAGGAACTTAAACCAGTGCTTTTAATGTGCCAGGCACAATGAGTGCATTTACAACATCTATTAAAAGCAGGTTATGTTTGGGGGAGGGGGATAATTGCATCTTCGCAGGTAGTTTATTTACTGAACAAGACAGCATCACATTAAAGATAATCAATGGAGAATAAACCACAGCTGTAAAAATTAATACTGTTCATTCACACCATGAAGGGAGTGAGGGGGGGTTATCTTTGCTATTAGGACAGAAGTAAAAGTATAGCCCCTGTGAAACCACCATGAGAAGGGTAGTAAAGGATGGGATGGCACAAAATGAAAGTCATTCAAGGCGTAAGTTTCAAAAAACAATATTGAAATTGAAAAGAAATAATCAGTAATTCTAGAGGGGAAAGAGGAATACGAACAACCAGTTTTGCAAGCAGCGGAACTAATGAAGCCTGGTTTTCTCCAGCTTTTATGTCATGCAAAGACTGACTTTCACATTGAAGTAAATGTGAGCTCCAACTGGAGCACTTTTTTTTATTAGGCTGGAACATTTATAGGGGATTCTTTCCCCAGTGGATGTTCTAGTTTCTAATAAAGAACAAGACCTTCCTCCGAATGCAGCAGGAATAATCTGTCCTGTCCTTTACCGGCCAGCCTCTTTTATGATTTCTAGATTGTGGCAATGTAGTTGAAATTGTAGCTGAGTAACAAATACAAAATTTCTGAATGGCTGGTGTGAGATACCCAGGCACACCCACCCACTTCCCTGCTGTACACACAGAGTGCGCTATTCATTAATACATGTTTTGGTAAGAAACAAGGCTAAAAACAGTGCTGCAAGGATAATCCAACTTACGGGGAAAATTTGTCTTTGGCATGCTAACTGTGTGCAAGGCTTCAGGCAATTTTCTTCAGAGACCAAGACCTCAGGGTCCTGCAGCCATACTTGTTGCAGGGAACAGTCAATACAGGAGAGGTGAGATCTCCTCAGTGTGCTGAGATAGGAGCTTCTGTGATGATTTTAACTGCTGGGGTACAGGAAGGCCAGGGGAGTTGTGTTTAGCACAGTCTGAAGCAGTAGAACCAGCCAGAAGAGGCTTCAGGTAAGTATGACAAAGTCATCCTCCCAAAAAAAAGCAAGAGAAAAAGAAAAACTTGGATTCAAAATTTGGGCTTTGCAGAGCTATGTAGCTTCCAGGGCTCAGGCTGGGCATGTGAAAGTCAGTGATCAATACATGATACATGATTTCTTTTTCTAGAAATTAATTAAGACACATCTCTTGACTCTTCTCCTGTACACAACACTTCACCAAAAACCACTTCACCAAAGAAAAGTCCATGCCTATGACAAGAACTGCCCCTCTTTTTCCTGCAAGTAAATAAACCTTACAGTGAGAAAAAAATGGAGCTGCATAGTATCCATTCTGTGGACCCAGTCTGATTTGCATGGTAAGCATTAAATCATAATTAATCTCTTGTTTCACTTAAAATTAAATTGCCCCTTATCATATCTGATTGAGTCCCAGATGCAGTGAAACATGTATAACATCTTTAAAAAGTTTGCCTATGAACATCACAGGGCGTTACTGCTGCCTATCTTGAATTTCATTCATCATGAAGATCTGATTTGTGCTATCATGGACAGTCTGAAGAGAACCATGCTTGGTAGGTAATGCCTTTTTGGAGGAAAAAAAAAAAATCAGGCAAAATTGAGCACGCACAGAGAGCCCAGTTTTGCCTTTCAAGCAATCCAAAGCTTCTGGACACACTGGAATTTTTCAAAGCACCTTGCATATTCTGCTCCTAAAAATGACCCAGTTCTGTAGCCACTGATACACACATCTTCAAGAAGAAGGATTAACACCTTTTCCTCCACAACGCACCCTCTGTCAACTTAAAAGTCAGGTCAACTTAAAAGCCTGTTCAAACATTGTCAAGATGACAAAAAATGCTTTGAGAAGGCAGGGGGAAAAGCTGCGGAGGCCTGAAGACTCTGTGCATATTTATAGCACAAACACACCGCCCCATGCTCATTCCCCTTAATCACATGCACACACTCCCAAGACGTCTCCTCCGAACTTTCTCAGGGATTCAGTTGGAGTGGCTGTGGTTCAAAGTCCAACTGCCTTGGCAACTGAAAAGAAAGAGAAAACCATGGTGGCTTTGTAAGAATCACAGTGATCCTATTAAAAAAAAATATGTCACTCTCTGCTGGGACTTAACATGGCAGTGCCACGCAGCACTCATTGAATTGAGCAGCATTTCAAGCACACAGCTCCTGGTGTAATAAGACTACAGGCTTAATTAGGTTCCTATCAGTATTGCTTTTTTCCTGCCTTCAGCCATGAAGGTATAAGAAAAGATTGTCCAATACAGATACTGCAATTTAAAGTCTCGAGTTAAGAACACAGTGGGTGTATATCTACTATAAAATCTACCCTAAAAACATGCCAGTTGTTAAGCTAAGCAGTGCATTAGAAGCAGTTAGATATAATGAGAATGTAAATGCAAAGTATTCTAGGGAGATATTTCAGCTAAAAACAGCATACACTGTATGCTATCTTTTATTTTAATCATGCTCTAAGCCCTGCCTTTTTGAACTTTTTATAAATTCTGCTATCTCCCTTTGCAGTTACTTACATATTGGTATATAAATTCAAAGACGAGAAGCAATTAGGAATGAAGCGAAGACTCCCTCTCTTGATGCTAATACATCAAAGGAAGCGAAAAAAACCTTCCCCTCTCATACACACTGGGTAACACAGAGAGTTTCTGCTCTTCACAGCCTAATAGCTCAAGTAGTTCCAATCGAGAGTCTGATGTCAGCCTCTGATTACATGGAGAAGCGATTGGAAAGAGCAGCTTTTGAAAAATCCCGGCTCTCTGACTGCAGCGACCACACAACCCTGCAACAATGCTTTTAAAACACATATGTGTATTACTCACATCAGCTGGTCCTATTTTTTTCCCCACTTTGGACATTGTAACATTGCTATTAAGAGTTCCCTGGGGCTCTCTGCTTGATTTAGGTACAACACGTGTGAAGGAAATGTGTCAGATGAGGGTCTTTTTTAAACAGCCATCGCTCCCCAGCACTGGATCTCTTTTACTCTCCAGTTTGGAGAGAGGAAGAGCCAGGTGCTGCCTTTAAACAGACACACTTGAGAAGTCTTCTTTTGCCTGAATGGAGGAGGAGAGGTTGGGACCGGCTCATGGCAGGGATCAGTAAGGACTGGCTCCCATTCTTTTTCTGCACCTTTTCTCATCTTTGCCAGACCAGTCTAATCTGGTCCTTGGAACTGAAGCCTCAGAACAGGTAAACCTATGTAAGAAATGCCAACAAAACCTGATTCTGCTGATCCAGAACAGCAGCTGAGTGGCACCTTTAAATTGGGTATTTATATTTCCTTCCTGCAAGTCCTTCCCTCACTCCAAGGACATTTGAGAACTGTGCAAGAGTTTTTGGAAACATTCCAGGCCCTTCATCGTTCATAAACGAAAACAAACATCTCCTATGCATCTGAATCAACAGGTGAATAACCTCCCCATGCCCTCAGTATGTTATCAGAGTCCGTTTGTTTCTTAATCACCACATCTCTCCTATATGAGCAGGGGAACTAACCAAAAGTAGGAATTACTCCATTGATTTCACTGGAACATTTGCTATTAAGACTTTCAAGTAGAAGCATGGTAGAAATAATCTCTGTTAAACCACTAGATCCACAGTAAGTCTGTGTCTCTTATGGGTCTGGTTCTGTCTTCTCTGCAGTTTTGCTCCTGTGTAAAAAGGAGCTAAAACATTCCCAGCAGAATTTCTAATAAACCCACTTGAGACTCTTGCTTGACTCTTGAGTGTGAGCCAGAAAGAAGTTCCACTAACTACTATGATATTACACAGATGTGTAGCTGCAGTGAGGTGGAAATCAAGCTCTCAATGTTTTTTGATATCGTGCTTTTTAACTGGCAGGCTCTCCATCTAGCAACAAAATCCCCAAACATTCAAACCTGGTACATTAGCTTAAGTACTATTTGTGGAATGACAAGCAAGGAGCAATAGAACAGACAAAGGCTTTCTGAGCTACACCAATGGAAGACCAAGTAAATGACATTCGGCAAAACTCTAGAGGATTTACAACTTTATAACAGGGAATGGCTTTGGAGGAAAACCTCTGCTGTCTGCTCTTCATCTGTTACCAGGCTGTGCCAGATAAAGTCTAGTGAGTCTACCTGAGCACTGAGCTCTCAGAGCCTTTCCACTGAGCCCCTCACTGGCCTTGGCAGGACAAAGGATTTTACATTATGCTTTTATCTGCAAAGAGACCAGAGCCTGCATTCCACAAGCTAACATTGTTGAAGGTGACAGCCCCAGCTTTCAAAAAGTAACATCCCTGCCAAAGCCACCTGACAAATTCTATCCCATTGCCTTCTATCACATACTAAATGCAAGAGAAAAGAATACCTCAAGCGAAGCCTCTGAATGTTGTTCCTGTGTTAAAGGTCTGCTATCGCTGTTCTGTAAACAAAGACAAGGCACTTTTCTCCTAAATGACAGTACTCTAGTTAATGGTGCTCTATCGGTAAAGTGGGGATGGGATCCTTAAGTGAGCAGGTTTTTCTTCCTCTGTCCTTTTGTTGTTCTGACAGCAGTAAAGGTAAGAAGGAAGGCCCATGCTTTGGCCTCCCTCTCCTCTCCACTCTGCTAATGTGCCATCAAGCCTCTGCATTTAGAAGAAACCATGCACTGAGGAAATTCTCCAACTTTCCCACACCCACAACTTGGGTTATTTACATTCATGGGCAAACGACAAGCAAGTTCACCAGAGAGGTGTTCTTGTGTCAGAGTTCTCTGACACAAACGAGTACACAGTGACCAGCACAATACCAAGAAATCAAACCTAGCAAGTAAAGCCCAAAGCCTTTCTCCTTTTCCAAAAGGACAAGTGAAGAGGTTGTTGTCATTCCATTCAGGTAGGCAGAGGACACAAAGTTGAAGGTGATGGATTACTACACCCAGTTACAGCTGCTTTTCTTTGGAAGTTCTATTCTGCACCCAACAAGGACTTGCCAATTAATATAATTTTAGTGTACAAAGGGAGCTCTGAATAGACCCTCTCGCTTCATGTCCCCCAGGTTACATTAGAGTGTACCTTTAAAACTGTAACTAACCTCACACTTAGATAGGCTCATTAACTATAAAGGGATATAATACAAAGTTAGAGGAATCTCTTCTGGTTTGTCTCCAGCAGTATCCGAGATATTTTTGTGTAAATGTATCCAACCCATGGAGACCTACAGCTGTGCCTCAGTACCACAGAAAATCCATACAATGAAAATTGCACTCTAAATCTCAAGGATCTTGAGAAGCTGAGATAAAGTGCAACAACTTGGACTTTTTTTTTCTTTCAAGATGCATCTACTCTGAAAGTCTTATGTACCTCCCTGAAGATCTCTGCAAGGATGCTCAATGACCCTAACCCTGGGATGGCCTTAGGATGCAACTGAATTCTGAGATGGAAATATGACAGTTTCTTGATTCCATTTCAACAGCAACTGAGACTTCAGCACATTAAGTCAAGAAGGAGGAGGTGCATTATCTGATGAGCTTTGGGTCCAATATATGTTTTGTAAAAATGGTGGGCTTGTGGCAGAAAACACATGAAAACCTTATAATGGATTAAACATTTCCCTGCAGTGCTCAAAACCCAAACAGAAAAGCATTATATCAGTGTGGTTAAAAGCCACACTAACAAAAACCTCAAACCAAACAAAATCAAAACAAAACCACCTAAAAAGCACAAGGAAAGAGACTAAAAGCAAGAGTGAAACTCGCCTGGCTGTTCTCAGTAACCAATTTCAATCAAACAGAATAAATTAATGCCGAGACTAAAATTATAAAGAATCAGTTCACAGCTGCCTTTTTTATCTCAATACTGACACTTCAGGAAAGAAGAAAATCCAATAGAGGAGCTCACTGTAGAGATCCAGAGGCCTCTGAAGAGCAGAGTAACATGGGAGATCCCTGCACCTGTAAGAGGCTGTATCACTAACTGTTACTAACATCACTACTGTAACTAACAGCAAAATCAGGAATGGAAAAGTGGAGCAACAAAGATACAGCAGGCAACTTCTGGAAACGATACAGCTTTTAGAAAGATTGGCTACTGGTAACACACTGATGCTTTCAAAAAAAAGCCTGGAATGTGTGGAATTCTCTGGGATGCCAGGGTGCAAAAAGGATCTCATTAGCTAGGGCTTTCAAAATCTGCTGCCCCGTTGTTGCCGGTTATTCAGAAAGCAAGATGGCTTACATCATCAGTTTCTGTAAAGTACTATATTCCACTTAAACTGCCAGATCTCTAGTCCCCTAGATGGAGAAATCATCTTTCCAAATAAACCACGGAGGCACTGAGTCCCTACACACTAGCCCGGCACTTCTCCTATATTTCTGTATTACCAAGATAATCAAGTATCTAATAATAAAACTGGGCAGTACCACACTACTCAGTTCTCTTGCTGACAACAAGAAAACTCTAGCAACAGCCAGAATGACAACAATCATGTCATTCCCACCTGGTTCTGCTTTAGAAGCAGACCCTGGAGCTGCTCATGATGAAAAGCAGTAAAGTACTTGGAGTGGCAGAAGGGCAAAGTAGTCAGTTCAGGAGCTGAACAGAAAAACATTTCTCACCCTTGCTTCTCTTACAGTCGGAGGATGGGAAAGGAGTCATATTTGCAATATGCTGGCTGGACAGAGGCTTAAAAGGAAGATGAAAGGACAAGCAGCATCTGGGAAGGCAGAGGTGAGGGACCTTGAGTTTTTGAAGATGACCTGCTTGTGACCGCCCAGAATCAGTCCTTTATTGTGCCTAACAGTGTTTTTCAATCACACTGAACAGTGACAAAAACAAAGGGCAACACATAGGTAAACACCTTCACCAGTAGCTTGGCAGAGGAGTTTAAGTAGTTTTCTTAAAGCAAAGTATACACATACTTGCAAATGTTCACCATTGCAACAGCAACAGAGCTGAGAATGTTAAGACCACATGAAAATGACAGCAGTAGTGATAAGCATTACTGGGAAAAATGCCAGTTTTAATTAATTTTAATTCTTTGTTATTATTTCCTGAATCTAACATAGATGTTTTAATAAAATAATACGTAATTTTCAATAAAATATACAACATTATTATGCAAAACTGCATTATATGCTATTTTCAAGAGAACTGCTTTCCTGCTCCCCTTCCCCTTGGTATCATCTCTGCAACTTCCAAGGAATGGCATTCTGGGCAAGGAATGCCCCTCTAACCACTGGCTCCAACAGTTCTTGAGATGGCATTAGCCCATCATTTCCTTTTGTTAATGCAGCCTGTGCATTCACAGGGGAATCTCAGAATCCAGCTGGTTTATGAGGCATGGAGAAAAAGGCCTTCCACTGTCACAGCTCACAGTATCTAGGGCATGTCTGGTAGTATTATTCTCAAATCACAGTGCTGCACTTGAAGTTGGAACATGAAGAATGTCTCACTGAGGCAAGATAGGCTAGTGGCTTTAAACTGAATCCTTGAAAAATGTGTGGTTGGGCTGCTCTGTCCTGGTGTTAGCATCCCAGTACATGGTGTCTTGGTCAATGCACCAAGAAGCCCAGCCCCTCCACATTCATAATATGCAATAAATTCAATGCAGCCATTACAGTCATGCCATGGGTGGGGTGGCTGCATGCCTGTCACCAGCTTGCTCCTTGTGGTTGTGAGTCCAAACCTCCAGCCAGTTCTGAATTATTCTTAGATGTGTCATTTGGGCTGGACAGCCAAAAGACAGCCCTGAGGCCATCCCATCATTTTCAAGCTCGCCACAGGAGATAGAAGTCAGCATGCTTTAATGTTAAACAGGTTAGGTCCTGGGCACATCTGTGACCACCTGAGATTGCTCTCTTGGTTTCAAAAAAGCAACTGGGTGTAGTAACTTGAGTGTAATACTTTCAGGAGTGAATTATGTAGGCACTTCATGCATAAAACAAACATTAGCATAGTCTTGCTGAAAGTAATAATGAAGGAGGAGGCGTCAGCCCAGAGAGGAGAAAGCACACTATGATTATACACTACAGGGAAGATGGGCAGCTTCCTGCCAGGCAGTGTTATCTGTCCCTTGGGAACAGTGAGCGGTCTGGAGGCCAAAGGGAGGTATTGCTGTGGGTGTGTATGGATCTTGGGGGGAATGTGAGGAGATGATGTGTAGAGTGGTGCTGTTCAGCTCTGGGTCTCAGCTGAGATGTTCAGATGCAGCACTGTGTAAATGCAACTCTGCTGATCCCGCACTGGAGGGGGAGTAAAAGCAGCCAGAGCAGGTAAAGAAGTTCATGTGTGGTGGATTGGTACTGAGACTTTCATGTTTAGGGAACATGTGGTGCAGTGCTTCATGGATAAAAATGATGAGGACTGGGAGGTGTGCTTTGAGCAGCTGTATAGCTGCAGGCAGGACACAAACCTACTGGAGGATGGGTGGTGGCAAAGCCCAGCGCTGTGGGGGATCCCTTGGCTGACCAGACCTGGGGACATCTTACAGCTCTATCAGTGGTACTGTGCTGTATACAAGGGGAAGGAGGAACAACTGGCAAACACAGATCATGACCAAAATTTTCTCCCCTCTTAAAGAGAGAAGGATTTAAAAGAAAACAGAGAACCAAAAAAAATGGATTCTGCATTCATCATCACAGGGATAAAGCCAGACTCTCTAATTAAGCAGATGACATAACTGTGCTGTAATATCAAGATTTTGCTCTGTGATTTGCAAACAAGCTGCACTTGCACAATCCAGAAAGAAAAAAGCTGTACAGATTAGAACAGCTAAGCTCTGCTCTCACTTACATTAGTATATACCCACAGTTACTCAGCTCAAAAGACCTACAGATGAGAATGTGATACGAGGAGTTTCATTTCCTCAGACAGTTCCCTCACTAGCTCAGCCAAACCTCCTTCTCATTGCAGTTTCCAATCACAGCCCAGCACTCTGCTCTGATTACACACTCATCCTGAAACCACAAAAAACCTCCCTCGGTCTCATCTACGGCTGATGTATATTAATACATCACCAGCAAAGTCACTGTACAGCTGCTGAGTATGTAGTTTAAATATCGTTGAATACTTAAGTCTTGATTCTGTTAATCAGGACAGCTTCATTGATCCTAGAAGAGTCACATATATTCCACAGTGCTCAAAAGGGGAGGAATTTCAGAGAACAATCTTTTAAATGGCATATTCATTAAAAACACCTAGAAGAGGGCATGATCTTGTTAACCCTGGTGTAAACTCACTTTGCTGTACTTAGCGGAGGTACTCAGGATTTAGCGGGGTACAGCAAAAGGCAAAAACTAAGCCAAATTCTCCTTTCAAGCCATTGCTTTTCCTTAAACAGATACTAAAAGGTCAGAACCAACACCAATCTCTGCTACTCCAGACTTCCAATCCACAGCCCTATATATCAAAAAAATACATATCCACAAGTGCTTGGGAAGCGTATGCACCAGTGAGAGTACAAAATCACTACACTGCCGTGAACACGAGCCATATTCAGCAGAAATCAGCAGCTCTTAGGACTACAGAGCTTGTCACTGCTTTTATAGTTTGGGTGGAGAAGAAACAGGATTCAAGCACTGCTCATAACACAAGTTCCATATTGCCTTGATCTTTATCCTCCTCCTCCCCCCCCCCCCCCCCCCCGCCCGGCTCTTCAGGGCCACTCTTTAAACAGAAAGAAGTCATTAGCCAAACTTCCTTATTTTATGGCCCCGAAAGTTAGGTAACGAGGAAGCAGTTTTATTATTTCTACTTAAGAGCGTAACATTTCGATCGGGAATTCAGAGACACTTCTAAGGGGAAGGGGGACAGGCCGGTGAAGGGAGAAAACCCAAAGATGCCCGAGTGAGGCGGATCATCGCCATCAGCCCCGGTGCCCCGCTGACAGACCTCGTCCCCCTCCCTGGTCAAACCCTTGGCTGCAGAAGATGCGTCCCGAGAGCCCCGCCAGCCAGCTCCTTACGTAAGGCACAAACCACTGACATCATCCCTCCCGCCGGCATCGCCGCGGCGCCCAGCGGCGCCCACAGACCCGACCCGACCCGCGCCCGCCCGTTCCCTTCCCACTCCGCTGCCCCGCCAGGGCTCCTTTCCCACCGACTCTGGCCCCAAACTTTGCACGGCAGATTGCCAGGGGATGGCTTTCCCCGCCGGGCGCCCCGGGCTGCGGTGCGCTCCATCCATCCCGCGGTGCTCCCCATCCATCCCGCATTCCGTGGTACTTACGCACTGCCTCCTGCTTGGGGTCGAGGCCGCGCACGGCTCCCTGGAGGCCGGCGATGCGGCCGTGCAGCGCCCGTACGCGGCGGTGGGTGCCCTGGATGTCAGCCTCGACCTCCTGGAAAAGGGTGCAGGCGTGCCGGGCCACGTCGGAGAGCTGTCGGAGAATCCGCGACAGGGCTACGTTGCTGACCGAGCAGAGGTCCAGCACCATCAGCACCGCCGCCGCCTCCCTCTCCCCGCCGCCGGCCGCCTCGGCGCCCTCGCTCGCCGTGCCCGGCTCCTCCGGCGGCGGGTCCCGCGGCGGCGGCGGCGGCTCCGCGCCCCAGCTCTCCTCCAGCACGGAGGCGGCGGGCTGCCGCCGGCACAGCCGCTGCGGCTCCACGGTCCGCTTGGCGAAGGGCATGGCCGAGCCCTCGGCCGGAGCTTTCCCGGGCTCCCGTGGGCAGTGGTGGGGATCGCTGCCCTCCTCCTCCTCCTCCTCCTCCTCCTGCTCCTCGTCCTTCTCCTCCTAGCCGCCGCCGCTCCTTGCCCGCCGCCGTCACTCGCGGGCGGCCGCCGGCGGGCGGCTCATCGCCTCGCTCCCTCCCTGCGCGGGGCTCCGGGGCTGCGGGGCGGCCGCCGCGCCGCCGAGCATCCGCCGCCGCTGCCGCTGCCGCCGCGGGGAGCCGGGGCGCATCCGCGCCGCCTCGCTCGCTCGCCCGCCCGCTCGCTCTCACGCCGTCCCGCTCCGGCGGCGGGTGTGAAGGGGCGGCCCGAAAACACGGAGAGAGGAATCCCGCGGCCGCGAGGAGGAGCGAGCCGCCGAGCCTCCCGCCCGGGAGCGCGGCGGGGCGGGGGCGGGCGGGGGGACCGGGGCGGCGCCGAGCTGCCGCCGCCGCGGGGAGGCGCTGCGGGGCGGCCGCGGGGCCGCGGCGCGGGGGGCGGAGGCACCGGCGGCCCCTGTCGGGCGGGGACCCTGCTCCGGGCACGCTCTGCCTCCTCGGCCCCGGCCCAGCCCGTCCCCGCTCCGGCGGGAGCAGTGCTCAGGTGCGCAGAAGAAAGCGAAGCCGTCTCGGGGGGCAGAAGGGAACCCAACTCGGCAAGGCCCGGTTGCTGCGGGAGCGTGGTGCCCGCCCACTGGTGTCACCTCGGAGGTTGTTGCACTCCCTGGAGTCAGGTGCATGCACTTGGGCGCCGGCTTCCTAGGAGGGGTCAGGGAAAGCTGGGTTCCCGTCAGACAAGGAGCACTGCTTCTGACGCAACACAGCTCAGCTTGCGTACATACTCTTCTGAAAGGTGAACGTGCCTAATATGCAGGCATGAAATCTGAACACAAACTCTGAATTATTGGTGGTAAATACCACTGACAGAGGTACTGTAAAAGGAGAGCCAGACAGATGCAAATGCAGGCATTCCAGTTTGGAAACAGCAGCTTGTTTGCCCATTTGACCTTAACTTGTCATCCTTGCACTTGTGTGTTGTGGTACAGCCTGTCATTACATGACCACATAGAGGCAGCTTTTAATTACCTCTGGTCAAATAGCCTGAGTTGCAGAGAGCATCACTGCCAGCCTGGTGATACACATACCCCACGCTCTACAGATGCAATGACCCGCTCCTGGGACAAGCTTAGGTCCACGGGGGGATACAGCTGCTTTCACAGAGATCAGAGTCTGAGCTGATGAACTTTGCTGGCCCCGCTGCTGGCTTTTGACATGGACCGTTCAAGTGCCTTCATGCTTTGCCTCTGGAAAGGGGAATACACCATGACACAAAGTCAGCTCAGGTCTTTAGCTCAGGTTTATGACTTGACTTGAAATGGGTTCCAGCCCTATGCTTGGGTGGGGAGGAAGGCACAGAGCCTGTCCCTATCTCAGCATTGCTTCCCCACTCTTCCTGGGGGGCTTGATGTACAGGTGTGAACCAGTGGGAGCAAGCAGGGATGTGAGAGCTGTCACAGGTCATGGGGCAGTGCTCAAACAGTACTAAAATATTTCTTGGACCCAAGATGAGCCACTACTAAAATCACTGGGGTATTTGTACCCCATATTCCTGAGTTTCTTCTGCAGTGGGGAGGCTTTCATCTCTTGTAATGGAGCGTGGACTGTACTGCTCTTCCTACCTGGTGGAGTCATGATACGTTATTTATAAACCACTGAAAGGTATTTTAATATTTCACTTGAGATTCATAAAGCAGGGGGGAACTGTTAAGTTTTAATGCTTCAGAAAGAGCAGCAGCCACCCAAACTGGTGTGGGATCACAAGAAAAGGACCAAGAAACAGCAGTATAGCATTCACCAGGCAGGGGCAGGAGACCTCTGAGGAAATCAGCTCAGGCACTCATTTGGCCTCTCTCTCAGGCACATGATAAGCCAGTGAATTGAGCCATAGGTAACAGGTAAAAGCTGCAAGGGGCAGGATTTAGATTGCACCTTACCACAGCCTCCCAATTGCACCTACTCTCTGATCAGCTCAGATAGGAGAAGAGCTGTGCAGCTCTCGTCCTTCCCTTGTAAGCTACACCTTGATTCCAGCAATACATCCCTACTCAACCTCAACAAAGCTACTAGAAGCCAGTGCTTGCTCTTCATTTACTTTTCCTTATCTGTTATTACTACTTCACATTTACATAGACTCCATGGTCTCTCTTTTTATCCCATGCTTGGAAAGGTACAGCTTACTTAGGGACGCAACTAGTCCCATGACAACTGTGTGGCTTGAGTACAGGACACACAGCACCAAACCACACAGGAATGAACTTGTTCAAAGGAGGAAGGTTCTGCCAAGTCTGTGCATCTCCACCACAGCTAGAATATTTACATTTCACAGGTATGTAGCATTACTGTCCTTCCCTCTGCAAGTCTAGATGTTGCATTTGTCTTAGTTTTTCCTTGCAAGCAGAACAGACTCCATATGCAGCTTGGGTGAGGGGCACTGGCACTTTATACCAGGCAGGTGGAAATACAATGTCATTTTCCTCTGGTCAGAACACAACTCTTATCTTTGCAGGTGCTGAGGAGTTAGGTTGCCCCAGTCATGCACTTACTACAGTTTTTTTTATCAGTAATATTGTGTGGTGAAAATTCAAATTAAGTAGCTTCTCAGCTGCCCCCGGGATTGCTCTTGGTATGTCTGTTCAACAGCAGATGTAGTAAGAGGGGAGCAGTCCCAAAGGTTAACCTCATTCTCACCCAATGGGTCTTTGAAGTCTCTTATAGCAAAATGAGAGGAAAAATATCTTCCATGGAGGATTTTGAATGTTGTCTCAGTTCTGAAGTGCCCCTCAGAGTGGCCAATCCCTCTGCACTGACTGGAGGCTTCTCTTGGCTGGAGTTAAACCTCAAGACCCAGAGTATTAATTTGTGAACACATCAGCCCGGACCAACCAACCACATTGCTAGCTTTCAAGAAGCATTTGCTGACCTTAGAGATTGAGACATGTCAGAAAGGATATGAGCCATGAACAGAGATAAGCAGGTGAAACAATTCCTTGTGTGTTTATTTATGGTAGGAAAAATGTCATGTTGAACTGCACTGCTTCCTTGCATGTGCATGAGCTGTATTCACTGTGTTAGTGGCTATAAATTTAGGTTGGGATGCTGCTGGGGATGGCATTGGCTTTCACCCATGTCAGTGAAAGGCAATGGTTTGCTTTCAAGACACACACAATGTGGGAGTGGAAGAGTGGGCTAACAGAGTAAAAGAACGGTCCTGCTTGATCTCCCACTGGCGCTGCTGTGCTGGCAGGCACCTGGTCATAGCCCACAGTAACTCCTGTGTAGCTTCCCACCCCCTTCCCACCGCTGGACTCATTCCCTGGCTCACATTGGCTGCTGATAGCCTGGCTGAGGTGGGACTTTACAGCAACACCAGCTAGGGAATATTCCTGCCGGTGGAGACAGAGGGCAGAGCCATTGGCAGATAAGAAGGGATCTAGTTTCCTGCTGCAGTGAGCTGCAGGAAGCAGGGAGATGGGATTAGGCAATCTCACCCGGTTTGGCAGGGCTGCTCTGGCCTGCTGCAGTAACTCTTGTTCTGCAGTGCCAGAAAGGGAGGAGAGGCTGATGAGTGCTGTAGGCTATTGTCATTTCCTCCTCTTTCCACAGCTGTCAGGAAGGTGCCTTTAGGCATCTTATTAATGAAGTTGTGGCCTTTTGGCCATAATGTGGAATCTGTCATCACTGATGTTAGCCCGCCCTAAATATATCACTTATTTGTTCTCAGCAAAGATGTCATAGACAAAGCATTCCCAAACCTGTACCCACTTAGGCTAGAAAATTGTCCTTTTTTGGCAAGTTCCTTCAATATTCAGCTGCCATTCTGCAATTAGACCCAACAGCGACATTCCTTGATCACAATAAGGCTACAATAAACATAAAAGCCCATAAGGCAGGAAAATAGCAGTCAGGGCAGTTCCCTGTGAGTTTGGACCTGCTCGTTTAGGACTCTCAGTCCTGCCAGTTTGTTTCAGCACATAAATGTTAAAATCATTTCCAAAACATGGGACATTAAGATTTTTCTGGGAAATACTTTTCCTGAAGAGGGTCCCTAATTTTGAGTGACTTAGTGAGGCAAAAGGCTGGTAATTCAAATTTTGATAGTGTGTCCAGGACATAGACATGACTTTATCCTTCAGTGAAGGCCACACTGCTGATGTACTGAGACACATATCTTCTTACTTTTGGTTTCTGTTTCCCTGAAACTTTATTGGCACAAACAGCTCTACAAATGTGTACAGCATGTAAGAGACCACAGATCTCTTCCAGGAGTTGCTATATGAATATGACTAGATATTGGTGTTCTATGGGTAGGAGTATTCCCTGTTCATCCTTGTTTCTCTCACAGCACTCACAAAATCATTGTTGCTGCCAGTTTGCCATCACTACTAACGCTGTGCAGTCTGAATTTTCTCTTGTCCTGTGGGCCTGGGCACCCTTTTTCCTCATTTTTTCCTTCTTTGAGAAGAAGAATTTTACTGTCCTCAGTAGAGCTGTTTCCTAACCTTCCTCACGCCTCTAGCTGAGGACACACGTACAGGCATTAGACCGGTGAGTGTTTCTTTGCATTAATCTCTCTCCTGTCCAACTGCATTTCCCCAGGCACTCATGTGCTGTCACCAGCTTACACTGATCCAGCACACTACTGCTCTTTCTAGTAGTTGTTAATATTTGTATTGCCACAAACCTTTTCACCCTTGAACTATGAGCCCACTGATTTAGTCATTGCTTAAAGTGGGGAAATTGCAGGGCCTGCAGGAGTCCTTGTACCTGTAGCAAAAGGAATTACTGGACTCCGCATGGTGCTGCAAAACAGAATTAAATACATTCAAACTAACTTCCTTTCTCCAAAGTCTCCTAATTATGGTTGTTACAGAGTTTACTTGTAATCAGAGTAGGGATGACATTTCAAACTGAAGAGTGATTATTAAATTGACACTTCCTTTAAAATGTGCCTGAAGTCAAGACTGACATGCTAATTGAATTTTATTAGCAAGAGATGTCTGTTTTAATAGGGAAACTTCCTAATCTCTCCATCAAGTTCATGTTAAGTACATACCTACTCAGTGTTTTCCATCATTACTACCTGGTATTGCTAGTCAGAAAAGAAGCCTCACTGGAGCATCCCCCTGAGCAGCAAAGGCTGTAATTTCCTTTGATATCAATATTAGTTTCACATTCATATATCCCATTGACTGGTAGCACTGGGAGATGTCAAGGAAGAAAGAAACCGAAGCTGTTTAAGCCTTTAAAAATAATAGTGGTTAAGAATGTGCAATAAATCCAAGACCAAATCAAAATGAAGCTGGGTATTGCTGGCAAATTTCAGGGTCCCCTGAAACATTAAACATTTCCAACAGCTCTAGTATGACAGGTATAAGTATCCACACCATTCTCCTAGAGAATACTGATGCTCTTTTTGTCATCTCAGAAGAAAGGAGTCATGTAGAGGACAGCTGGGATACCTTTCCTAGACTCCATACCAGAACACAACATAGCAGAGTAGCTGTGCCACTGGAGCGGCATCCAGCTCCAAGCTGGACTTCAGGGAAACTAGATTCTATCATGTGGGCTGTGCCACTCTGTGTTGGGAAAGGGCAAGTGGGTGCTTCTTCAGAAGACAAAGCTCTCAAACTGAAGTCAGGCACTGTTCTATACAGGAAAGCTCTGTTGAGGCACCAGCAGCCTCAGCCATGACTCCAGCCTGTGCAGAGAACTGGTTAATTCAAT
The DNA here is from genome assembly GCA_026261815.1 of Monarcha castaneiventris obscurior. Classification (NCBI taxonomy): domain Eukaryota; kingdom Metazoa; phylum Chordata; class Aves; order Passeriformes; family Monarchidae; genus Monarcha; species Monarcha castaneiventris. The sequence continues at coordinate 33,599,723 of JAMPIT010000566.1, read as the reverse complement.
CTCTACAGACCCAAGCAGGAGCATTCACAATGACAAAAAATTAACACAGGGGGTTATATCTTAATAAAACAGAATAAAAGGAGAAGCAGAAAATAATAAACTCTGTTCTTTACAAAGAAATACAATTCCCTTCTAGGGAAACAGAAGGGAAAAAGATGTTTTACTTCCAGTGTGAGCTCCATCCACCCTCTTTGTTGCTCTGACTTCTTAATTGCACTTGATTTGATAGCAGTGGGGGTTTAACCTACGTTGTGGGTATTTTCACTGTTCTCTTTAATTTTGCCTGCTGGCATCAGGCAGTTTGTGCACATCAAGCCAAGTCTGCCGTCTTGATTCAGGACTCATATGACCTCAGCTGACATTTTGCCTGTATCAGGACAGTGGGAGTACAGTAGTGTAGAGAAAGGAAGATTTATTGGGAACAGAATGTGAAAACCCCATCATCCACAGATGAGCTTTTATCCACTATTAACAACACACGCTTTTACACATTCCAGAATAATTTGGCACGTGCAGTTTGCATGCTGAACGTGTCCTAACTCTCTGTCTGAATGTGAAAGTAGTTTCAAGTTTCCGTATTCTGGAGCCAATCCAGCTTGCGGTTCATGTCACCAAGTCAAGGGCAGTAAAATGTCACTTCCCCTTGTCCATGATGAAGAGCTGAAGAAGGAGATACTCTGGGAAAGGCTAGATCAGGTCAATGCCTCCGCGCTTTCTGTTGCTTCTCCCAGGGGCAAGGAACTTTAGTTTGGTTGGGTGGGTGTTTGCCTGGCCTGTACCTTTCTGTGTTGTGGCATGACCTGAACTCACTCGGCGCTGGGTGCTGCTTGGAGAGCCAAGCACGCTGAGCTGGCTCACTTTGCAGTGCTGAGAGGGGAGGCTCAGTCCGCATCACAGGTTTCCTAGCAGTGCCTCATGCCAGCCATTCCCCCAGGGGTTTAGCCAAGCTCCTGCCTTGGGCTCACTGTGGTGGATTCCAGCAGAGGAAGAGTAAGAGTGAGTCAGGTTGGTTTCATCAAACTGATGAGTTTCCAAACTCATGAGAGAGAGTGAGTTAGAGTATTGCAAGCTCTGGCCTACAGTGTACAGGCCATATTCCAGCTCAGTGTGTCAGAAGTTTAATTTATTGGAAAACCCATGTTCCAGGAGTCCAAAATAGCAAAAAAGGGAGCAAATTAGGGTTGAATACCACTGGGGTAAGTAAATGCAAAAGCTCATGCTACCCTGCACGTACTCTTTCCAGCTGTATCATTTCCATTATGAATAAATTTTCTCTGCCAGGAGTAACTCTTTGATTTTGAAAGAAATCAAAATAACAAAAGATATATAATTACTTTGTAGGTGGGCTAATTCCTTCTTCCATGTCTTTGTCCACAGTGGAGGCAGGAGGAGTAGTTTTATGCTCAGTGGCTTGGCGGTAGTTCCAACTCTCCACGAGCAGAAGGGAAAGGTACCCTAAACATTAATATTTTAAATCTTCCCATAAAGCAGTGAAGTCTGGTTCGTACCCTTGAGCAGGCTAAATAGTTCCTCCATGTGGCAGTACTGGTGCTGGAAGTACATCCAGTAGCCCAGCTTTTAAGAAAAATCTTCATCTGATACAAATAATTTTTAGTTGGAGACCACTTGTGGTCTCATCACGGCCAGTCAAATTAGCTTCCTGTTTTGTTTAACAACAAGTAGTACTCTAAGTGCTCTGAAAATGCACCATAATAGGAAAAGTCTGACGAAGTAAGTGTTTACTATTTCAAAGGAAGGCACAGTTTATAGAAGCATAATTAGTCATCTGCTCTTAAACCAGAAAAATATGGTGGAGAAAATATATCTTTGGGGTTTTAAAAAGAGATATAGAAATATGTTAAATGATGGAAAGTCATTAGAGTGTGCATTTATTTTAAGGATAAACAGAGCTGTTATACAGTTGCCCACCTTTATGTCTGCTCTTTCTGTTTTCTGCCTAATGGGCTTTCTTCCTTGTGTACAGAAGTACTTGTTTGTGTACAGAAAAAAACCCCAGTCCTATCCTGTTTATAGTTGAGGTGCAATATGCCGAAAATTATTACTTCAGATTTTGTACATTAAGTCTGTCTGCTGGCAAGAGGAAAACCCTCTCATATTATCTAATTATGGCTTCAAGCAGCACTAATGAAGAAGTTGCACAGGCTGGGGCCTGTTCGCTCTTCTCTGGAGGCGTCAACAGAGAGTCTGTGGTTGTGGTCACACAGAAGTGGGGAGGGAGGCTGGGGCTGCCAGGCACAGCAGCCTGCAGAGGGAAGGTTAGCTCTCAAGAGTGCAAGAGTGGAGTCAAGTCCACAGCTCCAGTGTAGGAATGCAGCCTCAATTCGTGAGGCTGAGACCCCCCACCAATGCCTTCTTCCCCTGCCACCCTGGGAGCCTCAGCTGGGATGTGTCTCGGAGGGGATGGAGCCCTCCATGCCTTGGGGAGGAGATGTGCACAGCTGTGCCAGCACAACTGCAGCACTTGTCTGCAAGTGCATTCCTGGCAGTGGGCTGCAAGCCAGCGGGAGAAGCAGCTGTCCAGCTTTGAGGAAGTTGTGTCTGGTTGATGGAGAGACCCAGGTCTCTCATATATTCCCTGGGATCAAATCAATGTAAAATAAGGCAGCCTCAGTGGAGACTCATGCTGGACAAGCCAGGCTATGTACTCAGAGCAAGGACTGAGGCATGGAAATGGAGATCAGGGAACTTGCTCCTTTGGTATCAACTGCAGTTCAGCTGTAAAACCCACTGTAAAAGTCGAACATAAAAGCCACCTCTGAGTTCCCTGATGCCATTGCTTACCTGTTATAGATTCCAAAGCTAACTAGTTTAGCATTAGCCGTGCTAATTTCGTAAACACAGTTGAAACCATAGCACAAGCATACATGTAGTCATTTAGAGTAGTGCAGAGAATAGTATAGATACCAGAGAAAATCAGAAGAAACTCCACTGATAGCTGGCCTACATGAAGAAAAAGAGACTCAAACTTAGAGATGAGTTAATTGGGATTTTCTTCTACATATCATTGACCTCTTGGATGGAGAATCCAACAAAGCTGTGATTTATTTACCATAGATGCACTCAAAGGATACTGCCTAACTTAGTGTTCTGGCACTGTGAAAGTTATTTGCAATAATGAATTTTTAAAATTCTTTGGAGAAAAGTGAGTGCATATTCCCTTCCCCCACCAAATTAAAAAGAAAAAAAAAAAGAAATTGCAGAGTAACATTCAAAGGCTCATTAAAAGCAACCAGGGAAAATAGATTACGGAGACTTCAAAGACTCACGATACTGGTTAAGAATCAGCTCTCTTTTTCAAAGAAAATGTTATTAGCTAATCCTTGAAATTTGGGGTTTGGCAGATGACACAGTATTTCCTGCAGGTGCAGGAACTAGACAGTATTAAAGGAGTTTTGGTAGTACACAAAAAACTTCTCTACTACACTTACAGTTCCCTTTGCTCAAGTCAGCTTGAGTGCACTCCCTGATTCCTCATATATGTACTGAAAAGTAGCAGCACTTCAGGAGGCTCTAACTACATTAATCTCTCAATCTTCTTTGAGAAAGCAAGTTCTATTAAGATAATGTTTTTTGGGTTTCTTTAGTGGGAAAAAAAAAATGCCTTAATTATTGCTATTATCAGTAATATTGGAGGTAATAACAGAAAAGCCAATGCAATGAATAATGGAAATAGTATCTACATATGGGTCAACAAGCACACAAATGAAACACTATATACATGCAAACAAACATCATTCCACACCACATTCCTGCTTAGATCTGTATGGATATGCTTTGGTATATTGTCGCTTTTAAGATCTTTTTTACAAGGTCCTGTGTGTGTTTTTGTCTGCTCTATCCATGGCTAATCCCAACTCCTCCATGAGTTAGAAGTCCCTGCTTATCAAAAGAGACAAGTCCAGCCAGCTCTGTCTAAAGTCCTTTGTTAAGCTGTGATCCTTTGGCTTTGATTTGAAGCTTGACTGTCTCACAATGACAATTTTCCCACTGAGACTTTCACCTAAAATTTGGCCCAGAAGATGCCCAAAGCTATGTCTTGCTGTTTCCATGGCAACGAATTGCTTGAAGTCAAATAACTGAGCTTAAGATGCCCTTAGTAGGTAGCAACTTGAAAAGGAGCACCTGAATGAATAAAGGATGATGGAGTAGTGGAAAAATTTGCAAACATATTCCCATTTTCTAGAAATCTAAAGAGGTTTTTTTCAGTATTAATTTTCAGATATAATCTGAGCAACATTGCTTATAAATTCAATTAAGTCTTTCGGCTGAAATTTAAACTACAACAAAACCGAAGTTCACAACTTGTAGAGAAGAGATGATGGGAGGTCATTAATTGTAGCATTAATGGTAAAGACCCACGTCTGTGCGGGTTAGGATGTCAGAGGGACATGGTAAAGCTCACCACTTTACTGAGTGCTTTGCACATGTCTTGTCAAAAGTATTTTGAAGTGTTTTGAGATCTTGGATATGTTATATAGGTACTTGCATTTGCTTGTAAGAGACAGCTACTCCTATTACTCACAAGTTCATTGTCTGACATGTATTTTGTCCCCATACACAGTATCAGGTATACAGTGCTGACAACTAATACCAGAAAACTTGACACAGTTACAATTGTTAGAGCCGTGTGTGTATGCACCGCAAAACAGACACGAGATACCACCCTAAAAAGTTGAGCTAGTTCGAAAATGAATATTTGACTTGTCTGATTTGATTCAGCATCTAGAGTAACTACATATTTTCCAACAGATATTTTTAATTAGAGGTCTCTGAACTGTCTGGGAGAGCTTGGACAGGAGGTAGAGTATGACTGATGACACCAAATGGAATTAATACAGCATTATTAAACAGGCATCACAAACATTATACATCTATGTGTCCTTCCCCCACCCCCAAAAAACCCAAATGCAGGCACAAAACCTGCCTAGATCCATGTTTAAACTATTGCACATGTGTTCAAATTTTCAAAAGCATCTCGTTGGCCCTTATTTCTCTAGTTTTATTGACATTTGCACAGATGTGTCAAAATGCTGAAAAGTTTAATGCAATGTAACACTGTTCAGGGAGCAAGAGGGCTCAGGACATGTAATTTTTTTTGTTAGAAAAGAGGTTTAAAATGACTTGGATGCTACAGAGTATTTATTGCTCAAAGAAAAATAACCTAGAAATTAGCAAGTGAAATAAATGTTTTTGAAAATAAAAAGACTACATCGTGAATGCAGGGCATCTGAGCAGAGCTGTAGAAGTTTTTAAAGTTCTCATTTCTTTTGCACAGATTTATTTTCCTGCAGATGACAGTAAATTTTGGGTGTACTGCAGGATCTCTCTCTCCACAACACAGACTCTTCCCTGTGGGCAGAGGCCATTGAGGGCAGGTGAGGTAAGGAGTAGGAAGAGAGTGTGCAGAAAAAGCACATTTTGGGGGATACTCTGACCCTAACATGAGTCTTCTAACTGTAATTATAAACATAAGAAAGGTATCTATGACCCTCGTACTTGCACTTTACTTAATGTCATGGTACAATGAGTTGTTCATCTTGCTAAGACCAGAATCGTGCTCTAAAATTGTCCTTATCTGCCCCTGGTTTATAGAGGCACTGTGTTCCCAGTTTGGACATCTCAGTGACAAACTCAAGATCAATAGTTAGGGGGAATGAGTCCAAATATCTCCCTTTTAGAGGAGGATATGTTCACAATATATCTCAACATCTTCTGTGTTAGATCAGCGATATCACGGTTTCCAGTAAGTTTTCTGGAGTCTCTTGCTCCTCACATATAGAAGGCAGAGAAACAATGACTCGTGGATGATTTTGAGTGAGGATGAGCTCTAAAAGGGGAAACATCAAAAAAAGGAGAGTGGCCACGGTAAATTATAAAAGCCACAGTGATTACAAAGCACTTTGCTGTCTTTCCCCAGTAGGAACTTTAGTAGTAGGGTAACTAGTTTAGAGGATGTGGTTCTGAATCCTGATGCATGACTTTTGCTGCACGGAATGTTTTTTGAAGGCAGTGTCACATCCACTCATCACCCATTACGTTCAACCAGAGAACACTTCCCTGGTCACTCACTAGAATGACAGTAAGAACTACATCAAGACCCATGTCTTGGCTCATTGTAATTGCCCCAGCTATGTATTTTATGTGGATTTCTCCATGGCTGCCATAGTGTCTGCTATCAATTTTAGTTTCCAAGTGATATGTGTTTATTGCTACTTTAATAAGAACATTCATTTAGTTAAGAATATTTACACATATCTTGACAGCAGCCATGGTTGTACAGGCAAACAAAAATGTTCTGAGTATATGAAAAAGAACAGAGAGCACTGTCTCTGGTTCCTTCCAGTACAGCCTACCCACGCGAGGCCCCCTTCTGTGCAGGGGCAATGATGTTGCAGTGAGGCTGTTGACTGGAGAATGTGTCAGGATGCTCTTCAAATGAGCGATGTGGCACTGAGAATAATTAGGACTATGCTACTTTTGGAATTGTATGTAATCTCTTCAGAAAAAGAGCTTTGATAATCAAGAGGAAGGAGAAGCATGAAGGAAACAGTATATTTTTTTCAACCTTGTTTCTACAACTTTACCTGCATTTGTTACTATTTTAACATTTGTCACAATACTTAAAATCTTACCACAGGCAAAATGTCTCAACAATATTGTTTTCACTTCAAAACTAGACACAGAATTCCAGTCCTGCGAGTCTGCCTTGACAAGCATACAACACTGAGCATTGTAAAGTAAAATGAAATTGAAATGGCAATTCAGAAAAATCCGTGTGCAAAACACATTAAAAATTCACTGCAACATCACTGATCAAGTATAAGGTCTTAGGTTACATGAAATGAGTTACTAAAGCACAAATTGTTCTTGAGAGCTACTTATCTTGCTCTCCATAATTAATTTAATACCTTGGATGAGGAGAACAAAGGTTAAGGCTTACTCTCCAGTGGGGGTCACTGTTGAAGAACAGTCTCTAATTTTTCTTCTACAAAAGTTCAAACATATCCTAAAAAACGCTAGACAAAATCTATACAGCTCATGCAAATGTGTTGGAATTTGATTGGAGTAGTTCACATCAACTGTCAAAGTGAATCCTATGTAAAGACAAAGCATGTGGACTGTAGAAGGTAAATTACCAGGTAATTATCAGGTAATTAATACTATAAGCATAACAAAGAAGTGAAACTAAAGATGGGAGGGTGGGCACAGTGTTTGCCCTCAGTCAAGGCTTGGCCAGAATGCTGAGCTTTTGTACCAGCTGACTGACCAGCCCATTGACTCTGTTTTGATAACTTTAGTGCAGGTCTGTATCTTCCCAAGTAGCACTTGAGTTCTGAATTTCACCCCTTTAAAGATATTTACTACTCTTCACTGTTGGTATTAGATTTCTTATTGAACTTGCTATAGAGCATACATTCCAGACCAAAAACTCCCATGAAATGGAAAATACCTCCTTAGAGCAGCATCAGTGTTATGCGATATGTTGTTTCTCGACAGCGTGATATTTATACCTAGTTGTACTCAGATTAAAAAGCTGTTATTATTCCTTGTTTTCAGAGTACAGCAGGCCTCAGACCACAGGAGAGAGACAGTTGCAGGCAGCCCTTCTATACTCTCAGAGGCGTGGTTCTAATAGAATAGAATAACCATGTGTTCTAAGTCAGATCTTTTGCTCCCGTAAGTTGGCGTGATGCCACCAAAGTTCTGTCACTTGTAGTGGCCAACATCCAGCTCAGAAACTTTCAGTGTGTAAAAAGGGGAGCAGGCAGCTCTCCTGGTGTCGGGAACGAAGAAGGGAGGAGATATTCTAGTAGTAGTTCCAAACATGAAGATGTTAATCCCTGCCTGAAGGGATTATAAACTTGAGCTTTTTACAGTTCAAGGAGCAGTCCCTACCACTGTTAATCGTCCCAAATAACTCTTCAGTGGGAGTAGGTTAAAAGGTCTATTGCAGGGAGTACATTCTCAGTGCTTCAAATATTCCTACCGAAGTTGAACAGAGTTGGAGACATCTGAAATGCAGACATGACATTTCCTACCTACTACAAACATTTTGTCTAATTTTTAACCATTACTATTTGTCAGGGTCAGCAACTCCATGGTACACAGGGGAAACCAGAGAGCAGGAGAAACACAGTTAATTTGTTCTTGAGCTGGGACTGAGCTCTCCCTTCCTCACCATGCCGGTTCAGACATGTCTGCACGTGCAGCATGCCCCCGTCTGGTACCTGAAGACAAGACTCTTAGCCACAAGCACAAAAGAAATCAGGATTTCAGGAAAACACGGAGACATCTTTAAGAAATAACATTACTCTGAGAAATTAACACTACGAAGAATCAGAATTAAACTGTCATATTTAGATAACGAATCTCTGTTTAAGAGGAAAATTGCTGGCAAAGATCATTCAAAAAGCGTGTTCATATAGCTGTAAGCCTCATTCTTTGTTTAATGCTTGCAATCTCAGCATTTTTGCAACTGCAAAATACCAGTTTTTTAACTTCTGTGCATACCCGTGTCCTTTCATGTCCTTGAACCTTCTTTCTCCATTGCATCTGGCACACTGAAGAGTCAGCCAGTGTGGTGAACTTGGTTAATGCTTGCTACAAAAGCAAGATTATTTGTAGCACGAAGTATTTAATCTAGAGAACTTGGATGTGATATAAGGAGATGTATACAGCAAAGACAAAAGAAAATGCTTCTTCTCAGCTGAACAGATGTAAACCTGTGACTTCATGATGTGCTTCTGTTGCACTCTATTATAAAATGAAAGTTGAACATTTAGTTCTGCTCCAATTTTAGCATCATTTCCACAGATAACACAGAGCACTTCACAGACTTTTCGAGAACATTTTTTCCCCATAATGTTTATGGAAAAAGAAATTTGTCATGCTACCTTGCGAAAGGCGGTTGCTTTGTTGACCAGATGCCAAAATGAAATTCAGACATGGATGGCCAGAAATAAGATTTACTTTAATCCTGCTAATCCTGAGCTGTTGATTGGTACAAGGCACCATTATAGCTGGGTAAGCTTCCCAGGCTTATCGTCTGATTCTCTTTGGAGTCATGAGATCACTTTGGATTCTCAATCTTTCCCTTGTAAAGGGCAATGTTCCAGTCTCATGTTCCATTTTCTGCTATAAACAATAATGAGCAAAAGAAATCATGTGCTTTTGCCAGAAAAAGAACAAAAGTACAAAAGTAAAAGCAGAAAACTCAGGGCAGGTGTCGTATTGAGCCTGGTGATATGCATTACCAGGGAGAGTGGAATGAGGAGATGTGGGATGTCCTTGAGGAGATTTGCAGCTTGTCCAGGTAATTACAGGGCCTTCTTGTACTGACTTCAGTGAAGCCCCAAGGCATCTTCAGAAGCTGAAATTGTACTTACAGAATCATAGAATCATTCATGTTGGAAAGCACCTGTAAAATCATCAGTTCCAACTGTTATGCCAACATTGCCAAGTCCACCACTAAACCATGTTCCCAAGTGCAACCTCTACATGTCTTCTAAATAGCTGCAGGTGTGGTCACTCCACCACTTCTCTGGGCAGTCCATTATAATTCTTGACAACCCTTTTAGTGAAGTTTTTTCCCAATATCCAATCTAAACCTTCCCTGGTACAACTTGAGGCCATTTCTTCTTGACCAGCGCTCACTCGTCCTTTTCCATTGGGCACTTTTCAGACACTCTTCCCCAAGCCTGGAGAGGTTGCTGTGATCCAAGCGCAGGACCCGGCATTTCACCTGGTTGAATCTCATACAACTGGTCTCATCCCATCAATCCAACCTGTCCAGATACCTCTGCAGACGCTTCCTACCCTTCAGCAGATCAACACACACGACCAGCTTGGTGTCATCTGCACTGACTGAGGGTGCCCTTGACCCTGATCTTCAGTAAGGATATTACACAGGACTGGCCCCAGTACTGAGCCTTGGGGAGCATAACCAGTGCCTGGCCAGCAGCTGGATGTAATTCCATTCACCATCACTCTCTGGACCCAGATTCAGCCACTTTTTTACCTTTTATCCAAACCAAGAGCAGCCAGTTTCTCCAGCAGAATGCTGTGGAAATGGTGTCAATGTTGTCAGGTAGAAAATATCCACAGCCTTTCCCTCATGCACTAAGCAGATCACCCTGCCATTTGGGGAGGTTGGTCAAGCAGGACCTGTTTTGAACACATGTTGACTGGGCCCCTGTCCCCTTGTTGTCTTGTATGTGCCATCTGATGATGCTGAAGGTGATCTGCTCCATGACCTTCCCTGGCACTGATGTCAGGCCTGTAGTTCCCTGCATCCTCCTTCTGGCCCTTCTTGTAGATGGGCTGACTTCTGTCAGGAAGGTTTAGCTTTTTTTTGCCAATGGGAAGGAGGAGAGAAACAGAACTACCAAACCATTTTCAGCTGGATTTGAGAACCACCTGAGATATCTGGTGGGATCCTATTGATGTTATTCTTCCATCTGGAAGTAGCCGATGGACTTTCACAGGTTTGCGAATTACAAGGCAGAAAGCCACTCTAGACATGAAGCACTGATCCAGTTCCATTAGCAGTTGTACCCAAACCCTGAATGCTCACATTGCTGGGCTGAAGAACAAATAAGGCCTTTAGAGTAAGGCTGTCTCTTGACAACAATCTGCTTAGTTTACTTTTTAAAATGTACTGATTGCATTATGTGTTCCAACTTGACAGAACTGCTTCACAGCCCAGAACACCACATTTGGTGTGCTTTTTACCTCACTGGAACATTATCTGTAAATCTGCTGTCTGCATTTAAGATCTTCTGGAAAAATTCCTGCCCTTGAAGTTTATCTAGTTGTAGGGTAGTTAGAAGGACACAGATTCCAGTCCATCTGATGTACCTTACAATGTTGCAATGTTATCAAGGTAACACCATCACATCAACAACACAATTGGAGTTGAAATAAAAAGACACATATTCAGTTTTAGGCTTAACTTTATCTAGGGACTTGTAGATAAAACTTTAAAGGACAGTAGATAAGTAACAAAAAGCTTCTGAGTCATAGTTTCACCTAGAAAGAGAAGGTGAAAGTTTTAGAGATGAGAACAGCTGAGTTATGTTGATTTTTCCTTTAAGGTGTCTTTGGGGATTTACACCTCAGAACAGTTTTTGAAACTGACTGTCTCTTTTACTGTGTTTGTGGTATCCCTGCAATGGAGCCGGCTCTGAGGCTTATAGGTGCTATGGTAATACAGACAATAGCTGGTAGTAAGCAGCATAACCTCCCACACCCAATATCTGTATAAGGCAGATGATTGAGAACACTTCTTATGATCCCTTTTAGCAGTGGATGCAATTAATTCGTTAACTTTTCCCCGTAGTCTCACAAAGAAGCTGAACAACGTGGAAATATAAACCAGATAATAAATGTACATCGTTGATTCATCTCAGCCCTAAGAAGTTATTCATTATTTGTACTAAACATCTTCAAACACACTAAAGGGGAGTCTCTTCTTCTGCCAGTGCATAATGCATTCTTGAGACCATGAAGTCCTTCCAAACATAATAAAACTTTCCATGCCATTGCTGTTAGGGCAGAAGTTAAGAACTGCATAACTGAGGTCATTTGCTGAAGTGGTGAGATGTGTCACACTGATCAACATCTCTAGTTACTGGTCTGCAGCCTACCCAACTCTTGCCACTTTCTTCAGGGATTTGTAAGGGTTATTGGTTTACAGAAGTACTATTTGCAAATAATATCATGAATGTATTATTTGCAAAACTAGCAGTTCAGGGAGTGAAAAATGGCTGTCTGTCCTCTCCCAAATCCTGCCTCCCAGAGGTAGGATGTGAAAAAACCCCACCTTTGGAAAGTGCTACCTGGCAGAAATCTCAAGTGGCAGGAAATATGTGAGAGGCAGCAGGCCCAAGCTATGCCAGGGTTTGGGATGCAGCAGGAGGTAGAAATGCTTGCATCTGTGAGAAGTTATTTGAGGGAAACAAAAGAACGTGGTATCCTGTCCAATATATCTTATCTCCCCCAAATGTTGTACGTAGGCCTGACTTGTAGGCCTGACTCTGTGCTGCTGAAGTCAGTGGAAATCTCTGCATTGGCAAGTGCATAGTTGATTCCAGTGGTAGGACACACTGGACAGTGTTGAAAAGACCCTTTTAGCTGCTGTCATTAATACAGCAACAACAATTTTCACTGTTAAGGGACTGCCTTATACTGGAGGAGAATCTCTGAACACCCTTTTGCAAGAGTACTGTGCTTGCTAGGAATTATTATGGTGAGGTCAGGGGATTACTCCAGCAAGTTGACTGAACTTCTCCTAAAACTTCTGTCCTAGCAATTCTAGTGGTGATCTCATTCTCCAGTTGGACAATGGGCATTTTTCCATCTGTTCTCATCAAGAAATGGGCAGCTCAGAGATGCCTCTGACTGTCCTAGCTTCTTGATTTCTGATTATATACAGCCTATGGTTCTGACAGTTCACATAAATAGTCTTATTTAATGCAGACCTGATGATCTCTTAATGCTTTTCCAGGCTAAGGTTTCAAAAGAGTTTTCTCTTTAATTTAGTTTATGGCAGCACTGTATTTCACAGCTGGTTTTAATGTATTTTTGGAGACTATATGGAATCAGTACTTGAGTTACAAGGTATGTATATCAGATGGAGACATAGCCACCATTCCTTGGCAAACTGTTAGATCAAATGAGCTGAATCTCCTCTACTTTATTGCCTAATTAATTCTTGAACGATTGCTGAATTGCTGAAGTGGGAAACCTTCCAACTTTGGTCACACTCTGTATTGCGTTATGTCAGAAAGGATTGGAAAGTGAGGGTTTTCTTTAATCTGGGTTCACAGAGGGAAGCTTCTAGGTAGGTGGGCAGAGATTGCTTTTGCCTGTTTTTACAGTTGAATAGCAAGAGGAAGCAGCTCTTCAGCCAAGGGTCAAAATCTCCAGGGAGGAGGAGATCCTACTGGGTAACAGGACCATGAAAGTGCTCACACTTCTCAATTGCCAGCTTGCTGATAAACAGGATGTGCTTGGTTTTCTGCAGAAAAGTCTTCCTTGGATGAGTAGATTTTTTGTGAGTTCTGCAAGCACTACCAGTAGTGGGACAGCAGATTAGTTGGAGAGGTAAGTTATGGGCTGCTGAAGATGGAGTCACAGCACAGAAAAATTTTTCTGAGAACTGACCCTGAAGAGTTAAAGAAACAATGACTTAGGAAGAACATTGTTTCTGGCAGGATGATGTTAGACACAGGACTGCCAGTGAAAAACTTTTTATTTTTCTGGAGCAGCAGTTTCCTGTTTCTGTGGCTTTATCCTGGTTTTGAGTAGAGGAAGACTCTTTGGTATCTGGCGACATGACAGGCTACACTCCCTCCATAAAAATACAAAATAAGCCTTCTACAGCCATGGGCTTCAGGAGCACTGGACACATTTACTGCTCAGCTACCGGAGGGAAAAGTCCTTATCTCCTTTGGGTATCTCTGCACAGAGCCTGCCCTATGTCTGCTAGCTGCACCTTGGACATTCCAGCAGGAGAGAAATAAGAGCATATGCAAGAACCAGTACCCCACCACTCACCCATCCCAGTGTTGCCTCCAACAGTGACAGTGATTAGAAATACCAGTCAGAAAGAGCATACAAACCTACTCACTTCCCTTTCGTACTTCAGCATCCACAGTTCATATATTTAGGCTGCTGGAGGGCATTTGCCCAGTTTGTCTAAAGTAATAGGGTGGAAATGTTGTTCCAAGGGTACTGGTTTATAAGATATTGTGGATGTTGAGGCTATGCTTATTCCTGGAATGAAGAATGCAGCTGAAACCTTACGAATGAATGACACTGCTCCTACTCACTGTGTCAGCTCAGGCCAGATCTCACTGTACGTGTAACACAGGTTACACAGAGGTCAGTGACACATTGCATTCGTTTTAATGAATGGAATGAAATGGCCAAAGGCTAACAGAAAATTCAAGATATGAAACTTAGTGGCTGTTTTACATTTGGATGGCAGGCAATCAGCTTTGAACTCCTACCTTGGCTGGGCATTAGGAAGCTCTTCTTTTCCAGCAGACTGAAGCTCCTAGATAGCAGTCAGCTGGAGGTGTGGGAGCTCAGCATTGCAGTGAACACCACCAGTGGACCCAAGGCAAAGTCCTGTAAGAGTACTCAGGCAGACTTTGTTTTTCTAAATGTTCATTGGGATGCTCTTTTTTCCCCCCATACAATCTCTCTCCAAGTATCACCATCCTTTTCCCTGGCACTTGGCCTATGTTCTCATGGAGTCATAGAATCACAGAGTATCCTGAGTTGGAAGGGACCCACAAGGATTACTGAGTTCAGTTCCTGACCCAGAACCTCTTCTATGTTATGCAGTCCTCTGAGGATTTGATGGTGACCTCCTCAGAAGTAATGTGGTGTTTCTTGGCAATTGAAGTATTCCACATGGAAGACTGGTGCTCAGATGGTGTGCAAGCAATGCCTTCCTTCAAGTGCCTTGGCTCATATCTGCAGTAATTCCCTGGGAGCAATTTTCCCCGAAAAGCTGTCTCTGATGGGCCACAAGAGCAAGTAAACTTTTGCAACTAAAAAATACTTCTGCAACAAGACACATTGTCTTTTTTGGAGCAAAACCCTTCATAAAAAAATATGGAGTGTAACAACGCATGGTAGCTGAGTTAGACCCCAAACAAATAAGTGAAAAAGATAATGCAGAACAGCACCACCTCATGCTGTCTATCACTACTGCAACAACAAACACCTCCTTTACATTTTCACTGCTCTTATCCCTATCAAACTTCCATGGTTCAGGAAAAGCCATTGAGAAAAACAAGCCTGTTTCTAAATAAACGTCTGTTGGCCACATATGGGCTTATAGCTCCACTGGTCACATTACCCAGGGATCACAAATCAAAAAGATGTTGAAAATAGTCCTATTTAAACTGTATTAAACTTGTACAAAACCAGAGCTGCTCCAAAAGTCCCTCTGTCATTCAAGGGTAGTTATAGAGGGGGAAGACTATCTCAGTGTGATGTGCTTCTATTTTGGTGTCTCCAAGGGCTGGAGGGAGGAGGAGACTGAGCTCCCAGTGTGACAGGGAGCACACAGGAAGGTAGATGCTCTCCCAAGTATTTTTGCCTGCAAGAGTGTTTTCTACAGGAGCTCATGGTAAGAGCATGAACAGAAATGTGCTTTTTCTTTCACTGGCATTGTAAGAGAACTGAGTTGTACACTGGATCTAGGCAACACTGGAGGCACCCATTTCCCTGCACTGTTTAATGTGTAAAATGAAGGGGGATGACTTGTTCTTGTTGAAATACTGACTCATCAAAATTTGCAAAAGACTAACTCTTCTTGCATTTTTGAGTGCAGTTATGAAGTCTTTGCACAGAACTAATGCAGACAAAGACAACATTATATTCAGTCTACAAAATCACCTGTTTCTTTTCTTACCACATATGTAGGAAAATCTTAGGGAAATCACCATGCCTCTTCAAAAAGAAATTAAATGAACATAAGAATATTCATATGAATAACGTAAATCATATTACTTTTCATACTGATTTAATTCGTCCATATTTCCAGAATACTCAATAGATTCTCTTTTTTTTTTTTTTTCTTGTTCACTGCAAGATATTATTTACACTATCAAGTTAGTTGTGGATGATTTATCCTTAGGGCAAGTCAGAACCAGTGTCCAAGAGGTGAGGAAGAAGCAGCCAGAGATGGTGGCTGAAAGCTACAAAATGAGGCAGCGCTACTGCGCCCACTTGGGTGCAAGGGAGCCTGCTCTGCTGTGGTTCCCCCACACTGTCTGCAGAAAGGCAGGATGGAGAGGGGCAGGCAGGTTGTGTTGTGGCAGAACGAGGAGCCAGGAGCTGCTGACCTTGCTGAAGACCCATGCCTGTGTCTCCTGCAAGAAACTCAAGATACACCTCATGCTGCACAGCTATGGGCACTGGCACAGCTGGTCTCATGCCAGCATCACTGGTGGAGCTGCCCAGGGTTTCTTGCCTGCCCAGTAAGCTCAGTCAGCTGTGGTCTGTGTTGTGATAAGCCTCCTTGGACAGAACCACATGAGAGTGCTGCAAGTGAGCTGGCCCACAAGGAACGCTTTCATTCGGGGAGCATTTATTTGTTTTGGCTGCTCTCTCGTATGCCTGCGACACTATAGCATTCATCACTAGATACAGATCAGTGTTTGTATGCTCAGCACCTTTCTTGCATCTGAATTTTTTCCAAACCAACCAAGTTTCACAGATCTGGCTGATATGTCTGAAGCCCCCAAACTTCCTTTTTTCCTCTCCAGCCTGTAATAGCTGGCTGCTGGTGATTAGTCTGCTAATTAGCAAGGGGGGACCAAAAAGAGAAGAAAAAAAAAAGAGCTTATAATTCAAAGACATATCCCCCAGGCATGTAATTGAGGGATCACCATCTCCTAAGAGAAGCTGCTTGCCCTACAATACATGTATTTATATTTCACATTGCATGCCATATCCTGCACTTTCTTTCGGAAGAGTTAAATACAGCAGAAAATTATACTTAATATTTTAATAACCTTTAACTGTGAACCCCCAGCCTCACTACCCTGTAAAGGAAGAGACCCAGAAAAAAAACACTTATTGGGGAAACTTAAATTAGCTATGCAACTTGCTCAAAATTATTGCAGACTTTCAGCACTTTCATGAAGATGGGATTGGTTCCTCAGACTTGTTCATACAGAACGACCTGGAGTTATAAAGCTCCACCAGATGCAAACCCAGCAGCATCTTTTCTACAGGACACAACCCTGCAGTTTCACCACAGCCTCCCTTGCACAGTCATTGTGGTGCTCAGATGTGAGAACTTTGTTTTGTTTGCAACTGCATTTCCCCACATTAATGAGCAGCCTCAAGAATTAAAATTCAAGTGAGAGGACCATCATATACTATGAAAAAGCTTCACATCATTTAATTCCCTGCTGAGAAGAACCCCAGACCAGACATGTAAGGTCCTCCTCTTCTTGCATGTTCTAGCTAGGAGGAAATCCAGCCAGAGCTTCCTGGCCCCATGGAGACCATGCAAACAGAGAGGTAGAAGGCACAGAAGTGGCAGCCACCAGCCCTGGAGGACAGCCTTGGACCTGCGGTAGGAAGGAGTTTCTTTTTCCAGAGTCCTGGCGATGCTCAGAAGGCCCACCCTGTGCTATCTCCTGGGTACAACAGCTCTCTATGCCAACTTCTCCTTAAGAGCTGTGCAGCAGGAAAAAGATACATTTGCTTTCCAGAAAGCAAATACTTGCCTCTCACTCTGGGTAAGAGGTAAAATATAATGTGAGATGAACAGGAAGCAGAAGCTGTGAGGAGCAAAGGCACTGAGCCCTCCTTTGGTGTCTCAAAAGTCTGACAGGTGTTTCAGGACCTTACACATCCGTATTTGTATCTTCACGCTCTGCAGATGGCCACACTGACATCTCTGAGATCAGAGAACCACATCTACAAGGCTGCAGACAACCCAACTCCCACTGAGCACAGGACTGGTTGTGGGCTCAGCCCTGCCATTAGCATTACACTTTTGTGCCATTACAAGTCCTGAGGATCCTCACAGGGAGGTTGCTAGGCATGAGAAGAAAAAAATGTTTTTTAAAAAATTCACAGCAACATAACATGCAGCTTCTACATCTCCACACGTCTGAGAGCTGATGGTGCTCCGAAGGCATGTGTGCAGTGCCCATCTCCAGCTCCAGGTGCTCTCCCTGCTTGAGACAGAAACGATGCAAATACAGGGTACTCCTGGAGGACCACACAAGCACATTCCTCTCCATCCCCTCGAGTAAACAGCGGCCTCCAGCCTTTCACTGTGTCAGCACAAAGAGTAATTCACATGCATATGAATGCATTTGGCTAATCATAGTGTAGGGATAATTCTCTGTATATAATTACATGCAGTACTAGGCAGTTAACACTGCAGGGATGTTAAGGTCTACTTGCATGTAAGAAGGGGGATGGAAGGTTATTATGCAATGGGCAAACAGGCAGTTTCAGGCCTAGTGGTATATTGTGCATAGACATTGAGCCAAAATCTATACGTAACTCAGTGCAGGCCTGATTAAAACCAAAAATAGCTGTTGCTGGTGAGGTTCAATTTAAACTCTATTCCCTTATCTTTGTCAAAAACTTATGTCTTTGCATGAGGATCTCCATCATAGTGATAGCTGAAGCTGCCTGGCTTGCTGCATTATTATTAAGCCTGGTCCTATGCACCGTGCTCACTGTCTCACTTTCAGAAGTTCTGAGCAGCTCTATATCTCATAGACAGCAAGGGATTAGCAAGTACTTAGTATCCCTGAATATCATGACAGCTTTGTCTGGGGTTGAGGCTTTTCTGAAATCGGTGTGTGAAAGAGAAATATGGAATCTTTTGAGTAGAAAAAATTAATACAAACCTGAAAGCAGAATGTCCTTTTCCCTATTTTTTATAGTATCAAGTATAATTCAAAACTGAAGAATAATTAGAAAAGAAAAGTAAAACAACATCCTTGAATTATGTGTCAAGAAGGTGAAGAAAGCAATTCACACCACTGGGGATACAAGAGACAGGAAAACTCAGAAATATGAGCAACTCAACAGCAAGAGACATCCAAGCAGTCACAGTATATGAGGTTATTTTCAAAAGCTCAGGAGTCAGGGTAAAAAATTATGAGGTTTTAAAAGAATAGAAACTTCTATTCCAGTTTCTAAGAATGGAGAAGATACACCAATCTGCTTTTGTCCAAAGCTATTTTTTGCTCTGCTGTCACCACAACTAGAAGCTTAACTCATACAAGCCAAGTTTGAAATTATTGAACAATTAGCCAGCTTTCTAAGAAACAGTAAATATTAATAGACTCATGAGAATGTCTTATGAACTGGCAAAGCTGAATTAGGAACCCCTGGTGTCAGAGCAAACCCAAACAGAGACAACAAGAATTGCTGACTGAAGCCAGGGCAAATCTCTCTATAAATCCTGGGTGAGCCAGTGATTCTCTGTGTGACCTTTGGCAAATCGTTTGGTCTTGGTTTGTTCCTCTGTCTACTCAGCCGGAAAACTGGGTTAAAAAAAAAAAAAAGCAGGAGCCGACTGAAAACCAGATGCTGAGCATGAGCTAAGTCTTTCCAGGTAAATAAATTATTTAAAAATTATTATGATAACAAAATGTCAAGTATATCTCATGTTTTATTCTACATATTTACTACTGGACCCAAGCCCATTTCCCCCAGAGGGTGTACATGGCCACAGCTGAGAGGAGGGATCTGGTGCCAAATCAATAGGGAGAGCCATCAATTCTTGAAGGATATATTGGACTGCCAAAGACAACACTGTGATAACAGCTAATCCCACCCAGATTTCCAACCCAACTCACGGCTGAGGCCAAGACCAAGGCCAAATGGTTTTCTTCTATGCAGAAAGGGACAAAGAAGCTACTGGGACCCCCAAGAAAACCCTTGAGTTGGTCTCTGTGGAGCCCGGGAAAGCCCGCAGGGGCAAGGTTTCCCATTGGGCTGGTTTGGATCCTGGGAAGTGTTCCTGTAGTTTCTGCCAAAAGACAGGCTACTTCCCTTAAATCCCCCCTGCCCCCTTCAAAATAAGTCAGGCTCAATAACCTTTCAGAGATACACGGCAGAAGCCATTTGCTAGAGCTTCTTCTGTGGAGAGGCTGGGGACATATTACAGAAGCAAGGGGGAAAAGTCTGTTGGATTGGGGTTTGGGGTTAGGTTTGTGGTTTGTTTTGTTTGGGCTTATTTTTTTTTTTTCCCAGCTTTGATTTATTGCCAAAGTTCACTTACTAGCATTTATTTACTGCTGTTGGCAGGCTGAGTGTGCACGCTGCCTAACAGATTTATCTGTTAGACTGCTGGGTGGTCACCATTCTTGTGTTGTAAGATTAATTGTAAAGACTCCTAGGGCACCTGGTACTGGGAAGTTTAGGCCATTTAAGTAAAATAATGATGCATTTTTCTCCATGGCCCCATCCATCTGCAGTAGGGAAGTCAGGAACTGTAGCAGACCAGTGGTGCAACTCCTCAAGCCTGGGGAGGGGCAGTGGCTATCTCAGCACAGAGAAGGCTTGTGTACCTTATCAGCTCGTTCTCCAGACCCAGCAAGGCAACACAGTGCTGAAAACACTGAAACTTGCCTTGCTGTTCCCTTTGCTCCTATGGGAATGACACAGCTATGGGCTGTAAATTTTTCACTCTCATGGATTTCCAGACCTACTGGCTGAATTTAGCCACCGGTGAATGTGGACTAAGTTGCTGGCTTGTAAACTCATGTCTGAGTCTTCAAAAGGATCTAATTCTCTTTTGACGCCTAAATGCTATTGATTTCTCTTAGTTTGATTTGGAGGTCAGCACAAAAATCCCTTTTGGGGCCTGTTCTTTGAAGCCAATGATCATTGAGCAAAACACAGTTAACTCTAATTGCTGAACTGAGCTTTTCTTGTTGTCCTGCAACTGTGGTGAGTCCAGGAGATGTTCAAAGAAAGCACTGAGTTGGCACTAATCCAACACATGTCTCCATTTGGGTGTCAGAGGTCAGTGATTTGGGCTGAGAGGGAAATTGCTGGCTTCCACCCCTTAGGGCTAGACAGTGATCACCAACAGCAATGATGTGGAAGTACAAGACTCTCAGTGCTGATGACTTCTCTTATTTGAGCCATGAACAACACCTGCAAAGCCAACAGGGACTATTTTCATAGAGGGAACTCCACTGGCTTCACAACCTTGTATAACCCTTACAGCCATATTTGCTCCTGGGAGCTATTGGGGATGCCATGTGTATGGCATGGGTATGAGCATACCCGTGCTGCCAGAGGTGTTTCACCAGTGAGGAGGGGTTAATGGGAGTCTCACTGCCTTGCAGCACCAGTAATTATTGTGTTTGTAGTTCTTAGAGTGAGGGGACAACTCTGTGTAGAAAATATTTTTAGACTGATATTTTTGTGGGTTTGCACTGAGTGAGACTGAACTTACTTGCCAGTTCAAATATCAGTTTTAATAAAGCTTAAAGGTCTTTGCCAGTCTGGGAACATAGGGTGCCACTTCACTGGGGTGTAGAGGTTGCTGGCTGGGATTTTTTTTCTTTTTATACTTCAGTGACCATTTTTTTTGCATTAGCATTAGCTTCTCATTTCCTTACAACCGAGTGGGCAATAACAAGACCTTAGACACACAGGGGCTGCTGCTAAACTCACAGGCACACACAGCAAGCAGAAGCTTCACAGCAGATTGACCAGACTTCAGGCAGCAAATAACCCCCTTCTGGCTTTCTGATGTTCCAGCCACAGTATGAAAAGGTCAAGTGCCAGCTAAAACCTGAAGAAATGTCCCCTTTCACTTTTTGTTGCTGGTCCAACTCTGTGTTAAACAGTGCTTGCACAGCAGCCCATCAAGGCTGGCTTGCATCCGGGGGCTCCCAAATCAGCCAGTGCTTGAACAACACAGGCCCCCCAGGAGCTGTGAGCTCTGGTGTGTGACTGAGAGGAAAGAGTTTCCCACCCTTGATCAAGCTGGTGGAAGGTTATTAGCAAATGCATGGGCCTGTTTGCTCCTGTGTTGAACGAGCATTGCTCTTTCTTATTATTTTTCCATAATTCCCCTTTCCAGAGACTTCAGGTTGCCTTGCTCCTGCTCCCCTTAATAAACCATATCTCTCCAAATTTGCCTCTCTTCTGCAGTGGTTTCATCGCACAGCCCTCTCAAAGGAGAAGAGACCTTCCCCACTGGTTTCTTCTTCCATCATGAAGACACACTTGCCACCTCTGAGCAGGTTTGGCAGTCTAACCCTTCTCCTCTGCAGCTTCCAGGCCAAGACCAGATGGCCAAGATAACATGAAGGTTATCACGCATGCACACACCTTTTTCTTTTCAAATACCTAAAACCTTTACTAGGTTTCCACATCTAGGAAATCATCCATCAAAGGCACAACATGGGCAGGAGGTGGGAAGGAAGCAAAGAACTGAAATAAATGTTCCTAAAACAGCTTAAGACCTCTACTTTTTTCAGGCTGGAGCAGTCCTGGATTACAAGAGCATTTGGAGGTACCTGAAAAAGAAAGTGAGGTGACACTTTCAGAGGGCAGGCAAAGCCCTTCAGGAGATACATGCACTTGGTAGCTTTTGACTTTTTGGTCCATGAAAGGATCTGCCTTGTCCATTCCAGGGTCTCTGGAAGCAAATCTTTCCTCTCACTCTGACAAACTAATCATGCAAATGTTCTGCTGTGAGACAAGATTACAAATGTTGCTTCTTAGGGGTCAGAAAGATTTGCTAAGCCCTATGAAAACTTGGGGGTTGAACTAGGTGACCTTCAAAGGTGCCTTCCAAACAAACTACCCTGGGATTCTGTGAAAGCCTTAAGAGCTCACCCACAATTATGAAATGTTAATTAATGGCCATAAACTAGCTTGCCCCAGACTGTCAGAGAAGTATGTCCAAGAGCATCCTGCAGCAGCCTCTTCTTTACCACATTGCCATGATCATGCCCTTATAATCTTCTTTCCCATAGGCAGCTCAGTCAAGAAAATGGGCTGGCAAGGAGCACTTTGTTCTCTCTGATGATCAATCCCACGCAATCAGACCCATAAGTCCCCTTCTCCTTTGGCAACTTTGGACATAAAAGTTCAGGTGACTGTACCATGTCAGGGAGACTGACTAATCACTGACAGAAATGGAAAAAAGCTTACAGAATGCACTAGGCTTTCATTTTCTTCCTCTCTTAATTATGAAATTACATTACTTGATATATTCTTTCATGTTTGTGTCTTGCATCCATTTTAGTGGAAGTTTTTGAATGAATGAGAGTTGCAGTAGCTAATTCATGATAACCATTGACTATATAACAACATTAGTACCAGAAAAGATGACACTTTAATGGCAAGGTTACCAGTTCTCAACAGAAAATGAAGTCTTTTTTCTGTAGTGCATTTGTAAATTCAGTGCATGGTTAAATTTCACTCTCTGCCTTTGAGCACAGTGGTTAGTCATAAAAGCAGATCAGAAGGTGGGGAATACAGAACACAGCTCTGCACACAGCTCAACTCCATTTTCCTTTTCTTTTTTTTTTTTTTTTCAGTAAAAGGGATAGATATTTTTCATAAGCAGAAATTTGCTGTTGCCATTTTTTTAACAGAAAGGCCTTCTTGCCTCTCTCAGCAAAACTGGAGCATTCTTGTCTGTTAAAATGTCACATCTTCACCTGGGGCAAATTCATGGAAATTTACAAAGATTTACAACAAGAAGCAAATTTTAATTTTCATGAATATGCCCCAGGTGAAAATGTGAATTTTTTACAGAGAGGAATGTACCATTCTTCTCAGCAAAAGAGTATTTTCCTAAAGAAATAGCAGCTCAATTTTAAAAGCTGCCTTCCATTACATTTTTTAGCTCTACAAAGGGAAAGTTTAATGCACCCATAGACTCCTCTCCTTTCCCATTTTGCCACAAACTGGATCTTCTCAGTTAGAGAGACAGTATTAATTTTATTGCCATTATATTTAGGATTCTTAATCATGGATCGAGATGCCGTCATGCCAGGCGCTGTATAAAGAGAGAACATAAGGCTGGTTCTTGCTTCAAAGAGCCGAGCCCCCATGGCAAGAGGCAGCAGCATGGGGGAGTGCATGGAGACGAGACAACAGATTATTGGCAGAAGAGGTTTAGAAGTTGATGTACCACAACCACTTTGCCTCGTGCTGAGAGAACAGAGCCACCACCTATCAAATCACAAAACCTTTGAATTCGAGCTGAGGATTAGGGACAGACTTTGAAGGATCTTGCTCGTCTGCAGAAGCCAGAAAAAGATGAGGCGCAGTGCCATTAATGTGAAATTCTCCATTTGTCCTGCTGTCACTCAGATAACAAGTTGCTTATATATGAAGACAGGACTGATATAAAACATGAAAAAG
The DNA here is from genome assembly GCA_026261815.1 of Monarcha castaneiventris obscurior. Classification (NCBI taxonomy): domain Eukaryota; kingdom Metazoa; phylum Chordata; class Aves; order Passeriformes; family Monarchidae; genus Monarcha; species Monarcha castaneiventris. The sequence continues at coordinate 33,575,801 of JAMPIT010000566.1, read as the reverse complement.
CAGAGAAGGATTTAGGGGTAGCTGTGGCATGAGAAAACAACAATGTTCTGCTACTGCAGAAACTGAAAGAGTTGTACTGGGGTACAGCATCAGGATCACCATTTATAAAACTGTCCAACATACCTTTTGTCAATTTAGTGCTGCCAAGGGCCTGCCTAGGGTATTTCATTCAGTTCTAAGCACATCTTAATTTTTTTTTAAGAGGACGAAAAAAAGCCTATGTCCTAAGTACAGTTCTTCAAAGTAGCAAAATCAATTAGAGATCTAGAAAATACAATTTATGAAGTAAGACTGAAGGAAATTATATTGTTTAGTCTAGAAAATACAAGACTGAAGGGAGATAATAGGAGTCTTTAAATACATCCAAATTATCTACAAATATAGGGGAATAATTTTGATGAGAGGATGGGAAATAATGGACTTTGATAGTTGCAAAAAAGATTCAGGATGAACCCGAAAAAGATTCTAATAGTAAGGATGATTAAGCACTAGATAGATTGGCTGGGGAAACTGTTCCATCTCTATCATTTTTTGTTTGTTTTTGAATAAGAGCTTAGGCAAACATCTGTTGTGAACAGCTTAGTTACAAGCTGATCCTGCTGTTGGGCAGAGAAGGGATCAGATCTGTGGTAAGCCATCAAGGTGCTCTGAACCACACCAGCTGCCCAGCTGGAACTGCTTGTGCCTGAGGGGTACCAAAACCTCCAACCAGACTGAGTGGAGACACATGTGAGAAACTCTGCAATGTACTGGGCAGGACCATCTCTCACAATTCTTTCAAAAGTAGTTGGAAAATTTATGGCATGTAGAGTGTAATATTTCCTGTGACATGTATTATAGCTGGGGGCCTTCAGTGTGTACGTGTGCTTGAGTACTTCGAAGTTTTATGCAGCTTTTTGAGAAGGTGACAGACACCAGCCCTCTGGAAGCCAAAGAAAAATCTCTCTGACTTTTTAAAAGCTTGCTCCTCAGTCACTCATGTCCTTCACTAATTCAAGGGCGCCTCTGCTCCGCAGTCTTTTCCAGACCAGTTTGGGCAAGACTTAATCAGCATTCATAAAAAGAGATGATTGCTCTTAGACAGTGTAGAGAAATGGGAAGCAGGAAACGTGGTTACATTGATGAGAAGTACAACCAGTGAGGCTTGAGTACAGCACTGAATCAAACCACAAAAGTGCACAAAAAAGGGCTTCTGGAGACATGCAGAATAGCCAGGAACTTGTGCTCTCCCAAAATTTGTTCTGTGGTTTGGAGATTTGGGTCAGACCACACAGATCAGAGGGAGTTGCAATGACAAGGGTGGGAAGCAGAGAGACCCGCACTACAGCAAATGAAACCCTAGAAGCAATTTATAGGAAGTGCCTCAGTCTTATCCGCCTAAAATCCCTTTCAAGTGGAGCAGGAGGGAGAGACTATGGCTGCCACAGCATCCCGCTGCTTCCACAGTGGTAGGTGCTGCTGCACAGCTTTGAAACAGGCATGTCGGGTTCTGAAGGCATGAGCATATGAAAAAGATTACACACTCATTCTGCAGCCTTATTCTGTGATAGGTAGCTTGTCCTGAAAATGGGGAAGAAGCTGTTCCACTCTTATTGGGGCAGGAGCAAACATGTGGACAAGTACCAGGGTGAAAGACATGTCATAAGACACAGTCATTAAATTTTCTGACACCTCTTCTGCTCCTTACAGTACGGTGGAGTATTTAGGAATATTTAGCTGTACAGTGTTTACTTGTTTCTCTTTGAGCATTATGACTTGATACATGAAGATTCTGCCCCTTGGAAAGAAAAACACCTTATGATCCACCACAGAGAAGGGATGGTCAAGAGACAGGTTGTGGCACAAAAACCACTTTGGTTCTTGCCCTTCCATCCTGCTGCTCTCTGCAGCTGCACCTTGCTGTGTAGTCAGTTAAAAGCAATAGTTCATTGACATCACGATTCTGCAGGAACACCTACTCACCCATCCTGGCATCACAGATGCATGTGTGCCTTCACACCTCTCCTGCTAACACCACGGGATTTACCCAAGACCGGTCATGGAAAGTGAAAGTAATGATATCCCATTGCCTCCATGAGGAAATAAAACATCTGGAGAACATGCAGTCAATACCCCAGCCCCCCATCTGCAATGCAACTCCTTACCACATGTTTCTGCCCAAAGAAACAAATCATAAGGGTGAGTGATACAGACAAAAAACCATAGTAATAAAAAGTTCCTAACCCATCTCAGACCTGTCCCACATCAGGAAGATGCTGTGCATGGAAGCTTTCCTTGAAGGTGCTGTCTTTCTGCCTAGCACCAGTGCAGCTCTGGTGACAGACAGGACAACCAGAGAAACCCAAATTTTGACAACATTAAGAGAGTTTCAGCAAGTGCACCCACACAGGGACCAAGTTTCCAGCAACAAGGCAAGCGGGGGGGTGTGCTGCATGTGAAGCTGCATTGTGGGTGCTGTCAAGTGGATTAGGAGCAGGTGGAAGATTTATCTCTGCCCACATAGATTGTCTACTTCCAAAATTTACAGGGAAGATATAGCTCCCTACTGCTGAGGAAAATTAATAATTTCTACAAGATGTGTGCTTTGTAGTTGAGTTTCTTCCTTTCACATAAAGGACAATTGTTTTTTATTTTTAAAGAAAATAATCTATTTTTTTTCTCCCTCTTTCTTTTTTCTGGGGGGGTGGGGGGGTGGGGGGGTAGAGCAGTGCAGACCAGAAGTGACCAGGAGGGTGCTTGTCCACTGGAAAGGAGAGGTCCCAATAGAAAATATTTTTCCTGCCAGGTGGTCTCCTGCTTCTAAACTTTGTGAAATGCCTGAAAGACCTGGATAGATGTACCAGAGGTACTCATATGCACATGGGAGAGGGGAGTGAATGGAAAGAAGGCAACAGATAACAAATTACTTTTGAGACAGATTTTGACAAGAAAACAATCTGGAAGTCAGGTCGCCTATAGAGACTGATTCATTTCAGCTTGAAGCACAAATGTGGTTGCTAGCCTAATCCCCACAAAGCCACAGAGAACTTCCACTAAAGAGTTCATTAGACTTTGACAAACGATATGCACTGAGCTGTGTGTGCTTGCTGGGCTTTCCTGAGACAGTGGAAAGTGTTTAATACACTGGCAAACATCTTAGAAGGGAAGGTATATTTTCTCATATATTTCCATGTAAAACATTTTTGAAATATTTGTTCAATGTGACTCCAAAGCTGCCATGTATCTCCCAGGAACAGCTCTGACCTTGGTAATGGATGGGAAATCAAGCAGCTCAGCTCTGAAAACAGTCTTCCCAAGATGCTCTCAAGTTTGATGTTGCAGTTTTAAGCAGGAACTTCCCAGTTCAGTGCCCATGTGGAAGAAAAAACAAAAAGAAAAAAAAAAAAGGATGTTTCTATTCACCAGCTCAGCCCTCACAAAGTACTACTGTGTTTCCTTCCCAGGGAAGTGCCTAGGGATTTAAGACATTATTTCCTTAAGGACTACCTGCTTCAGTTGTTTCCAATGATTGATTTTCATGTCCCTTTTAGGCAGCCTAATTCACTTTTTATGTAGTCAATGGTAAAAAACAGCAATCAGATCATATTATCTATGTGTAAGATAAAATAGTAGTGGTTTTATTTTTTCAAGCATTTTTATCTCAACAGCACAGTTTGGAGCAAGTCCAAACACTCAAAAATTCTGCAGATTTGCTTTCTAAGAGCCCAGCAGGGGGTTTTCACGGAAAACACTCCAGTATATGAAAGAACTTTTGAATAGCCAAGCCCAGGTACTACAAGACTTAATGTGGGTTTTTTCAGTGTGATTTGGTGAAGTCTATGTTTCTGGTTGCTACTTCCTACTGTTAGGTTTTCATCTTAAAATGCAAGAAAGTTTTCCTTTTTAAAAACATTATTACACTAAATAGCAAAACAAGCAAGCCCTTAATAGCATTATTACTCTAGCTGTAATGTCTTGAAGTTTGTGGGAAGTGAAACATCTTTTGTTAGAGCTATTGACAAGCCTTGGAAAAACAGAAAAGTAATTTTTTCCACGCCTGAAGCTCCTATAGTCAAGGCCCAATTCTGTTTGGCCTCAAAGAGAATGATAAACTCTTATTTTGATGGAAAATTTATTATCCCAAGCACAGCCATGAACTCCTGTGCACTTCCATTAGTGAGCTGTGCTCTTAAAAGCTAATGAATCTTCCATTTTCAGGCTCTGATACAACCCAACAAGCTTGTTTAAGTTGATGATGTATCCTCAGCCACTGACATGTCAACTTGAGGCTGAAGGAGCACCACGGTGATGAGGAGGAGGAGGAGCTTTTACAGCAATTGACCACCGGGCAAAAGCCATGTTGGCCCCCATGGTGCAGGGCCATGCTCCTCCCTTGGTTTCCCACAGCTTCCCAGCATGCCATGAGGGTTGGCTCCAACATGGAGACATGGACATCTCAGAAATCCAGTCCAACTCATGCCATGAAACCAGACATTCAGGTGATGGAGATATGATGACAGTGCCCCACTGAAGAAAGGGCTTTGCAATCTCTGCCCAGCACAACCACAGATGCCCCATTCCCATCTGTGAGGTGGTTCAGTTCCCACAAGGTGTGGTGGCCGGTGAACTTGTATTGTGTTGGGGTGATCTATCGCGGTTTGAATTCCCCAGTTGTCCGTCAGACTGGCCACTCCCCCAGAGCACTCCCATTGGTCCCCGCTCCCTGGTCCCACCTTTCCCCCGGCCTGAGTTAGCCATGCTGTTGGTATGTGCCTCTACACCCTTCGACGGTGAAGATGCAATAAAATCCTGCTGCCGGAATCGCAAGCAAATACCCATCCTGCCTCTTTGTCACTGACTGGATACTGATTTACAGTATCAACAAGGATACAACAAAGGATTCACAGCTTGGACCTGTAGGAAAGGGTCCTTCATGAGCCCTGCTGCCCTCAGGAGCACGGTGTCTTCCTATGCCTGTTTCATGGGACTCTAATTAGGAGTGAGTCCATTACAAACTGCTACCTGCAATGTAAAACAGTTTTCAGTTCTCAAATCTAGTGTCCACACCACCATCCAAGCCCCAAGGTCCTTTATATTGGCCCTGCCACTGCACCCCTGCAGGACAGCACTGCACAGGATGGAGCCTCGGTAGTTTTCAAGTGCTTTTTGGCTGGGAACCAACCAAACCAAACTGGGTTCAACCAGTGCCGTCACTCTCTTGTTGAGATATGTAGGGATGGTGTAGTCTCCCCCACAGACAATAGGAATTAATGCCTTTTGGTAATCTCCAGGCATTGCAGAAAGATGGCAACAACCATCACAGGCTTGCGTCAGTCTCTAGAATCAATTCTCTCCAGCTGTCACCAGGAAGGGTCTGGAAAGATATAATCTGTCACTCGAAACCTTTTTTTAACTCTGAAAAATATAGATGAGTATTTGTGTCTTCAGCTATCAAAACAAAATCCATCTAATCAATATCTTACCTTAAACTCATTAGCCACAAATATAAAAAAATTAACAAATCATTTATTTTGCCTTCATGAGGCTCTAGCTGGTATTTTTCCATATCTTTGCACACAGCTGAGAAGGAGCTGGGCTACCCACTCACTTTCATGGCTGAGAAAATTGCCAAAGTGGTAACTTACCCTCTAGGAGTTTGTAAGAAAAAGAAAATTGCCCCCAGCTTCCTCTCTTGTTGCTGTGCAAAGAGCATCCTTCAGAAAGCATCCAGCACTCATGGCCTGGTCTGCAGCCCCTCAAAGATTGTGCTGACAACGCATGGGTTTTTTGGGTCAAGAGGGAAAGGGAGAGGTTTCACCCAACTCTCCCAGCCAGGGAGCTGTTGGGTCCCTCCTACCACTTACTGGCATGGGCTTGTTTTGCATCTTGCCAGAGTTTAGGATGCAGCTGAGGAGTTTTCAGCAACATATTCTGGGGTATAGATGGCCCAAGGGCAGCATGGCTGCCAAGGACAATAGCCAGCTCTGCCATGCCAAGGGCCAACTTGGCCATTTGTCAGGATCATAAGCAAAGAAATTAATTTGCATATAAATGACTTAGGATTTTAATCAGAGATTAATAAAGAAAGGTTATGGTAATTATCTATACACATATGTCTATATTATCACAGCAATAGTTCTTCACACAACACAGCAGTCAGTGTCGCTTGCTCTTGGGGCTTCAGAGAAATATGGCTGGAAAAGAAATACCCACTGCTCTGCTGGATCAAACTTCTCCACACATGGCTCTTGCTGCACCAGTGACTGGACCCCCACTGGAGCACAAGGGACAGGGAGCTCTGTAGCGGGGAATCTCTGCTGTGCCCCTGGCAGACAGGAAGCCACCACTGCCTGCAAGCTGGGCTCAGGCCTGAATCCTCTCCTCCGTCTCTTCCTCCTTATTCTCCTCACCAGGAGCCACCCTGCTTCAGTATAGCTCCAGCAGACCTGGGCTGCCATCCAGACTCCCTGAATTGTTACACTTGGACCTTGCAGCACCAGATGACCTTGCTAAAAAGCCACCCATCAAGAAAAAATACCCATCTTCACTGGCAGAGGATCACCTGCCTCCACCATGCCTGTGACAGCTGGAAAGGCACTGGCACAGGGTGTGCACAGACCAGTGCCCACTGGGGAGGGTGAAAGAGGGGAAAACAGCTCTCCCCCAAAAACACTTCACACTGAAATAACACAAAAGCTCAGGGAGATTTATACTTCTCCATATTAGCCTTAAATTACAGGTTTGTCTGTTAGTTGGTCCTGTTGATTCCCTCTTACACACTCTGGGGCTTTTGTCTTCAGGCATGCATATGCTGCAGTTCAGTTAAAAAAATGGAGATTGGACTTCAAGTTCTCACAATAATCTCAACTGTTTAGCTTTACAAATGATTAGCTGCTATAGTTAGTCATATAAAAATAGGGGATTTTAAGTCAATACTGCCTAGAAACTGCTGTTGCAAGCAAGAAAAAGGAAAAGAGATCTCTGTCCTTAAAGAAATGCAGGACCAAAACCATTCCCTGAGCACAGAGGTGGTCTGTTTAGCATGGCCACATCAATGGACCAGCAGAGTAAGGCCAAAGAGAATCTGTAATACAATGAACTAGCATCTCACTTGTCCCTATTTAAGGATTTACATCCATAGACACTGCTAAACAAAAAATCTTCTCTAGCAGGAAGGTACTGGAACACATCACCCATATGAAGGACTTGGGTGTTTTTCCAAGAAATGTGAAATGATCTGGGCTTTAAGTTTCATTTTCCTCGGCAATGCTAGGCAAGAGCAGGCACAGCAAGACTATTTTAGCTTACTTTTTGTTAGTGGTTTGCAAACGGAAACTCAACAGCTTAACAGTTTAACACAGCTGGGGATATTCAGCTTCAATGACTAAATACGCCTGAAATATGTCGTAGCTGACTTGGAGGATTTTATATTTATTCTGCCCAAAGACTTGCTGTAACACTATTTGTCGCTGCAGGTAATTGGCTCTGCTCAGTCTCTGCATTCAACAAAGGAAGGCTCCAGATTTTCCTGACCATGGGTGAAGGAGACAGTGTTTTTGAGTCCATCTTGGTAGCATCTTTCAAATTTTCTTTTTTAAGGAGTTATCCAGAAAGGACTGATTGCTACTCAGGGAGGGGCTGGGCACAAGTCAGCGGGTGGTGAGCAATTGTATTGTGCATCAGGGTTTTAGTTCTCTTTTTTCCTTTATTTTCTCCAAATAGTATTTTTTTTTCTGATTTTCTTTCCCATCCCCATGGGAAGAAAAAGAAAAAGAAAAAGAAAAAGAAAAAGAAAAAGAAAAAGAAAAAGAAAAAGAAAAAGAAAAAGAAAAAGAAAAAGAAAAAGAAAAAGAAAAAGAAAAAGAAAAAGAAAAAGAAAAAGAAAAAGAGAAAAAGAAAGAAAAAGAAAGCAAATAAGTCTGCAGCTGCTTCTGAGAAGGCCTTCCATCCAGGCACAGATTCACAGGGTTGAGCAGAGTTGTGGACAGGAAGGGGGAAAAACTTAAGAGATTTGCAGTTGCTCTCTCCTGTTAGCTCTCTCCTCTATGGCCACACAATTTTTCTCCCCTCCTCACTTCTCCTGATCTGTTGAAATTGGACCTGTCCTCATCTTTAAAAAACACCTGCCACCAGCACTGCCTCCTGAGATGTTTTTGTCCGAGCAAGCACCTTCCCTACCTCCTCTCAACCTCCCTGTCCTCCTGGGGCACTGGAGGGCTGATGGCCCTTCCTCATCGCACTCATTGCCCCAAACTGAGCATGTGGTGGGTCCTGGCTCCAGTGCAGGTGAGGATCATTCCTACTTCATGTTAATCTGCTGAGGGAAAATCTCATTTGTCCTTCTCACTTCAATGTGCTTAAGATACTGTACAAGCACCTTCCCAAAACCATCCTCCAGATAATACTTTGCAGCCTGGTGGGGTGCTTGGTGAGGAGGGTGGAAATTCATTGATTAGATGAGTGGAAAGGAGCAGCCATGACCCCTGGAGGAGCTGACAGAGGTGCTGCTGCTTAGTGCAGTTGTGCATAAGGACCCAAACTTGTGTCTCTTTCTCACCACTGAAGGCACAATTCAATGAAAACACCCCTACTCTCTGCCTTCTGAAGAACCTTCCAGGTTATAAAATCCCCCCAAAAATCAGTGTGGAGGGGGCTTTAGGAAGTCCCCTGCTCAGAGCAACTACAGTTAGAAGTTGCTCAGGGTTCTGTCCAGTTCAGTTTTGAGTGTGTCCAAGAATGGAGAAACCACAATGCCTCTGGGCAGTCTGTTCCAGTGTGGTGGTCTAGGCCAGCAGAAGCATTCTGGGAAGTGTCACCATTTCCCAGAAGATTCAATATGTGCCTGCCCTGGACCTGACACCACTAGAAGGCCTAAGAGAAGGAAAGACTCCAGGTCCCACTGGGACTCCTTTTACACACCCTGGCACTAAGTGTTGTCACTTGTTTTTTTTTTTTAACAGGGGAGTGGGGGCCATTAGGATCCTTATGTCCAGAGAGAGGAGAGAGCAGCACCTGCCTTCTCATGCAGTGAATGACACCATGGGCACTGAGGAGTCTGTGAGCTTTAGCATCACCCTCTAGTCACCCACGACTGCCAGCCAGAGGTGCCATCTGGTGTGATGAGGGTGCTCAGTGCACAGCCATGGTCTGTCTCATCCTCAGCTCCAGGATGAGCCATGCAGGCTCCTCTTTGGTTATCAGGAGGAACATGACCCTCATGAGAGTGGGTCCTGAAGAGGGGGCAGCAGGGACAATCTACAGCAAGCTCCTGGGCATGTGAACACAGCATGGCCCCCACTGGCATCTTGTGTGGCCTACAGTTCTCTTGTCCAGGTCCATCATGGAGAGGAGTGACACACCAGAAATTTCCTGCATCCTGCCTGTAAAACTAGAGTCAAAGTAGGACATTTCCTCTGCTACTTCAGGGCTCATTCTTTGTTACTGAAGCACATCATGTAACAGTTTGCAATTAAAACCATCAACAGCATGGAAGGCCATACCACAATAGCTTTGTAGTCAATTATTTGATTTATAATTAAACATGCTGAATTTCAGCTTACTGACTAGAAAGTAGGACAAGTACTTTGCGTTTGCCTGGTTCTAAAAAAAAAAAAAAAGCCAGGAATCCAGGCTGCAGTTTTGATAGCAGGGATAATTTCTCTCCTCCAGTGTGGGCTGTCTAGACAATTGAGTAGGTTAGGACAAAGTAAGTTTTGGAATGCAAATTTTAAGTATTACCACAACAACAATTAGAAGCCCCAGGATAAACAAACAGCTGGTGGCTGTGAAAGCCCCTTAGCCATGTGGGAAAGCAAGCTGGGTAAGACAGGGAGCACTGCAGGTCAGGTTGGCATGCTCCCTCCTTGGGGTGTTGTCCTCCTGGATTCAGCAATGCTGCTGTCAGCTGACACAGCACGGCAGTTTTTAGTCATCTTTGAGTCAACCCTGGGCATAGCCATTTCCAGCTACTTTTTCACTCACACATGACATGTCATCCATACCTTCATTCCCTCTCTACCTGTCCTTCAGATGGCAAGGAAGATTTGAAGGTGGTTTTCATGTCAGAGTCCTCCAAAGGACACAGAGGAGTCCTTTCTGTTAGTCGGCTCTAAAATAAAAGACAGAATAAAAAAAGGCCAGGTCTGTGACTAGTTTCAATCTGACTGCCACACAGAACTTTGCTTTGTTAAAACCTAGAAATCCTTGTGGTTCTGGGGCCAAACAAACACCTATTAGGCTGGACCGTCTCTGCTAGGCACATCAGAACCTGGCGCCTGTGGTCATGTCTTGCAGTTCTTCATCTAGCTTCCAGTTTTTATGCACATAAAGTGCATAAAAGAATACAGTCTATTCCATGGGCATCCTTTGCACAACATGCAATGTGTTAGGGCCAAAACCTTGGGTTTTACTCAGCTGAAAGACAGAGTACTACACTGGATTTAGCCAATTCATACTCATTCTTCTCTGAGAAGTGGTGAGAGTTTCTTAAAGGCTGTTATGCTTTTCTAACCACTTCATACAATTAGTCTTGAGGACCTTTTTAGAAAATTCCTGTGAAATGTACTTTCTCCACTACTCTCTTATACGCGTTTTAGATCTGTAGATTTTGTTTTTCTCTTCCACAGCTTTGTAAGAGGCCACTAGAAACTCACAGACTCTCCGCCTCCACTGGACATGCCACAAAGCTTATGATGACTGCCAGCTCCCAGTTCCTTTGGGATTTCCATGCTCATGTAATGAGAATGAATGATGAGGCACAGCTCATTGTTCAAGATCCCAAACATCTGTTTGTGGGATAGACATTCTGTGTATCCATACAACTTATTCTAAAAGTGACTTTCATGTGAACACATTGTGACTTGTGCTCAAGACTTGGATGGTTTTTTTCTACCCACTGCATCGCTGGAGCAGCAGAAAGACTTCAAGCTGTGAGTGGTCAAATGTGCATTTCAAATGTCTGATAGGTTTTCATACCTAGAGAGAAGACTTAGTTTCCTATACAGACAAAACTATCATTACCTTTCCCATACTCTGGCATTTGAATATTTCCATTACTTATCCTTGAAAAAAATTTACCTTTAGGGTCGTAACTTGGCAGGGAAATAAGGCCTATGTAGTCCACATCTGCCTGTTCCACCTCTTGACAGTAGAAAAGGGGCTTTACTTGCTGATTTGTACATTGGGGCAGTTGTAGGCCTGCTTGCCAGTCTGCTTTTCTACAGTGGTGCTGAACTGTTCTTTGTAGACAAGACTACCCCTCGTGTCATCAGAAGAACCTACCTACTTGCATGTGATATTTTAGGAAAGTGGAGCAGTAATGTTTCCCTGTTTCAGGGATTGTTTCAGGAATCAGTTTTCAGCTTGATCAGTAACAAGTATGCCTTAGTGCAGGAGTGGTTCCTCTCCTCTCATGAGCCTAGCCCAAGCATAGTTTCCAAAGGCTTGGATTATTTTGGTATCACAGTGGTTGCACATGCAGAAGAGGCAGATTCCTTTCTTAAGAAGGTTGCAGTAATTGGTCTAATACCTTGCAAGAGTTCAGAGGAGCTCAGAGGTGTTCAGCTGATGGGTCAGGTTGCAAGACTGGAAAACCAGTGACATTTAATAAATGCCAAAAAAGGAATATTCTTTTTGTGTGTTAGATGCAATTATCACAATGCTAAAAATACTCAGCATGGTTACTGTTACACAGAAAAGCAGTGATGCACAGAGTAGAAATGACTGGATTTCAATGAAAGAAAACAAAAAAAGAAGACATTTCCATGTATAAAAACATGTATTTCACTTGATGCATTCTTCTGCTCAAGTCCCATTCCTGAGCAGACAGTCAGCAGTGGATTTTTTTCCCTATTTTCATCTTCAGCACACAGGGACACATGTTTTGTAACCATGAAAATCAAATAGTAGAGTACTAAATAAGGGTTAGGTCCAGCATTACTTCAACAGCGACATCAATTGTTAAAAATAAAATTAAGACCGTTTTACCATATTTTTCTTGCTTTGTCATCCAGTCATTTTTCCCAAATTAACTTTCCAACTGCAGAGGGCAGTGGTTTAAGTATGAAGGAACCAACTGGGATTTTTGTATGACTAAATGTTATTCCCTGGAGTCTGGGAAATGTTTGCATCAGCTGTTGCCAAATCCTGCCTGCCTCCCAATGAGCACAAGGCCATGGCCGCTTGCTGGGGAGGGGAAGATGCTCCTCTGAGCCCACTGAGTGGGGCATGAGGTGACTCAGAGCGACACGGAAAAATCTTCTTACTCCCAAATCATGGCTCCGGCATAACACTGTACTAAGTACAGTTATTTACCTCTCCACAGTGTAAAACAGCAGTATCCTTTTATCTTCCAGCCAACTCTCCAGAGCACCAGCAGAGAACAGGAGCCCCTGGCTGGGTTTCAGTCTCTGGAAGGAGACTGTTGGCACATCTGAGCTCCTGGGAAGGCTGGCATGCTTAGACAGGCATTTCAACCAGGCAGTTAAACTTCTACCCGGAACCCCAGTGTCACCAGTGCACTGTGGGGACCATCTATCCAAGCAGCAGCCATGTGGGTTTTACCGATATACATTTAGTATGACGAAAAAGTCAAAATTAGCTTGGGGTTCAGCTCCCAGAAGTGTGAGCCTTCCACAGTGCATCCTCTGGTGCTTCATCCAGCCATGGTTAAACTGTATGGTCAGTGGTGTGGGACCCTGTCGGTGCCACAGGGCAGAGGTGGCCACAGGTGCTGACTGTGGCCAGTGATTCTGAATGCCTCTGGCCACCGCCATAGTGCTGTTCTTTACCTTCCCCACACACCGCCGTGCTTCTCCCTCACTGGTTTCAGGCTATTTTGTTTGATAGACAAAATTCCTCTTTGATAGACAAAAATATTCCTCTTCAATGTCCCAGCCCTCCAGTGAAACACTTACTTTCATCACACTTGCCATTTCACCAGCTGTAACCTGCATCTGTGACTGCTGGCAAGTACAGAATATTTCAGGTTTGCCCATTCACTTCCCTGTCGCCTGTAATTTTTCATGCATGGACTCCAGTCGCCACCTTCATGGCTTCCCACATGTATCTCTATAGAAGAGGTGATTGCAGACAACCTCTATCTGGGACACCCAAGAAGGCAGCAAGTGGTAGCTGATTCTTACCCAAAGTTAGCTATGTGTCTGTTCTGTGTCTACCATACATTAATCCCTTCCCATACCCAGGTGTCTGAGTCTTACTCAGCATGACCTGGCTCTCTCCCAGAAAGCCAGTGTTCTCATTTCAAATCTGGGGAGTGATTTGTTTCTGAAAGTGTGCAAAAAGCCCAAGTAGTTCTCATCAGTAACTGGCACTGAAAGGTGACTGTCTTTTTTCCATGAAGTTTGCTAGATCTCATTACTGGAACTTCATTTCTGATAGCCATGCTGCCAAACATTGATTAGCGCACTAAGAAGTATTAGACAAATGCAGCAAGTGTCAAAATCCAGTCTATGTTTCCAAGCCTCACACCTTGCTTTTTCATTATGTTCATTCACTTGCAAAATTCGTTTGCTTATTTTTGGAGAGTGATAGAGCCATTAGAGAGAATTAAAGAGGATCTGCTGAAACTGAGGAAGAAAAGCTTAAAACACCTGCACAGAAGGGAGGGAGGGAGGGGCACTTCTGCAGGTTGGCTTAAGGCTGCATGATTAGGACTGTACGTACTCCTGGGAAAACAGAAATTGTCTGGAATACAGGTCTGCAATCCAGAGCCAACCTCATCCTGGAAACGCTGGTTTCTGCAGTGATGTTTCTCAGCCACAGTTGGGATAATTACACCCACAGACTCACGAGCACGCAAAAGTGGGGAAGAATTTGTGGAAAGGAGAAAGCCGCTTACATTTTGTTATCGCTCGGTGGAGGTAGTGAGGGATTTAGCCTGATTACATGAGCTGCACCTAATCTTTCATTCCCCAGCACCTGCCTCTTGCAGGGGCTCTCATCAGATAATGAGGAGTGACACACGGTGTGAAGTGCCAGCCCTATCTAATCGATGCTGTCATCGCCACTGTCACAAGGAAGCACTACGGGAGATAAATTTAAGCCTGACTGGTGTTTAGAATTTGGATGTTGTTTGTTGCTATTTTAATGCAACCACTCTTCAACTCAGTTCTCTAACAGAGGCAAAAGGAGAACTGCTGAGTTACTGATCATGAGAAACAATTCCAGCTAATTAGTGTTTCTGACACATATTGGAAAAACATGGTTGGTTTTTTTCCTCTGGGCAATTCTAAAATGCATCTTACAGTCTCGAGTCTGATGTAGAGGACTCACTGTAACTGCTGGATTTAGCATCTCAGTACCTGCTTTAGGGTACACTTCATGAGACCATTTTAACTATTGTGCATTGCAGTTTCCCAAAACTAGTTTTGGCTTTTCAAAGGTCAGACATAAACTTCATTTCGTAGCATCATCTTGAGCCCACATGAACAACTGTACATAACAAAACAAATGCATGAGTCGGCAAATTTTCCCTGTGAGGACTGAAGTTTTAGTTTGATTCTTCCAAGAGATTATTATAAATGACTGTGGGAAAATTATGAAAAATGCATGTAGAGTCCTTTCATGATCCTTGCACTGAGAAATACAATAAAAGAAAAATAATTCCCCTTTTGTCTCTATTTTGTTGTATAATCCTTGATGTTAGAGCTGTGATTGTATCTCTAAGCCCTTTTCTTAACAATTGCTAATTATAATGCGCCAGCCACATTTCACAGATGGTAACTTCAGACCTCGTCATGCAGAAGTTTACACCCATGTTTAAACTTCTGTACTGTGAACAGCCTCCTTGGCTAAGAGGAATTGCTCCCAGTACAGAAAAGTAGAGCCTGTGTTTGAAGTTCTACAGGAGGACTGGAAGTCGTGACCTCTCAAATGGTCTCATCCAGCTCAGCATCTGTGCAGAAACCTCCTCTCTGCCTGATATTTGCAGAAGTCTACCCACACATAAACAAATGGCAAAATTGTTGTGTCAATCTGTGGTAATTTAAGGTAAAAAGTTCAAAAATATTTTCGCATTTATTTTTCCTGAGCCAATGAAAGGAACATTTGACCGTCTCCGGTGCTAACACCCATTAGCATTTTGGAGCATGCACAGTCTTTGCTTTGTTGGCAATGAGTGCAATTATTGTTTGAAGGACTGAGAAGTGAAATCTTTGGAAGCTGAACTGTGTGGGCTCTCTCCAGACCACAGTATCCTCCTCCCACGTGTGTCTGTAGGACACAGTGTCACAGTGTCTGTCCAAGGCCTGTGGTGTGTGTTGCAGTGGGATTAGCCTGTAAACAGGAGGGCTACCCATGGGGTGCCTACAGCTGGAGGGATATGATATACATCTCTACCCCCTTGAGAAAATTGTGACTTGCAAGGAAGGGCACCTTCCTTTTTAGGTGGTGCTAGGTAAGTGAAGTGCTTACCGTGGGATAAATGTTACACCAAAGAGTAGCAAAAAATCCTGCCTTTGAGCCTAACAGGCTTTCTTATGGGATCCTGTCAAGGCTCCTGGTAAACCTCAGATCTGAACTGCAGTTTTTTCTTGTAAGCAAATGAAGCACATGCTGACCACAGGGGCTGTGGACCAAATGGGCTGGTCTACTCCAAGACCGACAACCACATGGCTTCTGCAGCTGCAAGTCTGAAAATCCAAAGACATTTACATTCTTGGAGTAATGACCTCTGTTGGCTGATTACAGAGGGGGTTGAAGACCTTTTTGTCATCCCCACTCTCACCAGCAGGAGTTGGACTATGATTCTGCATGGTGAAACCCTGTTGCTGAGCAGCAAGTTTCTTTTTAACCGAGAAATAGTTTCAAGAGTTATTACTGTATTTTGTTTCAGAAGAGGAAAACGCAGAATGATTTGTCTTTTCTGGTTGTGTGTTTTCTGTTGCTGCATAATATTTTTAAAGATCTGTTCATATATAGTAATTTTGTGTAAATCTATTGCTAAGAAATTTTGCATAAAAACCATCATGCAAGCTCTGCTCCCACTCACCCCAATCAGTGACCTCACTGACTGAAGACTTAACACTGATCACTAGGTCAAGAACAACACGTGGATTTTAGTATATTTTTTCAAAGAAATAAATTAAAATTAGATTAAAATGAACACACCCTCTAGGGGCCATAAACAGCTTCCCAGCCTCCTCCTTGAGAAAAAGAGAAAAAAAGAAAAAACAGAGTTGTCAGCAGACTTAAATTCCCCCTGCAGGGATCCCTACCCCCACAGGAAAATCCTATAGGTTCCAGAAGCCAAAAATACTTCTAAAAACTCAGTTTTATAGGGTAGGCTTGCTCTTCTCCCTTGTGTCTTCCTTTGTGTCTGGGGTATGAGAAATAATTATAATGTCATAAAGAACCCATCTGCATGCAGCAGAGAGGTGAATGACACGACATACACTGCCACTGCTCTTCTCCCATCATCTGGGAGTCAAGACACGTGTCACATCCCACTGGGAACACAGCACACAGGCTGCTCACTGGCAGCAGCACAGAGGTCCCTGGTAAATCTTATGCAAATGATCCCAGTGATAAATGAGGGAGGGGGAAAAAAACAATAGATACAGATTAATATTAAATTAAATAAACTTGTTTTCAAAGTTCAGCATAATTTATCTCTTGGTCTCTCAGTCAACTTTATTCAAGACCTTCTTAAAGCTCAAGCACCTTATTTGCTACTTGTTTCATATCTTTTTACTGCGCAAGAACCTGAACTACCACCATAGATGGGCTTGCTTGACTATAACAACATATGACTGAAGTATATCCTAACATACTCCTAAAGTTTAGATAAATCCAGGTTTCTCTGCATCCCTGGCTTCGGACTCAGTTACATTGTTCTTGTCCTTTTCTATTTTTCCAGCATGACATCCAGCATGGATGTCTAGTTATTTTTTTATTTCAACCAAGATGTCCCAGTTGATCTCCTCTTGTTGGTTAGGAGGTAGTTAATGCCAGTTTAACAAAGGTGACCGTGTACAAATGTTCATAAAAAGTCGCTCTGTACTTTTCTGAGTTTATCCTCCAAATCAGACTTGACAATTAGGTCAGCACAAAGAAATATATTTGTGATTCTGTGTGAATTGTGAGCTATGTCTTGATCCATGTCCATGTCTCTACAGATGGAATTGCATTTGGGAAAAGTGTAGTCTTTAGTATACCATTTACTCCTCACAGAGGAAGAAAAGTAATTTCAGATGGAATCCATGTTTCTTGGTAAATGCAGAGCTCACCAGCTGAGGAAGACAGACCATGGCTAGGACTCAGACAGGGACTTACCAAGCAGTCTCCTCAAACACTCACAGAGCAAAGAAATCCTCCCAGCAGATACCGGTTAGGACCCCACAAGCTGACATGTGTGTGTAAGATCCCCTCACGAGACTTTTTAGAAGTAGCAGCAGCACTGGTTACAGCTGGTCCTCCCCTCTGCCTCCCCACCCCCCTTTTTTTTCCTGTTTTTCCAAGCAAGAGACTTGAGTGGGCAAAGAATATGAGCACTTTCTTTGGAAAGGAGGAGATCTCTATGGTTGCCTTCTAGCTATGGGGTGGAAAGAGTCACTTTTTGAAGACCACCCCAAAAAAACTAGAGATCTGCATTCAATTTGTCCTCAGACAGGCTGAGGGAATCAAATTCAATCCTGCCTTGATGGACTATACTGGGGAGAATAGCTTCTTCTCATCACAGAGAATTTGACATTTATTTGGTGAGAAGAAAGAGGATCCAGGCACTGCTTAAAATTTATCTGTAAATTTCATAAAAAATCTCCATGGTGAGGGGGTTATTTTTACCTCTCTTCCTTGCGTAATTAATATTTACTGATTACATGTGAAGTGGGACAGCTTCAAGCTTGAGAGATCTTTTCTTGGAAGTACTTTCTCACTGAGTGATTGACTGAAGCCTACATCTCTGAGAGAGTCAAGAGTAAGACCTGTCCCCTACATCCGTTTTCGAAGTGGCAAAAGGTATGTCCTTTTGCTCATAAGAATCTGAGGCTGGAAACCAAGGGGATGGGTGTCAGTCAGCTGTCTCAGCTCTCTGGAGAAGGCCTCTGTGTGCTAAGCCTGCAATGGCCTTCTGTGTCTCTGTGGTGCTGTGGGTCAAGGGGTTCCTGCTGGTGCACCTCACTACTTAATCACAGCTTTGGGCACTGCTGTTGCCCTCTCAAGCAGCCTGGCAATGGGGTTTGCACTTAAAGAGATGAAGGCATCCTTCTCAATGCTTGGAGGTGCTCCCTGAGCTGAGCTGAGCTGAGGGGTGACACACACACACATCTCTTTGCCTATGTCAGTCATCCCATCAGTTGTCCCTTTGCCACTGTGGCACATGATGGACACCAGCTTGCTAAATGGCCTCTCCAGAGCCCTGCTTTACTTCACTTCAATATTCACTACAGCTAGATGGCTCTTCAGGCCACATCCACCTTGTTGTCCGTGGGCTGAAGCTGCCACAGGAAATAGGGAGGCTGCTTAACCCTCCAGCTCCTGGTGTAAAGACCCACTTGCAGAGATAGAGAATCCTGGCCAGGAGCCAGGCAATCTTCTAGGAAGCTGGTCTCTTCTCAGTGAAGAAAGCGCAAAGACACAGAAGCCTTGCAGTCCCAAGGTGCAATGTCCCACCACAGGTCTTATATTAATATGAAGGCTTTGGTCTTTCTTATGTAAGTGTCCCCACAGTGCAACTGGGCTCACAATTTAAATTGCTCTAGAAATGCCAGTGGAAAAAGGATCATGAGGAAAATGTGCATAAATACCTTGCATATAATCAGTGCAAATGCTGGTTTACATATTTACTAATTCAGCAGTAACAACTGGACCAACTACATGCTGCCAGATTACTTAGCAATACTGTAATTTAAAATCCTTGTGTAATCTTGTTAACATGGTGGCTTTTGGGGAGTACATCTGAGGTACTGACCCTCCTTACAGATGTTGCAGAAAATGCTGCAGAGAACACATCAAGACCCAGAAGGAAATTCATGTAAGTCAGTGGGATCCACTGTGACCTCCTGCAGTGGTTTGGCTGCACACATGCTCCTCCTCACTGCTATGGCATTTTAGTTTGTGTGCTGGGCTTGGGAGGTAGGGCCTGTGCCCACTAAGTACCTATTTCCTCCATTAACTGGAGCCACACTGCTGGCCTTAGTCTTTATTCATTTTTAAGCAGATGAATTACATCTGTGCTATGTCAGTTAGATATCCAGCTCTGCACATCCACCAACAGGGCCACCATGACGTCACTTCAAGTCCAGCTGGAGTACCACATACACTGAACTGGACAAGTGAAGAAATTCTTGCAGGGTTAAGACTTGGGGAGCTGAAGAAATGTGGCCTGATTTCCCACGGAGTCAGCCGAGTGCTCAGATCTCCTGTTGAATTCAAAGGATCTGTAGGTTCTCAGCACTTCAGAAAATCAGTTTGTACCAGATTTTTATAACAGAATGATGCCATGCTGCACTTAAAAATAAACATTTCCCCCTCCTGCCCCCTCTCTGTGTCCCATTTTAACTTACTTTTTTTCATTTGACTTTCTCCATAACTTTCTTGGTATGAGCAAAGGAAAAAAATTACTAGGCTTTAATTAGAAAGTAATCTTTCAACCTACAATGTAAGCAAGGATTTAAAACCAAGCAAAAAAAAAAAAAAAATGCTGCAAAGCCTGTTATCCTTAGTTACAAAATAAATATGCAAACTATGTCACCATACTCTTCATAAATATCTCTCAGCTGTTCCTTTAATAAAGAAAAAGATGAATTCTTCTGTATTACTCTGAGTTTAAAGTAGCTCAAATGTTTGGTCTACCAACTTTGACAATGTCCCTTTAAGTTTTCTGATTTTTGTGGAGGATCTAGCCCTGGGGTTTTTTGGCTTAGACACAGTGCTTGTCAAAACCCTTCAGACTCTCTTACTGAAGTGGCTGATGCTGTTCTGGAGGTTTTTTTTCTTATTATTATTCTTTTTTTTTCTCCTCAGAACGACCTTATTTCCAGCTCCAATTTCATGAGAAAATATGATCGTGTCAGAATTTTCCTTTGGAGAGAATTTTCATTTTATGGATCTGACAGATTTTCAATTTCATGCTTTGATTTGAAGTTTCTGTGATTCTTTTCCTCTTTCATTTTAATCTGACAGTCTGTGAGGCTAGGGGGATCTATTCTCGAATGGTTAAAGCAGAAGGTTTTGCATCAAGAGATCTGGATTCTATTTCTGGTCTAATCTCCCAACTTGCTATGTAATTTCAGCAATATGAGTATATGAGTTTGTATGTTTGTGTGTCTGTGTGTATTTTGCTGGGTCTTGTCCTAGAAATACATAAATAGGCATTTAATTAGACAACTATAGGCATAAAAGCAGTAATGGTTACCCACCCTATTTCAATTAATGCTTTTGAGTATTTTAAACCTCTTTGCTATGAAAGGAAAAAAAGAATAATGCATGTGAGCATTATGGTATCAGTTAGAGTGTTCTCTTCAGCAGTTGAATTTTGACATACTTAAAACTAACATTGATTTGCCAAAGTTTTTCATGCCCACACATTCATGCAATATCCCAAACACACTTTTATTTCAGCAAACAGGTAGGGAGGGCTGAAGACTGCAGAGCTGAGGGGGCTGCTAAAACTAGTTTAAGTTTCCTGGTCAGTGACTGAGAGGCATCTTCCACAGGGGCTCCAGCCACTGACAAATAGGTGCCTTGAGAGCAGACAAATATTGCCAGAGTTTCCTATTCATCTGATGGAGAGAAATTTAGGTGCTTCTGTTCCATAGAGCATATCTCCTTGGGACACCTTCAAAGGCAGGTACTTCTCAATAGGGAAATTTGGTGGTTACTTTAAAAAGACTATTTCATTAGGTGCCAAAAATGTAGATGCAAATTACATGCTTATGTTGGCTAGATCCCTCTCACAGAGATGTGAATATCTGGCTTCAAGAGTCCTTCATCTGTTTCTCATCTTGTGGTCATTAATATTTTTATATTTCTGTACTCATAGGTGAGGAATTCCTCATTTATAGAGGTTATCTGAAAATTAAAAAAAAAAAAAGCCAGTCCAAAGTGGACAAAAGGTCAAACTGTTGAGCACTGAAAATACTGCTCCATGAAAATTGACAGTATTCCCATCCAGCCTCAGAAACTCTGCTGTTCTTGCAGGCTGTGTCTTGTATTTGTTATCAAGCCCAATGCTTTCCCCTTCTAGCTGTCAAACATAACTGGGAAGGGAATGTGGAAACCCACAACTTTGCTTTCACAGTTCAACTATTTTCTCATTCATGAATTAGATGGGAACTATGGGACTATTTACAATTTGGTTATTACCTGAAATGTGATCCATGTAATTGGTCATATAATTCACATCTATTCTCTCTCAGACCAAACAATTCCAAGACCATAAAAAAGGTTTCAGTCTTGTGCCACCAGCCTTGCCAGTGAGAGTCTCCAGGTGATGATTCTCAGATGAGTTTTCACATGATTTTCACTTTCCAGGCTTATTTTTTGGCAAAAAAAAAAAAACACCAAAAAACCCAAAAAACAAACAAAAAAAAAAACCCAAAAAAACCAAAAACACC
Organism: Monarcha castaneiventris obscurior; assembly: GCA_026261815.1. Taxonomy (NCBI): domain Eukaryota; kingdom Metazoa; phylum Chordata; class Aves; order Passeriformes; family Monarchidae; genus Monarcha; species Monarcha castaneiventris. The sequence continues at coordinate 33,554,247 of JAMPIT010000566.1, read as the reverse complement.
AACAATAAAAAGATAAGAAAATTCGTCTACTTGAATGTTGGTAGAAAGCACATAAAAGGAGACTTGATACTATAAAAGAGAATTTGCTATTGTCTTCAAATATCAGCCACTGCTCATTCAGATGTGATTTGTATCACAGAGCTTATCAGATCTGATGAATTATCTGATTCATTTTCATTCATATTAGTTTTGAGGGGAATAATAAGCATGTAAGAAGAAATGTGGCTCTTCCATCTCTGGCTATATACCCATAATTTTGGGCCATGGAAGAGACTGGTTCAAATGCTGTCAAGACCTCAAATCCTGAAAGGATTTCATTCTTGGTCTTGTGAAGGGACTGTAAGTTGTTTTTGACATGTTTACACAGGGTCTGCTACACGTGGCTGGAGCACAAAGGCAAATGGTGCACCATGAGAGCCATATTCTTCAGTAAAAGGCACTGCATCTAGAAAGGAATATCAGCTGAGAGGGAAATGAACTTCAGAGGAAATATCAATTCACAGAAAAATGCTATTTTTAATGAAGATCACATGCATTGTTTCAATAATAGTCTTTAAAAGCAGATATTAAAAATGGCTGCAGCACTGATAACCTGTTGCTAATATTGGTCTCTCCATCTCCTAGGGAGGGAGCAGATCCAGCAGCATCCACAGCTCTTGGCAGGCCCAGTGAGCTGTGGCAGAAGGAGCACAGTGGCATAAGCATAGCCCTAGGGGGAAACTTCTTAATCCTCCATTAAGGTGAGGAAGTTTACCTTCAGCTTGGAGGGGGGTGCTATCTTGCTTTTGCCAAATTTGGCACAGGATAAGGGTGCAAATATGGGTAGCCATTGAGAGCACATGTATCTTGTGTTTTTACAGTAACTTACTGCACTCTAATTTCCTGAATAGTGTTCTGTGTATGGTAACCTACTTAATTATGCCACTTTATTTTTCTTGAAATACAGTCTCTTTTTGGTTTTGGTTGGTTTAGCAGAGGTATGAGGAAGTAGTGAGCAGGGTTGGGTTTGCAGTGGGAGAGACTTATATATGCGTCCAGTATTTTTAGGAATTTATTTAATATTGCAACCTTTTTCTCAACCAGCAATTCTCACTTCTCACTGAACTGTGTTCCAAAGGCCGGGTAAGTTGTGTGTGAAGGAAGCCCCTCAGAAACACTGTGGCTCCTCAGCCTTGGCATGCCCCACATGTTTGAAGGCCTGGGTGCTCAGTGTTTGAGCAGCATAGCTTCCTGCAACCCCTCCCCTCCCATCTGCACGACCTATTCAGTCCCATCTGGTACAGGAAACACTTAGAGAACCTTCTTTCCTCCTGCCAGTACAACTGCAATTTATTGGTCTCTAGTAAAACCATCACACAGTAAAATCCAGCAGCTTTTCGATTAGAGGAATGGCAGATCAACCAGCCCTCCTTTCATATCCCCTCCAGTTCGTTCCCTGTGTTTCCTCATCATCATTTAAGCCTTGATGCTGTTGCTTGTGGAAGGAGTTTACTGGGCTGGCTTCATGAAAAATCCACCTCTTCCAGGAAGATCTGAAACCCCAGCCATGGTCATTCCTCTTCAGTGGGATGTCCTGTGGATGAAGCACAGGGTTTTTTGCAATACCAAGGACTGATGCCTTCGTTTCAGGGACAGTTATTTTAAGCACCACAGAAATGCTACTCCATTAAAGAGCATTGCAATGCTGCTGGAATGGCTGCCCATTGACAACTTCTAACCCTTTTGGGTAGGAGCAAGCAGGAGGTTTGCTCTGAGGGAGCCATGTGGCCTCTCTCTATGGCCTCTATGGAAAGATGTTCATGTGAAAGGACAAGGTCCCCTTTTTGCTCCACAGAGGATGAGCGTCAGGGTCACAGCAGTGTTTTGTGATGGGATGCTAAGGTTTGGTACTGTGAGCTTGGGATGTGCACAGGGATATGAGAGAGTATTAGGTTTGTCACAGCAGTGCTGAGGGACAGCCCCTGAAGGTGTGGGGCAAACTGTCCTGTTAGCCGTGGCCAGCTTTCCTCTTGAAATGTATTTTAGATAGTGTCTGGGGCGATCTCAGCATGAATTACTATGTTGGCACTGTGGGTGACTGATTTGATATCGAAAAGGCACCTCAAGTTGTTGGGATGAATCATCCTGTGGAGGTATTTGTGGCTTCAGGTCAAATAAAGAGAACTGAGACAGCCTGGCAGAGCTCTGTACCCCACTTTCAGACTGCTAGGGCTGGAAGAGAGGAGCCCCACTGGTGTCTCAACCCTTTCCAGCCTCCACAGGTTTGATTTCTCCCCTATTTTACTGTGTCTGCTGGGACACGAGCCAAAGCCACACAGAGCTGGATCTGCTCCTGATGTTCTTCATGTTCCCACTGTTCATCTCTAAGACTTTGGGTTGGCCCTTCAGAGGAGCTGAGGCCAGCAGGGAAATTTGGAGCTTGATCAGCTTCTAGAAGGGGGGGAGCTTAGATTCAGTGGGTTGTTTCAATCACATCCCCACCAATATTTGCTAGAATAATAAAAACTCATTTCTTTCCGTTAGCTCAACTTGGATTTGCTATGTTGGTGGTCTCTTTCTCTCTGTTTTTTTTAAGTCTTTCTGTATAAACTTAATCAAAGCAAGTTTCCTAGATTTGCTGAGTGATTCCATGACATTTCCTGACCACTGTCTTTCATGTCTGCTTTGCCTGTTCCTCCCTGCCCTGCAAGGATCTTTAACACAACCCTCTGAACCCACACAGCCCCAGCCCTTCGGTCTTCCCTTCATGAGGCACTGAAACAGACTGAAGTAGCGTTGATTATTTGACAGAGTAAAGCTAAAGGGTGTCTCTCTGTTGCTCCAAGGGAAAAATCCCTTTCCCTGACACTCAGCTCTGATTTACTGCTCATGTCCTACGTGACCAGCAGCTCCCCGTCACCTCTCCCTTCTTGTTAGTTGGCTGTTTTCCAGACAGTGGCTCATCATGTCTGTCCTGAGGTATCTTACAGACTAGGAAACTCATTGTTTCATGCTGATGGATGGTATTAGAGGTGGGAAATGATGGCTTCCCCCTGCCCCAAGCCCGGGTGGAGACATGCCTGCCGTTCAGAGGCCAGAGATCTGCAGATCCCTCCAGCACCCAGGGCTTGCTCCCCAGAAAAGTCCATGCCACCTCTTCTCCCATCCTGGATATCCATGACCTACCTTTATGCATGTTTTTACTTCTCTCTGATGGGATGAATGCCCTTTCTTAACCTTGCAGGAATGTGAGTGCATACTTACCAGAGGGGATGTATAAAACATGATGTCAGCCTGGACATAATACTATGTGAAAGTGCTTACCTGGAAACACTGGGGCATGAAGACTACAGTATGCTGCTGGGGAGCACGAATATTTATTGGTGGCTTTAGGCCTGACAACCTTTGCTGGCTGTCAGAGTGCCAGGGAATAGAGGCAGAGACAGATTTGTGCTTCACCCCTGCTTTATCTACCAGGAGTTTATTGTTCAATCATTAACATCTTACTTAGAACCTCCTTCCTCCAAAGCTGCAGCTATTAGAGGGGAAGGAAAGCCCTTTCTGCCCTTTCCTTGTTTCCTCTAAAAAATCCCAAAAACCCCAAGCTACATATCCTGTGGAGTGTTTGTTTTGTTTTGTTTTAAAAAGTCACTGCAACAAGATGGTAAAAAGTGTCAGAAAAAAACAGCGGTTGCTTTGTGGTTTTCCTTGATTCATTGTCTTCCAGCTGACCAGCTGCAAACTTTTTTCGTGCCTTCATTGTTGTTTTTACCGTCAGTGGTTTTATTGCTTGATTTCTAATCGGACGTTTCTTGCAGGTGTACCTCCAGTGGTAAATCAAGGCTGCCCTTGGTTCTTTGATCCAGGTCTTCAAATAATGAAACAGAGCACTCATCTCTCCCTTTTATCCAGGTGGCTGTGTGCTTTGCCAGTGCTAATGAGTCCGGTCTCACGGCACTGAGGAGACAAGCTGTAGGTAACTATTGTCCCCATTTAATCAGAGCTACAGCAGGCTCTGCCTGCACAGCAAGGGAAGGCAGTGGTGCAGCCAGAGCAGCACACCCAGCTCTGGCTGCCAGCATAGCCTCTCTAAACTGACTCCCCCTACTTTGATAGCGACACAGGGAGAGCAATAGCAAGCCCTGGCAGGTGCCATTGCTCCTTTGTGGATAGAAAGACCGGCCATAATAATGAGAACACATCATGAAGAAGCATGCCTCATCTTTAAAGCACTTTTCAAAAGTAGTTCTATGACTTCCCAGGTACACACTTTGCCCTATGATCCCTGCTCAGCTTACTGAAACTGCTTATCTGCTGTGCTCTTAATAATTACTGCCAGAGCTCAGGAGATTTTTCTCCTGGGAACTAAGGGTGTGTATGTGACAATATGAGCAAGTCAAAAAAAAAGAAGAAAGGACTACAACATCTCCCTCTTAAAAATTTGCCACCTGTGTCGTTCCTAGCCTGCTGTAGAGCCTGTGGAGCATCCTGGTGCAAAGCAGAGAACAGCTTCACAGCTGGAGACACAGATGACCTAAAAGGGATCTGAAGCTGCAGGGCAAACCAACAGGAGAAGTAGCTGTGTTGCTGACAGGCGTGGGTAATTTTGGTGTAGCTGCCCAAGCTTGCCCACTGAAATGCCACCTCATGAGAAATGACACAGAAGTTGGCCCTTAGTGACCATATAATCTAGTAGCTGTTTCAGATCCACTGCTGATGTGTTTTTCCATATCCTCCAGAACTTATAATTCCAATTTTAAGAAATGAAAGGTTATATACTCCTTCTTGTTATGGTGCAAACTGTGTCCAGATATAGCTTAGTGCACAGTTGTGCTTTTAGCTGGAGGGCATGGTTTCACAAGGCACCTCAAGTTGAATGAATAACTCACAGGTTTGCTGTTTTGCTGGTCCGAATTGGCTTATCTTACAATCAGACAAGTGCCAGAGCTGGTGCAAGGAGAATCTGTGAGTTGAGGAGTGTGCAGTGCAGACTGGAGTCTGGAGGAGGGCATGGAGGGGGTCCAGAATGGAGAACAGGCTCTCCTCTCCTGTAGCAGCGAGTAGTTTCTGGTTCAGCTCATCCATAGCCAAGCCATTACTGACCAGAGAGAGAGATCAGATCACAGCAGTGTCTAGACAACTGAGTCACTTCTACAGCTGCAGGGGGAAAGATTCTGAAGGAGCTCATGGCAAGCTCATTGCTCCAGGCCACCATGGTGAGGACTCAACGAGAACTGCAAAAGAAGTGTCAGCTCGGAAGCCTCATTACTTGGGGGAAAACAAAGGCAGTTAGTATTTGTAAAAAAAAAAGCGATTAGTATTATAGGCTGCTGCTGTAGTCCCACAACAAGGGATGCAAGTTTTAATGGATACACTAGAAAAAGTAGGGAAAAATAAGGGAAAGAAAATATGCATTCATGAGCTAAGCTGGTTCAATAAAGCAATAAATAGTTAATGGATAATGATTCCAAAACAAAAGCAAACCAAACAGGATTGCAGAAAGGGGGGAGAAAATGTAAGTGCAACTGAAATGAATTGAAAGACTGTGAAATTCTTAATGAGGTCTGAAGAGGGGAAGGTAAAGGGAGGAGCTGGTCAGAAATTTCTGCAGACTTCTCTCTTTAGAGTGTCTTATAAAATCCCACATAGCTCAAATTATTTTACTCCAAGACACACATTATAAAGACAAACCTATTATTAATGGGGAAATTTCCTGATATGAAAGGCAATATGAATTTGATCTTGTTCTTGCCATATGTCTTCTGAAATGACAGCTAAAGACGGCTGAATTGCCTTCAAGTGCTAGGCAGTGGTTACTGACTAAGGAGCTTTTTTTATTGAGAAAATTATTATATTCCTTTCCATGACAATAAAATTCTTCATAACCCTCATTAAAAATGCTAAGACTTCCCAGGTAGCCACTGTGCCCTGCCAGGAACATTGTGCTCTCCTGGAGTTCAGGCAAACTCAAGTAATGTGGAGAGCTGTCTGTGTATTTTCAAAATCTTTGCAATCCTCCTTTAAGAACTTGTGATTTGAATAAGCCCAGGAGTGTCCTGATGCTTCTGAGCTGATTCTTGTGCAGCTAATCTTTGCTCCACTATTTTTAGATAATTTTCCAATCTGCTTCCTTTTCAGTTACATACTCGCTCAAAGTGACGGCTTATTTATGTGGTCCGGGAGCGTTTGCTGTTTGCCTCACTCTGTCACTCTGAGCTCTGCAAACGCTTCCTGACAGAAGCAAGCTCCAGTTCCCCTTATCACTGGCTCCCTGCTGTAGGAGAGGTCTCCATGGGGCACCTGGCCATGGGGTGCTGGAGGAGGAGGGCAGAGTCCAGACCCCTCTCTCACCCTCCCTATGTGTCCCTGCTGCCTGCCAATATAAGATCATGATCAATAAATAGCAGTCTTCACAGTTTCAAATATTCAGAAAGGGTGAATGATCCTACAGATTGTGAATGCGTTGTCAGCACCCAGCAGTGCCCCCATGGCTGCAGGAGAGTCCTGTGGCACCTGACAGAGGCCAGGGAAGGTCCCCTGGAACACTTACAAGCTCGGATTTGCCACGTGTCACCCAAAGATAGGCACACAATTGAGGCCAGAGGGTCTCTGTGGGCCCACACCCACTCAAGCCTATGTTTGTGCAGATGTGCAATGAGCTGCAGCAAGGAACAGGGTAAAAAATTATAACTTGTGTCCAAATCTGTTTTACTCCTGTCTGCCTTTAAATAGCTGCAAACCAAGGACTGATGATTGGAACCTGGTGGGTGCAGGACCCAGGCTGCTGCATCCTGGCCACCTGGTCCCATGGATGCTTTGGTGACTTCATAAAACCCACTTCTGCTCCCAGATTAAATAAAAACCTCCTTGAGAACAGTGAGATACCCTGCTGCTACAGCCTTAAGGGACAGAGAGGGGGCTTGAGCCATGAGGGGATGTCTGTGTGTCTGTTGTCCTTTTCACCATCTGAGGTGCTCCCAGACCAAGAAATGAAGCTTTATTACATTCAAAGCTTTATTACAATAAATAGTTGGATGGATTCAGAGCTGCCTTCTGTGTCTGAAGAATGGGCTCCTCAGGCTGCAGCCACTCAGTGTGAGCTGCCAGTGGTGAGTGACAGCTGTGTTGGCAAGACTGCCATTCCTCTGTGAAAAAAAGCAACATTTCTTTATACGGGCAGGCAAGTTTCACCTTGACTTAAACTAGGACAACTCATGCAATGTTTGCTGGAGGAAATACAGTGAAAACAAACCTGAGATGGCAGAGAGATGGGGTGGATGTTTTTTGTCCTCATCTCTGAGTCTATAAAAGTGAGGAAATCTCACTTAGGGTCATATCTGAGCATTTCTGTGGATATTCACAAATCTGTCAGGTTTTGCTCAAAAAACAGCCTCGAGCTGTTCAGACGAGACAGTTCAAGCCCACCCTCCTTCTCTGCTGAAGGAGCCGAGAAGCAGCAGAGGGTCAGGGGAGCATTTTCCAGCTACAGTGCAGCAGTTTGTCTTTCACACTCCCATGCAAACTGTGTGGGTTTGCACTTTTAGGAAATGGGGTTGCCCTCGAGGAAGAAAGAGAGGTTTATCTGAGCTGATGCTATGAACAGCACTTGGCTGCTATAGCTGCCACTTTTACTTAAGGCCAATGCAAGCTCACATGCTTTACACAACTGCAGATGCTGTGGGTGTTGCAAAATATCAACAATTGCTGACAATATATCTACAGATGAGCCCAAGCCCAAGCTATTCCTTGAATTTTGAACGCTGAACTTCACTGGAGTGCCAAATGTTATTTACATAGGGTACAGGCAGGATCTTAAAGCTCGAGATTCTTACAGCTAAAGTCTTGCTTAAAAATAGATCCAAAGTAGCCAGCTCAAGGCCTTCGGTAATTTATGTATTTTGGGTTTCTTCCTTTCACATTTGTGACTCAACAACCTGGCAGCAAAAGGCCTCAGTTATTCTCATTATACAGGGCAGCGTTTAAAGAAATTGGACCCAATTACGTCGGTTATGTTTATCTTGCCAAACTACCTCTTCTAGCAAGGAATTACGTAGCCAAGATAGTTTCTATGTGATAAGTATCTCTCATTTCCTTCGAAACCACAAGTGCTTTTTGCCCAGAGAAAACTGGCCAGAGCAGCAGGTAGGTGAGGCCATCTCCATCCTCTGAGCCAGCAGCCACCCGTGCCCCTTGGCAGACTGCCTTGGGCACCTGCCTCCATCGAGGGTGCCCAGGCCACCTCTTGCCTGGGGTCCCTGGTGCCGAGAGGGTTAATGCAGCAAGGGCTCACCACCCACTGACACCTGACCTGCACTTGGCTGTGTCAGGAGCCCCAGTTTCACAGCTGGTGAAGCAGAGGGGATAGAGCTTGAGTCACCGTCAGGATATTCACCTGCTGCATATTCAGGTACTACAGGGAAAGAAGTCCCAGAGCAGATTATGTGTTGAGAAAAATTTGTCTGTCTGTGGCATTATCACCTGTCTGTGCCATATGCAGGTATGCCCTGACTGAGAACAGCAGCCAGCAAGGATGTGAAAACCTCAGTATGGTAAAAGTACAAGCCAGTGCTAAACTTACCATGCCAGTGCTAAATTTACCATACCAGGTCAAGGCAATGCAGCAAACCCCTTCAAATGAACACAACAGATTGAACAGCAAAACAACTGTTTTTTGGTGCAGCCTCAATGTTTCCATGTGCTTATACCAGGGCTTAACCTTCACATATGAAGCTGCTCACTGGAGAACACAGACTTGCAAGAAAGTTTCCTGCAGTCTCCCTTTGTTCCCATCTCCCCTGTGTTCAGACTTTAAAGCCTCCTGGCTCTTTCCCTGGTAGCCCCTTTGCCACCTCAGCAGTCTGCTCTCCCTGCTCAACTACCTGCTGCTGTCTGCTCCCACCTGCATGGCATGGGGTCTGCCTTAGGGCTTTTTTCAGCAGTAATGCTTCTGAAAAAGTGTGGTTGAACTGGGAAGTGCACATGGAAATATCCTCCAGAGAGCAGAATTTTTTGGATTCAGACCATGGACTTGGCTTTAGAGAAGCTGGGTGACCCCTGATAAGGTGGAAATGTATAGAAATGGGTATGTGTTTTTAAAGACCATAGAAGCTGTTGGCATAGTTATTTTCCTAACCCTATTTTAGGGTTCATTCCTCTCTTTGGGAAGGGAGTCGCACTGAGGCAGAGGCTGTGAGCTATTGAAAAAGCAAATTAGAAGAGGCCAGCTTAGCTTTGCTTCCCAAGCACCCAAAATATCCAACCAGTTTCCAAGAGGTGATTAATGTTGGGAAGGCAACATTTGATGGGAAGAAGAAATAAGGACCATGACAAATGATGCCATCAAACAGGGTCATTAAAGAGTCAGTCAAAGAAAAAAACAGGAAAATAGAGACCTCCAGAAGACCACTGCTGTCAGTGGCCCTTCCCTTCCCTTCCCTTCCCTTCCCTTCCCTTCCCTTCCCTTCCCTTCCCTTCCCTTCCCTTCCCTTCCCTTCCCTTCCATTCCCTTCCCTTCCCTTCCCTTCCCTTCCCTTCCCTTCCCTTCCCTTCCCTTCCCTTCCCTTCCCTTCCCTTCCCTTCCCTTCCCTTCCCTTCCCTTCCCTTCCCTTCCCTTCCCTTCCCTTCCCTTCTTTTTTTGAGCATGTGCTATTCATAGGCTTCAAGGCTTCCTAAGTTTTCAGTTAAAACAAGTTCTAGTCCAAAAAGCGAAGTCTCCCTATGGATTTATTACTCTAATAAGGAAAAATGATGGAATGCCTTTAGTCAGCAAACCCTGCCCTGTGTACATACAACCCACACAGGTAACTACTGACAGTGCATCAGGATCAGCAGGAAATATGCAGGGGAACTGGGAGGTGGCAGTGGCCCACTTAATTGTGCAAGCTGAGGAAAATTGAGAACAATGTCAGAGAAGAGCATCAGGAATGAGAGGAAAACAAAACTTGAGCATCCTTTCAATAGGTGTGACTGGTAAAAAAGAGCTTTTTAAACTCTCTAGTGACCTTCAGAGATATCCAAATCAAAAGCAGCAAGGGGGTGGGGCAAGATAGGGTTGTGATGAAAGGCTGAGGGAAAATAAATTGCCATGAGCTTGATGACGATCATAAAGCCCTGACTTCACCCTCCATTTTTGTCATGCAGACAAACCAAAAGCCTTCAGTTTTCAAAGCCTCCCACTTTCAAGTCCCTTTAAGGTACCTCATAGTGAAAAGGCAAAATATAAAGAGCTAAAGTTACAGGCCACTCTGGGAATGACCAAATATATCTACTTTTAGAAAATCTTATTTTGAAATTATAACTAGTTCCATCTACTGAGGATTTTTTAAATGTTTTAAATTAGTAATGATTTGCATATATTGGAAAAAACTGCATAGTCTTTTATTTAAATGTGGAAACAAAATGGAGCTTTCCTGGTCCTCCAGTCAGAACTAAATCAAGGAGGATTAACCAGCATGCAGCGTATTTCTCATTCATGCTCATTTGGCCTCTTTTTTTTTTTTTTCCCCTGGAGAGGTTTGGCCTCTTATCTTCAGCTGACATTACACACCAATCACACCATCCGTGCTGAAAGCCAGGCTAACATTTGTGGCAGCAGCTACTTCTCAGCTAGATCCCCATGTTTACCTTGAGAAATGCCAATCATCCTCCAGTCCCAGGACCCAGACCTCGCAGTGGGGGTTAATGACAGCATTTACCAGCTGCAGCAGAAGCCTCATCTGAGCAACCTTTACCTGGAGAGGCAACTGGAACAGCGATGGCAGCCCATGGACCACCTTTCCCTATGGGGCCAGGACACCCAGAAGCTCAGCATTGGGAGGTGGAATTATTTTAGGTCAGGAGACACCTGACCCCCTGAAGCCTCGCTGAAAAGGGGAAGTTAGTGGAGGTGATAACAGTCTGATCGAGGTTCCTGCTGAAGTCTCCTGTCATCTAGAGTTCACCATTGAAAGGAAATTTAGCCCTCTGTCTCAAGGGGTTTGTAAGCTCAAACACAATTTTCCAACAAATCCCCTAAGTTGTGCAAAGATCAAGTGTAAGAGCTGGGGAATTTGTCAGCTAGCTCACTGATGTGAAGAAAAGAAAAGGAAAAAAAAACGAAGGGCTTTTAATAAATAAAATGCAACCAGAGTAATAAAATAAGCATGGTAGATTCAGTGTTATTTGTTTTTATACTAATTTTATGCTGCCCCCACGAACTCAGTATACCACAGCTTTGTATATTAAGAAAATATGTGCAATATGGAAAGTATTAAGGACGTGTTGCAGAGGTTGCTTTAGAGGAGGGTCGCTACTTTTGGCTGTCTGAGGAGCTGTCTGGACTCGAGGAATGTGTGTGTCAGCTGATTAAAGACCACAGCAGTGATTAGTGAGGGAACCCTTAACAACTCTGCATGTCAATGCACATCTTGAGGTTAAGGAGTTAATTGCCTCTCTCAAAACTGCGGTTTCAAGACTTCTGTAGACCAGGGAAGCAAACCCAATGGCAGTTTAAACTTGATCCACAGTTTTCAAAATTCATTTCACAAATAAAAAGGCTAGATATGTCTCCTATTAATTCCTGCAGAGCATTTTAATGCTGAGGTAAACAGTTAATTCTGTTTAGGCATGAGGCAGCCATGAACTACATAAGTGTTTACCCATCACCTCCCCTGTTTACTCCAACTTTCTATTTTCAGGAAAGCTTTTCCTTGATTTATGAAGCACACTACTCCAAGAGTTCAAGTGTGTGTACCTTCCACAAAAGCGCTGATGTGCAGCATGTCCTTCAAAATGCCCTTCCTGCTCCTGGGAACAAGCACTGCCCATTCTTCCCACCAAACCATCCTCTTCCCACCCATATAAGCTTGAAGGAATAAATATTTTCCAAAAATTAACAGATCAAGATTTTATAGACCGAAGGAAAAGAAAGACTTCTTGTTGAAAATGCTTTGGTGTCTTTAGTGCTTATACATGAGAAGCTGGAGCACTTCCACGTGGCAGCTCTGCCTGGATCCACCCTGGTGGGCACTGGATACCCTCCAGCCTGTCAGGTGCTGCCTGGAGAGCTGTCCTGGGGGTGCTGGGTGCCCCCAGCAGCCTGGTCTCTCACCTGGACCCCAGACTGCTCACACTGCTCACACCCAGACCACTGCTTTTCAGCTGAAACACTGAAATGTCATCACTGAGAAAACAAGGTGCTCTCCCACCAGAGGAGTCCCAGGCCATTTCCAGCTTTTAGAGCTGTCCCCAGACAGACCATGAAAATCAGAAATAAGACACAGATATTTTTCAGACAAGATGTACCCACTCAAGGCAAGTGCTGCTTATGTCCCCCCCTCCCCGACACTGCTGGGAGGACTGCACCGTGCTAGCCCAGTCTCAGGGTGTGCAGGAATTGCTCACTGTACTGCAGTCTGTGAGCAAATTAAACCCAGAAAAAGCCCCAGCTGAATAGAGGAAAAACAAACATTTGTTCAGGTCACCTGCTCTGATCTGCTCACGTTTTGCTCAGCTCCCCATACAAGCCAGAGAGATACATGATAGACATAATCGATAATCAAGTGGGTCTTTTCTTACCACTAACATGCAGGCACCGTCAGTCCTACCTTGGCTGCAGCCAGCTGGCTCAAGGTGAAGCCCTACCCTCAGCCAGCCTTGAGCAAATAACCTCTCCCTCTAGCTCTGGGCCTGCAAACCCTGATCCCTGCCCCTGCGCTGGCTGGAAAGGTACAGGGCGAGCTAAAAAGCTCAGGCAGTGCCTGTTTTCAAACGATAGATGTTGGGAGTGATGGCTTTGGCTGGGGACACTTTGTGTCCCTGCCAATAGCTGCTTAACACAACTATGAGTTTATGCATCAGCAGCTTTAAACAATAGGCAAGGTCCTTCATGACCTCAGCTAAATCTTTAACCTGGGAAGGGGAGAGCAGCTTTAATTTGCACAGGCACCTGCAGATTCAGATGTTTATTTCAGTTGTTTTGGTTGTTTTTTAAACAGCTGGGCTTGTCTTCTCTAGATACGAGTTTTTCTTGAGATATTCTGCATTTAATTATCAGCTGGGATAGGAGGCTTGCAAGCACAGCTGTTATTGCAACATTTCAGTGCTTTGACTTTCAGGCCCAGATGGAGTGAGCTGTGCAAAAATGGGGAATCAAGAGTAAAGCAAACTTTCTCAAACTTTCAAAGCAACTCGATGTGAGAAACAGGCTGGGATGGATTAGGAGCGCACACGGCCCAGCTGAGCCCATGAGTCACGGTGCTGCACTGAGGTGACTCCACGCTGTGGTACCACAGCACAAATGCCCAGAGGAAGGGCTCCTCCACAGCCTGCTGCTTTAAATCTCTGCACTGCTGGCTAAGCATTTGGCTCTGCCCTTACCTGGTCAAATAGCCTTAATTCTTTTCCAGGAGCCCATCACAGATAATGGCCTTGATTGCAGAAGAAGGTGTTTGGCTTTTGAGTGTAGACATGGGGATGGCCTGTGCTCCTCAGCTTGGTTGCTGATCCTTTCATCAGCCCCAGTTGCACAAATGGCCTCACAGCAAGCCAAAGGAAGCAATTAGTTTGGGGTAAGACAACACATTTTTTGCCAGGCCGATGTTAGCTCATTTTTCTCTCCCCGTCGGGGCAGCAGCAGGGCTCACAGGGCATTGCCATGGCAGGGAGGAGCCGCTGCAGGGCTGGGAAGGCAGGAGAGCAGAGCTGCTGCAAGGTGGTTTAAGGTACATGAGAGACAGGCCAAGGTGAGGGGCTGGCAGCCCTCCCGTGCTCATCAGGAAGGTGGCATGGCCAGAGCTGCCCTCCAAAAGTGTTCTTCTCTCCCTCTCAGTGCAGAGGGAGCCCAAGCAACTAGATGACACCAGAGCTTTAATTCCTAACCAGGAGGAATCAAGAAAGGTTAACTCCACCTCCGATGGCTTCCCCAGACCGCAGAAGAGGATCTGAATGCAGATTTCCATGGCTTATGCCCTAATGCCTGGACAATCTTTCCTTTCTGGATGCAGGCATCTGGGAGCCAGACTCTTGTCTGCAGTGTCAGTGGCAAAGAATCAAACACCATGACAGCAAAGACAGCCTCAAGCACTTTTCTCTCCCAGAATTGAACAGATTATTTCCTCAGGATAATATTTTATGAATATAACTGCAACCCACTCCATTAATACCTACATTTACTAGTGGCTTCCTGTCAGGGGCTCCTGCTGCCGTGCACTGTGCAGGACATTGGCTGTCAATGCTCAGCACCTGCCCCCAGTCAGTCCCATCAGTTTAGGTTTTCCAGTTGTCTTCATGCTAATGCTGAATAAAGTCCAGGTCTCTATTTCCTTGTCAGCTGGTTGCAGATGAGGGGAAAGGTATCCTGTCTCCCTTTGGAGGCCAAAGAATCCAGTCCACAAGCTTAAAGGAGTGTGTTTCTAGGAAGGCAGGATTTGAGACAGCTTTGTGGAGCTCTCCCTATTGCCTGTGCAAGAAAATAATCTCTTTGGATGGCTCATCCCATATTAGCTTCCCATTTCATCCCCCCTGCTCTTGAGCCAGGGCCATCCATACTTCATTAGTTCACTGAGCCCTGTTGCACCTGCCACATACATGTTATTAGGTCACTGCTGATTAAATAATTCAGTCTCTCTGAAAAATTACAGTCCTCCAAAAAGTGGGTTATTTGCTGAGGCCAATCCTGTTTGCCTCAAGGAAGATCACTGCTCTCCTGCCTCTCCAGGGCACAGAAACAAGAACTCAGTTTCATTAATTTTCCCTAGAGAAAGACTCAGCTAAATAATTATGATCAGCTGCTGCCTAAACATGAGATACATGCAGGCTACAAATCATAAGCAAAATACAGCAAGGAATGTCTTCTAATTTCTTTTATAAAGCTAGAAATGGTGGTCAATGCGGATGGGATGTTCCCATTTCTAACAGGACAATATCTACCTTATTTTATCAGAGAATCAGACTGGTTGAGGTTGGAAGTGATCTCTGGGAATCACCTCCAGCAGGGCCACCTAGACCTGGTTGCCCAGACCCGTGTCCAAATGGCTTTTGAATATTTTCTAGAAGGGAATCTCTACAAACCTCTCTGCACAACCTGTGTCACCCTCATAGTGAAAAAGTGTTTCCTGATGTTCAGAAGGAACCTCCTGTGCTTCATTTTGTGCCCATTGCCTCTCATCCTGCCACTGGCTGCCTAATAGTCCCAAACATTCTTGGGAGTCTCCTCTGAGAAGGTAAACCTTGGTCCTAGAGGAAAGAACAGGGCACACAGGTTTAGTCCTTTGCAATAAGTCCTTGGAAGTCACAGTTACTGAACTTTCCACCAGTAGAAGGACCTTTAGGTTATTACTTACACATTGAATGTGATGCTTTAGGACAGGAGCAATGCTGTTGCATCAGTATTGACAGCTGAACAGCCCTGCTGCCTATTTGCTTTCTCCCAGTATTGACTGTATTTCTTAAAGCTCCAGCTGTTGGAAGCAAGGGATTAAAAAAAGAGTGAGCTTAGCTTTAATTCAGAAAAATCTGTAGTCAAGAATTAAAAAGAGGCCCTGACTAAAAATTCAGGGGCCAGAAGTCACATTAAGCAAACTTCCCATTTAATTTTTAGATCTCACTGTTTTTAAACTCACCTCATGGTTTTGAAAGCTGGATTGATTAATATCAGTCACTGAGGCTTGTAACACCTTGGCCAACATGACACAGGAAAAGTGAAAATTAAACCTCTCTTAGGTAGAATTGTTTTTCCTACTCATGTCTTAAGCTCCTGAAGAACTTTTGGAATTTAATCTAGTTTTGCCACTTTGTGATGTGTATTGATTTTTACAATTTATTCAACCCAGACAATGAAAAAAGACCAGTCTCTCTGAATACCATGGCTACCCTTGACCTGCACAGGTACTGCTTCAAACCTAAAGCACTTGCCTACAGCAAACTTACACATCCAGCAAACAAGTTCACATTTCCCCTGTGTATCACCCACTTCCCATTGCAAAGTAAAACCTGCATAATGAAACTACTGTCAGAAAGTAACAGCTACAAACATATACATCTAGGTTGAGGATTAACATAAATGACTTGTGCCCTTCTAACAGATGAGGGGATTATATGGTATCCTATTGTGAAGGCAGTGCATATATCAACCTCATTTCTTTTAGACAAAAGCTAAATTTGAGGCCTGAATTATTACTTCTTCCCTAATGATAAAAGACAGCTGCATAAGGCAAAATGTGCAGTGATGTCTGAGCACAAAAATGAGTGCAACTCTCAAAAGGCTTTGCAAAATTCAAAGAGGAGCAATAAATACTCCTGTTTAAAGGAAGTAAAAATTGAGACATCCATTACTTTTATTAGAACTGATTTTGTTATCTCACTCCTCTCCTGCCTTTGATCTCACTTCTTCTTCCTGAGACTAAATAGATTAGTCTGTTAATGAGACACCTCAGGATGTAAAATTACCTGCAAGATGGTTCTTCTCCTTGGGAGCTTCCCAAGCCTGTGCTCAGTCACCATTATTGTAAATTCCAGAGCAACTCATGAGCTTGGGATTTGCCTTCTCAGGAGATGCACACAGCAATGCTGTTACCCAAGGGAGTGGAAATCAAAGAGCACAAGGCCAGAGGACAATTTTTATCCATCTGAATAGACACCTTTTATTAGCACTGTTTTCAGGAAGATACAGGCTTTCAGTCTAAGGACTTTTGCTAAGTCCTGCCTCTCCAGCTCTTGCAGAAACTTTTCAATGCAGTTCTCTGAAAAATGTAGTTACAGAATGTACCTGCTATGGGGCAGGGTGGTTCACACATACATCTGATGGTTTACAAAAATATTATTACTTTAAAATGATGCCTCAGGTTCGATGCAAACATTGCAAAAAGAGTGAGAGACAGAGATTAACACCATCACTTACGGACTTGTACAGTGTTATTTACAAGTTCTCGATTCATTGGTATGATCCCACCATTCCAGGATGCCAGCTGATGTTTGCAGGGCTGCCAGGTATAGGGGAGAAAGAAAATAAGTATAAACTCCTGGGTGTCATGATGCTGTATTTTACAGAGTCACTGCTTTAGAAATTAGATGACAATAAACTGGCTTCAATTTTGGCTACCGTACTATTACTACAAAAAAAAAAAAAAAAAGCCCCAGAGAGAAGCAACAAAACCAACGAGAGACAAAGAAATGTCTGGAAGAAGACAGGCTGAACAGATGGGAATTCCTCTGCCTATACTGGAGAAAAATAACACAGGAAAAGATAAAAAAACCCCATATCAAATAATGAACTGCAAAAGGAAAAGCAAAGCAGAAACTTCTGTAGATATGTCTGTATAGGGGTTATCCTGCTGAGTGTGCAGTGCAGGTATTTCGACTCAAGGCAGACAGAAATGGCTGTGGTCAGAAGTGAAGCAGAGGCTGGCCTTGAGCACATGCTTCAGGTTCCAGGGATGTCAGAAGAAACACCAGCATGTCAGCCAAGGCACTGGTCACCCAAACTCTATTTACTAAATTGTTTTTGACAACTTTGGGGCTCTTCCTTTTTCCCCTAAGACTTTTTAGCACTGCATAATATCAGAGTGACATCTTGAATGAGATGGGCCTCTCCCAAGCTGGAGCTGCAGCCCTGTGTGTCCTGTGTCAGTGTTGCTATTAGTCTCAGATATTATAATTTCTGTAACTTTTCCCAAACTATGTCACACGCTCTCAGGTTTCTGTGCTCAGTTTGAGCTGAGTGCAGGTTTCCCCTGACCATTTTTATATTCAGCTTGCAGAGCTGCGAGTCTACAATACGACCATGTCCATCCAGATGATGTGTCATAGAGGCCCCTTGCTTCATCGCCTGCAGCCAAAGCCTCTTCCAGAGTCAACTAAGTCAGAGCAAAGTCGTAAACCCAACCATACATTTGTACAGGAGAGCAAAAGCAAGATGAGTCCCCCAGGCTACGGGCTGAAAGCTGGACCAGCCAGTAAGCACCTGTGCTTTGCTCAGCTTTCCCAGTTTGTGCTAAACCAAGCACGTGCCAAATCTAGAAAATAAGGCAATGAATCAAACTAGAGAGAAGAGTAATGAAGTACAGCTGAGGATCTAACTCATTAAAATATGAATTAGGCTAAGTTAGATTTATAATTAAGGTGGGGGAAATTAAACTACATTTTTCTTCCTCAAATTAGAGCTTACCTATGGTGGTAAAATTCAGAGCAGGAGGAAGATGCTGCTGGCCTGCCTCCACCTCAGCCCCTGCAGTCCAGCACTAACCCTGGAGTCTGCCACACTTGACCCAAACACCCCTAACTTGTTTGCTCTCACTCTGACCTTGCTCCAAGTGCACTTAATGGCCAGCTCTAATTGCAGCATGACATACCTGCAGCAGCAGTTTGAAAGGCTGTAAGAATAAATGCATGTGTGTTACTATTTCCTCTAATATGAGTGACTAGGTGAGTGATTGGAGTAAATAGATGGGAGTGAAACAGGAAGGTCAGTTCCAAATCAGAGCCCCTAAAAGTCCTGGGATGTCAAAAGTCCTGGAATGCCTGGATCAAAGTTCCTGAGGATTTTTGTAGCAACAAATTCAAAAGGCACAGCCCTGAAGAGGCACCCTCTGAGTAATACAACCAGATATTTGGAGAGCAATCAAAGCGACAGCTTTTTCCCCGCTATGTGGTATGGTACTACAGGCTGGAAACATACCATTCCCAAGGAGGGTATTTTAATCCCAGGAAACATTTTGACTGATAGCTTCAGGTGACTGATGACTCTGGCAGCACTGGTTTCTTTAGCACCCAAACTGAGACACCCAAAAGGGAGTGGTTTTTCTGCTGGTGGAGAATGGTGCCCCCAGTATGACCCACTGGGAGGGCCAATTGCTTTTGGAAGCACACACCTCCTTCACCCAAGGTGATTACTCTGAAGGGAAATTGCTGTAAGAACTCATTAATGAAACAGGAAGCCATTATTTCTGACCAAGTATACAGTGTCCTTTACAAACAGCACGGGGCTGGAAAATAAACCCAGGTGAGATCTTGTGCTGGCCTTT
The DNA here is from genome assembly GCA_026261815.1 of Monarcha castaneiventris obscurior. Lineage (NCBI taxonomy): Eukaryota > Metazoa > Chordata > Aves > Passeriformes > Monarchidae > Monarcha > Monarcha castaneiventris. Next base: position 33,535,270 of record JAMPIT010000566.1, on the reverse strand, counting down.
TGCCCTCCGATAAGAGTGTGAAAACTGCAGTAAACAATGCGGGCTCTGTATTGGTCTGCTCAACACCCGCATCACTGCCTTAACACAACCTGAACCTGCGACAGGCAGCACAAACTACTGAATTCCTCAAGTGACCTTGGAAGGGAATAGCTCATGCATCACATGGCAGCCCTACTCCAAGTGTCCTGGCAGCGAGGTGTCCAGTGGAGCGTTTTTAAGCATGTTATTCTTTCATGTGGGCATGGAGCAAAGTGGCGGAGGCACACCGACTTCCCTGCCACCTTAGAAGCATGATTACTTTCTGAACTCACATTTTCTCTCCATCGTGGTCCTACCAGAGCTGACACACTGCCTCCTTCTCCTCTTTCCTCCTTGCTGGGCTCTGGATGCCATTTGCTGTCGTGCTATTGCTGCTCTGCTGCTGCTCATCTCTGGAGGGCAATGAGGTCCTGGTGGAAGGCCCGTGGCAGTGAGGCATTACCTGCACACTTGACAGCTGTTACACCCATGTTTTATTGAAAACCACAGCACACTGAAGAGTTCCCTACATGAACCAAGGATGGCATGTAAAAAGACAACATTTCTTGTGGGATCAGCCTAGGCTAAGGAAGCAATCTCCCCCTCTCCCTCCCATCCTCTCTCCCTCCCACAAAAACCAGACTAGATGCAATATATAGCCTTAGTCTTGTCTAGCCCATCACATTTCTGATGCATAAAGCATCCTCAAAACGTCCTCAGACAAGATATTTTTCCTACCTCGTGCAATTTAAGTTAACAATCAATAAACATAAACCAACCCAGGATTTAACTGGAAATACTGATTCAGCATGTAGTAGGGGGACTACTGGGCTAACGCATCTGGGACACAGCTAATGGCACTGCCTCCAGATGTGTGCCCAAAACGGTGGGTACTGAGGCAAGACTGAGGACATGAGAGCCTGCTGCAAGCTGAGCTCACATCCCCAAGGCCTCCTGTTCCAAGGTGCATTTGAGGGCACTGCAAAACGGGAGGAGCGACGAGACTATGAGGTGAAGGAGCTCTGATTTGGCTATGGGCTACAGATACCCAGGGATTCAATTTCTTTTTTAATTTTTCTTTATTCTGCTTTACTGCAGAATCCATGTAAACATCCCACCGAAGGAGGCACGCTTGTAAAGCAGCATTACCTTAAAAAACAGACAAAAAATTACTTTTGAAGCTTCTCCTACTTCTTTTCTTTCCCACTTCAACAAAGAACTTTCCTCTGGAGCGGGAAGATGCATTTTTAATTTTTAAGAAAGATTATTGGGAACATGAATTTAAATACAGAGAGCCAATCTAGATTTGCATGAAGGCACCCCAGAGTACCATCTTATTGTAAAAACTAAGAATGGAGGAGCCATCTAAATCCATCCCACTGCTGATGGAGAATAGCTCCCCACAGGATATTTACAAGTTTTGAACGCCTTGGCCTTGTGCCTCACGTGCACCAGAGACACACTTTTAGGCCAATAAAACATCCCTTGTCATGGCTTAATGCTGGAAGAATTAATTTATCACTCATTATTTCCTCTTCTAAAGCTCTGCTCTTTGGATAGCTGTGACATAATTCTTAAAAATCACACTAGTTAAAGAGCAGAATATGCTGTCCCCTCTGGCTCCCTGCCCACAAAGGCCACTTATTCAAATGGTTTCCTTTTCCCAGCTTAATTTCAGCTCTGGCAGCTGACAAGGGGCCAAACCCACTGATTCACAGGGATGCTGGGTGGAACACCTGGAGTTCTCTTGCAGGTCCTGCCTGGGCACTCTCTGACTAAGGGCCTATTGGAGGCCGGGAACAGTTCTTCCTTCATGGTGGTGAAAGGGTGTCCCTCTTTGGGCTAAATCAGGGAGTTACGTCTGAATTCTGACAAAGCAAGGCCTGACAAAGCAAAGATGAAGTTTTGACTTAACTGGAGCCTAAGGAAATATGATTTCACTTTAAATAAGTCTCTGTCTCTATCATGTACACACAATCCCATTGTAAGTGATTTCATCTTTCAAAGCTGAAGGTCAGCCATTTCAACATGGTATTTTTTCCACTGACTGTCACAGTTTCTGGTCTCCTGGCAGATCTGCACCAACAACATCCTAAATAAACCACAAAAGCAAGGTAATTTAAACTCATTGGACACTTTTATTTTAATGTAGCACCCAGCTTCATATCACATACATTTTCCAAAATTAGATGGGCATAGTATAGAGCACTACATGTTTTGCAGCTTACCATGGGGACAGTCTGCAGCTGTGAAAACAAATTACTTAAATCTGGCTAATTTATAAGTTAAAATTCAAATATATAATAGCCTTGGGGTATTTTTTTTAGATTAATAACAATAATGCTTGCAATGCAACTTTTTTATATCAAAAAATCAGCAACAGAGTAAAACATAATGCATATGTTCATAGCACATATCAAGATAGCTGAAAAAAGCTTCAAAATACATCATCTCTTTTCAAAGATACTAAATCACTAAGATTTACTTTTTTTCCTGAAAAAAATATTTTATTCTTCAGTCAATAAAATATGTGGCATCATGAACAAATGTATTTTCTTGTCAAGGACTGTGTATGCTGAAGACCGAAAGGCTGATGGTACTGGAAAATGGACATCCCTCATTTCCCAGCTAGCAAATTTTACAGGATCTCTTCCTCCTGATTTGGAAGCTCAGCTGGAAGGAAAGCAATCTGTGCATCACCAACAGGCAATTTTCACATTATGCCCATTCTAAATGCTTCCGGTGAAGGGTTCCAAATCCCAACCATCCCTTTGTGGTCATTTTACCATGCAAAGCCTCATCACCCTATGCTGGCTAGCCTTGGCAGTGTTTTCGAATCAGAGATTGGTCTGGATTGGAAGGGACCTTGAAGATCATCTAGTTCCAATCCCTCTGCTGTGGACAGGGACACCTTTCAGTAGATCAGGTTGCTCAAAGCCCCATCCAACCTGGCCTTGAACACTTCCTGGGATGGGGCAGCCACATTTCCTCTGGCAACCTCTTCCAGTGTCTCACCACCTTCGCAGTAAAGAGTTTCTTCCTTATACCTAATCCAAACCTGCCTTCTTTCAGTTTGAAACCATTCCCTCATGTCCTATCACTATATGTCCTCTCACTATGTGTCCCACTATAGGTAAAAAGTCCCTCCCCAGCTCTCTTGTAGCCCCTTTAGGTACCCAAAGGTGCTATAAGGTCTCCCCAGAGCCTTCTCCAGGCTGAATAACCTGAACTCAGCCTGTCTTCACAGGAGAGGTGCTCCAGCCCTCTGATCATCTGTCAAGCTGGAACTGTCTGGATGATAGCCAAACAAATTCCTCTCCCTGATGTGGATACAGAATTCCCAGCAGCAAAACTACTGCCATGCAGTCTGAAGATAATATTTTGACTTTAGCAGGATATCCAACAATTTACCAGTAACAAGGCTGCATTGACTAAACATTTACACTTTTGTTACATCACCAAAACTCTCTGGAAGAGCGAATCGAGGACTTTCTGGAAAGAGTTGGCAATGTTTCCACTGCATCCTAGTATGAAATTAGTAACTAGGAGAAGGACATTGATCCTTAAGGATTAATGTGTGTTCACAGGTAGTTTGTTTAATAAAGGAATGCCTCAGAAATGGAAACTGTTTGCCTTGCTTAATTACCAGGTCATTATTTATTTTGAAAGGCTCATATAAAAATGGCTTATCTACAAAGGCAACCAGTCATTACACTTAGCTAGGCATTTTTCATTTTTCACCACAGAATTACCATAGATTTAAATAAATCTAGGTATCAGGTCATAGGAGTGTTAACAGATCCATAAAGAAATGCATGAACAAAAGGAAGACATGTGAGTGCACACTTACACCCACACTGAGGAAGATCCTTATCTGCTCTGCCTAGCCCTGTTCTGCAGACAAAAATATTTAATTGCCCACTGAAGACTTGAAAAGGGGCACCAGGCTCATGGTCAGCATATCCTCTCAGATGCAAGGATGCCGTGCTCCAGCTCCTGTTCCCATTTATCTCTCTTGCTGGGCATGGTGTGCTCTGCCCAAGTACCTACAGAAACTATGAACTGAGGACAGTGAGAGCTCATGCATGGGAACATGATCTTGCTCCTTGGTCAGGCTGACAGCTGGGGCAGGCAGACCTTAGTTGCTCTTCTGGGTCAAGCATGCCAGAGGCTTAAAGCTGATCACTCACCTGTAGCTCACCTGAACATTAAGCCTGTGAGGTCTCCCTTTCTGACCAAATGGTTTTGGATGCAGGAGCATCTCCCATCCAAAGTTTGAGAAAGTAAAGGTTTCTGCAAGAAATTATGATTTTGCTTCACCCACATTTTTCTAAAGGAAAAATTATTTTGAAGAAAATCTGTAATACTGGATTTAGACATGAATTTGGGCCAGCTAGGGCTTGTTAACAGTAGCCACGAGCACGGCTGCATGGAGCAACTGCCAGAAGCACTGTCATAGCTTCTGGATGCCTCCTCCTCTCCTCAAAATGCTAACATCTTCCCAAGAACAGACACACTTTTTCATTTTGTGTGGGCTATCATAAATGCTTAACCACTGAGACATACAGAAGAGTAACCTCCTGCATCATATATATAACACATTGATACCTCTCCTTGAACACTTCACTTTACTGATGTGTGAATGTATCCTCATCATAGCTGATGTTTCACCAAAAAGAGTACAAATCAACTCACATTCCAGTCTTTGAAGCTGAGTGGGGTATTTGATTGCAACACTAAAAGTTCAGGGACTGTTAAATATTTTTATTTATTAAGCCAGTGGTAAGGTAACAGCCAAGCAAATATTTCATTGTTGGCTAAGCAAGTATCATAATTTCCAGTGAATGAAAAAACCTCCTGGATTTTAGGAGAGAGACATTTGAAAACAACAGTATAAAGCAGACTCTTCCACTCTTCCCTTGAACAGCATCTATTCCACGAATAACTCAGGTGAAATAAATGGGAGGTTATTTCAAAGGAAGCTCCTTTCAAACATGAAAAAGTCCTCCACTGCCTTAAAAATGCAATGCGCATACTTTGTAATCATTAAAAAGCTTTCCTTAAAAAATCACCCATAAAAGACAAAACAAGTGTCCCATATGATTATTTCCTATGAAATAGTAAGGGCTTATTAACCAAATGACAATGTATGAACTAAAAAGCAAACAGGGCAAGCACTTAACCTCATTAGATCTCAGGAATGACTCAGTAGTATTATGAACAAATGAAATAAATGATGATAAATTCTCAACAATACCACTATTAGGAAGAGGGCAGTGGCTCTTTTGCAGCTTCCCAGAAAAGCTTGCATTCCTCACATTTTGTCACTGACCAGGAATGACCATCTGACCCCAGCTATGCAACAGTCACATGAGAGGAGTCTCAAATCCAGAAGAACAGTTGTTGCTTGTTGATACAGTGATCTTTAGTTGAATCAAAACTAGTGTATTACAAAAACAGACTTTCAGTAACAATTCTGCAAATGCTTCTTTTCACCTGCAGACTTCTGGATTCGTGTCCCCCATCCACATTCCTTTCATCAAAAGTAGACTGTTTCCTTATCACTTTAAACACTCCCAGCAATGCCTTTCTTATCTCTCAATAAAACTTTCGGCTGCTCTGGTGCCCTCTGATATGCCACGGCAGCCATTCCATGACACACCCCAAGGAGAGGTTACCCAGCTGCTTCAAACCTGCTTCTCCTTCCTCTTCAGCCCCAGGGCCATCCTACAGCTAAAGGGAGGAAGCACCACACCCACAAGGGTGACAAAATTGCTGCACTGTTTCTGCAGGGTGAACGCATACACTTAAATCAGGTCAGTGAAACACAGTGCAGTGTCATGTTTAAGGTGGACAACGGTAGGTGACATGTCCTTGCAATAAAGCACACCATACCCCTGGCGGGAGCAGGGCTGACATTGTTATGTCTGAAGTCACCCAATCCAAGAGTATTGCCCCAAGAAATAAAGCAACATTAGTTAGCCAGCTTCCACTGCAGGAACTGAGACCAAAGCCACCAGCCACTGCATCCATGGAAAAATCCTCACGGGATTCAGCTGGTCCTGGATCAAATGCAGGTTAAACATTAATCTTTGCTTCTTCTCTCAGAAAACAGATGGGCATTAGCAGCTTTCTCCTATCAGTAGCATCTCCACTGATGTGCAAAGGAACCTTAACAAAAGCCTGCTGTAAAAGGCAATTACTTCCATCTCACATTTTATAGCCTCATACATAGCACTTTTGCTATCTTTCCTCTTCTGGAAGTACAGTTCTTGTACACATCCTTAAAACAAATCAGCAGCTATTAAGACAACAAAGCAGACTAATACAAATGTACATAGAATAGCTTTTATAAAAATGCCCTGAATGCATTTTTAACCTCTTGTTAGAAATACACTGTTGGTTAAAGAAAAAAAAAGAAAAGAAAAAAAAGCTATACACCAGCCATCTCAAACATGCTAAAGGAATGCAGAGACACTGGTAGTTGCAAGCAAGTGCTCAAATACTGGTGATTAGAAACAGCTGTAGCTCAAAAAGATTTTTTTTTTCCTCATTTCCAAAATAATTCTATTTTAGTATTTTTTACTGTTCTCTTATATGATTTGAACTAATAAAATACAAGTTCTCTAACATTAAAATACATCCGTGATTGCATAATAAACAGTACTAAGAAAATAATTATTTGACATGTGATTGAGGATAAAGATTCTGTACATCTTGCAAGTTCTATTCCTATGGTATGTTAAATCCACAGGTACTCTACAATGATACAATCCTACAGGAATCAGTAACATCTAGATGCACATCTCAGAGGATGAGTTTTCAATTTAAGCAAGAATTCAGGAATGCTGTACCTCTTAATGATCAGGGCAGGAGGTGCTGCCAAAACACATATAAATCAGGAATTCTTTACATAAATAAAATACTCTCCGGTTATTCATTTCAGTGATAAACTGCATTTACACATTAGGCTGGGAAGGGGAGGAAAGAAGGCAAACCATCCCCCACGCAGAAATATTCCAGAGTCAGGTGTTTGTTTTCTGTACCTTCCTCACCTGCAAAGGCAAAATGTGCGTAATAGGGTGAAGAGAGACCCAGCGAGGCCAGTCCTCCCCACTGCCTTGGCAGAGACCCTGCTCAGCTGCACAGAACTCCCCTCCCTGCAAAGCTGCTGAGCACTGCTCTGCTCCTGCTCATGCACGGCTGTGTGTGTCACAAGACGGTGACAGGACGTAGCTGCTCCAGCTGTGTTTCCAAGGCAATCCGTTCCTTGTGAACCTCCTGCAGGAGGAGAGGTGCGTTAGAACTTTTGGGATGCTCGCATGGCACCACCTGGCTCCAGCTAAGGGCAGCCAGGCAGGCTCCTGCTGACCCCCCATGAAAGGGCTCCCTGCAGGTATGGGAGCTGGGCTGGATGGATTACAGCTCCTCCAGCGTCTGCTTCTCCATTTGGGCAGGCTCAGAGCCCCAGCATGGGAGTGCACTTGAACCCCCCTAAGCCTCAGTGCAAGATATGCCTGAGGAGTGCCCATCAAGTCTTCTGGTCTCCATAAAAACAGCGGAGCTCTGCTCTATCAGAAAGCTTCCAGACAGCAATACAACTTGAAGGACAAGTTCAGTTTTCTTCTCTTGCGTGAACTTAGGCAAAGTGCTCTGTCTTTTCCTGCTGTAAAACACAGGTAACAGCACTGGCCTGCTGAAGATGGAGGCAAGTAAGACCTGACCCAAGGAATGACGGCAATGTGCTGTCATTAAAAGCTTTCATCTCTGTGCTTATTTCAATTACTGTCCTGTATTTTGCTCTGATTTCAATACTGCTGGAGGTGACACGTAACTGATTGCAGGGAGCTTTGTCACTGATTTTCAATGTGTTCCTTACCTTCAGCTGCTGCTGGAGCTCACTGTTCAACCTGGCGAGCACAGCATTGGCTTCTTTGTTTTTTCGTATAGCGGTCTGAATAGCCCTTTTCTGCTTGGAAGACTGTCTGCCAGACAGATAAACACAAAACATTTCAATTAAGAGCCCTGACACTGGCTGATGCCAGAGAAGCACCCACCCATTTTGCGTAACTCTCTGCGCCCTGGACGACGCTTCAAAGACAAGGTACAAACTACAGATTTAAGAGAAGAAAAATGTAACACTGAAATGAGATGGCTGAATCAGGTGGAGTATTTGAAACTTGTTAACCTGAATGACAGAAATATTTTAGGCTGTCTCAATTATTTCAAAATCACTGCATTCTCATGGAGCTTAAGAACGATCCCTGCATAGCTGTGCTTATTGCAGCATCTTTGCATTAGATGTTTTCACACATTTGTAGAGTTTAAAGAGTCAGGAGTGGTTAACAGATAATACAAAAACCATTCTATACAGAAAAAAAGGACACTGGCATGAAAATGCTGTCTCAGACTTTTGCTGCTTCTGATGTTTCTTTACTTCAAAAATTAATACTTCTTTTAGTCAAAGCAGTCATTTCCACCAAAACCATCTGACATCACAGACAGGAAGAAGACTGATTGACTTGCCTCATCTCTTTTGCTGCTAAAATAAAGGGTGTATCTTTTTTATTTTAAGAACTTATTTTATTAATTAAGAATTTTTATTACTTCATAGCCTGTGGTAACTGGTCTGGAGGAAATGACAGCTATGCAGACAGGTATAAAAAGAGACAGCTGTACATAAGGACCAACCTATTCAAAGCAAGAGAGATAGCAACAGCAAAAAAGAAAGAAAATACAGAAAATACTGACTGAATATCCAAGCCCCTTTCCAAATAGATTATTTTAAAGTTTTACATGAGTCAACAAGAGCTCTTTAATGCCAGATTTGATCTAAAACAGATACCCTATTTAAATACAGTCCAGTGGTACACAGTCCCCATTAGCTCTTCTCTCTTAACAGAGCTGATGGCACTGATTTTTGCAATAGACTCTTTCTCACAGCACGGCAACAGGACTTATGCTGTTATCTTCCAGTGAATTTTCAGTTTTCTGCTTCACTATTTTGCTGCAAACTACTCTCCATAGGCTGTAAAGTAGTAAGTGACAGGAAAAAAAAATAAAAGCAGGGCTATATAGGTCTGTGGCCATTTTAACATTTCAGGAAAGATGTGGACAAGACAGGATTGAGATGTTAAAAATGCTGTTATCTTTGAACCACTATGGAATATGCACTCCCAAAGCACAAAATAGTACTTTAAGAGCATCCTAGGAGTCTTATTACTTATTCTAATCTCCAATTATGCAGCACCGATTCAGCCTACTGACAAACAGTTTGCCAAGAAACGCTCAATTGATTTGGGCAGCTTGATTTTGTTTCAGACTGAATCAGATGTCTTTGCCAGGCCCTGGGTTATGGTGGGGTGTAATGTTTGCACAGTGCTTCAGCTGAGGGAGATGCACAGACCCAACAGGGTTTCAAGTGCCTTCACTTACCATTTACACAGCCCCTTCTCCACCACTATTAAATACACATAGAGTGAAATCCCTACAAGTCTTTGTTGCTGACAGCTTTGACTGCTGTATTTATGAGAGCAAATAACACATGTTGGGTTTGGCCATTATCAGACGGACTACAAGTGGTCTGTGGCTCAACTCACACCAGTGGCAAGCCTGTTTCCAACATGCCTGGCAATGAAGAAATATCACAAGGACATGACCAACACCAAGCATTTCACGACTCAGCTTCCTGGGCATTTAATTGGTCATATCTGTCCACATGAAGGAGCAAAATTCCAGAAGACACATGCAAGGCAGAAACACACACCCTCACATATAAAAGGAGTTGTGTTAGAGATGTTGGTGTTAGAGATGGTTGAACAGCTAGGCTTGCTCTTCAGCCATGTCTTCAACCAGGTACAGAGGTAGGACACCTTTGAAGAGGTTATCTACCTTTAAATACCACTGACAGTCACTACAGTGACTTATGCTTAGTCTGCATTTGAGAAGCCTGATATAGATTTCAGAGACCTGTATCCGTGAAGCATTCTCACAAACAGAACTATTAAGCACAGAATTAGGCAAAGAGCAAACCCTGCTACATCAGATCTCATGTTGCAGTTTGGCATGCTTGGTACAGGTTTTTACTTTTGGACTGGGAGGTGAGGCTTGACTGCTGGCAGGGAAGAAGTCACATTTATAGTGGGAGAAAGCTCGGGGGTGTCCAGCCCTTGTGCCTCTGTCCGGAGCTTCCTGCGGGCGGGTTTGGAGGGTGGCTGGGCAAGAACAACCTCCTGAAAGGAAAAAGCACAGCAACGTTAAGTCAGGCCATATGTGTCCCATCATTAGGCTGGAGAATACTTATGACACATAAATTGCTGACAGCTGGTTAAGATTTCATAATTTAAAGAGGTACAGAGCATAATTCAAATTTGGTAATAGCTTCTCAGGTTTCTGACTTTGAAAAAGGAACAATAACTCCTGCAATCCCTTCATGAATGAAAGGGTGTTTTGCATTCATCTGGATAACAGGCTCTTCAGAACTCGGTTGTATAGCTTAGTGTGCATTGGATGGAGGTGGAGGAGGGTATAAATACATGCACTAGCCCCCAGTTGACCCAGAAGCATTAAAAACAAAGCAAGATTTATTTTTGACTATGCTCAGTTGGAAAGAATCAATAATCAATCACTTGCATCCCAACTTACTGCCTCACACATCTGGCACGGAGCCTCTCCCTTCTCCTCTCCTCTCTTACATGAAGCAACACTGAATATAGTTTTGAAATACAAATACATGAAATTGTCCATGCAAAATTAACATGTTGGAAGTATAGAAGGCCAGCTATTTATCTTGATAAGTTACATCAAAGAAATAGTCTGGGTTTCCTAGGCAAAGCAGAGCCTTGGATTTTTATTACTTCAGTGGTGTTTTCATTATTATAAATTAAGACATCATTTCTTTTGCAATGAGAAGTAGTTTTACCACCTTATAGCTGATTTAAATTATAAATATAAATGTACCCTCTTCAGTGTATTTTATTATTAGGTCTGCTTTACAAGGGATATAACTATTACTGCCTCATTTCATAAATGAGAAAGTTAGGACTCAAAAAGTTGAATTGACTTGAGAAAGGTTTTTTCAGCATCACAGACAAAACCAAAGACCAAATTTCACTATCATACATTTTACCAGGCTAGATTATCTTCACTACTGTGTTTTGGCCAAATGTTAATAAAATAAGAAAAAAATGAATGGGGAAACATTTAATGACAAAGCAATTACAAGGGAAAAACCCAACACTGTAGTAAGCAGCCTGACTCACAAGAAGAGACTAGTATGAGTGATACAAAATGTAACCAATACAAGACCATCAATCTTTCACATTAGAAGGGTTGCAATTATTAAAAGAATTTGAATTATAAGGAAAAAAGTTTAAATATTAAAAAACAGTTCTGTAATTACTGCAAAAAAAATCTAAAACTATTATCAGATGTTCTGATCAGGATGTCAGCACATCATAACTGCACAGACCTCTGGTAATGCCATGCTCTGAAATCCTGTGCACAGGCACAGCTCCCTGCAAACACACCACGTACAGCAAGGGAGGAACTTGCATATGCCTTCCACAACTATAATGCCAAACACACAAACCCAGTCTACCTTAAACTGTCCAAACCCTACCAAATCCATAGGATAAACCCCTCTTCCCTTCCAAATGCACTACTATGAGCAATGGCCCGATAGCTGAAAGCAGATCCCTCTGCAGGGGCTCTTTGGCTGGTTGCTGCTGCACTAGGCTTTGGATGGGGGATCAGCACTGCAACAACTGTGGTCCAACCAAAGATGGACCACAAGGATTTCATTTCCCCAGTGGGGCTACAAAGCAGAGCAAGGAAGAAGCAGAGCCAGGCTAGAAGTAGCATATCATGAGCACGAGCAGAGCAAGGCCACTGCCCAGAAAGCCCTGTCACGTACAGAAAATGATGACACTGGATGTCTGTCTGTGCCCCCTGTTACAGTAAGAAGTGTGATGGTGCTCCCTGGGCAAAGTACATACTCCATCCAGCACCTGCCAAAAGTTCTTGGTTGGGCTGAGTCTTGCAGGTGCTCTCTGGCTGCAGGAAGGGCCAGAGTGGGAAGGATCTGTATTTGCCCCCTATCCAAACCTGCTCTGGCTGGGTCTGGTGGAAGGAAGTGGTCAGAGCATGACCAGGATATGAAAAATACTCACAGCCACTGCTAAGGCCACTCCATCCCTAGGCAAGGCCCTTGGAAGTGTGCCATTTTAATTCCAGTCCTTACTTTATACAAATGATAGGTTTGTACAAAAACATATTAGAAACTGCACATCTTGAGCAAATCTCTCCCAGTCCATGTACATTTAGTGGCACATCCTGACCTCTAGAAAACAGGTGTATTTACATCAAAATCAAATCCTCAGTAACTGAAACCAGGAAGAGCATCACAATTTGGAGGAACTACACTGAGACAGGGGTTGAGTTCAGTAAAACTCTTTTTTGTTTTCTCTATGGCTCCACAAGGCCCTATTGATTTGAAATAAATGGCAAGCTGCCTCTCTCAAAGCATCAATGTATATGTTCTAAGAGGTTTCTTAATGATTTATCCAAGTTGATGTCACAAAGGATCACAGCATCTCTCCAGCATCTTGACTCCAGAGAAGGTAAGCATGTAGAAACATAATCCTAACTCTCTGTTTAATTGCTTTTAAACTTAAAACAACCACATTAGTTGATGAAGGCAAATCACTCCATAATGGTACAATGTGTGCAGATCTCACCTTTTTTGCTGAACTGTTTTCTTCTGCCTGTGATGGGGGTCTGTTCATCTGAGGATGTAATTCAACCTCAGATGGTTGCTCTGTCTGCAACAACAAATCAGTCATTGCTACACCCTGAAAATGACTAGCAGTCACATACAATAAAGTCAATGAAAGGAAATGTTACACACAAAAGAAAAGTTACTTTAACAATTCAGCAGTAGGGAAAATGGAGATCCAGGGTGACAGCTGAATGGATGACATATGTCTTTTGCAGATTTTTAATGAAACCATATTCTTGCATTTTATTGTGCTGGGAAAACAGGAGAAAAGTTTTTTAGTGAAGCATTAGGAACCACATCTCTGAATGTAAACAATCTAGTACCCAGAATTTCTTCTAGAATTACCATTATGGCCTAAATACTCAGATAAAAACTAAGAGAGTGGAAAAAAGCTAGAAAGATCTTGGATATGCCCTGTCACCTTATTATCACCTGAAACTAATGAAAATTCATAGGAGTAAGCCTCTGTCTTTGAAGTTTGCGAGGCTGGAGTGACAAAGCCTGAATCATACCAAAAATTCCAGCAAAGTTACTGAAAACACAAGTCATAAAAAAGCAGACAAGTCTTCCCTCCTCCCTACTCACATTTCAAACAGAAACCCAGCTGAACAATCACCACCCAGATCTACACATCTGCAAAGCAAAACAAAACACCTGATTCCCAACATATCTGACCAAGAAGCAAATTAAAATAGAGGGTTAATCCCTTGCTTTGCCTCTCATGAAAGCTTTCTGTGCCTTTTGATTTCCTCCACCAGGACAGGGCACAGCACTGGGGAGGGTGGCAGGATTTAGTGCTGCCTGTCCCCAGGTGCACAGCAGCAAACATGGTTATTATAAACATGGTGTGGCTGTTTCCCATCCAGAAGGTAAGGGCTGGCTCTCCAAGATGGGGAAGGCAGGCAGGAGCAGGAGGCTGAGGGCACTTGGCACTGACAGACAGCCTCTTCTCCTCTTTCCCAGCTTCTGCCAAGTTGGACCCAGGCTGGCAACGGCCCCCTGGCAGGAAGGGCAATCTGCCATCCTGTTCCCTCCTCAAATAAGGCTCATTTCTACACAGGTGAAGGCTTAAAACCAAATCCAAGGCAAACCTCAAACTTTTAAGGGGCCAGGATTTTAGCCATAATAATAATTTGTTGCACACCAACGGACCTAACTCCCTGTTGCCAAGAGGTTTCTGCATAGGCCCTCCGAGCTCTGTAGCAGTCACAAGTTTCCAAGTGCTTAACTCTAAGTTAAATAAAAACAGCAGAAAGCACAGAATTTGGTATCTTTAAAAAAGAGGAACTTTTCCTTACCATTTTCATTTTTTCCATAATAGACACAATAAGAGCTGTAGAGAAAGGTTCAGGGGGAATGTGGTTCTGTGATACTGCTCTTCTCCAACCATACAGTATCAAACACGCACAGAGGAGGAAGTCTTGAAATCAATTTTTTTAAATGCATGTGAAACTCCTCAGGAGACAGGAAAAAGGTATTTTGACTGATAAGATTTCTCTCCCACCCTTTTTAAGTGTGCTACATCTGTAGTGCTACCTGATGGCTAAATCCCCCCCAAAGAACCCCTCTTTCCCGTATTTGAATATTAATATCTTAATTTTTTTTTAATAACGATTGTATGCTAACATTTGAATTTTGAAAAGCTTTTTATGTATTGAAAGGCTTCCTCTGTAAATGTAAATTTCTGGTCAAATAGAGTGAAATGGAAAAAAGCAATCTTTTTTTGTGTGTCGATAAAAATCAAAGACCTTTGAAAGTCCATTGAATGCAACGGAACATTTCTTTATCAGCAAGCTGAATAGCCCATAACCTCCCTGATTTCTACAACCACTTTTTATATATTTGAAAGAAATGAAGACTCTAAGCACAGCTAACAGTAGTCTGGCAAACTCCATGAGGGTTTCATGAATGACTGGGGGATGGCAAAGCTCAAATAATGAACAGAACCACACAGCAAGTTTGGGCCACATCAGTTTGACAACCCATTCATTCATTTAGGGTAAACCCAGCCCTTCAGAGAGACATGTAATACACACACTGTAAAGTCCTCATGGTAGCTTTGCTGCACAGCACAGAACAGTGCCAGGATGCAGGAGAGAAAGGTCTAAATGACCTTTCCTGGACAGGGAGCACTAGATACCTGCCTTAATCTGGCCAGGCAGGCAGTTTCTGATGCTCACACTCTTGTTGGAGCCTACACTAAACCTTGCATCAAAAGCAAAAATATATTAACTTATTCCACAGAATGGACAGGAAAAAAGCCTGACCAACTCAATGTTATTGATGTACAGATAAAAAAATGCAGCTTTTGAAGAACCAGTGTGTTCAAACTGTGTAGAAGTAACTGAACGGATTGGTGTTCTAGGATGTCAGTTTCAAAGAATCAGAAAAATTGAAATCATTGTCAGATAGGGGGCCTTGAAGGGAAAGAAAAATTTTTTAAAAATGGAACCCAAACTTTTGCAGAGCCACCTTCTCTTTTTATTTTCTTTTTTTTTTCTTTTTTTTTTAATTGGTCTCATTGCAGGAGAGCACTGTGTTAAACCAAAGGCAACTGAAAAGGGAAAAAAAGGGTAAACCTTGTGTTCTGGGGAAAGCAAATATAAATTGTGGTGGTAATGTCAAAAAGGGTACAATTTCAAAATCTGTGAGAGCAAGACACATTTTTTGCAAGCTGAGTGCTGTGATGTGTCCGTCAGGCACAGCCTGCAGGCCATGCTCAGGGCTGTGTTACCCGCTGGCTGAGGCTGGGTCACTGGGCTGGCCACATCTCCCTGCTGCCAGGACATGAGGATGGCAAAGTTCAGCAGCCAGCAGTGCAGGGGAAGGTAAAAATAAAGAAATAGCTACATCTCCCCCAAAAAAACCACCAAACAAAACAAAGCAAAACCAAACCACCAAATCAAAAAAAAAAAAAAAAAACAACAAAAACCCACACAAAACCAAAACCAAAACAACACCTAGTTCTGGGGTTGCAGCTCCTGCGTAAGGAATAAAACCAAGCGACTGCCGTGTCCCTGAACTGCCACCTAGTGGCACATGGGACAGCCCATTTCTGAGTGCCTGGCACACGAATCATGCATCGATGCTAAGGTGTGCTGGTGCAGACAGCCCAACAAAGTCCTCTCTGAGAGGCTTTACGAGCACATCTGCAAGCTGATGTCTCCCCCAGTTGTTCCCCCACAGATTTTAAAGGAAAAATAGCTCCTGCTTTTTCTTTTGGCAGAGGGATTCTTCGCAGATTTCCTTCCCTTCACTGATTTGGACGTGGGGTGAGTCAGTATTTATAGCCTTCTGGTACTGGGCAGAGAGAACCTGGCTCAACAGTACTCTGCCCTATAGTGGAGTACAAGGAAAAGGAGATCCTTCAGGAGCAGCTGAGGTGAGTTCCCTTTAGTTCTTCATCATTTTAATACCATGCTTAGCATAGTCTTCAGGCAACTCATTCAACATGGCAATAAACTACCTCCCTACAATCACAGAAATGTCTTTAAATTTTCACACATCTTGGCACAATTATATTTGGGTTTAAATTCTTCACCATTGGTTTATTAATTATACATTATACACAGTCTTTCAAAGGAAACTATTTATGGTAGTGTAGAAGTGCTTTGCTGGAGGTGTCTCACATCCTCAGAATAGAGTAAACTAGTGACTAGGGAATGCTGCTGTGCTGGCTGGTATGGCTGCTAACACACCCAGGAGATGGGCAAAGAATACCCTGGTCATCTGCACTATCAGCAGTGCAGAGTCCGCAGACCAGGCCTAAGGGTATCTTGATTTTGGGAAGCAGGGTAACCGACCACAGAAAAGAGCCAGAGAGTGTCCTATTCCAAATCTCCTGAACAGATTCTCTTTGCAGAGAACCAGTTTAGAACTGTTTAACCAGTCCAGTTATTAACAGACAGGATCTGCTGTTTTGTCAGCACAGCCTCAAATTTTCTAGGAATAGCCATACCCTTCTCATTCTTCCTGGCAGAAGGTAGAACTGGCCAACAAAGTTTCTGTGCATTGGCCACAGAGCCCAACCTGCAGCCTATGGCCAACACTGAGCATTAGGACAAATAATTCCTCATCGTTAAGGAGAGCATTAGGAGTTGCAGATGCTCGTTATTTCATCGCATGATCCCTGATCAGCCATTGAAAATCTCACTGCTCCACGTGACGATCCTTGACAGAACCTTTCTAAAAGAATATGTAATGCTCACTTGAGCACTGCGTGCTTCCAAAGCCTCGGATGAAAGATTTTCACAACTGTAAGAGAACACAGCATCTTCACTGGTTCTTCAGTTACATTTCCAGTTCTTTTGCTTTGCAATGCTGGATTATATGTAGATTTCACACCCACTTTTCAAGACAATCCGTAACTGATCTTCCAGAACAGAAGACCTACACCAAGCTTTCATATTGCTGTTACCTGATAGCCTTTTTGCAAGAGGTGAAGTATATATATGCAATCATTCCCACAATTCAATTTTGCCCACACTTATGCTCCAGGCTAACTTTACACATGGAAATAGTCCCATTGTAGTCACTGGTACTACTCACAGAAATGAAATTATCTCTGTGCATTCATTGGAGTAGCCCATAATCATTACCTATACAGTGCCACTGCTTAGCTTTGCAAAAAAAAGTATTGAGAACAGCTTATCTGTAAGAAAAAGTAGGATACTAAATATGCTTAACGCTCTGCATGTGCCCGTTGCAATCTTCTATCATCTCTACATAAGTTCATTTAAGAGGTATTTTGCTCCTTTCTAAACACTCATATTTTTGTGCTTAAAGCCAATTTCTGGGAAGTCGAGACATCTCAATTCCAGTTTCTGTGAGTCTCCTGCATCCCACACTGAATCATCAATTCTTTTTATTGCTTAATACAAAAACTGAAAATGGTAAGACAGAAAAGAACCCCACAGGGATGCAAATGCAACAAGCTGCCAGGGTCTTAGTGTGCTGCCTGCTTTCTCAGCGCTGTGCAGCCCTGAAATTTTGATAAGCTTTTTCTTTCCCTGAGTTATCTGAGGGCTGGTGATAAGGTTGAGGAGAAAGGCAGTAAATACAAACAAATTGCTGCAATGTTCAGCTCATTCACAAGGAAAGAATAGGACCCAGATGGAAGCATTAACAATCTGTTTTAATACTTCAACTTCCACAAAACCAGATTAACGTAAGCTAGAAAGGCATATGTGCATTCCACTAGAGATACAGACATTGGGCTCTTAGCTTCTTTTTTTGTTGTTATGATAAATGTGAAGCCAAATTAAAAAATTGTTACAGCACATTTTAATTAAGATACCTTCTTCCACTCTTCCAGAAACCTCTTTAGAAAGGATTTTACAGAATCCATCAACTACTCCTCAAATTCAATTTTAACTGTGCTACTTTCCACCACTTCTTAAACTGTAATTTATTTTGTCTGGCTGTCTTAGATTTAATATATAATTTTCATGAGAGGAAGATAATCCATTTGTATTATATTAAAGTGGCAGATGGCAAAATCTTTCATGTTACAGAAGACTTTCAGTTTCATTACTGCTACAGGCTTCTTCGGTACCTATTGCATGGCTTATACAACACATGTCTGCAGCCAAAACCGGGGAGATGATCAAAAAAACCCCAACCCTTCCTTGCACAGTAGTTGTAAATGCAAACTAAAGAAGTGTTCCTTTCATTTAATATAAAATAGTTGTTTGGTAGAGTACCATCATGTATAAAATTGCATGGTGCCAAAAGCAAAATCTTCACTTTCTGGAGGGGGGGCAAGGGGGGCATAATTTTTATTTATGTAGCAGAAAATTTCCTTCCTGTAAAATTCCAGGTGTTCTGCCAGCACTTGAAATTCCTCATGCAATTTCACAGAATAAAGGAATGCCTGAGTATTTTCTCCAAACAACCTTGTAAGCAAGCCCAACCTCATCCTCCACGTATCTCTGCTTTAGCCAAAGATGGTGGTGTGGGGGGGATGCCTGAATCATCTCCCCAGCACGGAGCCTGCACATGGCCATCCTGCTCTGGAGGCCCAGAGGTCTCAGCAGGACAGATGGGCGTCCTTCCCCACCTCCTGGCCTCAGCATGGGCTAGTGTAATTGATGGTTACAAACACAGCCTGAGCACACCCCACACTCGTGGCTGTCCATGGATTTGGCAGGACACAGAGGCATGTTAGCAGAGACTTCCTGAACTGAGTCCCAGTTTTCACTTGCAATTCTGGATGATGAACAGCCAAAAAGCTTCAAGGAGTTATGAAGTATCAAGTAACATTTGGAGAGCAGCACATTCAATACATTAAAAAGAATAATATCTTTGCTTTCCAACACCACCAGGTGCTGTGACTGGGCAGGGTGACCCACCCATCATCCCTCACAGTGCTTAATTTCCAAATTTCACCAAATCAATAACATCTAGTGGTAACGATGGCCACTGAACTGACAGCCGAATTCTGAGCTCATAACCCAGTGAGATTTTAATGCTCAGAGTTGCACTGTACTCAGGGTACTTCAATTTGATAATGTTAACAGCTGCCTACCTACTCTACTTCACTTAATGCTTTGCCTTCACCTGTAATTTTTTAAGTGCCTGCCAAAACTGCCAGCATGGAATCAGTGGGAAAAACTCATCCAAGGTCTCCAGAAAGAAAAGTGCAGCACAAACCAGTGTGAATTTACAAAACCAACAAGCTTAAAATTGTGACTCTGGGGAAAGAGACCAGGAACATCAGTTTTTTCAGCCAAGATACACAGAGTTTTCTTCCAGTCCCACTGTTTTCAAATTCCCTTATACAGCACAGGCAGGATTGAAGATATGCCTTCATTACTGGACAGGAAGGTACTGAAATAGAGTTATTTAAATAAAGGAATGTTGATCTAATTGGGCAATGTTGCAGATAGTTAGCTGATGTTGGATAAAATCCTAAAGTTAAATTTGTTCTTCAGTGTTCATCCATAATTCCTATTAACATAAATGTTACTAAATCTCCCAGAGAAAGCAGCTGTGGTAAATGACTTCTGTAGGCTTAAAAGCCAACAGTAATAAAGTATTATTTTGTTTTCCATTAAAAAAATAACAGCTGCTTATATGAGATGTGCATACATGTTTGGCTCCAGTGGAACGTTATTCATGAGCACCCAAAGTTACTTTCTATCTGAAATCTGTGTCACTGCAAATCAGCTACATAGCTATTGCCTTTCTGCTGTGGTTCTTGCACCTCCATGTTACACACATTTTCTCTGTACAGCCTTGGATCCACACAGAAGTTTTGGGGCCACCTTAATGCCATTTCTCCTTGATGACTTAAGTTTGCTATCAAGTAGAGGAACACAGGATGAGGAAAACTTACCCAAGCCACTGAATCCCATTCTCTAAAAGCCCAGAAAAAAACCACAGTAGGTATTTCCAAAAGCTACAGGTTATCTGTTCTACATACTACAGCATGCCACGGGAAATAAGCAGAGGTAAGGCACTGCCAGTATCCTAAGTCTACAACAGCTTGTAGTATATTAAATATTTATGGTCAAAAAAGTTGGGAAACTGATACAGATAAAATTATCCTTAAATCCAAGAAGCTAGTGCAGACTTGCTAGATCTGAAATCTGCTACTAGAGATCACAGAAGGTGTCAGTGAAGTTACACACAGGCTTATGCACAAAAGGAAAACACTTCAAAATAACATATCCAGAAAAAAACCCTCATCTATGTATAACAGTTTTTCCACAATAATCTTTCAAAGCACTCTTTATAGAATTGAGGCAAAACTTGAATTACTTATTTTTTTAATAGGAAAGCAATATGAATTGATGAATCTAATAAAATATTTCATACTGAAATTCACAATGTTTTACTGCAAATATAAATTCAAAATGGCTTGCAGTGCAGAGAGGTATGGGCTGGAATTTGGGTTAAAAGATCACAAATTGAAGATAATGGTGTATCCACACTATTTAAACTGACATTTCATCCATCTTTATTTATTAAGTTTACTAGCAGTCACCATAGGGACCTCAGATAAAAGCATCACTGCATCAGAAAAGTGTCTGGTGAAAGCTCTGAGGAAACCTCATGTACAGCTTATGGACTGATACAAAGTCAATAAAATGCTGACTTTGGCAATGGAGACATCCTGAGGAGGAACTACCATAGCCTTTTAGAGGGCATCAAGAAAAAAGAAACAGAGCTAAATCCACCGACTCCAAAAGCTGCTATAGAAGTAAAAGGAGATGCAGCCACCATCTGCAAAGGCGTCTGCCCAGCAGAGGTGTGGAACAGCCTGGGCTGGCAGCAGCAAGCTGAGCAGAGGAGCCAGTCCTGCTGCTATCTGCCATAAACTGGCCAGGTCCTCACAGCATCCCAAGACCTGGGCCTGCCACAGTAAGCCTGTGCATCCCCTGAGCTGTGAAGTCAAGGCCACAACAGTATCAGCTCTAAGTATCACCTTGTGCTCTGCTCACCCAGTGATCCAGTCCTTGTCCCCCGAAGTTCAACTGCCTGGACTGTGGAAGCAGAGTTGGATGTGGACATAATTTAGGAAGTTCGCGATATGAGTAGAGACATTTGGCACACTCAGTGATACCGAATAACCAGTGATTCAGTAACTCACCAAGGTTGATTACCTTGGAGATTCTGACAGGAAAAATAATGTTTTCCTAAAGGCTGAACTAAATTCTACTAAAAAAGCACTGCAACACAGAACCAAAGTCAAGGTGTCATTTCTATATTGCTACTGATTAAGCTCATAGGAGGACTTCTGCTCTACTGAAATGTAACACCTACCCCTTGGTACCTCTCTTTTATGCACTTTGGTCTTTACATCCCATGAGCCCTTTAATCTCACTCTAAAGAGCCAACTGGTTCAAGCTGCTTCTCAGTCATCCATAGAAAACCATAGTCCTCAGAAAGAAATTATTTCCTTCTCCTCCTCCATCAACTGATTTCCAAAGCTGAGCCAAAATAATCATATCATGAGCATACTTATAAGGTGTACAGCCACCTGAAATATGCAGGGTTTGCTTCACTTCCAAGCTACATTTGTCATTAACAGCACTTAACTGCAGGCATACAGCAAAATGAACCAAAGAATGATTTTCAATAACACTGTTGAAAAATAAGTTAAAACAGAAATTTAAGAAGAGTTTGGTAAATCTTGAAACAAGAAAAAGCTGAATATGCAATTTCAGCCTCATGGCTTTCCTTCAGTTCTTGATCCTGTCTCAACTTTGAAAGCAGATCCCTTCTTCCAGCTTCTCTGTACTCTTTAAATCAAGGCCCCACTGGACTACTGTAATCCATATGCTCACTATTGCTTACATGCTATTTGCAAAGATCAGCTCAGCTGAATTATGACCCCATCACACATACTTCCCTGCTGTCTGTTACCTTTATCACAGAAAGGCATGCTTGGATGAAAAAATAAACAGTGTGATGAACATTCAGTTTATTATGTTTTCAAGAACTGGTTTTATATACAGTTTTGAGAGACATAAGAACAGTAGTATTTTAATATTTGATTCATTATCTTTAAATACCATCAGAAATAAAATAAAAGTGATGCATGTTAGCAAAGCATCAGCTGCATATTCATTACTGAGCTGACAGAGAAACCACTTTTTTTTTTGCTTTTAGAAACCAGACCTTTGTAATCAAAAGGACTGGATCAAAAATTCACATGAGAATCTTCTTGTGTTTATCATTTTAGAAAGGTCCTGTATTCTACGTGCCCCAGTGTAGGATGAGCACTTGGTTCAGTATTTGGTAAGGAAGCTGCTGGACATGCACAAACAAATTAAGTTGTCACTCCCCTGCTAAGGAGATGCAACTTGATCACAGGACAGGAGAACGGGCAATTAACAGAACCTTGCTTGAAACCAATGGTTTTGTTCTGTGAAAGCAGGACTTGTAGTTAGTGCTTTTCCCAATGGCAGCAAGAGGGCTTGCACTGCACAAAGCCAGCGCTGTGGGAAGCTGGAGCAGCAGCAGGAGGGCTGGCGTGGGTTGCAGCAGCAACTGCTGCAGGCACATGGCTGGGAAGTGGGGAGCTGTGCTGTGGGATCTGGGATTGGGAGGCAGGGAGCTGTGCTGTGGGATCTGGGGAAGCCAGAGGGAAATGGTGCTCTCTGGGGAGTGTCAGAAAAAGCAGGAATGTGATGGATGCACTAAGGGGTGTGTGCTGTGAGCAGCATGGTTAATGCCATGCTGGCTGGGGAAACATGCCAGCTCAAACCAGTGTTTTACAGTCTTCAAGGCAGAAACTGCACTCAGTGCTAACAAGGGCTGGGGAGAGAAGGAGCACATCAAGCTGCTGGTGGAGCTGGGGGTAGCAACAAGCCTCTAAGCATTTCTATCATAAGCACTGTGCAGTAAGAGGTGTTCAACAGCACACTCTTAAGGGTAGATCCAAAGCTCAAGTGATGTCCATTCTGGCTCAAGGAGGGAATCTCACCAGCCTTTTGTATGTCAGGGCTGTCAGCTCCCCTGTGGGTTTGTTTGCTATTATACACTTCACCTAAAGGAGTAACATAATGAAGCATATTGCTGCCTAAGACTTAACACAGCCAACAACATAGAAAGAAAAAGATTAGGATCCTCCATCATTTCCTGAAACATGAAGAATTATTTGGATGCAGACATGCATGATTTTGTCAATTTGTGTTGTGCTGCAGTTGTGTGATGCTCTAAAAGACAAAACTCAAAAACTTACCCAAAATGCAAAATAAAAGCACACCACTAGTGGTCTGAAACTTTAAAACATAACTGACATGGGATTCACTTCCTTTCAGCATTATTTTTTTAAACCCATGGGTGCAATGGGTTTAAAATGGGTGCAATGCACTCTTCTATACCGTGGCTCCCTTAGCAGATGCCCTCAGAGCATTTGAAGCCCAAGAAGCAAACAGCAATAGCAGGTATCTAGCCCATGCCTTCAGGCATGAAACTCTTTTTAATAGACTAGCTTTGCTAGCCTTTAATTTACAGTTAGGTCTAGTGGATGCACGTCAGCTCCACTGCAAAGAGGTTTAATTAGTCTGTAATCTGACACTGCAACACACTGGCCAGACAGACCAATGAAGGAGGACATGGAACTGCAAACTGCCGATTTTTTGAACTTGGAAGCAAGAACAGCTGCTGTGTCCAAGCCAACTTGTGCTAACCACTGCAATGGTAACATAAATAAACAAATAACACACAGCAAAGAACTAAAGCTTTGTCCATACCTGAGATACAGAAGGTCGAGGGGGCAGTGCAGGTGGTGGTGGGGGCAGCCAGCCAGACCTCACAGCTGAACAGTGGGAAAAGAAGAAGATGATGATGAAAAACCCCAACCAAACAAAATCACTGTAATTTAATTCCAAATAAACCCAGAATTAATTCCCAGGATAAGTGGAAAGTCCTCCTAGTGAAGAGGCAGTATTCAGCATTTAATAACAAAACCCAACCTGATCTTTACTGAGCAAAAGCTTGTTTGAAATAACTTCATGAGTAGTGAATGAGTAGTGATTTAATTCTGTAAACCTCCCAATGTTATGATAAAAAGCAGAGAAAGAAGCCAGTCAGCCACAAAACCTGTAGGTAAAGCAATCCAATTACAGTTAAAGAAATCCAGAAACAGGGTCCACTTGTTCTTTGGACTTTCCTCTTTGTCATTAAAAATACTGCCCTTCTTAAAAGTGACACCTTAGCACCCAATGTAGACACTAGCACTCACTCTGGATAAAACACACTCTGTGATGGAGTATAGCCTTAAAAAGAAAACATCTGCCATGGAATTAATAGCACAAAAACCTAAATGGACCAAAAAGAAACCCATTTCTTTGGTTTTATATTTTGTATTTGCATGCTATTACTCAGTGCAGGTATTTCAGAGAGAGGATGAAGACAAATCCTAACAATCAGTTCAAGCCCTTATAAGACAATATAACGTCAGCTTTGAGTTTGAGCCAGCAAAAGGGAGGGTAATAATCATGTAGGTCCAACACTGTAATTCTCAATTTTCTTAAAATACCTAAAACCCATTTGGGACAAAAATACCGGATAGATGACAGCTTCCAAAGGCAACTGAGAGGAGACAGAGAGGAGGACTAGGCTGGCACAGAGACATCAGCCAGGACTAACTGGGATACCCTCCCCAAGCTGCTGTTGCACTGAATGCTCAGCACTTGCTCTGGCAAAGACACCAGACAGTCCATCTTGCACTGGTGTATTTTTGTGTAACAAAAAACCCCCCACAGTATTAAACTTAGAAATGCCCTTTACCACAATAATGCTAAGCAATCAATTACATTTATACACTTCTTATTTCCATGCATATTTTAAAAAGACCACAAAGACCATTAAGAGCCTTGTTATAGCTTAGCCATTTATATATTTTATACACCAAACCTAAAAATGTCTACATGGCTGAAAATATGAAAAAAAAGATACTAACCATTACAGATAATTGTGACATGAGAGTAAAACTGTGTGTGAAAACATTGAGAACAGTCAAATTGACTATTTATAGCTCCAAAGAGACTTATGATACACTGGTGGGTTCTTTCCATGTTCTGTTTCATCATCTCTCATAAAATGAAGCCTAATATTGCACACAATACCAAAGAGAGAGTTAGAACAACTAAAATAGAACTGAAGTTATGCAAGGAAGCCACTAACACACCTACAGGTGTTAGAGAGATTTGAAAAAACAGTCATCAGGATCCTTTCTCTTGCATTTCATTAGTTCTGTTTGTAATACCATTGCAATAAGAGTATGATGTAGTAAATACATTCTCCATCTCTCCCGTGCAATTGATCTCTACAAAGGAAGAAACCTTCCTTTCCTTTAATATGGACTTCAGGTTATTACTTCATTTATCTGAGCACTGGCAGGGGCTTTGGCAGTTACAGATTGTGACAATATTTGAAAACAACAACTCAGACACCACATGCTGGAAAAGCATCTCCTGAAGTTGTTGGACACACTGTGAAACTCCATGAGTCTTGTGGGATTTGGCCCACAAAATTCCAAAGGGAAAAGTAATTGCTCCATAAAATAGTCAAATGAAGACCAAATGAAACAACACCACACAAAAAAAGCCACCAAAAAAACCTGCTTCTTCAGCTTTCAAAATGCAACATATATGAATCTAGCACTAAAGAAGCTAGATGCTTACAACATGTGCATTTGACCCAGTTTCCTCTTTTTAATCCTAAAAATTCTAACTTAAGCTACTCATGAAATATTCATAGAATTCCTGCTGTTGCAGAAGATCTTTGGCCTGTTGTTAGAAGGAAATCATGCTTATGTGAGCACAATTACTAGCCAAAGTTAGCTGACTTCAGAGGACTCACAACAACTTATAAAAAATCCCCCAGGCCTCAGCCTTCTCTAGTGTCACTGCCCTAAAAGGGGACAGCATGAACAGATACTCATAGGTTCTCGTGTGCATTGGCAGGTGACTCTCACTATTCCAGAATACTCTCCTTCCTGGGAGAGCGTCCTGCACAGTTCAGCTCTTGCTGCTAGAGATGGCAGCACTGCTTAGTCCTCAGAGCAAAACACAGCAGGTCTGTTTCCAAAACAAAAGCAAGTACCGTTGGGCCGAGCAGCAAACAGACAAATAGACAAATGTCGTGCTTCCGGGTGCATGGCTCAGAGCTTGGGTAAGTTGATGTCCCTGATCTTTGAAAAGAAGTCTTCACACCCTGTGCAGAAGCCCAGGGAGCTGCATGGGCCTTGCACAGGTCCTCTTGCTATTGAACAACTTGCTGCATTCAAACCAGGCTGAGCCACAGAACCATGGAACAGTTTGGGCTGGAAGGGACCTTAAAGACCAGCGCAATCCAACCCCCACCCTGTCACGAGCAGGGACATCTTCCCCTAGACCAGATTGCCCAAAGCCCCATCATGGAAGGCAAATCCCACAGAGAGCAGTGCAGAAAGCCCATACAGGTACCAGTAAAATAGATTTAAGTATCCATATCACATGTATTCCAGTAAATGACAGCCCTTTCATGCACTAGTTACTCCCACAAAGATAGGGTTTTCAGTTCAAAATCATGGCTCTTTACTTAGCATGTTTACACTTTAAGACAGATTATCTGCATGGAAACCTTCCAAGACCATTTTTCTGCTCTATTTTGGCAACCACAAAGGTCTGATAGTATTAACATGACACCACACTAGATAAAAAAACAGGTTTTCCAATCTGAAGGTAGATTAATATTTTAAAACAAACACCAGGCTGCAATTGTACACTGTGAGAACTGGTCATGCCATCTTATCTGACCACTCTGCCTCCAGCCTCCCTAGCAGACAACAACACTCAACACTTAATCATTGTTTGTGATAGTGAAAAATAACAATCCTAGGAACCACTCAGATAGCTCTTTTACTTATTTGATGTAGGAAGAGGAGATGAAGGAAAAATAAAAGTTGTAACAACCCCCACAAACCTATGGAAGTAGGTCTTAAAGTCACCAGACACAGCAGCAGTGGAGACTCCCAAAACTAGGATGAACAAGTCTGAGCCCATGGGATCCTTTAGTGCAATATAAGAGCAAGGTGCTGTACTTCTCTTACCCAATGATAGTCACTTATGCTCTTGGTTTTCAGTATTGAAGAAAAAATTGCCATAATACACTGAGCTTCTGGATTCCTGCTATTTTTGAAAATTAATAGTGGAACAGCAGCATACAAAACTACATTTCCTGAAATATTTCCATGTCAGATACTTAATAATAATTTCCTACATGTGGATGGCATCGCAGTTTTAGATGTCTATCAGCTTAGCTTGAATATCACCTCAGACAGGTTAAACTTTGGGTGGAAAAAATGTATACCCTCCTTCCCATCTGAGCTGAATACATACATAAGCAGTGTCCTGAACAAAGGGTGCTTTTCCAGGATCAAGGGCCATTTTGTACCTTGCTGGCCAAAGTGAAACTAGATCTTGCCTCCCCAAAGGAGACTGACCTCAAGTCAAAAGAGAGAGCCTGGCTGATATATTTGGTATTTTTCAAGTGGATGCTACAGCACTGTTGGATCAAAGGAGAGGATGGTTGCATGGTAGATTTCCATCAGTTTATGCTGCTTCAGAGTCCTGAGCTCCCAGATCAGGTTTAACAAAACACCAACCAATTAATTTTATCAGGAAGCAAAGGGAGTAAGATACTGCAATCAGTTCAAAAAAGATAAGCTAACAGAATGAATTATTCTTCAGTTCCCCCAACTACCTAAGGCTTTGGTTCCGCAGGGAAGCCAGAATTTTCACCATTCCACTCTGACACTATTCCACAGAGCTTTATGAGACACTTTTCCTGCTTCTGTTGCCAAAGGCAGAGCACAGAAAAGTTCTGTGTCTAAGCTGGTTTCTGTTTACCTCCTTCTTACTAAACTTCTATTCTTGTTCAGTGAAATTGGTACTTGGTTATCCCCTAACACTGACACCATTCTTTGCACAACTTCATTTA
Source organism: Monarcha castaneiventris obscurior (assembly GCA_026261815.1). Classification (NCBI taxonomy): domain Eukaryota; kingdom Metazoa; phylum Chordata; class Aves; order Passeriformes; family Monarchidae; genus Monarcha; species Monarcha castaneiventris. The sequence goes on along the minus strand of JAMPIT010000566.1, from coordinate 33,507,036 downwards.
TTTACACTCCTGACTGCAGCATTAGTAAGTGATTGTGAAATAACCATTTCTCAAGAGATCTGATTTATTAATTCTCACTACTACATTGAAAAAAAACAACCAAAAACCCAAACCAAAAAAACTCTAAAGCTCTAGCCAGGAATATAAATTTAATAAAGGATTCTAGTAAGGTAGTTGTGAAATACCCACTGATCCAGGGATCTGCTTCAATAATTCTTACTAATGTCTCCTCAGAAGGTAGTAACATTGCAAAAAAACTGTTTTAGGCTCCTGACATTAACTTTGTTACCAGGTTTGTAGAAATGATGCAGAAAGCATTGCCAGTGGCAGAATGACCTCTCTTCTCATAGTTAGTTTTGGGAACCTGCTCAGCAGGCAGTTTCATGTGTCACAGCAAATAATACACACACCTGATATCAGACACCCACTCTTGTTACAGGTCTGTTTCATGTGCTAATCATATAGAACATCATTTGTACCTTAAGTGAGTGAAAAATTATCCACGTACTTTCCAAGTAATTAGGAAGAGATTTAGCCAGACCTTAAGTAATTAATGTTTCTGCACTATGAACTCACAGGTGTGACCATTTAGGACACTCTGTGCTAATGTATCTGATGGGTCACTTCCAAATCAAACAAGCAAAATATCATTAGAGAGTTTTTTTATAATGTCTGTTTTTAATGTCCTATTCATGAATTTTAGCATGCATTAAGAAAACCTGTAAAATAGATTTTTTTAAAAACATCTCTTTTCTGGTTTATATCACATATCCACAACATCTGTATTTTTACCTCCCTGTCCCTCATTTTCCTTAAACTATTTCATTTTCTAGTTGCTGTTTTCTCTACCCCTTCCTGTTCTGTGTGTTTCTACTTGGGGACTGCTTCTCCCTCCTCCCTTTGCCCTTAAACAAAACCATCCAAGATTTTGTTCTGTCTCACTTCACGTTTAGCTTCATTCTTCACCCACAGGGAGGCACAGTCCCTCCACCTATCTCCCACAGATCCATGCTGCCAGAGCTTCTCCTCTCTGGAGATCTGGGTGGTAGCACTGGAGGTTCCAGCACTGGCCACCTGTGACCACTTCCAACATGGACACACTCGGAACAGGCACGTGGGAGCCAGGAAGAGCAGGGGGCTCCCAGCCATCACCCCTCTGCTCCCACCTGTGGCTCACACACTTCCTGGGGACATCTGCATCTCCAGGGTCTTCCCCACAGGGGAGGCAGCTGGACCCCTGTTCCACATGAGACATAGCAGATCCTATCCTGTTTAACCTATAAAGCCGTTCCATGATAGATGAACTTTTTTTTTCACAGAACAGAGTAACCCCCATGGGATCACAAAAAAGGTCAGCGGGGCTGGTAGGGCTAGTCAAGTACATTTCAACCTTGGCAATTTTCTGTAGAAGAGTTTTTGAATTAAAATTTATTTTTTAACAACCTGCAACAGGATCAAAACAGACTGCAAATCATTCCTCAATCCCTGAAAGAGCTAAGATAAGATAAACAGGAAAAAAAATTTTTTAAAAGTTCAATTTATTGACACAAATTGTAAAAAAAAAAGCTACACTTGAAAGGCTGATAAGATTTACCCCAGTAAAGTACTCTCTGGATTCAGCCCTTAGAGATATACATAAACATCTAAAAATCTAAAAATGCAAAAATAACTTAGAGTCCTATAATGTAATCAGAGTCTTATAATGTAATAACTATTCATCCATTTATATAATTACTATTTTCTCCATCTTATTTAACCTCATGTTCCTGTCCAGTTGTGGAAAGAAGTGATTTACACAGTTGTAAACACATAAATCCTTCATATAAAATTCTAAAAGGCTGAGAGGCGCAAAACTCCTCCATTCAAATCAGAAGGAAGACATGAATATTTTATTCAGAGTAAGCTCACTTCAGTCATGAAATACATTTTGAAGCGGAACAAGACTAGAAAAAAACCCAGCAGCTCCAGTACCAGATCAATGCCTGGGCTAGTCCCAAAAGAAAAAAAATATTTTCTGATTTTAAAAAGTATTTTTTCAGCAATTATTTTAAAAATGTATTTCATAGCCTAAGAAAAATATGAATAGCAGCTCAATTTTGTGTTCTCTGTGCTCTATGCATAAGACATTTTTAATTTTGTCACAACCCTTACAACCCGTCACTAACTTGACTCCACTCCTCACTTGATGAAGCCTGCAATATTAGAGCTCTTGTACACCATGCAGACAGTAATTCGTGAAATGACATATTTGGTGAGGGTATTTGCCATTATCTCTCCTCTAAAATAAAGGTCCTTCAGAATTCTCAGCTTCCTAATTTAATGTTTAATGGTCTGATTAATAAACACAACACAGTAACATGCAAGACAGTACAGTATTACAGCATGAACAAAATCCCAAGAAAGTAGCTGAATTTTACTAAATCAAGACTAATGTAAGAGCAATGAGAGGAAGGAGTCCTGAAAATTAATTACTTAATTAAATTCAGCCTTAAAAAAAACATTACTGTTCTAACTTTCCCCTTGTCACTTTGGCTTTCAAATAAAATTTTAGTTAAGAAATCTGTGCTTATGGCAATACAAAAACATAACTGCACCACCCATTAAAAGTTTGTCTTTAGCAACTACATCGTCCAGACAGCTAACCTCAATGGACACAGACATTTCCTAACAAACACAATTAAGCATAAAAGAATACAGAAGATAATACAGTAATCATGCTTATCTAGGTTAAGTTTTGCAGGTTTTTTTGCACTCAGTTTCATGTGCACAAAAGGGAAAGTCACTTGCATTTGGCTCACTAAGCTGAAAAGACAATCTAACTGAAAAGACTCCTGAAAACGACTGGAAAAACAGTATTATGGTTACTGTTTGGACCTGTTTGTATCAAAACATCTATGACATCAGAGCAACAATCATTTTAATTCTCAAAATCTTCTTTCCTACACAATTATGAACTGTTTCATTTTACATGTAGACTTAAAAACATTCAGAAATACAAAGAATTTGATTTAGGCAAATATGGAAAAACTAAGATACCTCAAAATACATTTAACTATTCACAAATCTCCACACTTGGCAAACAAAACCCACCAAGCTTGCAAGCTCATGGAAAGAATGTGCTAATTGAATGAAATAATGGAAGTTTGATGAAGTAAAGAAGTAATGACAAGTCTTCTTCAAAGGTATGAAAAAGACAATAAAATGTGATGCTGAACAGTCTTCCTTTAGCACTAATGAAAATGGAGGGTGCAGAAAGACAATTGCACTGATTCAGTCTTAACGATAAAAGTACCACTTTGAACTGCCTGGGAAACACGTGTATGAAGGAATACAGGAGTGATGTGGGGACACACTTATATCACTGATGGGAATGCTGATGCACACCAATAAAATCTGTGTTCCTTTCCTGTGAACACCAGATTTAGAACAAACAGGACATTTTCTTGTCTGGCAGCCATCACTACCCAGCAATGCTAACCAGAGGTTACAGGTCTGACTGTAGTCAGAAAATACTGCACTTGCAATAGAATGCTTGTGTTTCCACCTGACCAAGTGTGGAGCTTAACACCTCACATTTTAAAAGGGAGAAAACCTCCAAAATACCAGCCCCTTGCTGCTGGCTGAAACCAGCAGCCCAGAAGCAGAGACTCCAGGTTACAGTGAGTGCTTCCTTAGAAGCCGACGTGAAAAATGGTGCCTGCATTCCACGCATTCTTCACTGCAGGGACAGCCACAGCAGGAGGTGAGTTTCAAAAGCAAATGAGTGTTGAAAACCTCCAGTCAAAAATTCATTTGTAAATAGTAATACGGCTGTTTTGTTCAATCTGCTTCCAGATAACACAAAACTACATTGTTCATGACAATTTTGTTGTTTCATCAAAGCAAATTCTCTTTTCCCAACAAGTATCCTTTGTTCAACAGAAGTGTTAATTAAAAGTAGTTATGTGACTCAGAAATGAAACTAAATGGGAAACAAAATGTATTTCAGGGGCAACTGTATGAATCTAACAAGACTCAGACTGCTGTCACTGCCCAGAAGCAATTCTTTACCAACTGTCATGGGCAGCAAACAGAACTGAACAAAACATCAGAAGACAATGGATGCATTTTCAGGTTTTAATTCTTAAACTGAGACTTGCCCCAGTCCCAGAGTCATCCCAAGGCAGACTCTAGCTTACTGCTGCTGTCGAGGCTAGAAGGCAGCTGGGGCTGTGCTGCAGGATCTCTGGACTCTGAGCTGCCCCAGTTTTGGCCCCGTCAATACCCAGGTCTGACTCTGGGAGCTCCTGTCTTGTATCTGACTAGAGACTGGGCTAGGGGAGAAATAAAGAAGTAAACTAGGTCATGTATGCATTTAAAATGACATTTTTGTTTCTACTTAAAACCTGCTGTTGTCCTTCCAGGAATGCAATAACTCTAGCCAAGTATTTTCTTAACATGAACACAGGCCAAATACCAGAGATTACATATTCAACAAAAAGAAATACATTGAGAATTTAGCAGCACAGAATTTTTCTCAGATGCTAACATAAAGACTACACAAATAAAAACAAAAATAGAAGAGATTTCTATCTCTTAACAGAAATTCACTTGGATATTTCAGAAAGTGGTGCCTTTCAATAAGTTCTCAAGCTTTTTTATGTTTTTCCTGGGTAACACTCATTGCAGCATCCCAGAGGAGTGCAGCTATGAAGTATGAATGAAGGTGCCTTCTTCAAGTCCAGTTACCTTCCAATTCAACAATTTTAAAGCACATTTCTTTGGCTAATGCATTGCTGGACATCCCAGCCATCACAGATAAATATTCTGTGTGTATACTGGCCAGGACAAAGGCATATCCTATGATGGTGACAAACATGATATAGCAGCAGTAAATGAATCACAAAAAATAAACAAAAAATCCCAGTGCCCACAACAGGGATTTGCCACAGTCTTTAACTGAATTTATTTGGAGAAAAGATATTTTTCTTTTTCTGCTCTTTTAAAAGGAAATAAACAGAACAAATGCTTCAAAGCACAGATGGTTTTACAATTAAAGAAATGATACCTATATATCAACATGACCCATGTGGAACTGAAAACAAAACTCAATACTACTGAGCATTCCTTTGTGGGTCTGGAAGCAGATTATCCACCAATCTCCCCAAAAAAGTTATTTCTGAACTAGAATTAGTAGGACAAAAACTAATGTACCAAAATAGGACTATTCTAGTCATGCTGGATAGACACAGAAGCACAGAATATCCTGAGTTGGAAGGGACCCACCAGGATCATCAAATCCAACTTCTGGCACTACACAGGACACCCCAACAGTCACACCCACATGCCTGAAAGTGTTCTCAAACTCAGAGTTGGTGCCACAATCACTTCCCTGGGGAGCCTGTTCCAATATTCAACCACTCTTCGAGTGAAGAAAATTTTCCTGATATCCAGTCTAAGCCTCCCCTGACACAGCTTCAGGCCATTCCCTCTGGTCAACACAGAGCAGAGATCAGTGCCTGCCCCTCCTCTTTCCCTCATGAGGAAGTTGTAACTGCAGTGAGGTCTCCCCTCAATCTCCTCCAGGCTGAACAGACCCAGTGCCCCCAGCTGTTCCTTACATGGCTTCACCTCAAGGTTCTTCACCAACTTTGTTGCCCTCTTTTGGACACTCTAATGGCTTAATGAATTTTTTATATTTGGTACCCAAAACTGCACACAGTTTACTAACTTCCCCAAAAGAAACCGCTTAGTGACTTTCAAAATGATCCACTGCAAAAGCAAGACGTTAATTTTCATTCACAGAATGACTTCTTTATGAATTTACATTCTTCTTTCATTTGTGCTCCAAGCGAAATTTAAACCCAAGTTTATTTCCTTCCAGTTTCCTTCCAGTTACACTTGTTATCTGGATTCGAAGATTGGCTGCAGTAGAAAATGTGTACTTGGCTCTGTTTGGGGTTTTATTTTGACGTATAACAAAATCAAAATTGGAGGCATCAAATCCCTCAACAGGAACAAAGATAAAGAATTCCTTCTCTGTGTAAGGCAAAAAAAGATGTTTATTCCTATTGAGTTTCAGGGTTCAGCACACATAGCAGGGCTCTTGAATTCTCTCTGGTGTTTGCACAAAAAAAGTTCCATACAGCAAGAGGTAAAACTCTTTTCTACTCCAAGAACCACATTAGAGAGCCCAGTTAAACACTCCTTGACACAGTCAAACCTTGGCTTTCTTCTGAAGCATAAGCATGACTGTGTTTAAGCTAGTCCTTGAGTCAGATGATTGGTGTGCAGCACACAAACCTCTGATCTGGTTCAAGGACACTGCTGAAGCACAGCCATGCTGGGTGACTGCTGCTCTGAACAAACAGCTCCTCTTCCCACTTGAAGGCAAGAGCACACTCGAAGGGTGACGTGCTGAAAAGCCATTTTCTTTCAGTTCACCCCAGCTACTATTCTACATTTTCCTTCTCTCCCCTCAACATGCACCCATGTCAAAAGAAATTACCCCTTCTTTTTACTCAAAGAGTGGCTTCTGATTGTTCCCACACATATGTTAGACTTTAACATCAAAAATGTTTGCTTTCTTTCTCCCAGTTTAAACATTAAGGGTTTTCTTCCCGTTTCTGAACCACAAAAAATAAATAGTAATAAAAATCAATTATATTGTAGCTACTGATGAGAGTTGTCTAAACAGCCAGACTAGTTATAAACAGTCAGTGATGACAGACTACCATATGTTAAGCTTCCCATTACTGTGCCAGAAAACATTATAATCACCTTAATTATAGAAACAGTGATTTTTCCCCTCAGTGGCAATGTAACACAAGCAAGTGCACAAGCAGAACTCCTGTTCTGCAGTGCATTCCTGTCTGCAGCAAAGGCCAGCACATGCACATATTGCCAAGCATTTCTGCAAACAGATCAACTTGCCAAGCACAGAGCTAACCTGAATGGTCTCAGAAGGAGCAGAGAAAGCAAACTTTACCTTGTGTGTTTTGCTGAAATATTTTGTTTAGATCCAAAGAGGAAGCTCTGGAATGTGATTTTTGTGGCCTTGGAGGTGGAGTAGGGGGCTCTTCTCCCTTTTTCATGGCATCTTCTATTGATGTGCTAGAGTATGACCTAAGGTAAAACACATCGGGGAAAAGCAGAAAATATTTTATTTCAAAAATTAATTTTAAACAACTATAGTGAATAGTACCTAAAAATACACTGACCAGAACTCAGGTTTCATGGTGGAAGTTCCTTGCCCTAATGACTAAGAGTTCCCTCTTATAACAACACAGATTTTTTTTGGCAACAGAGGGACCTAAGCATGTGGAGAAAGGAACGAGTCATGCTTACAGGGCTAGTATTTTTTAAGGCTTTTTGTAACACAGCTTGAGGCCTTCTTGTGTAACTTTGCCAGCAGGATAATTGTAGCAACTATTTTGAATAAACCAAAGTAAAATTCCCCACATACAACCCTTGGAGCTTCTGTTGCCTTTCCCAACTGCCCAGGTAGGGTTTATACAGGTATAGATTCAACCTACCTCTTGCAAGTTCACATTTCATAATTTGTAATATTCTCACTAGTAGAATAAATTTTTAACTATTAGAATAAATTTTCCATAGGAAAGAGTCACCAAATTCCACAAAATCCAGCAAAACAGATGGCTCCAAAGTGACGACAACTGGTCAAATACATGGCTCAGTGCCTCTTTCCAGGCCCTCCCACAGCACATTAATCCCAATGTGGGGCATTGGCTAAGAATTTTGATTTTACTAAATACTCTCCAATATTTTTCAGCTGTTGTAGTTACCAGTTTAGAAAAACCAAGACCAAGCAAGACCAAGACTGTTCAAAACGAGCACTGACAAAGTGAGATGTTACACTTACTGCAACACATTCTGCATGTCAGGACAGGACCAAAAGCACATTTGAGTAGAACAGAAATAACTCCCACTAATGGCAAACAGATCAATTTTTTTGCCAAACAGGTTCCTAATATCCAGTGCCAGCTGTCCAATTAAAAGCATATTGAGCAACATCCTATTACCCTCACCCTCCAGGCCCAAGTTTGTCCATTTATGAGCCACTTCACACAACCACTCATAAAAAGCTAATGGACATTCTCTGTCTCCCTGCTTTACCTCAGACAACTTTGCAAGACTCCTAGGTTTTTCCACTCCATTATGAATTCCATATAAAATCAACGTTTTTACTCCTTTTAATCCAACATCTTTATTCAAATCCCATTCAAGATCTTCTTTAGGCAGAAGATCATCAGGACTTGGTATTCCTGCTCTCCTAGTTTTCTGATCTAGCCCCTCAACTTTTCTCCTACTCAGTCCTTCCTCTGCTTTTTCTAGAACGGCTCTTTTTTTCTTCATAAATAAACAAATTTCTAGCAAAACTTATGTATCTCCCCAGCTGGGGTTATGTGTCATCAACACAGATTTAATAATAATATGTATATCATTTGGATTGTTACAATGAGATGCAACATCCTGTTTCCAAGTCAATAAATCACAGTGAGTAAACAGTACACAGACATACACGGCTTTCCCAGCAGTTCCACAGTTTGTCTTAAAGGAGCCTGAATCACTGGTTTACTCCATCCTCTTGCCCTAGTTCTATTAGAGACAAGACTTCCTGATTTACTTCTTTCTCTAATAGCACTATCAGAGTCCTCCTCACCCTCTGAATCAGAGTTTTTAGGACCCACCAGAGGTGCCATCAAAAATTTTACTTGTTCATTATCGCCACCAATCAGATTTACCTTTAACACCACGAATTCTTTCGCTGTTTTTGTCTGCTTTCTCAGTTACTGAATTATATTCCAATCTGGTTTTGAAGTCCATTAATGCACATTTTTTTCTAACATCCCAATTATTCTTTTAAGAGAAAAATAAATCCCCCTACGGTATTTCATCCCATTTCCAACACGCACAGCAGGTCTGAGTTCAAGGATGTGCTCAAGCACCTTTAGTCTCAACTTCTGCATTGAAGCAGTGACATACAGTCAGATGTGAGACAGCCACATGTGACACAGTAGTCACATTCAAGTGACTTTTTTTGAGCTTGCTTAAGCATTTGGTATTCTATGTATTTGTGCACATTTTTTGCATATTTGCAATTTAGTAACACGGCAAGAAAATATAAAACTCTGCAGAAACTAAAAAGCTTTGGCTAACAGCAGAAAAACAGCACACAAGGCAGTTCAGCCTTCCTGAATATAGGTCCTAGGAACAGAGGATTTCAGTCCTCAGTCATCATGCTTATAGCTGATCCTCTCTTACTAGCAGGCTTTGACAAGCTTGTAAGCAGACAGCTTCTGATTATACTCTCATTACCCAACCAAGAAAATCCCAAGCAGAGTCCTCTAACTAGCACTAAAAATGAAAAGTTTAAGGTGAATTAAGAATATGGCTATACACCAGTAGGTGACAACCAACCCAAGATGTAATCCATTTATACACAACATTTTCTGGCACAGGTTTCCCTTTTCTTTCGAACACCCGAATTCAGCAGGTGTCACTTCTAGCCCACAACAGTCCTGAAGTCCTTCCATCGCACACCAACCAACCACAGCCAAGCACATGCATGCCAACAAAAGGATTCACTCACCCACACCTGAGAGCCGAGCTACTACTGCTGTTTCTGTGGGACTGTGCAGTGTCTCCCTCCATATGAAATCACCATACAGGTTGCAAGAGCATGGAATTGCTGAGGACGTTCCCTGCAATGGGGTGGTCCCAGCTGTCCTGCCACAACGCCCCTGGGGCTGGGCTGGAGGCAGTCACCACCCTGACAAGGCAGCAGGGCTGGGCAGGCAGGCAAAACCTCCAGCACCCCATGACCAGAGATCATGAGGCCCTAGTGCAGTATTTATGTAGGGTCTATAGCTTACAGATTCCTCCTGCTAAATCTGTCTGATCTGAGCTGTACTTCCAGCACACCACCAATTAAAAAAAAAAAATCCAACACCAGTTCTGATGCCTTGTATCTAACACCAGAGGAACATACGCCTTTTCCTGAAACAGGAATGAAAGCAGTACCTGGATCGTGGTCTGGCTCTGAGTGCATTAGGTTCTTGAGCAGCTGGAACAGAAAAGAAAAAATAACTGCTAAAACATCACATTTTAAATAAATGTCTTTAGCTTCAGAATCAGTGTCCATTAAATGTGAGTGTTGAAAATGTGGATGTGAGAGTATGCTCATCTCACATAAGCAGTGGAGATTGATTTTCACTTCCCCTTCCCCTTTGTTTTTGTAGTGTGTGAATCTCCTAAGAATTCAAAAGCCACTATGTAGTGAGAGCTTCACCTTTTTAATTTGGTTACCAGAACACAGGAAGAGCAATAGGTCTGGTAGCTCTGACCTGTAGTCATGGATGTAGTTGTGATAAAGCAACATAAGGAATAGCATAAACTTTTTACAGAAAACATCTTATTCTTAATCCAGGTATCTATTAGTTGTCCTGCTTCCAAAAGCACACACAAAGGTTTAGGCCCTTCCTAAATACTTTAATTAATTAGTATAAGTGTACATCACCCATAACAAAAAATTAACACGTCATGTTGAGACTGTTTTGACCTTCGGAAGTAAAGATATTTGAAGGTAGAAAGCTTTAAAGTCTAAATGTTGATCAAACACATTTCCATCAATGTAAAAATGGGTGTCTTATTTGCATGAATTCCAAATATCCTGCCACATGCAGGTTTTATGTGATAGGAAAACAACAGTGCTGAATTATCCTCTCTGGGTAATTCCTCGAGGCTGTTCCTTGGTTTACATTGTCTTTTCTGTTACTCTCCCTACTAGTATCAGATAATTTTGAGAAAACATATCTGCATGATTGCTTTCAAATTCAACCCACTGAGATATCCTCAAGGTATTACAGCAGCATCAATGATCCCAGTGCATGTACAAAGTGAATCCTTGTCTTTTTCCCAGTCTGCTAATCAAGGTACAACACTCAAGAGAAACAAGTAGGTTGGGGGAAAAAAAAAATAATTGTCAGAATTTCTTGGTTCCTTCAGATACATGCCTGCTTTCAAGTCAGACATTTATCATCAGCTACCACAGAGCATTACCTGAGAATACAACAGATCCTCCAAACCACAGAGCAGGAGCTGCCTGTGGCAGCAGCTGGCAAATGCTGAGTTTTTAATGGCTTGCACTGTACTGCTGCACAGACCCTCCATAGGAGGCTTTAGGCTCACAGAAGACAAGTAGCAGCATATGGCACATGTACAGCCACACACCAGCCCTTCATAAAAGAAACTGCTTTCAGGATCATGCAGAGCTAGTTGGTGTTTTGGATGGAATAAACCCCACTGCAGCTGGCAGTGACAAGAATGACCACTTATAAACCAAGTTCTAGTAGATTGTCATCACCAAACTGGTTCACAGTCATTCCAGATTTCTCTGCAACAAACTCTTCCTAGCAACTAAAGAAGGGAGAGGGAATTAATATTAAAATATGCAGTGGTGATAATCCTCCTCCCTCTCTCTGTGTCAAACTCCCAGAGAATACAACTTCAGACACTGCTTCCCTACAGCCATATGACCCAATTTTCCAATGCTGAAATTGCTGATTATTAAATTACATGCACAATTATTAAATATGCCACTTAGAAATAGGAAGTATAAATCCTTTCCAAGCTAAACCATGTTTAAGAACCTTCAAATTTTCCTTTTCTTATGGAGACTGTAATTCTATTCATACTTATTTTAGAAAGCCTTTCGTATAAAAACCCATAGGTAAAACTGACGTTCAAACTCTCCAAGGACATCCTGTGGAGGTAAACAGGAAAGCACATAAGGAAGAGAGAATTCCAAAATGACTACTAATAAAAAATGATAGCAACAGAATGCCACTGCCAAGGATTTTCTTTTAAGCTTTTGAAAAACTAGGGAATTCAAGGCTACAATTACAGAATACCCAGACTTCGCTTTCCTCTCAAAAGAAGTAGTATAATACAAAAATAGTTTAAAGCAGGTAGTTCATTATTAGGACATATGAATAATTGTGGCAGGATTTCCAAGAAATGTGCAGCTATTTTGGTACACTCAGTCTGTGCACACTTCATGTCTGAGGTGCAGGTTTATACACGTACATGACAAAATCATTCAAGATGATACAAAACTATTTATCCAGTTCATCAGTTTTCCATGTTTCTACTGCTATGGTTACATAAGCCTAACTTTCATGAAATGAGTAAGCTGAAGCTGTTGAGTAAGTCATTTACATTGATTCTTCGAAAGTTTGTACAATTCCTGGAGTAGTAGAGCCTGATGGACTGAGCAGCTTGGTCTGCAGTAATTAAAGAGAGTGGCAAGGTTCCTGGTTTGGGTGTTGAGATGCTCCTACAGCCCCCTTTCAGAACAACTTCATTTTAACATTTCAAAGGATGCTGATTTGGTAACTTTTGACTGTAGCCTAACATCTTACACTCAGCAGCTGCCTCCTTGCTTTACAGGCTTAAGATCAGGTGGAAAATTGTGCTGTAAAAGGTGAAAGACTAAAGAAAAAAACCAAAGCATTCCCTGCTGGTCAAAATCAACCTCAGTGACCCATCTCTTATTGGTCATCTAGGGAGAAATGTGCAATTTAAAAGCTTGGAAATTTGGCCCTCAATCCTTTAAAAGGTTAAGGTCAACAATGATCCTGCACTTAGGAGTCGAAATAAACTGGTCAGATATTCAGAGATGCTGAGCATATAAAGTTCTCACTGATTTCAAATTTCTAGACCTTCTGATGGCAAAGAAAACTTTCACATACTATCATCTTTCCTGAGTTCACATAAACAGCCCAAATGAATAACCAAATGTAAAATTTCTCCCACTTTATCCCAAATGAGTTTTCATGCTGGAGGTTAATGATTACAATGACCTTTCAGAATGGTGACTGATTCTGAAACAACCACTCAATTACTGCACTGCACCTACTCCACTGGATAGATAAACATTTCTGTTTTTCACATCAGTTGTAGCATGCAACCTGAGAATGTGCTGGCTCAAACCCTCTATGTGCAGAACAGCAAGAGTGGACCCCCTGCAGGGGCAGGAGCTGTGCTGATGGAGCTAAATTCTGCCACTGTCCCCCTTGGTATGCAACTCTGCTGGAGGAGCACAGCAGCTTTGGGAAGACCTCCCTGACTAGGAAATGAAAGACACGGGGGAAAAGAGGTTGGTGGCAGAGGAGATGTGCAGGTGACACAAAGTTTTTTTCCTAAATGTACTAAAGATGGAATTGCTGAACTGAAAGTAAAACTCCCCTGTGCTCCTGGGCAAAACCAGGGGGAAGGAGAACAGAACTGAAAGTCATACAACCACCCTCCCCTTTTCCTGAGAGGGATGGGCAAGAGTGTGTCTCTGTGTGTGAAGGATAAGCAGCAATCTTTTGAGAATAGGAGCTGAAGATAGCAAATCTGGCAGCTGCCAAGTGTTTGGGAAGAAGCCAGGAAAAAAAGAGTTGAGAAATGAGGCATGCAGCTGTTAAGCAGCCATGAATAAATCGAGCTATAAGACAAAACTGCTGTGATAGACATGTGGGGTCCATTTTCTTAATCAAGGATATCTTCATGAGTAAAAACATTAATGCTAAAGGAAAGGAAAGCAAGAGAAAGCAAGACTGGGACCAGGGAGGGCTTACAAACATTCCTACCACTGTAGGACAGAGATTAACGAAGAGGAAGGCCAGGGAGGTCTGATGAACTGAACTGAATTCAGGGGAAGTTTCTGGAGCAACTAAGTAATTTTGACATATGCTGTTCCAAAAATAACATTTTCCAGAATGATAGGAACAAGGAGTGTATGTTGGAGCCAAAGAGAGAAGGATCAGGAGTGGTTTCAACAAAGAAACAAGCCCTGAGTCAAAAGCTTGCGTCAGTATCTTAAGTGCCTCAAGGTCTGTGTTTCCAAAGGCTCTCTGTGCTGTAACTCCTTGACACAAAATAGGAAAGCTGGGCTTTCACAAGGAAACAGGACATTTCAGAATAGTTACCAAAACATTACATAGTTGTTCCATACTTTTGATGAGGTTTTACCAAGAGGTACAATATTCACGCTCTTGCATCTTGTTCATAGCACAGAAAAACTTCAGACTCTTTAAAAGGGCTGTGTTAAAGTATTTCCCACACAGGAAGAGCCCATGCACTAACAATGAGGGAAAGAAAGCAAGAAAACCTTTTGACAAGCTGAAATAGTAATTAATATTTATCTTACAAATAGTAGTCATTATGAGGTAAAAGCTAATTTCAGTAGGAAAATTGTACAATGGCAAAAAGTTCTTTCAAAAATTAATCAAGGTTAATTTAGGCTTACTGTGATATAGAAATACTTACTCAAAATTCTCAGGCAAGTAACACAAGTAACATTTTTTTTTCTTACCTGCTTTCACAGTCAAGTGCTGAAATTCCTTTGGTATAGTTTTGAGAGTAGTGCTTATTTTAAGAGCTTAAGAAAAAAAAAGAAAATATAATTACTTTAAGTATGCATGAGTAAAATCTACAAGTATCACCTCTGAGAAAGGAACACCTAAACTGGTATTAGACATCTTATAACACCAAACATACTTGAAAAGTAGCCAAATACCCTCAGAAAACCAAAGCACTCAAACAAGTAACAATTTCTAAGAGCACAAAAGTCAAGAACAGAAAGACCTATGCTCAAGTTGCCAAATAATCCCAAATTTTGAGATTTGTGGGGTTGAGTGCTTATTCCCCTTCCACATTCCCCTACACATCCTTTTCTAACAACTTTCTGAAAGAGTTTTTAATGCATCATAGTGTATTTTGATGTACTGTAACACTCAGTGTTAAATGACCACTTGGAATGAAATCTCTCCTGCTCTAGGATGACCCCACTTTAGCAGGGAGGTTGAACCAGATGCCCCTTCCAACCTTATCTGCTCTATGATTCTGTCATCTGCCTTTATCAAACAAAACATGGGAGAAGTTCTGGGTCTTGTAACTCAGTTCAGTTTACATTATCTTCCAAATTCAACTATATTATAACCTAAGAGAAGTTAATTTACTTGTCTTAATTTACTTTTGAAAATGCAGGAAATTTTGCTTCTACTGTCCTGAACTGCAGGTTCTTGACTTCAGGGGAGATCCCCTCAGTCAGGAGAGTGATCTGGTCCCATGTTTGTCAGAACAGTAACAAAAGGTAGAACAGAAGTATTTGTTCTTTGGCTGAAAAGGTAGCAATCTGTGTCATAAATACAGCATATCTCCAGCCCTGTAGGAGGACTGCATGTCTCAAAACAGGTTCCCATGTGACTTAATATGTCAGCTACAAAAATCAAAGCACAACTTTGTCATCTAAACAGGGAAAAAAATATTCCCTTAGTAAAAGCTAAATCTTCCCTAGATATTTCAAAGCAATAACCTTCAAGGTTCATGTCCTTCTCTGGTTCATTATACATTTTACAACAAAACAAACCTTGTCAACAAAGCACTGATTTCTTGGAATATGCTGACATGTCAAAATGTTTTACTAATGAAAGTCAACTCTTGACAAACTTTCTTTGAAATGGGGACACTGGGAATCTGTCAAACTCTGTCACACCTGAGTGTTGAAGGTGAATCAGGAATATGGACTACCTGGTCTCACAGCTCTGATGCAACCTTAGCATGTGGACATCTGGGAGGCTAAAATACTTTTTATTTTAATTAATACATAATCTGCAGCTCTGAGAATCAGGCAACAAAATACCCACAACTCTTGTTTCTACAACAAAGGGACAGCAAGTAAGAATTGAGAAAAGGGAACATAAAAGGCAATGAATGGCTGTGTGATGATCCAGTGCCAATTCTGGAAGCCATAGAAGTTACTGCATGTAAAAAGGGAAAGATCACTTCAATTTCACATGGCTTGCTGCTGATGGATTTCAATTGAAATGAATGAACCAAGTCTTTTCAGTCCAATTTGACTAAAACTTTTATTTTGCAAGGAAGTACAAGAATTATTTTTTTTCAAATAGCAATAAAAGCTAATTTTGAAGTGTTGATGTTTCTTGCAAAAATGGAAATTCAAAATTTGTCACAGTGTAATCTTTACTCTTAAAAAATTCCTGATAACAATTGAAATTTTATTTAAGTAAGAAGTGCAACACTAATGGCCCTAGGGCTAGACATATTTTAGAAGGTACATTTCATATCATTCACATACAAGAGAACTAATTTTGAAGCATACCCCTCCATTTATTTGTCTTCAACTCAGCTACTGTGAGTACTCTCTTTAAATCTACAGCAACACATAGCCAGCTTAGAAATTAAACATACCATTGCTTCAGTCAGCAAATATCGGGGCTTACTAAAAACACACATAATTTAATCCCTAATGGAAAAAAAAAAGTTATTTATTTGAATACCTTGTTTGTCATCTTTCTTTCCATCTGGTAACAGGGCAGAGTTATCAGGTACCTCTTCAACTGATGACTTCTTAAAAGAAGAAAGAAGATTTGTTAATTACACAGATTGCTACAGCTCATACTTGTACCTTTCCCCAGTCAAATATTTAAGAATACAGATCAACACAAATAATTGTGACATTTGCTCTTGCACCACAATTTCTTTGTTAGGTAAAGAAGCACAAAGGACTTACAGAAAAACAATCTAGCTCTGCTTTTTGAGGTACAGCAATTCCACACCTGAAATCAGTCAGAGGAACACTTCGACAGTGAATCACTGAAGCAGATAAGGACTATGTGTAAGGAGAGACTTCTCCCAACAGAGCCACATGTAACACCTGTGTTAGGATGGATGAAACCTTCTCCAGTGTCCCTGAGGAAAGTCTCTCTAACTAAAACTCCAGCTGTACTGCAGAGCCTGAGGGTCATGCTTTAAAGGCTCGTGGCTGATGTGGCTGATCCATGAACTACTCCTTTCTCTGAACATGCTGTCATCGAGATGGGAAAATCAAATTTCATTAGCAAGTCTGTTGGAGGCCCATTCAGGCCTTTGATAGGAAAACAGGGAATTTCTCCCCAGTCTTATTCCTTAATTTTCTGTTATTTCAGCAGCAACTTATAGGAATTTGTTGTTCTTGGAGCTTCTCCTGTGTAGCCCACAAGATGGAACTTGGAACAAATTCTGCCTCCATTATCTGTAAAAATTAGGATACACTCTGCAACCAAATAAAACATTAACACAAATGCCAGAAACCCTAAACTTCTCTAAATATTAAGTGATGCTGGGTTTTTTTGCTAGGGAGCACGGAAGATGTTTGACCTAAAAATGTCCTGAAATAAATTGCGCCTAAGAAAATGAGTTGAGAAACCTAGATTTCATAGACATTTTTAAAAGACCATAAAAATCTCAAGTCAGTAGTTCAAAAAGGAAAACTCTGCAGTAAAGGTCTGTGAGATCTGTTTTATAAAATTTCTGAGCAATGGGATACCCTAATACTTCTGAGAAAGCAACACAGCAAAAATATGGCTTGAGGACTCTGAAAATGCATGAACAAAACATTTCACATCCGTAGCTAGCCCTGACACTCAAGTGAAGAACGTGAGACCACAGACCTAACTCAGTGCATGCCTTAATTGATGGAACAACTTTCAGAAATTTCAATGAACTGTGAGCATGACATTTCTGAGGGAGCTCAGAGGAACCCCAGCCAGTCATTTTATGCGTGTTTTAACTTTAAGATTTTGGCAGTGAGAAAGCTTGTAGAAAAGAACCAAAGGAGAGTGGAAGACAAAAGCTTGAGAAAAAAAAAACAACTTGTGAAGACAAAACTTCCTTGGTAAACAAAAATCAGTCACCCATGTCATTCTCAAGCACAGTATCAGCAGCCTTGATGTGTTTTGCAAGTTTAACAAAGCCTGGCATGCAGGTGACGTGTCTCCTGCCATTATTTTCTTTATGAATGCATTTGGGAACTGTTTCCATTTTATTGCAGTATTGTAGTTCAGCAGTCCCAGTACAAACAGTCGTCTCAAATGAAATTAAATAACCTGAATGGATGAGAGCTGGAAATTTAAAAACACATGGAGGTAATGCATAACAGATTGCATTGATAATATAGTATTTTTAAAGTGTGATCAAGTATCTAAAGTATAATTCCTCAACTAGCCAAGATACAAACAAAATTGCAGCAGTGAATTGCTGCACTTCCCACTGAGGGAGATGAATGGAAGATGAATTACTGACCTTCCAAAAGATACTCATTCAGTGTATTAATTCTGAATGTAAAAACATAAGTTGAACAAAACAAAAATCAAGTCACAATGATTCTTAAATCACTTTTGAGGAGATTTAAAGTCCATTAATCTTAGACAATGTAAACTGAAGCTTTTTAATTATGCAAATGAAAGATACAAAATTATATTTTTTTTAGATTTCAAATATAATTTAATGTTATATTATATCTTCTTTTATAATTTAGGGTACAAACCACCCAAAATAAGGTCATAAGCAAGGGATTAGGCTGTTCTGGTAACAGACCTGCCCACACTGCTAGCATACCAGAACCTTGCACTACCAGATCTGCAGTGCTGCTTCCAAAGCCCAGTGTGACTGGTGTGCTTTGGCCAAGCTGCTGTAGGATGAGCAACACCTCCCAGGGATACCACATCTATTTTAACAGTTCCAGAGGATACACTGGGTGCTCAGCGTGCTGGCTGCAGCATTGCCCAAAGTGAACACTGTACTCCATAGAAGCTTAGGAGATTCTGTTTGCTGGTACCACTGCCAAGAAGGATTTGCTGAGGGAGCAGCTAGGCTCTGACCCAGGGACTCCCCAGAGCAAGGCATTGGGAGGAAATAACTGGAGAACAGCCTTGCAGAGCTGCCATGACATACCATTATTTTTAAACTTGGAAACAGTGTCAGAAGGGCCAGTTCCTACAGTCTGCCATTTGATTAACTACCTTAACACTAAACCTTTAAATCCCACAGCACATATATTGAGAGCTGCAATATTCAGGCACAACTCACTGGCCATGATTAGTTCGGTTCTATAAGGTCTTTAAACGTTTTGGATTTTAACCTCAGTGTTAAATTCTTCTCCTTAATTCAGTTTTTCTTGCAGCAGTCTTCACGGAATCATACAACAGTTAGGCTTGGAAGGGACCTCTGGAGATCAAGTCCAAAGCCCCTGTTCCATCCAACCAAACCTACTGTGTTCAGTTCTGGGTCCCTCACTACAAGAAAGGACATTGGCATGTATTCAAAGTAGGGCAGTGGAGCTGGTGGAGGGTCTGAAGCACAAAAGGAATGGCTGAGGAAGCTGGGGTTGTTTATCCTGGAGAAAAGGATGCTCAGGGGTGACCTTATTGCTCTCTACAGCTATGTGAAAGAAGGCAGTGCTGGCCTAACAGTTGGAATAGATGATCTTGGAAGCCTTTTCCAAACCACGTGATTTTATGGTTCTAGGTCTGTGCTGAAGTCTCATATTTTCAACCAATTCAGACTCAGGAGATATTTCACCTAAACACTGTCTGTGTGCCCCTCTGCCCCTGCTGCAGCAACCCTGCAGGACACCAACAGGTAGAGTCTATTTTTCTGCAGATTTCAGCATCTCACAAGTCCCTCAACAACTACTGTGAACTCTGTTATGTGGGAATATCTTGAAAAGCCTGTCAGCCCTTTCCACATAAAGAAGAAATGGCAGAGATGGGGGGTTGAGATGGCTTAATGGGAAGCTTAGAGACTCCTAAAGTCCCCTCAGAGACTCACAGTCTTGCTGCTCACATAGCACAGTCTCTGTGAAGCTGATCCAGCCTCCTCCCCTCTGCAAGGTAAGGGCCCAGCTTACACCTTCTCACCTCTGTTCGACTGAAGTCCCGAGTCTGCTGACTGCTTGGCAATGGCTCAGAATAAGAATCAAACAGTGCACAGTCACGCATGGGCTTCAAACAAGCTGCAGGGGAAAGAAAAAAATGTTTTAAAAAAACCCCACAAAAAACAAACAAACAAACAAAAACCCCACAAAAACCAACCAAACAAACAAACCCCCACAAAAAGCCCCGAAACAACAAACAAAACAAAACAAAAAGTCACCCCTCCCTCAAAAAAACAACAAGAAAAAAACAACCTACCCACCCCCAAAAAACCAACCCAAAACCAAACACAGAGACACACCAAGTCTTTGGTTAATACACACTTCTTAGAAACCTGTTCTAGCATAATTCTGCCCTTCATTTCTTCAACTCAGACACAATCCATAAGGCATGGATGACAAACACCATGAAGAAAATCTTTCTATCTTGCATCTTAAGTAAGTCAGTGTCATGAAAGGGATAGCATGTGTAATTTCTGTTGTAGAAATAATGGTGAAATTTGGAAGAAATTTTTCCTTCTCCCTGTCCAGTCATCAACTGAGTTGATCTTATAGTTTATACCTTGTTCTCTTAACAATGTCAAAGGTACTTACATTACCTTCAGCTGCAATTTCATCTTTTTGAATACTGAAAAGTATAGTAGAATCTAAATTATACACTAAAATTGAAGGCCAGCAAAAAGCAAAGCACTAAATACAGTGGATGCTGTAGCATATATTATCTTCAACTAAACAACATTGAGAGCATGGGGAAAAAAAAGGAAAAAAATCACATCTAACTTCTCAAAGGAATATTCCCAACAAGCTAATTTCTATCTTTTGCTGGTATCACTGTGGGATTAGTTCCTCTGACATAAATCTGTCTTACGAGCTGGAAAACATCTTTTTATAAAGATCAATATATCAAAAGGCAGAATAACCACATTTCCAGTTTTTGGCTATCTATTTTATCTCAATAAATTAAGCTCTTGGAAATCTGTCTTAATTTACAGTACAGTGGGTTGCACACAGGGCAAATAGCTTTTGAGATTCTGCAAATTAGTTTTAATAAAAAGTTTCCAAAAAGAAGGTGGTGGGTCAAGTTGTCAATGGACCTGTGCCAGGAGAGCATTTGGACCAGTTGTGCTCATAGTTTATGGTTCAAGTAATAAAACTAGCAAGATTAATGCATTCTTAAATGCTTTTTTGCTCCAAGTCATTTTATTTCAAGCTTTAGTAACACCCTTATCAATGCAAATACTTCAATTGAGCCAAATTATTCCTCATTCTGAAACTAATACAACAACCTAACGAAAAAGTTTCCAGTAATCTTCACTGGGGTCCTAAGAAGCCAAGAAATGTGAAAAAATATATATAAATTTCGCAGAATTCAAATTATGAAAACATTAAACCACAAGATTTCTCTTGAAAATTGTTTTTGACATTTTAGGTAAGTGTGTGAGGCACTTGCATACTTATCAATGGTGTTATTTCAGAAGTAAGAAAACCACTGTATGTAATAAAATTTGTGCTTTTCTGTGATTCACAGGCTTACAGTGCATTGAGATGTTCTGCTTTTTATTAATGCAAGTCTTTCAAAAGATGGATTTATGAATCCTGACCAGATAGCAGAATGAGTATGAGATATTTTCAGACCCTCAAATTAACCAGAATTAGCTCATTAGCTGGGGTATTTAAAGGACCCACAAGAAACAATTAGTCCTTTCACCTCTTCCATGTAGATTTGCTTGAAATGGTTGGTTTCATGCAACAGCATGAAACAATAATCATCTAAGAAAATGGTAGAACTAAGTGCTTAAAAGGACAAATAGGGAAAAAGACAACTCCAGTGGAACAACTGCAGCTTACCATGCTGTTTCTCCCATTGATATAATGATTCCATGCTACTAAAGATAGTTATTTCCATTGCAGTTTTTTCCAAAAGGGCTTAATGTGAAGACAAACCAAGAAGACCCTGCATGGATGAGTTTACAAGCCAATTTATCATGAGGCCAGGCATGAAAGTAGTGAACAAAGTGGTGGTCCTGGGTGGGGGGGAAAGGGTAGCTGTAATTATGACAAGGGAATGTAATTAGAGAGACTAAAAGTGATGAAGTTTGGAAGGGCAGGTTTTCCAGGAGCTTATTGGTTTGAATATGAATATAGTGGATTACAGGGAACATGACTCCATCAGAAATTATTTCACAAATCTGATACATGGTCAACATTTAATTTTCCTAACTGCAGTTTGATTTGTTCTTTTCCTGCCTTTTAATATATTCAGTGTCATCAAATTTAATGGAGATTTTATTAGGTCTTAAATATTATCCCTGAGCACTGTAATTATCATCTGTGATTAATCCTCCTTGCCCTCAAGAGTCATGCACATTTTTTAGATGTAACAGTATATATTTCAATGTTCATTTATAATTAAGAGACATAACTGAAGAGAACAAATGAAAGGGCAGGTCTTTCACAGCACATTGTTACTGAAGTATGTTATATTTTGGATTAATTCATCCTTGTGCTACACAAATTGTTGTAATCCTCCTCATTAATGCAAACTACCCATAGAAGAATCGGTGGATTACATAAAATAAATTACAAAAACATTCAACCATCTGACAATATACAGTATTATTAAGTTCTAATGCAGTCCAGTATCATTTTTAACAAAGCTTCATGAGACAGATACTTTAAGGAAAGCTCATCAAAAGAATTAAAAGCTATATCATAGATTCATAGAATGGTTTGGATTGGATGACACTTTAAAGATCATCTAGTTCCAACCTCCCTTGCCATGGGGAGGGACACCTTCCACTAGACCAGGTTCCTCTAGGCCTTACCCAACCTGGCCTTGAACACTTTCAGGGGTGGAGCATCCACAGCTGCTCTGGGCAATCTGTTCCAGTGGCTCACTGCCCTCACAGTAAACACTTTCTTCCTAAAATATAACTTAAACCTGTCCTCTTTCAGTTTAAAGCCATTGCTTTACAGGTACTCATCTGCCTCTTTATCTGTCCTGACACCTGAAGCACAATGGAGCAGAGGGGCAGATATTAAGAGGCAGGTAACTGCTACACTTTGCATCCCTGTTTCTATGCTCTGATATGTTACTTCTTGAGCAATCACCTCATAAGCACAATTAAAAACACATGCCTTAAATGCAGGTGGACAATCATTACATGGCATAGAAGCCCATTCCAGGATGGAAAGTGAACCTGTCTAACACACGTTGGATTTCTGAGATGGCTACAGGAACTTTACCTGCTTGAAGGTACTCGGGCAGCAGTGTCTCTGGCAGTGTCTCAGGCAGCTGGTAACCATTCTTCCTCGCAACCACAAGGTGGAAAGCAGCACAAAACTCCGGGAGTGTCAGAGCCCCATCACAATCCACATCACTCAGCTCCCTGTGGATAAAACAGGCACACGTTTTCCAAGGTGTTACCTCAGGGAAACACATGCGTGCCATCACAGGGGAGACAAAAATGCAACTCTGAGAAGGGATATTTTAACACAAGACAAGCATCTCTGTCACGTACACTTGATCCTGACTTGCACAGCTGTCTCGGGGAAGATGAAGCAAGCCAATTTTCTAATACTGACTTGACACTTTTTTCCTTTTCAGTAAAGTAGATTTCTTCAATACATCATGCCATTGAATATGATAGTATGTGCATATTAGAATGTGAAATACATAACCTATTCTTACAGTATCATAGGATGGCTGGGGTTAGAGACATCAAAGATAACCTAGTTCCAACTCCCCTGCCATGGGCAGGGAACCTTCCACTAGACCAGGTTACTCAAAACCCCATTCAGTCTGGCCATGAACACCTACGGGGATGGGGAGTCCACAACCTCTCTAGGCAATCTGTTCTAAGGCCTCATGACCCTTATGGTAAAGAATTCCTTCCTAATATCTAATCTGAACCTGCCCTCCTTTAGCTCACAGCCAATCCCCCTTGTCCTATCACTACATACCCTTGTGAAAAGTCCCTCTCCAGCTCTGTTGTGGACCCCACTAGGTACTGGAAAGCTGCTAGAAGACCTCCCAGACTCTTCTCTTCTTCAGGCTGAACAGGCCCAAGTCTCTCAGCCTGTTTTCATAGGAGAGGTGCTCCAGCCCTGTGATCAGCTTAGTGGACCTACTCTGGACTTGTTCCAACAGGTCCACATCCTTCTTATGCCGAGGACCCCAGAGCTGGACACAGCACTGCAGGTGGGGTCTCACCAGAGCAGAGCAGAGGTGCAGAATCCCTTCCCTTGCCCTGCTGCTCACACCTCTTTTGATGCAGCCCAGGATACAGTTGGCCTTCTGAGCTGCAAGTGCACATTGTTCCAAGGGTGAAATTAACCTTCCAATATCTGGAAGCACTTTAGGCTAATCCATGCATGATCTTAAAACAATTCAAGAAGAAAAAGTTAAATATGGACTTTAGCAAAGGTTACTTAGCACCATTGACTAACCTTTAAAAAAGAACAAAATTAATGCTCTTAGCAAGTTTAAATATTGTTGTTAACTTCCCACTAACCAGTTCTCTCTAATTCTGGCACACTTCACAAACACTAAAACTAAATGCAAGAATTCAATTTTGTAAATTAACTCTTTGCAAAAATTGAGTAATATTTTATCTTTGGCACATGGTCTAAAATAAACATATAAATAAACTTTGAAAGTAACAGGCATTTCTCAAGCTGTTGAGGTTATAGTGACAAGGACTGAAACACCCCATGTATTTAACACAGCAACACAACCTGATAAATCACATTGCCACAAAATTACTATTACCTACTAGAAAGGAGTACTTTTCTTGAAATTCTGGACAGAGAACAAGTTGCGTCAATAATAGAAATAAAATCTGTTTTGCTAACATATTAGGTTAAGCCATTCTTTTTAAGCAATCTTAAATTTAAATTCCAATATTCACTTCCCCCACCACTACGTTTCTTCAGTTGTTTTGGATTTTTTTATTTTCACAACTGACAATCCGCTTTGAAAAGATTCCAGACATATCCTTTGACCCTGACAGATGTTTAGGCTCTTGCAAGCTTTTCGTCTCATCTCTCTTCATAAAAGCATATATAAAAATAAAATCACTATCAGCATTTCTGATCCATGTTTAAAACTGTTTGTTCCTCCTATCAGAGATGCAAGTATGACAACAAATTACAAAGCACCATGTTGTTTATGAAAATATAGTAGAATTCTTGTCAAATTTTATCACGCACAGTTCCATCTGCAATTGTTTCTCAATAAGCTCATTAAAAGTAAATGCAGTGGTTCATTAGAAAAGCACTAATGAATTATGTAGTTGTTTAATTAGGCCTCCTCTGACAGAACAGAGACAGAAACATAAAACCAACAACACATCTAAAACATTCCAGAGGTGCTTCTCCTCTGTGTCATTTCATGAAAAATACCAGTTCTTTGAGCTAATGATGCTGCTTACAATACACTTAAGAACAGCTCTCAGCTACGTCACCATTCAACCTTCCCAGTCCTGCTGAGTAGGCGAACATCTCTCCAGAAAACAAGTGTGTCAGGAAGATCAATGAGCACCCTGCTGCTTGGGCCTCAAAGTGATTCTGGAGATAAGAGCAATAATTATAATTGAAGACACTTTTAAAATTTAACAAGAACTGTTGAATTAAATATATTAAAAAAAAAAAATATGATACACATCCCCAACACTATTACAGTACTCACCAGATGTGAGAAAGTTCTGGGATGGGCAGCTTTGATTTTGTGAAGAAATTCTTTGCTACGGAACCTGTTGGGAAAGCATGCCTCATCAACCATTGGAAATTAATTCTCCAAATTCTTCCCTCTTACCAGGTCGGCCATGCCAGAAGCAGACAGTTAATTTACATCCAAAAGATGCTCAGATTAATCAGATGCTACTAGTGATGTTGGACCATTTGTCTCCTTCTGAGTAAATGATAGAGAAAGCCAGACAAAGCTGCTGACCTCAATTCTCCATTTCCTCCATATGGGAAAAACAAATAAAGGGAAACCCACTTTAGTACTAGTAACTCTAACCTGCATAATAAGTATGTCACCAGTGATGAAATAACAGACACAAACAGCCCTGCTTCACCCAGAAGTCATGTGTATGGCAGTACAGTGCTCTGACAACTGCACTGCTCTCCCAAGATGCTGCTTCAACCATGACTTTTCCCTGCAATGAAAATTTTATGAGGGAGAAAAAAAAAGAATAAAGAAACTGCAGAAGATTCAGATTGCACACAGCTCCTGTCCTACTGCAGGCATCATCACTCACCCTGCCACAGCAGCCCTTCTCATACTTTTAGTTAACAAATCCACTTCTTCACCATCTCATATGCACAGGCTGTTAGGGGTACCCTGGAAGCCCTTCCTGGGTACAGGCTTACAAACCATAAGGAAGCAAAGCACAGACTTCTAGGATAATAATCCTCTCCCCCTTGGGCAGCCACTGGGTAAAGAACCAACACTGAACAACCACTTATTCTTTGAAGCAAACTGCATAAAGGAGACTTAGTGGAGGTGAAGAACTGCTGAAGTACTAATTTTAGTTAGCAGCAGATCACTTCTTTAAACTTTTGGTTGGATCCAAGCCCCAGTAATAAAGCAGGGCTCATTACAATTTCCTCAATTTAAAACCTGTGACATAATCCTTGCCAGACCAACTGTCTGTACACAGTAAAGTCTCCTCTCATAAGCAGCCTGGACCTTCTATTCAGGATGGAAATCTGAGTATAATCAGAGCCATCTCAGTATGCTCTCAACAATACTTCTACCATGTGTGTGCTCTCCAGGATTGTTTTCTAATTACCTAAAGGTCAAAATCTCAGTCTCCCAGAACCATAAACCCTCAGGCTTGACCGCACAGGGCAGTTTTGCATGCTTCACTGTCACCAGATGGACACTGCCACAGTTCTGCTGGATAAGCCAGCACAACCCTCAGGGGTTTTTCAACTCAATATACACTGCAGGTGTGATCCACAAATACAGCACATCAAATACAGAGAGCTCATTTTAATTCTTACCAAATTGCCAACATTTCTCCCTTAGATGTAATTATTCCTCTAAGATCAGGATATTTAGGAGGAAATGTAAGGGTATCCATTTGAATGGAGAATAACGGTTTGAACAGTCTGCCTTTTAAAAGAAAATGCAATCAACTCTTACAAATGCACTGCCAGAGAAAAAAGCATTTATTTACTGAACATTCTCACCTCCTAGCCTGGTCCCCCTACTCAATGTGCACAGTATTTGGTAAAAAAATACCTGAAATAAAGGCGTTGAGGTCGGGCTGCAGGGACCTGAACTGGTTAATGTAGTAATCTCGCTGCTCCTCTGTTATCCTCCAAGGGTCATCTGAGTACTGGGTGCTGCTGTCCTGCTGCTCCCGCTCCACTGAAAGGGACTGAAGGGAGGGACACTAGCATCAGCCACAGAGAGGGCACCAGAAGGGCATTGGAAACCTCAAGAAACCAGATTTACACTCTTCTATTTAGCAGAGACAAATTTTCAGAAGACAAGAAGCAGAAATGGCCACACTGATGACCACCCCACTACTTACCCATTAAAAAACTGAGGCTGTTATTAGGTATCTTTACCCAGGCAACTAAAGGAAGTTTTACATGACCAAAGCTCAAAGGAAAAGGAAATCTTGGTACTGCTGACCACTAGAAGTCCAAGTCATACTTTATTACCTCGAGATTCATTTTAGGGGTCCACTTTGGCTGCCATGCACTACAACCTTGAACTGCACACTGTACACCTCAAATGAATGGAACCAGTAAAGGACCTAAAACTGCATTTCTGCAGCTTTGTGCATGAAAATTTATCTTTGCTGTAAAACTACATATTTAATCTAGGAATGGTGCTGTGACTATGGAGATATTCCACTTTTTCTGGACCCTCTACTCACCCTAGTAACTTAGCACTCATTATGCCAAGTTAGGGAGACATACAAGCCCCTAGAGACCCCCTCAGACTTCTATCACTTCCCAAGGTTTAAGTAAAAATCTCCCTTTGGGTAAAGGAATATTCTGGAGGAGCAGGGTATTTAATCCAATTACATTTTTTTCTGTCTTTGCTCTCTGATTAACTTGTTTAAGTGGGGCCTGTAACTTTTGCAGGTTGGATGAAGGTACCTACAAGAGGGCCGCCCACACAGCTGGTGCCTTCGCTAAAATAGAATAAATTAGTATTCAATATTTAAGCATGGATGATAACAGTCTTAAAAAGGGAGGGCAAGAATGAACAACAGTCAGCTGTAAAACCCCTTCTCTGACATACCTGTCTATTTCCCAAGAATCAAATGCAAAATGCCAATTCCAAAATACATCAAAAGATAGCTGAAACAGGAAACATCATAAAGCTGTAAATTAATTTTAATTTCAAAGTGCTACACAAATGCACCCAATTTCATTCAAGTTAGCACAAATTATGTGACACTACCTGTTGATCTCTTCTGGAGGTTCAGGTGACATTTTATTGTGGGTGTGAGGTGCTAAGCACTCAGGAAAATGTAGAGTCTCTGAATCTTACTTGTTCAGGAAAATCTCTTGCTTAAGAGAGCTTTGCCCTTCCTTAGGGCAAACTACTTGTTTGCATAATAAATGCACAGCAGGCATACTGGAACACAGGAAAGATCTGCTTTTGTAACCAGCAGGAAAATATAAGACCCATTTTCATAAAAACAAACAAATGCCAGGAAATTAATTTATTTTGTTTAATGTGCAATTTAACCAACTGCAGTAAAAAACCCAAAATATGCAGAATGTTAGCCATAATTACTATGCATGTGTTGCAGATGGGAATCTAAGTCAAGAAAGAATCTCTTTGAAATCTCATGTACTTTAAATGAAAATGGTTTACTTCTACTGACCTTTAGCAATCAAATTAATTCAATTATTTATTTTAATTTCTCCATCCCATCAGCTTTTTTTCCCCTCATATACTAAAATAGTACACTTCAGTCTCTAATCTAAAAACACCATGAAGAACACTTTTCACTTTCAAAGTGAGAATTTTTCTGCCCTTTTAAAAAATTTCTCTATTGTTAGCAGTACTACTAAAGAAAAATATGCAATTCCTTACCTGGCTAGGAGTTGAACAGGTGGGTGCAGATTTGGCTCCATAATTCCCTGATGATGGTCCATCTTGCTGGTGAGTAGAGTGTCTGACTTCATAAGGAGCTACATTAGACATTTAAAATTAAATATATAAGTGATGGGACAATAAAAAAATAGTGGTAGGCTAAAGGAAATAATTAAATACCACAAGATCAAGAATGTAGCTTGTGAACATTGTATCAGAGCATCAAAGTCCATTTTGTCAAGCATCTACGAAGTGAACCTGGTATCACAGTATCAAAGTCCATTCTGTCTTATGTGACAAAAATGCAGCCACATTCTTGT
Organism: Monarcha castaneiventris obscurior; assembly: GCA_026261815.1. Taxonomy (NCBI): domain Eukaryota; kingdom Metazoa; phylum Chordata; class Aves; order Passeriformes; family Monarchidae; genus Monarcha; species Monarcha castaneiventris. The sequence goes on along the minus strand of JAMPIT010000566.1, from coordinate 33,477,881 downwards.
CTTTCCCATTGCATCATTCTTCTTCAGACACTACTGAGACACTGTCAGTTATATATTCTAGATAACAGAAATCAGTGTTCATCATGTTTAAATATACATTTATATAGCCTGTGCATGCATTTATACATTCTATATACTTATAGCCACATACAGCACAAGATATATTTTAAATAAGAAGAAATAATTCAAGTGAGCCGCAAAAAATTTGCTTTGACAATGTTGACAATCAAATAGCATACCATTACTTTTCCATATACTCTTCCTCTCCCCTAATTTCTGTTGAAAATCAAAATACATGACACACGACTTGGCACTATTTGGAATAAAGTTAGCGAAGAAAAGTAACAATTTCTTTTTCTTTTGCTAAAATAAGTCACCTGGGCTCCACTGGAGCAAATATGGTAAGCCATGACACGACAGCACATTTAGGAACAATGTTTTAAAAATAGGGCAAGTATGTAAACAAAAAGGCAACTCACTTGCAAACCTTTACAGAGGTGACAACTGCTGCCAGCCTATTTAAAATTTACCATTACAAAGTCTGCATTAGATAGTCAGAACCTTAATGACTCATGATGAAAAAGGAGACCAAGAAATCTTTAAAATTCTGAGCTTGGGAAGACCTTAAAAATTATACCCCTAACTCCCTTGTTTTCCTAAGGGTTCCTATCCTGTATTGGTATATATTTTTATTCCTGCACAAGTAACTGCTAATTTCAGATTAAAAAAAGAAAAGGAAGGAAGGCGGAATGTGGGAAACATTTAGATGCCCTCAGAGGGGAGATTTAAGCATGAAGCCACATTGCTGTGTGCTTGCTAGCATGAGAAGCTTCCAAAACTATAAAGAAAAATGTACACAGTCACGTACAGGAAGAAGCAGCAGGCCTTGCATTAGGCCTGGCACTTGGCACAGCACAGGCCATAAAATGTTAACTGCTCACTGCCACTGAGAACACGCTTGGCTGAAGTATCCCCAGTGGGATTAAAATAGGAGAGATTACTTTTCTGAAAAACAGGAAGAAATCCTTTCTGAAAAATAACCATTGTTCTACACCTCTAAGATTTTATTACCTTGAAAATTTGAGCAGTTAAATAATCAATTTTGGAAGAAGCTGACAGCTGGACTGGACACTGCTGTCCCTGCTCACTTCACATAGCTGCTGAGTCCATGAGAAATTTCACAGAAGTTACATTTGCAACCAAACTCAGAAGGAAAAAAACCTCAACACCCAAAATACTCCCTCATAGCACTGACAGATCTGGGGCAGAGTCCCAGCAAAGAGCAGAGCACCTGACAGGTACCTGGGCAGCTGGTCCCCACGGACGCCCGCTGCCCAGCCCGCCACAGCACGGGCTCTTTGCCACGTGTCTTCTTCACTGGGGCACAACATGCACTGGACCAGAAAACAACTGCACCAGTGTGCTTGTTTCAGAATTAATGCCACCTCTGAACAAGCTGCAGTTCACCTAAGCGGCAGGGGAATGCCTGTGACTCAGTACTGGTACAATTTTCAGGTGGAGACCACTTTATAGTGTCAAACACATTCTTATCACAGCTGTACTGAGTTTCAACATGTTGAATAGCTCTTTTTTCACTCATAAATAAGGACAAAAGCTGAAGGACCAGCATGCTTCACTCTTCACTCACTGCAAACACACTAATGTAAAGCAGGAGGGACGATGGTATACAGCAGTGCCTATTATTGCCACCAACTTGGTCACCACATGTTGCAATTATGAGAGTACAGGTGCTTTACTATTAAAAGGAACTTGTAAAGCCATAGTTAAACTGGATTCTACCTCATTAGCCTCTTATTAAAATCTGAATGTTTTGCCACCTACTCTAATGGCATCAAAATGAAGGACAGAACACCTATGCAGTGCCTTGTGTTTGTCTGAATTGCCTAAATTACACTGTGGGGCTGCTTTTATACTCTCGTCCTATTATTATTTCTGTTACAAAACCAGAGATATTATTATCCTTTCCTGCAAAGGAAGGTTTGCTTCCAATTTGAAAATTAATACGCAGCTACTGAAATTGGGAGCAGGCTTTTCTTCCCCTCTAATGAAACCAAAACCATCATGCACTCTGACAATATTTGCAGGCTCTCTGCCACCAGGGTATATTGCACGTAGTCTTGTCAGAGATTAGGTATTAGCATTTGTGAGCAGTCATACATAAATCTAATTTAATAGAAAGTGAATAGGAAGACAGGATTGAACAATCAAAATAAATCGATCAAATAATTTTCCAAAACACAAGTCTAATTGAATTTTAAAATCATTAGGCTGATTGTCACTTGCATTTAGAATTTGGATACTTCTGATAAGGGAAAAAAAAAAGGAAAAAATATATGAATACAATGTGCATTGCCATTTTTATCCTACCTCCATGCTGCTGCTCCAGCCCACTTCTTTTACCATATCCATAACTTAGGGGTATTCTCTGGTAAGTAGATGGAGAAGCAGGAGGTGAGCAAATTGGAGACATCGGAGGAGACTTGGGTTCCTATTTCAAAAACACACCAACACAAAACACAACTCTGAGACAAAAATTGTAAGAAACAACCAAGTAATGCTGCAAAGTGGTCCAAGTGCATACAATATGATGGACAAACAAGAAACCAACACTGCAGCATCCTTAGGCCCTTTGTTTCCAAGAAAAGGCTTAAAACAGAAGAGAGGATTTGGTACCCAGCCTTTAAGGGCTAAAGCATGGCAGTGCTATAGCAAAGCTTTAAAATGATCAGTTCAATACATTTAACTTCCAAAGATGCCATAAGCAGTATATGTAGAAGGCTCAATGTGAGTGGATAGATTTGAATTCACAAAGTGTGTGTGGGAGATAATTTTTCATATTAAAAAAAAATGCACAAAAAATTAAACTACATCTCTGAATCAGTATTTTAAACACTGTGGGTCTGTAGGTATCACTGGGTAAGATTTCTCTTTCCTTTGACTTACTGAGATTTCTTGAGAAAAGGATGTAAGCCTGAAAGATTTTACTGAATAAAGAGGAAAATACAACACAACACAGATAACGCAGGTGGAGCCAGGGGTTTGAGGGCAGCGTTCTGCTCCGGTGTCAGTACACAAAGAGACAGGCATGCATGCTCATCTTCCTCATCCTGTTATTCCACCTGTATATCCAGTCATCAGCTGGCTCCTGCTGGCTGACCTCAGGCTGGGAGCGCCGTTACTGACGCCAATGCACCGCGTGATAAACGTGGGCACATGTTTTGGGAAGATAAAAGTGCTTCCATCAGGCACTTACAGCATGACCTGATACAGTACCAGAGGAGAAGGTGTCAAGCCTGGGGAAAATTATGCAAATAAGTCTTTATGAAAATTATATGGCACTGTGAAGCTTCTTGCATCTGAACAAGTGCTCTCTGCTCTCCTAAATACAGGTAATACGAATGTCCCTTGGATGCTTTATTGAACTGGCATCTCAGAACAACAGATGCCGGGACAATGTTTCACCCAGGACAAAAGAAAAGCAGATTTTTTCTGGACTATTCCTTGGGGAGATAAAAATGAAAGAAAACTTGGGGGCCTTACCCCACCCAAAAATAGTGGCTCATGATTCAACACCTCATCTCCAATTGCGTATTTCTAGAGTGACTAAGGACCATACTGGCCATGGGAAATCACTCACTTTCCCATTCTGTTTCACAGACAGATTTCTATTTGCTGTTTTTGCTTATTCCTCTCCAAGAAACAGTGCTGGATTAAGTAGGAGGACAACACTGAAAGAACTCATACAGAATATTACAGGGCTGACAGCTTTATACTAGCTCATACAGAGAATTTTCTTCAGGGAAGCAACTGGGATGCATCAAAACCAGAACACAAGCGTGATGGGGATTATTTGCACATCAGGAGTTCATCTTCTGTCTAGTATTGGAAAATTGAATAAGCCCCTGTGAGTGTAACCATTTACAGGACTGGACCCAAAAGGAGGATGCATAATGACATGTTGGCCTGAAGGAGACAAGCCTGTTACCTGTTTGTCCCCTTCATCTGTTCTTTTGTAGGAATTTTTTTCCAAAGTTGCATGTGGAACCTGAAATTTAACTCCGTGGAATTCTGCTGGAGTCCCATAACGTACTTCAGTGTCATTTTTCAGTGCCATAAATCGTGGCAGAGGCAATTCTTTATTAAGAGAGAGAAAAATTCAATTGAGACTACAGACATAAGAAGACTACGGAACATTTAAGCAGTATCATCTTGTAAAACCAATGAAAAGTTTATCTATAGAAGACTGCTAGTTATATTTTGTAACATTTTTAAGTGTGGGACTCCTTTGATTATTTTATGTCTTAATAAAAATGTGAATGTTACACAAAGCTACATTCACTAGCTTAATATATAATCTCTTCATGCAAAGAGAAAGAAATAAGCCTTGTGCATGCTATTAAAGCAAGCAGCAAACTCATTTCCTGCCTTCAAAACCTAGCCTGTAATGAAAAGAATAGTTTCCCACAGAAACTGTGGGACGGATGAATTAATCAGTCAGGATCACAGTGCGCTTAATGCTGCCATCATAAAAGCAACAGATCAAAAATGGTAGGGTTCAGAGATCACACCAAGGCCCGGAGAGACAGCCGTGTCAAAAGGTCCCATGTTGCATCTGCTGTGCAGAGCAAGAGAGTGACACTTTGTCACTCTTTAAGACAATTCCCAATTATTTTGCAGACACACCATTTATTTTTGCGCACAGTCACCCTAAAAGATCAATACAATTAAAATTAACAGAATGCTCAAAACCAAGCAAAGCCATTCATCCATCACCTCTGTAATCTTTTACACCTGCAGTTACAACCACGAAGAAAAAGAAATCAATTGCAGTTTGGTGCACTACTCTCCCCATTCTAAAGGCACTCATATGTTTTCTAGAGAAAATGTAATTAGCACTGGAAGCAGCTGTATAGAAATTTTACTGAAACAGTAAGTAAGCAGGATATCAATACAAGGACTGCAAGTACCTCTTTTCACCCAGATTTGTGGATTATTTGCATATGCTGAACTTGTAAAACAGAGAAAATCTCAGTTCAGATTTCTAATTTAGTTTGTTGAGGATTGTTGTTGTTCTTATTTTTTCTTTTTAATTAACATCTTTTAAAAGGACAGCAATGCAAGAGAGAGTGCACAACCTGTCTGTAAGGAAAACTGACAGGCAAATCCAGGCCACTCCTCTTCTCCCTTGGTTCAAAGTCCTGTTTCAGCAAGGCAATGAACCGAGCTGTACCAGCTGCATCTGATCCCCTCCTGGTCAGGAGCTCTGCACCGTGGGAGCTCAGCTCACACAGGTCAGCATGTGCTTGTCATTCTGGCCTTCCCTCCCTGGGATGGAGCAGACCTGGGAACCATCTCCCTGTGCCTTGCAATACACATGAATTCAACATTTCGTTGCCCTTACCAGGGACAGCAGAGCAAAAGCTGTGCTGGGAGCAATGACCTGATTGCAGGATTGTGGGTAGGTCCTGCCTTTCCAGCCTTCTCTCTCATCTTGCAGCCGGCTGCATTGCTCCTCCAGTGGGATGGTGCAAGCACAGCCTCAAGGCATGGCTTAAATGCCCACCTGGGATATGGGAGCTAAAGGTTCAAACCTGTTCAAACTCAAGCAAAAAGCCCTGTGTTTTGAAGCCTGAGCCCTGCTGAGGCAGAGTGTGCATCACCAAGGCAAGAACATCGAGTTCCCTCCAAGCTGCTATCAAGGTTTCACAGCTGAAAGGGACCTGCTTTCTCTCTCCATCGCTTAAGTGAGATAAGACTTTCAAAAAGCTTTCTTCTCCACCAAAAATGGTACATTTAATATTACTGGCAATTCATTGGGAAGAATAAAGCTGTTTTAGAATACATCTAATACACATTTTCATACCTATTCACAGTAAGCACTATGATTTTATCAGCATTGCCCATTTATTTCAGCAGGATTATTTGCTAAAGCAGACGAGTATTACAATCTGCCCTGCAAAGAGGGACTCCTTGACCTGCCCATGTCCCCCACAATGTGCCTCCACCCAAAGCAGCTATCAGCTCTCACTCTGGACAGCTGTCACGATTAGAGGCTGAAGGTGAGAGAGAAATGCATCTCCCACACTGATCATCTGTCATTCCTGACGTTCCTTTTCCAGACGGGGATGTCATCTCAGATCTGCCATATATGTAATTCACTGCAATTTTCTACCACTCACTTAGTGCATGTAACATTACCTTCCACTCTTTCTCTGCTCCTTAAAATTGTTCATAGAAACATAAGAAGAAAGAGTTTACCACCATGAAGAGCTGACAAGTATTACAGAAAGTGAGAAACAAGTGCATAGCGCTGCAAGCAAAATTTGCTACTTACCATTCTTAATGCTCTCAATCCGTACTGGGAACCCTGACTGTGCTGCTGCAATTAACTTCAAAGCAATATAAAATTGAGCAGGACCAAAATAACCCACACGCTTGGCTCCACAAACTTCTGTAATCTAAGAGAGAAGAGACACACTGTCGGTTAAATGCATTTCACTCTTCCAGGAGATGTCAACATCTCTACACAAACAAAGACAAAACTCTTTAAAAAAACAAAACGCTTGTTGTATTTGAAGTTTTCTACTACGCGTATTTGTTTCAACTCAGAACAGTAGTATACCAGAGACAGATTTGTAGTTGCTACACTTTTCAGAAGCACTGCTGGTTAACACTGCCATCCTAGCACAGGTTATGGGTTTTCATACTCTATAAGATTTTAATCACAGGTGAAATGAGAATTTTTTAAGTACCCTGTACAGTAAAACATTTCCACCACAGAAGCTGTGATATCTTTAGAAAATTGTACTTAATATTAGCCCGAACAACAACAGTTCAGGTAATCACCATGACTGGAACATAAACAAAAGACCCCAGCACACCACTTGAGCAAACATTTTATTTTTTGTGTGAAAAATTAACATGGTCTCAGCACTGAAATTGAACTTCATTATTTGCTTCACTCTGCCACTTTTATGAAGCAAAGAGCACCATGTTCACACACTCAGACTACGCCCAAACAAACAACAGATATCAGAAGGTTTTAAGCACGGGCGCCAATTCTCCCATGCCTGGAGCTCCCAGATGTTCACAAACAAACGTCAGACAGCCACTGAGGTTAGAACAAAATCCCATTTGCCCCAGACATAAAAGGAAATCTCAAATTGTTTTCCTGAAAATACACCTAGATTAGCAATGTCTCCTGGCTGGCAAGGTGCAGCCTCTGTGAGAGTTCTCCATGGGCAAGTGCTGCTTCAGGAAAGCCACGCTCATGGATTGGCCCCCAAGCTACAACAGCATGACAGAAAGTATTATGTTGCATATAAGCAAACAGCACAACTGAATGGTCTACTTTTTCTGATTTATTTATATATATATATATACACATACATACACAGTGGCAAAATGTCAGGTCAAACAATTACTGAAAAAAATCAAATGTTTTGGAATGGTAATTCTTACTAATCAAAGACAAATGTCTTCAAGCAAACCCTTTCTTCTCTGGATGTGGCCTCTGCTTTGAGCTGAATGAGCTCTGGCTTCTTTCTCTTCCTATGAGTTTCAGACTTGGCCACAAGATACATCAAATACTTTTTTTTCCTCTTACTGCTTGATGAAAAGGGAGATTGAGTCTCTGTATAAGGACAGCTTCAATTAACCAGCAGCATTTGCCATCCTCTTTCCTCTACTTTTTTACTCTTTTTTTTTTATTCTGCCCTTCCCTCTATCAGTGGCCTTGCTTATTTTATTTTCCAGTGGGAAAGCAAGGCACCTGGGATGTGCCCAAGATGGATTCTGGCGCACCACAGGTACCCTTTCTGAGCTCCAAAGCAGGGTTCTTCCCCTTATCCCTGGATGCTCCCAACTGACTCAGCCTCACTGCCCACAGCACCCGCTCCTGCACGGTCCTTCCCCAGCCAGCAGCCCTGGCTCTGCCTGGAGCAGTGGTGTGGAGCACAGTTGACTGCACTGGACCCTGGACATGGAATATGCACAGCAGCTGTGCCTCAGACTGCTCCCCATGGGCACAACCTCCCAGGCACACCAGGCTTCAGCAGCTCTGGGGACAACGCTGCTGTGGCAGGGATGTGAGAAGACATCAGCTTATCCAACAGCCTAGGGAGAAGCAGATAGAGAAGAGGCACAACCAAGCTGAAATTCAATCTGGGTTCCCAGCTCTGGTCTGTTATGGGAGACATTTGTTAGAAAACCACCAGCACTGAATAGGGCAGCAGGCAAAAGCTGGGCACCCACGGGCAGCCAGGCCCTCCCGTGGAGGCCATGGGTGCTCAGCTCCTGTGTGACCCATGGGCAGTGCCTGGGATGGCCCCTGCTGAGGGGCAGAAATGGCACACAAAGTCCCTGGGAGTGCTGGGATGTACCCTATAGGGATTTTTCTCCTCTTGGGCTCTTTTCCTGCCATGGCTATGCTTCCTGCTGTGCCTATGCTTGCTGACACCGAGCAACAGCATCACCATGATGTGTTTCCTCTCACTGGCTGCTGGAAAAAGGCAATATTGAGCATCTGGGACTTTCACATAGATGCTACTATCTTCCTGAAGAGTTAATTTTCCATATATTTTCTATACTTTGAAATATTATGGCTGTTTAATGCTGCAAATGCTCTGCTTGCTCCTCAAATGGAAACATGGACATTTAATTCTGAACAAGCAGACTAAAAATTTTTAGCAAGGACATACCATCCCTCAAAAACACAGTGATGTTTCTCAAGCACACATACAGCCAACCAACCTGAAACTGCCTCTCTGTAATTTTGCTTTTTGATTATAACAATCAAAATAAATTTTGTAGACACAAGCTTCTCTGTTATTTGTGCAACTAGAGTCTGAGTTCTTTGTTAATGGTCCAGAGCAAAAGATGGAAGCTGACAGAGTAGTCAAATTTATTACACAATTAACTGTGGGTATTTATATAGATTAATTGCAGGTACAGGCATTTACTCTCATCAGGTTCCTTCTCCAGTTAAAGCAGATAGTCTCAGGTTCCTTTCAGCCAGCATTTCACACTGTCTGCATCAGGACCCTGCTTAGAGGGGCCAACAGAGCAGCCCCTCTCTCCAACAGCCACAGAGGTTAGTGGCAGATTAGCCTTTATCCAAAAGTAAATCCTCAGAACATGCTGCCTGCTCAAATTTCCCCAGCAGCTTAAACTGAACACTGTGCTATTTTTTTGTTTCCTGGTTTTACCTTTCACAGGGTCAGTGCACATAGCTTTTTCATGGGCAGATTACACTTAGTGATATGCAATTCTGAAATTAAGACAGTTTGTGTGAGACACTATTAGGAGTCTCCAAGATCCATCCAAATTAAAGGCACTGCATAAGAATGTGATATGGTAATTTTTCATTTAAATCCTTAAAACTGTTGTCAGTTTGGGCTGCATGCTTTTCAGCAAGCCAGCAAGGAAAGAACTGGTATTTTCTGCTTGTGCACTGCTGAACAGACACACATACAAATCAGAACAACTTGCATTCCTTGATATTTCAAGGGATTTTAATGCAGAATTATTTGCTGTCAATTTATATTACAATTTTTCTTTTAATTCTCCAGCAGAAAACTGTAATCCTCCAGTGACAGCGAAATTTGGAAGAAAAGTGTAATGAAGAGTGTATTGGAAATAATTTTTTCATGGTGGTAAGTTGCCAAATCTAACCTCAGGATGATAAACAGAATTAGTCCAAAATCACACAGAATCACAGAATGGCTGGGGTTGGAAGTGACTGACCTCTGGAGATCCTCTAGTCCAACCTCCTTGCTAACAGAGGATCACCTAGAGCTGGTTGTACAGGATTGCACCCAGGAAGGTTTCAAATACGTCCAGAAAAGGAGATGCTCCAGTTCTCTGCCATTCTCACAGTAAAGAAGTTTTCCTCATATTCAGATGGAACTTCCTGTGTTTTCCTTTGCGCCTGCTGCCCCTTGTCCTGTTATGAGGCACAACCAAGAAGGCTGGCTCCATCCTCTTGACACCTCCCTCAGATACTTACCTACATTGATAAAATCCCCTCTCCATCTCCTTCAGGCTAAACAGGTCCAAGTGCCTCAGTCCCCTCCTAAGAGATGCTCCAGTCCCTTGGTCATCTTTGGAGCAGCGATGTTTGAACTTTAACCACTTGGACCCACCCCACACCTTCTGGAGCCCTAACCTGTGGGATTCCTCCAAGTATCCCTGAAGGATATCCCTCCAAGGATCCCTGAAGAGGCCAAAGTCAGCTCTCCTGAAATCCAGGGCTGGGACCCTACTTTTTGCCCTGCTTCCTCCACACGGGATCCTGAACTCCACCACATCATGGTCACTGCAGCCAATGCTGCCCCCAGCCTTCACATCCCAAACCAGTCCTTCTTTGTTTGTTAGTACAAGGTCTAGCATCACACCTCTCCATGCTGGCTCCTGCATCACCTGTGTCAAAAACTATCACCAGTGCCCTGCAGGACTCTCCTGGCCTGTGAGTCCAGCTATGCTGTCTTTCCAGCAGATACCAGAGTGGTTGAAAAAAAGTGGTGAAGGCTTGTGATCATGAGGGTACTTTCAGCTGTCTGTGGAAGGCCTCGTCAACTCCTTCAGGTGGCCTGCAGCAGTATTCCAGTCATGGAAAATTGTCCAGTTCAATGGTTTGTTAGGCAAGAACACTATGCTGAGTGGACAATGCGTTTTCAGTAGGCAGCCTTAACACACTTGTTCTGTAGTGGAATTGCACCACATTCCCTACCAAACATCCATAAGAAGGGGAGAAAGAGCAAGATTTGTAAGCCTGCACACCTTCTGACAGGTCAGAAGTTTTTCTATTGCTGTAAAAATATATACTTTTTAGTAAGTATTAAAAAACAAATATCCAATTTGCAAACCTTAAAACTTGAAATGTTCTGTTCAGAAGAGTTGCTGTTTTAAACTACTGTGCTCCATGCAAACTTCTAATAGAAAAGCTCTACATCTTCAGATACTGGAACACAGAGCAGATTTTTGTACTTTTTATCCACTTGTTGCTCTGTTTTATTGGCTGACAGCAAGTGTTATTTTTATAATTGCTCCTTGAAGACATCCCACATGAAGCAGCTTTTCCCAGCACAATCTGACATTGTTCCAGCTCTCCCCAGTTCTCTCCAGACAAGTTTCCACTGCAGTCTCCAAGAGCACTGACCTCGCAAACACACTGGGCAGGTCTAATTCAGACTGCAAGAACTAAACTTCAGAAACTGAATATGAGCCTAGAGCTGAAAATTGTTTTCTGTAAGTAGCAAAAGGAGTATAATCAGAAATAATTATACCCTAATCCTATGAACAGGCTGAAATGGTCATTCCACAGCCTCAAGGGAAAGGTTTTCACCCATGAGGCAAAGGTAGACCTGGGACTTCTGCTTTTTCACTTAGCCATTAACACTGCTGTTGCATTCTCTGTATCAGGCTAGCACACAGTTTCTGTCTGTTCTCTGTCACCCTGCTGCTACCTGCCACATAGATGGTCACTGCTGCTCATTCATGGGCAAACCCAGCTCAAAGGTGCTCACACCTCCATGTGGGCTGTGGGACCCTGTGAGAGCACGTGTGAGCTCAGTGCAGTCACCTCATTCGGAGAGAAAAAGATGATGACCATCAGGGGCTCCTGTGTTAAAGGAAAGTTTCTCGCTACAGTTTCCATCTCAGCCCAACCGCAGAACGCACAGCTATTTTACTCGTCCTTGCTCAATCTATAATGAGGTAGAAATATTTTCCAGTTTATCAACTGCCTCTGAATTTCAGAGAAGGTGTTGAAAAGCTTCTGGCACTACCAATGCACGCCTCAACCAGCGCTCTCCCGAGGACAACCAACTCTGATGCCACTGTTCAGACCTCAACCACACAGTGACCTAAGGCTCCCTTCAACCAGCTGCTTATAATAGTTTCAAACACAAATATTTGCAGCAGTGGCTTATCAACAGCTTATCTCAAAATTGTGTCATGCATCTGACCCACTTTACCGTTTTTTTTTTTTTTTTTTAAATTTGTGTTTACAGACTCTTTGATCTGCTTGTTACAGACAAGTTTTGCTACATTCTTAAACAGGTATTTCTCTCTCAGTGGATCACTGTTCAGACATTTGTAAAACGACTTGGAGCCCAGGGCTACATATCTATTTCTTCAATATTTAAAGCAAAGTAAGAAACAACACATCAAGGATTATTAACTGGGAAGACAATAGGAACATGCTGGGGCGTTACGTACCCAGACGTACATAGGAAGAGGCACTGCCATGGATTAGGTTCTTTACCTCTGCTCCTTCATATCACTGGTATTTCTGTAACTATTTATTTTATTCTGTCATCTTGTCTTTTAAAAACAGATGTTTTATCTATTTTAGACTTTTTTAAACATCACCTGAAATGCTTACTAAAAATCAAGCCATTTTGAACAAGCAGGGTTCCAATGTCTCAAACAAAATTTAAAACATCTCAGTTTATGCACAGAAAACAATGCATACATAGTACATTTTTAAAGACCTAACTATAATACATTCTCGTGGTTTAAGCACTGCATGATCAACACTACATTTAAGAACACCATAATTTTAAATTGCAAGGCAAGCAACAGATAAACTGCCAAAGCTTCACAACTTCACATAACAAAGACAGTGCTAAAAGCAGCAGAGAGCAACCCCATGAGTTAGGCAAACACCTGCCAACAGCACCATCAGGGTTTCCCTAAACTCTCTCTTCCTGACACAACTCAGAACCATTCACGTCTGCCTGCACTGGTGCTCCATCTCACCTTTGCCTATCTGGGGGGAAAGCACTTCACCTCAGGAACAAGGAGACACTTTTCTGTCAGCTCCAAGCAGGACGTTTTATGCCAACACCGAGAACTACAAGGCTCGTGATTCAGTGCGTGCACACGTACCACTGACAGAATTGCATGAAACAAACAAGAAACCAGGTTCAAACAACTTCAAGTCCAACAATGAAGCTTAACAGCAAAACCATTTTATGCACTAGAAAATGTTGATTCCTTAGCAGAGGTTAAAAATAACCCCAACCTGTAACACAACTGGTTTCAATCAGTAAAGAGACTGTGAGCAGGAGCAGGGCAGGAGCAGGGCTGTCACACTTGGTCAGTGCAAGGGTCTGTCCAGTCCTCTCTCTTTATAACAGTGAGCTGTGGATGCCTAAGGAAACCCAAGCATGTGAATCATCCAGTACTTCTCTTCAAGTGGGAAGACTGGTAATGCCAGCATACCACGAGTCACAGAAACATTGATCTGAATTATGTAGCTATGAGGACGTGTGAGTCAGCACTGATAATCCAAAGAATCCAATTATTAAAGAGTGTTGGTAAGAAAAAGTCTGCCAGGGAATAAAGGCTGCTGATGCATGCTAATATTTATAACCACTGAAATATAACTGAAAGAAATGCTGTCTCCCATGCTCAGCCTTTTGTTTTTAATATACAAAGGCTACTCAATCATTTACCTGCATGTGATGTGGAAAAGCTGGACACTTTGATGTCAGTCTCAGAGGGGAGTTTAAGAAGCCCCGTTCCTGAGAAATATCTGGCAATTGCCACACCAAGTAAATTTTTTTCGTGATAACAGTGCCTACAGCATTAGGTCAGAGGTTGTTACATACATTTGCTGATATTTCATTCTGTCTTTGATAGGACAACCTAGCACCACCTTCACTAAACACATGCCTTTAGGAGTATGTGAAAAGCCTACAGGGGTGAAGGAGATGAAGCAAATTACTTTCGAAACCTCCTTGCCCTTTTTTTTTCTCACTATATGGAATATAAATGCTCCAAGAACAGCACTCATGCATCTAAAGTTGTTCTGTGTTTCACATTCACTAGCCTGTATCAAATTTTTATTAACAAGGTCAATAAATGCAGCACTTGTCAATAAATGTGTGCAGGAGTATAAGTAAAATTTTAGTAATGCTTGGAACACAAAAATGAAATGCCTGAAAACAGGTTAGTCCAGCTTTAAGAACTTGGCATAAGGATGCCAACAATCAGTACAGATTTTTTATATAAGTATGAATCCTTTTATTCACTGAACTGCTTCACATTCTTCGTAGATAATCAGTTTGCATCTTGATATGGCAACACAGATCCTCAGCAGGTCACTCTCTGAAATGCTGCATGCGCAGCCTTGCCAAAAATCACTGTTAAAACCTGAAAACCCACAGAAATTTTCAAAGTACACAGAACTGAGTTATAGATGCTGTATCAGCTTTTCAGATCTTGACTGTGGAAGCAAGGGAGTAAGAACAAGTAAAATGGCAAGCACAGAGCTGTCACACTGCCCCGTTCAGACAAGTAAATTGCAGAAAATTTCCACAAGGGTTATCCAAATTTCTTCTGATGCATGTCCCTGCCAAGAGCATTTCATTCCCTTGGACATGAGTTTCATAAAGCCCATCCTAGAGATGGTTAACGCTGTATGTGCTATACATTGCAATATAGTTCTTTAAAGGCACTAGTCATCCCAGGATTTCTGTTCGTTTTCCTGCTCACCTCATCTCTTTCAAGAGCACATCTAGGGACATAACACAGAGAAGGTCCAGGACATGAGAGAACAGAACCCAGACTCTCCAATTCTTGTCCACTCAGCAGAGACATTATCCTGAACTCCCCTAAGCCACAAGGAACTGATATTGCAAGAGCTTGATGGAGGCAGGAGATCCACACTGAAATGTGGCCAGGGCTGGAACCAGGCCAACCAAAATACCCATCTATTCCTAAAACTTTAATTTTCTGGAGGTTAAACTGAAAATAGTATCTAAATCTTACTCCTAGTGAGAGTGAATGGGGAGCTGCTTTTTAGCTCAAGTGGAAATGCCATGTTTTGCAGAGGAGCTGCACCAGTATCCTGTGGGAATGAAAATACAGGATGATCATGGAAAATTAAAGGACAACACTACTTTTATCATGTAAAATCCTTCTGGTTTGGGCATTTTAGACTACTTCTGCAATGAAGTTGTTAATTATTTCAAATAATACTTTACACAAGTAGCGTATCCATTAGCATATTTTGATCCTGAGTACATTTTCACTGACTTAAAATACGGCACTCATTTATAAGCTTGAGTTCATTGTTAGTCCAATGTATTTCAAAATGCATGTTTTTTAAAATCTATTCAAAATGCTATGTGTATACACATATGCAAAATTGAAATTAAATGTAACTTGAAACTCAACCTTAAAAATCAAACGTTTGAAGGAAAGTTTTCTGCAATCTGTCCAAGCCTTTTTCTATAAAACGAAAAATTGTCTCTCCATTGCTGCAGTTCAGATATGGATTAAAACATGAGGGTTTTTTCAAAAAAAAGCCCTGAAAAACACTGACATTTTATAATGGAACTTGAAGCTATTTAAAATGCTGGACTCTCCAAGTCTGCACAAAAGCATGAATCTTGTTGTTTGTAATTCATACAGAGGATCCTTATCCTACCTTTGTTAAATTTCAGTCTCCTAACAGCATATCACAGACTGAGAAACTAAAGATTTTCTGAAGAAAATAATAAATCCACATTGGTTGGGTTGATGACTTTTTTTTTTGTTGAAATAAAAATTCAGTTTGGGTATTATTCATACCAAACAAATGGCTATTACAGAAAATTCCACAAGGTGTTGCTAGACAGGATTTAATTTACCCTTTGAAGAAGCAAACATCAATTCTTTGCTGCTACTTACTCTTCAATAAATGAGTAACTTATGAAGCTCTGCAATACAACTCTGTTTTGTTCTCATGTTAAAACATCATCATAAAAAGCTTCAGTATAAGTAACAGTCTGTGAAATCATTGTCCCAACACCCATAAAGAAGCTTGCCAAACTCAACAAAAGTGCAAAGAGAATCTTGAAAAAGGCTGAAAAAGCTTAGCATTAAGGAGATGACATCTCCTGTGAACAGACCATAATTCGATACAAACGATCAAAAGATCTTCTCAAAACCAGACACCCTCTTAGCACCTAAGGACAAACAATGGAAACTACTGCTAGATAAATGCTGAAGTCAAGTATAGTGAGGAAAATGGGCAGAAAGGCTTGTAAGCTTTTTTGTAAAAGTATAAAAATCTACTGTTTTCAGAAATTTCTTTCGACAGTTCCACTGTTAAATTCAAGCCAAGGCTACCCAAAATATGTGCCTTTACAGTCAAAAATGTTTCTTTTCCCATTCTGTCCAAGTAACTGCATTGCTAGAAGTGAACCCCAGAAAACAAAGCTGTTTTAACTCACCACTGAGAGGTCTAGAGGACTGCCTGCAGATGGTACTGCTGTGTGCTCCTGCTGCCTCTACAACAGCTGCCTTATTATTTCCACATTTTTTTTTGTAACTACAAGGAAAAACTTCAGGAGTTTCACTCTCAGATGCTATGCCAGGATAACTTTACGATCTGTTCCATTTGTAGGCGTTCTCATAGCTGAAAGCATACCAAGAACGACCAACACCAAACCTCATGACAATTGCCGTTATCTTTACATATCCAGGCAAAAACGTTTCTCTACTTATCTTGGAAGGCGTGCAGCCTTTTCTTCTTAGCAAACTTGCCCCTACTTGTTGATGGGACACAACTCCCTCAGCCACCACTGCAGTCCTGATGTACGCAGTCACAAACTAGATGTAAATAAATTCTTCATCGCTGATCAAATTCAAATAAGGCACCTCACTCAATTCCCCTCTGCACAGGGACAAAACACTCAGATGCTGAGCCACATGGGCCACGGTTTAATTGTGCAGGATAAATTTGTGCGGGTTGTAGATGACAAAAGATCAAACACAGAGGACACCTAATGTAATCTAGAAAGATTACAGAAAAACATCCAATGTTTAGCTTTTCACATTTTAGTGCCATCTTGCATCATTGCAGTACAAGGCCTGTAAGGAAATTCAAAATCTTTTGAAGTTTCAGCATAAACATGAGTTTCTGCTGTTTGAATTCTAATACACAGGATATTACCCAAGTAACAAGGTAGTGTGAAAAACTAAAAAGCCACAGGCAGAGGTCACTGGCAGAGGCAGCAATCAAAACTCTGCTTTCAGCAGTCATCTGTATTTTATTCATTTTGCCAAGTCTTTTGGCTGCAAGCATCAGTAGCACTGCTGACTGCAAGCTCATTGATCCGCTCTTCAGGTTTCCTCCCACAAACTCTTAAAAAATCCTAGCCCAAAGCTCAAGAGACTTCCACTTCTTCTCACACTGCCAGCACTGAACCCCTTCCAGAATGCCCCAGCAGCGCAGGGGACAGGTGGCCAGGCTGTACCCAAAAGCACCTGCACAGCTACAGACCTTCCACCTCTGTGAACTCACATCCCTGAGTGAGGGCTTGCAGAGGAGTCTGGAAAACCCTCCCTTGGAAGATGTGCTGACAAAGGCTTAGACCTAAATCCCCTTGCTCTAAATATGCAATCAAGTCAGCTTTCCCATAATTTTTGAGACAAACCCTTTAAAATGCAGGAGAAGTAACCAGCTTCAACCATTATTGAAAGAAATAAAAGCAGAGGTAGTCACCCTGAACTGAGCTGAGAGTCGAATTTTGTGCAGCCGTGCTGAACTGTGGATCAGCTGCACGACTGCTGTTGGCTCTGGCTGGCCGTAGGATGGATCCACAGGCTGCCCTGCCAAAAGCCCACAGGCACAGAGCCACAGAGGGGGACAGGCAGGCTCCTAGAACACCTCCCACTACTTCCATGCAGAAGGGATTCCCAGAACATGCATCTGGGAAATATTCCCAGACCCCACCAAAATACAATGACCCAAACCCAAGCAGCAATGATACACAGAAGAGCTGGCCAAAAAAATACTGCAGCAAAGTTGTCAGCTCCAGGTTTCTGGACTGAACTTCAGAAAGCCTGGCACATGGATCAAAGCTGGATGGCCTCACCCACGCAAGACTCTTCAATAGCAAGGTTTTTCTACAAGACAAAACTCTAGTTGATCCCTCTGGATCTATTTGTTTACAGTGGGTCTTGGTTCCAGTAAAGAAATAGAATAAAGCTTTTCTTACACATTTTTGTCTAACATATGATTTATAACACCAGATTTTTTCGCTCTGGCCAGTGCAACACAGATGAGTGCTGAAACATTCAGTTTAGGAACACCTTTATGCTTTTCATTACATTTCCTCCCTAATCTTTAATTGCTTAAAACAACTCTAAGACCCAAATATCACAATATGCAAAAATAAATAATACATCACTTAAGAACACCAACTGCCTTGCAAAATCTTCCTTAGCACTACAGAAAGAGGTAATTGTCCAGTTAAACTCTAGCAACATGGTTTTAAAGATTACACAAACTACTTAGAAAAGCTATTCTTTTTTTAACCACTCACAAAAAATTAAATTCTGTACATTAAAACAGGAGACCACAAGTCTTACAAACTGTTCTAAATTATGCCTTTTCCAAAACCCGACAGGGAGCAACTGATGAAGCTTGTTTTCCAAGTCATGGTAGAAGAGTGAAGATTTGTGCAGTTTAAAATTAATTGACATGTTATTAGGAGCATTGCACTCAATTGAAATGGGCATAACTCACTGACAAAGAGGTAAGTCAGGAGTGAAATTCTGTAAAAGGATTTTCTAACCACCAGGTCAGTGGCAATTTGTGTGGAACAGCTTAGGCTGGTTCACTCTGGAAAGGCAAAAGTCACTTAATGGTGCAGGCTACTTCTCAGCTACCAGAGATGCTGCATGATCCACCACACGTCACTGCTGCAGCCATTTCTGCTCAACTTTTCTCTCACATTCTGATAAAGATAATGATGGCCTAACTTGCACTTGCAAAAGACTGTCAAAAATTGCTTTGGACTTCTAAGACAGCAATAATTCTCCACACAAGGTATCTGTGTACCAAACCAAGGAACTCAGATGCTTGCACAGCTGAGGGGAGCAACCCAATAGCCGAGATTTGCAATAGGTATGCAAATCCCAGTTTCATTTCTCCATTCTTGGCACAACTTTCAACAAACATTTATGGCTCAAAATAGCAAATTAATAAGGGAGAAATTAAAACATTGCACAGAGAAAAGACTGCAGATTTATTTGATTCTGAAGAGGTGGGTAAAATGGAGAGTGATCTGTGAGCAGTGTTGCATGCTGATTTCAGATCTCCAAAGGCACTAATGATCACTGCATGAAACTTACTACTACTTGCAAGTCAAGAAACAAAGGTCCAGTCAAATCTTAGTGATTTTATAAGGATATGAGTATAGCTGTTTGTGATCCAGGTCTCATTTGATACAGAATTCAAAACACTGTGAATTCTGTATCAAATGGGACCTGAATCACCAATAGCTATGCTCCTATCTATTTGTGATTGACACAAAGTACAGTAGATAACACTTATCTTTAACCCTGCAAGAAATCCTTCTGCAATCAAATGGGACAATTCACAAATGGAGCATAATCCAAAAACAGGACAGTAAGTCTGCATTTGCTTCAGGAAGACAACTCTGTGCTTGTCTTCTGTTGTGCTGCATACTCAGTATTTACAATCTGCTCTAACAACTACTATATTAAGCAATTATTTTGCATTGGCCCATCATTCAAAAATAAGGAGCTCAACAGAGGTGCACTGGGAAAGAGCAACCATGTACCACTTCCACTCACGGCTGTTGCTGAAACACCTTCTCCAGCTCTCACCACAGTTGTGTGCGCAAGACGAGCTCACAAGGTACTTGAAATGCAAAATTATTCCGTTTCTCATTTCTTTGCTCTTAATGCAACAATTAACAACATGCTTATTTTGATGCACCTCCATTATTGAAGAGAAAACACAGCAGGCAAAGTATTTAAGAATATTAGCTGTAAGGCTTTTATGACTTTCACAGGACTTTCTGAAATTAATCTAGAAAAACAAAAAGACATCTGTACACATTACTACATATTAGAATAAAAAATTATTTGCAAAAGCTTGTCACATGCAGCTTTTCTAAATATCTGTTCATTTTTAGCATTATTTTGCTTCAATATTGAAAATTAAGCCTATGCACCAGGAGAGTGAATGATCTAGTTAGCAATCATTTTTCCTTTCAATTGCTTTATTTTCTTTCTTGTTCTTTAATACTGGGAAGTTTTATATTTAGGCAGAAGTCGCTAGGCAAATTATTGCTTAAAGTAAATGAAAGTTAAATACCAGAACCCAAGCCTGTGTTGCGTGCCAATTCATGTCTCAAAGGCAGCAGCCTCTCTTCCTTCTCCTAACCCTCTGCCTTATACTTTGCACAATTTCTGCACTAAATGAAACAAGAGTCCTGCAGCGCAAATAGTTTATCGTGCAATTAAACCCCATAACACGCTCACAAAAGGAGCCAAAGTGCGGCAGCTTTTAAAAAAAGCCTAAACTGCAGAAGGCAGAAATTGTATTTTACTAAGCACATACTCTTTGAACGCCTGAGTTAGAAATTCTTTTCTTCTAAATTTCTCTCGCTGATTCACATTAAAACAGCCCCATGTGAATTCACTAGGAAAGCTCAAGGGTTGAAAACCCCTGAGTTTCTTAACTACCATGTTAGTTTGAAGCCTAACTGAGAACAAGCAAAAGTGCTTAGCAAATATATATTCTTTCCCCTATTTTCCTTGACTAAACCATTTAAACTCCTCAGAGTGCAGAAACTGCTTAAGCGTTTAATTCCCTTGGTGCTTTTGCACAGGAATCTGTTGGCTTAGTAGACTTACAACAACCACTTTGTTAGGCACAAGAAGTGAGTTAACAAGGAAAGTCCTATTCCCAACACTCCCCTTCACTCCAGTTCCACCTAACAAACATTGCTCTACCAACCCACCTGCTGCCCAGCAAGACTGCCACAGAAAGTGCTGTCAGTTTGGAATATCTCAAGTTTTATTTTACACTGGGAAATTAAATTTCAGATGCTCTTATTACTGACAACTTACTGAAAGCAAGTTTAAATGGAACAGAAAAATATCTGAATACAACAGAAAACACAATATTGCCACATTTCTTCACTTGTAATTTTTCAACTATGGCTTAGTTTTATTTTGCTGTTGAAACTGGGTCTACAGTCAGATAGCAGGAGTGATTTTTCCATGTGTAATATTTACAAAATCTTATAATAGATTTAGATTACATTTCATCATTAGATTTGAGGGTAGGCTGACAGGGAAAGAAGGGCTGATGCGAGATACTGGGAGTTTTTTGGGGGGAGAGGGAGACCTTATAAGTTGCTGGGGCTTGCATAAGGGAGGGGGAAAAAAGCCAGCTTTACATCTGCTCTGCTGGTGACCCATCCACACGAAACCAAAAAAGCACCTCCACTGATGATCTGCTTCTCCCCACAGTTGTGGGCTCATTGCTGACAAGCACGGCTGGGAGATTTTTCTTTCTTCAAGTCCTTAGCCATACTAACTTTCTAAGTTGCTCTGTAGCATCTGTACAGAGGAGTTTCAACCTCTAGAAAAAATTGTTTCAAGCAGAAAAAAAGATCAAACTATTTACCCATAAGAACTTTTTCTCTAGAAACAAATCAGTGTATACATATTTTGCAACACTATCTGAAAGACTCTCAGATTTTATTAAAAAGTGAAATATAAAGATAAAATGATTCTTAAAAAATATATGGTATGACACTAGTTCTGAATTAAAACAACTTGCCTACTCTAACTAGCAACAAGAAATTAAAAGCAGCACTGTCCATTATGCATTTTAAAAAAAGTAAACTTCCTAACTCTCAGAAAAATTTCTAGTGAGTACAAATTCTTAAAATATTTGGGAGAAAAATTAAAAAAAAAAAATAAAAGCCTTTTCTCAACATGTATGGCAGATACACTGCATTTACTTCAACTTCAAAACCCTGTTCGGGATTAATGTCACAAATCGGACTCTCAGCATCGTATGTACCTTACTAGCACAAAGAGGGTATTTAATACTGAAACATAAAATACAGCTTTGAGGAGTTCTATGCCTATAGATTCAGATGATCTTGAGGTACATGCAAAACCAGGATGATTTTAACTCTGACAAATGACAAACTGTGCTACCTTTTTCTCACAAATAAACCCTAAGAACTACATAAATCTACTGATAATCTGTATTTTCCTATGCAAACAATCACAAAAATTGTGACAATTGCAGATGTTACAATGCATTAAGCAGCAAAAAGCATTCAAAATGACACATAAATAATACAAGCAGTTTATGAACACCAATTAAAAAATATTTTTAAGAAATATAACCTTATTCTTAAAATAGCCATGCCCTTTCAGAAACCTATTTGCTTACCTGTATGTTTCATCCTTTCAGATTCAGAAATACAGAAAACCTTTTGTTCACAATGAACAAGTCATGCAAAAATGACTCAACTGAACTACAGTTTATAATAGAATTTATTTGTATTCTGTACCTTTCTTTTTAATGTCACAATATTTGGGCACAATACCCAGGCTCTTATTGTTTTAACTCCCTCAGAACTGCTTTCACAATAATAATTCCCACAACACTGAAAATCTTTGGCACTATACTTTAATGTGAAAAGGAATTAATTCAAACTCAAAGAATACAAAACATTTGTCCTTTTAAACAAGAAATTTTAATGAGGCATATAATTGTACTTAATGCACATCAAGTGCACAAATTTAACTCAGATTGCATAAGAATACCAGAATTATTTTTTCCTGCTTGCTAAAAAAGCTGGAGGCAATTCCACATAGTATTAACCTTAAAAACCTTGACACTCCCACAGGAAACTGATTTTCTACAAAAACTTTGGGAAGGGTTCAACTTGGATTCCTAAGCAAGACATTTGGGTCCCAACCTACAACACAGCCCACAGATGAGAGCACAACATATGGAAACCCAACACATTGAACAAGTCCACATTGGATGAAACTTTGAGAATAGGAGGAGCTGAATGGAAGGTAACAAAACAAACAATTCCAGAGCTTAGCATTTTTCCTAAGTCTCCTTATTAAGCATTCTGTAATGAAATTGTTTTCACAGTAATTGCTGATCTTCTGTAAGTCTTGACAGACACATGAAATGGCAACCATCCAACTTATTTTGCCCCCAAGAATTTAATATATGGCTTGTTTTTAAAAGAATTAATAAGAAACATTCCCTACTCAAAAAGGAATTTACTGTGAATTCATTCCCTTACAGAGGGGCAGCTTTTGGGGAGGGGTTGTATGGGTTTTAATTTTAATTTTGGGGTTGCTTTTTTCAGTTTGGTGCCATTATTTCCAGCTGAGGGCCCTTTGAACACTGGGTGCTGTTATGAGGCTTTTATTTTCTGGTCCACAACCAACTTTGGTTTCAGGGACAAAAAGTGTGCGTCACCACACAAAGAAGCCACTAGCAGTAGTATGTTTTTAAAACTAGAATTTAAAGGAAAGAAAACAGACACTGGTGAACACGCCATGCAACACAATCCACCATTTCAACATCTCTGTAGGAACTCTAATTTTAACCCTGCCTTGCTGGAAACTGACATGCTTTTATGAACCTCAAAATCTTCATGAACTCTTTATGGATTAGCCCACTGCAGCAAGGAGATGGTTTTGGGGCAGGCAATGACCCTAGACACAATTCAGTGAGGGACAGTAAAGATCTTAGAGTTGGTTGATGCATTTTGGCTGTCTTGAGGGTCATGATCCATGGCTGTGATCAGCAGAATGGGCGGTACAGCCCCATCCATAGGGAAGACCTGTCCTGGCATTGCAGTCCCCCAGGGCCCTTGAAAACATATTAGTGTGCCTCAGGCACAAGGGAGTCCCCCTCAGAACTCAGAGGAAAGCCACAGTGAAATTCCCACTTCTCTGAAGAATCACTCCCATATGGGCTTTATTCTTATGTCCAATGCCACCATTTGCAGTGTTTTCTGTTTTACTAGCAAATGCTACCTCAAGATTCTTGACAAAAAACTTTCTCTACTTGCACTTTCCCAAGACTTCCTGCAGAAATGTCCAAATGTATGCCAGTTTGCAGCACTAAGCTAAAAGGAGGCATGGTAAGAGTTGGCTTGAAAAAGGAGAGGAATAATCTGTTCTTTATATCCTCTGTACAGAGGATATAAACAACATAAGGCTTAAAAACAATCTTAAATCCAAAGATAAGGCAGCAGTAGAGGCCATTACCTATGAAGGTTATAGAGTTAGCACCAAGGATTAACAAATTGCTAAATACATGGAAATCAGATTTTGCTATGGACAGGAAAGGGTTTTTAGGGACGGTCCAAGGTCCTTTCCATGCTTGTAGATTATTCAGCCTCCTTCAAAGATGTGGGTGATGTGACCACACCACACAATACTCTCATCAGTACTCTTCATAACTCATTAGCTTTGGTGTCCATTTGGTTTGAAAGAAGGGCAGAGGTGTCAAGAAGAGCATTTCCCAGACTGATTTTCACAGGTCTTATCAGTACCACTGACACAGCTCAGCCCCTTCTCTATGCTGACACAGCCATAAGGTGTCATGAGTTGTTTCTGAACCAGTTAATGTTTCTGCTACCATTCACCCATGAAAAGTGCTACGTTGTGCTCACACTGCCACTTGCCTTTTTCCTATGAAAAGGCAGTGTGGAAGGCCAGGAGCAAGGGATGGCAGCCCAGGGGCAACTCTTAGGACACAAGTCCTAAGTCCTGAAAGATAAGATTGTGTCCACTGGTCCCTACCTCAGCAGCCATTTCAGGAAAAACCTACAGAAAGATCATTAATTTTCAACGATACCTAAAATCCACGAAAAACTCAGACACGCTTTTACTGATTATTCCTTTATTTCCTGTCACACCTTGAAAAGTGAAAACTGCAAAGTCCTGTTTTACTGGGCAGCCTTCTGTTACTAATGAACAAACCTACTTCCTTTTGTACACTAAATGAATCCACAATCACTCCAGATTCACTGGTCTTCCTCCCCACCAGCTTTTTGCTCTAAAAGCAGTAAAGTCAGTGATAAGAGCAGAGAAATATTCAGACCCAGCTGAGCAGGGGGGATGAAGGTATGCATTGCCCATTGTTTGTATCCTGCTTCTCAGAGGAAGCTCAGCCCTGGCATTTTCAGAACATGCACAAACATCTCTCTAGACTGGGGAAGCTGGTTAAACACAAGCATGCATCCTCTGAAGTTATTTTCCATTCCAAATAGTCTTTCAAACAAATCACATTGCAAGCATTTTATACAGCTTAAGACTTGGAACAAATTTACAAAGTCAAAAGATACATGGTCAAGGAAAGTTTGGCTCATAATTACATAACCTTACATAATTTTTTCCCAAGATTTAGTATCAGCAAAAACACTTCAGCCATGAAATGAATGGTGGAGTTTATTTTTAAATGTCATTGGATGTAGTTGTGCAGGTTTTGTACTAGAAAGTATTTTCCTGCATTTCTACAACAAAAATTTAAAAGTAAGACAAATGCTCCTTCCCAGTTAAGAGAAACAGCAGAGAAATAGTGAGAAATTAGGCAAAGACATTTCTACTCATAATAAAAACCAATTTTTTTTTAAAGATTAAAAAAAAATCTGTAAATACTTTCAGAAGGTTCCACAATCCTCTTAATTAAAAATGAAATAGATATGGAGATAATGAATGAGATAGATACATCACAAGAGAAGTGTTTTGAATAAGACATAATCTTGCTGCAAAGGAGACTCAAGCAAGCAGAAGAATCTCCTGCACGCCAGCACAACTAGGGCAGTTCCCTCATCACAGGCAGTGAAACTTCCTGCAGGGAAACCACTGCTAAATGATCTAGACTTCTTAGACATAGCTGAAGAAATTAATGCCTCCTCACACAAATGAGTGAGGAATGAGCAAATGGCAATGATGTTGGGCATTTAAGTTAGAAGCAGCCATCAACTGCAACATGCTGAGCTGGCCCACTGTGTGAGGGGCTCATCTCCTTACTGTGCCAAGGATAATCCACCTGTTCATCTGAATCCCCAATATGAAACATCACTTGGGGTCACAGGGAACCTGGGCCTAAGTACAATTAAAAAAAAAAAACAGGGGGGGGGAAAAGGAGCAGGCATGTTCTCTCCAGCTCCCAGGCAGATGGCAGTCACAAAGGCTGGAAACACTAGGAGAAAGAGCTGGCACAAAAGGAACGAGAATAGTGCTGGGGCACATTGTCTTCAGCTTCACGGGGAGTTAGAGGGAATTTATAGGACAGACAGCTCCCAAAGCCCTGCAACGATCAGCTGGGGGTGCAGGTGCAGGTCGTCCTGCAAAGCACTCCGTGGGCAAGAGGTGCCTGCAAACAGAACTCCTGGCAAGCCCTTAGGGGACAACATTAAACCTCTCAGTGGCTGTGGCCTATTAGATAGCAGAATATATGAGAATCCATCTCCACCAGTGTCCAGGCACTTGCATTTTTCTTAATGCCAGAAAACTAAGGAAACCAAGGAGGCAATAGGATTCAGCTCCAGTTTCAAGGAAATCTTCTCAAAGTAATACATTTTAGCGAGACATACAATTAAAAAAAAGCCCTAAGTAAAGCTGACAAAAAGAACAAGAACACATCCCTTCCGTTTCTCATCCCACTATTTATTTATTTCCTGGCAGATGCAGAGAAGTGCTGAACCAGCAGCTCTCTTGGCTGGTGGAAGTGGCCAGCTGGAAACTAGGGGAACAAAGAGCAGTGCAGGTGGAGCTGCGTGGGAAGAGACGGGGGGAGCAAAGAGGGGCACAAACAGCGCCACAGAGCAGACAGAGACACCCGCCCGTCCCTTTGGCCCTTCTCCCCTCACGACTACAGGGATGTTTAAAATGCTATTTTACAGCCATCTTTTATCTCATGCCCACACCAGTCTTCAGAATCACTGAATCATTTAGGTTGGAAAAGACCCTAACTGAGTCCAACTGTCAGCCCAGCACTGCTCCAGGGATGGTGACTTGACCACTTTCCTGGACAGCCTACGTTGGTCAAGGAGTTCCCTTTGAGCAGCAAAACCAGTAAACCCCAACTTTCTCTGGACTGCTGTCTTGAGATGACATTCCTACAGGGATTCTTTAATGTTTAACATGGGCTGATTTTCTTTTGGAACCTTCCTGTCAGCAGCAAAATTAATAGGGTTTTCTTTTACCAAATGACTTGGTCTTCCACATAACTCTTAGGAACTCTTCAAAGTCTCTCAATTTTCTTGAAATTTTCTTGATGTAGTTAACAAATTCAGAAGTTACTACTGGGCTGAATTAATAGCATCATTTCACAAGCCTCACCTCTTTCGAAAATCAGACCAAAGAAACCTCAGCCCATGGCATAGGAAATTGACAAATTTTACGTTACAGTAAGAAAGGTGAAGTAGAGTAAGTAGTAATAAAGGAGACCATCTCTTTTTTTTAGCTGAAAGCACACAGCTATGTAGGCAATGGGAAAGCCTTTCAGGAATATAGGTTTGTGGTTAGTCATATAGTGATAACAAAAAGACCATTAGTTGATAGGTCATTCCTAGCAGGAGATAAAATCTTGAATTTAATAAAGAACAGGGTGACATGTTAAGCCAGCCCCTAACGTGGAACCAGATGAGGGATGCCTTTCCTGCAGTACACATTACACATTCATAAACCCAAAGGTGTCTTCAGCCATTTGACCATGTAATGGTTAATGAGACTGATGGGTGTTCACACAAGGATAAAAATAGCCTTCATATTCTCCTTGCAACCTTGGCAATAAATGAGCTACTTCTGCTACAGAGGGGTAAACCGAATGTTCTACTGCAAATGAGTACTTCTAACATTGTGTGACAGACCACAAGAAAAGGGGAACTCAACAGAGCGAGACTATCATTATTAAAAGCATTGACAGAAAATTCTAATGGAACAGAAACATCAGCAGCAGAGCAAAAGAAACATATTATATTACATAGTACTAAAAGATCGTCTGAGGTTAAAAATTTTAAGTGTTAAGTTTGGGAAGTGGTTCACTATGGCAATGTATATTAGCTTATTATTCAAACACCTTTCCTTGGAACTATACAACTCCATTATGCTCTTTCATTATGCAACTATAGCCCTGGCCATCTTACAGCAATGGTGAACTGTTTTTGAAATGGCTTAATGTTCTCCTACAAAGGAAAATTTCTGTACATTGTTTCTTGCAAGACATGTTGTCTTGAAAGTGCCATCAGCAAGCAAAGCAAACTTTCAGGTATTTAAGGTTGGCCCAAATACCACTGCTCCAAAAGAAGGTTTTCTCTATAGAGTCACATATGACCCAAGCCACTCCACAAGACAGTGCTGTGAAAAACGAAGAAATGCTGTTCTGGGCCAATGCCAATGTGACCATAGGATGGTCCTGAAACTCTAGATTTAGGGCCCTATTACCAGAACTCTCCATATGGAAGGGAATCAGGAACACATAAAGCTAGACAGCACTGCTCATCCACTCATTTAAATGTATTTCACATCTACAGCCCTTGACACATCGCTCCTCTTTCTCTTCATTAAAATGTCAAACACTCATGATTTGAAACTTAACCCAACCAACTTACTAGAAGGACTATAAAAGTATTATGGTGCTCAACTATTAATTAGATGGTTACTAATATTTGCACTTACATGTTGCCAAATAATTTAAACTATAAATTTTAAACTGTGTAGTAAGGAAAAAAAAAAGAAAGAAAAAAGATTCACTAATGTCTCTTTCACTTTTGCCCTTCTGGATGTTTCACTCCCTCAGAGATGTTTACTTTAAGGCCTGTCCTTCAGTACCTGAACAGAAGACCTTCATTCCACTTCCAGAGTAATCTCTCTTGTCGCAGGGCTTAAATTCAGTAGTTATACTGAAACAAAGTGCCTTGCTAGACTTTAGTAAACTAAAGCTTTACCTCTTGCACACTTCCCCTGCAATCAAATATATGCATACTAAGTAATGCAACCTAAAAACAGCTAATGAGTATTTCCTATGGAAAAACACTCCTTTGGAGAGTATACTCCTCAAGGACAGTCCTGATTTAGACTAGATCAAATAAAAGATACAATTACTATAATACAGCTGTGGGTGGAGGAGGGGGTGGAGAGAGTGAGAAAGAAAATAAGGGACTGATAACGTGATGTAAATAACACTAAGAATTATTTTCCTGCTGACATCAGCACTGCCCAGTGCTGCTCCTTGTTGTGAAACACTTGCTCTGGCCAGCGAACCTGGGACCTGTCATGCTGTGAGGTAGCAGGTGCTGTAACATTGTCAACCCCAGGCTCCCCATCCTGGTTCCTCCCTCTCACAACACTCAAAATATGTTTTGACAGACATGACTTCACAGCTGTATTATTATAGAGGTATACTGTATCTCCAGAATAATAATACAGTGCTGTTTTTAAAAAGAAGCCCATGGCTTAGCAAGGGTAGCAGCAGGATACCATACAATCGCAAAAAAACCCCCAAGCATACTATTTGTTACAGGAGTACATCTCCATCATATATCAGGCATAGAAAACAGAAAGCTGAGGCTCTCTTCATTTCTAACCTCAGCAGCACCTCATGAAAAACTCAACCTAAAAACTGGGTAAGATTTTGGTTCCAAAATTTGTTTGTTTTGGGGAATTTTGGGGGGTTGTTTATTCGTTTTGGATTTGGTCCCTCTAGTGCTATTGCCAGGCTTTCCTGATTACCCAAAGATTCTGTAGAAAGCTTCAGATCTCAGCACAGTTTTAAACCATATGTTATCCCTCTTTAAAGGTTACTGGGTTCTAGCCTGTTTCATCTTCCATCTGCAGCAGACATTTATATTTATAACCTGCTCATCACCATGATACCTAAAGCATCTAATAAAAACCAGAAACAAGCAGCTTCCTGGACCCTGCCTTTTACTACTCAACAACAGAGAGCAGCTGTTAACAACATAATTGGGATTTATTTATTTTTGCTTTCTAATCTCCTCCCAAACCAGACAAGCCCCAATAAACACTGGCCACCTGAATGACTCCATCAGGTTTCTCCTCTTTCACATGCTTCCAATGACATCCGCTGCTGTCCTGCTTCTACTTAACCTCCCTCAACCCCAGGTAGGGTCTCTGGTTATACATTCTAGTAAGAGTAAACTAGTTTCAGCCTATCTATTCTTTATGCTTCCAGCCAGCACCATAAGGGATCTCCTGTAAGTACCAGAAGCACAAAAAGCTACTGGGAGGCATGAACTTTGCAGGCACCAAACCCAGAAAGGAACCCAGCCTGTAACCCAGACATCAGCCCGCCATGACCTGCAGAAATGTACTACCTACTTTGGAATGGGCTTGCTTCTCCTTCTCACGCTTCTTTAAAAGGGTATTACTGCCTCTTAGGTACAAAGGAAAATTTGTTTCCATTAATACTGAAGTCAGAGTTTACAGAAGAGACAGCCTGAACATATGGGACAGGTCCAGGTAGCTAAATAGGAGAACACTTATGGCAGCTACAGTTATCTAGGTCTTCTGTAACTTTCAGCAATAATAGAGAAAAAGCTCATTCTTCAGAGATTTAAACATTTGATTCTTGCTTATCAGAATGAGTTACAGACAACTCTGCATGGCGGATCTGACAGCTGGTGTCTCCCTCATTCCGAAAGCAGGGGCAGAAAGCATTTAAAGTTGCTAAAAACCACTGGAGTTAATATCCACAAGTGGCAAACACTTCGAAAAAGTGAGAAATCCTCCCCAGCTAGATGGCAGCCACCAGAACCAGTCATCTTGAACTAGACTAAATGAAAATACTGCAACATCTTGAATCTCTTCCCCCCCCCCAAAAAAAAAACCAAAACCAACAATCCACTATGATCCCAATGAACCTTCCAAATTTCTACCAGGAAATGAAATGGGTTTTTTCCAGGTCCCCTAAATACAAAGGTACCATAGAGTCCCATGGAAGCTGTTTTGATGTTTCACAGCTTTGTGGTTCCTCAGCAGATGACATCTCTGAGGCACCACAGCCTCCCTTCTGAACAGGCTGCCTGGCCACCATCACTTCTATCTGTAATGGCAGAATTAGTGTAAGGAACAGAAAGCAACTAGAAATGATGCACAGATGATGTCACAGTGCTTCAACATCCAAGCACTTCAAAACAAAGTGTTTTGATTTAATTCAACGAATCACAAGTTTTTAAACATTTCCAAAGCAACTTCTCTTGCAAACATTGTTAAATTTGCCCTAGAACACCAGAAGACATTCTGGCATTTCCTATAAAAATGCAGTTCTGGGTTTTGTTCTGCTTTCAGACAAAATGAGACTTAACTAATACAGAAGAAAACAGAAATTCTGTGACATATGATGCATTTTTGCCAAAACAAATCTCTTACAAACATATCTCCCACTCCATCAAAATATTTTTCTTCCTAAAATGAGCTTCTTTCTTCCACAGTTACTGTTATGTGATTTTTTTTAGACTGGCTACCCCAAAAAACCTTGATGCTTCCTGTACCCCTCCTGTATTATCATATTTGGCATGTTTCCTGAGCTCACTTCCCTAGTGCTTACAACTACAGAGGTCCTTTTAAAGGCAACACAGCAAACGCACAAAACATTATCTCCTACAGCTGTGCAGTTATCTTATTCAATAACATTAAAACCCTTCTTTAGCTGAGAGTTATGGACTATTTTTATAAGACTGAAGAGTTGTCAAAAGTTTTCTTAACTGAAGGCATACCCTAATAGCTAATTCCACTGCATGTGGTATATGCAGAAGACACTTCCTGCCTTTCCTTGATCTTATATCACATTTACCTGTAGTTGGAATCAACACATCTTTTGGAAAAGATGTGTTAAAGGTTAAATTTTGTCTCTTCCACACCACAAAACACTAAAATTATCACTATTTCACCCAACATGCTTGTGCATCCTTTATGTGCAGAAACGCATCATTCAGGTGGTGAGAATCTACTTGTTTGTGTCCAAACCAAGAGTTTGTCCTCAATTCAGCTAAGGAGCCCAGGATTTTGAAGCAGCAACACTGGAGTCAAAGACAACACAGTCTCCAGTGCCCATGCACAGTCCGCCAGCATTTACAGCACATTTTCTATCATGATTTGTATTTGCATTTCTATCTGTACAGAGTAAAGGAAAAGCAGAGTATGGCTATTAAAACATACAGATGTTCTTATAAAGACAGCAATTATTCAGAGGAGGAAAAACGAAAAACAAAAAGTTTTAAATACAGAATCACAGGATTCAGTTTTGTCCTCCCTCCCCCTTTTTCTTATTTTTGGCGTTTGGAACCTCAAAGTACCTCGACTTTTACTGCTCCACTGCTGTTACTGTTCACAACAAAATCATTCTGACTCTATTTGTTAGCCCACAGCAGTCACCCTGTTTTGCAAATGATTAGACACATTGCTTTGTTCCGAATACCATCATCTTGGCTTCCATAGGACATCATTGTGTAAATTATGCCAGAAGTAAATAATGCATGAAATGTGAAAGGTTGTCTATGCCAAAGTGGATCTAATATTTCTTGGTGTGGAAAGAGACTTTAAGAAAAAGAAAGGATTAAAAGAAAAAAAAAAGGTAAATTGATTTGAAAGGCTGACACCAAAAAACTGCTTAAAATTTGTAATCATAATAATAAAGTAATGCTACAGACATTTGCTATTGAAAGTAGAATTCAGCTCCATGACTCATATCGGAGTGAGCAAGCAGACACCATGGACCATGTTCAGACAGTTTGAATTCAAGCTCAGCCAAGTGTTTCCCATTAGCCGACTCTAAATTTTCAGTGCCACCAAGCCAGTGGGAATTATGAGGCCCCAATCCAGCATTTTATTATGGCTCGGCCCAAAGGAGCATCTCCCCATTCCTTCCTGGTAACGAAGGGGACTGACCCAGCCCTGCATTATTCAGACTGCAGGACTACACAGGTGCAGGGGTAAAATACTAGAACCAGCACCTGCAGCTTTTTTGGATGGGGGAAAGACTGCAGGGCAGGAAAAAAATCCTATGGACATAAAAAATAAAGCAAAAGAAAACACTGAAGATGTGCTCCAGTAGTCAAGCTACCAAAAGTTTCTCAAGTCCCCCCTTTCCTTGTAGGCTTCTCATGATGTATGTGGGGCACTCCTGTAGCTCTGCTCAGCACTATGTGCTCGTAGAAAAGGCCTGCATGGCTCAAACAGGCACAAGAGATGATTTAACAGCAGCCACTGCGTAACCTCGGGGTAGTTTTAAGCAGCCTGTTCCTGACCAGAGAGTGCCCAGGGCACACGTCAGAGGAGCATCTTCAACACCTCTCTGCAAACGTACCACCCCGTCTGACACAACTGGCAGCACCAAGTGACTGAACTTCAGTGTTTGCAGGGCAGATTTTTTGGGAAAATAAGCTATTTAAAACATTATTTAAGTCCAAAGAGATAAGACCCCTAATTTCATAACTATCTAGACAAAGACCTGTCTCATCAGTTGGTCATCATTAAAACAAGATTCTTACTTTTTAAAAATAAATATGGTAACATTTTTGTTCTTACCACAAAGTAATAATTTAAAACATATTTAAGCAACCACATCACCTAATATACATCTTAATTCTTATTTTATAAGAAATGTGCTCCATTATAATCTTTAATAAGAGACACACCTACTTGTGCGGGTATGTATGACATATGCAAAGTTAAATTCAGCTGAAAACTGGAATTCATTTAAAAATACACAGTCTTCATCTGCTTAAAATCCAAAAGCTACACATTTCTTGTATATACAAAGATTTGGAACTTCATAAACACATGTTCTGTCTTTTAAATACTTTGATAACTGAAATAAATATAATTTGCAGTTAATGATTTCACTGATTATTTCTGGTCACTGTGTCCTAGCAGATCACAGAACTAATGGATCTCATCCCACCACATCCTTCTGCCTCATCATCATATCTAAATGGCAGGAATAAAAAATAAAAATTAAATTTAAAGAACAATGATAAAAAAATGTTATTCCAAACAGAGTTCTCAATTTTATACAGTATCACCCAATAATGCTGCTGAATACAATGGATAAAGAAAATACTCCCTCTGTTCAGGAAGAGGGGATTAGTATTTGTCCACATTTGATTTTCTACTCCAGCAACCTTTTCGAGTTAATTATCCACTAACTCAGCTGTTAAACTGTTTGACTGTCTCAAAAGTTGAACTAGTACATATGGCTCATTAATGTTTTATTTTACCATACTGTTGGTATGTTTAGATGTCAATACATCAAAGAATCTTGCTTTACAAATATTATATCAGATGTATTTCTCAAATTGTAGTATTTTAAATTTAAATAGGTCATTTATCCTGATTCCTTGCCAGAGAAATGCTTGTCCCATCTTTCATGAATCTGTCTTGGCTAAGTTTTTCAGCTCAGCTAAATTCATGTTTTCAGACTTCATACCATCCCTCTTTCACAGGGGCTGTTTGAGCCAGATTCAGCCACTGAAGTGAATTGTGTTCAACATCTCCTTTGCAAAACAGACTGTGGCAACATCATCAATCTGTGTATAAACATCACAGTACTGACAGCAGATTGCTGTAGATACACACATGACTAAGGAGAGGTTATACTCAACTGTTTGGTGGACCCCACTGCACTTATCTAAGCACCATGACAAAACCACTTACTGAAAACATAAAAACCATTCTTCATTGTCCCTGCTTCATACTGCATCAGTGTCTCATGAAGAAAGTTAACTCTTTTTAATCCCAATGGATCTTTTTCCTCCATCCCTTTTGTAGCATCATTTTAAATCACTGGCACAGCAAAGCATTATTTTCTTGGGAAATTAAATAATTAATTGACACTTGGCTATTATGAGGGTTAATTACTGAAGGCTGCAGGCCCTGACCAGGCTAATTCTGACCATCCCACTGAATGTCTGCAGCAAGCAGGTCCAAGAGTCTCTGTTTTACAGTGTGATTTGAAACACACTTGGAAGGCATGGCTTCTACAAATCATCTACTCTGTCTCTCAGCATTGAGGCACTCGAAACTACTAATCTTGTAAGGAATGACTATGAAGTGATAGTTTACATCATAAAAAACCATTAAACCTTAAAGATGTACTAAGATGTCAATTTTATTTTTTTTGCAGAACACATCAGCAAGATCGCTCCATGTGAAATTTTACCCTTTCCCTTGTTACAATTTAGAATTTTTTTTAATAACAATACTACCGTGACTTTTACAACTGACTTTTTCATTTTCCTACTTACATAAACACAAGTTTGTTTGTGACTCTAGAAAGGCAACAACAGTTTAGGAGATTGTGGTCAGAGGTACTGATATTGGAATGTCAGTTTGCCTTTCCTCCTCTTGCGGCACTGCTTACATGAAGTTGTACCACGCTTTTGTTTCTTCCTGACCCAAAGATGTCAGTAGGATGCAACTTCTCTGTAACACCACTTTTTGATGGACCTACTGTTCAGTCAGCAAAATCACACTGCCAGCACAAGCATAATGCCACATTCTGTCAACAGCTGCAACAGAGTGAACTTTATTTTTGTAAAGTAACATTGTGTCCAGACTTCCCTCACTCAAACAGCTAGCACTGCAACTGCCACAGTTCCTTTTCTTTTCTGCCTGTTTGAGGCAGACAGTTAGTTCCACCCCAGCTATCACGCAGGTAATAATTTATCCTCACGGAATTAAGAAAAATAAATTTCAGAAAGCCAATCCTTACTGGCATTTTTCCAAAGAAATATCAACTTAACCATTTTTTTTATTATTCTATTCACACTTCTGCTTTTTGAACACATAATACAGTAAAAGTGTAGAGTTGTAACTATAGAGACAAGACACAATAAACACAAGTTACCTCACGAAGTCTGTGGAAGAAAAGCATGACCGTTTGTCTGTGTTCCCTATTCACACAGTACTGGAAGGAGAGTCCCAGCTAAAAAATGCAGTGCCTGTACAGCTCCAGCATCACACAATTAGTACTTGTCATCCTTGGAGCTCAAAATAACACAGTGTGTTCATTTGCAGAGGAAAGAATGCGTTTTCTTAGGAAAACTGGATCTCTGCGCTGATAGTGCCAAGTCCACAAAGAAGATTAAGGTTTATAAAAGTGAGAATTAAAGATACTGTCAGACAACCAAGTGAGAATTAATCAAGTTAGAAACTAATGAAAAGGAATAAGCATTTTAGTGTAAATCCTAAGTTCAATTCTGCTCCTCAGTTTCTTAAGAGAAAATATTCAGAGACAACAGTAATGTCAACAAACAGCAGAACTAGCACAAGGTACCCCTCCTTTGCTGATCAGAGGGCAGGGATTCTGTAAAGCATTATTTTATCTGAAATGCCTGTGGACATCAGCCCACTGGCAGTTGGCACCCACAACAAACACACTTGGGGTCCCAGATTCAAGCAGCAGAGGCTGCATGTACTTGCTGGTGGCCAGCTTCAAAACAGGGTCACAAATCAACTGCCCCAAATGAGACAAGGCAAACCAGGCACTGTCAGCACCTGGCACAGCTCAGGGAGCATAATCCAACAGATCTTCCAAGCAATAGGCCCAAAACCCCAGACAGTTTGCCCACATGGGCACACAAACCTTTGTCATCCACTGATGACCAACAGTGGTGCCTCCTGCCTTCCTCCCTCACCTCTGCCTGATGTTTCCCCTTGTTAGAAGGGTTAATAATATTGATCTATGTAACATAGCATGCTGTGGGATCACCTTCACTTCAGCAATATTTTTGTGGCCCCAGTAAGTCCAAAACATTTACTTTTTTCAAAATTTAATTTTTCTTTGCACAAATTCAGTTCTTTCCCCCTTTGTTAGGAGCCTAGAGCATAGATAACACCATTTTCAACCTCATCAACATGGATGTATATATATAAATCCAGCTGATGCTGCTGAATTTCTTCTAATTCTGACAGTGTACATAAGTGCACGGTGCATGACTAGTCTGCTCCTTCTCCTTCAACATAAATGCTGTAAAAAATAAAAACAAAAACAACCCCAGCACAGATCTTTCAGGCAAATAATTACGGACATTTTGCAGAGTTACTTTAAAAGCCCCTGGTAAAAGATCTGCCACAAGCTTTGTGCAATTCTAAATACAATCTTAATGGTTCTGTCTTTAACCACACAATATGTCTAGTCAAAGACTTCAGTACACGGGGGAGGTATGATTATACAGTCCAAAAAACCCATGATGTTCTGTCCCTGTCATGGCCTTCTCTGTCCTATGAAGTGTCTGACGCTTTTAATTTTAGTGCTAACTTCAACCTTTTTTCCAGAACTGAAATAACTCTTGCTGAGTTCATTGTTCAATCCTGTCTGTAAGTAAAGGGAAATCAGAACAACCTCTGCTGTACCCTACTGCCCAGCAGAATTGCTGGCTTTAATGAGCCTGGGTGTAATGAATCTGTGTTCAATCACTTCATTCTTAGCAAGACCCAGGACTCTCGGGTGCACGCCATCTGCTCCGACTGACCCGGCTGCTTTTGGATTTTTTCCATTTATTCCAGCATTTCCTCTTCTGGCACATGCTCTCACATTCCCTACCTGCTCTCTGTTAGCTAGCATCTTTCACCCATGTAACTTCTTGGATTAAGCCAACTAACCTTTAAACCAAACCAAATCCTTGCCTGTTTGCTGTCTGACAGCACACACCACTGCTTTTCCCACAGGAACTGGCATCAGCAGCACTACTCCATCTAGGACGCACCCACTGATTTTTGTCTAGGCAGCAAACCCTGCCATTACAGGTAAAGAAGTGGAAGGAGATTTCCTGTGATGCTTGTGAGCACCATCCTGATGAGTAATAAATCTCAATCAAAGAGTGCATAAGGAAAAGCTCCTTCTTTCTCAAAGATTTACCCCACTCATCAGACAACTACAACTGAAGACAACAGCACAGGTGTAAAACTGCCACGGCACTAAATGTCAGTTCTGGAAGCATCCTGATTTGTAAAACCACTCCTCAACGAATGCCTTGAAAATAAAAAGCTGCAAATTGCACATTGCTTACAAAACCATCTATAACTCTCTTGTTATAGCCCATGCAAGGGTCAGAGAATGGTGTTAAGTACTCTCTGGACTGTGCAGGCTCTGCTTTGTAGAAATCCAGAATTGGTTTCCAAACCAAATCTTCCCATTTCTGACATGAATAAGCTCAGCATGACCATTTCTCAGTTGGTCAGTGGGGATTCTGCCTATATATGAAGCACTAATAGTGACAGATGGGGATTTTTTAAAGCATTAAAAAAACCCAAAAAACATTCATAGTCAAAAATTATTTCAAAGAAAACATGTTATCTTAAACCAAACAAGCTCTCTTGCCCTAAAAAATTTGTTCCCTGTACTAACAGAAAATGTATACTGTGGATCTCTGTGTCTTGCTCCCCTAACTGTTAGAATGGCAGGATTTTCAAAAGTGAAAATATTAAATTGCATTTTTGAAATATAGTAAGACAAAACATCAGAAAAATATCTCAAACAGCATTGTGGGATTTTCCCTATCAAAACATCCCCATTTGCAATTTATTTTCTTTAACTCATTCCATTAATTCATTTTTTCCTGAAGTCCCAATAAATGTAAGAATACCTGACAGCAATGGGTTCTGAAGACAGACACACCAGCAGAACAGCAGAATGCCACTGTGATTAGTGCCCTATAAATAAGAGGGGGAGGGAAGGAAGGAAAAAGAGAAGCAGACCCAGATCCCACAGGCCTTATTATCTGAATATTTCTGAAGCCAATTACAGGCTTGTTTGCCAGTAATGTTCTCCTCACAGCATAAATATACCTAGAAATAATCTTAAACAGTAAAAAACTCCAGAACATTAAAACCAACCAACAAACAAATCCAAAAACAAAACCAAAATCAATACCTCACCATTTCCAGGCTTAAATCACACATTACTACCAAAACAATACTGAAAACAAACTATGATAATAACATGATCATAAATTTCATTTAAATGATAGAGTAAGAAACTACATAGTGAAAATAAGAGGTTTTTCCATACTTCCTTGAAAAATTAAGTGACTATTTGGATAAGCCTTCTTACTTTAATGTCCCATTCTTCCTCTTTGCAAAAAGAAGAAAGAGGAAGAACACTCTTAGTGCTGTATCTATGTGAAATCTCTACTTTCACCGCTCAATTCACCTGCAAGACCAAGGTCACAGTGAGGCTCAACATAAGGTAGTAATGCAGTGCTTGGTCAGATTTTTGTTTTACTGATCTGGTAAAGAGCACAAGTAGGAAGAAAAATATTCTTGAAATGCCACAATTTTCGTTCAGAATCCCCTGTACAATATGAATTTATATAACCCATTAAGAGATGATCTGCAGCTATCAGGACAGCAGTAGAGTTGAATACCCCCAGGCAGTGCCCAGGTGCATGAGCTCGATTTCAACTTAACTTTTTTCTGCTTGATAAGTAAAAGCTATTGAAGAACAAAATTCCTGAAAATAGAAGTTAAGTAAATAAATAAACAAACAAACAGAAATATCCTATCTCTGTTCAGGAAGTATTAGGCAACTATAGCGTGTTAGTTAAATTACTAAGCCGCAGGTGGAGAAGACCACAAGTCCGGTTCTTCCCTGTTCTGGAAACTGGCTGGCACAAGCCTTCTCCCACCCCGAACAAGCTTTTTCTCAAACAGCAGGAGGGCTCCGCACGCAGCCCCTGTTGGGGACCACTGCTGGGGCTCTGCTGCTCTGACGGGTGAGACCCTCGCACTTCGCACCTTGATGTATTCGCGCTCAAGAACTGCCACAAACACCGCAACATCATCTTACCGACGGATTTTTTTCCCACTGAAACAACATTTAGGAAAAAACCCTCGGTGGTAAACCAGGAATCTACCACATGGCACGTCCTTTCATACAACTGCCTTTATGACTTTCGGGACCCTTTTGAGAAAGGCGACGGCGCTGCCGACCTGACAGGGAGAGCCCGCCCAGAGCCCGCGGGGTGCGCAGCGCTCTCGGGTGCCCAGCCCGGCACCGGGCGGCACAGAGGGGCACGGGCGGCCCCTCACGCACCCGCACCCGCAGGGTAGAGCCCCGGAGAGCTGCGTGCCGGCGCTGCCAGCGCCTGTCTGGAGCAGGCAAGCGGGCACGGAGCAGCTCCAGCACCTCCGCTGCGGGGCGGGACCGGCCCCGCTCCGCTCTGCCCCGCCGCCAACAGGGCTGTGCCCGGTCCCGGCCCCGGGGGCACCGCAGGGGCACCGGCCCTCCCACAGCCCCCAACTTCCCGGCGGAGGCAGCGCCAGCTCCGCTCCCGAAGGGCTGCGGGAGCAGGTCCCGTCCCGCACCCCCCGAACCGCCCGCACCCCGCAGCTCCGGGGGGAGCTGGAGCCGGACAGCCCCGGACCCACCTGGTGCAGCGTGTCCGGGGGCAGCTGGGAGGCCCGGAACAGCTCGCCCACGCTGCTGCCCCCGGCGGCCGCCTCGGGGGGCGGGCAGCACCGCGAGAAGAGCTCGGAGTACCGCTGCTGCTCGGTCTCGCTCAGGGGCAGGAGCAGACCCCCGGTGCCGGCGGCGGCAGCGGCGGGGCCGGACCCCCCCGCCGGCCCCTGCTCCATGGCGGGGCGGCGCAGGCAGAGCCGCTCGGCGGGGCAGCGGTGCCGCGCCGCCGGGGAGCGGGGGAACGGCCGGGGGAACGGCCGGGGGACGGGCGGCGGGGCGGGCGGCGTGGCGGGGCCGGGGGCGGTGCCGCGCTGCGGCGGGGAAGGTGCAGTCCCCGCCCGGTGAGCGCCGCGCCGGCTCCGCAGTGCCCCGGCCGCTGCCGCCGGCCCCGCCTCTGCCCTGCCCGCGGCCCCTCCGGCTGCCAGCGCTCCCGGGCCTCCCGCTCCGGCCCCGCTGCGGGACGGCGCACACGGCGCTCGGCAGCACGCGGGTTTCTCCCCAGATCGTAGAATCACGGAATGGCTTGGATTGGAAGGGATCTTAAAGAATGTCTCTTTCCCATCTCCATGCCATGGGCAGGGACACCTCCCGCTAGACCAGGTTGCTCAATGCCCCATCCAACCTGGCCTTGAACACCGCCAGGGACGGGGCATTGCTCACCAGTAGCGTTTTCAAAGTACCACCTGCTGCTGAACGTGCCACGTGGGCACCACAGAAAAGAAATGCCAAAATTCGATACCCTGCAGTGAGTCCGAATCAATTAGCCACGAAGATTTGAGAGAGGAGCATCTCACCGTGTTCTCTACAGTGTTTGCTTTAAGGCGAAGGGCAAAGAGCCCCTTGTTCATGGAGACGAGATTCCTCTTTATTACTCCTCTGTCAGCAGCGACACTGTAAATGTTCCCTTTACAGGTTGAGCAACACCTTAAAAGCCAGGCAGGTCACGACCGAGGTGGGAGGGCTGGGTACGTCTCAGCCAGGAGGTTGGTTGTGTGTCTTGAACTGGTTTTTGCAGCCTTTCTTCCTAGCAGTTCTTTGGGGAATTTCAAGGAATAAGCTAATCAGCCTGAAGGCAGTCCTTGTAAATATCTGTGACCCACAGAGGAGTCAACAAGTTCTCTTCACAGCACCTTGGTGCAGAGACATGGCCTGGCCCAGGAGAGATCAGACTACCTGCTGTTTGCTTTCAGTCCTGTACTGTTAGCAATGTCAGGCTAGCATTGTTACCTGTGTTCCTGAATGCAAAACATTTGGGAAGTCAGTGTGGTTTAATTCTTATATGCTTCTTTACTATTAATTCTTTAAAAAATATGAAATCCAAATGTAATAATTTTACATAACATTTTTACTAGAAAATAATTCCACTTATGGTCTGTAAAGCCAAAGAAATATTACTAACTTGTCACTTCTGTTCTTGTAAACTGATCACTATTACCTCTTTTTAAAATCTTGTTTTAATCTACTTCATCATCTTCACACCACACATCTGTGCCTCCTTCTCACTTGCACAAAACATGCAAACTCTTAATTCCTCTAATCCAAAATGAAGATCTGTTCCCACCTTCTCAATGTGTGGAATGTTGAATGGGTTGTTAGATGCAGCTGTTAGCAGATGGATAATTGATACTTGTGTTTAAGAATGGACTGCTATGGAGAAATCTTTTTTCTTTTAGGGAGAGAAGATTGTCATAGTATTTTCTCATTTTAAAACATATTGTTATGGAGGAGGGCAAGACTATTTCAGCAACTAAATCTTGTAACCACACTTAAAATGGCAAATATCCATAATAGCTCAAAAAAGTTAAGCAAGTCCTCTTGAGAAGGCCCTGCAGAGCAGAGAATGAATGACCCCTCGACTGCAAGGTTCATCACCTGGAGAGTCCTAAGATGTCACTGACCTTTTTCTGTATCTTCAGCCAGGTACAAGGTACTGCTCTGAGGAAGTGGTGCCAGCCATGTGGAGAGGGTGTAGGGCCATACCTAACTATTGCCATATTTAACTGTATGAGTCTCATGATAAAATATCTTCGAAGTAGCTCATGGAAGAACAGCTGGCTTCCAGCTGAACTTGAACAGGAGAGATGTTATTCTGCCAAGCAAAAGAAAACACTGTGAATAATTTGTGCTAATTGTGCATTTTCATGTGCCCGAAGATGCCCATTGATAAGTGACTGGTTCAATACTTGTGATGCTAATGTCTCATCACAACAAATATGCCCTTTGCCAACACTCCAGCAGACACCACTGGATCTCTGTTGATGTGTCAGCCAGTTCTTCAAAGTTTTTCTAAGGTGGACCCTGGCAGGAAGATTTTGGAAACACACACTGTCCAGAACACAATAGTCTGTCTCACCAGCCACACCTCTTACCACCAACACATACAGCTGCTTTTTTTTTTCTCCTTTGGACAATTTTCTCTTCTTCCTTGACCTTTAAAGCTTGCATTCCTCTCTACATACAGCCCACTCTCATCAGAAATGACACAGTGGCTGTGTTCACAACCAGTCTACCCCAGTGTTGTAATCTCCAACATGCTGTCTCCAAGACATGAAAAAAGTGAACCACCGCAAGCTGAGGGAGGAGGCAGAGAAATCCATGCCTCTTATGTCTGCAAAGTAAGTGTGAGCCTAAAGGTGTACCAGGTGTGAGCTGACAGCCCCTGTTCACCTTTGGGGTACTCAGGTGCCTGCCTGCTCCCTGCAGGTGTTCTGCACTCAGCAGTGCCAACCACACTGACTTACTCTGCTTATGGGGAGCTTTAATCCACTCCATGCGCCAGAACCACTTTCTGGACAGTCCAATGTGCCTTGTGCAATGACATTTACAGCCTTTAAAAAGTTAGAGTTCCTGTGAGGGTACATTAGTTCAGACTAAGAGGCACTTAATGATAACAAAAGCCATACAAATATCATAAGAAGAGAGATTCAACCTTCCTGTTTACATGGAAGCTGTGATGTCATTAAAGGTTACAAAGCTTCCCTACAACTAAGAAATGCTACGTATCAGTATCAGAGTCCGAACAATTAAAGTATTTATTTTTTGCTGGAAAAAAATAGTCAGTAATGTAAACTGAATTGAAATCTGACTTATCAAAGTATGGCTTAGATCTGTGTGTGGTCCTTCTTCCCTTCCCACCCAACTAGTAACGCAATTACTTACTCTGAAGTCAGCCAGCAGCAGTCCTACAAACAATTGTGTGATCACGTGTGGGAGGGAGACCGAGGTCACAGTAAAAAAAAAAAAAACACAACAAAATAAATACTAATTCCAAAGATGTGCTAATGGAAATAAATAGTAATATGTCTGACAGGTATATTTTTGTTCAGGATATAAATTGGTATAATTTATATATATTCATATATATATTATCATGTATAATATGGCATAATCTATAACCTCCAGTAAAAAATTTCTCCCAATAGTTTAGTATTTAGGAGATTGAGCAGTACAACCAAACACTAGTCAAATTCATGTATTTCACTTGTCTTAGGATTGAGATCATGTCAGACTTGTCCTGACCCAAAAGGCATGAGATCTGGGTGGCAGCTGCTTTCCATTGACAGTGGAAAAATTCCATATATCACCAAGTAAATCTTTGGAAACTCATGCAAATGGTTGGCTAGAAAACTGTGATTTAGCTTTTCCCAAACCAGCTCAAGTGAATCTCACCCATTGTTCCTCATAACAATTTTTATTTACTTTCTTTGCAAAACCAAAGAAGACTTTGATGACAAGCAACTGGTGGGGCATGTTTCCTGACCATGGTATCAGACATGCTTGGAATATACCTGAAAAGCTTGCTGTTTAGTGTATAGATTCAGCATGCAAATACTCATACTCTTTTTTGCATTGTTGCTTTCCTGAAGAGATCCCATTTCTAAGAAAAACAGGAGAAATGCTTAATGAACTGCAAAATTTGATGCCCTGTTCTCCAGCTTGTTAACACCTTTAATGCATGAAAAAAACCTAAGAAATAGTAACTGTTTTCTACTTTGACCAATTCATTGTTTTCCAAAATTAGATGGTATCATAAACTGCATATTGTGGAAGATGCAATTCCTGGCAGGTTGTTTGTTTTCTA
Organism: Monarcha castaneiventris obscurior; assembly: GCA_026261815.1. NCBI lineage: Eukaryota > Metazoa > Chordata > Aves > Passeriformes > Monarchidae > Monarcha > Monarcha castaneiventris. The sequence continues at coordinate 33,433,536 of JAMPIT010000566.1, read as the reverse complement.
TAAGCAACTGGGTACATAATCGAGAATTAAAGTTTGTGTCATAAAATATTTTACAAATATCCATATATTAATTAGCTGAGAGGAGAGGGGAGAGAAGGGGAGAGGAGGCAAGGAGAGGAGGCAAGGAGAGAAAGAGGACCACACACAGATCTAAACCATACTTTCATAAGTCAAATTTCAATCCAGTTTACATAACTGACATTGTTTTTTCTAGCAAACAATAAATACTTGAATTGTTTTGATTTACTGATGTGTACAGTTTCTTGGTTCCAGGAAAGCTTTGTAACCTAAAATGATATCACAACTAGTTGTGTTTAGAGAGTCTTTTTATGAAGTCCTTTTATGAAGATTTCTGCATGTAGTATGAGCTTTAGTGGCAGAAGGCAAAGCCCCTGCACATATCTTTGTAAGAGCAAGGACAAAAAAAAGTATACTAATTTTTAGGTAACTTTCCAGGAAAGTACAGCCACATTTCCATTGATTTCCATTACAGTGCCTCCAGTTTATTTCTTTTAAAATAATGTCTTCTTGTGAAATTGAAAAACAATTTAGGTGCATGTTTGTTTTTCTTTTAGTTCTAGTTTTAAAGTATTATCCACGTACTTTTGTATTCTGCAGAAGCAAAAGGTCACTCAACAAACCAAGCACTAGAACATGTTGTTCCTCTATCGTTTGTCCTTTAACTTAGGAAATTCACAAAGCCTTCAGCAACTATTCAAACACCAGGTTTCAACCAGAACACACCAATCCTTATGTATTACAGGGTGATGGGTCCTAAAGGTCATATCATCAGACACTTGAAAGCCTGAACCAAGAAATGCTGCCAGGGTAAAATCCACATGATCCTCGAAGTCCCACACAGAAAAAAAAAAAATTAAAAATTAGTAAATAAATAAAATAAAAGAGGAACTTATGAATATCTTCTCCCACAGACACAAGATAAAATGTAGAACTTTCATTATATCCTGAAAGTTAACTCTATTCTCATGGACAAAGAGAGACACACATATTAGGAAGAAGGGGCTATTATAAGAGCACAGATGATAATTAAAGAAAATTTCTTAGTGCTTTGTGCGGCAGCTGATGTACCATAGCTTGTTTCTTTTATCTGTTACTGGTAACCACACTCTGAAGTGAAAAATAATCACAGAAGGCGCAGAGACATTAATCACTACAATGAAGACATTAATGCAAAGCAAAATGTGTATTTTCCATTTGAAGAAATAACAAGTAAAAAAATCACTGTATGTTTACTCATCTGTGTGTCCTGCAGCTAATTTGCCTCTCAAAATTTTGCCTTTAGGCTTGGAAACAAATTCTAATAAGTGTTCACTTATGAGATAACCTATTGACCATAAAAGGCCTTCAGTGCTGCTATTGCAGTCTCAAGTTTCCTATGCAGTTTTGACCTAAATACGTTCCCTTTTGGGCAAATAGTATATGCCCTTATGTCATTTTCCTGGTTACATTTTAACATAGCAAGTGGTCCACCTTGTCCTCCAATTAATTCATGAACTCAATATAAACCACAAACAAATCAGCTGCAATTTACTCTGGCTTCTGCTGTTAGTACAGACAGTGGAGATAAACCAACAATAATTTCTATTTATGACTCATTTTCCCAGCCTAAAACCAGCTACAGCAATGCCACTGCAGCTGCAGAAAGTATCGTGGCAGGCACTTTCAGCAGGAGCGTGCCCTGTGCTGTAAAGCTTGTAACCTGCACATGACAAAGCTTTTCATTCAGCATCAGCCTGAAAGGGCCTGTACTGTCACTGTGTGGCTCTTTATGCAAAAGGCACTGTAACAGCAGCCAGTCCTGCAATGTGATAGCAACCTCCAACTCTCAAGTCACACATGCAAAGACGGAGACACAGCCAGTTCACATTTCCCAGCAGCACCATGCCCCGGCCTCGCTACCTCTTCACAACCTCTCACAAAGTGGGGTTTGTCGGAGCTGGGCAGCTGTGCCTGGTGCAGGGCAGCAGGGCAGGGCTCAGGAGCATGGACAGCCTGGTGGAACAGCTCTGAGATGTGCCAGCCACAGCCTGGCTGCACAGCCACTCTGACACCGTCATGTGGGAACCTCCTTTCCCTTCTCCCACCCCTCTAAGTTCACAACAGGTACTTGGGATATTGTTTTCAAAGGAAAGAAACCTGAGAGACCTGAGTGGTGTTAGTTTGGATCAGGCTTTGTTTCTCAGCAGCACAGGAGAAGGTCTTTTTGTTTTCTAGTAAAGCCGTCCTATAGCAGGGACAGCCTCGGACAGTCAGAGCCCCTGAGGCCACAAACAGGAGATACACAGGAAAAATAACATAGACCATAGCTGGCCTCTCAATGTCCCCGCCTGCCCAAACATCACCAGCCTGTTCATGGGCAGCAGCCAGCGAGCAGGGGAAGATACCACAGAGGTAATTCATTGCCTCTCTCCTGTGTAGAAGGCAGAGCTGCAGAGTTGAACCCAAGAGGTCCCACATAGATTACACAGCTTGACCTGGGCTACAGTGAAGACAGAACAAAAACGGTTTATGGCATGGTCCCAGGAACACCTTTCCCCGGGGAGCCTCTTGCAGCCTTGAACAAGGTGGTCTCCCCAAATCCCGCTTCAAGCTATGTCTCCTGCTTGCAGACTCCAGGAGGGAATAGAGGTGGCTGACCCACTCCTCACAGAGTGCTGCCAGCTTGCTTCCTCACTCTGGCCCAGCTTCACCAAAGGTATTTTTAATTTATAGCAATGTGAGAAAAGAAATGGCTTCTATTCTTCGCAATATGTTTAAAGTCCTTCAAAGATTTGATGTTGAGGTATCGAAACCCAGAATTTAAAATAGGAATAGAATCAGGCCTAAAATAAAGGCTAGTCTGTGCATATATATTTTTTGTAATTGAGCCAAAATCCTGTCAATTACTATAAAAAAACTTATCTTTTTAGTTACATGTGTTTTATTGCCAGTATTTGACAGACAAAGACTAAATACTGTTAGAGTACTATTTGCTTTGACATTTATATACATTTGTCATTTTTTTGGTATAAGAATTCCAGGCAGTAGGCAGCTGGCCTGTTATTATTCAGTACAGAGATGAGATATTAAATCTCATCATGGTGAAGAAAGGTGTGTGCAAGAAAGATAAATTAGTCTTATGACTGAGGAGTGTATCTTAGTGAGACTCAGAAGAGTGTGGTACTGCTCTTACCTTTGCTACATTTGCTGTGCAGCCCTGCAGATACTCTTTAACAGTAGTGAAAGAAAACATTTTCCAATCATCCTTCAGTCTTGTGAGATACAGGAAATCTCCTGTGAGATACATGCAATCTCTTGTGAGATTGTTGGGCATTGAAGTGTTCTGAAAGGGTGAAGGGGAGAAAATAAAAAGGAAAAAAAGAAAGAAAGAAAAAAAAAAGAATGAAAGACATCTCTGCATAGGCAGAGTTTAAGCTCTCTGCACTGGTGCAACCTGTCTCCTGTCTGAGCACAGCACTGAAGAGCTCAGGTTTGCACGCATGGATCTGCCTGGACACATCCTGTGTCTCACCATGTCACACAGCACTGCAGGACAAAGCAGCAGATGCAGCCTTTCCTGTTTACTGCTCTGGGTGTGGTACATCAGCTGCTCCTGGCCCTAATATTAGAAAAACAATTGGAATTGGGCCACAGGATGTGTAGCTACTCTCTCGTGCTGGGTCAGATAGATGTTTACAAATATTTCCTACAATACCATTCCAATTCTGCTCATAACTGATATTTCAATCCCTCCTGTTCAGGTGCAGGAACACCGCAGTGAAATTCAGGATTAGTCTGTCCTGAAAAATCACATGTAGGGACAAAAGGTTTTACAAAAGATTGCCATTCTACATTAAAACTTCCAGGGATGTCTGGTGGTTTTGCTTTTACATATCAAGGTATTAAAAGTGTCCATGTCTTGTAGGCTTGTGGAAACCTCAAAGGCATCTGCTGAAGGCACAGGTGAAGCATTTCGAACTAGGATGGCTCAAAAGCAAAGCCCTTGCTCTGGAATCCCTGGGTTTGTAGTGAATACGTACCCTCTTTCCTAGCAAGCAGACAAGCATTTTTGAACAGTTGTATTTCTGAACACTGTTGTACTTTGCACCTAGTTTAAATAATAAACATTTGGCAAGACATGCCTTCTCTAAAACTGTGGGTATTTTAAGGGAGGAACATTTCCAGCATGTTGGTTATAATTTAATGAACATATTTGCAGTGTAGTTGATTTGAAGGAGTTAGAATTGTTCAGATACCCTGGTTTGGGTTTTTTTGGTTGTGGGTTTTGGGGGGTTTGGTTGGTTGGTTGGTTAGTTGGTTGATAGGTTTTTTTGGTGGGGGGATTGTTGGGGGTTTTTTGCTAATTTTTTTTTTCCTTCAAGGTAAATAATATACAGTTTTATGAAACTGTATATTTCTAGAAAAGAGTAGCTGTCATATTTATGCTGTCAATGTTGTATTAACTAGCAATATTGGAATAAATCAATATTAATAATTTCACAAAGTATTAATATCTACAGTCAAAACCAGAGTATTGGATGGGGGGGTGCAGAGGGGAGGGAAGTTTTACTGTGCTTTGTAGCATAACTGAGTCTTTCTTGTGTTAACTCTTTGTACTTAAACACAGTCAGATAATCCTGTTCCCTGAGATCAAGATCTTTTTGTACTTGCTTACCTTTAAAATCCATGAAGGAATACTGAATTTACACAGGGCTACACACAGCTGCTAAGTTAAGCATGTGCTGGTTAATGGTTTAAAATTTACTAAAAGATAGCACTGTAATAGATTCATAATAAATGAGCATGCCAGATGAGTCCTGTTCTCAATATGATTTTCTATTTTAGTGAATTGTCATTGAGGCTTTCATGGAACAGTGCATCCTGAGCAGGCATCTAAATGAAAAGTCATCATCTAAAAAGTCAAACAACTTTTCCAGTATAAGAAATGCCATGGAAAGAAAATTAAATACAAACAAAAGGGAAAGCTAAAAAGAATAGCTAAGCAGGATGACTGGGTATGAGTTCTGCAAAATCCTCCAATATTTAAAAAATGTGTAGAAATGTAAAAAATATATAGGCAATTATCAGCTTTCAGACAAGTATATTTCTTCTAAGATATACACATTAAAAACATTTCAGCAAGGGGAGCGAAGAGGATGATAGTATTGCAGGGTAATATTGGAGATGCTTGAAATTTGCAATAGAAAACCAGTCTTTCTGGGACATTCAGAGAACAGATGTTCAGAGAGTTTTCTGCTTGGAGTAGTTACAAATCAAAACCATGTGAGAAATATTATGGCTGCTGAATCTACAAGAAGGACAGATTCTCCTTTCTGGATTTTTTTAAATGTCAGCTCTAGTAATCTTTGATCCTATAGATTCAGAAAAATCGTATTATCTTATCCTGAGAAAACTCAGCAGAGATATGAAAATGGAAAGTAATTTACTTATCAGCATTCCTAATGTGAAAAAAAAAAGAAAATCAAACCAAACCAAACCAAAAAATGAACTGCCCAAAACCCCAAGAATTTTGGGAAGCAAAATTTCTGTAGTGTGGCTTTCCCACATTTCTATATGTTCTGGATACTTGGGTGCCCCCAGACTTTGCCCAGTAGGAGCACTAATTTTGGTCTGTCTCTACCTTCACAACATTGGCAGAAAGCTTTAGTCAAAAAGCTTCTTCTCTTCTGAAGGCTTGAAGATGTCAGCCTTAGGTTTTATTTGCAGCAGTCACTCAAGCTGGTGCCTGGCAATCTCATAACATTGTTGAAACATCTTCTTCCTTTGTAGAACCTCCAGGATTTTTTTCTTGCTTTCTGCAGTCCAGTGGTTGCTGAAGGAAAAGAATCAGCTTGTTGATCCCTCTTTCCTTTGCTGAAGTTCTGTCCTGGGCTGATGTGTATTGCTCAGATTCAAGAAGCACTTGCTTGTAGCTTCTCTGGATCATTCAGCATTCTATGCTAAAGGAAGAGAAAGAACTGTAGCTGCCACAGCAGCTATTAGCCAAACCTTATACCATCAGTTAAATTAAAACTGAGAAAAATCTTCATGCTCAGGAGGAAGAAAGTACCATGCAGTTGGCAAGGCAGCTATATTAAACCAGATACCAATCTCAGCAGAACCAGAATTAATTAGGAGTAATTGAAATCTACTTCCGCACTGAAGAGAGTAATTTTTTAAATGAATATATATTTTCTTATCTTTATGTTTGAACCTTTAAGATTATGATCACATTTTTAAATGTTACTTTGGTTTGCTAACTGAAAATTATATCTGACAATAGATGTCATTGTATTAGGATTGTTCCAGATAAAATATCTTCCAAAAAAATAAATATTGAGATTAAGAAATAAAGTGCCCCACAATTAGGAAATGTCACAAGCAAGAAGCCTACACAATGTTATTTTTGTTCTTTTATGGGCACAGAGGCTGAAAAGTGAAAGGTAAAATAAATTCTTTAATTTTCAGCCATATTTGCTAAATAGTGATGGCATTTACCAGATTATCAGCAAAGTGGTAGATGTGGCCTTACTCTGTACAAATACACATAGGCACACATATATGCAGTCCTGTCTGACTTCTAAAGGTATGGTAATTTTTTAACCATATTACTAATTACAGCTTACTTCTACTTCTACTTCTAGCCACGGTACTAAAATATCACTGAGAAAAAAAATTATCTTTTCTTTTGCAACACTTTTGCACATCTGTGCAAATTTAAGTAACTATGTAGCCAATGAGGCAAGAATAAAGGCCCGTGGTTGCTGCAGGGAATTCTACTCTGTTACTGAATCAGCCCATGTGGATCTCAGCCCCCGAAACAGATGAAATGCAGACTGTTGTGTTTACGTAGGGCTGTGCTGACTCTATTGGCTTCCTCACGAGTAAAGATACCTATCAACGTACTGCACTAATGACAGGGCTGGTCTGTGGCAAAATTCCTCACAGTAAAGCACGGTCATATGTTAAAAAGAAAGGGGAATGCAGAAGGGAAAAAGCTCAGCTGCTTCCTTTTTTTCAATACTGCTCAAGATATTAATTGCAGAACATGAAGCACCTAAAAATATCTGAATATTGATTTCCTCACAGTGCTGATGCTATCAGTTATGCTCGTTTCTCTCCAGTGTATCTGTTTGCCCAGTTCTGTTGGTCTTTTGCTTCTGCTACTTAACAGCAAAAGCTGAGGATGTTACTGCCTCCCAGTAATAGTTGGTAAACAGATGCTTTTCAAAGCAACAGCTGCACTTTCACAAAAAACTTTAATTTTCTTTTACAATTTTACAATGAAATGAAGCAGCTGGAATGCTTTGGAGACGAAGCAGCTCATGAATAATTCACTTGACACCTTTATACTGAAGTATGGGTGTCTTCATTAAATAAAATTGCCTCCTGTCAAGGGCAGCAAGAGGATTTTGGGAGGAAGGCTATGTTGTTTCCCTTTGAGACCCCAGGGAATGATGGTTGGTGGCAAGGTGGAATTTAATGTCAGTATAATTTTTTTAACTTTTTGTTTATCATTACCCTTTAAATAATTTCAATATAAAAATCACTTGTGTTCAGTACTCTGGAAAATAATGCAAAGTAAAAAAATTCAGCAGGTACATAGATTACAAATGCTTGTAGTCAGTGAAAAAGAACAGATCATGCCTGTTTACACACATGGCTAAAATTGCATACAGCAGCATACAAGGTGTTTTAGCCATTTTTTAGTATGAGGTGGTGCTGGACACCCTCCTGAGTATTCCTGGGGGGTGTCTGGGGCTCCCCCCAGAGCTGGCTCAGCAAGGCCAGTGTCCCAGGGGGGTTCTGCACCTTATCTGTGGGTGCAGGCAAACACCTGCTGTAGCATGGTTTTGTTAGGATCCAGCCAGATCCTTGGCATACTTACATGCACACACCCGAGGCAGAGCATAAACTGCAGACACTTAACATCCTTGTGCTGTCTCACTGGCAGCATCATGAGAGATGCCACTTTGGTTAATTGCTGCAGAGCAGGAGTGCCAATTTGGCTCCAGCTAGCACAGGATGTGGATGGAGTCTTTCTCTGACAGTAGAGAAGGCTGCAGGGATCTGAAGCAAGGTAAGAGCCTGCAGCTCTTCTCTCAAAATACCTGCCTGCTCAGATCCAGTAACATCTCAGCTTTCAAGCAAGCCCCTAAAGCTCACATAGCATGTAAATGTTACTGTTGGCAGGTGTGAGGAAGCAGGCAAATGTCTTAATCAGGTAGTAAATGTTGTATTAAATAAATTGCACAGACAGACTTACAGCAAAGAAGATCCTGAATTACCAGCAGAAGAGGCACAGGCCTTCAGTCGGGGTCTCTCGAGAGGGAGGTATGTGGAGGAAGCCATATCAAGGTATTTAAAATGGTTTGGGGAGTTGTTCTAGAAATAACAGTGAACTACCTCCTTCCAGCCAGGGAACCTGTAAATCAGTCAGGAGTAAAACTGAGAATTTGCAGGCCAGTTCTTCAGAGGGATTCCATGTGTGCACAACTACTACTACAGGATTAGGAATGTTTGTTACTGTTGTATTACTCACTAGCAAAGTTGAATATACTAACGCAGGAAAAGGCACTGTTATTCCACATATCATTTGAGAATAATCTTGTGTCAGTAGAGTCCCCTAGGCAGGGGATGTAAAATCCATATTACCAAATACCTTCTGATTTCCAGTCACCCCTGATGAATAGGTAGAGGGCTTGACCACTAAAAGTACTGAGGATGTGTCCATACTGCAATCAGTGTGTGACTGCAGCCTGCAGAGACACTCCAGAGTGAACTTAGGGGTAGATGGTTTGGAGAAAGATGCTGCAGCATGTCAGTGTGACCAGCCACAAATGTTTACCTGAATTTTTAAATGGGCTTTGAAGCCTTTACTGACCTATGTGTATCATCTCCTATAGTCTCTAGCTAGTCTCGAGCTACCTTCAGCATACCTACTTAGGTTACACCTCTGCCTTTGCCTTAGGGTAGATGGGGTGAGCTCTGTGACCTGACCATGATCCCACAGCTGGTGAAGGAAAGGTGAATACTCTGACTATAGCATCACTAAAAATCTCCCACTAAGTATTTTTTCATGTTTCCACCCACAATGGTGTGTACTTACTTGTGAATATTGCAAATAGCTGCAGCCTTCTAGACAAAACTACTGTATTAAAAAGAGAAATTTGCTGTCTACCCCAGCTAGATACAAGAAGCAGAGCTGATCCCACTGGGAAGCTTTTGACCAGATTTAATGAGAGCTCTTCTACTTGCAGGTTTGTTTTGATGACAGTGCATCACTGCTATTTTGAGTCAGCCTGGGTTTGGTGCACTCAGAATTTTGTTCACAGTGATTCAGCTGCAGTGCTGTTAGCAGCATTAGCATGGACAGTGCTGCCAGCAGAAACCTCAGGAGCAAGGATAACTGGCATGATACCGAGAGCAATACAAAGCTATTGACAAATACAGCTCTTAGTACCACTGACTGTGCTAAGCAAGGATGGAAAGCCTCCTGCAGCTTGCTTGGTACAAGCACAAGTGCAAAGTCATTCCTCGGGCTTTCTGATTGTCTGGCTGAACCAAGGAACACTATGGGAGGCTGCTGAGTGATGCTGTCTGGCTATGATCCCATGCTAAAAATACAGTGGAAGATAACTGCTAGTCTTTTCAGAGTTCTCCTCCTCAGTTTTCTGTGGCTTTTATGCTGCACATATACCGTGCTGAATGGGAAACAGAGCACCTCATTTTTTCAATGAACCTCAAAGCTTCTTTGGTCTGGTATGTTTTTTGCTCCTAGCTGCATTTCTGTGAAGATGTTTCATGGCCCTAGCATGCTATCAATTACAATTTATTAAATCCTAGGGAGGACTTTACTCATTTTTTACCTTCTATTGAGGACAACTGACAATTTATGGCACAAAAACATAACACCTGTTAAATTTTAGAATCAGTGAACTTCTAGCCTTTCATTCATCATGCAGACTTTCTAATTCGATATTTTGAAAGCTGCATTTCAAGGCAAATATCAAATAGTATCTCCTTTTCCATATGGTGGAAAAGAGAAACTTTTCCCCAAACTATCTCCTGAGTGACTAATGGCCATAATTCTGGAACAGATGTAAGTGAGCATCATATCTATTCTGAACTCTCCTACCAGCATTTCCAAGGGGTTTGTAAAGGATGACAAAAAGCTGTGGTACAGAAATTACTGTGATAGCAGATTAGAATTCCAAGGCTTGTGTGCTTTTTCATTTCAGAAACAGTTGCAGTGATTAAGATGATGCCAATCCTTACACTCCTCACTGCCCAGACCCAGTTACATTTTCCAAATCTCTTATGAGTAACATTTATATGATTCTAAGCCAATATCATATGAAATCTAAAAGCTCAGCATCAACTGCCTCTCACGGTGATTTGTGTTCTGTTACTAAACCACTAGATTTCACAACAAAGTGGCTGAAGGACCATTTTGCTCTACTGATTCCACAAGGGAGGACATTGAAAAAGTGGTTGTGTTCACCTCTGGCAGGAGGACAACAAAGAGTTGGTCAATAACAATTTATGTTGTTGCAGCTATTTCTTTACTGAATGTGTTACTAAGACATAAGCTACAATTTTGCAAAACCAAAGGGAATAAATGCAGCATTAAACTCTGCAGCCGATCACGAAGTTAGTTACTGCACAAATATTTTTTAAGTGCTATGTAATTTTAGAGGCTACTAACTGCTTGCAACCACTTACATAAATCTAATCAAATAAACCAAACCTTTCTAAGAGTCATAAAAGAAAAACTGCTCCCTTTGACTCCACAGTCCTCCATTACTTGGCTAGATTCATTTGTTGGGACAGAGCTCCACTAGACTGATTCAAGCCAGGATAAAAAATCCCATATTCCAGATGACAAAACATTTTCCATCAGGCTATCTTTCAGAGGTAAATCTCTTATATTGGCAATCCCTGTCTTGTGACTAAAATTTATTGTCATTTGAGCTGAATACTCTTTATTTTCAGAGAAAATGAATGCCAGTTTGAAATGGTCAAAAACCTGTTATAACTGAAATAGTGTCAAACCCTAGTGTGCCTAGTGTTAGAGGAAAATAATGAAGTATAGATTTTACAAGGTCATTATCAAAATTTCTTCATGTGTACTAAAAATGTAGAACTTGGGAAAATGTATGAAAGGTTCCATTTTATTCTGCAGCTGACCTGACACAGCACATCTGCACCCCTGAATATATGCAGCAAGAAGAAACAGCTTGAAATGTGTATTTGCAAGGCTTACATTAGTGATCATTAAAATGTTTTTGTACCCTGAGTGACCTGCTGAAAGAACTGAGTTTGAATTCTTGGCTTGTGGGGGTGGAAGGGGGGGTGAGGGGGGAGGTGGAAGTTTAAGTTTTGACAAGAAAAAGTATTACTTCTTCATATAATCTTTGTATCTTCATATAAGCTGTGAGACATTCACGCACCTTCTCCTTTGGGCTGTTGGGAGGAACACTGGTTAGAAAGCAGGAGTAGTAGCCTCGGGTCAAAGGCAGGTATCCAGGCATGCAAGAAGACGTTCAGTTGACTTCACTGCAGAGTGATAATTAGTTACACTCAAATGATGTCCCTTGAGGTAATGTACTTGAGAGCAAATCTGGCATGCTGCTCAAAGTTTTCTGGGGCCATAGCCTCGGATCCTCAGCCAAGCATGCTTAGATGTATTGCAAGCTTCTTTACAACAAAAGGTGGAAAAACTTTTTTTGCCATTAGATTGTATAAAGCTACATGACAGAAATACTAGAATTGGTCTGGATGGAAATCCACAACAGCACCAGAAGAAACAAGGGAGCAAAGCAGCAAAGCTGCAGCACAGTGGAACCGCCATTCCTCTCCCTGTTATCTCAGCATCGAGACAGACCATAGTCATAAAGATATGTGAAATGAAGAAGCAAACAGAACAGGCAGCAATCTTGTTGAATATTTATGGAGGATAAAATACACAAGGTTGTTCAGGAAAAATATTGTCCCATAATAACAGTTGACGCCTAGAGAGTTTAGAAACCTGTCCAAACCCATTTGTTGTCACCAATGAAAAGGAGCCCAAGAGATGTAGTGAGGACCTGAAAGCTATTTGCTGCTGCCTTCCATGAGATACAGGTGATCCTGGCAAAACTGGTTAGGTGCACGTCTTAGAACTTGCAAATATGTGCACATGAGAGTGTGAGTGGGTAGAATCAACTTACTTAGGGAATTGTAAATTAAAATCATGTTCTGCCTGCCTAAGCTCTTGCACTATCTTTTGTTGCACTAACAACCTATGAGGACTATGTATCTCCACTTGTGTAATACTTTGCTGTGGACTTGCTGTTGTCTTGAGCTAAATGGATCAGAAATTCTGACTCTGTTCTCGCAACACTTCCTTCAGCAATTTCAAGTTTGGGTAATTGTGGGCAAATGGAGTTTTCCAATATATATAGCAAGTCAAACTTACTTAATGGTTTTGAAAGTGAAATCGGACAAGTTTGGATGGAAATACATGGCATGATTGCTTATGCAGAGAAAGAGTTGGCTCTGGTAACTCTGTTAAACTCTTGCAAATCAATATCCTGAATTGGTGTGATCAGTGCAGATGCTATTATCATACAGCTGTGTAGAGCAAAATGGCCCAGAAATTATCTCACAGTTCACCCTTCAGCAAACAAACAGGACATCACAAGAAACAGCATGTTTTAGCTATGAGAGATGTGTTTTTTCCACGTTCCTTTGCTTGTTTTTTCTCTATCTGCTTCATTTTGGGGAGAAAAGGATAATTTTGGTGGAAAGCAATGTGCACACACACACAAACCCAGATATTTCCTATCATCAAAAAAATCTAGAAATATAGCCAATTGCCCACTTGCACAGAACTCCACAGCACTTGCTGGTGTAAAGCTTAGTTAGATACAGCTTCACCCAGCAGATGACACAGACATACAGTGATTCTAAACCTCACTCTCCCATGAGAAAATTAGTTTGCAGAATGCTGTAAGCCCTCTGCGTATTTCAGCATTACTCTATGCAATACACCAAATGTTAGTTGCTATGCAGTATATTCATTAATTTTCATGCAGTCTCTTCTTCTGCTTTTCTCTTAGCTTGGCAGCAACACCTGTGCCAGAAGAGGTTTGGGTTTTGTCCCCTTTTAACTCAAGTTCTCTCTGCTAGTAAGAATTTCTGAAGTTATTAAACATGATCCTGTTAGCAGAAAGGGTCAAAGACCCATTGGTAGTCTGTGTCTTATGCTGAAAGATCACCCAGTAGGCATTATCAAGGTTCTGCTGCATTCTAAACACAAACAAATGAGAATCCTGAATAATACTTTGACCTCCTGTATAGCACCAACTCCCAAATCAGCTCTTCTGCCCAACACTTGCAAGGTTTCAGTGGCAGCAGCAGATTGCTCACTTTCCTCTGAGACAGTAGCTGCTTTGGCACTTCTTCAGGCTTCCTGTAAGCTGCTGTTATCCCAGAAAAAAAGAGGGGCAAGCTGATGTCTGAAAAAAACCCAGGCATCATGGCATATTATTACACGCTGCCCTACCCCAATCAGAACAGGTCTTTACACAGACTTAATTTTGTACCGTTATGTGAACAACACACAAACGCCATTATCAGTTACTTAGAAAAATACTACTTGAATACAATGTATTTCGGGGATTCTATTACATTAAATAGCTTTATTGTCTTCATGGCACACTTTTGAGTCTTAAGAATGAATTACAAGTGTGACCTGACTCTTGTAACATGGGGTTTAGTATTCTTTTATCCCTTCTTAGGAGGTGGGTTCTGTGCTTTCAATTTTGGCATTACATCCCCTTGCTACAAAATGCCGTGTTGCTACTTATTTGTATTGTATTACAAAAGCTTTGTTAAATAAATGTGCCTAGGATTTGTGGTGAAAGGGGGTGAAATTTATTGTCCTTCATTCTTGTAGCAGTTCAGTCCCAATGAAACTGGGGTTCTTCTGTGACCACCCTCTCTGACCACCATCTCCATGTAGGAGAGGCTTAAGAGACACAAATGCCTCACTACAGGAGAGGCTGTGGGTAGCTGTACCAGTCCAAGGAAAAGTCTGAGGGAAGAACCAGATTTCACTTCTCTGGGGCCCTCCTTTTCCCTGTGGTTGATTGTGAGAATGTGCTACATTACCCCTTAACAACCTGTGGTAAATTCTTCCCTTCCCTTTCTTTAAGTGTATGGAGACCAGGGAGTGTTTCCACATTTCAGCCCATGACCTCAACTTCTTGTGTTCCACATGTTACCAGAATATTTCTCTTCTGAACTCTTCTGTGGGATCTGAAAGCGTGCTAGGCCTTAATAAAACACATACAAGATCAACAGTAGACTGCCCCTAGATATTTCCACTTCTGAGCCAAGTAAGTGTAGAGAAGAGACTGATGAATGACTCCATGGCCACACATGGGAAAGAGGGAAAAGTGTTTCCAAATGTTCTGTTAAAACCTGTAACTTTTTTTTTTAAACTCTCACATTTCAAGGCAAAATCCCCTGAGACAGAATTCCTGACCTTCAGTATCTTTAACTGTGTGTTTTCATATGTGCCACTGCGAAAATGCTGAGTAGGCATTTGAGATTTATCTTCAGTACATCATTTTAGCTTACAAGATGCTTACTGTGAATCCAGAAACTTTGTTCTGAAATAGGTGCAATTTCACTGCAAATACTAAGCAGAACATATAATGCTGCCTAAGCAAATGCCACTGAGGCATTACAGGTGATGAGATATCAACATGCCTAAGAAATATAAGCAAAGAGCACTTGAAAGTCTACCAAAAAGCTATATTCCTTTCAACAAAAAATATCAAAGAAACAAGGTGCTTTATGTCTAACACTAGCAAATAGTACCATGGAATAGGAGTGGATCTGTAGAGTAAAACAATTGGTTTTGAGGCCCTTGACTCCATGCTAAATATATTTGATGGGGGTGATAATGATTTTAGATTTTCTTTCATCTAGTTCTGTACATTGGACCCCCTCATTGGCAGGTGGAACACATTTCTGATTTAGTTTCTCTCAAGAAGGATTCAGTGACCAGTGCTCTGTGACCAGTCTGCAGTGTAAACCAGAGTGCACTAAGTGGGGACAATCACAAGGTTTGCTTCAAAGTTCACTCCTGGTCCAAACTTAAATGTTGATGTTAACCCCAGAAGACTTGCAGTCAGGAAGGAGAACAACTCCTTTGAGAGGCAATCAAATTTAAAAAAAAAAACCAACCCGGTCTTACCTGAAAAATGATCTATCCCTTTTTCCTACTTGCTTGTTTCACCCAGGAACAGCTCTCCCATAAGTATTCACAAAGCCACATTGTGTCTTTTTCAAATTCAAATTTCAATTCTCTTTCTATATTTCCTTTGCTGCCAGGGAGGTTGCAACCATGAGAACTGCTTATTTTGCTCACCAATAATTGCCACCTTGCACAGCCCCGTCTTCCTGTATCCCACTGTCTTGTTCCCAGAATCCAAGAGAAAGACAGATCTTCAGGTCAATAACTGGCATCTCCCTTTGGTGTCTGCAGAGTGCTGACAGAATGAGGTGCTGCCCGGTGCCTGTGGCATGGAGATGTTACAGTAACACATAACTAATAACAGAGCTATTCTGACATCCAACCTACTGCATCTGCGTCATTCCTCCAAACAAGAAAAGAGGTTATTCACACCCTCCTTAACCTCCCATGTGCAACGATTTTTAAAGAAGGAACCAAAAATGACTTTTCACACAGAAATATGTTATCATGCAGTCTATACTTGTCTCCCAAAGCTTCAGCAAAAAACAGGTCCTTCCTAAGAAAAAGGGCAGAGGTGTTATGTTAACAGTTATCACTGCTCTACTCTTCCCCCACTGCACCTCACAGCAGAGAATTATGGAAATACAAAACAATAAAGCCAAACATTAGCATTCTGGGAATGGGGCTAGAAACCTGAGCTAGTATTAGCAGTCAGCAGTTCTGATTTCCTAAATTACTTTGGCCAAGTTGCTTAGGCCCTGTTTACATTAGATTTCCAGCTGTATGGAGAAATAGTTCAAATATGAAAGCTTGGATTTTTCTAAAGCCCCTAGTGCTAGGGATTTCCTCAGTTGATGGATGCTTAGTCTCAGATACCTTTTAAAGAGGCTCTCTGCAGTATCTCAAATCACAAGATGCTTTTAGAATTCAGGTTTTATTTCATTTGATCCAGTTGTGCTGCCTCTCAGCAAAGCAGCAATTTTGTTAAACCCTTTTCCTTTAAAAAACCTCTTTGAAGAATATTTTAAATTCACGTCAAATAAGGTCTCAATGGTGTCCCATGACAATGTGAGATCCTGTACTTGTATTTAGCTCAGTTGTCTCCTCCTGAAGTCCTAATTACATATCCTGCTTATACCAGTAACTAAGTAGGAATTTTAAAGCTTTCCTCCCATGTCAGCAAATGAAAGCATGTGAATGAAGTTTTCACCTTCTTTATGAGGTACTACATCTGCAGAAAACAGACAAGTGGTAGGGAGACAATACTTGGAGCTGGTGGTTCACAGAACTGAACACTCCAGACTTGGCAGTGACCCAGCAGTAGAGTGCTGCAACTATTGACTTGCACAGCCCGTGGTGCAGTCTCACAACTGCTGCAAACTAATCTGAAACCAGAACCTGAATGAACCATCCCTGCTCCTGCCCGTGGCTATGACCTCCCCTTGGTGCCAGGTTTTAAACCAGGAAGATATGCAATGAGTATGCTCAGCCTGATCATCTGGCTGAAAATCAACTCTGTTAAAAAAAAAAAAAATCAGCTACTTTGGGGACCTGATTCAGCTCCTCAGTGACCTTGTGAATGTTAGCACTGGGCAGAGCAGAAGAGTGGTGAGCAAGAGGGGAGACCAGCTAACATTATTATGGTCTTAGACTGGTTTAAATTGTTCATAAAAACACACTCTGTAAACTCGAGAAGAACAGCATTAGCAGCATTGAACTGGTGCACAGGGAATGTAAGAATGTGTTAAATATTGGCACTGTCCCTTCTTCTCCCGTTTCTGAACACATGGCTATACCACTTTAGCTGAGTCACCACTGGGAGTAACTAGCAGAAACAGCAGCAAAGTTTATTTGCTTGGGTACCCACCAATTTTAGAACTGACTGCAGAAATGTAAAAGGGCACCAACCTGATCTAAGCAGATCTGTCTGCCTGTTCCTTCTTCCCTTATATGATATCCATAACACACTGTGAATCCATAGCTCCCCTGGCCCCAACCTCTGCCTCCCAAAGTAAAAAGCTGCACAGATGTCTGATGTAACACCTGTCCATTAATGCACACTCTGTGCAGGACTGTGGTTCTTGGTATTTAAAACCCTTGGAAAGAAGACAGAACATAAAAATTAAGATCTCTAGAGCTTCCAAAGACTGCACGTGAGGGTGTTCTTCGATAATGTAAATGAGTAAATCAAACAGCATAAACATAAAACTTCATTACCACAGAAACAGGATCAGTGAGTTGAAACAGCTTGGCATGGTTTCCGTCTCAGTGGATTCACCTCTGAGATATCCAGAACCTTGAAGATAATGCCGTTATTAATTGCTTCAAGTCTCAAAAGAGTAAGAGTGAAGAACATAGAAACCATATGGTGACCTCAGAGAAGTCTCTGAAAAAGAAGGCCAGGCAGCTCAGGTGGGAAGAGACATTCCCGAAGATTAGAAGGCAAGAGCAGAGATCACTTTCCTTCACTGAATACTTGCAGAGGCTTTTAAGCCCCAGAGTGGAAGTTGAAGAGGAAATGGATTATAATAAACAACTCCCTTTCACCTTCTTTGGCATGAAAGGCTGAGACTTTCCTGTGCTTTGGCACATCATTGAGAGCAGCAGTTTGCCTCGATTCCTTTCCATGTAACTGAAAACAGCAGTGTCTGGATTACAGTCTCCTCTGATTCCCGTGACCCAGACACAGGCTTGGAACTACCCAAGTCCTGCTCCCCAAGTTCCTCCAAGATCACGAAGAGGAAGGCCAAGGCAACAGGCAACAAAGGACTCCATTAAGCCAAGTGCTGGAAGCTTCAGAAGTCAGAATTCTCCTTCCCTTTTATTGAAAATCTCCCTGTTGGCATTAATTTAAGCGTTTGTACTTCTAGGAAAATAGATTGTTTGTTGTACAAATCTGCATATCTGCTACATCTATCAAAAAGCCAAAGTATTTTCTGCTGAGCAAAACATTCTCTGCCATTTCTTTTAAATGGTCTGCAACCCCACATATGAGCAATAACCTAAGCAGACCAGAGGCTGCAGAGCTACAGCAGACTATACAATGAAAACACATAGTGGAAATATATAGCATGCAAAATAACACATATTTCAGCAACTGTTTCATAAGATGACCTGTTAAAAACTACTCTCATATTTCCCTGCTCTTTTGTAATTCAGCCAGTTTCAGCACTCTGTGCAAAATTAATAAAAGTGTACCAAGCCAGTTATATAAATGTTGATATCTATTTCTCAAATAATTTACCTGCTATTCTACACGGAATTATTAAAAAAACCCCAAAAATGTAGAAAATGCTAAACAAATATCACAGAGCACAGAAATAGCCCAGGAAGACCAATTGTTGGGGGAATATTGCCATGTCCATGCGAGCAACAAAAAAGTGTTCAGCAGGGTTGAATCAGTCTTAGCTCAGTGCAGTGCTACTTTGGGAGGTGAAGGAGGGACTTGTTATATGAGAACAAGCTTCGCTTGTACCTTACAGAATAAACATACTCTACTTCAAAGGTAAAACACTGTATATTCCTGAATGCTGAGGGAATCCACAAGACTGCCATAGGATTTCCTCTCATTTGTGGCCTGAAATTCAATACAATCTACAGCAGTTAACTGAAAGTGTGACAAACAGAGCTAGTTATGCAAACCCTGCAGCTCATGAGGTCCCAGTACAGCATCCCAATAGTGGGAACAATGTCATCTCAAAGGTGCAAGAGGAGTATTTGTCTACAATGCTGGGTATAATCCCAGTGAGTCATTCCTTCCCCTAAGAACTGACATTCCCATAAATGCACTTTATTCAATGCAAAGCAAAAGCTGCCATTTGCACATGGCTGTGCAGCACACAGATGTTACACATAGGATAAAACACAGCCACGGCTGTTTAGAAGTGAACTATTGAAGATGTGCTGTCATTAGACAAATCCCAACCTGCAAGTCACAGAGAACATGTCCAAGACACGGCTGCAGCTCAAGATTTTTTGTGACAGCAGGGTATTGGTTAGGTGTGATTGATACAGGGGAGATAATAATTGCTGGTTAAATAAAAAAAAGTATTGGATGAGCAGTGGGGAAAATAAACACAGTCACATTTCAAGAAATTCTGAGGGAATATTTGCATCAATTAAAATAAAGTCTGCTTTTCTTATCTACATGTTTGAAGAAAATGATGCTTTATTCCAAACAGGCTACTGAAACTATGCAATGACAGCAAATATGATAGATAATAATAACTGTTGAGGCTGCTATTTTACTTTTCCAGTGGGCAATTTTGAGGTTTTGTGCTTGTTTTACCTCACACAATTTTCTGACTGAGATGGTCATTCACAGTAATACCTACACCTACTTGCTGAGTTATGCTAAGAACATCCATCACCTCTGCATAATAAATAAGAGACAGAAGCAACAGCAAGCCAGCTAATTCTTTGCAGAATTATAAATCAGCACACATGTCTTCAAGATAAAATTAACAAGTGCATATAATTCTTCATAAACATATCTGCAATTTGAAGCACGATGCAGCACATACAATTGAGGATGCAAGAGATGATGGTTTTTTACTGAAATGAAGATGCAGTATTTCATGCTTAGGTTTGAAAGAAGTATAGCTTAATAAAAATAAAGCTTATGATTCAAGTCACTCTTTCACTTCAGAACTAATTTATGGTACATTTTACACATACTGCAAATGATGAACAACAGCCTTGGGTAATTGCTTTCCTTACAAAGTGTGGGAATCAAAGGATACATTTTAGATGTGTGGTCACAGATATGACCACACCAGTGAATTGCAAATAACCAATGCAAGAGTTGATGATGTGCTGTCTTTGATAGATGTAGTGGTCTAAATTGTCTCTTCCATGATAATCTCAATGGGAGAAGAGCACTTGATAACAGCATTTTTGGTGCACAGATTTAAATGAAAAGAAAATGTTGTTGTGTGCAAGTGTAATTGTTAACAAGGAGAACTGTGCTGGTCACTTACTAACTATCTTGGCATCTAGACATGACGGGTTTTGTTCACCAAAGCTAGTACTAGTTCTGGAACCTATTATAATCCAACTTGATTTCCAGATCCTAAACAGAGTCAGCAAAAATTTGTGGAGGGTTGGGGAGCAATTCTTCACTTATAGTTCATCCAAGCCCTACATGATATCACTGAAGAACAATTTTTCCATAATTTTTCAAAATGAATTCACATTTTCCCTATCATTTTCCAGGTAAGCTGTGGCCACAAATACTGCTGTTTACAGCACAATCACAAAGAGCATCCCACCCAAATGCTCATACATGCTTCATCTTTCAAGGGACCATGTAATCACCCTTCAGTGAGAGCTAACAGAGGTCACTTAAAGCCAGGAAGCCTGACAGATTTCCTTTACCCATTATCTGAGGTTTAAGTGATCAACGCTCTGTAACAACACACAGGCTCTGAAAGGTTCAGTCTTCACTCTGAAAACATTTTAGGAAGGCCTCAGCACTTTGTAGGAGTAGACACATACTTGGCAGCCACCACCAAAGCATCGAGTAAGCAGTGCCAAAGGGAAGCTGGTGCCACATCTGGTAGGACAAGGCCCTGTGTCTGCATTAACTCGTGCACTCCTGTGGAGCTGGCCTCTGTACAGCTTCCATGCAATTTAACAGGATTCTCATTTTGAATAAGTAAGGCATGCACAGGTATAATTCCAATTTGTGCAGATTAAGGAGAAGATGAATGTACACTCACTTAACTTCACCAAAAGATTTCTGGTTTTTAACACTCTGGTCAGAAAAGCAATGGTTTATTAGGGAAAGCTTCCAGTTAAAGGAGCTGGCTGCCTTCCTCAGTCATTTTCCCTGATTCCCGTGCTACAACCTTTGGCTGCTGTTACCAGCCTCACAGTCTCCTGCCTTTGCTAGACATAAACATTTTCCATAACTGGATTCTCTGTTTGAAAAACTGGTGTCCAGACCCTAGAAAGTTCAGTCCATGAAGAGTGTCCTTACAGAGGGGAAATTAAAGTTAAATGCCAGCTATTATTTGGCTGTATCTCTCTCCTGCAACCATCTCTAGCTGAGCACAGTGAGCTCCACTTCAGAATTGATTTCCTTCCCTTCTGGAACTCCAGGCATATGAGCCTCAGTGATACAGGATTCATCTCTGTGAGTTTAACTCTGAAGCAAGAATTCATCTTAAGACTGTAAGTCACAACATGGCAAGAAAACACATGTTATTTGGAGACAAAAAGTTCCTTTGAATCTTTAGGGACATTTGGGAGAATCTAACCTGATTCTTAACTGCCTCTATTTCCTTTATTGCGTTGGAAAGTGTTATTAGTGGCCAGAAAGGTCTACCCTCATTAAGGCAAGCACTATTCATTTAAGCTGAATAAAAAGCAGTTAAATTAAATCACAGAATAATAGCATGGTTTGAGTTGGAAGGGACCTTAAAGATCATGTAGTTACAATATCCCTGCCATGGGCAGGGACACCTTCCACTAGACCAGGTTGCTCAGAGCTCCATCCAGCTGGCCTTGAACAATCTTTTGTCTACTGGCAGGTGAAAGGAGAGATCAGCAAGGCTGAGCAGGCACGGTGGTAAGGCTGTATGTTTGATTTGGATGGTGGTAGGCTGTATGTTTGATTTGTATGTGGCTGCTCAAACAAAGCCATGCCATTTGCCAGAGCATGAGACACTACCACTGACCCCATTAGACAGCAATAGAATTTAAATCTGTGGGAACGCTTACTGATCCTGTGTGTGTGACAGCTCAGTAACGCAGTTCCGTGCCTTCTATGCTAAAACTGCAACTAAAAAATAGTTCAAACATATGTTTCTTCTAGAAAATTACAGAAGATTCAGCATCATTGCTGAAAAAACAGTAACTATTCAGCTGTGGCCACTGTAACCATTTTGACTTACAGATTTACTTTCCTGCTCTAGTGGAAGACATCCCTGCCCTACAGGAGAGTTGGAATGAGCTGACCTTTAAGGTCCCTTCCAACCCAAACCACTCTACGATTCAATGCCTCTATCATTTCTAGTTGCGAAGGGGGATTAATATCCGAGGTTTTTTATGTGATTTAGGGCTCATTAGAGAAGACGTATCAACAGAGGTGTCCTCGGTGGCGCTGCTTTACCTACAGCCCCACCTCGTGGCCACAGCGCGGCCCAGCCACATTCGCCTTCCCCTGGCCCCTCCTCGCCTTCCCCTGGCCCCTCCTCGCCCTCCCTCGGCCCTCCTCGCCCTCCCTCGGCCCTCCTCGCCCTCCCTCGGCCCTCCTCGCCTTCCCCTGGCCCCTCCTCGCCTTCCCCTGGCCCCTCCTCGCCCTTCCTCGGCCCCTCCTCGCCCTTCCTCGGCCCCTCCTCGCCCTTCCTCGGCCCCTCCTCGCCTTCCCCTGGCCCCTCCTCGCCCTCCCCTGGCCCCTCCTCGCCCGCCCCGCCCCGCTCCAGCCCCCGAGCCCTTTCGGGGCAGGGGGTCCTCAGAGCCGGGGCCGCCCCACGCTACCGGAGGCTCCCGCCCGCCTTTGCAGGGCCTCCTGTGCGCGCTCCCTCCCTCCCTCCTTTCCCGTCTCCTCCGCTTCTTCCCGCCCTCTCCGCTGCCTCCCGCCGCCTCAGCTCCCTCCCGGCGCCGCGTCTCGCCCGCCATGGCGAGCCAGGACGGTAGGACCCCCTCCCTCGCCTCTCCGGGCCGGGCTGTGGGGTGTGAGGGTGCGTGTGCCCGGGGATGGCGCAGCGGAGCTGGGGTGTGAGGGTGCGTGTGCCCGGGGATGGCACAGCGGAGCTGGGGCGCTCCGGGATTGCTCCCCGAGGAGCTTCCGCGGGGGAGGTGGAGCGGCTGCAGTTTTCGTCTCGCCGGCCGCCCCCAGGACCCCGCGGGACCCCCGCTCCTGCCCCGTCCCCGTCCCGGTAGAGCCCCGGCCGGGGCTGCGCCCCCTTTCACCCCCCTCCAGCCTCGGTTCATCCCTTCCCTTACTGCAGTGCTGGAGGACACGGTGGAGGAGCGTGTCATCAGCGAGGAGTACAAGATCTGGAAGAAGAACACCCCCTTCTTGTACGACCTGGTGATGACACACGCCCTGGAGTGGCCCAGCCTCACGGTGCAGTGGCTGCCTGATGTGACCAGGTGAGAGACGGCAAGAGAGGCCAAGAAGGTGCCGGGAAGGCGCACGGCTTCTTTTCTGTTAACCTGGTGTGCTGAGTAACTTGAGGATAAAAACATGCAAGACGAGAATAATTTGGGTTAGACTTCTCTTTGTGAGCTTGTAGCTCGCTATTTTGCTTACAGCTTTAAAAACCCCGCGGGTGTGCAGAAGCATCTGGGAAAGAGGTCACAAGTTGATCCTTCACAGAAGTCTAGATTAGCCTAGCAGAAGGTATTGTGAGGTGTGAACACAGAAGTCTTTCTCAATTTATTTTTAAATAAGAGATCTAGTGCTCATCTATAGTTAATTTTGATCGAGAAATCTATCTACTAAATTAGCTCATTCTTAAAGACTGTTTTTCCTCATGTGCACTATACATACTCTTCTGTCCAAGCTATAGGATCTGTAGTATATGCTTGATATCTTTTAAGTCTGGACTTATTTAAGAGAATATTCTAAAACTGGTTCTTCACATCCTGGTTTTGTCCCTGGTTCATTGTTGATTTCACGTATTTAAATTTCCCATTCTTCCACATCCCCCTGAAAAAATTGTGGGCTGAGTTTATTTTTCTTAAAGAATCATGAAGATGGGGATATAATCTGTTCATGTGCCAGTTACTACAGAACTTAAATTGTTGCAGTAACAAGTCAGGGCTCCACTGAGGTAGTGGTGTAACATGGATTTAGGTAGATTTTAAAGTATCTTATGTGTAAGCTTCATGCAATTATCAGAGGATGGTCTCTTTCTTCTGTAAAGTTCCTTTTTGCGTGTGGGATGTTTTACGTGTTGGTTAGGTGGTCACCTCATTTGGTGTACCAGAGAGTTTGGGGATGATATTGAGAGATGTGAGCTAACCAGTCATGGCATGGAGAAAATGAAGTAGGGACCTGAGGGTGTGGAGCCCTTAGGAACACTTCTGCTTGACCCGTATTTTGCAGATTGACTTAATATTGAGTTTAAAACCTGGTATTTCCAATTATCCAGTGTCAAAATACGTAAGCCATTTAAGGCAAGGACTGCCTCTTTGTATGGCACCTGACATGATGGGACATCTGTTCCTGATGCAAGTAAGTGCATGTGCATTGTGTGTTTCTTGCTTGGTTTTGTATTTTTTTCCCTCTACACTTGGAAGTGGTGTAGTAATACTTGTGGTAGTTTATGATTACCCAGATGATTCCAGATTGCTTGTATTCAGGCAACATAATTAATTTGTTGCATTCAAGAATGCAGAGGTTGCTTGGTTTTGACTGCTCAAATTTTTCCTTTCAGAGATAAATGGCACCATCCATCCAGCTGTTCACTTTTAACTAAATCTTACATTCAACCTTCAGAAGAGAAATTTGATTCTAGTTAAGGTAACTGGTAAAAGCTTCTAGAAGTAACTAAAACATGTTGCCACTTGCCCTCTCAGGAGTTATGTTTTATGGAAAGGAGTATTGATTGTTTCCTAGATCAATACTGTGAGACTCCAGGGAACTTAGACAGAAGTAGGTATTGGAACTGCTGTGCAAACTGTAACTGTCCCTTTCAAGCCACGGTGGCAATGTTTACTGGCTTGTGTTGTCGCTCGAGCCTTGCGGGTTGTGTCTTTGGCTTGCTCATGGCAGAGTCCAGTTTGCTTTATTGCACAAGTCTTTGCAACAAAGGGGAGGATCTCTTACAGAGTGTTTCTTTTCTAGTTCCCTGAAGAGGTTTGGATATTGAGAGTTACTGATGCAAGCTATGGAACTTTTGGAACTGAGCGCATAATTTTATCCCAACATTTATTATTCTAAACAGGCCAGAAGGAAAGGATTATGCTCTGCACTGGCTGGTTTTGGGAACACACACGTCCGATGAACAGAACCACCTGGTTGTTGCCAGAGTCCAGATTCCCAGCAATGATCAGTTTGATCCTTTGCAGCAGTATGATGGTGAGAAAGGAGGTGGGCATGCAGCATTCTTAGGTTCTGATTGAGCAGTGTCATTATTGCTTTCACTTGTTCTGATAATGATGTTCTAACTTGCTGTTAAATACTATAGGGGACACATACTTACCAGTCCACGCTAATTCTAGATTGCTAAGAAGGGGAAACATTTTTTTTGAGAAGAGCTTAGGTAACATTGTGGTTTACAATCCCTACTAGACTTTCTACCAGCTCTCTCAGTTGTGGTGAAAACTGGTACACATCTACCCCTAATAAAGACTAAAGGTCTGCAAGAGGATTCCATATATCAGAAGTGTTAATGCTATTGTGTTGCATGGTGTGAGTCATTCCTAGTCTTTGCACATGTTTAATAAGGTGCTACCACTGTTTCTTGGAGTAGGGCAGATGCTGTTTCCATAGTCTAAAATAATTGGTGTGCTAAACTGAAATTTTTCTGACAACTGTAGAATTTGGTGGCTTTGGACCTGTGACTGAAAAAATTGAGATGGAGATTAAAATTAACCATGAGGGTGAAGTGAACCGTGCCCGATACATGCCACAGAATCCCTGCATTATTGCAACAAAAACACCCTCTGCTGATGTGCTGGTGTTTGACTACACTAAACATCCTTCAAAACCAGGTGGGTCAGACTCTTTGGAGCTGAACAAAATGCCTCTTGTCATCGAGGGGTAAACTTGTGTTTGACTGTGATTGGGAGAGAGTTGCTGGGCTCTAGAATACAAAGGAGAAGGCCCACATCTTCAAGGACTTTAACTGCCTGGTTATGTTCACTTTTGTAAGACAATCTTGGTAGAAGCAGCACTCTCTGGAGAGGTTCTTGTATAAAATATAACCATTGCAACAGAAGCAAAGTTCTTGGGTGATAATGATGGTCCTATGGATTGGTGTGCAAGGAGACACTAAATGGAAGGAATTTTCTGTCTTTCAGACCCAAATGGAGAGTGTAATCCTGACCTTAGATTAAGAGGACACCAGAAGGAAGGCTATGGCTTATCATGGAACTCAAATTTGAGTGGACATCTTCTCAGTGCATCAGATGATCATGTAAAAACCACATCTTTTCCCCTATTTAAAAACCCAACTCCTCCTAATTTATGCTGTAGTAGAAAATTGGAGAAAATCTGTCCTAGTGCAGCTGTGTATTGTTATGTGGGGAAGCTCTCATATATTGTAATTACATTTCTAAGGGCTGTCAGTTGGCTTTAGGCTATAATCAACAATGAGTTCTTTTTAAGGTTCTTGATGTAAGAATATTTTTATAGTTGTCTGCTGGAAGAAACCCTTTAAACTGGCTTGGGTCAAGACCATAATTTAATAAGACTCTCAAAGATCAATCGAACTAATAGCTTATAAATTTCTTTGTGGACTTTAGAAGTGTAAATTACTCTTGTGACCTTCTAAATAATCCTTGGGCCTTGAACTTGCAGAAAACTGATTGATAACTTAGCTCTCATTTGTGGCATACTAAGTGTTCTTTTTCAAAAGCAAAGAACTGCTTCAGGAGTGTCATCTCTGTAGAGTATGATTGATTATTTATTTGAAAGATAGTACAATCAGAGTCTGCATTTCAGTAGAATGTGGCTCATTTACAGACGGTGTGTTTATGGGATATAAGTGCTGGACCCAAAGAAGGCAAGATTGTTGAGGCAAAAGCCATCTTTACCGGGCACTCTGCAGTAGTGGAAGACGTGGCATGGCACCTGCTCCATGAGTCTCTCTTTGGATCCGTGGCAGATGATCAGAAGCTTATGATGTAAGTCAGGAGGTTTCTGGGTAGTGCCTGCTGTGGGCTGCCGGTGGACCTGGTCCACAGGACTTGGATAAAAAACAAAGTCTGAATTTTGGAATGATTTCATGTAGCTCTTTATGGCAATTGGCTACAGTGATGGTGCAGAACCACTTCAATCTACATGCCATTTAATGTGTTCACATAATTTGAAAAGAAGATGTAACTAATATTTATATCAGCTTCCTGGTGCAAGCTGCTCATGTACAACAGACACAAAATACTGAAGGCTTTGGAACGAAAACTGTAGCTTCAGAGTTGGGTTTAGTAATAAAAGCTGTCATGAAAAAGAACCTCCTGTAAAAACTGAAGTTTGTTTGCTCTCCCTCTTTCCTCCCTGCCCCCGATCCTTCCCTGCCACAGCTGGGACACAAGATCTAATGCCACGTCCAAGCCAAGTCACTCAGTAGATGCTCACACAGCCGAGGTCAACTGTCTGTCCTTCAATCCTTACAGCGAGTTCATTCTGGCAACTGGCTCTGCTGACAAGGTTTTTACTTGTGTATATTTTACATTCCTGAGCAGTGCAGAGGAAGGTGATGATAGTATAACCAATTTCTTATTACTTGTGTCTCCCAGACGGTGGCTCTATGGGATCTTCGAAACTTAAAGCTGAAACTCCATTCTTTTGAGTCTCATAAGGATGAGATTTTTCAGGTGGGTAAACTACTCACAACCTGTAGAAAAACCCCAAAAAGAATACTGAGTTGGACAAGAACATGTAGATTTGTGTTCTTGCAACACAAATAAATCTGTTGAACCAAAATTCACTATGTTGTGTTTGACAATTACGGACAGTGCCATGTAATTTATTTCTGCCTTTCCCACTTGCCTTTGAAGCAAGTAGTCAACAATTTACTGCTAAAAGGATACTGGGTGTTCACATCTACCTGTACTAAAGGCAGAAGGTTTCTCTAAAATGATGTGCTGTAGAGAGGGTTTGGGTTCAAACCTAATTTTGTGAACTCTGCCTATTTAATTAAGTGCAAGTAACAGTGATTTGTAGACAAATTTCATAAAATACGGTAGATCTGTAACACTGAAATAATATTGTTTGTTCAGTTTAAGAAATCTTAAGACTTTTAAGCAGTCTATTTGAGCTACTGGATACCCTCTGTGCTGGAAGAAACTGATTTACAGAGTGTAGTTAAAAATTAGTGGCTGGGGTGCTGGTTATTCAGGATATGCTTCAGAAATCAGTAACTGCTCCACTGAAGTTGTTTTCTTTTAATAGGTTCACTGGTCTCCTCATAATGAAACCATTCTTGCTTCAAGTGGTACCGATCGTCGGCTTAACGTGTGGGATCTAAGGTGAGGAGCAATTACTTTCTGTTAGTGTATATGAACAGATGGTTAAAAAAAGGCTGCAGGCCTGCATTATTTGGCAGGTTTGATTTGTGCTGTTCTCTAGCCTTCCTTGCTTACCTCAGGCCTGGTCTTTTGGGTTTAAATAGAAACAGCACAGCACATCTAAAGTTCCTTCTCCATCAGGATTTTGTGCTAATAGCATTGTTTTCTGTTATCCACTTGTTGCCTAGATTCAAAAGACAAAATTTGCAGCAGTGTTAAAGTGGTAGGATAAAAAGCAGTTCTTTAATGAAAGCTTTCAGGTGCAGAAATACAGCTATATGTGCATGTGTGATAAAGGATTTCCACAGTTTTTAAAAGGTTAATTAATTAGTGTATCTAGCAGGTATATCAGGTCAGTTGGCCCAGTAACCCACCCTTGGGTCTGCCCCTTTGGAGTTGGTCCAGGGGTTTCTTTGCCCTATTTCTTGTTATGTCTCTCAAGTTCTGGTGGAAAACAAGATGTCCTTGTCAGAAATTCTGTTCTTAAGAATAAGACTAAACAGAATTTCAGGAATGTGTTAGAAAGGGTTAGCTTATTATTCTAAAATGTGAGAGAGGGCAGGAAATGTACTAGAAATCATACAACTATATTTTAAAAATCTACAAAGCTACACATATGAAAAAGGCTAAAAAACTTCAGGCATCACATCAATAAGTGATTTTTGTCTCCATGTCTTTCAGTAATGACAGTGCCAGACAGTTGATCTTTTATACCTGATGCTTATAGTTATTTCACAGTGATGAAAACAGATTGCAAATATGGGAAACAAAGGCCAAGAACTGTTCAGTTAAGTTGATATAAAATGCAATTGTAATTTTAATAAAAAGTATAAACTACTTTCTTACAGTAAAATTGGAGAAGAGCAGTCTGCAGAGGATGCAGAAGATGGGCCTCCTGAGCTGCTGGTATCCTTTTGTTCAGGTTTCAGTGTGCTGACATGCTGTGTGGCAGTGACATGTCTTGTCACTGTGCTGCTGTTCGTAAATCTTTTCACCTCCCTGGTTTCCAGTCCATTGCTCTAATTTGCTGTAAGCTTCCTCTGTTCAGTTCTGAAGCATCTAAAGCAGTTTACCCATTTCCTGTGTGATTCTGTAAGTGCTCTTAGACATATTCAGAATGAAAAATGTCTGGATTTCACAGCCCAGCCCTGTGTGAAGACAGACCATTTTGAAGATGTCAGTTGTTGGCTGTAATAATAGGAACTGTTATCTCAAATGCTGTCCCAGCAGCTTCATCTGTGTCCATGAGCAGTGAATGGGAAGCAGTTGAACACACACCTTCCTTATGTCTGTTGTGAATCTCTAGTAGCAAGTTTTTCTTTGTGTAGTCGTTAGCATGATTTAACTTAAGAATCCCGGGTTTTAACAGATTTCTCTAGAGTTGAAGTGGCTTACTGAAGCTTGTGGGGTTTTTTTTTAACAGTTTATTCATGGAGGACACACTGCCAAAATTTCAGACTTCAGCTGGAATCCTAATGAGCCTTGGGTAATCTGTTCTGTATCAGAGGACAACATAATGCAGATATGGCAAATGGTGAGTGTCATAACAGCTCTTGAGTTGCTCTGAAGCTTATTGTGTAAATGAAACAGAAAAGGCTTGTTCTTAGGGCAGCCTGTGCCTTCAAGGACTGAAAGTTGTCTGTGCCATATACTTGCAAGAAGTATCTTGCTCTAATCAAACAGTGTAAGAATTTTAAAAGAAAACCAAGACTCAGACAACTTGAATAAAAGCAACTGCTAGTTAATTCTTGATTCCAAGTCCTAGGTACTAGTTAATATTTAGATTTACTCTTAATAAAGCAGTTGCAAACTTATACCCTATATTAGCCAAGACTTACTCTTCCCCCCCTGTATATTGGCTGTAAAGCAGGATGCCTTTAAACTCCCCAGTTAGTTCATATTACTTTACATTACAGGAAATGGATCAGCTATCTTAGAAATGTGGAATGAAGTAATTTGGGAATAAATTTAATTTAAAAACTGTAATGGACTTAAGTGTGTGTCACAGGTCAGGCTTCTTTTTTTTTAATACGTGTTCTTGTTTTGTGTGTTTAGACGGAGGTTGAAATAATTAAAAAAATAAATGTTCATAATAGGGCTAGTGGTTAAATGGCTGCAGCTTTTGCTGTTGAAATGGGGCAATTCAAGAAGGCAACTGCCAAAATGTAGCCAGTGTGTGCACATTCCTAAATTTGGCTGCCCTTTAAGAAAGGGCAGGGAGAAAGTCCCTTCAAGGAGGAGATGATGGCTGTACCACCTTGGTATTATCAAGGTCTTTTTCTATGTGAAGTGTAGAAGATTGTTTAAAAAGAGTTGTGTGTATCACTCGTAATGTAATGTCTTGTGTCTTCAGGCAGAAAACATTTACAGTGATGAAGAACCAGATGTAACAGCAGCCGAACTGGAAGCTCAAGGAATGTAACTTTTCTTCTTTAAGAAACTACTGGGAATGACATAGTAAGATAATTCAACTACTGTATGCAAAAAATAAAGCCCCTTAAAAAAAAAAGGCAACTAAAAAGCAAAAGCACCCCCAGTCACTGGGCAGAAGCATTACATCAAAACAAGAATATTCTTAATCAGGCACAAAAAGCTTGTATAACCAAGTTGTTGTGGGATACCCTTGGTTGTGTGGGCACTTTGAGGTGTTGTATACTGTACAGCAATTAGCTTTAGAGAAGATAAGAATTACTTAATACCTATGTCTATATTTTTAAACAAACTTACTGGCTTCCTGATAATAAAATGGTCAAATCCTCACTCTGCACACATAGAAACTATATTAAAAAAAACCCTTTTTATTAATATGTAAAAAGAACTTTTCACTTTTACACACCACTTTTGGATTGTCTTTGCATAAATAAAATCTATTTAAAAGAAGTTTGCTGTGTTTAATGTCCACTGGCATAAGTTGAATGCTTTCTTGCCTGTATATAATTTAATTGCTGCCTGGTGATAAAGGTATGTATTTTTTTATTTATAACTTAGCCCTCACTTAAAGGTCTGGGAAGATTAGAGTTGTCTTCATGCCAAAAAAATTGGGATAGATAACTTGACTCCTTCACAAAGGAAATGGGTGTAGCAGGAGGTTTAGGGAATCCATGGGGCGAGCCTGTAGATCTCCTGTAAAGTTCAGGTATAAATCTTGAGCAGACTCAAGTTAACTTCTTTGTGTTTGGGTGATTAGTGGTTGGATTTTGTTTGTTTGTTTTGATGTTGTTTATGTGTGTATGTTATGGGGGTTTTTTGGGTGGTGGTAAAAGCACTATCCTTTATCATTTTCTTAAGTGCCAAGGTGCCAGTGCCCTCTTAGTGAATTGGTGACACCTGTGTTTGGGCATTTTTTACTTAAGTGAGGGAATTGGGCAGTTGTCTGGAATACATTAGTGTCTGAACAAATAAAAGACAAACACACAGTTTGCTTCCAAACCTTGCACTGACTGAAAAGCTCAAAAATTTTGACTGTATAGAAGCAAAATTTCTCCATATTTATCATGGATCTACAGACAGGTAATGGATTATGTTGGGAGATGTCAGCCAAATCTCAGTCTGCCTGGAGTGTATAGCTCTTAGCTACTTAAGACCTTAATTAAATGAACTGCTGGCTGTCCTGATCTTTCTGCTCAAGCTGAAAAAAATGACTGTGGTGACAGAAAATGTGATACCTTGCTCTCCTCTCCACTGGGACTGTAACAGGTTAGTAAACTACTGGGCTCGAGCTGCGTATCTGAGGCTGCCTGTGCTGGCTCTGGCTGGGGTGGAGTGCATGTTCCTCTGAGCAGTGATGTGCTGCTGGGGGCTGGGGCTTGGATTTATGGCTGGAATGGTGCTGATAAGGCGCCTGTGCTTTGGCTCTTGCTGGGCAGTGCTTGCACACCCCGTAGGCTGCAGAGGAGACACAGCTGGGATAGCTGACCCCAGCTGGCCAAAGGGATATTCCTTACTTTGGGCCATGCTCAGCAATAAAACAGATGGAGGAAAGTGAAGAGGGCCTTTGGTAGTGGCCAGTGCTTGGATGGTGGCAGGGCATTGACCTGTGTCAGGGAGGGGCAAGTGGTTTCATTCCTTCCTCACCCACCTCTGAAACTCCTCCAGCTGTACCCCAGAGATTTGCTTCCTGTTCTCTCCACTGTCCTGCTGGGGAAATGCAAGTGACAGCACATGATAAGCATTGAACACAATTCAGAGGTGGTTTCTGGTCAGGCCCTACATGCTTTTGACAATCATTCTAACAAACACAGCTCTTGAAAAGTAGGAAATGAAGATGCAGATGCCTTTTTCTCTGGTCCCAGAATTATGATCCAGAAACTGTTAAGGGGATAAAAGGGGTTTTACTTTATTTAATAAGGATCCTTATGGTGCACAATTTGACAAGGTGGAAAATGCTGGAGAATGCACACGGCGCCTGATGTGTATACAACTTGTGCAGACTTTGCAAATTAGCATATCTGACAAAGGGTCCCCAATGAGAAGCTTAACAGATAAAGTAATGTCCCCCTATTCTGGCAACTTCTAGAGTCTCCCCCCTCAGATTAGGCTTGTATCCTGTTTACAAAAATAATGTCCTAGAGAGCTGGTTCCAGCCTTGGTTCCTATGGAGAATCAAGACAGCATAAAGGCTTCAGACCTTCAACTGGGAGACTTTTAGAACATTTTGTCTTCCTGCCTAGAGAAATACTGGAACTAAGTTACAATATCAGGCTACAAATATGTATACTAAGAACACAGAGAATATATAAAAGGTATATAGAATGTATATAAAAGGCAAAAAATCACCACAGCATAGTATCAGTGGCCCAACTTTCTGGAAAAACATAAATACTTCCCTGAGAGAATGGTGGTGGTTCCTCCTGGTGCAGATAGAGCAGTGCTCTCTGACATGACCCCTCCCTGCTGCTGGTCCTCTTGTGCTCACTTCAAGGAGACCTCCTGGCTGCTTGGCACCAGCATGTAGAGAACAGCTCATCCCTAGAATGGGTGGTTCCAGCTTTGTATGTGAAATATGGTTGGAGTTGTTTACTAAAGCCTTTTTACTGCCTCACTAACTGAATGGGAGGGAGAAAGTGGAGTGTAGTAACTGCACTGCTCTTGTCATTGCTTTTCTTATGCTAATTATTTTTAATTCCTCACCTGCTGTTACCGGGGCCACCCCCTCCTTTGCAGTCACTAGGTCACCATGCATGGACTTGTCTCTCCACACCTTTTTCAAGAATGGTTCCTATTAAAGTGATGCAGGTAGGTGTAAAAGAGCTTGAATATTCCTCTGGAAGACAGAGATGCTGTTGGAATTCAGCAGGAAGGTGACAACTGGACAGGATGTGCTAAACAGCATGAAAGGTCAAACCTGCCAAAGGACATCTTGGCCACTGCTCGATTAACTGTGCTTTGGTCCAGCTGGTGTTCTGGGTGTACAAACACTAAAATGCCAAGCACAGGAAATGAATGCAGTCTCTGAAAATGGGTTTGTGTTGCCAACCCCCCTGCCATGGGCAGGGACACCTCACACTAGACCAGGTTGCTCCAAACCCCGTTGAACCTGTCCTTGAACACTTTCACAGATGGGGCTTTAAGATAAGGCATTCACAGCTTCTCTGGGCAACCTGTTCCAGCACCTCATCACCCTCACAATAAAGCCTTTCTTCCTAACAACTAATGAAAACCCACCTTTTGGAGTTTAATTACCCAGCATCACTCCCTGCACTTGTGAAAAGTCCCTCTTTGACACTGACTGTCAAATTTTGTCAGGGTTCTGGATTTTATTTACTGAAACACCAAGAGCTCAGATCTGGAGGTGTAGGGATTGTTGGTAGTACCTTGAATGTCCCACAAAGCCCTCCTTCCCTTTAGAGCACAGAGGAGCAGCCACCTGGGGCCTAGGGATGCAGTCAGTGCCTTCTCTCTTACAGCTGAAAGGCTGGGATCATTTATTAGAGACCAAAATTATCTTTAACTATACCTGCAGTTCAAAGTGCAGCAGTAAATATAACCTCTGCCCTGCTTTCTTTCCCCCAAGTCTGGATCATCCTTCTCCATACCTGTGCATACACAGCTTCCTTCAGTAGCAGCAACTTCATACCGATCTTTTTTAGGCAGGTCTCAGCTGGGTCCTCCAGCCAGAATTTAATTAGGAGAGTATGCATCTTACTGGCTGAAAGTGTTTTGTTACTGAGAATGTGGTGCTGGGACCAATATGGTTTTTAATTTGCAAGTAGTTTTTTTTAAGTATTTTTTTAATGCCTGAGTAGCATGCTTGTGAAACAGTGGAAGATCATAATACTGAAGTCTATTTAGCTGAATGCCTTCAGATTTTGATTTTAAAAACTGTTGCCTCCCACAGGAAGTAGATAACTGCTTATGCACTGCTGTTTGGTAGTAGTAAATACAATGGGTGTTGAAGTTTAAAAAAAAAGAAAAGTATTAGAACAGCCAACCTGAACAAAGGCTCCAGCAAGATATTTATTTATTGCATTAGACAAGAGTTACTTTAGGTGTGCTCACAGTACTTACGGAGTATACTTAGGTCAGTGTGTTATTCCTGGAGGTTCCTATGCGCTGGGAAAAGGAAGCACCATCAGGCTTTCCATCCACTGGCCTTTCTTTTCAAGGGAACTGTGTACAGTTTTGAGACCTACCTTTTTTGCATTGGCTGTTCCCAGAAGACCAGGTATAACAAAAACTACAGAAGGTAATTTAAAGTGAAAAACGGCCAGTTTAGGGTGACTTCCTCACTCGTTCTTAACACCTATGTATTTGATGCAATTTTTCAGTATTTTTTCTGTCCAAGGCTTTCAGCCTACACCGCGGAAATCTAAATTCTTTTCCCTTTGAACCGCATTACAACATGAATGATAGTGAAACTATAAACTGTATTTTAAACCAGCCATTTTATTTCAACAGACCTGTTTTTCCAGAAGTTGAATGACAAAAATCTTCAGCCAGGCTCTGATCAGACCACACCAGTACTTCTGGAGAGCAGCAGCAGTGTGGCAGAGAGGTCTTTTATTGCTAATAAAGACAAGGGCCATTACTAGCATGCATCACAAATTTTTGCTCCCACTCTTCCCTAAGAATGGGATGGTTTGCATCACCAACACCTCTGAAGATAAACTTGACAGAAGTATTTGTGAGGAGCTGGAAGGGGTTAAGAGTAACTGATACTGAAGTATTTTGGAAGACTGATACCTATACAACAACAAACCTGAGAGTGTGTGTAACATTCCTGCATTTCGCTTCAGTGTGGCAAAAAGCAAGTTTGGGGTTTTCTTTTACTGTGCACGAAGAACTGTATTTACTTTTATTGTAAAATGCAAGACCCTTGAAAACACTAACTGTTGGATACCAGGTCATTTTTGCTATGTAGCCACACAGTTGATGCCATTATCCATACTGTACTTTGTTGTCTTCCATATGTATGTGATGCCTCTTCAGCACTGAAACAGCTGAACAAAGCTGTGTAAACTCTCTACAGGGAACAAGTAGTTAAGTCAACACCAAGTTTGACTTGTTGCTTTACAGCCACTAAGATGTTTGGTGGGGTAGATTCTTCATAATTCTTTCAACATCAACTTCTGTCCTGTGAATTTCAAACCCAAAGCTTCCCCCAGTTCAAGCAGAGTCAAACACGGGTAACAGCTTTTGAGAGTTTGACTTTAAAAGGCAATGGATCTCTCTTTTAAAACATCAACAGTGCATAAAATCCATATTCTAGAGAAAAGGGTTAGGAGAAGAGTCAGTAACCACCCAGCAGGAAACAGCAGAGGCACAAAGCCAGCAAAAGCTTTGATGAGCAGGATTTATAAAACAGGCAGCATGACCAAGATCAAATGGTTTTATATGAATAGAGGTGTAAAGGGTAGAAACCAACCAAACAACTCCCAGCAAATTACACGGACTAAATACCGGTATCATATCATGGACTTAGCAGAACTGAGGTAGTTATTTTGACCCTTAACACCAGGACATAAATTGGTAGAAGTGATAGTGAACTACAGCAATATGGAGTATCTGTCACATGGCTGTATTCAGATTAAGTTTAAAAATGAGTGACTTAAATTCATTTTCTCAGCTTGAAATATCATGAGATGTAACAGGGTATTTAAACTTGCAAAGGCTCTAAGAGGTTGCTTTCTTGAAGTAGAGCTGTAGGAGCAGTGTCCTTGGTATAGTTTGGAATTTACACAAAGGCCTGCCTTAAGTGTCCCCATCCACGAGACAGGCACAGCCCAGATCCCCGTTTGAACAAGAAATCCAAAATAACATGCAAGCTCAAAGATAACAGTTTTAAAGGAAACTAAAATAAAGTCTTCATGGGCAGCATAGTATTCTTAAATCACTAAGTTCAGGCTAGTTGGGTGCCAGAGTCAGCAAGAGCTGTAAAAGCTAGCACAGTTTGATGAGGCTGAGTTCAGCTGTTAGAAGGCAATACAACCTTCCTTCAAGAAGAAATGTCTAAGCAAGAAGAAAAACGTGGAATTAGCAAAATTTAAATGTAAAACACAAAATTGAAAAAAACAAACAACCCAAACAAAATCAAACCAGAAAGGAACAAAAAGTATCTGTGAGGAGTAACTTTCTAAAGGCCTAAACCCAAGTATCTCTGACTACATCAAACACGTGCTTGGAGGGCTCGGAATGCAGCTGGTGAAAGAGGATCTCCCCTCAGACCTACTCTTCACAAGAGAAGTACAGCTCAAATGTGTGTGTACATGTTTGCATGTGCATTAGCAGGAGAGACTTAGCACTTGATTAAAAAATGGAAAAAGCCAAAATCCTCAGCTATTAACTGCGACCAAACTTCCCTCTAGCAAAAGCATGCAAATCTGACCAGTTTTTATAAAGAACTTAGGAAGACTGGGAAGATCCAAGGAAATAATAACAGATTTGACTTCTGTATCAGCATGCACTGGAAGAAAAGAGAGAAAGAGGTGTTTACACAGGAGCAGAGGCAGCACCTTTGAGGAAACAAGTCTCAGATATAAAGGTATACTCTGAAGTACAAGGAAAGCATATGTATGTGACATACCAGACAGTGTAGTTGGATTTCAAAATACCTGGCACAGCTCTAGAAAAGGCTCAGGGCTAGGACCTCTGCTGCTCCCCTTTTATACAGTGGACACCTTCAAACAAGTTAATAAACTTTTTTAAATTAAAAAATTAGTACTATCTTCAAAGAGTCATAGAGCACATCAGAGTATGCTGTTGTAGAGCAGTTCTAAATGCCACCTAGAAAAATAGACACAAAGGAAAACTGAACTCAAAACCAGTTTCAAAACACAACCTAGTTTAGGGAAGTTGCCAAATGTTAGAGAATATGCCAAAGAAAGGCAAACAGAACAACTTTTCAGTACTAGGAAACGAGGAGGGAGCATACACTAGGAACAAATGATCCCACATAGTATGACACAGTGTGGAGCACTTGATAAACTTACTAGGAAATGTTTTTTAGCATAAGTCCCTGTATTTTTTACAGTGCACCAAGCTGAACTATGATGGATAAAGTTTTGGAGAGAGGAGGCACGAGAAGAATTCAAAGCAGGCAGGTGCAGGTTCAGCTAGAGCTCCTGCCCTCCATGGTCCAAGTGACCCTCACCTTAAGACACTCCAGGTCAGGTGAGCAGAGTGCAGCACCCACTCACCCCTTGCCCCGGGCTGCTCCCACCAGACACCACCAGGAATGTGCAAGTCACTGCCACAACCCCAGAACAGCCCCTTCCCAGGGCAGCTCACTCCAAAAATATGCCTGAAATCAAATTTCACATCTTTTAATTTTCACTCTTGACTTTTCAAATAAATAGTTTCAGCAGGTTCAGTTTGAAGACATGAGTATGATGTTAAAAGAAAAACTCAGAGTCCAATATATTAAGCATACTTATTTACTTAATCTATACAGAATTGAGTAGATAAAATTTCAGATTCACATTAGTGAAAAATCTCTACAAAATGTTTTTGAAAAGCAAAACAAAGACTGCCTGTTCATTTATCACTTTTCCTCATGAAAGCAGACATGGGTTGTAAAAATAAAGCAGTGTGTTTAGCACAAACTAGATTTCTGCATCACTTTTTTCACAGTTATTTCCATCTACAGTCCAAAGAGGTAGATTTTCTGCAACACCGGAGAATTGAACTGTAACATAACCAGGTGTAATGAAAGGAAGGACAAAACAATAGAGATACAGCCCTAACTTACGTGTGTACGTATACACATATTTGGGTCTTGAATCACATATAATTCAGCTTTTTGCAGCTTAATCATGGTGAAACTGTTGATCAGGCCCCAGTTTTGACAATTAGACACACTCATCTCAGGCTGCATCAGTTGACATCCCAAGTTAAATGGTTTGTAGTAGTGGGAGAAAGGCAGTAATACAAGTTTACTTAAAAACCCTACTGGAGCCCATTCGGCTGCAGCCTGGCAGTGCAATAGCCTGCAGTATGGCAGATCAGTGACAGTGCTGAGCTTATCCCTTGACATCAATTTGTATTTATTCTAAAACACTTATTAAGCAATGCATGAAACTTTGTTGACTGGTTTCAGGAAGCAAAGTACAGCTTGCCTTGGCCAGATAAGTTGCTATAAGGGTATGTTGACGGTAGAAAATAGAGAAGATATCCCCGTTTTAAAAGCCTTTCACTTGGGGCATTCTGCTTCATTTACATATTTAGCCAGTGACAAAGATACTTTTATTGCTGCTCTATACATCTGTCGTGTCTCTAAAAGCCCTTTAATTTATTCTTGCAGCAGGGTCCAAAAACTCACTCTTGCCTCCATGTAGAACAAGTACTACAGAAAGAATTGTTCAGAATACAAATGTCCAAATAATAAATTGTAAAAATAGAAAACTGCATGTCCTACCTTGCCAAGGGTATGATACACCAGATATAAAGTTTTTCACTTTTCCTCAGGAAAATTACATCATACTTAGTGTTAGCTGAAAACCAGTTCTCACAACACCTTTTTTTCAAGCTTGATTCTATACAGCAAGTAATTTGAACAGCAAGTCTGAAATATTTCTTTCCAGTTATTTTTGTGCTATACGGTTCGCATGATCAACATTTCCAAGCTCTGAATCTGACCTGACTGCTCACTGCTACCTTCTTTTCATTCTTAGATTGTTCTTGGACCACCAACACCAAACCCACAAAAATTTAGGAGAAAGACGGCCAGCTTCCCATTTGCTCCATTTCAGAAATGTCAGTTTTGCACAGTTCCTCTTAGTGGTATGAGCTAACACATGTGTTAGGCCTTACATAACTTAGCTGTCTCAGAGAGAAAGGTTATTTCAACATACATCACCTACAGGAAAAGGACTGGGAGCTCAGTGCAGCCTGAACATTCAAGTAATTTAGCCACTGAACTGCCAAGGGCAATGGGGCTGGGAAGCTCGTTGAGATGTGCTTGATTCAGAAATCCCCTCCCAGGTAAGTGCAAAAAAACTTTAAGTACCAGAAGAGGCTACATATTTCTTATAATAACAGTAACCAAAACTAGAAAGTAAATGCACGGGAACTAAAGTTCAGGGCAGCTTGTAGTTAGATCACATTGCCTTGCTAAAAAATAAATGTTGGTCCTAGTTCCTTTCAAGAAAAGAAGTCATAATGCGGATATAAAATTTTCTAGGAAAATACAATATGGTTTAAGGTTAACAAGGGGGCTTTGCTTGTGGTATGTTAGTGTAAGAATGTGAAGTACCATCTTTACCAGATAACCTGACTGGGAAGGCACTCTGCCAACTGGTGCAGCTTTGAGGTTGAACATGCAGGAAAATTCCATGTTGTACTTCAGGAAAAGTATCTGAATCTTCATGTTCAATTATAACCAGTATAATCTTAACTAACACTTAAATACGTCCCATACCTGGCTATTAGAGGAAGTCTATATGCCAGACTCCTGTCTTCCACACCTCCAGCAGGAAGTGTCTTATTTGCCAGCTCTTCAGATAACCCAGAGGTTTGCTCAGACATGAATGGATTTCTCTAGTCAGGATAACCATGTGGTGGACACACTGCAGCTAAGAGGGAAGAACATGACCAACATCTGTGCAATAGGCTCCACAGCTGCAAAATCCCACTCGGTAGCATCACTGTACATTTTCCCACATATTTATATTTAACATGTTCACAGGTAGGGCAAATAGTCCAAACTAACCTTTACAACACAACCCTGAGACATCTGCAAAAAGCTGTACAACCCTGTTTCACCAGCTGCAAATTAATGTATTTCAAAGCTGTTTTTTCATACCACAAAGTACATAAAACCCCATAATATCTTTTACTATATTCTGGACCTTTACTTTTCCATTCATATATATGAAAACATATACAGGAGGAAAGCTGACTTTTTTACTGGCCATTAGACATCCTTACGTAGACAAATTTACTGGAAAAATTGATAATCTTTAGTATGGTGGGTGGCAAATCAATGAACAAAACCAGAGTGCTGTTCTTTAAAACAAAAGAGTGACCTGCTGTCACCATTTTCCCCAAACGGTATTAGATCTGTACACAGTCTTCCATGACAGTGATTTGTGTTGTGGGGAGGAAACGCACATGCATCCTTTTATGGAAAAACATTTTCTTTTAAAAAATGAGGCAGATGTGCAACACAGTTGTGGAAAATTTATAGTTTAAGCTATTTAAAGCTGCTATGCAGCTTCCTGTACCACATAAGTCCAGTAGTTCTAAGAAAATACAGATATGGTAGAAAAAGTAAGAAAATTTTCACCACAAAACCAAATAGTTACCACCAACAGAGAAAGTTATACACAAAATATATCTCTCAATACAGTGTTTACACTTCATTTTAGTCTACAGATTCAGTGCCAGGAACAGGACTTGTTGAGACAGTCTTTTCGGAGCTATCTGCCGCACGTGATCCCACATCGGGTTGGATTCCTGGTTCCACGTCAATGGGAGTTCCCAGCTCCTCGTGGGAATTGAGTGTGCAGGACTGCAACACCTGCACAGCCAGATCCACGTCTGCTTCTCTAAGAGAAACCTGTTCCTTGAGCACTTCCACCTTCTCATTCAGCTCGTTCCTTTCTGTCTGAAGGGCCCTGCATAGCTTCTCCAAACGCTCCAGTTTTATTTGAAAGCCTTTGTATTCTTTATCTCTTACTGTTTTCTGAAGGACAAAGAAAATAAAAATTCTGTGATACAACCATTTCCCCCCCACCAAAATTAATGAAAAGAATCAGCACTATTTAATCTTGAATATTAAGTCTTAATTAATCCAGTAGGCCAAATTCCAGCTGAACTAGAGCCAATTTCCTCAGAATACTTCACCTAACCATCAGCTGGAGTGGCAATGGATGCCTTTAAAAACAAGCAATGAGAACTACATAACCATTTAATCCTAACTGTAAGTAAGGGCTGGGCATCAACCAGGACCCTAACTATGAAATCCCATAACACTGTCAATCAACTACAACCCAAATAATGGCAACTACAGGGAGGAGAAGGGCACAGAAATAAGAAATCCACAATCCATCAGCAGAATCCAGGCCAGAATGTACCACACTCATGGCTCTCCTAGCTAGCTCCTTATAAGAAGGGAGGGAAAGATAAACAGCACTATAGCAGAACCTACTGAAATCAAGCACAGTTTGCCAAGGCCAGACCTCACATACCTGAACCAGGCCTTGGACAGTGCAGGCACAGCCACACTGTGCAGCTCCTGCCAGACTACAAGTGAGTAATGGCATTTCATGACCTCAAAAGCAGCAGCAATGCAAGAAAGTGATCAATCCCTCACACAGGGGTTACTTCCTTCATGTCAATCTCGTGTATTTCAAACAGATTTCTATTGCAGCACTGGTTGAACTTTGCTCAGCATTTTGAAATACAGTCAATTCCTTCAGCTAGTATGATTGCATTCACATTATCCCACCAATTACACAGTAAGCAAAGATGAGGCTCAATTTTTTTGTGCCATCAGCTTAGATTTACGTAACAG
Organism: Monarcha castaneiventris obscurior; assembly: GCA_026261815.1. Taxonomy (NCBI): domain Eukaryota; kingdom Metazoa; phylum Chordata; class Aves; order Passeriformes; family Monarchidae; genus Monarcha; species Monarcha castaneiventris. The sequence continues at coordinate 33,391,150 of JAMPIT010000566.1, read as the reverse complement.
CCTTCCACTTCCCATGCCTGAAATGCCTGACAATACCTTACATAACAGGAAATACAATGCAGACAACGCAAGAAGAGGCTACAGTGTATTATTTCCAGTTCTCTAAAACTGAAAACACGTATGAAGTTCTCTAGGACTTAGACTCTAGCTGAACCATACTGCTGCTTAAAAGATGATTACCTCTTCAGCCATTTGCAGAAGAGCCTTGTTGTTGTTTTCCCATTTTGTACGCCACACAATGGTTTCCTTTTCCAGTTTCTTAATCTTCTTTGTCATCTACAAAAGATAAATGAAATATTTAGTTTTGTGGCTTGTGTTGCAATGTAGATGGTTTTACAAGAGTAATCTGACTTCTTAGCATTACTTTCCAAGTCCAGTTTGAACAAGTTATTTCGGAGAAGTGCTTCTGAACAAAATCAACCCCACAAATACAGATCCTGCATTCAAAGAAAACAAGATTGAGTCTTAAAAGAAACAGACTATCCACTTTCAAGTACAAGTAATAAAAAGCTCCAGGAGAAGAAGTTTTAAAACATAAGCACAGCCAAAGAGAATAAGAAGCAATATTTGGTAAAATACTGAAATTACAATTTAGGTATTATTTAAGTATGTCAAAAAACAGAAAAAAAATTACATAATTCTCTTCCAAAATTCTTATACCCTATCTCCTGATCGAAATGAAACTGTGAAATTGTCAAAATGCTTCTATTTTCAGAAGGTAAATGCTTATAAAATCTAAAATGCAACCCACTAACAGCATGCATTTTTGTAGCACTTTTTATGAAACTAGGTAATACTATAAATACCTTCTCCATTTCTTGTCTGAAAGTTGTAAAGAGCTCATTACTTTTTGCCATGGTGGTCTGGAATTCTTCAAACTTATCCATGTAAAGAGAAAGCTGTTGGGAAAGAGGCAGGAACATCAATCTGAACAGCATACACAAATACAAAAATATGTAGGTACAAGGCAAAATGAAACTAGAAATAGTAAGACATGAAATTCCTTTTTTTTTTTAAACTATAGTACAATTTCCATTTGAGGAACCTTATTTGAAAATGTCCTATTCAAATTACATGTGAAGTAGAAGTCTATGTTTATAGAATAGCAGTGTATTCTGAAGTAAAAAGAGTATTATGCTTAATAAAATGTTGGAAGACATCACAGTTCATCATTACCTCATTTTTACTTCCCCAAAAGAAAAAACAAAAAATCTGTGGACATACACACATACAGGAAATTCAGCACCTGGTTAGTGAAATTAAAACTTAGGAATTACCTACCTTTCCACCTTAATCAGCCAAAGCTAATAACCAAGGTTGTGATAAAATAAACAGGACTGATTTCAGAAATCAAAATATACACTCACAACCAATGTAATCTTCCCAGTGAGTAAAAATCATGAAAAGTGAATATTGAAAAATTAACATAACAGTGAAAAGCATTACACTTTAAAAAATGAAGAGCATTAACATTCAGTGACAGAAAATCTTCTTGCCCTGCACTGCAAGGTAAATCACCAATAAAGAATTGCAAAATATGTTTAATAGCATAGTTTTAAAAAAATTATTCTTAATCAGTGTGGGATTTGATGTTCTAAGAATACATGACAATTTAACAGTAATTTCTTACTCCCAGTGAAGAGTAGTAGGTTTTCTCAATTCTTACACTGGGGGTTGAAGGACAATACAATTCAGAGAATAAAAATACTGTGGTTTGGTCCATTAGTAAAGGGAATTTCATAACAGGAATCAGCCTAGCTTGTCAACAGTACATCATGGCTCTTTGCCATTATTGTCACTGAAGCTTCTAGTTCATCATATTCTATAAAAAAATCTGTTGGCCCCAAGAAACCACTAACTATACCCATTGTAACTATTAAAAACAACAAAAAAGGCAGTGAGATTTTAAATAAAGGGTAATCAACTTGGAAAAAAATCATAAAAGACTAAGCACAGCAAAAAAACTATTTGGAAGTATCTGAACATTCCTGTGTTCATGTGCAATAGAGATGTGTATGATTACATCCAACTACACACATGCTTTAAACCTAACTCCTGGAAAGCCTAGAAAAGAACTGGGTACAGTAAATGTGAAAAAAGGGCATGGAACAGCTTTCAAAGACACTGGCATGGTTTAAGCCCAGCTGGCAACTAAGCACCACACAGCTGCTCACTCATGCCCACTCCTCACCCCAGTGGGATGGGGAGGAGAATCAAAACTGTAGGTTGAAGTAAAAACAGTTTAATAATTGAAACAAAGTAAAACACAATAATAATAGATGATGATGATGATGATAATGATTACAAAAAAGAAAAAACAAGTAATGCACAACACGGTTGCTCACCACCTACTGCCCAATAATGCCAGACCCCATTCCCAAGCCCACATCAGCTCCCTTTCTGGGTAACTCCCCCAGTTTATACACTGGGCATGATGTTCTCTGGTCTGGAATATCCCTTTGGCCTTTTGGACAGGGTCACCTGTCCCAGCTATGCTCCCAGTTTTTTGGGTTTTCTTGTGTACCTCCTCACTAGTAGAGCATAAGACATAAAAGAGCCCTTGACTTAAGGTAATCACAGTTTAGCAACAGCCGAAACATCTGTGTGCTGTCAATGCTATTCTTATGATGAATCCAAAACACAGCTACAGAAGAGAAATTTACTCTATTCCAGCTGAAACCAGGACAGAGACTTCATACAAAACCTCAAATGAAGCAGTGACACACAGTGAACACACACAGTGAACAGAATGGCTACTGCTTCCCACTGCTCTGGTGCTGGCTGGAGCTACCATTTCCCAGTGCCTCGTGCTGAGCTCACGTGTGGTCAATGACTGCATGTGATCCAGAACCAAAGCACAAAAACTGGAGACCATGTCTCCTCTCTGAGGGGATTTTGCTGTAGCATTTACATTACAACAAGAAAATAATTTGAAGACAGCAGCGTCTGTGGACAGAGATAGTCAGGTTACTAAGTCCAAATAACTACAGGGATAAACGTGACACTGCTTGCTCCCAATCCCCCACAACAGGTGGTGATGGCAACAGATTCTAAAACCTGCCCGAGTAAAAATCCCCACACAACTCTTTACAGTCACAAGAGAACAATATTTTCAGAGAAGCCATGCTTTCCTAAGCTTTACTTCTTAAGCTTTCCTACATTCTAGTCTTTGTAGTATTAACACTATTAATTTAAAAGGGCACTAACTCCAGAAATTCAACGTTTAGCACCTTCCAGGAACAGTACTCTCCAGATGTATTAAACAGCAAGTATAAAACGTCAATCCTTTACAATTTATATGTCATGCTTTGCTACTGAAAAGTTACCTACTAGAAACTAAAGACTTAATTAAAAAAATACAAAGTACTCTTCACAAGCATCTGATGAATATTAAGTTTTTTCAGATGTTGCATTATGTTCACTAAAGTCACAAATCATAACAGTCACAGAACTGTTACTGAAGATCTCTTCATTAAAAAAAGATACCTGCTGCTTCAGCTGAGCTTCCTGTTGCTTCATCTGTTCACACTTGTGTCTGGACTCTGTAGCTTCTTTTAGCAGCTAAAAAATAATGCAAAAAGCCACATAATGAACAAAAGTACTCCCAAAAATGGCTTAACTTGATGATTAAAAATGAACATTAACATCACCTAAGGGCTATTAAACCATGTTTTCTCACACAGGCTTTTTTATTACTACACTGTATTTTCATATATACAATTTAAAGCATGTGAGGGCATGCAGAGATTTTTGAGACTTTTTTCTAACTGGTAACACGAGTCAGTGTTTCTATTTCTCTAGCAAGTTTGAGCTGCTAAATTATGAATAGTTAATTAACAAACTGTATGTAATTTATAACTGGTTTGTAATCTAATTTATTTTCCACTTTCATTTCTCCAGTCACAATATTATCTTTGCAGACTAGTTCAAAACAATTTTACTTCAACTTGACACCATTTTGTAGGTTCATCTTTGAAGAGATTTTAATCTACTTATGACACAGAAATTATGTTCAAAAAAAATAAAAGAATCCAACACTACATGGTCATTTTAAGATCATCCAGAAAAAACAAGGTTTTTTGTCTAGAAGTTACAGATTCATTGGAAGAAAACTTCTCAAAAGACTGCAAGTACTACTGATTACCAACATACAAATAAAACATCACACACAATTTGGGGGGCAAACAGAGCAGAAAAACAGGTGCTTTATTCTGTATTTGGTTTCTTATAGCATAAAAACAGAGGTTATACCTCTTGACCACAGAAAGTACTTTTGGTGTTTCACAGCATGCTCCCCAGTCTAAGAGAAATGTAATTGATATTCAGCATATTTTCTGAGAAAATGCAAACAAGTAGCATTACTTGCCTGTTAGCATGGACATCAATATTACAGGCATCATATACAAAACTTAAATCTCAGTCTCCTTGTTGAAATCTATCCTAACTTTCAAAAGACAATCCTCTCAATTTGCTGTATTTGCTTTAAATCAGGCAAACTCTGGTTTGGTGGGTTTTATTTCTCTTAACATATATAGAATTCACTTACAAACTCCCGTTCCCGCTGATGTTTCTCCTCTGCTTCTTTAATAAGTTGGGTAGTTTGCTGAAGTTTGGCATCCACAAGTTGCTGCTGCAGTTCCTTATGTTTGAACACTTGATCAATATGCTAAAGGGAAAAAGAAAATCATAGTAGTCAAACATAGATAGTCTGTCGGTTGATGAAGACAAGTGTAGTGTTTGGAGAGATGCACATTGTTTAAAATTTTCAAGCAAAAGAGAGAGTGGTAAAAGACTGATTTACATGCTTTTTCCCCTCCTTTATCTCCATATGCTGTAATTACCCTTTTCTTGTCTTTCATGGAAGCAAGGTGCCTGTTCCAGTAAGTTGGTACAATACTGTCAGTCACTTCACATCAGACATTTCAAAAATCCTGTAGCAAGCAGTCTACATCCTTGCATCTAAAGTTGGTTTATCTACTTCTAATCCTTATTGTGTTACTTCTGAAAGCTCTAGTCTTCATACTTAAAACAGCTCAAAATGAGCAAAGTTTGCAACAACAGTTTATTTAGCTGATGAAATCCCACAAATCATTGCATTTTGCAGTATTACTTCCATCCATAAAGTAGCACAAGGCAGCTTCCTATCTTTTCTCTTCCCCATGTAGTCTCATGGTAGATACAAACATGCCACGATTGCCCAAGGTACACAATTAGCCTACAGAGAGCTTTCCAACTAATTGATCCAGATAAAAAACAAAAGAAAAAAACAATCTCCCAGAAACAGTTGAGAAATTATACTCCACACCTCCTGTGCCAACTAAGAACCAGCCAACTAATCTTAGCTGTAGAACTCCACACAGCTCAGTTCTTTCTTGGACAAGGAGAACTGGCTGTTTGCCACTACTGTAGCTTACAGCAGCTAGCTCACATCCTCCTGGTGCCAATTAGAGACAGCTCAGTTAGCCCTAGAGTAGAGACACTTCTATGACACCAGGCCAAATATGTTCTTATAGCGTGATGGCTTACTTCGATTCTGCGCCAACAAGAGCAGCTATGTACACAAAGGAGCTTCCCAAAAAGACCCCAACCTTAATGAAGTAGAAGAAATAAGACAGAGTAAGTCTTACAGCCCCTCCCATTACAATGTGAAATTATAATTCTGAAGAACTTCAACTATTAATACATATTTATGTTGGAAGTAACCTTTTGAGGTCATTTAATCCACTCAAACTAGGGTCAACTTCAAAGCCTGATCAGGTTAGTCGCACCTTGCCCAGCTGAGTTCTGAATACCTCTAAAGGCAGAGGTTCCACAACCTCTGGGCAACTTAATCTATTTGATTACTTTCACTGTGAAAGACCATCTCCAATGCTTCTTGAACTTAGATACTCAAAACCAGTCAGGAAAGGCAGGCAGTGAGCCAAAGAGCTACTGAATTTTCCTCAATAGTGAAGTAAAAAGAATAATTAAAAAAATTACATATAAAATGGCTGTAAAACATGAGGGGTTTTGCTCCCCTTTCAATAATTATCCGATCCTTACAGTCAAGGAACTAATAAAATCCCATTAAAAGACTACTGTAAGCACCTCTTCTCGCAATGCATACTGTTCAATGAGTTTCTTCAGTTTTTCCCCCAGTTCAATGTTTTCCTGACGGAGCTTGGCATTATGGATATCATGCTGTTCCAGTTGAGCCTGAATTTCATTCAGTGTGATCTGGAAGTGTGCAGTTGCTTCTTTCCGTCTTTCTTCTTCTTCACGCGCTTGTTGCATGTTTTCTTCCTTTTATGAATAAATATTCATTAAATATTTAAATATAAAATATTAAAAGTGTTCAGGTCAAACCATGCACTTTTTGAGTCAGAAACAATGGCAGTAATTAATTTCTGTTCAGTTTCCATTTCTAGAGTGCTAGAACTAATATAAGCCATGGTCATAACAGACCAATGCTGCCCGTGTGAAGCGTGTGGAACAAAATCTAGAAATTGCAAAACTTTTAGAAACTTTTGTCTTTACCACTACCAACATTATTCAAAGGCTGGTGCTAAGGTGCTACATAAATACCTTTGCAAGTGTCAGCATTACCTAGATGCAAAAACCAGCATTGCTACTATAATGCACTTTCATACAGCAATCACAGATTCTTATCTTGGCTCTCTTCCATTTCACTCCCATTGATTATATTCTGACAGAATTAAGCTTTTTGGTTACCCTGCCATTTCATGCTGCTATTTTTTTACTTGTGCTATTTTTCCCAACAGTCATCAGCACTGCTCCCAGAAACAAATATGACAATATCAAATACTGCAAATATGAACTCATTTGAGGGTGAAAGGGAGAAGATCAGCAAGTTAACTATCCATGTATTCCTTACCTTAAAATCAGCTACGCTTACATTACATGCCGCTCATCTCCTACATATACAGGTAATGGCCAAAGTGACAAGGAAAAAAGTAGCAGTCCTGATTTCAAGCAGTGATCTGTAAGATTTCAGTCACCAGCAGCACTGTAATTTATGTAAATAAACTAACCTTCAAAGTTTTGTTATGACGCTGAAGCTCCCGACAGAGAGATTCCAGTTTGCTACGTGCCAAAATGGCCTTGCTATGCTCACTCTGCAAGTGGACTTTCTCCTTCACAACTTGTGCTTGCTTCTTCTGCAGTATCTTCATTTGCTTTTGAACATTCCGGCTCTCCTCCAACTACAGTTAGAGAGTAAATTTGTTAAATAAACATAGGTGAAACCATCTTTATGCATCTAGATGAGCACACTGAAGAAACTTTTGAACATTTTGGATGAAAACAAGGAAGTAAAATTTCATTAAGACCCCAAGCTGATCTTAAAGAGAAACTACCATCATCCTACAGACAATTCTAAATGTGTAAGGACAGAAGATGAAAATACACAAATTCCAACTTAACATTTGCCTTTGAGGAACAGGCAGCATGGACCTGTCGTTGACCACAAGCTACCAGCCTGCTTTCATCTCCAGGGTACGAGTAGCCCCCTGAAAGGAAGATGTGGCAGATACAATTAAAAGCCAGCTGAGACTGGCTTTTCAACAAGTCACAACTTTACCCACTCTTATCTTGAAAGCACATGCAACTGTTTATCCAACTGGTCTTGTTTTTGCTATCAAAAAGAAAAACCACAGAGCTCCTTGTCAGCAGGAGCTCCTACCAAGGGAAGCAGTAATCGATACAAGTTTGTAAAATGCTACAGGTATTTCAGAAAAGAACAGACAAAACCCGCAGCCCTGACAAATCAAGTCAGTTACTATTAAAACTACGTAGTCCAGACTTTGACGACTTAAAGAGATCTGCGGTCTCAACCATTTGAAACAATTTTTTTGTTCTATTTCCTTTAGGTTGTTTACATGGTAGATGACACAGTTAAACTCTGTATACATATTCAAAAATCTATTCTGTGAATATCCAGTGAACAGAAGTTTCTTGCATTAGCATCTCACAGAGTATGTTCCATTACACATGATTTTTGGGCTCCCTGAGAACCTGTATTATTTAGAGTCTGTTTCTTTGCAAAGAAGGCAACAATGTTAAGTGTTACACTGCTTCTTATTAGATAGTGCCTCAGCCTTGGGACACCACAGGAAAAGAGGGCTGGCAATGAGGAACATAACCATGACAGAAGAATAATACAATGCTGGTTTTCTGAAAGAGCTCAAAATAATGCTGAAGCACAGAAGAAAGAATAAAGTTAAGGACTCCACAACAACAGTAAATTAAATGTGTCTTTAATCTAGTTTAGGGAAAAGGAATATTAAGGGAGTACTTTCACATCCAACATAAAAAGCCCTTTTCTTGCACGGCCAGAAAACATCACTTCAAGTGGCTGTGCTGTCTGCATACCTATGAAACTTCAGGCCTGTAAAAGTGTGCCAGTATGAGACATATCATCAAGGATGTAAACCTTCCTGCATCACAGGCTGATCTCCTGATAAGATTCCAAATTACGGAAAAAAAAATTGTGGAAGATCTTTTGCCAGGAGAGAGGCGTTCCTACCTTCATTGTACAGTCCTTTTCATGAGACACCACTGAAAAACCTGACAGTGAGCTTTAAAGATGATGAATCTTTAAAAAAAGAAAAAAAGCATTGTAGGTGCACTGTCATAAACAGTTCAAACCTCTGCTGCCATTAAAGCTGACACCTATGCCAGTGGTTCTCCACCACTAGCATGAAGAAAAGAATGCATCTTAAAAGGAACACAATCAGATCCAACCTAAACACTCTAAGTGGAACAGGAGCATCTCTCAAACTCACTTAGCTGAAACAGAGCTATTCTTACACCCAGACAAGCTCCCACCCAGCTCCTCAGCCATTCTGAGCATCACGGGGAAGGCAAGTAGTTTTCTAGGACGGCGACTGTGAATGCTTACTCTGCCTGTGGTCTATTGATCCTCTCCTGGGAGGGCAAAAACCTTAATGAGAACACATCTCTTCTGACTGCCAAGCTTCTTGAAGGAAATTACAATTTATTTGGTCTAGCTGTTCCCTAATTGTTTTGACATCTTTCCTTCAATAATAAAACTCAAAGTGAAGATAGGGCAGACTCCTTTCTTTCTGCAGAGTTGAGGGATTCATGCTGGCCTAGCTTCTCATGCAGGCCTTCATCACCACTGAGAGGTGATATGGGAGCTGTTTGCTTAAATAGAAAAGGCATCGCATGCATGAGAAATTGCTCGTAAGAAACAACTAACTTACTGCATTTTTTCCTCTCACAATATCAAAGCTCATTTTTAGGTGGGTTCCCCATCCTTGAGTTACAATACAGAACTATTATTATTTCTCATTTAAATGAAAGTGACTTCTTAGAGAAGCTGCTAATTTTAAAGGACATGCACTCATGTGAACCAAGACCTTGTGAGAGACAGCAAGGAAAACAAAGCAAAAACGTAACACCTCCACGGAGGACTCAGGATCTCCTTAACAGAACTAATCTAAGTCTGTTCTTAAGTAATCAATATTGCCTCTGTGAGTAAAAAGACTACCTGCTAGATCATACTCAAAGTTTTGGAGACAGTATAAATCTCAAAGGAAAAAAATTATTTCAGAAGAGTTATGCCACGTTGTGCAGCCATGACATCATTTTCAGAAATATTTGCATATGATACACTTGACAGCTACAGAGAGAAAACTTATGCTTTTGTAATCTCTTTGGTTTGCATTCATTTTATAACTACAAATACGGTGGGAAAACATATACACACAGGACTTCCAGTCTTTCCATTCCTGTCTATCCCTGTCTAAAGACAAATGAGTCAAGAGCTGTTATCTCCAAGAACATTCTGGAAATTAAACTTACGAAGCCTCTCCTCTAACCCCCCAATTTTGTGATCAATTTAGAGAATAAATTAGCATTTAGCATACTTGAGGTGGGAATGCACTTTACAAACTGCTTCTTTAAGGTTTGTTACTGAAAAAATGCAACCCTTTCTTTTTGTTCCTTTACATGATCAGAAAGCACAGAATAAAATTAAACCTAGATCTTTCCAACATCCCACATCCCCCAAAAATCTCTAGAGAGTTAAATATAACTGAACATTCCACCCCCCAAATCTCTGTATGATAGTATGTTCTTTCTCTTTATCCTACAATGATAAAACACTAGCACAAAAGCATTATCAACAACTAGCAAAATAATTACTCCCAAAAGAACACAACTCTTCTGTTAATCCTAGTATTATGCTTCAACACCAAGTTATCAAAACCTATTTTTTCTTTGGATTTGGGCAGTCATGTAGAAGTGAAATGACTACACGAAAGTTTGGCTGAAGCAATACTCAGTCAGTCTGTCTTTTTTACCAACCCTGTAAAATACTCAAAATCATTAACTGTCCTGCATTAGTTGTTCTTGCATTCCATAGTTAATATTGACACATGAATAACTTCTGCCATCTCTACAAATTACTTACCAGATCAGCATACTTCTTGCACAAAGCTGCCAGCTTCTCTTCTGGAGTAGAAAGTGTGTTCAAGGCTTGCATTAATAATAATACTTCTTTTCCTATGAAATGGATGAAAGACAATGATACTGAGGAAGAAAAAACCATATACCAGAAAAGCAGCCTGTCCTTAGAAGTAAAATATAGATCCATGAGAAATTAGTGTGATTTAAGTTGTTCCCTAGTTTGACAGCTGCATAATCCTAACTGATGACAAATGGGAAGTCACCACAGCAAGAACAAATTTGTCTTGCCCTACGTGCCATTCAACAACTACGATAGCAAAAATTACTTTAATATAAAAACACAAAAATATTTTTGTTTTATAATTGCACAGATAAAAAGAAAAATCTGAAAAAACTACATCTAGAAGGTTAAATTTCACTAATAAAGGATATTGGCAGATATGTTCTTAATAAGCATTTAGAATTTAATTGTCAGCCGTGCTTTGGCAGCATTGAACACTGCAACCCCAAATTTAAACCAGAAAGCTAAAAAAGTTGATTAGCAATTACCACATTATTATTATTAACATTCCCGTAAAAATAGCACTGCCAGCTGAAGGAGTCTTACATATGCATTAAGAACTGCCTTTCCCAAGTAGAAGTGCACACAGAGTTTCTCAAAATAGCCTGTTACGGGTGACAAGTTTTTGGCTACAGAGTAAATTTGAGACAAAGAGCAAATCCATAGCTATTTTACAAAAAATATTAAAGCCATTTAAAATCAAATTGCCAAAGAGAACACACCCAAAGTCTTCTCTTTGTGTTTTTCACTCTCCGGATCTTGTTGGCCATCAGGCGGATCAGTACGGGCTTCTTCTCTCCCAGGAGTCTCCTCACGGGACTCTTGGGAACAGCACGCGGACCCCGGGTGCTTCCTGTTCTTTGTGATATACTCAGCTTCCTCCAAGGCGCCCGTGTTTTCCAGGCTGTAACAGTTGGACTGTGGATACTGCAACGCTGTATCGGATAACTCAGAGCACTTGCTCTTCACCAGCTGATCCTGGTTATTCATCCCCATCTCCTGAGATCCAGCTTCTTCCATGGCACCACCAACCACCTTCAGAAGGGAAAGCGGGAAGTGGACGTAAACAGTCGAGCAAATGTGCTTAAAATGACAACTTCCACCCTTCTTTTGCATGGGTAAAATAAGGGTAAAATGCAAAAAAGAAACCCTGATTAGGTTAAGGCAATCTACATAAATACATTGTTTCAATGCAAGAGCTTGAGGTTCTTCAATCACAACATCAAATAAAACTGTCAGCTCTTAACTGGAGAAAACTGGTTGTTATAAAAAGAATGATAAACAAGACCAGAAGCACATCTGCTTTTGAAATGTTAAAATTCACATCAATGAAATTATCAAAAAAGGTGAGTATTAACTGGCTTCAGGCTTGGACTCCTACTACCTATGATTTTTAACAATACATTCTTTTTGTTCAATTAAACAGAACTTTCTCTAAAGATTTCCTAAAATGCTAAATGTTTAATCACTTAACCAAAAAGTTAAACATCACCAGCTGTTTTATAACGCTGCTGTGATATGGTCATATTTTAGAGCAGAATACTCGATGTTCCCTATGTAACACTACAGTTTATTAAGCATCTCCAGAGTTCTCTCTCAATCACCTGAACAACATTCTCAATTTCTAGAAACATTTCAGGCTGATGAGAATTGCAAGGGTGTTTGGTTGGGCATGTTTTTGTTTTGTTTATTTGGTTACACTGCAGAGGCTGGGACTCAGGACAATACTTGAAGGTGGCTGGGTGTTTTTTTTGCAGTCCATTTGCAATCCCACTATACAAGGTGCACAGATAGTTAAAAGCACGATAAGCACAACTGAACTCATTGCCAAAGTAAAAGGATCATTGTTGTTGATTTATTTTCAGTGAACTGAAGGTAAATTTCCTTAAAATCACAAGGAATTGTAAAAACAGAGCTTGTTTATACACAATTATGCTGTTTAAGCACAAATTAATTTTAGATTGCCTTACATTTTTGTATTAAAAATGTGCTAATTCTTAAAGCCAGGAGTTTGCACTGGATTTTATATTCTGCACAGGGCTGTTTTCCTCTTCAAAAGGAATTAGCCAACATCAAAGGAATGCAGCCAGTGAGATGTATTTCAACTCCAAATTTGTTCAGCATGCTTGAAAAAGTTTTTTAAAAATCATTAAACAAATATTTTATTTTTTGCAATATTCATGCGTAACAGCTTTGTTGTTCTCTATTCTTAAAGTAAGTCCCTTTCATGGTAGATTCATTCTTGAGCAGATGGAATTCACACAGTGTCTTTCTCAAAGGACAATAAGCTTTGTAACTGCAAATAATCTGTACAGACATTAGGAACAACTTTTGACTTACCAAGGAAGATTCACACTGCACAGGTCTTTACAAGTGTGGAAATGATGCACATGTTTTATGGACAACTATAAATGCACTGCAGTTTTATTGTTCGACCATATCAGACAACATACTGATAAATGCCTACAAAGGTCAAGCAATAATTGAACTGCTGGAACTAATAACCAATTACAACACTTTACACCTCTAAAAAGTCATCTGTAAAATGCGTATTTCTTTCCCCTTGGCTTGTCTTAAACTGTGGGTCTTCCCAGAAAGGCTTACCCTCCTAGGGCCAGCCAAATAAACACAAAAGAACAAGAAATGTGAAAACAACATAGCTCACTTCACCTCTCTGTATGTACCAATGGCTGAAACCATGGCACAGACGTGGTCTAAAACCCATGATTCATAGAGAAGCTGAAGAGACTGTGTCACATTAAGTTGACAAGACAAGAAAGATCAGCTTATTCTACCACAACATGAGACCAAGAGTAGCTGCAGTACCAACAGAACAGCTGAAACAAGCAGATTTTTCTTTGCATAGAACAACTGATTCAGATACTTGTACCCAAGAAGTCTGGCAAAACAGAAGTCAAGTCTGCTTTAAACTCAAAGTTTCAGGTTTGGCACAGCATTTCCAGACTTTCTAATATCCATAAAAAGACTTCGGAGTTTCTTTTTGAAAGCAGAGCACAAAATTGCCAGCAGCTCTAACAGGAGCTGAGGTCTGAATGGCTGCAGTCACACATTGAACAGCAGCAGTGCCCAAACAGCTCTTACTATCATTTCATTCTCCTTTTTCATACCTGCCTTCCCTGGGCTAGCAATAACATTTGTGCAACTTGTTTTAACACAGCTTACAGCCAGATCAGTTCCTCAACGCAGCTCACTGCACAGCAATAGGCAATCCTGCCAACAGAAGTGCAAGCAGGACGATTGGAAAGAAGCCAAAGCATGAGAGCCTCTGAAAAATAAAAGTCAATCTAATCACAGTCAGAGCACAAGGAACTAAACACACAATACCTTATCCTCAGCACAGGTACACAGTTAACACTGGCTACTGAAGGACTGGAACGTCAACCAGACCATGTTTGTGAGCAGCACTGCTTCAAACCCAGTCAACTGAAAAATATTCACTGGTTTTTATCTGAGAAAATTCTGTTGTTTCCAGTGAAAAAAAGAACAACTACTAGCAGGGGCATACATGTGACCAGTAAGTCATGAAACGCCCATCTCTTTTTTAGCAAACCATCATAGTAACCTAAACGTCAATTCAGAGCTGGCAATTCACATGCATATTCTAAAGCATCTGGAAGTTTCACGAAGTGAACACCACCACCTCATTAATTCAGCAGAGCTTTTTGTTGAAGTCAAATTAGGTGTCAGTTCAATTTTTTACTGACAATAATAATTTCTAAACTCTGGGTATTCTCTTTTCTTTGTCAAAAAAGCCACAAGGACTTTTAGAATTTCAGACTCATTCTCCAAAATCTAACAGAAAAAGCAGAAATAACCTATCAGAATACTGAACTGAAGAAAAAGGTTTGTGTACAAGTGTCCTGTACATCTCCAACACATTTGAAAATGAAAAAGATGGTGAAAATATACAGAACTTGTCAACCTCGTTTTGGTTTTCCAGTGAACATGGAACAAATCCAAGCTTACTGACAAGCAAGTATGCTCCCTGCAAAACCAAAGCTCAGTGAAGCAGTGAACAGGTTTTGTAAAAATATCCAGTTTTCTTATCTTTTTCTTATCTTAAATACAATTACAAATTGTTGACCACAGACTAAAATACTGTGTTCAAAAAAGCGGTTCTACCAGCAGCTAGAATGATCTGACAGCATACACAAAAAACCCCAAAAAATCATAATAAAAAACCCTTCTTAGTTAAAACTTTATCTGTCAAGTTGTAGCCTGTAAGTTCTAGCAAATCTGACAGTAGTGGCACAACATATTAAAATTCTAACTTATTTAACCTAAATTAGAAAGTGTTTTAATTTTAAAAACCAGAAGACTGCTATTGCCTGACAGGGGTCACAAACACAAATATCTGGATGATTTCCTGATTACAACTAACAAATAATTTTCTACATTAGCTGTAACTTTAAATATTAAAAAATATTAGCCAGAAGTCTAAACAGCCTTCTTATACTCAACGCTATTCTTAAAACACTTTAACTACAGGTAGTTTCAGATTTGGTCTGTATCAAGCTTCAAGCTGGGAGTATAGCAATAATAAACAACACATTGAGAATGTTAAGTACTAACTCATATTAATCACTGAAGTTGCTCCCTCGTTACTGAGGCAATGGTGAGAACAACCCTAACTCTTACCTCTTATCTTTTCAAATGTGTGCTCACCAGACTAGTGAACTTCTCAGTTTAACATTCCAGCCAGAACAGAGCACTTCCCACAGCACATTGTATAATAGTGCTGACTCAGTACCGACTGAATAAAACCAAAACAAAACTACCCCAGCAAAGACCTTCTACTGCAATCGCCGCTACCTTTTCTAGTCGCTACCATGCTCTCTCAGCTTCCAGCCATCTTCAACCACAGGTGGCTCACGACCTGACAACCCAGAGTCACACTATTATATGCCTAGAAAGACTTACAGAGCAGCAAGAAGAGTATGCTGCACAGGTAATGGGCAACTTCGTAAGATCACAAATTTATTAAAATTCTAAGATATTTGCCACCTACCTAACTGTGAAACCAGCTATTACAACATGCTGATATTTCTGAATAAGCACGACATCTTCAAGCTATTTAAGAGTTACCGGACAAACCACTTGAGGGTGACTGTAGCAAAATTACTGGCAACATTGCTCCTGCTCACCCAGAAGTTTTCATTACTGCTCTGTGCCTTCAACTTACACCTTGATCAAAAAAGATGAACATCAAGAAAACTCTACCTTAATTCATACCTAAAAGATCAGCATACAAGACAGATACCTATGTGTGAAAAATAGCTATGATCACAAGAGCCTAAGCCAGCTCTCCTTCGAACAGTACTGCTTCAGGAACACATGCTGCACATAAGCATAAAACAGACACTTGTCCTACAGAACTTGTCCTACCACCACACCAAAATGTATCACAAACCCACTTATTTTTTGTTCTACTACCTACACAGGTCTATAGCATACAGTGCTACCTAAAATATACTGTACTTATTATCAGTACCATGTTTACCTGTATTCCATACTCCTGTGCATACACATACTCAGTCTTCCCCTAAACCACCTGAAAACAGTTCTCTGTACC
Source organism: Monarcha castaneiventris obscurior (assembly GCA_026261815.1). Classification (NCBI taxonomy): domain Eukaryota; kingdom Metazoa; phylum Chordata; class Aves; order Passeriformes; family Monarchidae; genus Monarcha; species Monarcha castaneiventris. The sequence goes on along the minus strand of JAMPIT010000566.1, from coordinate 33,375,065 downwards.
TTTTAATAAAAAAAACCATAATTAGTAGCTGCACCAGAATACATTTGCTCCTGTATGTTAGCTAATTTTCCTAAAAAACATAAGCACTAGCATTAATCTATGAAAACAACTCCTACATACCCCATAGTAGCAGTTGGACTGTGCTGTGAAAAGACTCTTCCACCCTTAGCCTTTGGAATTGCTAATTCTTTCAAGAAATATCCTGGAAGCTTTGGAACAAACATAGGTACATAAACCAGATTTTCATAACTGTAAAGACAATCTAACTACACAAGTGAATATATAACCAATTCCTCAACATCTGTTGAGGACTGTTCAGCTGACTACATTTTAAACTCAATGCACATGCAACTGGTCATTAAAGCCTTATACTCTTTATCCTGACCCACTGCAGTAAAAAAAATATTGTGGCAAAAAACTTAAGTCATATTTATCACAAATGTTTATGGTTCATAATACTAGGCTTCTTGCATCCCAGCAATTTATTTTTTCCTGCTAACACAGAAAAGCTTATTTTGAAAACATGCATGTAATATACTTTTCCTCAGTGCCAATACTCAAGACTGATTTTTCAACAGTTATAAATAAATAAAGTCATCATTTTTGGTAATAATTTTATTTACAACTTCTGCATGGAAACCACCATTTTAGGATGTCACAAAATTCGGTTTTGAATTTTATAGCAGGTGCACCTTCATCCACTGGTCTAAACACAATTATTCAGATGCTTGTGACCACAAGAGTAGCTTATTAAGGTTATTTCTCCATGCAACACTTCTCTATACTGTGCTCGCTGACCTGAATGATCATGCAGTCTAATTATACCTTTCTCAAAACCTAATGGCCTCTGAGGTGGCTTCCCCACCGAACAAAGATCTTACCTGTGAGATCTGAAAGTCGTTTCAAACAAACATTTCACCATGTTCTGTCATTATATTAAAAACTATGTTCTAGGCACTCATTTATCTACTTTGAAAACATGGGACTGAGGCACCTGCAATATTGCTCATCACTAGTTTCAAAGCACTGCAAGGTTAGAAGTCCCAACAAAGCAGGAGGACTATTAAGAAATACCTACTTCCTAAATTTGTATTTTATCTTCCTAAAAGTCAAGACAAACTCTTTCTTAGTAGAACTGCACCATTAAGATTCCTGGCCTTATAATTCAAGACCTAGTCTTCCATACTGGCTCAGAAACATTCTCACATGACCCCTGCTTATGGTCCTCACTTTTTCCTGTTACACTTAACCACATTGGGTTTTTTTGCTCTTTCAGTGGCCTCATGACACAGATGACATGCCTGCTTTTAAGAAAAGCTTTTTAATTTACCTCAAACAACCACAAAGGGAAAAAAAACCCCATCTCTTCCCTCATTTCACTTAAGACATTAAAACAGAAAACAGTGCTGGTGCATCTCTCACACCCCCACTCCAGGCCACACCATGGCCTTGGCCTTGACAAACAGCACCCTGGAATAAGCTCATCTGGAGCTTATCAAAAACACTGTCTGCTCCCAGGAACTAGTGATTTCTAACTACCCCATGACTTTTAACAAACGTCCTTGAAAACTTACTTTTCTTACATGCATAACAACCTGAGTGGAACAATATTTTTGTTACTGAACTTTCAGAGAAAATTACCAACTCAAACTGCTGCCAGGATGAAAAATTATTATGACTAAAGCCCTCTCTTGCAACTCTATAAACAGTGGTCTTAAGTGAGATCCATTGAGCTCCCCTGGACTGCAGCAGGCTATGGTCAGCATTTCCCTCTTGGGGGGCACCTCTCAGACCCAGCAAACTTCCAAGTTTGCTATTCTTGGAGGACCACTGCCAAATGCTGGTGATGGAGCCTGGGCTGATACCACTCCTCAAGGCTCAACTCTTTGCCCCTTGAGAAGACGGAAAGGCATCCAGGAAAGGCATCCAACGTGAGTACTTCCCTGGATCCGAGGGGAATTTTTCACAGATACCTGGTACTTCTTTTCAAGTCTGAGTCTGTCCAAGTGTGAATATACTATAGCAAATGTATTGTGAATGCTGCTCTCTGAGATTCATAAGTGCTTTACATTTGTATAAGTAAGGCCTGTAAGTGACTTACTGTTGTACTGATAGTAAATTCTACAGAAACTTTCGTTAAATTCGTTAACTTGAGGCATCAATCAAGTGCTGTTAAGTTTAAGTGCTTCTAAAACCTTTGTGCCTAAACCATCAGTCAAGCCTGGGGCAATGTTTGGCAGGGGGGATTCACTCTGAGCCTCATGACTCAACAGGAGGGTCCCCCTTATTTCTTTTTATCCTTACCCTTTTCCCATCCCCAACCTCTGCGCTGATCATTTTGGTTTATTTTAGTTTTAGATTGACTGATTTTATTGCATTTTTTTCTCTCCATGCTTTAACCACTCAGTAAGTAGCACAGTGAACTTTGTCAAGGAACTCTGTTGTGCTTTTATATTAAATCTGCTTTTGCTGGTCATTCTTTGAGCAACCTAAAAAATTAATGACAAACACCTCCTGTAATTCTAGCAAAAAATTCACTGCAGGAACCCAAAGCTTAGATGGAAGCTTTCAGTGCATTTACACACAGGACAAAGTGCTGCACATCTAATGAGACCTTTATTAATGCAAGTGTCTGAGACAGGTGCTAATTAAGAAAACATTTAATATAGCATGAATCACTTCCGCCAATGGGGTTTCACTTCCTCTTTACTATAAAATTAATAGTTTTGTAGTCAACCACGGTATGATTCTGGAAAAAGCAGGGTAGACAAGTTCTGAATTTCCAACGCAAACAGGTCACAAGGAACCTAAAAATAATATCAAGGCAGGGGAAGGGGAATCTGCAAGAGAGTGCTGAACGATTTTTAATTCACAAAAAAAAGTTCAAATTAAAATTTCCTTAACATTGCCTGCCACACTTCACCTCTTTAAAATAATTAAATTCATTTTGACTGTATTTGAAATAATATGGAATGCAGGGCTTTTTTTTTTAACATCATCATCATCTGCTTTCATAATAGACACTGAAGTTACTTCTCAGTAAAGAACTAGAAAAAACACATTGCAGAAGACTCTGTTTTTCAGTGAAGAAAACTAGCTCCGTAGCTTCCTAGACCTCTCTAGCAGCCAAAATAATCCACCACCATCAAGTTACTATTTCTGAGATGCTGTCCTTCGTACCATGGAAAAAAGTTACCACTAAAAAGCCATTTGAATTTATGTAAGGGCACAGGATGAGATACTTTAGAAGTACATGAGATCAGCAAGGCAATTCTGACATAAAACACCGAGCTGGTGATATTACATAGAGCAGCTGAATTACAGCATATTTAAAGCCTTTGCCGTTGGGTGACCAAGCGCAGGTATTTTAAGCTTTTCCTACACGGATCTGCAACCAGAAATTACTGTAAAATCACCGGGGACAGCCCGGCTTTCAGTGTGGTTTCGGTAGAAAATGGAAAAAGAAAAAAAAGGCCTTTTGGGTTTTTTTCACTAATTCGGAGAACAAGCACACGCTCCCGCCACCCGCGCGGGCAGAGCCCCGTCCGCTCGCACCTCGGCCGTGCCGGGAGGGCACGGGGGGGCCGCCGGCGGGACCCCGGGAGGCGGCGAACCTCCCCCCGCCCGCCCTGCAGCTCCCGCCCCCCGCGCACCGGGCCCGCCACGTGCTGCCGCCCCCGGCGGCCCGCGCTCGGCAGGGACCGCCCCGCGACCCTCGGACAGCGCCGAGGAGCCGCTCCCGACCCCGCGGGGCGAGTACGGCTCCCCGGGGGCCACGCCGGGACCTCCCCGACACATGCCCGCGGGTGCCTCGGAGGGTCCGGCCTCGGTGGCAGCCCGAGATTCAGGCCACGGGAGCGGCGGCGGCGGCGCGGGCACTGTCCGCCCCTGCCCCGTGCGCCCGGGCCGGGCGGCCGCGTGGGGACGGGGCAGGCGGGGAACGCGGCGCCGCGAGCCGGCGGGGCGGGGAAGGTGGAGCTCCCTCCCGCCGGGCCCGACCGCGCCGCCGCCTCACCTGGGGGCTGCCGCTCGGGGCCGCCGCCGCCTCGTCCCCGCCGCCGCTGAGGCTCGGGCTCCGCCGGGTCGGTCCCGCCGCGCCGCCGCCCCCGCGCGTCGCCATGATGTGACGGCAGCATCCAAACAAGTGCCGAGCGCGGGGCACCGGAAGTGCTCCCCGGGAGCCCGCCTCCCTCCCGGCCGCAGCCAATCGCCGCGCAGTCTTACGGGCCACGTGGGGGGCTTCTGCCCTCCCTGCCGCGGGGCATGCCGGAAGTTGTAGTCCCGCCGTCGAGGAGTGGCGGCACAGCATGGCCCCGGGCGAAAAGGGTCAGTGAGGGACGGTCCGCTCCCTGCCCGCGCTGCATCCTGCCTCCCTTGTCTCTGTTCCTGCCTTGGTCATGGCTTTGAAGTCGAGGCCGACTCAGCGGCGTGTCCGTGACGGGGCAGGAGGCGGGGCGGCCAGGGTCAGCAGAATCAAAGAGTGCGTCAGGTTGGAGGGGACCACAGTGGGGCAGCTGCTCCAACCTGCTCGAGCAAGGCCATCCCAGAGCACGGGCTTGCGTCCCCGCGGTTCTGGAATAGCTCCAGCCAGGGAGGCTCACTGGAGATACTCAGTGATATTCGGCTGCTGCTTCTGCAGGAAAACTGGGGCGTGTGTGCGGGGAGAGCGAGGTGCGCAAGGAAGTTGTGCCAGGAGTTGCTTTGCGGTGTAGCCGAGGCCGGGAGTGCAGGCAGCGCTTCCCCTGGAGATGCCCTGCGAGCCATCGCCCGCCCCGCCACGGGGCTCCTGCTCGAGGGCGGCGGCGCCGGGACACAGGATCGCGTCTGCGGAAACAAGGGCTCGACATAGGGAGCGGAGAATAAAGCTGCCAAGGCACATCTGCGCTCCCGGGAATCACCGTCCGTGCCATGGGCACACGTGGGCCTCGGGGGTCGGGGACTGCAGGGGTATGACTTAGAACTGGTGGAAGCAAACATCCTAGAAATACATATGTTCCTGCTTTCCGGAGAAACAAATGTACCCACTTCATATCTGACGGAAACTGCATGAAAATGTCACTCCAAACTTCCCTAAGCACTTAACTACCTCAGAGAATGGTCTGGTGTCAGTGTTGAATAAAGTAGCTGCAGTCGGGCACTAACTGCTTAAAATATCTTGTCCTAACATCTTAAACCTGTACTTACCAGAAGTATTCAACTGTTAATTTCAAAATGAAAAATAATTTTACATTTTTTGATGTCATCCTGATCTTTAGATGGAAGTTTTGTCCCCCCAAAGCACTTGTTCTTTTACAAACATGCCTAATACTGCTTGAAATTCTTGGAGAAAGAAAGAAGGCCCACTCTTCTTCCCCAGCACAATTTTGTTGTTTTAGTATTTTTCCCATGCATCCCTTCCATTTGAGAGTGGCAAGAGATCCATTCATCAAACATGCCCCATTTGATCCCTGGATAGTTCATGCACTCCTTAAATAGGGCTTTAAGACTACTTTTAATTTCTCCCAAGCATTATGTGAAAGTATATATACATATATATGAAACATAAATTACTTTTGCACCATCCCCCTGATGTCTGTGTAACTCAGGTCATAACAACAAAGTGCTTACACAGCTTGAGATATAAGATATCTATGTAACCTTAATATTAATATAACCCAAATCATTACTTTTATCAATATAACTTCAAGAATATTAATATAATACCTATAACCTGATGCTTATAACCTAAATCATAATTTCTGTACCTATAACCTGATGCTTATAACCTGAATAATAACTTTTAATATCCATATAATCTAATATGAATAACTTCTTATACAATGTAATGGCTAGTATATAGTTAACTAGTTGCTTATACGCAGAATAGAGAAAAAGAAAAGAGATAAAAACTTACCAGGTGTATTTTAGAGATAAGTAAGTGTAGTACTAATGAGAAATTGGCAAGCCAAGCCAATTATCCACAAAACAAAGAATTTAGGCTGGTTAAGACCAGATAGACTGAAGGGCATCACAACTGTGCATGCCTCAAAGACAAAGTTGAAAAGTTCAAGTGTGAAGAAGACTTTAGAAGCCTTCATCAAAGACCCCTGAAGACCCCCGAATTGGGGAAGTGCATGCGCAGTGCAAAGAATTATCTAATAACCATGAGATCACGCTATGTAAATTAGTTCTGGCGCGTATGTGATGGTGCTGTAATGACATAGCAACATTAAGCAAAATTTACTGTATAAATAAACCACGGCACTTGACAAAGGCAGGTGAGTTATGAGGAGAAATCCCCCTCACCACCAGCACTGCAATAAACAAACACCTGCTCTATAGACATCGGTCTGTGGGGATTTATTTCCAGCCTATCTTTCGGGCATCACCCCTCTCAGACACTTTTTGATTGGAAGGAAGATTAATTACAAATATGAGCTACTTGGAGAGAGTGGGATAAAGAACCATAGAGCTCTTGCTGTCTGTAATAAAATTAATTGTGAGGCCTATTTTGGTGAATTTGGGTGCCAGGGAGGTTAGTATATATTGTGCAGCAGAAGCAGGCACAAGGCTGCTCTGTCAAGGAAAATAAAGTTTTCTTCAAAAATTATCAGAGTCAGAGAATATATTTCCAGCAAAAATTCTTTTCACACATGAACTGCCTGGTTTTGGTTTGGGGTTTTTTCTGCTGATAAAGTGTGCAGATCAATTTTAATTGTTTTGTGAAGAAAGATAGTCTTCCTAATAACTCAGTTTTCTAGTGATGCCTTAGGTTTTAACTTTTATATTTTCAAATTCTGTACTGCTTAGAGTGTAACTCTGAAGTTCCTTGTAGCCTGTAATTCCCACTCTCTCATGCTAGGTAGACATAACAAAGCCTCTCCAGGCTTTGCCTTCAAGGACACCCAGGCTGTTCTAGGCCCAAAATGTGTAAACCAAAGACTCTAAGGGGGGAGCAAGCTGAGGGGAATTACATCATTAAACTGGGTCTTTAATTGGAGAATTAACCGTGATATGCAAATGAACCAAACCTATAAAAGTGCGAAGAACTCATGACCTGGGGTCCATCTTGGCAATAGCCTCTGACTCCCCAGGGTGTACCTTGAAGGCATTTCAAATAAATACCTATTTTTATTCCCTTACTCCTATCTAGTCTCTGTTTCTAGGAGGCCTCTTAATGCATCAGTTCTTTGGCACCACCACATGGGACAACGAGGCTTCTGAAAATCCTCTGGGACCCAGAAAGATCCAGCTCAGCTCCCCCTCCTCTGCCAGCACCCCTGGGGGGGGACAGTTGCTACAGTCCAGGAGGCAGAGGAGCCCCAAGAGCCCAGAAAACCCTCCAGATCCAGCACGGAGGCACGTGAGTAACCGATTAAAGGTGGCATTCTGTTGGCACCTGGGTTGGGTCTTAAGAGATCTCTTAGTTTGTTTAGGGGCTCGGAAGAGTCTGCGGGGGGGGCGGGGGGGGGGTTTCATTTGGTGTTTCCCCCTTTTGTTAGCTTCTCAGCTTGTTAGAGCTCCTCAGGGAACTCGTGTGAGAGTTCCAGGGAGTTTAATTTTCCCTCTATTAGTTTGTCCCTGCCTTGTGAAAAGGTTAGGAGGATTGTAGCCAACACTCTTTGGCACACAGCCAGGTAGTGCTGCGGCTTGGAATGTATTTCTAGCCACAGTTTGAAACCCCGGGGCTGAGAGTTGGAACCCTACTTTCTCTGGTTTTCTCTCTTTGCTTAATAGTGTTTTAGATTGCTTTGCTTTATTTTTGTGAATTTTCTGTTTATAAGCATAAAACCATGGGCTGCAATATTTCTCGTATGGGGAATGAAATACCACAGAACTCGCCTTTAAGTTTAGTATTAGAAAACTGGGAAAAATTGACTGGGAAGGATAAAGCGCTTAAAAAAGTGGAATTAATTTGGCTTTCTACAGTGATCTGGCCAGTTTATAGGTTAGATAACCAGCAAAAGTGGCCCAAATTTGGTAGCCTAGATGGAAAATTAATATTGAGTTTAATATCGTATCACCGAAAAGATCACCGTTTCTTAGAACTAGAGTATGCAAAGCTCTTCTTGGCTGCATCCAAATTACAAATATTTAAAAGAGAGCATATATTGCTTATTAATAAAGAAAAGGTTAAGAAGTCTATGTTGGACCCGACAAAGGGGGAGGATGTGCAGAATGATCTAATAGCTCCTGCCTTGAGAATGGGCCCCCCTCCTCCTCCTCCTCCCCCTCTTCCTCTTCCTCCTCCTCCTCAACTGATGAGGGTCCCGGGGTGGGGGCGGGGAGGAGAGGCAGCTTTAGATGGGTTCCTGCCGGTGAAAAAGGAGAGAAGGGAGGCGGACTGGCTGCCGCTGCCGCCTCCCACGGACCCGGGAGACCTCCCGGCCGCGACTCGGGCTGTGACTCCGGCCGAGGTTGCAGGCCATGCCCCACGGCCACCGCTGCTGCAGCCAAGCGGGCACCCAGCTCTGGCAGGGCCGCATCTGAAGGAAGATGAAGACTGGCCGCGGCGGCTCTGGAAGGCGCTTGTGTCCTCAGTGGCTCCTGCCCAGAAGCCGCCCGGCTCCCCCTCTCTCCCCTCCCCTGCGGTCCCTCCAGGTCGGGAGGGACTGAGGGGAGGGGACAGCGAGCGTGTGCAGCCCACGGCACCGCCCTTAGAGGTAGAACCGGGAGGCAGGGCTTTGCACCGGGCGGGCAGGGAGGGAAGTTCCCGCAGGAGGGGTGATGTTCCTCCCTCTCCCAGGCCCCGGAGTCTCCATGGGAACGCCGCACACCGAGCGGCTGGCTCAGGGGATGACGCTATCGGAGCGGGCAGGCCCAGGGGCACTGCCCGGTCCCCGCGGCGGAGCCGGTCCCTGTCAGGCATTCCCGGTACCGGGGCGGGCCGGGACAGCCCCGATACAGCCTCGGAACCAGAGAGCTCCCTCTCAGGCAGCAGGTCTGACGAGGAGGATGAGATAGCTGCTCTGAGCAGGAGACAGAGGGGAAAGGTAGCGAGAAAAGCTATAAGGGAACGGAGCCCAATTGCTAAACAGACCAGATCGAAAAGGGAGCCAGTTTTACAAGCTTCTCTGGGACAAGCTGCTGGTAATCAAGGGCCAATCTATGTGAGGGTTCCGTACTCCCTCCTAGAGTTAGAACAATGGAAGAGTATAGTGGGAAAATATAAAGAAAATCCAGACAAGGTGGCTACTTTGGTACAAAGAGCAATTAACACACAGAACCCTGACTGGACTGATTTGTCAGCTATGCTGGACACATTGCTTGATCCCACTGAGAGAGAGATAGTAAATAAAGCTATTTTATGCATTGTGGAAGCAGGCATAGCTAGCGGGACATTTCATGGTACAGTGCCAGAAATTTTTCCGACAGAGGATCCAAAGTGGGACCCAAATCTACCAGCACACATGGAAAGATTAAAACGGTACCAAAATCTCGTAGTGTATGGGTTAAAGTATGGTGTCCCTAAAGTTCTTAACTGGTCAAAGCTTTATGAAGTAAAGCAAGACTTTACTGAAACTCCTACTGACTTTTTGAATAGGTTGAGGGAAGCAGCTACCAAATACACAAATCTGGATCCTGATTCAACTGAGGGGAAAGCACACCTAGCTCTTCTGTTTATGGGCCAGGCTGCTAATGATATAAGAATAAAGTTGCAAAAGTTAGAAGGGATTCCAGACATGAGTAAGTTGTTAGAAGTAGCCTGGAGAGTGTTTCAAGACAGACACTCAAGTGACCACGGGAAACCCTGTCCCAGGAAGAAGGGTAGTCAGGAAAAGTCACCTAAGAAAGCCTCTCCCCCCAGGGACAAAGACACGTGTGCTTATTGCAAGAAGAAAGGGCATTGGAAGGCTGACTGCCCGATGCTGAAGAAGACAGCCCCGGTTCCCCAGCTCCCTTTGGGACAAGACTCAGAGTGATGGGGACCGGAGGCTTCTCCCCCAGCAGAGCCTTCGGTTATAGCCAAACTGGGGAAAGATGATGTAGAATTTCTGGTAGACACCGGCGCGGCATATTCTGTGTTAAATATTTTAGAAGGGAAACTGAGTCATGAAACTGTGCATGTTGTTGGGGCAACAGGGGTAACTGAAACACGGCCTTTCTTCCGACCTTTGAAATTCACACTAGGGAAGCACTGGGTAACTCATCAATTCCTTTATATGCCTAACTCCCCTAAACCGTTGCTGGGGAGAGATTTGTTAGAGAAATTGGAAGCTGAAATCAAATTCCAAAAAGGGAAAGGGGTACGAGTTATAATTCTAGAAACTAAATTTGTCGAAGTTGCTGCACTTTTTATACAGGATAGACATGGTGAAATCCCAGCTGAAGTTGAAAAAGCTGTCAATCCAATTGTGTGGGCCAGTGATGTTCCAGGAAGATCCAAACAGGCAGAACCAGTGAGCATTGCCCTCAAACCAGGAGCCACTCCGGTAAGGCAAAAACAATATCCTTTAAAGTTAGAAAGTCGTAGAGGATTGGCACCTATAATTGAAAAATTCCTCTATCATGGATTATAGGTATAACACACCAATCCTTTCAGTGAAGAAAGCTGATGGTAAGCATTACAGATTAGTGCAGGATTTAAGAGCTATTAACAAAATTACAGAGGACATACACCCAGTGGTTGCCAATCCATACACACTTTTGACCACACTGACAGATGAATTAGGGTGGTTCATTGTTGTGGATCTGAAGGATGCCTTTTTCTGCATCCCTGTACATAAAAACAGCCAGGAGCTTTTTGCTTTTGAGTGGGAAAACCCCGAGACACGGAGGAAGAGCCAGCTGACCTGGACTGTCCTCCCTCAGGGTTTCAAAAACAGCCTGACAATATTTGGAAACCAGCTAGCAAAGGAATTAGAAGATTGGAGGAGACAAGAGCCAGGAAGGGTTATCCTTCAATATGTTGATGACATCTTGATTGCAGCTAAAACCCGAGATGACTGTATTCAATTCACTGTAAGCTTGTTAAACTTTTTGGGACAGAGTGGATACAGAGTTTCCAAAGACAAAGCACAGATCGCCAAGGAAGCAGTAGTTTACTTGGGACTTGAGATCTTCCGTGGACAGCAACAACTCAGCAGAGAACGGAAGGAAGCCATCTGCCGACTTCCAGAGCCCCACACCGTGAGAGAGATGCAAGCTTTCCTGGGGATGGTAGGTTGGTGTCGGTTGTGGATAGCAAATTATGGGTTGTTGGTGAAACCCTTGTACGGAGCAATAAAAGCAGCTGAAAATGGCATTATAATTTGGACTGAAAGCACAAGGGCTGCACTTAAACAGCTGAAACACTCTCTAATGTCAGCTCCAGCACTGGGCTTACCAGACTTGACTAAGCCTTTTGAACTTTTTACACATGAGAGACTCAATGTGGCACTGGGCGTACTAGCACAGCGCCTCGGAAGCCAACAGAGGGCTGTGGCCTATTTTTCCAAACAGTTGGACAATGTTAGCCAAGGGTGGCCTGGGTGTTTGAAGGCCGTGGCAGCTACTGTCATCCTGGTTCAAGAGGCCCGGAAACTCACCCTTGGACAGCACATTGCAGTGTATGTGCCACATGCAGTAGCAGCAGTACTGGAACAGAAAGGAGGACATTGGCTGTCTGGCTATTGAATGCTTAGATATCAGTCACTGCTGTTAGAACAGGATGATGTTACCCTGAAAACAACTTCTGTTGTTAACCCAGCTATGTTTCTGTCCTCTGCCTTAACTGACGATGTGCCTGAGCATGACTGTTTGCAGACAATCGAGGAGGTCTATTCCAGCAGACCAGACCTGAAGGACGTGCCCCTAGAAAATCCAGACTGGGAGCTGTTTACAGACAGGAGCAGCTTCGTGAGAAATGGTAAACGAATGACAGGTTATGCAGTAACCACCCAGGGCAAGGTGATCGAGGCGAAGGCCCTGCCAGCAGATGTGTCATCACAGAAAGCTGAACTGATTGCCCTGACGAGGGCCCTAGACCTGAGCAAAGGAAAGAAGGTAAATATATGGACTGACCCTAAATATGCCTTTAGTGTTGTCCACGCCCGTGGAGCCATCTGGAAGGAGAGGGGACTGTTGAACGCTCAAGGTAACCAGATCGCACATGCTGGACAAATCCTTGCCCTCTTAGAGAGCATCAGAAAACCCACAGAAGTGGCTATCATGCATTGTAAGGGTCACCAGAAAGGGAAAACCACTCCAGAATTGGGAAATTGTTGCTGATGAAACAGCAAGAGGGGCTGCAAAAAAAGGTATTCTTGCAGTAGTTCCACAAAAAAAGATCGATTTGTCAGGGTTCACCCCAAAATATGATCAGGCAGACCACAAGTTAATTAAATTTCTTAAGGCTGAAATTACAGAAAATGGATGGGCTGTTACACCTGCAAATCAAGTTGTAGTCCCACCTCTGATTCTTCGAGAGCTAGCTCAAAGAGAACATGAGAGCACACATTTCGGGGTTGAAAATCTTCTGAAACATCTGAAAAAGGTAGCAATAGGAAAGGGAATGGCAGATATTGTACAATCAGTAGTAAGCAAGTGTGAAATCTGCTGCAAAAACAATCCTGATACAAGGAAAAGAGTTGTGTTAGGAGTAACAAAGGCAGGGGATCTTCCTGGAGATTACTGGCAAATAGACTTTGCTGAGTTACCACGCAAAGAAGGATACAGGTACATACTGGCATTGGTTGACACCTTCAGTGGATGGCCTGAAGCGTTCCCCTGTCGCACTAACACAGCCAAAGAGGTCGTGAAAGTTTTGCTTAATCATGTAATAATACCAAGGTTTGGGGGTCCTTTGGGTATGTCCTCGGATAGAGGACCACATTTTGTTGCAAATGTGATTCAAGAAGTTAGCCGGATTTTGGGAATTGCTTGGGATCGGCACACACCTTACAGACCCCAAGCAAGCGGTAAGGTGGAATGCATGAATGGGACCCTTAAGGCACAAATTAGCAAAATTTGTCAAGAGACATCCATGACGTGGGTTCAGGCCTTGCCTATAGCTTTACTGAGGATCCGCGTACAACTGAGGCGCAGGGATAACATCAGTCCCTATGAAATACTGTATGGCAGGCCATACCAAGTTCCACATGTTCCAGGAGAAATTCACATGAGGGGGAAGCTTGATTTACAGAGGTATCTAATGGCTTTAGGTTCTACTTTGCAGAAGCTCCAGAATTACATCGTGTTATCCAGACTCATAGGACTGGACACCCCTGCACATCCCTTCCAGCCTGGGAACTGGGTCTATGTCAAGTGGTGGGACAGTGATCCTCTACAGGCCAAGTGGAGAGGACCATTCCAGATTTTGCTGATAACCCTCACTGCAGTCAAAGTCGCTGACAAAGGACCCTGGATTCACAACTCCAGAGTTAAGAAGGCTTCTGCTCCTGAAACAACTGAGAAAACAGAGACTGATACAAATGAAGTTGATGTAGTTTAAATTATTTTTCCTGTGCTTATTATCTACACAGCTAGTAACTCTGACTCAGGTTTGGAACCAAATTTTGCATATGATTCTAGTCCAAAGTGTATCCAGAGACATTCATTTGGATACAAGATTAATAATTGACATGTAAATTAAAGTGAAAAGATCAACAAAATTTGTTTACAATTCGAGAACTAACTTAGATCTTACACTGAATAACATTCAAAGCTGATTGTATCTTCCACACCCTGGTTTCATGGTTACCAAACTGAGCCGGGATTAAAGGTATATTATTAGTAGATATTTAGAATATTTAGTATAGAGTCTCGACAAGGTAGAGGCCTTGTCAAGCCTCTGAAGGGGGAAAATGATGCCTTAGGTTTTAACTTTTATATTTTCAAATTCTGTACTGCTTAGAGTGTAACTCTGAAGTTCCTTGTAGCCTGTAATTTCTGCTCTCTCATACTAGGTAGACATAGCAAAGCCTCTCCAGGCTTTGCCTTCAAGGACACTCAGGCTGTTTTAGGCCCAAAATGTGTAAATCAAAGACTCTAAGGGGGGCGGGGGGGAGGGGCAGGCTGAGGGGAATTACATCATTAAACTGAGGCTTTAATTGGAGAATTAACCGTGGTATGCAAATGAACCAAACCTATAAAAGTGTGAAGAATTCATGACCCGTCGTCCATCTTGGGGTCCATCTTGGCAGTAGCCTCTGTCTCCCCAGGGTGTACTTTGAAGGCCTTTCAAATAAATACCTACTTTTATCCCTTATTCCTATCTAGTCTCTGTTTCTAGGAGGCCTCTTAATGCATCACTAGAAGTTCAGGTTTTTTTGAGGATAGCTGATGCAGGTGTAGTGGGAAAGGTACCATCAGCTTCAGGCCTCAGATCTCTGGTGCGCTGTTTGCCTGCTGTGCTGTTGTCCTCTGGAGAACACAAATGAGAAATTGAATGAAAAGAATTACTTTTAGTATTTTAAATTACATTTAACATTCTCTCCCTGTGTCTCTTCTTGTGTTCCTGTGAACTGCTTTCCCTCAAAAATGCACTTACCAACAAAGTGCATGTCAACAGTATGGGAAATTTATATTCTATTCCTGCAAATAAATACATGTACTGAGAACATATTTTCAGTTGTGCCCTGTAAATGACCTTGCTGGAGATTGCTCGTGCAATCCTATGCACCAGGAGCAGCCAAGTAGCTGTTCCACCCAAACTGGTGTTGCCAAGAAGGTGTAGTGGCCTCAAGTTTTGACAGGCAAGAAGCTGAAATTCTAGGAAAATGAGTTCTTTTAAATTATTATTTAGGATATAACTAAGTATCCATTGGTAGAAATCTTCAATCATCAACTTTTTACAAATTTTTGGAGTACTCTGTTTTTATGAACTACAAACAAGTGATGTGGTTATCCCCCTGCTTTAGAGTAGTCTGTCTTCATGAACCCTCTACACTTACCAGCCAGGTTGACACAACTCTTAGCTACTTCACTGCCCTCATTGCAGAGGGGCTCCCAGGCAACTGGGTGAAAAATTAGTTCCTTCATTATGTTTAAACACATCAGCAAGGTGACAACTAGAACAAGATGTTCAAATCTTTAACCAAAGACAAGTGAGAAACTGGGAAATAAAGATACTATTTCTTTTCTTACAGCATTGTTACAATATACAGTGCAGTCAGGAAACTATTTAATTTTGTCCTTTCCTCATGATGATTATGATAATTGCTTCCATTGGAACTTTGAAGAAGGTTGGGACTATCAGAATTTTTATTGGAACATTTCTCTCCTGGTTCAACCATGACACTGAGTAGGAGCAGTAATTCTTCCAGTGTTATTTTTCACAGAATAACTAATCAAAAATTAAAATGAAGGCAACAGAAAAATACAGACAAAACAAAACCCCAACCCAAATCATCACACTTTACAAGATCCTAAAATTCAGTGATGGCTGCTAGGGAAGTTGCCTGGGGTCTGTTGTGGACAACACTGCAAATATGTACTGGCTGAACATAATATATAGCTATAGATAAAAATGAACAAGATGCCAGGATACATGTGGAATGAGATGAGGAGAAATACAGAAAATGGAATTAGCATGTGTCAGTTTGGTGGTGCTTTTGTGTATGTGCTTGTTGCATGTCACACCTCCCTCCCAGAAAATGACCTCTGAAGGTGAGTAAGTTTTAAAGAAAGCTGCCACACGCTATTTGGTATATGGAAAAATGCCCCCATTAAAATTTGAAAAGAGTGAAGTTTGAAATGTCTTGCTTGGCTCAGGAAAGTAACTTGTGGGACACGCAAAGAAGTCAAAGTCAAGTTCTTCTGTTTTCCTATGTCACACATTGCTCAGGTAAATTAAAACCCAGCATATTCAAAACCAATGAAAAGACTTTCCCCCTTCACACATCAATACATTACTTACCCCACAATACCAAGGAAGTAATGAATTTGTTTTAAAAAGGACCTGTACTTTTTTATGAATAAAACCAAAATCCAGTTGCATGTTTGTGCAAACATACTTTGCAATATAATTCAGATGTCAGCCACTGGGGTAGGAAGGGGAGCCTTGGCCCACAGTGAGGAGGCAGGTGGTTGGTTTGGGGCTCAGGTGAACCTGGCACTGCTCACTCTAACATGGCTCCCCTCCTGTGTTACAGCACCCAGGACTGGGGGCCTAACACCCAAGCCAGAAGCTACTCTTGCACTCGTGACTTAAATTTGCTGGTGATTTTCTTCTTTATTTCTTTATTCCCCAGAGCAACGGGAATAAGTTTCCCTACTGTACCCCTTGGCATCTGGCCTCCAAAGCTGGGTTGCTTGCCAGCTCCACTGGGAATAGTGCAGTGGCCAGGATGGAGAGATTGCTAGCTTACTCAGGGCAAACATAATTAGTGGTCTTTCTAATTGCTTATAACCATTCTGTTTTCAACATGTGCTCAGACATGTCAGCTGACTAGTAAGTACATCCACAGCCAGAGAAACCCTAAGTGGGCTGGATAACAACATTCCTCCACCTGAAAGATCCTTTGCACCTGTATTTTCGCCTGCTTAGGCAATGGTTCCTGCTTTTTCATGTACGTGCCCACTAATTTTTTGACATTACATCCCACCAAGAGACTGTTGTTTCCACATCCATAGCAAATATCTGTGGAGGCTCCTCTCCACCCCAGTAATGTCCTTACAGCAGGACCTTTCATCCACTCAACACAGGCTGGGCCTGAAAGTCTTGTTACACATGATGCAGGATGAAAGGTGGTGATGATACAGTACAACCAAAACTGTTTGATGTTTAAATTGCTGGCATCAAAGTAATGAAAGGGCACAAGGCCAGCATTAAAACATGTTTGAAGTAAGTGGGACAAGAAGCTAGGTGTAATCAACCCATTCTCTGGCCATTATTTGATTGTGAGGTTAAACGGGTTTACTTTGGAAGGAGAGGAAATGCAGAAAAGCTGCAGTTTTATCTGGCTCTGAAGCATATGGAAACCATAGCCATGAGAACAAGGAAATACAAACAACCCCAGGCATACAAGTAAAAAGACCCCCACTAAGCATGGTTTTCTTTCGAGCATCATATACCAAAGCAGACATCAAATATTTACTCTTTTAATATAAAGCCCTTAACTAAAGGCATTTTTCTTGTCTTTTCCTACTTTGCCAGAATCACATTGACACAACCTATCTGCTCATGTAGTTTTGTGTTAAGTATACCTCCCAAGTTTATCTGGAGAGGTTTGTCACAGATTCATGAATTCCTGAATTAGCAAGGGAAAATGTCACCAACCTGTCCATAATGAAAACCAGACTTTTAGGAAATGAAGCAAGTGATTTCATTCTTGATTTCTACAGAGAGCCATCTCGTTACAAATGACAGTGTGACAAACTAATGCTAATTATTTTGGTTGCCCCATGTCTCTCGATGGTATCTAGTTAAAAGTAACAACTCAAAAGTACATTATAATATCTTTAATATATTTAGACACATTGATACATGTGGTTTTGCATTTATATGTATGCATGATCTATCTATCTATCTATCTATCTATCTATCTATCTATCTATCTATCTATCTATCTATCTGGCAAATGCTGGGCTATACTGAGAATAAAACAAAGCCATGCATGTCTTCTGATATTTTTGTAGAAATTGTTGTTTTCTCCAATAGTTAACTATAATATATATAAAGAAAATATAACAAGAAATTAATTGACTTACTTGCCATTTTGTTAAAAAAATTGGAACAATGATAAAACACACACAAACACTCCAAATATTTAAAACAGAAGAGAAAAGCATTGAAAATTAGTATGTTGGAAGAAAAATCTACTAACGGGTAATGTTATTTAAGGCTAGGCTACTGTACTGCTGTTATAGATCTATCAGTCAGCACTTACTGAGACATAAGGGTATCAGGCCAGACAATACATCTTGTAGACTTCTGCTGAACTGAAACCCAGACCATTATCAGGGTGATGCTGTTTTGGTTTTTGTGGAATATGGGGTTGTATTTGCTGAAATGGTTCAAGCTCATGCTCAGCAGCAGGCCCTGTGGAAAGGCCCAGCTCAGGCTGCACGGTCGGAGCTCGGGTGAGGGGTGAGAGGCAGCTGCCAGTGAGGGGAGTTGGTTGAGTGACAGCTGGCACTGTGATTGTGATTGGCTGTAAGAACGCGTGGACAGCACGTGAGCAGGGCTCTGATTGGATGAGAGGATGCGTGGACAGCAGCACTGCAGCTGTGCCAGCCAATGGGAGCCCTTGTTCTGTTCAGTTCTGTTAGGCTGCGGTTTGGTTTCAGTTGGCATTAAGGGTATAAAGAGGGGGCGATTTTTTGGCAATAAACAGATCTTCTTTGGACATACAAGGGGGTCTGTCGTCTTTGTTCCCCATTGCTACAAATGGCTGGCCTGAATCAGGACCGATAAAAGCAGTGAAGGGTGTGCACTGCTCCGGTACCAACTTCCACTGAGTTAGGAATTGGTCGACCGGGAAGAGTTTGGGGAAGGAACTCAAGGAATTCAAGTGTGCACACCTCACTTATCAGGTGAGTAACCAGTGGAAGCAATATGGGAGGTAGAATGTCCCTGGAACAAAGAAGGAGCTTGGACCTGTTATGGCAGCTCCTACATCGGCAAACTATTGATATTGTCGATGCGAAATTAAGCATCCTGCCAGACTGGGGGTCCAATCACATTAAAGACTTTCCCTTTAATGGACCCGTTCAATCAGAAGCCTGGCAAGCGGTAGGGCAGAGACATTTTGATATCGCCAGGGATGGTGATGCTGAAGCTTGTGGGCACCTCGCTACATGGGGAACAATCATGGCGGCCTTTAAGGGAAGTCGCGTGGACGTTGGCCATTATGTGGCTGCGGAAGCCGATTCCCCTGAGCCCTCAGCGCCACCAGAACCTGTATCCGATGCATCAGGCTACCCTGAGATTAACCCATAGCCTAGGGAATTGCCATACCCTGATAAAAATCCCTATGGGGCTGGCCCCCTCGGCGCAGAACCCCCTGACTGTGAGCAGGCGTCATACTCACTTCCTGCCCAGAGTGATGACACTGTAACCCAGCTTTGGCAGAAGTGGAGGGAAGCCGTGATGGAGGAGGGTGACCGGGTAGCCGTCACTGCCTGTCCAGTTACACATGTGCCAAACCAACGCCTGGCCTACAGGGAACTGGACTGTAAAGTAATGAAAGAACTGAGGATGCTAGTAAAGGAAAGCGGTGTATCCTCCTATCACATCCTAAGTTATCTAGAGTCCATAAGTACTATGTACGTCCTTGTACCTAATGATCGGAAAAGCATAATGAAAATGATCTTGACAATGACACAGTCATTTGCAGTCTGGCTCACCGACTACCGTGAGCTGTGTGCTACCCAGGCGGAGGTGCTGCGAGGCAGAAATGCACCTCTCGTTGCGGCACAGCTAACCGGAGCGGGTCCGTACGCAGTCCCTACAGCGCAGACAGGCTCTCTGCGTGATGTATAGGATATCGTCACCCGCCTGGCCCTGCAGGCCCTGCGGCGACTCCCAGGGACGGGTATTGATGCTAGCCTGTCCTTTGCTAAGATTTTACAGGGTCCAACAGAGCCGTTTGTACAGTTCCTGGACAGACTGCAGCCGCGCTCTCCCAGCAAGCCGATAACGATGAGGCCAGAGCTATTCTATTGCGGCAGCTTGCTTTCGTAAATGCAAATGAAGACTGCAGAAAAGCATTGTTCACAGTTTGTAACCCGCACACTTTGACATAGCAGATATGGTTAGAGCATGCCAAAATGTGGGTTCAGCCACTCATCATACTAACTCTCTGGCTGCGGCTTTGGCCGCGCACTTGCGGGTTTCGGACACACGGG
Organism: Monarcha castaneiventris obscurior; assembly: GCA_026261815.1. Classification (NCBI taxonomy): domain Eukaryota; kingdom Metazoa; phylum Chordata; class Aves; order Passeriformes; family Monarchidae; genus Monarcha; species Monarcha castaneiventris. Next base: position 33,355,316 of record JAMPIT010000566.1, on the reverse strand, counting down.
TGGGAGGTTGTTTTAACTGCGGTTCAACCGATCATTTTAAAAAGGATTATCCTTGACAAGGGGATGGGATAAAAATACCACCTCGAGATTGTCCCCGGTGTGGAAGAGGGAAGCACTGGGCTACTGATTGTCGTTCGCGATACACTGTAAAAGGGAAATCTGTACAACCGGGAAACTTCCGGTGGGGGGCGAGCCCGCGCGCCCTACAGAATCAAAGAAATGCGAAGCAAAATATTTGTCAAGCAAGCTCCTGCCTGCAACCGCAGGCAGTGCCGGGTTGGACCTGGCCTCCAGAGAGTCAATAACTCTCACGACATCTTCAGTGCACCTAGTTCCTCCTGGAGTGTGGGGACCCCTTGGTAATAATATACATGCTTTGCTAATAGGGTGTCCCTCTGCCACTAAATTGGGGCTTTTTGTGCTACCTGGAGTTACTGATTCAGATTATGAAGGTGAAATACAAATTATGCTATGCACTCCTGTGCCACCCTGCTTTATACCTGCAGGTCAATGCATTGCACAACTTGCTCCTTTTTCCAACAAAACCCGTAGTGGCAAGGGTAAACATGGCACGAGTAAATTCGGTAGCACAGGTCAGCCACAGGTTTTCTGGACAAGCTCTATTACAACAATTCAGCCAACCTTGATATGCAATATAGATGGCAAAAAATTTAAAGGGCTTCTTGACACTGGAGCTGATGTCTCTATTATTAAAAGCAGTGAATGGCCTAGTAATTGGCCCACAATCAGCCCCGCATCAACCCTAATTGGGGTGGGAGGAATGCAGCGCCCTAAACAAAGCACTCACCTTCGGCTTGTCCTTGGCCCTGAAGGACAAACTGCCCAGATTGCCCCATTCATTGCCACTATACCGTGTACATTATGGGGAAGAGATGTCCTGGGACAATTTGGAACCACCATACAAATAGACTCAACCTCACCAAAAAAACCTTTTTCATAGGGGCCATTGATCAGCTGCTCCGAAATCAAATACTAGACATATGTAAACTCACATGGCGAACTGAGGACCCTGTATGGGTTGACCAATGGCCCCTAAAGAAGGAACGGCTACAAAACTTAAAACAGCTTGTAGAAGAACAATTGTCTTTAGGCCATATTTGTCCATCTTCTAGCCCTTGGAACACTCCTGTGTTCTGTATACCTAAGAAAAATGGCAAATGGCGATTATTGCATGATTTACGGGCGGTGAATGCAATTATTGAACCTATGGGTGCTCTGCAACCTGGGCTTCCATCACCTACAATGATTCCTCTAAACTGGCCCTTAGTAATTACAGACCTAAAAGACTGCTTTTTCACCATACCTTTACACGCTGATGATGCACCTCGATTTGCCTTTTCTGTGCCTACCTTGAACATGCAGAACCAATGAAGAGATTTCATTGGACAGTATTACCACAAGGTATGTGTAACAGCCCAACTACATGCCAAAGGGTAGTTGATCTTGCCCTACAGCCTGTTCGTCATAAATTTCCTGCTGCAACCATGTATCATTATATGGATGACATTTTACTTGCAGCTCATGAGCAATCCATCTTATGTTCTGTTCAGGTGGCTGTCATGCAGGCAATTCAAGATGCAGGACTGATTGTGGCACCTGAAAAGGTGCAGCGTGAGTCCCCATGGCACTATCTGGGGTGGAGAAAAACTCAACAGACCATCAGCCCTCAACCTTTAAGGCTTTGTGTTAAAGACACCCTAACTTTAAATGAGTTACAGAAACTGCTAGGTTCTTTAAATTGGCTTCGTCCTGTTTTGGGTCTATCCACAGAGCTTTTACACCCTTTATTTGACTTACCCAGAGGAAACCCCCACCTGCATTTGCATCGACAGCTAACCCCAGAAGATAAAACTGCCCTTGCACACTGTGCTCAAGCACTAGAAAACCAACATAGCTGGAGGTGGGATCCTGATAAATCTGTGCGCCTTGCCATAATTGGTAGCAAATTTCAACCTTTTGCTGTTCTATTTCAATGCTTTGCAAATGATAAAGACCCTTTACATGTATTAGAATGGCTATTCTTGCCTCACACAGTGGTAAAGACTGTGTGGACTGTAAATGATATGTTCTCACATTTAATTGTAAAAGGCAGAGAGCAACTACAAACTCTCAACGGCCAAGATCCACGTATCATCTACATACATGCAACTAAAGACGATCTGTCATGGTTGCTATCAGAAGATGCTAACTTTCAAATTGTGCTTTCAGATTTCTCTGGACAGTTATCTATCCATTATCCCTCACACCGTTTATGGACAGAGATGGGTAACCTTCCCTTGTATGCAAAACATCGCTGCAGCATGACCCCTGTCTACAGACCAACTGTTTTTACAGATGCTTCCAGCAAAACCAACAAAGCTGCAGTGGTTTGGTGTGTAGGTGACTCTGTCCAGTGGCATAAGAGGGTACTAATGCTTAAGGATGCTTCAGTGCAGATTTTAGAATTGGCAGCTATTCAATATGCCTTTCAATTATTCTCACAGGAACCACTAAACATTGTAACAGATTCCTCATATGCTGCCAATGTGATATTCCGCCTAGAATCTTCCTATTTAAAACATGTTAATAACCATCTTTTGTTTACAGAATTGCGAACATTGTGGACCTTGATTAACAGCCGGCACCATGACTTTTATGTGTCACATGTTTGCTCCCATACAGGTTTACCTGGCCCTATTGCAGAAGGTAACAACTATGCAGACATCACGGTGATGACAGGTGTGGTACCAAATACTTTTGCACAAGCTAAGCTATCCCATGACTTTTTCCACCAGAATGCTCACTCTCTTTGCAAGCAATTTCAGTTAACTTCCTCACAGGCTCGTGACATCCTGTTGTCCTGCTCCTCCTGTCATGGTACTGCTCCCACTCTCTTAGCAGAAGGCACTAACCCCCGAGGTTTACCTGCTAACTCCATTTGGCAAACTGATGTCACCCATATCCAAGAATTTGGTCGCTTAAAATATGTTCATGTATATATTGACACCTATTCTCATTTTCTGATGGCAACTGCCCACACCAGAGAAAAGGCCCGTGATGCCATCTGGCATTGGCTCACCTGTTTTGCCACTCTGGGCTGTCCCAATACCATCAAAACAGACAATGGACCTGCCTACACCTCAGAGAGAGTTCGCAGCTTCTTACAACAATGGGGTGTGTCGCACAACACGGGCATTCCCCGCTCTCCCACAGGGCAAGCTGTTGTGGAGCGTGCCCATAGAACCTTAAAAACAATGCTTGAAAAACAAAAGAAGGGGGAGTTGGGGTGCCCCCAGGACAGGCTGGCCAAGCCTTGTATGTCCTCAATTTTTTAAATCGGGATGAGATGGGACAGACTGCTTGTGAGAGACAGTATTCCTTTGACACAAGGGCTCGTCTAAGACCTCCCGTAATTGTGAAGGAATTACTGACCGGACAATGGAAAGGACCCCTGGACTTACTAACATGGGGAAGGGGTTATGCCTGCGTCTCCACAGGCCACCATGTGTTAAGTTCTGTTAGGTTTCAGTTTGGTTTCAGTTGGCATTAAGGGTATAAAGAGGGGGCGATTTCTGCAAATAAATGGATCTTCTTGGGACATACAAGGGGGTCTGTCGTCTTTGTTCCCCATTGCTACAGGTTTTTACTTTATTTTATTTTATATATTCTCTGTATTCTTTACACATATATTTGCAGCTTTGTAGTTTCTTATTGTAGCTTAGCTTCAGCAATTTCCTAGGCAGAAAGACAAAAATTCCAGGACCCCTATGCTATCTTGGTCCTCCTTAAAAACCAAGGTTGAAACCAGCTTTTTGAGATGTATTTTTGTAAACAGGGTCTGGTCCCCACTGAACGGGGGGAGAATTTAGAAGATACTAGAACTGGGGGGGGGGGGATTACTTTACCCCAGGCATGTTGCTAGTTGGGGGACTCTTGTCAAATATGCTAATGTGGAGGATCTATAAAAATTGTACATGTGTCACATGGGGTATGCATCTTCATTGTTTTCCACCTAACGAGCTGTGCACCTGAGCATCCTTATATAAAGGTACTCCTTTTTATCACCCTGTGTCTGGCTTGTATTTTTAGAACCAGAGAAAAAGGCATCAATGGTACAACCACACTTTTGACACAGCCCTGGGACTGAGGGGCCGATGCGGCTGCTAATGCTTGGCAGTGCACAGAGAAGTAACCAGACACACTTTGCTCCTTTCTGTGCAATAGATATTGCCAAGTAAAAGTTAATAATATATGAGTGGCCAACAGTTCAAGGATGCAACTCACAGTCCAGCAACAGGCTCCTGCACATAGGGTAATTCTTTAAATGCATGAGGTTAAAATTGACATCCTGCACTTCAGTACTACATACATCACCCCACTGAACACCAAGATCACCAAACAGCAAGGAAAAAAAAAATTAAGGCAACAAACTAAAAAAATTCAAAGTTTACTAAAACAATTCAGGAAACTGAAAGCTTTGATTAACTTTGATAAGAGATCAGCTGTATGTGATTGAATAAAAATGTAGGGGAACTTTTCACTACACTTTTCTTATTCCAGGATTTTACAGTCTTTCCTCTTCCTCCAGATTATTGAACAACAAAAAAAAAATCCATACAGGTATTAACTAATACCAACTGGAATTATAAACTAATAGCTGAAGGTGATTCCTCAGCACACATAGAATAACTGGAGATGTTGACACCTCGGAGCTATTCTAAGCTAATCTACATGATTCCTGGGTGATCTTTGCTCTGTATCTCAAAGGTTAATTAAAAAATCTGCAAGTTTATCGTCTAAGAAAATTTGTTAACCATCTTTTGATTGGTTGTTTGCTTCTTCTCAGTGTTTTGAACAACTGTACTTTCTGTCACACTGTATCCACAGGATGATGGTATTTACATTCATTTTTGGTTTCACTGGTCACTGATTTCACAGCGTTGTTTTGCTGGATTTTAGCATCTGCACCATCCCAGTGCTTGGAACGATGTTGTTAAAAAGCAGACCAGCACACCTGCTTGTGTAATGCACTACTATAACACATTTGGGTACAAAGGCACGCAACATTCACCATGAACGTGAAAAGGTCTACCTGTGTTCATCTTATGTGCCAAGTGGAATGCAGAAACTTTCCCTCTTCCCACGCACAGTAAGAACTGCTAGGCACTTGTAGCCTAAATGAAAGGCATAGGCCAGGTCTGAAAACTGCAGGATTATGAAGAATTTACTTCAGTTTTCCAGCTTGAAACCAGATCCCCAGATCTGAAAATACGACTTTTCATAAGAGACTTTAAATATCAGAGCTCAAGTCAGATTCAGCCTTGTTACATTACTGTCTTTTTAAATGCAAATTTAAACAGTGGGTTGGTTTATTTTATAGATGTACTTGCTATTCACAAGACTTGAAAAATGAAAATTTTATATGAAGGAATGATCTTTTATGAGAAATGGAGTTTAGTGTCTATGACCACTATATAGGTTATGCATACCTGAAAAGAAAGATGAGGCTTGAGGCTCCATGCACATAAGGCCATCATACACCTGAAAATGCTAGGAATGATCAGACTTGTTTTTAAGGAAGTGGACTTTTGGAGCAGTGATTTTGGAGCTCTCAGTCATCCAGGGAAGATTTGCCACGATCAGAATAGAACTGCCCATCTTTTTAGAAGGCATCGTGTCAAACTCTACAGTGGACAGATCCTAATATCTCCAGCTTAAATCTACAGCAGCTGTATTTGTCAAGAGTAACCACTGAGCTGTGAATAGTCTTATTTTTATGAGCGTAACAGATTTAAATTTTGTGCTCTTTAATTAATCCCAGATATAAAAAGCTCCTGAAGTACCTCTTATTTACCATGACTTACCTTGCATCTGTTAACTAAGTGAAAAACACCATAAAAATACAAATTGTGCTTAAAATGGTTTGCAGTTGAGAAAGTGTATGGCAATAAACTAATCTGAGAAGCCGAATGCATGCAGGTTTAAAACAATTCCTTTTCCATAATGAGAAATAGAGAACTTTCTGTCCAAGTTGCTAATGGAGACAATTTTAAATAGTCCTTTCTTACAATAACAGCAGTTGAAACTACTTAGCTCTTTTCATTTCCCACGGGATGAATATTGACTGAGTAATTACAGCTATAATCTCCTCAGTCTCCTTACAAAAGTTTTCTGCAGAATTATGTCATTAAGACAGAGCTTACTGTATGTAACATGCCTATAATTCAATTGTGCTTAATGGCTCTGACCTACTTAATTTTACCCATTTTCCTTTGTATTTGGAATTTCATGAATGCTTTGTCATAGAAGTTTATGAAAGAGATCACAAACAGAACATAAAATTTTCATTTATCTATATAAAGATACTGACTTACTGGTATAACCACAGGAATATCCAGATGCCTATGAAGAAGCAAAAAGCTTTTAGAGAAAACCCCCCTATTTTTAAACTTAAATTCTATGTCTTAAGCACTGTGAAAAACCGTATTTTTAAAATCTATGTCTGGAGTATATTTGCTCCTCACTGTCCTCCCTCCAAATAAGTGAGCCAATTTTATACATATTTACAATATTTAATAAAGATGTCCAAAACAGCAAAAGTTTTTACATAAATGTTTCAGCACTTAAAATAAGGAGAAGCATTTAATTTGCTCTCAGCTCAGACAGTAAAATTAAATGGAAACATAACAGCCTTCTGGAGAAAGAATGCATTAAACCATTCCTCTCTGTGGGGAAAGGCAGTATCTCAATATGATTAACAAAACCAAATTTAATTCAAGCAGTTATTAACTCTATCCCAATTTAAATGCTTAAATGTTTGCCACCTGACTGATACATAATCAGCTTCTTTTGGAGTCTGCATTAGTCTGTTTTACTAAATCCTTGAAAGTTATTTGACAGGGTTTGCTATAAATTCTTTGGCTACATACATTAAGGAAGTTAAATACATGTGAAATCTACCAGCTACAAGTACCTTAAAAATAGTACACATTTACAGATTATACAGGGATCAGAGTGCAAATGTCAAGAGAGAATTGTTTTCAAGGACTAAGTTACTTACAACATCCATTTTTACATCCCAAACAGAAGGCTGTAGACAAAAAAAAATTGCGATTCTTAAGATTTAGAAATCTCTTTGAAGAGCTTCTTGATCACTGAAAAATGCCTCAAACTGAACCATTGCTTTATCTATTAATGTTATCACTTTTAATTATGACATATAACCTGCAGTGTCTGCCTCCTCTTTTTTTCTTTTGAAGAATATAGAAGTTCAGAACTGCTCATATAAAGAACAGAAATACTGGTTGTATTCCCATATGGAATTATAACAACTTTAGATTCTTTTATGTCTTCTGAAGATATTTTTGTAAGCAAAATATGAAAGCAGAAGTCTATGTCAGTCCTCTGAAAAAGCTCTGGGTTGTAGTGATTTTGTGAAAATGTTTAGTTTTCTTCTTGCAGCATTTCTTCTATTTCTTTATCCCAGTTTTCATCACGCTTTTCTGATTCTGTCACCACCTCATACTCTTGAAGCTCTTGTTGTAATTCCTTTTCCCAATCAGCAGTTTCTTCTACAAGAGATAAACGATGTGTAAGAATTTAACTGATAATACTGAATGTTGCTTATTTATATAAAACTAGATGAATTTGCATTGAATTGCTCTTATATCCCTTAAACTTCAGGGGCTATTCTCCCTAAAAACTAAAGAAACTTCAAGATCAGAAATTTCACCTTCTTATGGATCACAAGTAGGAATTAATTAATATACAAGGCTATATTCCTATATGCATACTGTAATAAAGATATAAAGAGCAAATAAACAGCTAAGTCATGATGAGTGTCCCTTTGCAAGATCATTCTTTACAGTTTTTCACTCAACTATCAACTGAATCTCCTTTTCCAGTTTTAAATCTCCATAAAATAAGAGTTTTGTAGAAGTGTTGATACACTGTTGTGGAAAAAAAAAAAAATCAAGATCAAATACTGTGGCTAGTTTAAAACAAAGAAGAAGGTACTCTCCTCACTGACTTTCGTAGCTAGGCAAGCTCATTTAATCAGGGTTAAAGGTAATCATATTTCATACTTCAGGGCAAAAATGAGTCAGAAGGCATTCCCGTGTTGTTAATCTCTGTTTTAATTAGCTCCACCTATCATAGGCAAGAGTGTGGGGGAGGAGATGGGCGTTTGATGTGTTACATGTTGGTTGGTACTTCAGCCTAGATAGGAAGGTTTGCAATTCCAGAGTCCAAGTCAGTACAGCCAGCTGAGATTTCTCTGAACAAATAACACATTAATGACCTACTGAAACACTTTCATCAAAGAGCTACATGCAAGAAAGTGGTATTACTCATTACAATTCCTCAAGCTTGGCTATGTATTGGGCAGAAAAAAAAAATCAGAAAACAATGATTCAGCAAAATCCAAATCACATTTTAAGAGAGTTCTGCAAATGTTGTGATAAGCATCTACATACACAAGTGTTGTCATAGTAAATTGTGTATGGCCAGAGCCACATCATCACAGACTTTTCTATGCTCAGTGTACACTGATATTAGTGCCTCTGAACTATTTTAAATATTAAGCTCCATTTAATTTCTTCTCATCATTCTCAGAACTATTTGTTAAATTTTAACTGTAAACCTTTATAGGCAGAGGCCTCTTCAGGCTCATAGTCTGGTGCAAATATTGCCTTTTTAGCTGGTGCCAAAAGAAGAAAACAGAGCCTGACTTCCAAATGCTGTACTTTACCTACAAGGATGTCAATTAGAGAAAAAAATTAGTATGCAGAAGAACTTATGAAAGAGAAGGCAAGGAAAGGAGGAGATAAACAGAAAAAAATGCCCCACACTCTCTTTCACAGAAGAGCAATCTAAAATTCTTAGGTACTTTGGATTTAAACCACTCACAGTTAACATTCTGTATAAGATGTGGCTTGACCATGGGGAAAATTATAATTAATTTCTGCAATAGCTCATTGAAAGTAATTTCATACACTTCGGAAAAAACTCACAAATCTACTTTCCTAAATTGAATTGCAACTTCTTTTTCCTTTTAAATCAACCTTAGAATTGCTCTATGTAAGAAACAGAGGTAATAGTAGTTTACCTTCTACTACTGAAGTCTCTTCTTTCTTTTTGTCTAGCACTAGTTGTTCCATTTCTTTTCTGAGATCTTCCTGATTCAGATTACAGGCATCAAAAGCATCACTCACAAATTCTGATACACCTGGACTTGTGGAAATCTCTTCCTCATCCTGCAACAAGACACTTTAGTATAAACTTATCCAGACAGGGTGAAAAAAGTCACCAATACATACTTCCACTCATGTGACTGCTTTTAAATAGAGCTGGCAAAACCCAAACTTATGGCATTACTCTCACAACTATTTTTCTTTATTGCCTATTTTTCCTTAAGAGTATTTTTGTACAAACAAAAATGTTAGAGAGCTGTACTGAAAATGCTCTGCTTTACATTCTAGGTTGTCTTTTTGTGTTCTCTTAACAACTTTAATTCTGATTTTGTAATCTTCAGAAAAAATAATAAACTCCTGAGTAGTTTAGAACAGGACCTAAATATTAAAAATTTGACCACAATTCAGTAACAGTTTTCTACACCAAAGTAAGATTAAGAGAGGACTGTTCTTTGGAAATCTTTGCCCCTGGCATACTACTGGCAAGTGAATGCACAGCTCTGCTTCTGCCAAGAGTGCTCTCTGGCACCAACTTTACAATCCAGAACTGAACAAGGGTCATTGTGTGTCTGAAGTAAAGGTTTTTGCAGTACCAAGCAAAAGGGAAATAAAACAGTGCTGCTATTGCAATGCATCATTTAGATTTCCTACACTTCAGCCTGACCACTGCTTGAAGAGTTGGACAGAACATGGCACACAAATATATTATTCTGAAGGTACTGCTAGTGTCTCAATGCAATGCTAACCTTCTACTCCAAACATTTTGGGAATTTCACTCTTTAGAGTAAAATCACATCTTATCACAATGTGCAGGATACTAAGGAGAGCATTCTTCAGATAAACTACTGTGTCTGCTACTGAAAATGAGTTTCAAGCTTATATGCTAAAAATTAATAAAACAGCAGAACAGCAGCAGGTTAGAACTGTCAGATACTATATTATTATGGTTTAATAGCAGAACTTGAATTCAAGAAGATGCATAATTACTTATTAAGGAACAGCTTCACATACTAAACACCAGATAAAATATAACAGTATTTTTACCTCTTGTGATTTTATTTGAGGCTTTATTGTAATAGGTGGTGTTTTTGGCCGTACTGTTTCTGTCAAAAAGGAAAGGGAGGAAAAAAAAAGGTAGATTACATTTAAATATATAAAAACCTCACTTAATTTGCATAGCTATTAAATATACAAGGAAATACTGTATTTTAAGGAATCCTTGTGGATAAAGGCTGAATTTAGCCACAGGTGAACCATTTTCAAAAACAAAGAGAAACAATTTTCTATTCTTAATTAAGACAAATTCAGAAGCCATTTCCTCATTATGACTCCATTTAAAGGACAGGACCCCTCTGAACCACAAAACGACATCCCAAGATCTTTAAAGTTACAAATGCACAGACTTGGTAATGAAATCCAGTCACTGCCTATCACAGAAGCTCTCAAACTCCCCTGGCTGGGTACTACTACTGACATGGGCACCACTTAGCTCTTGGGCACACCAGATTGCACGTGTACTATGCACAGCACTAAGTGCACGTGAGAACAGTGTTCTGCAAAGGCCTGTTTCACACAGGCAAAGGAAGTCACTGAGAAACTACCCCTAGAAGCTGGTCCCAGTTTCCTAAGAAAGCTTGCTGTGCATTCTGTATTTAGAGCATGGGGCTAGGAAGACAACGATTGTTTACAAGCAAGGTTAGATCTTTTCCCTGGCAGGTAAAGGAACAGCCCAGCTTTATTCCTCGTGCAACTCTCAGGAGAGAGGAGTTACAATGAAGAGCCACGTGGCTGCAAGAACAATTAACACACAGGGGAGGCTGTGGTGCTGGAGTGCTTGCTTAGCAGTTCTCTTTGCTCAAACATGCAAAGCAGTTCTGAGCTTGCTGCTCTGCTTCCTCCAGGGTACCCAGGTGGACTCTACCTGATAACTCAGCAATTTTTGAATGGGGATTTTTTTTTGTGTTTAGTTTTTAAAATTAAGATCAGTTTTAATTAAAATCATTCCCTAATTGGTAGCTGTCACTGCTTTTATAGCTCATCTACTCAATGCCCACTGCTCTGTCCCATCTTCTCTCTTCCTTCCACTTCTCAGTCTCCAGAGGATATCACACCACACCCAACGCTGCAGCTAAAGAGGCTCCAGCATTCCCTGCTTGGAGAAGCTGTAGGACATGGCAGTTAACTCTTTGCTGTTCAAAAGGGGTGCCTCAGGCCCCACCTGCTGCTCTCATGCAGATGGGGCATGGCTGCTCTGCACTGGGCCATGCCCCAGTCAGGTTTGACTGATGCACCATTAGCTTTATTCTGGACATGCTGGCCTGGCATCATCTCCTCCACTGCTGGTGTGCTCTCATCCCAAGGTAACTTAGTTCCCAACTACAGAGCTACCTAATACCTAGAGAAGGGCCAGTACTTGGCATTTTGTTATAGATCCTATATAGCCTTTACACTAGAATGTGGAATGTCTTCCATTTATCTCTTCTCTCTTCCTTTCCCATCAACTACGTAATTTAACTTTCTGAAAAGAGCAGCTAAGGAGGAGACAGAGAAATGGAAGGCTAATTCTATTTTATAGACACTCAGCTTTGAGAAGAAACCCTGAACATTATGAAGAACTACCAACAGGCAATTACTTCCAGTTTTAGCCTCTAATTAGGGAATCCAACCTTCAAAAGGGTTACTTAAACCAAAAATAACACATATGATTCAGAGCTTCCCAAATCTATGCAATTTCTGAGTCAAACAACACATGCATTTACTACAGTCTGGTACATGTATCTTTGCCATTACAGAACATACAGTCACTAGGATAGTAAATCTATCTGCATATGCCACACTGGTGGTTTGAACTGTAGAAAAGCTGCAACAGGCCAAAAGACAGTGGGGTTTTTTGTTTTTTTTTTTAAATGAAGATATGTTTTGCTTTAGTCTCAGTGGGAATTTTACTAGAATCCAGCAACTTTCACTTTGACCGAACGGTACTTTCCAAGGGTTTGGATGACTCAAACATAACATTTTTGTTGTTCAATAGGGTCAGATGCCATATCTCCTGGAAAGTTGAGACACTTCAGTTAAAACAGCCATAGTTTTGGGACAATAAACAACTGTCCTGAATAAAAGTAGTTGGAATTGGTGCCTCTTGGTCTGCAGTAGATTCTGGAGCAGTCTGTCCTGTCAGCATTGCTTGGGTATTAACTCAAAAAAACTACTTTTTAGAAAACTACTTTTTTCACTCTAGATGGGGACCTTGCCTAGGCTGATGCAGGCACACTCCAAACAAAATCTATGAGAAACATGAGACAAACTGACAACAAAAGCACATATGCAACATGGAAGCCCAGTTTTGTAATTTCATCTGTAGCCTCCCCTTCACCCCAAAGTTCAGCTGCCCGTCCAAGAAGCCAAGGCACAGCTGAGTAACCTTAGCTCAGACTGTGCACAACATTATGAAGTTGTGCAAAATACCTGTGAAAAAGTCTGTAAAAAGAATAAGAAAGGTGATTCAAGAGGAAAAATACCTATATGGAAAGATATTATATTCAAAAAGGAGGAAAAAGAAGTTAACTTGGCAGTGATCAGCTGGCTGTCAGTCAGGCCAGCAGTGTCAACAGGACATAAGTATTAGTGGATTTCATGGATGAGAATTCATTGATATTGGGGGTATGAGAATGGTTCCAAGGTGAAGCAAAGGGTTTCTCCTTCTGCCCAATGCCTACCCAGCCTGCCAGGGTCCTTCAGGTGTCTTACCAGTGGTGGTGAGTGTACCTAGGCTAAGCCTAGATTTAATGAGCTACTGGTTATCTTTTGTGTTTCTGCCAGTAACTGCTTTATACTCTTTAGCCTGCAAATATTCCTGCTTGCAGAATTTGTTAACATGCAAAGAGGTCCAGTGGTTCATAAGAGGGTCAGTAAGAATCACCTGTAGAAACTGATCAATGTAACTGAAGATACCTTTGTTGAAGCAGCTTTTTCATTTCAAGGCTGTATCCCAGGTAGCCTCCTGGTCCCCATTTTTTCTGTTTCCACACCTTGCATGAGTCTCTGCCTCCACCAGCACAGTAGTTCTACCCCTGTATCACTCACTAACTTTTGCTTGGCACGAGGTGTGAGCAAAAACCAAGAGCAAGCCATATGCCAGCTGGCTGGGTTGGCTAGAACCTGTTGTCTGATCAATTGAACCAAATTCTTTCGGACAAGTCAAAAATCACACCTGAGACCACTAACGGTCATGAGCTGTCATAAGCCAAGTACAACATTTCTCCTCTTGAAACTTCCACTCTTTTGACAAAATTAGCTGAAACTGGAAAACAGCTTCAAAGCACCAGGAGCCTCCTCTTCCCCAATCTACACAAAGACACTAAGTATGGTGAGACAAGCCCCGATTTAATAAGGCAATCCAGGATAAAAATGTGATGGCACCTGATGTATACAATAAGCATTTGTTGATGCCTAAAATTTTTTAGCTTTTTAAAAATATTTCTGGCTTTGTAGATTTTTAATATATAGCTGTACAGTTTCTAGCACTTCCTCACACTTTAGAACAGTACTTTACCCTTTCTCATATATTATGCCACATTACTGAAATTCTGTTTGGTCTTATTTTCAAGAAAGAGGGTTTCTACAAGGATATCCTGTTTTGCACCAGCACCTGGGCTGTAATAATAAGATACTTTGTAAATATAACAACATACAGGGCTAAGAACCCTTGGAGGGGCTCCAGTGCAGCAGATCCAAAGGTGGGTTACCAGGGCAACTGTTCTCCTACTGGATGTACTTGCTACATATGCTAATTAATTACACTTATAAAAACTGTGAAAATTTGATGCTAGACATGCATATATTAATTAAATGTGCAACTGAAAGCTTTCATTAAAAGACTGCTCTTTATGTTATCAATTTTAATATTGTTTGAAAAATTTTTCTTCCGATTTTAGGCAACAGTGTGACACTAAGTTAATGAACTGTGCTAAAACAAATGTCTCCCATACCTTTCAGTTCACTATCCTCTTTGCCTTTGCTCTCTTCCTTTCCTACTGCTTGCTGTTGAGCTGCAAGGGCAGTGAGTTGTGCCGACTGCTTAATTAGGGACACCCTGTAGAAATAATTTCTCCAGAACACCTCCTCCTTTACACTAGAGAGAACAAACAGATTTTGATTATTACATTTGGAATATAGTTTCTTTTACCATCTAGCAGTGAAATAAAGTTAAATATGCAGAGTGGAGGAGTAGACACAGCTGATATTTAAGTAAAAACTTAAAAAAGAAATTTGTGACATTAACACATTTTAAAAAGTCCATCATTTTGGAAGTTCTTGATCTTTCACAAGGCATTTGCAATTGACTTGAACATATAATAGTAATGTTATTACTTTAGAAAAAGCTTAACAGCATGCAGCAATACATGGTATGGAAAAATATTATGGTGTTCCATCTCTTCTGACAAATTATGTAAACAAACCCAACGAGCCAAACAACCCTGTTCTCTTCCTCTCTAAGCCAAACACTCTATTATTGTCAAACTATAATTGCCTACATCTTCCCTAGACATCAGGTGGAACTGGAACATCTGTGGTAGCAGAAGCCATTCTTAGATTGCAGCAGTACTATTTCACTACCTGCATGCCTTTCAACACGTCCACAGAACCTTTAGTAACTAGAAACTGCCATTGTGGAAAGTCCAGCTCTGGTAAGTGGGACACTATCCCCTACCTCAGAAATGTCTCCAGCAAGAACGAAAAGACCCAACTTTAACCCAGAGGCAAGATCTGTGGGAAAGAACTTGTGTTGGTTAAGAAAGAGTGAAGTTACCTTCGCAGCTATTCAGGCAAACAGTGACCACTGAGATGAAGAACAGGCAAAAAAAAAATTACGCAATGTGATAGAAAGGGCAAGGATACCATGACCAGAGGCTGAATACAGAGCATCAGATAATAGGGGCAGATCTTCAGAACTGACAACAGAGAAGAAGGTAAATTGAATGAGTTGAGAAGGTCTGTAAAAGGAGGAGATTTGAGACAGAACGTGTCACAAGGAAAGATTTTCTTTCCTGTTTTCATCCTTAGAGAAGGAGACGAATGTTGGGAACTCCCACTTAAATAGGAAGCTGACTTGTGAAACAAGCTTTAGGAGCAGAGTCTGGGACTGGACAAGGAATAACAGCTCTGGAATAAAGCTCTGCAACACAGAGCTTTTCCCATTTCCTATCCAAATGCAGTTTTTCTTGCTTGCATTGCTGCTTTTTTGGTGACACATTCTATTACCATTTCTCAGGAGGGGGCTGTCTCTGACTATCTGCAATCACCTTTTTGGGATGTCAGTTACACCAACAGATCTGAACATTTTTATAGTTGCTTTATGTTTCTTTGGGGAAAAAAAATTCATTTAATTTAGCACACTGGACAAGGAAATACTGAAGGCCTCTCCCATATGGAAGTCAACAGGTCCTTATTAGTTCTGTCTCACAGATAAACTTTTTTTCTTGCCTCCAACTGCTGAAGTGCAATGCACATACAATACCCCATGTGTTAGACACTAGCAGATAAAAATACACGTACACATCGGAAGAACATAAAAAAATTGAAGGAAATGAAAAGAACAGGGAGTAATTGATGACTATTTACAGACACATTAAAAGCACGATGATAAAGTTACCAGCAGGAATTACTTACTGTTTGGGAACAAGGTCAAACCTCATCCTATTAAGAAGCTCATCTTCTTGTAACATCACCAGTGCAACAGGGTACATTTGATCAAAGTCAAAATGAAATTGCACACCTGCTGGAGGATCCCGCAGAAAATTCCGTTTATCCTTTGAAAAATGTATTTATGGTCATTAAATGATATCAAAAAAAGGACACTTATTTCACACATAAGAGCAGCAAAGCAATCTGTAAAGCCTTTATAAAAATAAAAACTATATTGAGGATGTGCTTTGGTTCAAGTTGAAACTGACAGAACTATTTACTCTTGCACATGAGCGGTGCAGTGACAGACATACTAGAAGTATCTTGAAAACATGTAATTTAATAAACTTACTAAAAAAACCCCAGGAGTTTTAAATTCTCTAAGAGAAAACTTCAAATCTTACAGGAAATCAAATACTTACTGCTGATAAGGCCAGTATTTGTTGTTGAATTGTCTCTTCTTCATTGCTGTCTACCCAGGGAGGCACTGCTGCTTCTAGTATTGAAAGGAGGAAGATAATTACATGTGTATCACTTGAAAAAAAAACCCACTCCAAATAACAGACCTTACATAAGGTAACATATAGTGTCCCAAAAGTAAGCAATTACACCAGTAGGCCAAGTTACTGTGCCTTTTCCTAAAGTAAGTCCATGGCATAAGAGGGAAACCCGAGGAATGGATCTTTGCTTATCAGACATAAAAAAGTAGTAACTAAATAGTTGCTGATCTCTGTAATTGTAAAAATAAAACTGTGGGGATTTCTTTGCAGTGTGCACCAGTCAGAACATGGTGCCTCTTAGTTTAGCTACTGAAGTAGTGCTGTATAACCGGTTAAGTTGCCTGCAAACAGTATTTCCAGATTCACTTTAAATGTGTAAACTTTATCTAAATTAAGTTTGCAAAGTAACTTACACCCAGAAGACACCAATTCTTTAACAATGAAGAAAAATGTTAAAAATCTGTTATGAATTACAACCCATTATACACTGAGGAAGCCTACTCAAGTTCAGCTGATTTATATCTTTATGCAGATACTTTCGAAATAGTTCTTTAGGCTGTACAGAGAGGAAAATAAATTAACATAGATGTATAGATATTTATTAATCTCTTCACTGTCAATGTCAATTCAGCCTACAGAGGCAATATGATGCATCTGTAGCAGTTAAATAATTCTTGTGCCCTTAAACTAACAATGCTTATTTGCCCATGCAGCTGATATCAGCAAGATCTTTCACCCACATGGATTCACATCTGATACTAATGCTCCTTTCATCTGTTACTCGTCCTTTGGCCAGTCTAGCTACCTATTTTCATGAAGCTTTCAGAAACATAGTAAGAGAAGGCCAAGTTTACTAACAGACAAAAAGACAGAATACAGACAACACAATCCCAAAGGCAATCTTGCAAGAAGAAACCAGACTAACACACTAAGTACAGACGCCATGAAAAATTTTATCACAATCCATTTAAAACCAGCTCATTTTCAAGATTACCAGAGTCACTAGATATTCAAACTGTCAGAAATGATTGCATTCAGGTAACACATTTAAGAAGATAAAAACCAATGATGAAACACAATGTGAGAAAATTTTGCTAGCATGGTGATCTTTGCGTTTACTTCATAAAGCAGAATTTGGTTAAAAAAGCAAATCTAAACCAACTAGACAACGTAATCCTAACCTCACTTAAAAAGATGATCTTCCTATTCCACCATATGCAGTAAATTCTGCCATAATGTGTTTAATTTGTTTTGATAGATTAGTTTCAGATATAGCTCAATTATCCAGCTTTCTGCAAGGTCTCACTTACGTGATGTCAGGCATCACCAAAAAAAGTATACATTACCTGATTTTTTGGTTTGCTGCTCTTGGACAAATTTCTTCTGTTCCTTCTGAAAATCTCCAATAATTGTCTAAAATAAACATTAGGGAACCACAATTTAAAAAAATTCCCTCTTCTTGTTTTATGTTCAGTCAGAAAGTGCTTTCAAATACAGTGCATATTCTTATATCCATGGTGGCTCTTCTTGTAAGTTAAAGGTCTTTCATGTCAGTCATACATTTCCTTTTACTGAAACATTTGATTTTGCATTTAAAACTATTGTGTATGCTTTCAAAATTATAGTTTTATCAAGTTTGGAGGACAAGAAAAAAGATGGAAAATCTTAGCTGATAATTTGAACATTGGCATACTATGCATATCTCCCCTTACTGTCTTACTTTATCAAATACAGACAACACAGACTGTTCAGACTTATTTAAAAGTATTTTTAAAGCACTAAACACTGAAAGATACTGTTGGCCTTACAGAAGTTTTAAGAGTTGCCTAAGAAATGTATCCATTTCAAGAAACTGGACTTCCAAAATTGTCAAGTTGGATTTCAGAATCCAACTGCTTAGTTGCAACAAAATAACTTCTCCATTTATGCTGTTGACAAATTTTCATTAAAGAAATCATATTTAGAAATATCCTACATTGAATTTAGAATTTTTAAAAATGGAAAATGGTCTCAGAATTTGGCATGCCATAATCTACAAGTAAAAATGCAAATTTTCTGTGGTTGAAAGCAGAGGCAAAAAAGATGAAGCTAGAAATGAATACTTAAACCACTCACAAAATACAAATTTTATGCAGTGAGGTCTATGGACCAACGAGTTGCCAAAATGCACAGCGGTCTTCAAGCTAAATCCTGATACATTCCTATACTTTTTTTTTCCCTTCAGTGACCCAGCATTTCAGGTTAAGATTACCATCAGTAAGAGAACTACATTAGTGTCAGTTATACAACAGATCATTGTGGTTCCTTCTGGTTTTAAGTTATGTGAATTCTTTCTATTTATGCAATAAAACAATTTATATGGTATAAGAAGAAAGCTTTATGATGATACAACTATAATCTTGTTTCTCCTATATGTAATACTTATTAATCAAAACAGGGAATTCATATTACTCTAAGACATTCACAGAACAAAGAAAATTATATTTTAGGCATAAAATATGCTGTTGGTACTTAGCTACAGTTTCTTAGGAGCAGTCTTGAGAGTGTATTAAATTAACAACCTTGTTACTTGATTTTCCTCTTTGGAGTGGATCAAAATTACATTAGATTCTGATATACTGTAGAAAGAAATAAATCTCTGCTATTATTATACAGACAGTTGTCAATGAAATCTGAGGACAAAATGTAAGATGTGATCATAATAGAAATTCATCTGATGTCATTCGATGATTTGTTTGGAAGACAACATGAACACTAATTATATAAAGAAACAGAATTCTGCTGTATTAAAAAAACCAGGCAATGCTGCAGTTCCCCTGAAGGGCTGTCTCAGAGACAGGAGCAGGAAAAGGGGTTTGCCTGCGTCAGACATTCCTGGATGCAAAGTCCTACTACAGCTGGGAGGCTTTGGGCCAGTTCCCTTTCCTTTCCCTTCCAAGCTACTCTCAATAGCAAACACAGAACACCACATGGCACTTATTGCTGCCTTTTTCTTTTTTTCTTTGCCTTCTGCCAAGTTTGTGGCTAACAGCACTGGAAGAACACTTGCTGGCACAAGTTAAGCAACTGGAGCTGACAGGAACAGAGAGGGCAAAAACTACGTGGCAGGGTCAGGGTGGGAAAAAGAACAGGACAGTAACAAGGTGTTCCATTAGCTCATTGGTTCTTAGGAAACTGTACCTGTATACCCCTAGGGTCTTAGGATACAATATCCACAATGCCGAGCTAATTCTGACTTTTGCTGCAGAGATGCATTTAAGATGCAAGCTACCTCATCCCTTTTTTCAACTAAATAAGCTGTGGGGCAAAAAGAAACCAGTCCACACGTTGGGACAGATATTCCCCAACTGCCTGTCTCAAATTCTTCCAGCCCTTCCACCTACATCAGCATTTTTCAGATTTTCTTCTGGTCTTTCTCCAGCATATCAGCGTCCTGATGGAACTGAACAAACACAGGTGCAGCACTGAGAAAAGCAAGGTGCCTATTTTTTGGCAAGTCTACAATGAATAAACATTTCAGTCACATCATCATGACAGGAGATGCATAAAATCTCTTGAAAGACATGATATCTAAAGACAGCTTAAAGAAATGTTATCAAATGCCAGATTTGCCACATGTTGTAACAATGGTAAGCAAACAGATCTTTCAGATTCAGTATCTAGAAATAAATTACCTTATCGATGATACTGTCAATTTTTCCTTCTTCTACAGACTTCTTTATTGTCTGTGCTGTTTCAGCAACAGATTCAGATATCTTCTTTGTAGCAGCAGAGGCAAAATTGAAGAGGTAACCTTTCACAGACAAAAAAAGACCTGAGAATAGATTTCTTTACATCCAGTTGTCTTTCTACATTTTTTTTTCCTTCTCTTTATACATTTGGATACCTACTTAGAAGTTTCTTTCAAAATAACTTAACTCAGCTTCTGACCTACAAAAAACTCCTAAAATTCTATTTATCATTTTCTAGTTTATATTCTTTAACAATGATGGTGATGATCACAACTTTCTGTAAATCAAATATTTATATATGAACCTTGTTTACTAAATCAAGCATTCCTAATGGTCCTTGAAATACTCCTTTCCAGTGAGTTTTCTGAAGAAATGCGTCTCTCCTGATTTCATAGAAGTATTTTGGAGACATTACGCTATAAAGTAACTTAGCCACAGTATTAAAACAGAATTATGTATCTTTTTAAGAAAATCAGCAAGCTCAACAAAGTCTTATAAACTGAGGCAGCAAATCCATCAAAAATTTCAGGCAGGTAACACTCCTTCTTAGTCTTAGCATAGAAGCTTGCTCTTGATGTTTGCCCTTATCTATTTTGCATTGTCTTCCTCTCTTTAGCTCCATGAAAAGCACTGCGGCCTTGTTGGCTCATTTTTCTGAATATATTCAGTGTCAGAACAGCAATGACAAATATTCTGAAAGACTCACATTTTTTATATTAGCAGTGCTGAAGTGAAGAGAGGTGGCAGGGAAAGAACTACATATACACAGCATGGCCATCTGCACTGTATTATTCTATTTTAATTAAGGAAAACAAACTTGCAAGAAGCAAGATGTATATCATAAACCTTCAGAAATATTAAATATCAGCTTACAGACAAGTGATTTTAAAACATTGGTACTATTTCTCAGATGACATGATGCCACAAGCCCTTTATTCTATCTGAACGGTTCATTATGGCTGCAGTGCCTCAGTTCCAGTACACTGTGTCACTGCCATAGTAAATAAAATAATTGCAGAGGGATCTAGATAGATTGGAACATTTGGGCAAATATCAATGGCATGAAATTTAACAAGAATAAATGCTAGATTCTGCACATGGGATGAGCATAAATTGGAAGAAGAGTGTCTGGAGAGCAGCCCTGCAGAAAGGGATCTGGGGGTGCTGCTTGCTGGTCAGCTCAATAGGAGTCACATATTTAAGTTATTCCAGAAAATCACCTTTGACTTTTATACAGGGGGTTGTCAAACAAACAAAAAAAACACCCCATCAAAATGGAAAACAAAAATGAAAAAACCCCAAAAACAAACAAACCAAAACCCAGCACTTCTGTTTCAAACAAAAAATCACTTTCCTTCTCAAGAACTCTCAAAAAATCCAGCTTCGCTATGAGTTAGAAATGTAAAAAATAATCTTATAATGAAAAAAAGAATTAAGAAAAAAAAAGTTCCTTTAACACATGGTTGTTAGCCACTGGTAGAATGAGTTACTTTGAAACACTGATGTCACCTTTTGGAAAGCTGAGTATTCTTTGTGGTGGATAAAATGTTCCCTTGTTATGATATCACAAAATCACTACCAAAATATGCAGAGGTCTAGCCAATCCTTAAGCAAGACAATTTTTTATATGTAACTGTCACTTTTCAGTCCCAGAATGGGGATAACCAAACATCCTTCAAGTACTTACTAGCATCTTTTATGTCTGTTATCAGGGTTTATAACCCACCACATGATTCAGGTATAAAAAAAAAAGGTTAACTTCTACAATTCAGATATAGACACATATATATTCCCCTTATGAGAGCAAAGGAAGCAGCAGCCTCCTGGACTGCTTACTCCATACCAGCTTTTATTGGTTGTTTCATGTATCCCTGGAAACTCTCTCATATACAATTGTTTTAGGTGCAAAATAGACAAAGACATTTGCTGTCTGGTGACATTCTGGCATTATTGCACAAAGTGGTTTTGGCCAGTCCTGGAACCAGGCTGAAGAGCAAAACGCTTTTTATTTCCACTAAGTGCAAACATTCTTTTGAACTAAGGTACTTATAAGGCTGTAGAAGGGGTGGTACTTAGTCTTAGAAAAATAGGATTAGTGGTGGAAAATAACACTTTCAAACGACTAAGAAAGTCACCTTCCATCTTACAAGTCTATGCTTGTATTAAGAATGTGTATCCAGCAATATTTCTATTATTAGTTCACATTGGCAAAACACTCATAATTTCTGTAATGGCATGATGATGACCAAAAAATAGTGTCTATAAGGCTATGGTTTTACCAGTAAAATTCTTTATCTGCCAGGGGATGCTTTTCACACAGCTACCCAGGTTGTAGGCCATGCAGAGGTTTCTAGGATTATGTGGTAAAACAGCAAGAAAGCCTTTCCACCACAATCTACCCTGGTGTCACAGACAACGAACCCATGGACCACTAAACCAAATTTTCACTTATGGAGAAAATTATGGGATGGATCTTTATACAGATAATAGTCAATACTTATTCTTCCCCTGAAATTCAAAGTCCTTTTTCCTTTCTGAACAATCAGAGCAATTAGCAGATTAGAATCAATTTACCACAACTAGACACGTATTTGACCAAACTACCCAGGCTAAACTGCTGCAGTTCAGATTGTCCTAGACAAAGCACAGTAAAGAACCAGCTCAGACAAACCTCTCAGAATGATACTGATCAAGAATTTCAGAGCATCAACTAAGAAAACCCCCAAACCTTTAGATCTGTACTTCGGATTAATTTTACCCAAGAATCCACTATGGTAAAGCAGGAATTTTACTTACAGCAAATTACAGCTTTGCCCCATCCCTGGCAGCGTTCAAGGCCAGGCTGGATGGGGCTTTAAGCAGCCTGGTCTAGCAGAAGGTGTCCCTGCCCATGGCAGGGGGGGTTGCAATGAGATCATCTTTAAAGTCTTTTCCAACCCAAAGCATTCTATGATTCTAAGAGTGCAGACATGTTCAACAAAATCATCAATCCCCGTTATTTTCATATGAAAAAATTACAAAACCCCACAGCAATCCATAAAGTATATTATTCTACGCAGACAGACCTATTCTCTCTACAGACTCCTCCCATAGTGCCAACAGAGCAGATACGTAAAGAAATACTGCCCCTTTAATAACAGCTCTGCAAGAGGCGATAACCGAAAGTCACATTTGCAGCCTCGTTTCCTTAGCTCATATTGGAAAGCGGGCAGCCCCGGGACACTCACTGCCGATTCCCTTGGCCTGGCTGAGCAGCGCCTCCGAGTCCCCCTGCAGCTCGCCCTGCTCCTGCCCGGCCGGCCCTGCCTCCTCCTCCTCCTCCTCCTGCTCCTGCTCGGCGGGGCTGCCGCTCTTGCCGGCGGGCAGCAGCTGCTCCTCGCCCGCCCGCTCCAGCCCCAGCCAGCTGCCCAGGCCGCGCAACATGGCTCGGGCTCGGCGCTCGGGGCTCGGGGCGGCGGCCGCGCTGGGGCCGTGCCGGTGCCGCTGCGGAAACCCGGGCGGCCGCTGCGCGCTCCTTCCGCCTGCGCCACTTCCTCCGGCTGCGGCCGCGGGAAGGGGCGGGCCCGGCCGCAGCGGGCGGCACCTGTGCGCCGGGGGTGGCCCCGGGCCCCGCGTGTGTCCGTCCCCGGTCCCCGCCGGGTGTGCCCGTCCCCGGTCCCCGCCGGGCGCTGCCGGCGCTGCGCTCCCCGGGCAGCTGCTGCCCCCTGCCCCCCGGCGGTGCGCTCGGGCTCGGGCTCGGCTCCCCCGCGGCGGGCGCCGGGCAGCGGCCGCTCCTCGTCTGCGCTGCCGGGCTCTGGTGGGAGCAGCCGCCTTTAACACCTGCGTAAGTCGGGGCCTGTCCGTGCTCGGCCGCAGCGCCCCGAGCGCTCCCGCGGCGCGGCGCCTTTGGGGTGCAGCGCCCGCAAATCCCTGCTGGAGGCGGCAGCTCCTGCAGATAAGGCTGGACAGAGTAGTTAGTTCGTGTGCCGCTTCCCAGCAAAATGATTTCTTCCTGTGTTCGCTTTCAGCTCTCCCTCTCCTAACTCTGTTTCCTTCATCTTTTACAAGTGACTTACCAGGCCACCTGGAGTTCTCTGTACCTGTTTCAAGTAAACGCGGTTCCTGAAGCTGCTGGGAAATCGCTGTTTTTGCTAAAATCACAGCGAGCTTTTCATTTTGGTTCCTGTAAGCAAGGTTTAAGAGTTCTAAAGTGGCACGTACTCAAGATTTATGCCGTTGTTGAAATTATCCCCCCAGTTTTCCTGAAAATAGCTTTGAAAATGTCTTAGATGTTTATGATGTTAATGTTGACGACTAAGTTGGCTGAGGTCTGAAGGAATAGCCTGAAACAGAGGTAGTAGGGTCCAAGTCTTAAAATCTTTGCTATTAAAATAATTACATATTCAAACTAAATGTCAGGGAGAAGTTAATCCCTGATGTTCCTTTTTCTCCTGAGTTAAATACATTTGCTGATTATGGTCATCCTTTTGACCACATTGACAAGAAAATAGTTTATTAATTCCTGTTACCAGAAATGTAAGAGCATTGATAACAAGTATTGTTACCTTTCTGAACTCAGTCTGCTGAAGATCCAGGCCTTATTTATTTTACTTCAGTATAGTAAAGGGAAGCATTAAAATATTCCTTGACTAGCTACTGCTTGATACCAGCAGCTGAAGAGCTACACTGCTTTGATTTAATACTACATATTTATATGAGGGCCATTAAATCACACATGTTGTTTTGGATGAATTGGGTGTTTAAGTAAGGAGAGCTTTTCTTGACCAGAGAGTTCTTGCTCTGTGGTGAGCCACTGTTCAAAAATTGTTCAGTGATTAGCCTCCACAGCCACCTGAATGGATTGTGAATTCATTTACAGGTGAGATATACATGTCATCCTGTTTCAGACGGGTGGAAAATTGCAGCTGGTAGCTGATGAACATTGGTGCCTTTGTTTGCTAAAATGTATAAAAGGTAAAAAGTTTTGGTAGTCCTTTTGTGAATCTGGCACCCAGCAGCCCTTTCTGTGTAGAACTGTAAATTAATACCTCAACTCTGTGTGTCAATCAGCCTCATCAGAACCTGTTTAGGGACAACATAGGTGTTTATCTTACATATTGGTGTTTAAGCTGGAATCTTAATTTGCTCCCAGATCCCAAAATGGTAATTTTTATTGTATGTTGCTGAAGGTCATTTCAATTTAGATTCTTTGCAGATTGAATTGTGATCTTCCCAGACATAAATTCATGTTCATCAGATGTACGTCTTCGTTGTTGTAGATTTCCAGCTCAAGGTCTGGGCATGTGTACTGACTTTCCAATGAAGTACATCCTGGTAACTGGTGGTGTCATCTCGGGTATTGGCAAAGGGATCATTGCAAGCAGCATTGGCACCATTCTGAAATCATGTGGTCTACGTGTCACTGCAATCAAAATTGATCCTTACATAAACATAGATGCTGGAACCTTTTCGCCATACGAGCATGGTATGGAGATTAGTGCTGTTCCCTTTCACATAAATATTTGTATTTACAGTAACGTGTTTTGGTCTTGTTTTTTTAGAAACCAATAGTATGGTGTTTATGAATTGTTTTATCATTATTTTGAAAGTTTATTGCTTACTGTGTGTTCTCAAGGGCACTGTCTGCTCTAAATTAAGAAACAGAAGCCTGTTTTTTTGAAGATACAGTTATGAGCAGTTGCTTCCTTCCTCTAAAATACCACTTTACTGGGAAAATCCTAGCTGTAAGCCTTGTTCAGTTAATGCTGTCTTCAGTTCAACTTGATTAAAAACCCCTTTTAAATAGTGCTATAAAACTTATTTGAAACTTAAGTCCTTAACAGTTACTCGAGAGTGCTGTTCTCTAGGTATCAGTACTTTCTAATGTAAGTGCCTTCATGAGAGCTTAAGTTCTCGTTTTAGTGAAAAATAATCTAATCAAAAATATCAGTGAAGCTTAGAGAGCCTACTAACAACATGATTTTAAAGTAGATGCAGAGTCTGGTTGGTTGGCTCTCTAAGCCACGTTGGTTGTATTGACTATTGCTGATGAGTTACAAGACATTGCATTTATAATATTGAATGTTCCTTCTGCTGTGTGGCTTGTTGCTTGTACACTTATTAAAAGCAATGGTTTTCAAAGTGACTTCAGCCAGTAGACATTTCTAATTATTCTTATGTTTTGGATTTTATTTGCTTACTTTTAGTCCACACCACAGTTTTTGGAACTGAAAATAAGTATGTGTATCTCCTTAAATGAAAAAACACTACTTTGCTTTTTAAGTAGAGAAAGAGCAGAGCACATCAGACCTCTCTTGAAAAGCAAAATTTACTGCACTTTAAGGAGCATATCTGCTGCTACTTAGGCAGTTGAGTGGGTAATAAGACTCCTGTGATGACTTGAGATTGGGAGGATGTCTTCCTTCCCTAGACCCAGTACAGGGGAGAGGGAGCACTATGGCATGTAATTCTTTTTTTCACTGAAAATTTTCTTACTGCTTTTGAAGAAACACTGGCTTGCTGGGTAGTACGTGGTAGTTACATGACCCAGAATGGCAAGCCTCCTTCATTACCATTTTGACAGAAATATGATTGGTATGATTAATTTAGTGATTTCCAGTTAACTGTAGAGGCTTTTTAATAATAGATTTTTTTTATTCTTCTCTTCCAAGGCCTGCTTAAGAGAAATGTTGATTCCACTCTGCTTCTGTTGGCTTAAATGATGATTTAGTATAGAGGATGTATTAAGTGCCTCACAGAATCAGGCATACTTCTTCCACTCTGTTGCACACATTGGGGTGATTTGTTAGGCAGTTCACTGAAGTGTAGTGTTGTACTTTGGTGGGATATCCATTTTTGTAGTCCACTTTTTTTTTTTTATGCATCAGTCTTGTAACTTGTTTAGCCATTGCTTTATTGGGTCATGGCAAAACACTTACAGCTTTCAAGCCTTACCTCAAGTTCTGTCAGAAGTTGACTAGATTCAGAATTTAGAGACTAAATTCTAGAGGGCGAAGAAAAGTCTGAACCAGGAGGGTATTTTAAGTAGATTTTTCAGAGTCAGAAATAACCCTTGCTGTGGACTAGTGAACCAAATATACCAGATGGAACAACCAACTCAGAAACAGTGATCATGTTTGAAGTAGCATTTGTGTTCATCATAACTTTACTCCTGATGCAAGCCTTAATCATTAAAATAGATCCAAACAACAAGAATTTATAGTGAAACACTTTGAGCATGTATAATAATTCGTGCTTATAAAAGCATGGTTTTTTTCTCCTGCAAGTGAATTAATATTTTATTTGTTTCCAATTTATGATTGCTAGAGATTGTTTTCTTCCTATGAAGGATTATTCTGCTGTTGAAATGCTGGTTAAATATTTATGTTGCTTAAATTTTTTGGCATTATAATTTACATTTATTTTCAAAACTATTTGTGTCTGAGGGATGGACATTAGATGTAAAACTATTGACTTGGATATTAAGTCACACAGAATGACAATGTAGATTGAGTTGCAGTATGGGCTTTATTGATGGGTTGTTGTCATATATAATTTAATTTTTTTTTCTACTATTTTAAGAGGTCTCTGGTATTCCTGCTGTGTGTTTAATAATTTCTGATTATTTTATTGTTTTTCTGTCTGTTTTCACTGTTTTCATTTTCTTTTTTCAGGTGAAGTTTTTGTATTGAATGATGGTGGAGAAGTTGATTTAGATTTGGGAAATTATGAGAGATTTTTGGACATCAATCTCTATAAAGATAACAACATCACCACTGGAAAGATATATCAGCATGTCATTAATAAAGAAAGACATGGTGATTATCTGGGAAAAACGGTTCAAGGTAATATTTTTAATTTTGTGGGCTACTAGTGCATTCAGTTTTCACAAAAGATGGGATCAGCTAAAACAGGCTGCTCTGTGTTTCACCACTCCTTTCTCCCTTCCAAAAGATATGGGCGTATTCCTGTAGTGTTTGGCTTCTGGACTCAGAGAAAGAAGAACTAGAGAAAGGACCCAGTAGCTTCCTCTTGGCTTTCTGTTCTCTTTACCCGTTTTGCGTGCAAAAATTAGTGTATGGGCCTAAAGTAATCTTCTCTGGTTTTGTCGTAGTTGTTCCACACATTACTGATGCAGTTCAGGAATGGGTAATGAATCAGGCAAAAGTTCCAGTGGATGATGACAAAAAAGAGCCCCAAATCTGTGTAATTGAGGTAAGTATGGAACCTTTTAGGTTGTATATCTGCAGTGAACACAACGAGCTTGTTTGCTTTCTCTTTGCTCCTTACTGTAAAAAGGCCAGACTAAAGTTTTATGAAGAGCAGAAATTCAAAGACACATTTTATATTCTTTGGTTTGGAAAGGGATAGGTGTAGTCTTAGTTCTGCAGCTTCCATTTACTTGACCAAATCCACTCTAGAATATGGCTGAAATTGAGCTGCTTAAGAGTTTATTAACTTAGAGAATTAAAGCAGACAGTTACTGTAATGTGAACTGTCTATTCCAAGATCCACATGGTCGACTGAAGCTTTATACTGTTAATAGTACTGAGAAAACTTGTGTAATACCTGAAATCTCCTAAGGTCAGTAGGAGAGCCTTTCACATTCTAGCTTTCCATAGAACTTCAAATGTTCGTCTTGTTACTTGTAGTCATGCTTAAAGGAATATACCTGAGCAATGTGTAAGTTAGTTTCCCACTTTCTGATGTTGTCTTTGAGATCTTTGGAGGCAACTTTGTTAACCACTTAACCTGCTGATGTTTTGCAGAATGGAAACAATGAGTTTTACCCACCCTTAGTTAGGGCATTGAACAACTGGATGGAAGCCAGTAATTGCTAGTATTACTATTACAGCAGAAAATAATGGAAAAAGATTATACTTGAAGATTTGACAGAAGAATATGTCACAAATTTAGTACCAGAAGTGACCGCTGTAATCAATAGTGCCATAAGCTTTGTGACCCAGCAGCAGAATTGCTCAGTGTTTCTTATGCAGAAGAATCTGGCTTTATTGAAATATACTTACCAGTATAGCTATAGATCTTTTTAGGATGTGCAAAGTGAGAGCCAAATATTTAATTTAAAACAAATATGAAAAAGCAAATACAAAAGTCTCACAAGAACATTAATAAGTGATGGTCATATCAGTCCTTTAACTTCAAATTTTTGTTTTGATTTTTTTTTTTGTTACACACTTATACCTCCAGCCTGATAAAATTATTTTTCTTCAATACTCTAAAAATAATTGTAACATTTTTCCGTTGTAAAATCCTGAAGGAGTTTGACTAAATGTGTGTGATGTACAAATGAAGTTGTCAGTTTTTCTGGTACTGGATGAACAGAAATATGTGATTCTGTCAAAGACCACTTGGTGGCACAAAAAGATCACTGCAATACAGCTATTTCATCATACTTGTGTGCAAAACTGCTTTATTCAGTGCTCAGTCTACTGTAGCTCGCTGTGTCTTCGAAAGGCATCTGATTTCTGTCTTTATAAATAAATTTCAGCATGGATTTAGTCTTGCATTTGTGTTTGGTAATAAACAATTATTGATGTTGGAAAGCCATGATAATGCTGAGAAATGTCTGTTTCTTGTTAATTGCAAATGTTTGTTAATCTGACAGGAAATACAGTTTTTCCATACGAAAATCTTCACATCAGCTTAACTTGGTTACTGGTTCACCACTCTGAAGGCAGTGTGGAGCATGTATTATTCAGCAGCACCACACATCTTCCCGTGGGAAGCTTATGTATCTGGTGTGAAGTGAACATAACAAAACTGGAAAATTGTTTAATGTTTTCCACAAGAAACAAAATGTGCAGATTAGATGAAAGCACTTTGTAGACTATGCTTTCAAATTTCTATTGTCAGGGAGGGGTTTGAGGTAAAAGTTTCAGAAAACATCTTGAAATATATGAGATTTTTTTTTCTTTTGTTTTTGCTTTCTGCCACTCTGACATATCCATTTCCTTTTCAGCTGGGTGGAACCATTGGAGATATTGAAGGAATGCCATTTGTTGAAGCATTTAGACAGTTTCAGTTCAAAGCAAAAAGAGAGAACTTCTGTAATATCCATGTTAGCCTAGTGCCACAGGTAAGTTATTAGAATTAATAAAATAAATTTTGCTCCATATTGGCTTTATAATTGTTTACTTGTCTCGTTAACCCTTTCATTCTGGAGTCAAGTCAAGACCACTATAACTCTTTGTACAGGGCTAAAAGTACTTTTTCATTTGAACTCTAAATTTTACTTCATTACTCACTGGGGAGATTTTGGTAAGCAAAGGTTTGTAATGATAGATTTCATTCTCTAGATAAAAAGATAATTACCAACTTCATCTGTGGATTAGAGGATTGAATAGCAATTGGTAGGATTAATTCTGTGTAATTGAGAACAGAATTATTTACTACATCTGAATATTGCAAGGAGAGTCACTGAAGACTTTGTGCTGTGTTGGACATTCTCCTTTTATTAGCCAAATCCAACTTTTGGAATATTCTTGTTCTTCTACCTGAGCCAATTATATGGAATTTTTTCTCTGAAAACAAAAACAACAAAATAAACTTGACCTGAATTAGGACCCTGTGGTTTCTTCACAGTATTTCATATATGAGTAATAACAGTGGTACCATTTCTGTTTCTGGCATATTACGGCTCTCTCTGGATATGTTTATTTCCTGCAAATATTATTACTTGAAATTAATTTTCTCTTTTAATCTGTAACTGCTTTGTTAGTAGATGTTAGTTGATATTTGAGCTTTCAAAATGTGCCTTTCCAGCCTAATGCTACTGGTGAACAGAAGACAAAACCAACACAGAACAGTGTTCGAGCACTGAGGGGTCTAGGCTTGTCTCCAGATTTGGTGAGTCAATAAATACAGATTTTTATTTGTAGGTCATCTAGAAATGTCCTTGCATAACCTGTGTTCAAAGAACAAGCTGTAGTCTCTCAGGAGATACTTCTATAAAAAATGCAAAGTATGTGCTGCATAGCTCCATTAAAGCCACAGGAAATCAAATTACTCAAAATCACTCTAAGCTAACTTAATTCAACTAATTTCTTGAAATATCTTGGGACTGTAGCTATGTTCTTCTTAAGGCATCTTTTTACAAAAATAATTCTTCACTGCTAAAAGTGGTTGAAATCTCAGTTCACTTTGTAGGAAGACCTAGAATGTTTCTGTCTTCTAACATTCAGAACTTTTTTTATGCATTATTAAGAAGAAGCAAGGTGTATATCCTCAAAATAGAAAAATGATTCTTAAGAAGATAGTCACAGAACTAAATTTTGTGTTGTGCTTCTTTCTGGGTTTTTTGTTTGAATGCTTGCATTTTACATTTATGAATGAGTGTGTTTTTAACTAAAAACCAAATGGATTTGTAAACAGGATATGTGAAAGATGTGTTTGGTGTCAAATGGTTGTGACGTGGTGATTGTAACCAGCTTGTGGAAGGAAAGACTTTTATTAATGTAATGCTGTATTATATTCCAAGTTTCAGGGCCTAATCTCCAAAATCCCTCTTGAAGTGCTAATTGCATAGGGAAAGTTGCAAGTGCTTTTTGAAGGCCTCTAAGGCAATTGCCAGTGTCTGACTTCTCCCTCCCCTCCAAAAAATGTTTTTTTTTTTAAAAAGCCTGTTAAGTGGATGTGTATAATAAAAGGAGAATTGACAAACATAGTGACTGTGTTGCATCTTGGGTCCTTGCCTGGGCCAGTTTGGGACGGCCAGGAGCACAGTATCATTTTTGGTTTTTGGCTGCTGCTGTTGACACCTGAAGCAGGAACAGATCTCACTCGAGGTGCAGCCTCTTGGTGCCCTCATAAAGTTCCTTGAGTGCTGCTTCAGGACAATATTTAAATTGTTGCTGCCAGGGCAGCACATGGGGCAGCTCCTACAGCTGCAGCCAGGAAAGCTTCCTTTGAGAGTTGTGCTGCCAGGCTGAGCCTGGCTCATCCTGTCCTGTGGGGTGTTGTGAGTGCCAGGTGAACACGCTGGAGCTGCAGAGATCATGTGCTCTGATGCAGCACTTGGAGTATGTGCTTGTCAGTGCTGCCCTGTTGGATTCAGTTGTTCCTCGTCTTCTGTGTGTTATGTTCCTTTGGGGTGCAGCTCTGCCGCTGTTACTGTAGTTTTGTTATTTCCATGCTGCCGGTGATGTTTTTGATTTCTGTGTCTGCATTGACTTTAAATTTGTCTCCACAAGATGGATGATAGATTTCAAAGTAGGTTTAGTCATGTGCTCATACTGTCAAGGTTTATGAATTATACCCTCAGCTTCAAACTGTACCAAATTTTTAAGTATGACTTGTGCTTAAGTGCATAGGATGTACTAATTGTTTCCTAATTACATTTTGATTTGAGTGTGTGCTAATTTTCCCTTATACTTAGCATTTTTTTCTGTTTCTGGAATTACTTGTGAGTAATTCTAGAAACAGATAATTAGACTCCATCAGGATCAGTGTAGTAAAGCTGCACTAGCAAGGTGATCACAGGTCAGTTACAAGTTTCTGAACAAAAGGGCTTAATGCGTTACATAGTTGCATTTGCTAGAAAGATGGGGAAAGTGATGAACTCATCTCGTAACAGGATCATCCTGCTTTCTGTTACACTTTCAGGTTTCAAAATAACTTGAGGGAGTAGACTGAGTAATCAATAGGCACTTTGATAGAGCAGTTCTGCATTTTGATCTAGTTGCTTGGAGTTACATAATGCAAAAAAAGACCCCTTCCAACAAACACCAAAACATATAATTATTTTCTTTGTTGGTTAAAAATTATCAATATTTTCTAGAACTACTGGGGTTTAAATATATCAGCAAAATACTGGCAGAGTAATTGCGCCAGTAAAAACTCCATACAATTATGAATTAGTTTTCTGTTCTTTGGCTTCCTTTTTGTCATGATGTGTAAATTTAAAAAGATGCTGAAATACTCATGCATGTAAGCTAAGTATTATTGCTCTCAATTTAAATCTGATCTTACTGATAAGATTACAATATTCCTTTTGATTCATGATATTCATACTTACAGAGCTGCTAGCCTTGAGGCAAAGAGTATTACAATAGTAGCTGCAAGAAAGGAGAACATGAGGAAGCAGTATGACAGAGAACACCAATGAAAGATGAATGAAAATGGGTCAGTATGGGCAGGTGACTGATTTACTTCTGCCTTGCTGGGTAGATATTTGTGAGCTATGATATATCATAGAACTCCAAAAGAGGGGAAAGAGTAAAAAAAAGGCACATTTGTTTGTGCTCTGCTTCCAAAGGAGATGACTTTCTCTATGAAGTATTGAGGATCTTCTATTGGTTTGCCTAGTAAATATTTGAAGTTTTTCCTTTTGTTATGACAGATAGTCTGCAGAAGTGCGAAACCTATAGAGATGGCCGTGAAGGAGAAGATTTCCATGTTTTGTCATGTGGAGCCTGAGCAGGTTTGTACTTCAGTATTATCTGTGGGAAAGTATACGAATATTTCTGTGCATTTCTGTTTTCAGCTTCGGACTGCTTCATTAATATGTCATTGTTCTTATAATTTTTATCTTGCTATTATGGATGCTATAGCATTTTCAAAATATCTGGAGTATATATGTTAAATTTTATGTCAAATGGTCCTTAATAATTTAAATGCATGTTGTGTAAAAGCTAATAAAAGGAATAGATTTTGAGTGCGTGGTTAGTTGTTATACATAGCATGAAACTGCATCGCTTTCACAACTGTGGTTGGTTTTTGCCCATAAATCATCTCAGGTGATCATAATGGATAAACAAAGTGTGGTTAAAGCTAAGTGATTTGCTTATGTGCACAGATGGTCACAGCCACGTGAACACTCTTACTGTGATAATATGTAGTAGTCTATTTATGCCCTTAAACATGCATCTACTGTGTAGGTATATGTCCTTCTGTAATTCATGTGTGATTTTTCCCTTAATAGCTTGCAATTAATTGCTATTCAAATGTTAATTTTGATTAATCGGCTGCTCTTTAATATTTTTGCAAGTGAGAGCATTTTATTCTTCAATATAATGGGTAATACTGAAGGTAGAACCGATGCAAGTAGTTATGTGGCATTTCAAATTGAATGGGCACATAGAGAGGCATGGGGCAGCATGCACATGTACAAAGTCATGTGATGAACAGAAGCAGCTCAAGGGTAACAAAGCAAGTATCCTCTACTGCTCATATCTGTCAGGGAAGAGAACACTTGTGCTCAGGATTCTGAGCTCTCTGATCTCAGGTAAGCCAAGCCTTAATTGCTGGCAGCTTGGATGCAGTTTATAAATGTGTTCTTAACAAGAAGGTCCTTAAATGGACTGTAGTCGGTATTACATAGCCTACTTCACCAACAAAATACATTTAGGAGATTTTATCACAACCAAATTGGGTCTGTTTTGTTAGATTTGTTTTCTTGCTTTCATGGTTAATCCTGTTCAAGTTTTTGAGAGGAGAGGAAGTGCTAGCAAGCATGAGTACTTGTGGGGCCAGACGTTTGCATTAAAACTGATGCAGTGATAGGCTTGACAAGCCTGTATGATGTTATGAAGAAGTAAAATACATTTTTGCTTTTTGAGCAACTTTTTTCTTGTAGATTTAATGGAACCTGAAATACTAGCTCTGCTGTCTGGCTCATTCAGAAAGAAGGTATTTAGAAATCATAATGCGTGTAGAATAAAAAAGTGCACGTAATATCCAAAAATAAAATGAATGTTTCCTATGAAAAATTTATGTAAGTTTTTGGGTTTTTTTTTTTTTTAGGTGATATTTATTCATGATGTTTCTTCTACTTACCGAGTACCAATCCTATTGGAGGAGCAAGGCATCATTAAGTATTTTAAACAGAGGCTAAATTTACCTATTGATGACCAGCCAAGTGATCTTCTAATGAAGTGGAAGAAAATGGCTTGCAGGTATTCTACATCCTGCTGCTTTCTCTAGAAGTGCTTTAATTCAAGTTAGGTTTTTAGCTACTATGAAGTCACCAAACTGGACAGGGGATAGTGCTGATCAACACATGTGAATGGCCTGGGTTTAAAACCATTGGCAGTTCAGAAATTTTAGGAGCTATTTTGTGGAGTTAAAGAAAATGCATACACTGTTAAAATGGGGTTTTTTTGGTGAAATCTGGTGTAGTAACTGAAGAACTTGTTTTTGTCAGATACGAAAGGTTGCTGAAGGTGTGTTCCATAGCTCTCGTTGGCAAGTACACAAAACTAAGTGACTGCTATGCATCTGTTTTCAAAGCTCTGGAACACTCTGCGCTGGCCATTAATTACAAGCTGGATTTAATGGTGAGGATATTTCTGGTTTTTGCTTTCAAGGATACTTTGAATCTACTATTGTATCACTCTGTGGTAGCCTACTAGTTCCCATCATGTCAGGCAGTTTTAATTCATGTGAAAATTAGAAAATGCATCATGCAGATAAATACAGTTTGGCCAAGCATCTCATTTTTTAAAAGAAATGTTTACAGATTTAATTTTTTTATTTGTAACTAAACTTATCTGAAAGGAACACTGAAGTTACCCAAGACTGGATCTGATGAAAAAGCAGACTTTGTCTGCAAATTTATATTTACTATCGAAGTTAGATTTCACTTGTTTTCATGACACGTGGTTTTATGGTAAACTTGTCAAACCTGGGTTAACAATTGGATTCAATGATCTTAGAGATCCTTTCCAATCTAATTATTCTATAACTAGAAAAGGGCAAATGTTCCAATCTTGAAAAAAAGCAAAAATTAGGATTTGGGGAAATGGCAGGTAGTCAGCCTTTCCTTGTTCCCTGAAAGATTATTACCAAATACTTCAAAAAGTTGTTTCTTTGTGCATGAAAAAACAAGAAAGTGGGAACAGCCAGAATTGATCCATGGAGATTTTTAGATCCTGACTGGAAATGACCCTAAGCAGCCTACTCTAATTTGACTTGCTTTGAGCAGGGAGTGGGGCTTGAGACTTCTCAAGGTCCTTTCTGACCTACGTGATTGTGTCACTGTAGTGTGTCGTACTGACAGCTGCAGAGTGGGAGAATTTTATATGAAAAATTGCTTTGCTTTTAGCAAAAAAGGTGAAAGGTGTCCTGTCTGCAAATGCGTAGCAAGCTTCATGTGCAGCTGGTCTTAAGTTTGGTGGGGCTTCTGTATTAACAAGCATGAGAACTGATGGTTGCTGAGCTCCAGTGCAGTGTTGAAATGTTAACAGACACAGCTCCCACTGTACTTACCTGCGTGCCCAAACCTCATTTTAGTGTTTATGCCCAAAGGCTCTCAGTATAATCCCTTGCTCTGCTTAATCTGAATGATGAAATGTTGATACTTCTTGAACGGATAAATATGCCTTCTTAATACGTTTGGCAAGGAAATATAATTAGCTCCAATTGTCATTAGTTTCTCTTTCCAAACTTGCAATATTATAGTGTCCTTTTAGTTGATCCTGTAATACTCTTCAAGTATAGAATAGCAACATTCAAAAGTAGTTATTTTTCTGTTGTATTTTTGATGCCTTCTGGAATGTGGAAAAAGTAGAAAATATTTGCTAGTAAGCAGTCCTGTCTGGGAAGCTTTCAGCAATCTCCTTGTCAGTTGCATTTGTCTGCACGCAGGTGAGTTCTGCCATTTCAGATGATCTCATTTTTATGGAGGATGGACTCTACATCAGGATGTGGTTAATCATGTTAATCTGAGAAAAAGACTGGCAAAACCCAGAATTAGACTCTGATCTTTTGTGTACCCAGTGCAGTACATCATCCCCTCACTTCACTCCAGGGGTGCCTCAGGAGCTGTGCTTTTTAATGGCAGTCGGGATTCTAATGCAGTATTTCTAGTAGGGCATAGATAATGAGTTTGTCTCCCTTTCTACCCAAGAGTCCCCAGGAACACCTTTCTCACAGACAATGTAGAGTTTTCCAGTCTCATAATAAGATTGGATAAGCTGTGGCACCCAAAAGCCAGGAAAGCAAACGTCCTGGCCACATAAGGTCACTGCTGCTCCTTGTTTGGCCCTGGTTGCCATAGGAAGATAACCTGGGTTCACAGTTAGAAAGGTTCTAGTGAGTCTGCCTTCCTGGAGGGTGCCAAACAGGGCTGTAGGCAGGCAGAACTCGTGAGCTATGTGCAAGGAAAGGGACACAGATTGCTGCAATTAGAGCAAACACTTGGTCTTAAAAGCAAATACTGGGTCTTCAGTGAAGTTGTTACAGGTTTATTGGCAAATGCACTTGAAACTCTTAATAATTTCTCTTAAAGCTTGATTATATACTGTCTGCTGCTCTTTCTGTGGAAGAAGAGACCATTTCATTGCTTATTTTTCTTTATTAGTACATAGATTCAACAGAACTTGAACGTTCTATGGAAGCAGAGAACTCAGTGAAATATCACCAGGCATGGCACAAACTATGCAAAGCAGAGTAAGTGATGTTGGACATTCTGTATCCCAAATGCAGACCATGATATTTATTTCATGTGATGAAAAATGCTTCAGTAAATCAAATAATTCCTCAATGCATCCAAACTCGTATTACCTACATGAAAGGATATATTGCATGGTTGGTGACAAGCTTCAGCAAATTGAAGTGTCAACCTATATCCTCAAACTCTGCCTAATATCTTTGGACAAGTTGTAGTTTTTAGGTTGTTGGTTTAGGATTTTGGGGGTTTTTGTTGTTGTTTTGCTTTTTGAGATATGTGGACTTTCTACAGTGCAGGTCAGTTGACAAAGGTTTTGTTGTCAATGTGCAGTGTAGTGAGAGGTGCTTGTTAATGCTAGTGACACTCTGCAAATGTCTCTGTTAAGAATCATTGCCAGGATTTCAGTTTGTACTTTTAAAGGGGTGTTGTTTCTTGTCTAGATGCATTCAGTTTTTTTGGTATTAGAATATCTAAACTTTGGGGGTTAAGATTCTAAGTAGTGAATATGTAGTTATTTTATTTGAGCAGTATTTATTTGAGCAGTGGAAATTGCACTGTGAAGTGTGATACTGGTCAGATGAGAATCGGCGTGGGTAGATGAAACGAATCTCCAAATTTAGAATTAATTTCTTTGTGTTCTGAGCGGTCATATAAAACATGCCTTTCATGCATTGTGGTTGCTTAGTTAAAATCTCAAATGCCTTCAAGTTGTATGGATTCCTCTGCTGGCTTGATTCTACATGTTGGTTCTTTTATATATGGCTGTCATTACAGTGGCATTCTGGTCCCAGGAGGTTTTGGAATTAGGGGAACAGAAGGCAAACTCCAAGCTATCTCCTGGGCAAGAACAAAGAAAAAACCTTTTCTTGGTAAGATCATTAGAGTGAGAAATGACTGTGTTTAGGAGATGTATAGCAAACTATACATCTATATATAGATGTATAGTTTGCTATAGATATAGCATATAGATATAAACTATCGATTTGATTAAAAAAAAACCCCAAACACCCACATTAGGGAAGGATCCTGTCCTAGGGAAGGATGTGTGATGTTGTGACTATCTGCCCTGTAAAGAATCCCCAGGATCATAGTTGTGTACCATGTCTGCTGATTAGGAAAGGAAAAAAGAGAAACCCTACTGCAAAGGTTTAATTTGCTATTTTTGCTACAAAAATGGAGAGTCTTTGCTTCTCATTGTAATTAAATCAGTATAATTCTCTTTATTAAACGGTGTGCAAAAAACACAGGTGTCTTTGGACCTGTGTTTTTTCAATAATTTTTCACTTAATTTTTCAATATTAAGTGGCTTTTTTTTTGATTTACTGGTTTATGTTATGGGAATGTCTAAAGATGTCATCTGGCCTCTAAGCTAAATGCTGTTTGTGTAAGTGCCTCTGAGGCTTTGCTTCCTAGTCCACATTTCTTACTTTTTTTTAAGTGTCTGAGTAGTTGCCAAAGCAAAGTTTGTATCTGGATATACTCAGGCTTTCAGCTTCTGTTTGTCATTGCAGTAATTATTGGTAAAATAGATGAGAGGAAAAAAATATCTTGAAAGGGCTTAAAGCACATAATTGTGTTACATGTATTTATAGTGTGCCAAGTTTGAAGTGTGAGTTTTACATTGAGCAGCCACTTTTGGTTTAACTTTTTGTAAGTCTGTGTATATGCAATGAATACCGAGATTTCAAAACAGTCAAGTTTAAGGCTGCAGCAAGTACTTAGTCAGTCCTACTCTTTGTCCTGGTAAATTCTGGAGTTTCTGTTTTCTCTTCTAGGAGTTTGCCTGGGAATGCAGTTAGCAGTTGTGGAATTTGCAAGAAACTGTTTGAATTGGGAAGGTGAGCTTATGCTAGTGTGAATATGATTTATTTAGAAGAATTTTTATTCTCTGTGTGAAATGTATGTCTATTATTAGAACTGTTTACAGATCCTGTGATTGTTACATACTTAGCTCTCGCAGCAAGATGATTTTCAGCTAAGTACCCTGTGCTACCTCTCTGTGCAAGGGAGTAAGAACTCTTTGTTATGAAGATTGCTTGAAACCTGCTTCTTGATCTAAAGAGTGTAGAAGAAAGTGTGTTTAGAGTTCACCTCTGTAGTCTCTCTCTGAAGTGGGCAGGTGGTGAGGAGTAAAATGGGAAAAGTGGTTTCCTCACTTGCCTTCATTTCCCAGAGAGGCCAAACAAGAGCCGTAGCAGCAGTAGTATGGAGATATTTAACTTATCAATGAATTTCTAATACTAAGAGCTGAGAGGAAAGTCTTTTGTAAAGCAGGAAAGGGAACACAGGTGTCTGAGGTCATATGCTTCCTGTGGTTGCTTCGAAAGTGGTGCAGGATGTGCTTCAGCACATGAGATTGTAACATAAATGTGGACAAGCCCTGAAATGCCACAGAGCTGTTATAAGTTTGTAGTGCATGTAGAGCAAATGTACTGTGTTTACTTTGAACTTCTATTCCAGATGCAAATTCTACAGAATTTGACCCAGACACAAAAAACCCCGTTGTAAGTACTGTTTTTTTCCTGCATGTGTTTTGTGAGCATACATCTTTGTTAAAAAGGGAGTTACCTCTGTGTTAGTTAAAATCTATCTATATTTTTATGTGGTAGGACATGAGGTGGTATCTCATGGTGCCTGTCCTTACTCAATATTGTTTAAAAAGGTATTTTCTTTTCACAGTCTCTTGCCATTGCCTATTAGGTTCTGTGAATTGCCTTAGCTTTGTTTTTGTAATTTTTCTAATAGTTTCCTTGTCTGTAAACTCATGCTGGGAGTAGACAATAATGATTAGGTTGGTTTTACTGGGGAATAAAATATAAAAGGGAGATGAAAAGTGTAGCACAAAGCTATTACCAAAATAAAAATTTATATGACAAGATAAGGATTAAATGGAATGGGTTAAAAAATTCTTATATTTCCTTTACGTATATAGTGTAAATAACCACTACACCCCTCCTTCCCATGCATCTTATGGTCCTCCTTTTGATAAAAATTTCAATGCCCCAGATATGGCAGGGCTCTCTGCATCATAGGCTGATGGTAGGATTTTAGAGTGGATTTCATCACATTATTAATGTAGTAAAACTTAAAAGCGATCAGTGAAAGAGGGTTTTTAAGAAAATGAAAAAGAACAGAAATAAATATGAGAAATAAAGCAATTATCTCGGTATGAGATGTAAACATCTGCTCTAGTGACAAATTAGGTGGGTTGCTCACAGTGACCTACTGTTTCTGTATGAATTTCCTTCAAAAAAATTTCGTTGGGATTTGCAAGTAAAACATTTTTTTTCCATGTCTGCTTAGTCTGAAATGTGCAGATAGGAGGGTTTTCAGAGCATTTGCTCTGTCTATCAAAGTTGCTTGTTTGCATAGAAAAGATAATCTAGTCTGAACTTTAGAAGGTAAATTAGAGAACCTTCGGAGTTTCAGTGTGAGACTTCCTGCTAAAACTTGTTGGTGTTTGGAGAAGTCCTCAGGTGTGTGAAGGTAAACTTTGCTTTTGGCATCAAATTTGTGGCCTTGCCATAGTTAGAGGTCTCTTCCTTCCTCCTTGAATGTGTGTGAACGTGTACTCTTTCACTGCAGGGTCAATTTCATAATAGCAGTTGTAAAATTTGAATTACAATTCCACAGTAAATTGTAATTCACATAATAGCAATTGTAAATATGAATTATAATTCCACAGTAAAATGTGGAAGATGTTGAAAGCTTACTGTAAAATTTTGGGTTGTAAGAAGAGACAACATAGAAGACTGATTCTGGGGCATTCTTGTTTCTAGAGCTTTTTGAGTGCCAGTTTTATTTAATTGTATTTGGGTGATTTGCAGTTTGCATTCAAGGGCAAGTAAGGTAGATATGTTAAAGAGAAAATTATGTGGACATAAAGTTAAGAAAATAATGGAATGAATGTATGTGTCCTAGAAGATTAATACACTGTTTACAATGGAAGTGTTATCATTGCAGTACGTATAATGGATATTCTGTTTTTCTGAGCTACATTAAGGTTCTGCAATTGGTTATTGACAGTCATATTTCAGCATCTTAATCTTATCTTTGACACCTCAGTTCTGGATAAGAAGCAGATGTAAATCATTCCAAGTGGGAGATTTGCACTACCAATAATTAGAGCTGCTAAATAATCTGCCTTAGCAGAGTCCATCTTGTGCTGAAAGCTGTTTAGATATTCTGTATAATCAATAAAAACAGTTGGGAGAGAAGCAGATTACTGAAGCTTGTGAACTACCAAACTGATGTAGATGTTTTATTATCCAAGAAAGTTAATTGGAATATATCAGCACTCATCATATGTTGATGCCACTGTGTGCTAACTTAGGGCTGAAGCAGTGTGCTTTTCTTTTGGTTTCCACTCCTTTGGAAACTGAAGAGGGAGAAGAAAGGTACTGGTGAGGCAGTAGTTATATTTCCTTTTATTTTTTAAAAGCGAGACAAAACTTGAAATGTAGTTTGGCAGGGGACCTGAGGGGCATCGTAAAATATTCAGCTACTTACATTGCTTCTTAATTTGCTAAGCATTCAGGTACTCAGAACTGTACTACTGAAGTTGATATTTTCCTCTAAAGCACTTAGAAAATATTCCAGTCTCCTTTATTTCCCTTTGTTGTCTGCATCTATGGAAATTTGAACCTTTTTGTTGCAAATAAAAACTACAATTATGAAGTACTCACGAAACTCAGTATTGCACAGAATCACAGAATCATTTAGGTTGGAAAAGACCTCCAAGATCATCAAGTCCAAACCAAATACGACCTTGTCAACTAGACCATGGCCCTAAGTACCACGTACAGTCATGTCTTGAACACCTCCAGAGAGGATGACCCCACCACGTCCCTGGGCAGCCCATTCCAATGCTTAACAACCCTTTCAGTGAAGAAATTATTCCTGATTTCCAACCTGAACCTCCCGTGGCACAGCTTGAGGCCGTTTCTTCTCATCCTGTTGCTGGCTGCCTGAGAGAAGAGTGTGATCCCATCTGGCTACAAGGTCCTGTCAGGCAGTTGTAGAGAGTGGTAAGGTCACCCCTGAGCCTTCTTTTCTCCAGGGTAAGTACCAGCTCCCTCAGCAGCTCCACATCAGACTTGTGCTCCAGACCCTTCATCAGCTCTGTTGCCCTCTTCTTGACATCTCCAGCACCTCAGTGTCCTCTTCCCCAGGGCAGCTTTCCAGCCACTCTTTCCCAAGCCTGGAGTGCTTCCCTAGTTCAGTAGGGAAGATGGGGGAGGTATGTGAGCTCTGAGCAAAGACCAAGTTCTTGTTCTCATCTTGGTTGGTTATTTGCAGGTCATGTTCCCATTATGTATTTTTAAGCTTTCTGCTTTGCTTTCTAGCCTTTTTAAAATTTTTAGTATTCTTTGCAGGAGGATGGCTGTTCAGAAAAGTTACACATTTGCTTGAGCTTGGAGCTTGGTATGAATTTTCTCATGCAAATGGTAATTTCAAAAATAATTCCTTTAAAAGGGAAACTGTATAGTCTGAACTGCTAGTGAAGTGGATTCACTGGATGGATGAAGAGTTATTTGTTTTGTTCCATTTCCCTCATCTTCCTCTACTATTAAACTTGGATTTTTTTTTTTTTTTTAAATGATCCTTTTAATTATGTTGTCAATTTTTTTGCAGCTGCATCTAATACTGTTCTGGAAGAAAAAAAGACTGTTTCTGGAAATAATTTTCCTTTTTTTTTTCTTTGATTAAAAAAGCTGATTTTAATTGTGACTATTGTTCCTCATAACTGATTACACCTTGGATAGGATCGTGAACCTGAACTTACTGCACTGGGTAAAATAAGTGCATTTTCTATAGATTCAAGAAATTGTGCAGAAGTATATTTTGCCAGTAGGTGACGCTCTTAAAACATGTTAGTTTCCTGGTGCCCACGTTTCTTATTCAGGATGTCAGTAACCTGATTGAATTCCAAAATTTCTAAGGTTGTCTAAGAGATGAAAAGGAATGTATGTCTCACACATGCAAAAGCACCTCTTAAAATTCTGTGATTGTACTTAGGTGTGTGTGTAAAGTTGCTAGTGGAGCTTAGTTAGCATAATGTGCATGTAGTGTATTTACTTTCGAAATCATAGCATATTGTTAATTTAGAATATTGTCATAAACCAGAAAAAAAGTAATAAATATGATTTTCTTTCTTCCAAGAAATAATATATTTCAACAACTAAAGGGCTTTTGTAAAAGAATAGCCTGGGAGCATGTCAAGACATTCATAGCATGTTTAAAGATAATTTTTTTTTAAGGCTTCTATTTATGCATCACTGGTGTGGAGTACTTTATTTCTCATTTCATGAAGGAGAAATTCAGGGATAGGAGCCACAGTAGTGTGGGATCTTGAATGCACTTGACAGGCTTTGTAATTAAGCTGAGTCTTTAAGTCCTTAAGTAAGTCTGAGATCTAAGTGATTTATCAAGATAATGGATGATGTCGGTGTTAAAATTCAGTCCAAAATTCATTATCTAGTAGGATTAGTACCTAATCCACTGATTACTTGTCTTCAAAATGTCCATTCTTTATATTTCTCTTTCACTGCTTTCTTCTTGAAGTAAATAACAATGCCCATGAATCACGTGTGAAAACACATCTGTTACAGGAATCATGCAACGAAAAGGTTAAGACTGCACCAAATAAAGCTAATGAATTTTAACTTCAACAACAGTTTATGGATATACTTGTGTTCCCATTTACAGAGTCATAACAAAAAAAGTACATACTTACATAAATAGAGTTTAAAATGAGCATCTAATGTTGCAGTTATCATACTTGGCCTTGTTACATTGCTATTGAAAATAAGTACTTCATTTTCTAAAAATT
This sequence comes from Monarcha castaneiventris obscurior, assembly GCA_026261815.1. NCBI lineage: Eukaryota > Metazoa > Chordata > Aves > Passeriformes > Monarchidae > Monarcha > Monarcha castaneiventris. Next base: position 33,310,992 of record JAMPIT010000566.1, on the reverse strand, counting down.
TGAACTGCTTGTTGTATGAAGTGTCATCTTTTGTGAATGATGAAACTGAACTGGGAGGAGAATTGGATAGGATACACTAGGAAACACTCCTGAAATGGAATGCTGCACCTTTCTTATTGTGTATTTTAGAAACTGTGTGATTTGAATTTCTCTAGAGGTCCAAATAATAGCCCAGGTACAGCAGGATTTGTTAAATAACATCTCAAATGTAGCATGAAATAGAAACAGTAGTTCTGAACTAGTTGGAAGGCATTTCAGCTGGAATGTGTGGCTGGTGACTGTAGAGGAAACACAATACAGACATACTGTGTTATCTGTTAAATCTTTATTCCATATGCTTTAAAATAATAACAAATCTGTGGGTTTAGATGTACACATAATTTAAACAAAGGCCAGGCTCTTCTTCAAAGCAGTGATACTTGTTCTTGCAGATGCCTCACTGTCCTGTACTAGTTATCTTTTTTACAATCATCATAAACTCATCAAAGCTGACAGATCCATCCTTATTTTTGTCCAACGATTTAATTATGTTATCAAGTGAGAATTGATCCTGTTTTTATAGGACGAGAATTAAAAAAAAAAAGAAAGAAAGAATGAAATTATTAGATTGCCACGAACATTTTTCTGTGAAGAATGTTGCCAAGAAGTGACGCAGTCAATAACAGTCAGTGTTACTTGAAGGTGTTACTGGTGGTGTTGTATTTACTAGTTTGACTGGTTAAACTAGTAGAACAGTGTTTGCTGTTGCCTGCCAAAAATGTTTGCAAAGATATGTACCTATCTGAGAAATATGAAATATTCAGATGGGTTACTTCAGTCTTCTGGGTAAATTTGGAATATGGGAAACGGAGCAGGTGAAATAGCTGCAGTAGGTACATAATCACCAGTAAAAATTAATATGCATACCACCTACTCCTTTGTTAGATACTAAATTGGGCCCTGCATGCACTGTTTGAAAACATATTGCTACTGGCTTTATGCTTTGGGCCAGGATCTGAGGGTCTCTTTCCCTCCCTTTTCCCCCTCTTTAGTAGGAACGTTGTATTCACTGTTGAAAAAAATCTTGCTAATGTATTAAATTTAGTTTAGATTATTAGCTTCTTTTATTTGTTGTGTCTGGTAAGAGTGCATGTAGCATCATGATTCAGTGAATATTCTGACAACAACCCTGATCAGGCTAATTAAATAATATAAACCAAATCTGGAGTTATAATTTAAATTCTTAAAATGTTTTCTTTTTTTCATGTCATGAACCTCTGCATGTTTTGTAACATCCTGTTATGTTTTGATCTTGATTTATTATGGTGCCATAAATATCTGCAAACAGACTCATTGCTTGAAAATGTCTGAGGTCCAGATAGAAAACATCAGTATTGCTTTTTCTGAACAGTTCCATTTCCACATACCTGGGAAAAGGGGTATGATGCTGAATTGTCTTCAGCTATTATAAAAAGCATTATATTTTGCCATCACATTTCTGCTAATTTTTTGGCAATTAATTTCTGAGCTGTCTTTTAAGGGAAAGAAAAAACCCTTTGTGTTTTATTAGGGCTTTTTGGGGAGTCTGTTAATAAGCCATTTAATGTTAATTGAAATGGCTAACTTGGATTACTGTAGTTCTCAAAATACTGTATTTTTCTATGGGAGTGCCACTTATTTCAGACCTTCAGCAAAAATTGTTTTTGTGAGATATCTAAAACACAGTATTTAAAGATTTGTCTAGCAAAAGAATCTAAACTGAGTCCTAATGCAGTTCAGGAAAGATTTGGCAGAGAATGTATATAAAATCAGTACACAGATTTTTTTTTTTTCTAGCTATAGGAAGTGGGTATTTCTCTCTCTCTAGCTTTGTGGCATCTCTTTTCTTTACTTGGCATCGTTCTGGAATGGCAAAACTTCTTATATTTTGTGATGGTGGTAATTTAACCTAGATAGAAATTGGCTGAGGTCTCTTGCTTTTAAATGTGTTCTACTGTTTTACTTGGTTTATAGATTTTTTTTTTTTCCTATGTATTTTATAGATTCAAGATTAATATTTAGACTGAAATGAAAAATACTTTATAAGATTCAGCTACAATATTTCAGGTTAAATTCAGCTTGCATTAAAAAAAACATCAAAAAACCAAACCCAAACAGAACAGCTTCTTAGATTTTTTCCATTTTGTTTCATAGGACTTTGTTAAAACTCTGTGCTTAAATATCTGTTTGGAACTACTCTTCATCAATGTAAATGAAGTTTTACAAGCCAAACCTTTTTGAAGAATTATGGATTTAGTGAAACCATTTGGGCACAGTAATCTGCCCTGAACATCATTGCCTGTATTTCCTTTTTCCTATGCATTTCATGGAGGCACAGTGAATACAATGAGAGCAAAACTTACCTTCAGGTACTGTGCAAACTGATTCTGAAGGAGATTCTTCAGCCCACCAATGGACAGTGCACTGGTGCTGCCCTCCTGTAAAGCATACTGGGTAAAATACTTCAGAAGGTTGTCGTTGAGTAGATGTTCCATGTTTCTCTGATGTTGTCTTGAAGAATAACTGCAAACAAAGCAGACAATAACAATCAGAATTTGAAATATATCTGACACTCTTTTCATTGTTTAGTTAACCATTAAATGAATAATACTTAACCTAAATGAAAAGAGTTGGGTTTTTTTTCTGTAAAATTGATCAACTTTCCCAAGAAAGGAAATTATCTAAGTTAGGTGTAAGGATTTGAAAGACCCAATATATTTAGGTTATGCTTACCTCACTCAGAGTCCAGAGCTTTCAGATGTATCCAGCAGTGAGAGTCTCACACTGGGGCAACCTTTATAGTTGCTTGCATGCTCCACCCCAATTATGAAACTAGCATGTGTCATTGAGTCAGTGCACTAGTTATTGTGTTTTCAGTAGTCAAAGGAATTGGATACTTTAGCAGTAGAAATGAGTAATATTTTTTTTTATCTCTGAAATGTGTCATCATCCTTCACTGCACTTGATGTATATTTACTTGGTCTTTATAGGTGATACTGGAGAGGTTTTCTTGCTTGAATTTCTGTATTCTTCACTTCAAGATGAACTACACTCAAAGAAGTGTGAAAAAGACTCCTATGGGGATATGTATAGCATTTGTTATTATAGTGGCCTTTTGGAAAATGGCAAATATAAGGGTTTTTAAAAAAATAATCAGATATGTAAATAAAATATTAAGAAGCTACTTACTCTTTGTGTGAGTAGATAATCACACTTATCCAAATATTGTGCTATTTCTTAGCACTGGAAAGAGATTAATTTCCTTTGGAATAAAATTCTGGTTGCTAGAGTTAAGAATCAAAACATTCCATGATGTTAATGGAAAAAACAGAAGCATTCTAAATGAGAAAGTTGAATGTAAGGTTCTGAAAAACAGTCCCTTCTCAAGAACACCTTTATAACTGAGTATTGTGTTCTGCAGGTTCTGAATGTTCCATTCCAAATGTTTCAATGGTTTTATCATGTTCCATTGATTCTCTGTGGGACATCCTGGAGTTGATAATCAGCCTGTGGTTGGTGCTTCATGACCCAACACTGTTAATTTTGCAGCTGCTGAGTTGCTGGCTCTGGCTGTGGTTTCTCCTTGTGGTTTATAATCTGCCTGCTGTCTGTTGTAATTTTTTTTGTGGTTGGCTCCAGACCTACTGACTAGATTTTTCACCCTGTTCTTGAGAATCAGTTGTCATTGCATCACTTAGACCTCTAAACCAAGAGCTTTTTCGGTCTGTCGGAGATGGATGGGGCAGAAGGGATGTTTTTGGAACTGCAGGTGTATGGATGTAGGATTCCATAATAGTAAGAGGCTTCCTGAGAAGACCAGGCAAACTTTGGTAGATGAATTATGTAGATACACACCTTGCATTAGCAGCCCATGTGAATGTGCGTGTCCTGACTTCCGAGTGTCTCCCGAAAGAGTATTAGAAGACTCCCTAGAGATCATATCATTAATTCTTTCCTTTCCCCTGGAGTGGGATCACCAATATTTGTGCTGGATGTCTGCTGAACTTATTCTTAAGTGTCTTAAATAATGGAGAGTCCTCAACCTCCTTATCTGGTCTATTCCTTGTGGGTTTTGTTAGACCATATTTCCACAAGCCTTGCTGCACTTAAGCCCTTTGATTCTTCTGTCTCCACAGATAGGCAGAACAGACCGATCATCTTCCCTCTTAAAATGGCCTTTGATATCAGTGAAATTCCTTGTCCTCCTTTTTTTTTTGATTCAGAAATCCTTGCTAGTTTAGTCTTCCTTTGTGAGTCCTGCTACTTAGATCTAGTAATTTCTTCTTGACTTTCTTCAGTTGGTTCCCATTCTGCCTGAGGTGCCATGTCCAAAGTTTTACCACTTGTTCACCACTCTGGGTGCTCATGGTGTTGCAGATCTAAATAGTTCCAGAGGCATTTGGTTGATGAGGACAATCTCTATGTTATTTTACAGGGAGGTGTCCAGCTACAGGTTTTTAACAGTGGAAGACTTTGTGAAGTTTCTTGACACTTAATTTCAAGATTGTGGAGAGGACAAATACACTGATTTTGTATTCATTGCAAAAACTTGGCATTAGCTTGAAGTTCATAGAACTGGGGCAGGGCATCCCCAGTATCCATCCAGTCCAGCTGAGGGACAAAGCTGGAAATACACTTTCTTCTGTGTTTGCTTTTTGGCTCTACAGAAATTCAGGAGCTTCTGCTGTGTATAGTAGCAGAACCTCTCTCTGCTGCTATGGGATATGGGAGTAGCAGTGCAAGCAGGTGTGGGGCTCATGGCCTGGAATGCATTGTATGGGTTAGGTTGAGTCCCATACACCAAACTGGGGCATGAACTCTGTGGTCATTCATTGCAGTGATCACACAAGGGCATGGACTCTGCACACACCAAGTGTCCAAGTGCAAAGCTGTTTATTGCGCAGTCAGAATTCCCTAAATACCAGCACACACAGGATATAACATCATATATAAACAGGAAGGATATTCACCACTGTGTCCCCCAATCACCTGGAATATCACACAGATACTCCCTAATATGGTAGTAGATAAACAATACCCTATAAGGCCACAAACTACAATTATCACTTCCCATAGGTCTAACACTGTCCACAACCTCACAACCTTCTCCCAGCCCATCCCTGGTGACCTGGATGCACCCCCAGGGTCACCTCTTGGTCCAGGAAAGAGGCTCTCTCTCCGGTCCTCAGGGCCTATCTCTTTACCACCACATAGTGTACTGCAACAATTCATGACAATAAAATAACCATAAGTCCTTTCGTCTTATTTTTCTTTCTGCCAACAAAATGAAAAACAAATATCTGTCTCCTTCTCCTTCATCCTCTTTTCCACCTTTGGTAGGTGGTGAAATTTTAGTACTGCATGACCAGGTGATCTGCTAATTCCTCCCTGCAGCTTCTGTCTGGTAGCCTCACCATCCTTACTGCTTTGTCCCTTTTGGAAGCAGTGCTGGCAAGCTGGTGTGCCTGATCTGTATTGTTGACATTACAGTATTTGCAAGATTTGTTTTAAGTATTCAAATTACTTCTCTTTGTACCTAAGGCACCTGAGTATAAAATGTAGTAGTAAGATGCTTAGTAGTATGGAAAAGCTGCATTTCGAGGGATCCCAACTCAGGAAATTCAGCACATTAGCCTTGTTAATTTGCTAAGGGTTCATTAAAGAACACCACCTAATTGCAAAATAGCTCAACTGGTTTGACTGAAACATCTTCCTGTGAAAGTGAGAGACCAGCGTCTGGAAATTTGGGTGATTTCCTCAAGAGTTGTGTGCCAAATCTGGGGATGAATCCAGTGTCCTCGAATCAGCTTTATTCACAAGGCACTGTAATCTATGAGTCTGTTTGAGTGAGAGACTGGTGGAACTGGGATTTGGGGTTTGAGCTCCTGACCCTTTGTCCTCTTCATTCTCATTTAGCCTGCACTGCCCTCCTGCAATAGTTTGTGTGGCATCTCTGAACTCTTTATTGGAATCAGCCACAGAACTCAGCTTGACAGACCCCAGTACATTGTCTTTTCCAGAAGACTCTTTGTAGGACTTCAGTGCTGTTCTGAAATACGTCCATCTTGCACAGCACAGCCCAGCAATGGCAGAGTGATAGCCAGGTGTAAGGAATTCTAGTTGCTCACTAAGAATTTTAGCAAAAGTGGAGGAAGATAGTATGTTACTGTTGCTGCTGTTAGGTCATGTGTGACTGGCAGACAGCAGCATTTATCTGTGCTGAAGAACAGCACTTGGAGCTTTGAAGTCTGTGCAAGCTAACTTCCAGCGTAGAAGCAGCAGTCCAGCTTTGGTTACAGTGCCTTGCTGCTCTTTCTCGCTTGTATGAAAATATATTATTCCTGCATGTATGAAAATATATCATTCCATGACATAATTCAATTGGGTTTGCCCTGGGCTAGAGAAGTCATATTAGTAAGCACAGTATCCTTTTGGAATTGACATTTTTATTTTAGCTTAGATACAAAGCCATTAGCAAAAAGAGGACTAAGTGGGTGTTGTCTTGTAAGCTTGTTTAGGGATGCACATCACATGTCCCTGCGATGGTTGTGTGCCATTTTCTTTCAGTGATGGTGTGTGCAGATTCAGTATTCACTCAAAACTGGCTACTGTTGAGTATTTCCCTAGTAAACTGGTTTGTTGGCATATTTGGAGCAAGCAATTCTAGTCACATTGGAGAGTAAGGGAACACAAGCTGCAGGGATGACTGAAGTTTGGGCACCACCACTAGTGGTAGGAGGGGTGAAGTTTATGGCATCACAGTCATGTGCATTTAATGGTAGATTAAATGGGATGGTAATTCAGGTGCTGTCTCTTTTGCCCTTGTCACATCCCTCCTGCCACCATTGATGGCTGAATGTTATGTGGATCTGTGCTCGTTGTTTACCTTAACATGCTGGACTATAAATTGGGTTGGTCTGCAAGTGGATTTCTGTGCCATTCATTGACACTGTTGGAAGGGACAGGGCACCCTCCACAGGGGTGGGGCTGTCACCTGAGTGCAGCAACTATCTCAAATCATCCTGTTTAATCCCCTGGTGATGGGTTAACGCCCTAACCCTCCAGTGTTTTTCCACCTTCTTTGGTATATTTTGTTGTAGCAGCACCAGGCTTACTTGTATGTGACCCCAGCAACATTAAAGCTACTTGAGGAATCTCTGTGAGGTTTATGTTACAGCCTGGCCACAGTATTGAAATGTCTGCTGTCAAGGTGAGGTTTGCTGTAATGGAGAACATACCTTTGTGGATGTTGAGCGCTTGAAAGAGCAAGAAGCAGCTTTGTGCTTAGTGTTCACTTATTTCTACTTACGTAGTGCTTGTGCATCATCTCAAGCTTACAGACATCCATCGCTAGATCAAAGCTCGTTGTTAACTTTGCTTTTCTGTAGTGGGAGAAAGATGATGGGACAATTAAAATAAATTGGGTTGGATTAGGGGCTCTGTGGAACATATGAGTCCTATCTGATTTGCAAAGAAATCTTGCACAGGTGTCAAATAAGTTTGGTTTCTTATTGAGTAAAAAAGCAGAGCAGAATTCCTATAGAACTAGTGCTAGTATAAAGAATGTACATGTGTCTGTGCCTGTGTAAATTACCAATCCCCACGCTGCATCTGAAGTTAAATATGGGATACATTGTACTGTAGATAATTTGCAAATAATGAAAGCCAAGGAGATGCAGATGTCTGCTACTATCACAGGGTGCATTCATTTCAGCTCTAAGGGCTTTGGTGAGTTTTGCAGAGAATCAGTCCTGCAGCTGCAGGCAGTCATCTTCACACATTCTTGACCTGTCTGCAAAAAGGAAAAGGCTTTAAAGTTGGGATACTGAGAGCCAGTCTAACACATGGGTAACTTTTTCAAGATGTGTGGTGGTTGGCAGATGTGGGAACTAGCTCTGTAGTGCAAATAGGGGAGTTGTGATAGAACTTTCAGCGTTGCCAGTTGGTTCTTACTGTTGGTCTAGGAGGAGGCAAAGGACTGACTGAGAGAAAAAGAACATCCAGTCAACAAACTTTCTGAAAAAGAAGAAATAATTATGGGTGAGAAGTTCAGCAAACTGCACTACAGCAAAGGACTGACTGAGAGAAAAAGAACATCCAGTCAACAAACTTTCTGAAAAAGAAGAAATAATTATGGGTGAGAAGTTCAGCAAACTGCACTACAGCCATTGTAGAGAACACGGCATTGCTTTGGGGGATGGAACTGTTAGATGGAAGTTGGGATGAGTTGTAAAATCCTTTATGTGTCACAGGTGATGCATTCCCTATGTTAAAATTGTCATTGTTTGTAAAACCTGTAGTGGTGACGTGTAAAAGGGTTGTCTCCTCTCACAAATTAAACTTGAGCTATATGGGTTATCCTGACAGGAGTCTCTTGCAGGCCCTCCCTTGTGACATATACCTAATGAGCTGTTGAAGGTGTCTCCCTAAACAGGACTGGGTGCGACTGCTATGGGGATGAATGATTTAATAAGATGCATTGTTTGTAGTCAGCTTTAAATTGGTGATGTGTTATTCACTGTAGCTATATGTGTCAGCTGTTGCTGCCATACTTACACATCTGGCAGACTATTGTTGAAACTACCTGTGAGGTAGGTATTCTATGTTGCACAAGATAGTTTTGAGGGAGAATGTGTTTCAATAACAGGTTTTATCCTTCCGATTTGTGAACCTTGACTCGTGCAGCAGTGCAATATGGTTGTTACTGCCACAGCTGAAATTTACAGTTATGTAGTTGCTAAAACCCTAAACCTTTCTGTTCCATACTAAACTCGGATTTGTTTTTCAAAATTCTTTAAGGTGATAAAAAATGTGTAAATCTCCCTTCAAGCAAAACATACATGGATTTATGGAGAAGTGACTGTGGTTGAGTTTCAGGTAGGGCAAAGTACGTATAACTGAGTTAATGCTGTACAAAAGGCACTAGTGAGTTTGTTATTTCTGGTGAGATTAGGTCTTTTCTCAGCTGTCCTTTGACACTGGAGATGCCTGGAGCCTCTAGATGTCACAGCTTTATCTAAAAACCTTTCTTGATCCTGAAGAAAAAATCGATGAGGAGAGTTGGAATCAAGTTTGTAATTAATTTTTGGAGCATTGTTGTTGCTCTCAACAATGCAAACCTGATGGACTGTTTAAAAGAGGTCTAGAGGTGCATCTAATAAGGCACATGGGCACATAATTTAGGGATTACATGACACTGAGACGCCTAATCTCGAAAGGGGAAATGTACTGCTAAGAAACTCCCCTGCCCAGTATGTTTTTTAGCTACAAATAGTTATAATCTGTTTTCATGCGAATCCAGGACTACTGTCTGTCAATGTAATAATCCTACTAGTCAAAGATGTCATATCTGGTTGTCTTGATCCTGGAAGGGTGTAATCCATTTTGTATTCTTAGAATTTATTTAAAATGATTTGACAGCAGTCTGATACCATATGAGTTTGTGTAACTTTCTTGTAAAGCCTACCCCTTGAGATGATGGTATGGTGACATGATGGGATCCTCTTTATTCCCTTTGTGTGCATCTGGGAAAGATGAAGAATCCTGGGTTCTGGGTTCTCTAAAATAATTTTGGCTTTTCTATTAAACAGCAGAGGCTGGGAGAATGAGTATTCTGGTGTTTTGACCCCATGGACCCGTGTGCACTCCTCTGTGGATGTACACTGGGTGTACAACAGAGGGCTCTCAGCACATTTAACAATGTTCAAGCCCCTAGAAATCAGAGATTGAGGTCTTTTATCAGAATTGTGCTGCAGTGACCCCTTAGTCCCTGTGACCCTGCTGGAGCTGTGCTGACTTGGCTACTGAAGTGGAAGGGAGTTACTGAGATAGTGCCACAATACTGAGCTAAAGGTGCTTGTGCTAGATAATGACCACCTACATTCCTCTGGGAAAAGGTAAGTCTGGGAAAACAGCAGCAACTGTGAGAGGTGCCCTTAGGGAGAAAGAAATGGAGGCCATTTTTTGGAAGAAACATCTGAATCACTGTTCCTTTTCTTCACCTCCAGCACTGTGTACCTGGATGGTCAGCCTTGCTGGCTTGATCAGACTCAGCAGCACAAAATGCAAAGGGAAGGGAATAAATAGGACAGTGGTAAGAACTGTGGAGTTCTCTCTTTGATTCAAAGCAAGAGGTGCTTATATGCACCAGTAGAGCTCCAGAAGTTACTAATTCTCAGTCAGAAGTCTTCAAGTGAGCCATGCCATGTAAAATCAGTTTATTCGTGGTATTCTGGGGTATGTTTCTTTACCAATGGGAAACATAACAAAAATGGTGCTACTGATGCCACGATATTTTTTTGCCTTTTCTTTTATACCCCTGTTATACCTTTTTACAACTTCTGTATTCTTAGTGCTTTTTTTGCCCGCATTCTTGGACTTGTTTGTTAAGCTAGGAGACTGAACATTTTAGAGGTTTTGTAGTTAGGGATCAGTGTGCCCCAGACCCCGAGGTCCTCTCCAGAACACATTTTGTAAACTAAGATAGAACCATCCAGGGGAAGGTTCCTTGGGGAGGGGGACTCATTCTAGCCTCTCATTAGAGAATCTTTGATAGATATGCTAATTAGTAAGACCTATAATGTTATACCAGACCTTTTGTGTGGGGGGCATTGTGGTGTGCATCGAGGTGCATTTGACCTGGACGTGGTGCACCTAAGGATCCTTAAAATAAATACCAAGGTGTGAAATCCCTTTTTCCCTTCTAACCATGTTTGACTCTTGATTTTAAGACTAGGAAAAGGCATCACTACAAAGTAATGGCTTTACCTTCAGCATAGAAATCCCTCATCTGTTAGCATTTTGATGTATCAGTATCTATATATAATAGATGTCTGCTACATTATTTCCAAAGGAAAACTGTCAATATTACCACTAATAACTTTCAGATCTCTCTGATACGGGAATTTAAGACAACGGAAGCAAGAAGCTGCTAGAAAAGTCTCCCCCCATCCTCTGTTTTGACCAAGTGAGAGTTGGATATGAGGGAAAATCGAAGAAATTAGAGGGACTAATGAGGCTTATGAGAAGAGTAGCAGTTGTCTAACAGTTTTCTAACTGTTTTATAAGTGATTATGGCCTATTGAAAGAAATTAAGCTACTGCTACTTACAGAAATTGTAGTCAAGAAAGGATAGTGCTTGTATACTTAGCTTAATTTTAGATTTTCTAATTACCCAATTTGATTATTAAATCAAAACCAAATTATGGTAAGTTCAATAAGTAAGACCAGTAGCAGTTTGGAATTTCTCAGTTTACCCAAATGCATCAAGTGAGGAATTTATAAACATCTGTAAACTAGAACTTTGGAGAAGTAAATTTGCATTTTGTTGTAAACTGAAATTAACAAATTACCCACCTCAGCCATAAGTCACTTCTCAGCTGTGCTAGTGAGGAAACCAACTATCAATTAAGTTGGATTTACCTTAAAGCCAGTTTTAGTTATTTTAGGTTAGTGACTAGTCTTCTCTTCAGCACAGAAGGACTTTGATTTTTTTTTGTTTTTTTCTTCCTGTAATGCACAGGAGTTCACAGCTAAGCTGTAACAAATTGAAGCCTTAAATAAGTTCTTAGGTTTCAGAATCAAGAGTGGAGAGAATTTTATAAGAAAGTTTTAAGTGTCTGTAGCTTGTAAGGCTGTGCACCAGCTGCCACGTGGAGCTCAGCCTGAAGGCTGGCATCAGTTTGGAACAGACCTGTGTAAGCCCAAGACACCTGTGCATGCTATGCCAAAATGTCAAAAAAGGAGAAAAACGGGTTTTCCTCTGAGACATTACTAAATCCTCTTTTTCCCAGCACGTCTGCACAGTGACCTTCTATTGCCTACTGGATCCTAGTATTAAAAAGCCCTAATATCTAGCTGTGAAGAATCTGGAATTATAAATTTGAAAATAATGAAAATATATGTCTAAAACCACTTGGTGATTATTGCATTGCAGCTGAAAGAGAATATGGATTTATTAGCTGTGGCTTCCACTGGCATTGTCATTTGGCCTGGCTAATTAGGGAGAGCCTGTGTAGGTATCAGAGATGTAACTTGCCATGAAATTGTTAACTTTGGTCTTTACTGGTGAGAAGGAAGCCCAACAGTTGCCCAAGAGCCTGGGAAAAACACCAAAACCTCAGTATTGCTCAATCTGTAAAATGAAAAATTAGTTTTGACAAATCACAGCAGACATGCTGTGTCTGCAAACGACACAGATCAGCGACAGTGCTTTTTTGCACAGCTTGACTTTGTGCACAACTTTTTTGTCTTGTGGCAAAGAAATATTCTAATCTTTCTCAGAATAATCCATTCTAAGTAGAGATAATTAAAGTTCTTGCAAGGTTTGTGTTGTCTTGCTGTTTCTCTCACTGTGAATGTGGAATTGTAAGTAATACTATAAAGAAACTACATGAATTCACTAATACAAAGTAAATTACCATTTTTGAGATTTAGTATCATTAACACCATTATGTGGTGAATATATTTATATTATCACCTTCTCACCCAGCTTAACTTGCTTTTACCTGCATTTTATGAGCTGAAACTTAAGTAATGAGACATTTAATCAAATCTGTCTTCTTGGAGGCATTAAGAGAGCCAGTACTTAAGCAAACAACTGAAAGAGTTTCTAAAAATCCTTTTTTCAGTGGACTTATTTTCTTCATTCCACCACATACTTGCAAACTCAGCAAAACCTGAAAGTCAGGTGACAAATAGCACTGGGAGGACCTTTATTTGAGATAAGGAATTAAAAGGAGAGAACCCTGCTTTTCTCTTAGAACCCAAACTGAGCTGATGAAATACATTTGTGAACTAAGCACACCTATGATTATATCACAGAAAGGCAATGTGTGTGTTCCACACTGCATATTATGGTATCCCCTTTACTCTTAAGAAGAGCACTATGGGGTCAGACCACAGCTCCATCTAGACCAAAGGCCCACTTGGCCCATGACCTGTCTCTCCCTTTACAAAGTCTTTGTTGGCAGTGTCCCAAACTGTTAGAGCTGCCCAGGTGCCCCGTACTTCTACATTTTTGTTAAAGCATCAGCTACACTGCCTGGCACGGCCATCAGGTAGTTCAGACTATGGGTGTCTGTATCTCCACTGAGGCATTTGCCACTTGGGCAGCTCTGGGTGACAAGGCCAATGGGCAGTTGCTCACCACAGGTACTGGATCAGCTGTTTTCACCGTTCAATTGCCTCAAAATTGAATGAGTACCATCTGTTTCCAGTGATTCTTTACTGTCTGCTTTGTAACCACTTCTTTTAACACTCCAATTTGAGATGGGCACGTGAGAGTTTCTCCTGAGGATGAGTTTTAGCTTGGGAATGTCTTTCAACTCCTTGACACTGCACACAAGCAGAATGCTCATGTTTTTTATGCAATGGTCATAGTTCTGAGTATGAGTTTTATCTTTTAGTCCCGATAATTGATCAACTTCACAATGCCATTTTTCTTCTTAAATGAAAATAATTGACACTCAGTTATTGATGCCTTTTACAAGTTTCTTCTTAAATATTTGGGGGATGAGATTAATGGTTTGGTATTTGTATCTTTAACTTAAAGGTATTTGTATTTCTTCATTTGGACATTTAGTTTCTGTGAAAAATGCCTTCTTCCTGTTAATAACCTCCCACCTTTTTCCTTTCTTAAGATTCTCTTCACAAAAAAGCAAGCATTTTTCTACGAAGAATTGAATGTTGAATTATCATAAAAGCTTTGCCCTTTCTAGTACTTACAAAAGGCATTATATGTAGCTAATTATAAAAGAAATAGGGAAATTTATGCTAAGTACAAAACATTTTTCTGGATGAAGTGGACATAGGTGAGTGTCTGTCAGCGTTTGATTTAACAAGCAGAGAACATTTTATTTAATGGAGAACTGTGTGCCTGAGTCTGCGTTGGTAATGCTGCAAATATTGTGTGTCACTTCAGAATGAACCAAGGATGCTCTGGGATGGTATATATAGTGTTGACAAAGAATGGATGTTGAAGGGACATTCACAAATCTGTTTTTGTGCAAGTGTGTAGTACATGTTAGGGCAGAACAGCACTCCTTACCACATGGCTTAGATGAGCACAAGCTGCCACATGCTTTGGTGTGATTCTCTAGCTGGAATGTATTGGCCCCTGTCTGTGTTCCCTACAGAGAGAAGCACTCAGGCGGTTCCCTTAAATTATTTATCTAAAAGTTACGCAGCTGAAGTTTTGTGAGATGGTTCCCATACACAGGGGAAGCAGTGTAGTGAACTAGTTCCTCACCATTGTCCTGTTTGACAAGTTAATAATGTAAAGAAATTTGGAAAGGGATTGTCCAGATCCCTTAATGCTGTGATTGTATCGATGAATTTAACTCCTCCAAAACATCTCCTCCACCCACTGGCCTTAAAACAAGCTTGCAGAAGTTATATATTACCAAAACATTTAAAAATTAGGGAACATGAACTAGGCCTGTTCACAGATTTCTGCATAATTCAATACATTGCTGGAGTTCATATGTTGAGAACTACATGAAATCTTCTCCAAATTTATGAATGCCATTTCTGTAGAAGTTTCTCTTACCTAGATAAGGGACCAAGTTACATTAAGTCACTGGCCTTGTTAGAAGCTCAGCAGGGAATATGTGGTTTCTGTATTCTTAGCTGCTGTGTTTCTAAAGTGTAGGAACAAGATTAGGTATCACAGAAGTCCTGGTTCTGCTAGGTTAAAAAAAAAAGAAGTATAATCTACTTTATTTTTCCCATACCAAATGGAAGAAATGAAGCACACTTGCTTTTGTAAAGTGGCTTGGTAGCTGCAGAGAAAGGTCTGTGCAGCAGCTGAAGACTTCCACCCTTTTCCTAATAGCCTTGTAGACACCCGACAGTGAGAACTGGAATTGAACATGCGCCTGAAGGTGCATGGGCAATAAAAAACAAGGGATTCAATCAGTTGAATGGTTGTATTGGAGGGTGTATTTTATGAGATGTGAAGAGCTTGTACGTTATGTTGTGAAGTATTTAATTTTTATTAAAAAAGAATGAGAAGCTAGTAGCTCAAGTTTTATTTTTAATAAATACTCTGCCCTCCCCTCCCCCCCCCGATTTAATCTGATGGAAGAAAATTAACGTGGAGTAGAATAAAAGTATGAAAGTTCCCCAAAACAAAGACTGTCTTGTTGATGAGGTTTTGTGTTTTCTTAATTCTGTATTTGTTTGCCATTCACTGTAGATCTGTGCTTTTAAACGAAAATTTTTTTCTCATGCTCTCTGACTCTTCATTCCACTGTTGGAGACTGTCTGGGGTGCAGGTGAAGGATAAAAATGATTTTTGTATGGGCGCCATTGAAAAACTTAGCCTTTGTGAGGCTGGCTGTGCTAGGTGCCTGCTGTGTGCCACTGTGGTGACACAGCCTGGAACTTTGGCTGTGTGGCAATGTCTTTCGGTTGCTTAGTAAACATTTGTAGCATTTGAGTAGATCACTGCATTATCTGGTGAATTAATCTGTACCCACCCACACTTTTCACAGAGGGTGTCTGAATTCTGCTGGGTGTGTTGGGCTGATGTCATGCTAATTAAATGCCTGCTTAATCTGCATTAGTATAAGTTGATTCTATAGTTGTTACTTTCTTGGAAACAATAATATTGGTAAAATATTTCCTATAGGCTTTCACCATCTCGTTGGTAAATAAGAAGTGATCTGAAGATCCATTTCTCCTCCTCTCTGACCTTTTTACCATATGCATGCACATATCCTCTCTGCTTCTCTCTTCTTACTTGTAGCTCTTCCTGTTGGTTTATATTTTAAAAGTGTATACCATGTTCATCCCTAAAAATGAATATGAAGATTTGCAATTCTGGTTTTATGATCTGTTAGCAAACAAGAACTGCACAGGCACGTCTGTACTGTCATGTTAACTCTGGACCTCGTTACATGAATGCAGGAATCCCAGTGGTGCTCTCTGATGCCCTTCTGGGGGAGGAAGCGATTAGTGTTTGATATAGGTGGCATGAGTGCAACTGGTCAAGCCACTTGTCCTTTTAAATGCTGTCTGAACTTGACCCCCTGATTATACCTTATAAACACATTTAAGGAAAGCAAATTCCAAAGAATTCTTGTCATTTCATGTTGAAGGAAATAGAGTTAATGTGCTGGGGGAAAGGATCACAAGAAGTGCAGAATTAAATTGTGATCTCAACAGTGATGTTTATCAGGTTTTTGGGGGAAGTAGGACAGACAAAGTGAGACAGAAGGGATCATGCTCAGAAGGAAAATGTCATGGTTTCTACTTGAAATAAAAAAAATTGGATTGTAGATCATAAGCGGTTTTTTTCAGAATTTTATAAGAATTAATGTATTTTACCAGAATTAAGATTCTTTCAGATATAATAGTCTTTGGCCAACTGAAGCTTTTCTGAAGTGGAAGCAGGAAGCTATTAACTGTAATGTAGAGCATGTGTCTCAAAGCATCCCTGAAATGCCTGGCAGAGGTAATCAAGGTAATTAATCTCTGCTATGATATTAATATATATCATTCCTTTTGGTTTTCTGAAGCTGATAAGATGTTTACTGTTGCTGGATAGACAGTAATGAAAATGCCAAAGTACTTACTTGCAAGATAATCTGTTTAAAGTTGTGTCATTGTAATTATCCCCCTATGCTATCTTTTTTTTCTAATATAGTTTACAATAGGAAACTATAGGATTTAGAAAATCCTAGAATTACAAGTCAGCACCTTGATTGCCATTATATGATACCCAGCTCTTCCTTTAGTTCTTCCAGTTCTTCAGCTGGAATGAGAAACATTATGATGTATACGTGCGAGGGAGGGTAAAGACTCATGGAAGTAATCTGCTATTGAATTCATAGGGGAAAGAAAATCCCATTCATTGTTGCTGGAGAGCTTTCCAGAAGAATAAATGTCAATTCTGTATGCCTAACGAGACACCCAGCATTCATGTTCTCTGTAATTTAGGAAAAGTTACAGACATGAAAGAGCTGATAAGTCAAAGTACGTTTATTGTTCTGGGCATGCAATAGAAGACAAGAATAGTAATTAAAATTAGAATGATTGTGCCAGAGTGATGTCTGCCTAGAAATTCCCTGTTATAATATGTCTGTTCTGCTCTCAATCCATAAGATTAACATTACTAGAATTTCTCAAATTAGTAAATTGAGTGGGAGGACCTAAATAATGGAGTGGTCAGCTTCAGTTCTGGAGGGCCTTTCATTTTGTATGCTTTGTTATGGGGGAGTAGGTAGCAGAGGGACCTGGCATGACATTTAAACAGGATTTAAACCAAACCAGAAGGTTTCAAAGAGGAAGAGAGAAGGAGGACAATACAAAAATGCATGTAAAATATTTCAAGATATCTACATGGTAGATATGAATCGGTTTAAACAGTAAAAGTGATCCTGCATGCCTTCCAACAGCAGTTACTTTAGCTTGCACAGTGTTCTTTCTGGTTGTGATCCTTTGTGAGATGCTGTTTCAAAATGCAAAAATGTAAATGAAGAAAAGAATGGGGTGGAAGGTAGGAAGAAGCATGACTATACTGTAAATTAGTATGAGAACTACTCCAGCCTTCATTATCTACTTTGCTTCATTTCCTACCTCTATTTTCACTTCTACAAAGTTGCAGCTTAAATGAAAAAGAACAGTTGAAGAGAAAATAGATGTGTGTGTGAGAACAAATTGCTTCAATTAAAGGTTACAGTGGTTGGCATGAGCTGGCTGCTTTGTGTGGTTTTCCAGAGTGGACTCAGCTGAGCTGCTTGTTAAAGCAATCAGATTGGCACAAGATTTTGGCACTGGGCGTAGATCAAGATTTATTTTCACAACTGTCTCCAGTTGTCTTTAGTGAGATTTTTTTTCCTAAGACATACAGCCTACAAAATACCTTGTAGCAGTTTAGCATGCTTGCTCAGCAGTGTCTTTAACACGTTTCAAGATATTTTGTCACTACTTTGATTTTCCCTGGGATCTTGAATTGTATTATGGGTATTTTGTTCTTAAAAGAGTTAAAAATTAGCATTTTTTTTCTGCATAGTTGTACTTTTTATCCTTATATTCAGCTGATTTTCATGGAATGTTCATCTATCAGAGATGCCAATTTAGCCCAACTGGTAGAAAATTCTTTTTAATATAGAAATGTCAGATTTTAAATTCTGATGTCTGTTTCAAAAGGTGATCAATCAGCCATTAAAGTGACAGTCAGCCACTGATCTTTGGGCATAATATGAAGCAAGATATCCTAATTAGAAGGAGTGGTACTGGGCTGCTTCCTACGTATCCGTAGCAGAGAAATCCTTATGGAGCTGGAATCCTTTTTTCTGTTTCATTAATTTACTCCAAATTTTAAGTAAGGCATTTTTTTTGTCAGTATCAACCAGTGCAATTGTGTATTTTTTTCTTTCAGTTTAAAACCTCAATTTAATGGTATTTTAATCACATGCAACTAAACCTAGTTGGTGAAATCATTTTAGTTGCTAGAAGTTGTTTAATCTTCAATCAAGCATGTGTTGTCAGATAACGTAAAAATAATTTATCAGGCTGAATCAAAAAGAGAATAAAGTAATTTCTCTTCAAACAGAAGCAAAACCACAAAAAATACAGATGTTCAGGTTTGTGTTCTTAAAACTGACATGGATTTCATGCTCTAGATAGCATTTCCACTTCTTTCTTGTGTGAGTGGAGCTCTTACTTGAAAACTTTCAGTCTCTTTTTCAGCTTTTCAACTAAGGTACCTTATCTTTTTTTTCCCCTATTCAAATAGCTATGCTTTTGATAGGATGTTTTTTCATATCCAATAAATAAAATAAATAGTCCACAGGTGTCTTTCAGCTGATCCAGGACTTCTTCCAGGGATTTGTTCTCAGCTCTACATTTAGCTGGAAAATTTTACACTACAACTAAAGTACTTTCCAGCTAGAATAAGAATTTAAATGGGTCAATCTGTAATTTTCTACTTTTGCTGCCCATTCACTTGCTTTCTAAAAGAAATGCCTCAGTTTCTGTGTCCCTGGTTATCAAGTACCAAATCATCACTGAGCAGATTTGGAAGGTGGACAGAATATCAGAATCATTGGTGACACCATTTTGTGGGAGGGATCAGTGGTTGGAATCCAGGCAGTCTTTCTTAAAAGTCTGATGGTGGTCTGATTACTTTAGGGAAATGAGATGGAAAATAGTTGCTAGTTCTCCTCATCTTCCCTATGAGGATAGTGGTTTTTATGGCAGATGAACAGAATTTCTTCAAGAAGTACTAGGATAGTGTAGGTCACGGCACTGAGCATTGCCTGAATGCTGATATCAGTAATTCTCCTCAGTGAAGGTCTGGAGTAGTGACACTTGAAATAGTCAGTTTTCCTGCTTACTTGCCTTCAAGTAAGCAATTTTCCTTCTGTCTTGCTTGCAGAAGGCAGAGTTAACTGATAATGAAGTGGTTTTAACTAGCACAGCTCTGTTAATGAATGAGAAACAGGTGGAATGGATGCTTGCTCAGGCATGACAACTCAGGGAAGAGCGAGTATAGAACACTGGACAGTTTTGAGGGTAAAACGTGCTGTTCTTTGTCTCTGCCAGGGACAATCTCATGCTTCTGTGGCTACTTTGTGTAGTTTAGGTAATGGGGCTTGTCCATGGCCCAGTCTTCCATGGCAGTTGCCAACAGGATATAATAATTCTCTTGGGTCAGAGACCATCCAAGCACACTACTGTTCAAACAGGCTGTGTTTGATTCTTCCTGTTTCACCACTGTGGCTGGGATGTTTGATGATGAGAGCACCAGGCTCTATCGCACTCTCTCGGTTCTTCCCCCTGCTTTAGGATGCTCAGAGACACAGACTTTCTTCATGCCTTCCTCTTTCTGATATACCTGATGTAGATTTAAGGGCATTTGGAAAGGACAAAATTTCACCTACTAAGAATTGCAGCTGGAGAAGTCCCCTTCAAAGGCAGTGACAGAGTTCTGATTTTTTAGAGATGTATGTGATAGGAAGGATTTCTCCTAGCTGCAGATTTGCTGATCTTTCTGAAATGAAATTAGTTTTCAGTCATTAATTATAATGCAAGATGGGCCGGTCTGAAGTCTGAGAACACTCTTCAACATTCTTTTTAGTTATTCAAGTCTGTGGCAAATCCTGCCCTTCGTGGTGTGCTGTGGTGTGACTGACACTCCAGTGTATTTTTATAGCCAGCACTATCCAGCCCTGTGCCTTTCACTAATGCTAACAGTCTGAAACTTTCTGCTTGATTAAGTCTTTAAGCCAGCTCTGGGACATGCATTTGGAATAACTTGAATGAGTTCTCAAAATGCTGTTAAGCAATATCTGTATGGGCTTTGCATATCAACATCTCCATTAACTTCCTCAGTTCACTGCACTCTGCTTATGAGTGAGTAAGCGCTGTTTGAAAAGAAGCCACACCCTTTACGAATTCTTCTAGAGAAAATGTTACAAAACATTCTATAGCAGAATTTCTGCTTAATCCGAGAGAATCCTTAGAGAGCTTTTAGACTATTATAAATAAATGGTCCATGGCAGTTACTTAATTCTAAAATAGGAAACAGCAAATCTGTGGAGAAGATCACCCAAACTGGAAAATAACTGACAGCAGTATTCTATGGGATTTTAGGAGTTTTAAGAAATTTAAACTGGTATTTGCTGGAATGTTTAGATACTGTGCTGTAGTTTAGTAATGAGAGTAGAGAACAGGATTTTTCAAGCTGGTTACTCTTATCAGGATGTAACCACTTGAATCAGCTTTGATCTTATACATGATGGTGGTCATCCTTTTAAAATAGCTTTACGTCAGTCAGAGTAGTGGAGCACTGAGTAGTCTGAAATCTGCAAGTGGCTTTGTTGGCAGCTAATTCAGTCCTAGGGGGCAGTGATGGGGTTTGCTTGGAGCTAGGATATCTCTGGGGGAAAAGGCAGATGGAATATTCGTGCATTCTTTCAGTAACTGAAAATGTAACCCTCTTTTTTAATGAACAGGGAAAGTCTGTCGTTTTGGTTTCCTTGCCAAGTTGGAAGCTCTCAGTGCCCCTGGTAGTGTTGCAGTTGTCAGCTTTTTCTTTAAAATGTTTTTACTAAGTTGGTTTCTAAAACAGAATAGATGTTAGTATAAACATCCCATTTGTAGGTGTCTGGGTTTGTTTACTGATGAACTTGTGATTGATTGGATCAAATCTAGCAAGTACTGACAAATCCTGCAGAGAAATGATGGAAGAGTCAATAAAAGGATGAGTTCCTTAAGTTTGGGTTGAGTCCTTGTCAGTTTGTGCTGCTGCATTTTTTTTGTGCTGCTGTGTTCAGCAGGGATTAGTATTCATCAGTACCTGTCACTGTATTCCCTGCTCCTGTCTGCTTTCCCTCTACACATCTCTTGTGTGCTGAGTATTTAGAGCCTCTTTTCAGGGTTCAGTTAATCTCCAGGGTCGTGGCATCTCCTGATGCTTTGATCAGCGCTTACATGTGTAGCAATTTATTTCAGCATTGATAAATCTTTTGCTCACCAGTCAAGGGCAGATTAAAAAGACAAAAAACCCCAGACCCCAAAGTTGTAAAAACATGCTTCCAAAGCTGTTCAGCAATGAGTTGTTCAAATCAAGTAATGCTCGTCTCCCTCCCCAACTCCTCAATAACCAGGCCTGCAAATAAAACCCAATCAGACACCCCCCACACCCCCTCTTCCCCTGCCAAGGTAACCAGAATAGATGTATTTCTCAAAATGGCATTGCAGGACATGAGGCAAAACAAAGATAAAATGTAATGGTCCTGGGGTGATTGCTAAAATGATAAGTGTGGGGCTTTCAGGGCCTTGGCTGCTCTATGTTGAGTGTCAGGGCTTGAAAGGTTTTCTCATTAGCTTTTTAATGTTTTCTAACAGCAATGAAACAATCCAAGCAGTAGATATCTGAAAGAAGATTTCTGTTCATGAGTAGTGAAGTCACTATTCATTAGTAACATGATTTAATACTGATCAGATTGTTTTATATCTAGAATGTGCTTCGTGTTATGTTACAGTGATTCATTCTTAATTTCATGTTGGCTGTCTGGTATAATACATGTTCCATATAAAATCCCTGTAGTGTTGGCAGTTGAGATTTGGGTAAAAAAGACCTAATTGATGCTTTGTCTATTCTTGCAACCTCCCTACTGATACTTTTTGTTGCTCGTGGTGCCTGTTCTGTGCCGTTCTCTACTCTTTAAAGAATTAATGCATAGGAAGAGCTGATTTATTCTGTGCCAGGAAGCATAAGCTCTTTGAAGAATCTATTCAGTTGCACAGTTGTTGTGCAAAATGACCACTATTTGAAAGCTCATCTTTTTCTGATCAAATCAATTCTGTATAATATGGCAAAATATTTCATTAATACGAGTTGTTTTTCTGATTCTCTTTACTTCCTTTGGGCTATAGGGCAGCAGTGCCACTTTGGTTTCAAAAGCTTCTTGCACAGACTTTGTTGCAGAGAAACTCAAGTAATATATAAACATTGAGGGCTGTGCTGTTGTAGTTGCTGGAGTTCATCTGAGCCACACAGCCAAAGTAGTTCCAAGATGTTACTTCATAAGTAGCTCCTTTTGTCACCTGACTACAAAAGTTAATATGTCAAACCTTGTCCATTTCTTACTATAAATCTAAAAGTATTGGGAAAGATGGGGAGCTGAAAACACACACACACACACACACACACACACACACGGTGTTGAAATTCACCTGAATCTTCCTTTTGAGACCATTTCTCCAGCCAAACTTTTGTAGGGCTTGCAGCCCCACATTAGGGTCTGACCCAGAGGGTGACAAACCTTCAGCAGAACAGATGCTCTGCTTCTGTTAACTCCTTTTTTTTGTGGCCGTTACTTCAGGAAAAAAGTGAAATTAAATGAAAAGAAATAAAATAAATTCAGTAAATTTCATACTTTTAAAATAATAAAGATTCAATTAATGGGTTTTCTTTTATTTTTTTGAATTTGTGGAGGGGGGCAGTAGCTCAATGTCTTGCACAGTGCTCACCTTTGTGATTTGAGTGGTAATTGAAGGATATGTAATATCCCATTGGTTTGATCACAACTCTGCTCATGACATTTTATAATGAGTATATAGCTTATCAATAACATTTTGAAGGTATAAGGTTGTACAGAGATAATTACACAGCTGAAATGCTTTGGCACAAGGCCAAAGGTTAAGCATTTTCCATCATCCCTCCTAAATAGAATAACTTCACTTTATGAAGTGTACCATCAAAAATTGTTTTCATTACTCACAGAGGGCAAATTAAGGTTAATAAAAATCCATTCTAGATTACCCATGTATGCGAATATTTGTATTTTTAGAACTTTTCTTTGTCAATTACATTCCTCACTGACCGTGTATATGTGAATACAAGTATATAGGTCAATGCTTCGGCTCATTTTTCTAATATTTTAAACTGTTCTACCTCTCTTGGACAGCTTTCCTCTAAACTGGATTGTGAGACCCTGCAGGATTTTTCAAACTGAGCAAAACTTAAGCAGACTCCTTCCACTAAGCTGTGGTTTCTCATGTGCCCTGAATCCCTGGTTTTCACTTGACCCACGTAGCAGCCATTTGACCCATCTGCTTCAGGCCTCAAACCCAGTATTTGTATATCCTTGTCTGTAAATTTAAATAGCCTATTCTTCATACAAGGCAACCCAGTATTCTGTGAGCTGTTCAGCAATCTGAGAAACCCTTTAGTAGAGGTGATCCATTTCCTTTGATAAATTAGTTACATCTGTAATCTGAAATAGCACACACATACTGGAGTCACCTCATAACTCTGCTTTTACAACATTACAGTCTCGCTATGTGTCCTCTTTGCTCTGCTGCTGCATGCCCTTCCCCTCTTCCTACTTTCCAAGAAGGAGGTTTTCTTCTCACTTGATAACACAGCTGTTCGGGCCTCTTAGCATAAGAAAGAGCAATATAAGAAATGGCAGATTTACAGGAATATTTACTCAGGATAATCTTTCAGCCTCTAACACTGTGAGGTTCAGGGGCTTTGTTTTTCCAGAGATGGTGTCTTTATCACTTGGTGGATTTTTTTGGTCTATGAATTTGAATTTTTAAAAATCTGTGGATTCTTAGCAAAAAGAATAGCTTTGGGCAGAGTTATCCTATTGGTAACATTTGGGTATAATTTTTAAAAGGAAGGGGTTTTTTTCCACCCCAGAAATTAAAATGAGAAATTAGTAAGTTGCTTTTGTTAACCTTAACATTAATTCAAAAAGTTTGTCACCAATCAGTTAACATTGTCAGTCTATTGCATTGCCAGTATTGAAGAACAAAACATTAGAAAAAACAAAGAAAAATAATTATTGGTAATGGTTGGAGGTAAAATACATGAAGTTCCATTTATACATCTGTGCAGCTTGTGAGGCAATTCCTTGTTTTAGGGATTTTTTATTTGTTGGGTGAAACAGTGTCTAAATGACTTTTCTCTACAGGTTATTGACATGCCAGAACACAATCCTGGAGATATGGGAGGAACAATGAGACTGGGGAAGAGGAGGACGGTTTTCAAAACTGAAAATTCTGTTTTAAGTAAGTTATTTTTCTGTTCTTATGACTTGCCTTTTGGATGGGAGCTTTGTAACATGGAAAATCAAAAATGCTATAAGCTAAAGCAAACAGTTGGGTGATAGCTTCCCTGAGCTCATTTATTCTAATCCTGTTATTTACATTTACTGAGAATTGGAATGTAAAAAAGAAATGAGAGACATCTGTAACTCCCAGTGAAACTGTCAGTTAGGGTCCAATGCTTTTTTAAAAACAATGAGTAAAACGTTGAGAAAACTGAAATTAGTTTCATGGCAGTTTGACTTATTATATTCTTGGGAAGGTCAGAGTGCTTTCTTCCTATTTTCTAGCCTGACCTTGGAAGCAGTCTTGTTTTGGGAAAGCAAAGTATCTATTGCAGGAAAGGAACATGATTTGCTGTAACAGGATGCTTCAGATAACAAAAAAAAAACCAAACCAGAATGTAGAACAAATTGTTTAATTTGATCTATGTGTATTTTAAAATAGAAGTAATACTTGTCTCCTATTAATCAGTCCATTATACAGTAGTAATACAGATGATGCTGCAAATGTGTAAAACGTAGTTTCTTGTCTGTTGATTAAATATGTGCATATTTCTTTTACTGCCCTGCCCCTGATACTGATCTGAGCTATTCTCTATTTAGTGATGTTGAACTTAGGAAATGAGTGTTTAAAAATGACATCTACTTCAGCAGGAGACCAAAGTGTAATAAATAATGCACATTTAATGAAAAATCTGTGTTTCTAGAGATGCCCGTACTAGTGATCTAACTAACATGGGTGATACTTTGCCTCCATGTGATACAGATGTGCATATCACAGTGTCCAAGTTGTTCTGTGGCCTAAACACTTCCTGGAAAAGTTAATAAAAATTAACATGTGTTGTAACTCTTGACCAATGTTATGAGTTGTTTAGGTCTGTTTAGATCTTTCTTTAGAAACAGTCCTAAAAAGCTCTGGTAATTTAATCAGGAAATCTGATTTCTTTTTCTTATGCTCTACAACTTGAATGGAAATAATACTTTTGAAAAGGTGGTCCCTTAAAATTAAGACATACACTGTTTTTTGTAAAACAGCAGTACTATTATTCTGCAATTTTTGAAGGTGTTCCTGGCAGTCTAGTTGTTGTACCAACCCCCTAGCAAGGCAGTAATCCTAATGACCTTAGGGTAAATTGAGAGCAAAGTTTGAGCCATGATTATAAGTGAGAGATATGATTAAGATCTGGTTTACTGCATACCTCTGACTTACTCCTTGTTGCTGTGAAATGCGGAGTGTTCAAGATTATGCAGAGAGGACTGCAAGAGTCATTTGGGTAATGAGATCAGGAAAACAGAGAAAAGCAATATTCTCTGTTTGTTCTTTGGAGGTATTATGCCAGGTGCCATGCATAATCTAGTAAAATGGAACAGATGCTACTAGAAGGCTTCCTTCCCTGCATCTTTTGTGTGCAACTGTTGTAAAACCCTGAAGGGATTTTACATTGCTGGTTCGTTCAGACATTTTTTTATTTATCTGAGCTTTACAATTTAAATTAGTTAAAGCCTGTTTAGATTCTAGTCTGCCTAAGATATTTTTAGTCAAGGAATGTTGAATATGAATCCTGAATAAACTCAGGTAACAGTAAATTAAAAGAAACTAGTCATCACTCAGGAAAAACCAAAAAATGCAGTGAGAATAATGTTTTGTTATGTTTTAACATGTGTTAAATGTGACTTTTTTGAGATTTAAATTACAAGAAGTAATTGTAGTAACTATTAAAGCAACACATTGGCATTAATTTCTCTTTTGTTGTATATTCAGAGAAACTTTATGGTGATGAAATGTTTGTAGAGGAGCGACACAGGCATCGATATGAGGTAAGCACTGCTAATGTACTTTGTGCTCAAAAGTAAAGCTTGACATACTGTGTTTCCCTTGGTAGGCAGAAAAAAAGCTAGTGGGAGATTTCTTACATAAACATAAACCAAAATTTAGTAGTGGTTAGATAGTGTGATTTAGATTGAAAGGAACCTCTCTCAGTAAGTCTTTTGGTCTAACTCCCTGCTTGGAGCTGAGCCAGCTGTAAAATCAGTTCACTCAGGATTTTGTTCCATCTAATTTTGAATCTCTTTGAAGAGAGAATCCACAGCATCTTTTGACAATTTGTTCCAATGCTTAACCACTTCATTGTGAACCTTTTCCCTTGTATCTACTAGGAGACTTCCTTGGGTGTTTCTTTTTTGGCCTCGGTCACGTGCTATACATTTCTAAGCAGAGTGTCTCTTTATACTATAGATCACTGAAGTCAGCCATGAGATCCACTTTTTGCTTTCCCTTTCCCAGGCTGAACAAATCCAGCTCATCCAGTCTCCTCTTATGTTGCCCCTAACCATTCTGGTTGGAGCTCCGATGGACTCCTGTCAATCTCTTTCTTGTGCTGAGGGGCCTGGCACCCCCCACACTATTGCTGAGGTGTTCTTACAGGTGTTCAGTAGAGGGGAATAATGTTGTGTGCTGTTTTCGTGGTAGAAAAGATGCAGTATCTAGAAAAATGGTCTTGGAAAGCAATGTCAGAGTTTACCTGGCTTGGCTTCCTGGGAAATACTTGAAAAGTAAAGACTTGTAATGCTTAAATGTGCTGGCCAGTTTGGCTTTTTTAAAGGCACAGATTATTTTTGGGTAGTGCACATTCTTTTGTGGTCTAAATGTGGGCAGACTTCAGGCATCTGCAGCTCACAGGCTGGTTCAGATCACTTGCTTCGTACCATCCAACTCTATGTCCTTTGTAGGGGTCCACTCCTCTGTGTGCAAACATCTGAGAAAAGGTGCCTGAATACTTTCAAAATATTGTCATTCAAGGAGACAGGCAAGAGGTGGATTTGTGGAGTTGTCTCTGAGGTAGTTCAAAAGGGGTCTGACTCCATCAGTGTCTCCAAAGGGGTCTGAACTATCAGATACGTGCATGCTATAACTGATTCAGACAATGTTAACCTTCATTGAAAGGGAGGAGAATGTGATGGTGGTAAACCTGCTCAAAGTTTGGCTATTAACCGAGTGGTTAGAACAACATCAAGGAAATGAGACAGCTCACTGCAGAGCTCCCCAGTTTGAAAGAAGAGCTGAATCACAGCTTGTGTCATAACCACTGAAATGCAGTGTTCAAAGGGGAGGTCAGTCTACACCTATATCTAGTGGGCCATTTAAAAAAGGGGGAATGCAGGCTGCTTGGATTCAGGAAGGCAGCAAGCAGAAGGGAGCCTGGCTTTAATTTTTGAATGTTGCATAGTAACTTTTACTGATTAATATCTTTATTTAATAAACATGCCCATTTTTAAAAATTTATGCCAGAGTTGTTAAAACAAGAAAGCAAAAGTTCCCAACCCTTACCCAATTCTTTTCATTCTTGTATGCTTGTAAAAAAAAATTACAATTAACTGCTACTGTTTGTTAAATCCAAAAATAAACAGAACTACAATTATTATTGCTTTCAATGTTTCAGGTGAACCCTGAGTTGACTCACTGCTTTGAAGAGAAAGGTTTGAAATTCATTGGCCATGATACAGAAGGGAACAGGATGGAAATTATTGAACTGGAGAGTGAGTGTCTTACTTGTTTGTAATGCTTACTCATCTTTTAAAACGGTATAAACTATAGGTTGTTAAACAACATGTAGGCACAATATTTAGCTGTCATAACAGAGTATATTACCTAGAGAGTCTGTGAAATCTTCATCCCTGCAGTAGGGACCTTCAAAACTCGACTAGACAAAGCTGTCTGCAACTTGATTTAACTTTGAATTTGTCCCTGCTTTGAGCTGGAGGTAGGGAATAGAGACCTCCCAAGGTGCCATCCAATCACTTTGTCTCTTTCAGTTACCCTCTGGTTAGAATCGTATAAATAAAAGTATGAAAGTCAGATAGAAAGCAAGCTCCTTTCTTTCACAGAAGTGATTCAGAGACATAAGTGTTTGATACTTTGGAAATACTTTACCAAGTAAGACTTGATGTCTTGTCTAAAAGGTTCTGAAATAAAAAAGAGTTACACTGCATATGTTTGTTGAATGATACACAGAACAGCTTTTCAAACCTATCTTTTTGATTTTGTTTGGATGTTTGATTAACTCTTTAGTGTTAAGTCACTGTTGGCTGGATTATTATTGGGCACCTGAAGATGCAGACTATTCTACAAGGTTTTTTTATTCCCCTTTCTTATGTTGACCAGTTGCTATTGGTCAAGATAAATTCCATGCTCAGAAACATAAAATCATCATCAGAATACATTATTAGCCTATGGAGTGCTATTTGTGGCATGATGTACCTGAGAATTCATTTCATTTACTCCATGGTATGTTGAAGAATAGTGCTGTGATTGGAATATGGACACTTACATATAATGTCAAGCAGCTGTGCCATAGAGAGTAATCTGAGAGCAAAGGATAGATGTGAATTTGTAAACTACTAATTGTAATGGATGTTCTTGGATTCTTTTGTTCCTGACAGATTATCTCTGTTACACATGCTGGTGTTGGGAGGTTATTTTGTCTGCCCTGCATGAAAAAACTTCTGTAGAGAGCACTGAGAAATATATCAGGCAGAAATTTTAAATTGCATGTTACTGTGAAAGAAAGGAAAGCAGCAGTGAAACCTGGAATTATTTCACAATGGGCTGCAAGGAGATGGGTTACTAAAGAAAAACAATCATCATAGGGAGTAGAGTGGGTTGGAGCAGAAGCATAGAAATAACAGTACACTAGATAGCTTAGGCAACACTTTTAAGCAAAATATCCTCACAGGAAACGTTTGGTGCTTTGTTGTTGAAGTTGCGGGATAAATCTAGGATCCAGGTTCTCTTTAATACACAGCAGCAGAGAGAAGAACAGTATACTAGATCATATAGTGTACCTTCCTAGAAGAAAACCCCTGATTTCTTCTCATCAGTTACTTTGTACTGCAGAGTAATTCCTTGAATATTGGGAATTATTTTGGAAACTGTCGAACAAGAATCTGCAGTTAGTTTTGTCCAATGTCCTGGCAGTAGAAGTGATTAATGTTAGCTCCTTTAAAACAGAGAAGGAACATGTTCTCAGCATGAAAGAGTACAAAAGCTTTCTTCCTTCTCTATTCTTTTGAAGAAAACAGAGGGGAAGCAGAAGCAGTAGTAAAAAGGTGCTTTGTGTGAGAAACAGAGAGGTGAAGATTTAAGAGTGGATGAAGCAGCATATTGTTCTGAATAGACATGCCTAAATAGATACTGGGAATCAAAATACTATTAAAATAACATAATAAATGTAAACTTCTTGACTTTTCCACTTGTGCCCCCCTCCTCCCACCCTTACATGTTGGTACAGGTTTATTATTCAGTTTCTATGAATCACAGGATGATTTTTCCTTAGTTTGCCCTACTAACCTTCTGCCTCTGTTGTCAGTTGCTTTTTGTGGAAAGAAGTTTGCTGCTGCCTCACCCTTAAATTGACATGTGCTGCTCTGGCTTCTGGACGCCTGCCTGAAATCTTCAATAAGATCTTCCTGGAAGTTTTTCTACTATCTTCTTCCTACATTGTGTCATTTTCTTTGATGTCTGTCTTGTAGATCACCCATATTTTGTGGGAGTTCAGTTCCACCCAGAATTTTCCTCAAGACCTATGAAACCTTCACCTCCATACCTTGGGCTGTTGCTAGCAGCAACTGGGACATTGAATGCATACCTGCAGCGTGGATGTAAATTGTCTCCAAGGTAATCTTTCTTTGTTGCTTGCCTGCAGTTTGACAGTCACATTTTTGGAGGGACTATCCCATCCTTCAGTCCGGAAGCCCAGAAGAGGAAAAGTTGTTCTTCATGTATTGATTTACTTGTTGCTGTGTGTGCCTGTCATAAACCCGGGTGTAAAATAACCTATAAGCAGGAAGCACAGTTCCTCACTTCTTCCTTTTCAGAGGCTATTAGGGCTAAAGCCAGAACCCCACATTACAATCAGAAAAAAAGTAAAAAAACCTTTAGTAAATTCAAATGAAGTTAGCCTCCTGTGTTAACTTCCATGGCTTTACAGAGAAAGAGATTTGCTAGAGGATCAAGCAATGAAGTGTAATTTTTACCTAGTTGTACTTGAATGATGATAGCAACAACAAAGAAAACACTGATTTTATTTTGCAGTGGCTAAATAATAAATACTATCTTTCAGAGACAGGCCTGAAATAAAACAGTTGAGATACCTTTAGACTTACAGGGTTTGGATCTAAGTCAGAACTGGATGGTTCAGCCAAAACTCTGTCCTCGGTCTCTTGGACACAGAGGCTTTGGTTTATTGAATGTGGCAGTGTTTTTGTTTTTTTTTTTAGCCAGGGTTAACTAATTCTTGTTTATTTCAATGATATTAATAACAGTTACAACTTCATTATAATAGCAATAATAAGTCAGAGGGAAGCCTTGGGCACAATAACAAAAAATGAAAAAAAACCATAAAATGACTGAATAATAACATTGAACAGATCCAACTTTGGCATGTTGGCTTTTCCTCTAAACAAGACACCAAACTTATTAATTCTGTGGGTTGGGCTTTTTTTTTTCCCTGAGCCTCGTGTTTTATTAAAATGAGGTCCATTTGTTCAGAGAGCTATACAAACTTTATTCAAGTTTGAGTAGTAATGGGAAAATAGCTGGGCCAGACCAATCTGTTTTGGTTCCCTACTTCTTTATGGCTGTCAGGTTTTATTCGCTCTGCCCAGTTGTGGAATGACGTACAAACAAGGAGAATGAATTTCCGATCTGCAAACTACAGCTTGATTGAAACACTCCTATTACCTTAGCCTGCCATTGTTAGTAGTGGTCAGAACGTTAGCTACCTTCTAAAATCTTTGCTGGTGCAATACACAGATCAAATTTTTGTGGTGCTTTGCAAGGCAGAGTCTTCCATCACAGTGATCGTCAGTCTTACCCTCTTGGTGGGCACTCTGGCTCACACTTCACCTTGCTTCACAGCTCCAAATACACTTTCTTACACTGCTTTGTCCCATAGGTAAACCTATTTATTTCTCTGAGAGAAAGAAAAATTACCTTTTTTAATGAGTGATCTGCATGTGTCCTGCTAATTTATATCCCTTAGCATTAAAGCAACTATGCTATCTAACCTTGACCTAAAGTTTCAGCCATTACTGAATGTGCCCCACTTAGACTTACTTGAATTAACCATTCAAAATGTATACCCAGCTTTTTCTTCATGTTCATAGAATAAACTCCTACCAAATCTTAAATCATTTAGCAAAGACAAAAATCCACACCCCAAAACTTTAATATATAAAATTACAGATTTTGCTATTTACCTAGTTACAGAGCAATCAAGCAAAACCCCTGTGGCTTGAGAAGGAGCACTGGAAGAGGAAAGCATTTTGAGGCTAAAAGAGGACCATTTTTTAGGGAAGAATGTTCTGGAGGGAATCGCAGTGCTAATTACAGCACATGCAGTCATATTAACGTACCCACCTGCTGAGTGGAAAGATTTCCAGTGTAAACTCTTAAACCCCAGAATGCTGGTGGTTTCGTTGAGTTGTAAAGCTAAGGCATGTCATAACAAGGCTGAAAGAAATCTGAGGAGAGGATTTTCTGCACACCTCATCCAGCACCGCCCACATGAGTTGTAGTTGTGCTGTTGACTAGAGCAAAGGAAGCTGCAAGAGAATTTGTGGAGACTAGCAAGTTGAGCAGGTTACCTATGCAAGGCTACCGTAGTTACCTACGCAAGGCTACCATAAACACTAAAAAGAGAGTGAATGATGAAGTCCTGAGACAATAGGAAATATGTATTTCAGCGTAAGAGTCGTAACAGGAAACTATTGCTCCAGAACATTTAACAGCCCCATAATTAGGTTGTAATTTCAGAATATTTGACACCTGGACAGAAGCCCTAGCTTGTAAGCAAAGCTAATAATAAATTTAAAGATGCATTACAACTTCCAGGAGAGTGCCCTAAATAAGTGAAAGTGAATAAACCTTCTCTTAAATTTTTGTGAGGCCTAGTCTGGTACAGACATAGGCCCACATAGGCATGAGCATACCTAGTTTGAGACTGAAATGCATCCTCTGGGGTAAATTAAGTTCCCAGAAACTTTGGTGTATACAGAGGCAGTCAAGAAGTGACCAAAGGATCAGAGTAACTCAGTGATTAATTGTTACTTACTTACCTGAAGTAGTAGTTGGGCACCCAAGTTTCCTTTGTGGTTTCAGCCTCTTGTGCTTTATGGCACAAGTGCCCAACCATCAAACAATGCCATGCACTTCATTTCCTTGTGAATGGTTTTAGATCATGACCTTTTCCAAACCTTTTTGTGGAAATACTGAAGTTACCATTTCATATGGAAGTGAGGAAGGTGGTGGAAGGCTGCCAGTTTAATTTGCATTTTCAAGGACAGAGAAAACCAAAACCACATGAGACTTGAAGTGTACAATACCCACAAATACACTGCTTTATAAAAGAAAACAAGAGGTTTTACTAGGAAACTGGTGGATGAAGAGGGGAACTTCACATGTAATGTTGTTGGCTCTCACTGAGACTTACCTAGTTTCATTTGAAAAAATCAATAAGAACTGACATATCTTTGGGAAAAGTATAATATGGGTTGCAAAACCACTGGTGTAAAATAAAGCCATGTTGCTTGTTTTGGTTTGGTTTGGTTTTTTTTCCTTATCCAGTTTAGCATCAGCAGGCTTTATTTCTTCTTTGTCTACAACCAGCACCTTTATTAATGGCCTGCAAGAGTAAGTCAGAGTGCATTAATTATATTTGCAAATAATGTCATTTGAATAAGAGCTGAAAGCGCTATTCAGAATAAAGAAATGACATAAAAATATGTAGGGAATTTAGTCATCTCTGCTGAATATAATGACGGCTTTGGAGGAAGAGGATAAGCTAAAGATAAATAATTTAAACACAAATGTCCAGTACATTGGAAGAAATGTAGGAAGTGAGAGGTGTTCCTAGGTGAGTAAGCGTGGGCAACTCTGACTACTGCCTAAAAAAACTTTTGCAAAGCATTAGTGAATATGCTAATGTGAGGCACCAACCCAATGCCACCTAGTCACAGAGGACTCTTTGGAAGTCTGGGCAGGTTATTAATGAAAGTTGACATATGAGCTGTGTTCAGAGACAAGGAACAAAAGTGGCCAGAGGACAGAAGGAATGGTGCATTAAATAAAACACCAAAAAACTCAGAAAATTTGCCCATATGGGGCTTACTGCATTAGCGTGGTCCAGCTATGTCCTAGATCAGCTGTGGATGAACAGAACAGAAAACAAGCCGTGGGACATGTTCTGGTGCCTGATGTCCCCTGAACGTTGTTCCCAGTCAAGAACACATTTGGCACAGCATCATGCTTCTGGCATTGGCCAAATCCAGACATGTGATTTGAAGGAAATGTGATTCGAAGATTGTCAAGAGAGCAGCAAGAGGGGCTGCTCCACAAAACAACCAGGAGCCAGGGGTGGGAGCTGGCCTGGTAGGGATGGCATCCTCACTGGCAGGAGTCAGTACCACAACCACCACAGAAGGCAAGTGCTCTGGCTCCAGTGACCTTCCAGGGGTGCAGGTCCCAGGTGAGGGCACCAAAGACCCTGTTGGGGCAACAAAGACCCTGTTACCCTCAGAGCTCTTACAGAAAACTGTGGAAGAGTTTTAAAGGAAATCCTTTCTGAGCCATACTGGTACTTAGTAATGGTTAGTTATGTCAGTTAACTTTGTCATTTAAATGTTAGGTGTTTTCAGGGAAAACGCTTCTGAGCTATTCACCTCAAGTCTTTTTCTGTAGTTGTTAAGTGAAAATGCACTTTAAGGAACCAAATAACTGAGTATAACTGTTCTGTGGGTCAGTTATGCGTTACATACTGCAAGTGCCTGTTTCTCTGCAGTGATTGTAGGGAGCTGCTGGTGCCTATCTCAGATGAAGATGTTACCCTAGGTCCAGTTATGTGAGTGCAGGTGGTGGGCAGGTCAGAACTGGGCAGTCCTGGGTATGTGCTGAGGGATTCCCAAGTGAAATGATTTATGGAAGCATAGGATGGTATCGTGATGACCATCATAATAAATGATATATATCATTTTTATGACCATATAATGATCATAAAAATATATACCAAGGGTATGGGTGACTGCAGTTATAACAATTGCACAATCAAATATGCATTTATTCAAAAGAGTCTTTTAATGATTTAATAATTCAGCTTTTGGGTGGGAAATAAATGATAGTAATTTACAGATTTCCTTTTGCTGAGTCCTCAAAAGCTAAACAACTTAAACAACTGCAGCCTGCACTGAATTTATCTGTACTTCATGTATTTTTAATTTGTACTGAGGAAGAAATGCACTTAGCTTGGCTCCTTGCAGGGCATAGCATTACTGTAATAATTGTTTAAATTCCTTATGTTTCTGGAAAAGGAGTTATTTGTCGATTGTACATTAAAAATGAATGAAAGAAAAGCTCCCCTGTAACTGCCAAATGCTTTATTTCTGAAGAATATTGATCTGGATTTTCCAAGTGAAAAACAGAATGTTCAAAGAGTACCCATTTTACAGGAGCACAGTGACCAAAATTCTTCATCTTAAAACCTAAAGTGACTGACTAGATGCAGTGACACTGCATAGAGTTTTGTTATGTTTTTTTTTGTCCTTGGCCACTTCTTTATACTCCAGAACCCACCAAAAAAAAAAAAACCCAAAAAACAAACCAAAAAAACCCCAAAAAACTTTGTTTGGGTTAGGTTTTAGGACTGGTGGCCTTAGATCTGCTCAGTAGCTTCTTTTTGTTGGAGTCCACTGTTTTAAGAATTGTTACAAATAAGATGAAGTGGGTATCAGGCTCCTGCCCAAGATAATTACTAATTAATTTGAACACAAACTGAGAGAAAACTTGCTGAAGCAAATGTAAGCATATTTTTTCAGTGGTTGGCTCAGTGTGAAAAAGAATTTCATAAAGGAAAGCTGGCTTTATTTGATTTCTCACCACTACCACTTTCACAGCAAGCAGATTTAAGTAAGGTTACTTACTATCACCAGCTGTGAGCACGAAGCATCCATTTGGGTTTTGTGTTTAATATCTGTGTACTACTCATTGTGATTTGGAGCAAAGTATGCATTTATTACAAAGAGAAAAGATGGCTTGTTTATGGTTAATGCCACCTGCAGTTTTCCTTCAGATTACATGGGTTTAGTATGTTTGACATCAGAGTAAATCTTAGAAACCTGACAGCAGTGCTGGTTTGAAGCTGTAACACACAGATGTAGATATGCCAAGTTTCACAAGTCCCTCTTTGCTTTCAAGTCCACTGGCAGCTTAACTCTTGAAATTCTGGTTTCCTTGGAGTCCAAGTTGTGATGATGCCACAGGTTCTGGGTATGCTTAGAGACATCATTCAAGCAGCTGAAAGTGAGAGACTGACAGCTACCTGAGTCTGAAGCCCGAGGGCTGATCCTTAGCT